>JBAJHW010000010.1:27230461-28471341 GCA_037013535.1 Intellagama lesueurii | reverse complement strand
AGAAAATGTAAAGTAATGCTTTTGATATTAATGTGGCAAGCTTAGTTTTTTCTTTCTAGGATGACAGGGCGAAGGAAATCCCTTCATGGGCTTCCCTTCCGGGGGCCTTTAGCCTCTCTTCCTATGGAGAGGAAGGTGTAGGCATTCTATAGCTGTCTTTTAGGCAGGGGAGTAGGTGCAGGAGATTGGATTCTGTATTTTTCTTTATAAGATGATAGGGTGAAGGAAATCCCTTCATGGGCTTTCCTTCAGGGGTTATTTGGGCTCTCTTCCTATAGAGAGGAAGGTGTAGGCATTCTATAGCTGTTTTTTAGGCAGGTGAGTCAGTGCAGGAGTTTTGATTCTGTTTTTTTCTTTGTAGGATGACAGGGAGAGGGAAATCCCTTCATGGGCTTTCCTTCAGGGATGCTTTGGCCTCTCGTCCTATAGAGAGGAAGGTGTAGGCATTCTATAGTCTTTTAGGCAGGGGAGTCGGTGCAGGAGTTTTGATTCTGTTTTTTTCTTTGTAGGATGACAGGGAGAGGGAAATCCCTTCATGGGCTTTCCTTCAGGGATGCTTTGGCCTCTCGTCCTATAGAGAGGAAGGTGTAGGCATTCTATAGTCTTTTAGGCAGGGGAGTCGGTGCAGGAGTTTTGATTCTGTTTTTTTCTTTGTAGGATGACAGGGAGAGGGAAATCCCTTCATGGGCTTTCCTTCATGGGGGCTTTCGACTCTCTTCGGATAGAGAGCAATGTGCAGGCTTTGCATCACCGTCTTTTGGGTTGGGGGCTCGATGGAGGAATTTTGGTTCTTCGTCTCGTGAACTCTATCTTTTATTTTTCTTCAGAGGTTGAAAGGGTGTAGGAAAACCTGCCCCTTACTCTGTCGGAAGAGAGGGCAAAGCCCCCCTGAAGGAAAGCCCATGAAGGGATTCCTTTCACCCTCTGACAAAAATACAAAGTAGAGTTCACAAGAATAAGCATCGATTTCCTCCATCAAGGCCCAAACCTAAAGATGACGATGCACATCCTGTCCCTTACTCTCTGTCAGAAGAGAGTACAAAGCCCCCGTGTACGAAAGCCCATATAGGGATTTCCTTGAATCTTTGATCCTCCAAAGAAAAATAAATGATAGAAAGGGCGAAGGAAATCCCTTCATGGGCTTTCCTTCAGGGATGCTTTGGCCTCTCTTCCTATAGAGAGGAAGGTGTAGGCATCCTATAGCTGTCTTTTAGGCAGGGGAGTCGGTGCAGTAGATTTGATTCTGTATTTTTCTTTGTAGGATGACAGGGAGAGGGAAATCCCTTCATGGGCTTTCCTTCAGGGATTCTTTGGCCTCTCTTCCTATAGAGAGGAAGGTGTAGGCATTCTATAGCTGTCTTTTAGGCAGGGGAGTTGGTGCAGGAGTTTTGATTCTGTTTTTTTCTTTGTAGGATGACAGGGAGAAGGAAATCCCTTCATGGGCTTTCCTTCAGGGATTCTTTGGGCTCTCTTCCTATAGAGAGGAAGGTGTAGGCATTCTATAGCTGTCTTTTAGGCAGGGGAGTTGGTGCAGTAGATTTGATTCTGTATTTTTCTTTGTAGGATGACAGGGAGAGGGAAATCCCTTCATGGGCTTTTCTTCAGGGATGCTTTGTCTTCTCTTCCTATAGAGAGGAAGGTGTAGGCATTCTATACCTGTCTTTTAGGCAGGGGAGTCGGTGCAGGAGATTTGATTCTGTATTTTTCTTTCTAGGACGACAGGGAGAAGGAAATCCCTTCATGGGCTTTCCTTCAGGGGTTATTTGGGCTCTCTTCCTATAGAGAGGAAGGTGTAGGCATTCTATAGCTGTCTTTTAGGCAGGGGAGTTGGTGCAGGAGTTTTGATTCAGTTTTTTTCTTTGTAGGATGACAGGGAGAAGGAAATCCCTTCATGGGCTTTCCTTCAGGGATTCTTTGGGCTCTCTTCCTATAGAGAGGAAGGTGTAGGCATTCTATAGCTGTCTTTTAGGCAGGGGAGTTGGTGCAGTAGATTTGATTCTGTATTTTTCTTTGTAGGATGACAGGGAGAGGGAAATCCCTTCATGGGCTTTCCTTCAGGGGTTATTTGGGCTCTCTTCCTATAGAGAGGAAGGTGTAGGCATTCTATAGCTGTCTTTTAGGCAGGGGAGTTGGTGCAGGAGTTTTGATTCTGTTTTTTTCTTTGTAGGATGACAGGGAGAAGGAAATCCCTTCATGGGCTTTCCTTCAGGGATTCTTTGGGCTCTCTTCCTATAGAGAGGAAGGTGTAGGCATTCTATAGCTGTCTTTTAGGCAGGGGAGTTGGTGCAGTAGATTTGATTCTGTATTTTTCTTTGTAGGATGACAGGGAGAGGGAAATCCCTTCATGGGCTTTTCTTCAGGGATGCTTTGTCTTCTCTTCCTATAGAGAGGAAGGTGTAGGCATTCTATAGCTGTCTTTTAGGCAGGGGAGTTGGTGCAGGAGTTTTGATTCTGTTTTTTTCTTTGTAGGATGACAGGGAGAAGGAAATCCCTTCATGGGCTTTCCTTCAGGGGTTATTTGGGCTCTCTTCCTATAGAGAGGAAGGTGTAGGCATTCTATAGCTGTCTTTTAGGCAGGGGAGTTGGTGCAGGAGTTTTGATTCAGTTTTTTTCTTTGTAGGATGACGGAGGAAGGAAATCCCTTCATGGGCTTTTCTTCAGGGATGCTTTGTCTTCTCTTCCTATAGAGAGGAAGGTGTAGGCATTCTATACCTGTCTTTTAGGCAGGGGAGTCGGTGCAGGAGATTTGATTCTGTATTTTTCTTTCTAGGACGACAGGGAGAAGGAAATCCCTTCATGGGCTTTCCTTCAGGGGTTATTTGGGCTCTCTTCCTATAGAGAGGAAGGTGTAGGCATTCTATAGCTGTCTTTTAGGCAGGGGAGTTGGTGCAGGAGTTTTGATTCAGTTTTTTTCTTTGTAGGATGACGGAGGAAGGAAATCCCTTCATGGGCTTTTCTTCAGGGATGCTTTGTCTTCTCTTCCTATAGAGAGGAAGGTGTAGGCATTCTATACCTGTCTTTTAGGCAGGGGAGTCGGTGCAGGAGATTTGATTCTGTTTTTTTCTTTATAGGATGACAGGGTGAAGGAAATCCCTTCATGGGCTTTCCTTCAGGGCGGCTTTGGTCAAATCCAAAACAGACAGGATCCACTCTGCAAGCACTCGGGGATCTTCACTTGGAGACAATTGCTCATCATACATTTCCTGCCTGTGGCCTTGGATCAGCGTTGCTTCTGAAGGAGCTCAGCAGTGTGGCCTTCCATGGAGGTGGAGTGGGGGTGGGAGTTAAGCCTATAGGAGCAGTTTATCATAAGGAGCCACTGTAGGCTCAAGAAGTACCCTGTATTGTAGTTTAATAATCAATCTAGATTGGCTAACAGGGTCCATGTTGTGCCGTCGATGGAAAGTGTCAGGATACTTCCGCAGGACTAAAACACGGCAGCCAGATTGCGGACTGTGGGTTGCGACGGATCACATCACCCCTGTGTTACAGCAGCTCCACAGGCTGCCGATCGGTTTCTGGGCACAATTTAAACAGCTGGTTTTGACCTATAAAGCCCTTTCTGTTCAGGCAAGCCTTCCTGGTGTGTCTGGCTACCTAAGTGTCGTTTTTAGATGGATTTTCATGCATTATACCTCTGACTGGATGTTTAGTACTACTTGTGTTTTCCTTTATTCAGAGTGCTTTTAGTTTGTTTATTTTTAATATTCATATATTGTTTTTACCTTTAATATAATATTTTGTTGATGTAAGGTGCCTCTGTATATTCATTGGTCTTAGCTTTAAATATGGGCTTTTAATGATGTAAACCACTGTTGGATAGTCATTGTTTCTGCTTTAACTATTGTCTTTCAACAATGTAAGTGGCCTTTTTAAGGAGAGAGGCGGGCTAAAAGTATTTTAGATAAAATGAGTAAATAAATTATAGTGTCTTGGAAACCTGAGTTTCAGGATATTTTTTCCCACCTCTGCTGCTGGCTGTCAACTTCGTGCAACATCTTGTCAGTAAATGTGGGTGACCGTACTCTGTTGGCGTTGCCCTGCACCACAACCCATTACTGCCCAATTAGCGCTAGTTTGTGACAGTCATTCAAATATTATTTTTTTCTAACTTTGGTTGAAGTAAAATGGAGAAAACTGCAGCTCCATATTGAACCTCCGTCCTTCTATTTTTGGCTTACTGTGACTGGCTCTTCTTTAACTTAGCTTGGTACTCTTGATCCCCTTATGGAAAACCAGTCCTCCCCGCCTCAGCTCCAGCCATGGGAATTTCGGTGGGGAAAGCCTGAAGAATATGGTTCCCTCTCCTTGGAAGTAATCCAGGAGTCCCCCGTCAAATGCCTAAAGGGGGAACTCAAGATCTTAAAAGCAGCACAGGTTCTTGACTCCTGAAATGGCCCGCAGTCCACAAGAACTAACTCTAGCCTTTACAAGGACACAAAATCTTTGGTTTTGGCCATGAAAAAACAAACCCGGTAACCTGACACGATGTTTTGCGAGCACCTCGCTCCTGGTACACTGCATCTCTTCCCTGAAAAGAGGTGTTCTCCTTGCTGTCCTTGTCCAAGCAGGTGGAGACCTGTCTCTTCAGGCAGGCTTTTCCTCAGCGAATGACAGTCTAGAAGACAAGAAACAGGTTGGTTTGAATTTTGTGGCTTCTAAATCTGTTTTTGTAACAGTTTTCACTAACTTTTTTTCAGATATTGATACTGATACTTCTTTAATGTTTCAATAATTAACGTTCTCAGCTTGCAACATTAGGTCTTTAACGATGGAAGCTGTCTTGGGTTCTTTTTTTAGGAACAGAGTGGAGAAAAAATATTTTAAATGAAGACATTATTTATTCCATGTCTAAAACTATGTCAGGAACTGCCATGCTTTATTTTCGTGATATGGTTCACTAATGTAGAGAAGATCTGTAAATTAGTCATTCAATACTATTTTCTGAATGGGTTTTTTTTATCCTCCTAATTTATAGTATTCTGATACCATGCATCATTGGCACAACATCCCTCTCATTTTATTTTAAAATAGATAAACTTGACTATATATTCTGCATCTTACAATAACCTTTCATTGACCTGATGAATCAAATTCTAAACCATTAAACCATCTTCCCAATATTAGATAGTCATAACACAGGACAATCATAACGCAACATGTGCAACAATTTGAAAACTGTGATCTGTCCAATGAAACAGAGCCTCCTTCGTTTAGAACTTCCAGAATCCCCAGCCAGCATATTGAGATTACAACCTACGCTGAAATACTGCTTCTTAAAGTCTCTGGATAAATAAAATAAACAAACAGCTATTTGCATGCAGACTGACTTTTTTGTTAAAAGAAAAAGACCTAATAAAAGTGATAAGAATCACAAGAATTAGGAATGCTTTAATTACATGAATTGGAAATGAAAGTAGCTAGCTACTCAGTCCAACAGGGCCGGGCCTTTTTGTACGGGGCGGAGGGAGAGCTGAAAAGATGGAAAAAGCCCCTCTAAGAATCAGCCTCTGGTTGGGCGGGGGAGCATCAGGAGCTGGACCATTACGTGTGAGGGGTCCCAAAGGAGATACCCCTTAGCACAGACTTGCTGGGACACTTTTATGACTGTCCATCACCAAGGCCTTTCTGAAATGGGAACTCTGCATGCCTAGAAGCCTGAAAAACACTCCAAGTGGCCTTTTGCGCAACCTGTTTCCTACCCCAATAACCAGGGCAGGGCACCTGAGGGGACGGAGGGGTCAGGACAGATCCATCCATCCACATGGGGGCTGACCACTAACACAAAACCAAGCCATCTATTAAGAGTTAGAAAGGTCATCATGGGGCAGAGGGGATCGTGACAGACCCACATGGTGAGCCTACCCTCCCGCTATTGAATCGATTTTGGGTGGTTGCCTATTTCACCTGCTTTTTATTAGTAACCCTTCCTCCCCTTTTCTCCTTTATCAGCCACTTGTAAAGGTGGTTTTAGAGATCTGTAATTTCTCATTTAAACCAAGTGTTGGTTCCTCAAATTAGATCATTTCTGTGCCTTACTACCCTTTCATGCAGTAATCTTATTAAGTAAACCTAGTAATAAATGGTTATTATTATTGTAATTATTGTTATTGCTTTTTGCCCTACTGTCCACGCTGCAAGAGATGGCGATTACACTGTTTAATTGGAAAGTTACCAAAACTCCGTGCCTGGATCTTCTTTACTGTTGTCCACATCCCGTAGCTAAAAGAAGACACGAAATTCATGGTCTCAGGTAGTAATAAAAAGCAGGTGAAATTGGCAAACACGCAAAGTCGATTCAATAGCAGTCGTCCTCTTGAAGCCCCGGAAAAGGGCGCCGTCTTGTGGCTCAACTGGGACTCTGCAGCCTAGGGAACGCTGCATCTTAACGTCCAGGAAAAGGATGCCATCTTATGGCTCAACTGGAACTGTGCAGGCTAGGGAACGCTGCCTCTTCATGCCCAGGAAAAGCGTGCCGTCTTGTGGCTCAAGTAGGACTGTGCAGGCTAGGGAACGCTGCCTCTTAATATAGACCTTAATAAAAGGGTGTCGTCTTGTGACTCAACTCTATAGGCTAGGCAACGCTACCCCTTCATGTCCCCGAAAAAGGCACCCTCCTGTGGCTCAACTGCGACTGTGAAGGCTAGGGAACGCTAACCTTTCACACCCACGAAAACAGTGCCTTCCTGAGGCTCCACTGTGACTGTGCAGGCTAGGGAATGCTACCCCTTCAACCCCACGAAAAGGGCGCCCTCCTGTGGATCCAATGTGACTCTGTAGGCTAGGGAATGCTATCCCTTCAATCCCACGAAAAGGGCGCCATCCTGTGGATCCAATGTGACTCTGCAGGCTACGGAACGCTACCCCTTCACCCCCACGAAAAAGGCACCTTCCTGTGGCTCCACTGTGACTGTGCAGGCTAGGGAATGCTACCCCTTCACCCCCATGAAAAGGGCGCCCTCCTGTGGATCCAATGGGACTCTGCAGGCTAGGGAACGCTACCCCTTTACTACCACGAAAACGGCGCCCTCCTGTGGCTCCACTGCGACTGTGCAGGCTAGGGAACGCTACCCCTTCATGGCGCCCAAAAAGGGCGCCCTCCTGTGGCTCCGCTGCGACTGTGCGGTTAGGAAACGCTACCCCTTCACCCCCACGAAAAGGGCGCCCTCCTGTGGCTCCGCTGTGACTGTGCAGGTTAGGGAACGCTACTGCTTCACCCCACGAAAAGGGCGCCTTCCTCGGGCTCCACTGTGACTCTGCAGGCTAGGAAACGCTACCCGTTTATGGCCCCGGAAAAGGCCGCCCTCCTGTGGCTCCACTGCGACTCTGCAGGCTACGGAACGCTACCCCTTCACCCCCACGAAAAAGGCCGCCCTCCTGTAGCTCCACTGCGACTCTGCAGGGTAGGGAACGTTACCCCTTTACCCCCACAAAAAGGGTGCCCTCCTGTGTCTCCACTACGACTGTGCAGGCTAGGGAACGCTACCCCTTCATGCCCCCGAAAAGGTCGCCCTCCCGTGGTTCACCTGCGACTGTGCAGGATAGGGAATGCGACCCCTTCAAGCCCCCAAAATGGTCACCCTCCTGTGGCTCACCTGCGACTGTGCAGGCTAGGTAACGCTGCCTCTTAATGCCCCCCGAAAAGGGCGCCTTTTGTGGCTCAACTAGAACTCTACAGAATAGGGGACGCTGCCTCTTAATGCCCCGGATAAAGGTGCCCTCTTGGGTCTCAACTGGGACTCTGCAGGCTAGGGAACGCTGCCTATTAATGCCCCGGAAAAGGGCGCCCTCTTGTGGCTCAACTGGGACTGTGCAGGCTAGGTGACGCTCCCTCTTAATGCCCCTGATAATAGTATAATAGCCATAATAGTAGTAATAATAAAATAATAACTTACATGAAACACAAAGAAGGCGGCCACGGTACCCGACCCCGAACTGCACTTTCTCTTGTCCTCGGCGGGAAAGAAGGAGAGATGGAAGTCCTCAGGAATCTCCACTTCGGGACTCGAACCCGAGCTGGGAGGGAGACTAGAGACAGCTCGCCGTGTCCTGCAGGCGTAAAGGGACGAGAGGGAGATGCACCTCTACACATATCTGCCTTAATCCTTTTTTGTTTTGAACCGGCCATCCTAACGGCAAGTTTAAAAACTGGAACTCTGTGCATGCCCAGGGGCGTTAAAATTACCTAGAGCTGTCTTTTTAAATCCTTATTTTACCCCTTTCTTCTCTGTTAACAACTACAAGGGCCATCATGGGGCAGAGAGGCTCGTGACAGACCTACATGGCGAGCCTACCCTCCTGCCGGCCCCCTGCACCCTTACCCCCCTTTCCGGATCCAGTCGTTCCTCGAGGTTGCAGCGTGGCGCAAATGAACGATGAAGCTCTGCATTCACGTGAACGATCTCATTGAAACAACGACACCTTGTTAAGAGGGGGAAATACAGTTATTCCAAATGACAAGTACAAGCGGCTGTGAAAAGGGGGAGAAAAGCGGGGGCAGCGGGTGGAATTAAAAGCAGTAGAAATGAGCCACAACCCCAGGTCCCCTTGATGCTGGGAAGAAAAAGACGGCTCCCTCTCCTCTCCAGGGTGGAATAATAAAATCACAACGCAAACAAACAGCCCAGAGTGGCCTTGGCTGCCAGATGGGCGCTATATAAATCAATCAATCAAACAAACAAATAAATAAATAAAATAAAATATATAAAAGAAACAACCATGAAGAACTTCAAATAATTTAATGCAGTGAAAGGTGAGGGAGACGACTACAAGGCAGAGTCCCGCCCTGCATTTCCTATGGGGTTTGGAGGCAGAGAGAGGGAGGGAGGGAAATCCACCCAGACCCCCTTGAATCCTTTCCTTAAGGGCCAGCCTCATGGGGAGGAGACCAACTGTAACTCTGCACATGCCCAGAGACTTGGAAAAAATCCCGAGGACCGCCTTTCCCACCTTGGATCAGATTCCTCTCCTAAAGGACTACAAAGCCCATCATGGGGTGGGGGAGAAGGGGCCCAGCACTCACCTCACCCTCACCCCTGGGCCTCCTTACCCAAACGCCGTCCCCGGTCCGGGCGGCGCAGCGTGCAGTGGAGGCCGGGTCTCCCACCGGCGGGCATCCGGAACATCCTCTGGGCGCCGCAGGGGCAGGCCGGGCAAAAAATGGGGAGACACGGCCGGAGGAAAAGCCGAACGGACCCGCCTTTAGCGTCCCGGTGTCGCCATGGCAACACTCCAGGAAGAGGCGGGCCCGGAGGACCTGCCCTCCGACTGCACAAGGGTAGAACGTCCCCGTGGCGAATTCCAGGAAGAGGCAGTCCCGGAGGACCTGCCCTCTGATGTCCGAAGGCTAGAACGGCCCCATGGGGAAATCCAGGAAGAGGCGGGCCCGGAGGACCTGCCCTCCAATTACGACAGGCTAGATCGTCAGCACGAAAGGCCCTCTGAGGACTAGCGTGCTAGACAATTCCTCTCCTCGCCTGCCTGTCCAGTTCTCCGCGCCCTCTGCTGGCCACCTCATGCCGGAGGACCCAAGCCATCCCGGCCCCCCCCCCCTCCTCCCACAGGCTTCCCGGCTGCGGGAATGAAAAGCCCCGCTCCTGAAGGGTCCCTGCCCCGCGGCGGATCCCGAAATGGACCGAGGAGGAGGAGGAGGAGGAGGAGGAGGAGGAGGAGGAAGGGCGCCTCGCTCTCCCAGGGACCAGGAAGGAGGAACCCTCCTCGCGCCTTCGTTTCGTGATTTCCCCCCCCCCCATCCTTGAAGAGGACGACTGCTATTGAATGGACTTTGGGTCTATTTCACCTGCTTTTTATTAATAACCCCCCTCCCCTTTTCTCCTTTATCAGCCACTTGTAAAGGTGGTTTTAGAGGTCCGTAATTTCTCATTTAAACCAAGTGTCGGTTCTTTAAATTAGAACGTTTCTGTGCCTTAATAAGATTACTGCATGAAAGGGTAGTCAATAAATATAGTAATAAATGGTTATTATTGTTGTAGTTGTTGTTATTGTTCTTCTTATTATTATTATTGCTTTTTGCCCTACTGTCCACGCTGTAAGAGGTGGCAGTTACACTGTTTAATGGGAAAGGTACCAGAAGTCTGTGTGCCTGGATCTTCTTTACCGTTGTCCACATCCCGTAGCTAAAATAAGACAAGAAACTCATGGTCCCAACGCCCTTACCTGAACTCTAAAAAGTAACACACACACTCGCACAAAAGAGAATGCAGTTGGGGGGTGGAATGAGAAGTTTCAGTTCTTTGGCAACCCTTTGCACATTCAACAGGAAAACTACCCATGGGAGTTCAGATGTAAAACTACAGGGCGATGAAAGTACTTTAAAGAAGACAGTTTACTAGAATTTTTAGAAACAGATTGATTTTTAAAATTTATTTATTTATTTATTTTGTATCCTGCTCCCGTCACAGCACTACTCTAGGCGGGTAACAGCTCGTAAAACAGAAAACAGAAATAAAAATAGAAACATTAAACACCAATTGCAATAGTTCTTAAAACAACAACAACAACCACAACCAGGCAGGACTCCTCTTCCGTGGGTTCAATGAATTGCATGGTGAGAAAAGAGCACCTACTCCCCTAATCCATTGTTTTCATGCCAGGCAGCTCTTTTGGAAGATCCCTTAATTTAAGACTAAAGGGGTGGGGGTGAGGATACAGGAGAATTACAGTTGGCTATCGCCTTTCAAGGATCCTGTGAACCAGGTGAACGCCCTTAACAATTCAAGCCGTCCTCTGCTGCTCGCTGCCAAAAAGGTTTCCGAGAAGAGGATGGCGGAGAACAACGTTCAATGGTTGCTCGAAGCAGGGTCCCACCCTTGGCTTGGCTGACTACCCCACTCTGTTAGTTGCCTTTCCAATTTCTCTTCTTATTTGACTCTGGAGAAAAAGGTGGCATGTTTCAGCAGCTGAAAGCAAAGGTGAATTCCCACCCCCACCCACACCCCAAAATCCAATCCACTTTGATAGATCAGGTTCCTTACAGGAAAGAGGGGATACACATGAAACTTGAAAGTACACAGTTCTAGGTCATTACCTCTTGGCCTGAAATGTCAAGTCATATACAAAGCTTTTAGATTCAGTTGTGGTTGTCTCAGAACAACTCCTGCTATGCCTTAGGAACCCTAACCCATCCCTCCAATCATGGGGCCAGCGCTTCTAAAACAACCCCTCCAAAGTGGCTCGGCTTCATAGAATCCTAGAAGGGCAGAGCTGGGAGGGACCCGAAGGATTCAGTGAACCCAATTTCCTGGAGAAGCAAGAAACAGAACTGTAGTAGTCTGGTCCTTAACATTTGGTCCGATTGATCCATGCAAACATTCATACTGCAGGGCAAACCCTTTCACTTTTAGGAGCAAACCTTATAATGGCAGAATAACTGTCACATTCCTGTAGCAGCGAAACAGAAGCATTTTCCAGGGGACGGGAGACGGTGAGGGAGAGCTATGTTGTTTGTTGGAACAAAAACAACCAAGAGTTTTCTAGTGCCTTAAAGCCTAATCATGTTTCTTTAACCAAGTTTTTGGTTAAGCACTCCACTTCAGATGCAGCGAGAAAAAGAGCTTCTGCTGAATAAAATGGGCCGTGAAGGTGCTAAGAAAGGCCTAGTCTTCCAGACGCCGGAAATGTATCCAGAAAGAGGCAAGGGGGGGAAGCCCCCTCCCCCCCCCCCCCCAAATGGCTCTTGTTTTGGAAAACTGAAGGCAGGAGCTAGCAGAACACACAGGGCAGCAGACAATGAAAACTGGTCGTAATCAATTCAATAGTTTTATTTTGAAAGCAATTGTATAACTCATGTCAATGTTATGAAGGAAACAGAACCTTTCCCGGTTGACTCATCTCAAGTGGTAACAAAGGATGCTATCAGTTGCCTCTTGCATGTGTGCAAAATGTAGGTTATCTTCATTTTAATACAAGAAGTGTCATCTGGCAACTACAGTATTTGTAACAGGAGCTCCTTGTTCCTTTCCATTAAACTACAGACGGCAAAATAGGTTTCTCAGACTAGGGGGAGTTCCAGATGATGCTTTTTATTGTACACTTGCCATTTTTTTCCATGAACATTTATGAGTGTTCAAGAGATTGGTGCCTTCCATTTCTGGCTGTCTTGTGTTTCACCATCATTTCTTAAGGGTTTCCCACCACTGGAAGCTCTTAACAGTCAATGCATAGACACAGGCACCATCCCCTAGAGGTCCTTCTGGTTTTACAACTAAGACTGAGGAGTTTGTGTAGTTATAATTTTGTGGATTGTTTTTAAAGTGAAAAGGGTGAAATTTGCAAAAAATAAAATAAAATAAAAAAATCACATCACAGATACCAGTTACTAAAGTGTCAAATAATATGTATTGAACATTGTGCACTTGGTAATGCATGAAAAGATTGCCCACTCCCAAATTTGAGTGCAGCAAGGATTCATGTGATATCTGCCTCGCTGTACTGCCAAGGGTGAAGCAGCATGTTAGCTTTCTCCTTTGTCCTCTTCCTCCTTCTCTTCCTCATCGTCCTTCTCGCCTTTGAGCTTCTGCCGAGCAAATTCTTCGATAACAATATCCTCCGCACTGAAAATAAAGGGAAAAGGCGAGTCTTTCAAAGTCATGAATCAGTCCCTCTCTTCCTCTGGCCTTTGGGAACAGACCAATGTCAACCTTTGGGGACATACCGTAGGCCATAAATTCATCAACCACTAGTCACACAGAACTCTTTCCATCTGAGGTTATCAGCCCCCAATTAACCTTTTCAAAGGCTCTAGCAAGATTTTTTTTTAACTCAAAGGCCATGGTTAGTATTATGTTGCAGGTTCTGTAGCCCTGTATTGACAGTTTCTAAAGGCATTTTGTGATGTTTACAACAAAGATAACAGGATTTTATCTGTTTTTGTTTCGCACACAGTTTGGTGTACAAACGAAAACATTTATGGTTCTTTGCCAGGAGGCAAAAAGATTTGGTTCTCAATTCTATGGTTTTTTTTTTAATTAAATAGAGGAAAAAATAAAATAGAGTTATAAAGAAACTTGGCTATCCCCTTGCAAGAAAACAATGCCAAGAATACCAAGAAATAGGAAGAATCATGAGGGTAAAATACAGAGAAAGAAGATGGAAGGAACTGGCAGCAAAATGATCACGTTCTAGATATTCAGCACAGATGAACGTCCTGGTCATGTGGTACCTTAAAACTTTAACAGGTATTTTGAATGCAGAGTTTCAAACTGATCCCAAGGGAACTGGGTTTCAGCCACACTGTTTAAGATGATGATCCCAAGATGTTTAGCTCTAGTCACAAACACAGCTGCACACCCTGTTCCCTGACACCCACTAAACATGACTTGTTACAAATTATCTTTAAAGTTTCAGGATCTTTTATTCCTTTACCTTGCCACATCTGTTGATAGTGAATGCACCAGAGAAAGGCAGAGGAAGAAAGAAACAGTCATACACTGGTTAATCATAGTAGTAATTACTATAATTACTAAATTATTTAAAAGAGAAACCACCGTCAGCCTACTAATGGCTACACAATCCAAATGTTGTTGTTATGTGCCTTCAAATTGGAACTGACTTACTGAGGCCCTAATGGGGATTTCAAGATGAATGTGTTATTTAAGGAGTGGTTTCACCAGTTCCACACCCCAGTGAGTTTCCGTGGCTTAGCAGGGGATTCTAGCCCAGGCCTCCTGAGTCTTATTTATATTATTTATTCCTTCATTCAATTTTTATACCACCCATCTGATGTGTGGTTGCTCTGGGCAATCAATTACTCTATCCACTACACCACACGGGTTACACAATCTAAAGGCATTGCCATACACGTTTTTTCAGGGCATCCAGATTTTTGAAGGCACACGTGCTTGGAACACAAGTGAACGCTCCCGGGGCCTCCTGGCCTAGTCTGTGGGTCTTCACTGGGTTGCTCAGAGGGGCTCTTAAACAAACACGGTTTTCTTCTTCTTCCATGGAAAGTTTTAGAATCTGATTTACATTTTAATTGTATGTGATTTATTTAAGCTTTATTGGCCAAATTAATAAATAAATTCATATTAATTCAGAAGTGACCACAAAGCCCATCAATCCACCCCACCTCTCTGTTCATGCAGGAAGCTATCAGAAAGAAGGGTTCAGAGTTGCTAGACGGACAGCCTCTCCTGGGTCTGTCCAGGGCCCATAGGCTGGCACTGGTATCAGGTTAAGGTTTCAGAGCAACTTTCAAGCCAGCTCTAGGGTTGGCAAACCAAAGGAGAAAAGGCTGTTAATAGCTAATAATTTCAACACAAATTGGGGACAGTTGGATTCCAACAAGACCACAAAAGCTTCTGGACAATATCAGTGATTTTGGCCTAGAATTAAGTCAATAGCAGGCTGGAGCAGGTGCAACTTTTCACTGATCCAACCTGGCTCTTCTTATGTTACGTCCCACACAGAGCCAATTTCAAAGATTAGAAGGGGAGAAAGCAACCATTCTGCCATCTTAGAAGATTAAATAGTCTTCTTCTCTAAGAGAAATGTTTTCTGCAAAGCAACTTTATACTCACTGTCAGCAGGTTTTGGATGCATCAGAACCACGGGTAGTTCCACACCAACATCACTGAAAGAGAGATCGTAGAAGTATTAAGTGGGAGGAACGCACAGAGAAGGGCCTTTACTAGGCAGGAGATTCCCAGAGGAACTCTGGACACTGTGTTGGATACAGAAGAGCCACACAAGAATGACACGACTTTCCTTTAGACAGCAGGGAATCACGACTTGGCTTCTCCCTTCCCTAGGAATAACTAAGCCTTAACAGAGAGAGGCACCCCAGAGGACAATCTTTTCTATGGTGAACAGCTGTCATTATTAGCAACAGCAGCAGTTGTGCTAGTAGTATTTGGTCTAACCCTATACCTAACAATAACTTAAGGAAGACCAAAAAATACAGCATATATCAAAAATACATGAAAAGGAAAATATTGGCATATACAACATGAACACCCAGAAAATGGTCAATTAAAACGATTACAGATAAAAACATTTAGAGTAAGAAGCTAAAACACAATTCACAAGCTAGGGTGTATATTCATTTAGAGAAGGTCTGGGGAAAGAGGCAGGCTTGGTGCCACCTGAAATTGGGGAGTGGGGGTGAAGAAGGCTGCTACGGGCTTGCTGGCCGATGGCTATCCACAGGTCTCCTGGGTCAAGCAAACCTGGCCAATGGTTTTCCTGGTGACATGGGTCTGAATTCGAATAGGGTTACATGGCCTCAGGGGGCTCAGAGCATCCTATGTCAACAGCAAGACTGTGAACTTGGAATTGTAGGCAAGAGGTAGCCAGTGCTAGAGTTGTCTCAGCAGAAATGTCCTCAAGGTGCATAAGATGGCATCCAGACCACTACAGTCTGCACCAGCTACAGCTTCTGGACTAAACACTAGGGTAGCCTTGCCACATATTGTGCCCGGTGCCCATCTAAATGTGACAGAAATGGAGACTAATAAATTCATTCTTACCTTGATGTGAGGTCTCCCAGAATGCTGGGGAAAGAAAAACATGCAAATTGGAGAACACACTAAAAAGACATTCTGTTTCCTTGTCTCAGAGGTTTTAAAATCCTCTGCCTTGTTCTGGGGGTAGCTGCTGTGCAGTCAACATTGGTCTAATAATGTGGCTTTCACTGGTTTGGCCTTCAGGTTCCGAGTCTCTTGGGGTTCCTGCCAAAGCACAGTCTAAAGGAACTGAAGAGGCAAACAGTGAATGAAACAGGAATGTTTCTTTGGACTATGGAATTATGGCTATTTGAGTCCCAAGTATTTAAGAAGCCAAAGAGGTTGAGTCAATAGCAGCCTTTACAAAAAACCAAAAAAATCCATCTGATAATGTATTTAAGAAGGCAGCTTTGCCAAATCAAGCAGAGCGAGTCTTCTTACACAAGGGGAGCCCAAGGGGAATTATCTTCAGGAAGACCAGGCGGTGCCTCCAGAGAACAGCTTGGTCTGTGGCACCAGGACTCAAGGATGACAAGTTTTCCGTCCTTGTGTGGAAAAGAAACTCACCCTCCTCTGGACACCATCAGGTTGACTTTCACTTTGTAGGAAACCAGGATCCCCAGCACTTCCTTGTCCATTCCAGGTCTCAGACTAAATGGGGGGGGGGAGGGGGAAGAGAAGGCGTATCAAGGCAGGGGCCGGGGCAGCCTCCCCAGGCCGTGACGGGGGAAGGGGTGCTTTATCTTACACCGTGGTGGAGGCCAAGTTGGTGTCCTCATGCTTGAGCTTGCCATCCAGTGCCAGGCCGCGCTTCTGCCGGTTTTTGTCTAAGGTGGGAGTCACTGCGTAGCTTTTGGAGAAAGTGGAGTTGGCAGCAACATTCTCACTGAAAGGGCCGAAACAAAAGAGCTCAGGAAAATACGGTCTAGTCCTGAGATTAGGAAATGCTACCCGTCAGACCATTACAGTTTAGTACTGGAAATGGTTGAAAAAAGGAAGCCCGCATAAATATTCCCAGCAGAGCTACCTTTAAAAACAAACAAACACAAAAAACAAAAAGTAATAGGAGGAAGCCGAAACTGGGCAAAATGCAACTTTCTAAGTGCTGCTGGGCTATCAGCTGAGCCAATGGTCAGGAACACTGGGAGTTGTAGTCCAACAATATTCTGATGTGCCCTCTACCCCATCATCAGATATGTTGCTCCCACGCAGCCATTCCCAGGCAAGTACTGCATATCCATGCTGGGAAATTTCAGCCACACTCACTTTCCCAGTGCATTTATGTTCAGTCAGAGTCACGCATCAGGGGCTCCAGAAATTGACAGAACTGTCCTGTCATTTTCATAAGGCACAATACATAGAGAATATTAGCCCATGATGTAGCTCATTTTTACTGTAGTTAAATTGTTGTAAGCCACCCAGAAACCTTTGAGTAGTGTGGGCGGCATATAAGTTAAATAAATAAATAAATGTCTAAGTGACTTTTAACTATGCAAGGCCATGACCTAAGAGCTCATTCTATGTAAAATTATATTTCAAGGCCCATCCGTCTCTTCCATTTTTCAGCGCAGTGGAACAATTCTCTGGAAGAAGAAGTGTGGGGTGTGGGCTGGGAGATGTATTTTGAACAAAGGGAAATCCAAAATCAGCATTTGGCAAACACAAATCTACAATTTTTTAAAAAAGAAGGGAGTTACTGTTGTGGGACAAAACTGAAATGAAGTCAGAGATTTGCCTATGTTCACACTTACTGGATATATATATATATTCCCACCACAAGAGATACACCCGCCTACAAGTATGAAGAAAATCTTCCCCACCCTTTTCTTTCTTGCCTCTAGTCAAACAGGACACTTACACAAACTCCTCTGAACACACAACCTTTGTATATTTGTCCAGGGAATAGAGAACCACATCTGTGATCTGATCAACTAAACAGAGAGAGAGAGAGAGAGAGAGAGAGAGAAGGTAATTAAGGGAAGGATATGACATGATACAGAACACACACCCCTCATGTATAAGGGGACACAGAGATTGAACCCGACCTCTTAAGAATCTGTTATTTTCTTAAAACGAGGTCTGTGGACCTAAAGCCTGGAGAAGACACTAGAAAGAGTGTGGCTGAATAGGACTGGTCAAGAAGAGAGATGAGGTGTCTGGTTTCCCAGTGGGGGAGCATTGGCACAATTGACCCCATGAGTGCTAAAAGCCATATTATTAACCACACTGAATAATCCAGTTTATTTGTGCATAAGTTATCAGATCAGAAATTCCACTATGTTGGCACAGAGTTTTTATTGTCCACCAAATCTTCGTGTGGATCGCGGTGTTGACTGAAATAAAACAGCAACGTCCACATGATATCCTGTGTTTACTGTCCCCCCCCCCCCCAATAATTCTTCAAGTCAGATTACCAACCTTGTGAGAGTTGGTGGCTTCATGAAAATCGAAGTATAACTCTGGAAAAGGACGTGGGAATGAGGTGTGGGAGTGGCAGCCCAAAGGGAAAGTCAAGAGAAGGGTGTGGGAAGAAAGGAGAAGCACCAAAGTCCCACCCCATTCTTGGTCACAGGACATTTACACGAAGAAGCTAGAGTCCAGTCTTGCTCTTTCTTCTTACCGGATATTTTAATTTTCTTCACAATCTTGTTGGTGGTGTTGTTAATGTTGACATTAACTCCGATGGGATCTCCATGATAATAAATCTGAAATAATATTGTTGCCAAAGTGAGAAGATAATTTTCAAGTTGTCCTGGGTTGTACATCTCCTGTGCCATTTTATCACCTCTGTCTCTCTCTATTTTTTCAATGCTGCGTCTTAAGTCTAGCATCATAACATTAGAAGCTAAAAGGGGAAGGCAAAATGGAAAAGGAGCTCGGCTGAGAGCCACAGTCCAGGAGAAATGCTTTCTTCCTTCCTTCCTTCCTTTCTTTATTTTGGTAAATCAGCCACATGGCTTTCAAGTTTAAGAGCAACACATGATGTTCAGGAGGAGGGCTGTGGTCTGTTGGCTAAAGCAAATTGCCACGTACAGCAGCAAAAGACAACAGCAGTGCCAGAGTGGGAGCCCACAGCCTAACCCTCTAGGGAAAAGTGGGAAGCAGAGATGTACCTCTTTGTCCAGCGAGGCCTCAAGATGCAGCGGCTTGTCTGACATCATGAACTGCCTGGTAGTCTCAGCCTTTGGAGCTGGGCCTGTCTTCTCAGGAGCAAACTGGACCTTTCGGATCACCAGCCTTACGGAATTCCTGCAAGCAGAAGGAATAGCTAAGCACCCGAGACCCCCAGTGGAAGACTTCCAGGTGCATTGTTGCCCTACTGGGGGGTTCATACGAGACTGAATGTCATCGCAGTCAGTTGCCCCAGATCAGTGACCCAAAATTTAGAAGGGACAACCCACTTCCTTTTGGTACTGGGTCTTTTAAAGGATAAACACGAAAACATGGAATGTCTCATTTTCATTTATTGCTTAATAGATTTTTCAGATGAAGAAAAGGGTGAAAATGCTTATTAATTTAATATGTAACTGTTAAAAGATGTGTCTGATTTACCTCTTGTGAATTTTCTCTTCCAGGTTTTCAGCACAAAAACTTTTGACCTCGAAGTCAACACCACAAGACTGAAGGAAGAAAATAAGAGCAAAGCCTCACAGTCCATCCTTCGTCTGAATGCTCATTTACAGATATGGATTAGATAGAGGAGCAGTGATGAAATCTAGAGTCCCGTGGTATCTTGAAGACTACGAATTCATCAGGGCATAAACTTTGGTGAACCAGAGTATTTCCTCAGTTCCATCAAGGGTTATCCTTATTGATAGGTTTAAGGAGAGTAAAGCATACTGCAAAGGGGGCACCATCTTGCAGTGACCGATACATCAGTGACGCGAAAATGAATCAGGAAGGGAGTGAAAAAAGCCAAGCTGTCATTCTGCTTCCCCGGGCAAGTAGCTTTGGGTGGCGCACCAGCTACGGCCTTCCTTAGGAAAGGTGTAGGTCTGGCCCCAGGGAATGATGCATTACTGTGATGAGCTTTGAACTGGGTTGCTTTCTGAAAGCATTTGGAAGCTGCAACCAGGGCAAAATGTTGACAGCCGGACCATTGGCTGACATGACCTTTAGATCCTATGTGTCACCCATCTTGACTTAACTGTGTTGGTTCTCAACTGCTTCTGCGTTCAATCCCAGATGCTTGCTTGAGCCTACAAAGCCCCAAAGGACTTCAGGCCAGGCTATCTGAAAGACCTTCTCCTCTCTCCCTGGGAGGCCACCCAGTCTTTCAGATCTTCACCAGACGCCCCGTTAAATGTCCCACCTTCCCTTAGACTGCTGAGTATGTGAGACAAGGCACCTGTGGAACTCCCTGCCAAGGGAAGAGAGGCTAGCGCCATCCCAGATGAGTTTCCAGGGGGCAGCAGAGAGTTGGTTGCTTTGCATGGTTCTAGAGTTCCTGAACTGTTTTTAAAGACTTCACTTTTATATATGACTTTTAAACTTTATTTCATCTCTCTTTTTTGCTTCGCTTGATGTTTATTACATGTGGCAAACCATACTTCTCATAGGTATACCTACTTTTCCAGCATCATCGGGTCCTGGCTGAAGTGTGACAGAACACGGAAGATTAGTCGCCATCTATGGGAGAGAGAGAAAAACCTTTATAAGAACATGGGCTCATCTCAACAAACGGCTTGATCCTGTACAAACAAGCCATTTCAGGAGATGGCAACACCTCCAGCCTGTCTCTTACCACAGCGCACCATGGCCAGTGGCATAGACTCTAGAGAGAATAGGGTGAGGTGGGCCAACGTCACGGATTCAGTCCTTCCCCTGCTCCTTTGTGGTACATGCAAGGGAAATCATGTGGATAAGCAGTCCTTTAAGGATGCTTCCGTGCCATTCTGAAACCCCGGATATGTTTTTTAAGCAGCCCCAGAGCTGTCTGAAGACAATCCTAAACCCAGCTGTAGTAATGCATTCAGGTGCAGGCTCATCTGGAAATGCAAGAGTGTGTCTGCTGCCGTTCAGCTGATGCAGGATCGAAGCCCCCCCCCCCCCCCCGAAAGAATGACTCAGGTGCAGATTCCCTGAGACTGAAGTCGGCCGGCCATGTGAAGCCGTTTCCACTCTGATCCCAGAGAGGTGAGCTCACTTTCATGACTTTGATACAAGTCAATGGTACTTCTGTGCCCCCTCTCCAAGGGTTAAAAAGGGTGGTGATCGGGAGGCAGGGAAGCTCGATGCATTTACTACGTACCTCAAAAGTGAAGGGGTAAGCATTTTCTCCCAGTTTTTTCATCAGTTTCTCTTGCAAAGGTGTGAGGGTCTTGGGTGCCTGGTCTGGCACAGGAGGAAAAAGCTGAATGGCGAGGACATAGAGGTCCTTCCTGAAGGTCAGTCCAATGACATCCAGATCGTCTCTGCCATAGCGGAAGGCACAGGTGAGGGTCACGTACACTAAGGTCACGAGAGGACGGAGAGCGTTCAGTGGGAAAAGGATGGGCCAGGGGAAAAGGGGAAAAGGGAAGCCGCCAGACGTGAGGGGGGGGGTGTCGAACGGGGAGAAAGAGAAGAAGATCGTGTTAGTTGAAAACAAAATGGCTCTTAATTCAGATAGAAATGTAATTTGCTCATAATTAATTCAGTGTGCAGAAATTAAAGTCATGAACTAATCTTTTTTCTTAATCTTTTCCTGACCATTTTGCAAGGTGCTTTACTACGGTTGCCACATTTTTATGAAGAGAGGGCGGTCTACGAAGATGCTTAGAAGTAACTGGTTACTAATAACAAGTTTCATATAATTAACTCCTTTTTCTAATAAGTAAGTTAAAACCACATTACATTACAATGGTGCATTTTACATTTTGCTCTGTGCCATCCTTTTTGTCTACACCGTGACCTCTTGGCTTATCTGTAGAGCTGACCTTCCCACTGTTCTTCCTTCTCCTCACCCCTTGCCTGCCTGCCTGCCTGCCTGCCTGCCACCCACTAGGATTTGCCATCGGGGCACAGATCTCCCTGGCCTGCTTCCACCTAAACTGGAGGAGTTGCAGCAGGATCAGAAGTGGTGCCTCCTTCGCCTTCCTTTCCCGGAGGTTCCTGTGAGAGCCTTCGTCCCCCTCCTTTGGCAGGGAAATGAATGGGGCAGAGGAGAGGAGGGTGCTCCTGAGGCAGGGCAAGCCAACTAATATAGAGCCAAGAAAGGGTAGGGAGATGAACAGGAGCACAGCCAATCACTGGTGTTTCATGTGCAAAGACATCGTTTTGGGAATATTCATTCTGAGGAAAATATTTTCATCTCCCCATTCCTGTATGCGTTACTCAACATGGATCTCTTTGAACAACAGATTCTTCTGAAGCAGAGCTGTATTTTAAAAGGTATGTGTTATGTATAATAGTTCAATTTTTTATGACACCCTTGTATATTGTTTTGGAATATCATTGCTGCACAGTGCAAGGCCTGCCAGGGCAAACCGTTACCCACTGCCTTATTTAAAAAACTACCATGGGCATTAAAAAAACACCAAACAGCCTTCTTCCCCCCCCCCCCCCCCGTGTGTATTTATTGTTGTCTTGGGAATGCTTTGTACCGATAGGCAGCAAGTTGTAACATTCTGATGCTCTGTTTATAAAAAGTAAATAAATAGTAAATATTTTGTTTTCAACATGGTAATAATAGATGCAGCCAATTTCCTTTTCAGGGTGAGGCCTAAAATTAATGATAATGATATCCTTCAACAAGCAGCTTCACAAGCTCTCCTGAGGAGATAATCTTTTAAGTAAGGTCAGAGAGCTCAGTCTCTGAGAGTTTATCTCCTTCCACAACAGGCGAAGAGGGCAGGATGAGTAATCTGGCAGCAGGTGGGTTGGGAGGCTTTGAATTTGGGGGACGCAACAACCAGCCCTTGATTGAAGAAAAGGGCTGTGCTTGGCGTGGAGGTGCCAGAGGTAATTTCAAAAGGAGAGGGCATTTTTAAAAGGAGAAGCAAAATAAACTGTTGAGAAAAATGAGGTGGAAAGTAAGGAGCCACCCCTACCCAGAGCACTGCTGAGCTTAGGATGTGGTGGCCCCTTTGCCACTGTCTCCCCTTCCTCTTTGAGCTCCACAGGATTGCTCTGTAACAACATCGATCATCACTCACTGAAAACACTCCAGCCGTCATTCCTTGTAGGTGGGGGCATAAAAGGAAAGAGTCTCCATACATCATACATTGCAGTAAAGGTGTGGTGACGGCCACCAAATTGGATCACTTTAAAGGAAATGAGGTAAATTAATGGGGGCTGAAGCTACCAACGGCTGTTCATTTTGGCAGTTCTGAGAAGGTCTGCCTGTCAGTATCCCTGGGGTGTGTGTGCAGAACTTGACTGGGGAGTGCCATGTCCCTCACATTCTCCCCATGGGCTTCCCAAGAGGCATCTGACTGGCTCCTGCAGGAAACAGGATGCTAGACTGGAGAAGCCTTGGGCTGGCCCAGCATCAGGGCTTTTAGAAGAAGAATGCAACTAGTCCAAAAATCAGCACATTCACAAAGTCAAGGACCCAGTAGCCAGTAGTGTTACCAACATAAGTGTATGTTAATGGTTAGGATTAGGGCTTCTTTATCTCCTGGAGCTAAAGTTGTCTTGAACTTGTCAAAGGAGCCAATACAGCCATTTGGGGGGAGGCATTCATAGAATCAGAGGCTTCTTGGAGTTTATCTGTTCTAGCTCTTTGCTGAAGGCAGACATTTATAACAGTGTGCATGCCCTTCCACACACACAAAGAAAGAAAGAAAGAAAGAAAGAAAGAAAGAAAGAAAGAAAGAAAGAAAGAAAGAAAGAAAGAAAGAAGAGGGAGGGAGAAGAAGAAGAAGGAAGGAAGGAAGGAAGGAAGGAAGGAAGGAAGGAAAGAAAGAAAGAAAGAAAGAAAGAAAGAAAGAAAGAAAGAAAGAAAGAAAGAAAGAAAGAAAGAAAGAAAGAAAGAAAGAAAGAAAGAAAGAAAGAAAGAAAGAAAGAAAGAAAGAAAGAAAGAAAGAAAGAAAATTACCTTTTCTGTCCTTCAGGTATTCTGGGTCAATCAAGACAATCCCATCTACAAATAAATATAAAAGAGAACGTAATTTAGAAATGCCAGTGAGCCAGAAGGATGATAAATGTTGTGGCTACTGTGTTGGTGTCAGGCAAAAGAGGCTAGGAATAAAAGCTCTCATCAGCTAGAACCTCAACCTGTTTGCCTCCTTTTTTTCCCCTTGAGCCTAACTCAGTGCAGAGGACTTAGGTTTGCCATCTTAGGTCTGAAAAGAATTTCCCAAAGAGAAGACTGGCTTCTCGGAGGTTCTTAGCAAAACTGTGTTTTCGGCGCTCTATGATATCTCAAGTTGAAAGCATGATTGACTTGGAAGTAAGACCCACTGAGCAGTAGGGTTTGCTTCCTTATAGCTGTATGTAGTACCAGAGCCTAAATGGCTCCTCGTTGTGGATCAGTTAACCCAACAATTTCCCCACCCCCTCGATGCTGTTTACCATTCTTGCTGAGTCTCAGGAGAAAGTGCTTCCTGAAAGGTGGGTATAAACTCAGAGTGGGGGTCTACAGTTCAGAAGCAAAGTCCTAAACCTCAGCCCTGTGAGAACTTCAGCCGCAATCCAGACCTCTGAAACAGGGAGACGGCGTGTCCGTGAGCTTTGGCAGGACTGCAGTCAACCCGTGTGCCTTTGCCTCCGTTCCTGCATTCAGCTGCCTATCCGTCAGTTACAAGGCACGCAGCCCAAAGTGGTCGGCTTGATAAGGCTGGATGGGACTGTTTCCAGTCGCAGGTAAGGGGAACAGCCACATTTTTGATGTTCTGCCATGAACAAGGCCCTCCTCCTCCCCCAATGGAAAAGGAGCGCAGAAAGCAGGAGAATCAACGAGAATATATTTCCCTCTCTTGGCTTCTGCTCTGCTCTTTTGGTCTCCTTATTCTGAAGATTTTTTAAAAAGCAATTTAATAAATGGAGCCTGTCATAAAAGAGCTTTGCAAAATAACAGAACCTACTTGCAAACTTGTACTCCATGACATTCTATGACCTCAGGATTTTACCACCTCATTCCACCACATGCCCAGTTCTCCAGATAATGCCTCTACGTAGGAACCAGTGTTTCATTGTGTGTCAGCATCCTCTGTTGTGATGCTGTGTGCAAAAGGGATGCCTCCAGAAGAAACTGGAGGGGAGTCAGCAGGTGGAATCACGGTCACTCACCTACAGGCTCTACATCTTCCACGTGGTCCACGAAATCACGCTTTCCAAGATAGATGGATAACTAGAGGGCAGGGTGGGGAAAGGCAAAAAGTTGCTACTCAAAACAGGCTCACAGATATATGCTATTTTACTTTTGAGAACTGGCTACCTGCCCCAGGCATCATTTCCTCATAGGAAGATGGAAGGAAGTGAACCTGGACCTTGACCGTGACAGTGGTATCCTTGGCCTACATCACCGGAAAAGCGGCATCCCACCCTTGGAGGAATGACAGCCTTGGTGTGGACGTGCAGGTCGTATTTTCACACAAGGCTTGTTCCTGCTGCTGAGCCGTTCCACTCACTGGAAGATTAATCTGAGTGGTGGCTCTACAGAACATGTAATAATGGTTCCTTTAAAGGCCATTCACTTAGGAAAGGGGAAAAATGTTGGCGGAAGAAGGCTTGGGGTCAGCCAAGGACCACTTGAGTCTTTCAATTGATTTACTTCTCTCTCTCTCTCTTAAAGATGAGGTTAGAAGCTGAGGAAATAGCTGTGCATGGCATCTGCAGCAGCTATGATCTCTTTTCTACAAGAGGGACTCTTGGAGATAGAGAGAGGATGATAGCTGTACTTGCTAAGCCCCATGGCTGAGTCAATTGAGGGAGGGAGGGAGGGAGGGAAGGAAGGAAGGAAGGAAGGAAGGGAGGATTGAGTTGGCAAGAGCCCCACCACTAGCCATGGCTGTCTTGTGTGGAAGCATGTGGTAGGTGCCCTGCAAGGCACGCCCTACAATGAGCATAAACTGTCCTGTATTGGGACAGTTCTTCACATGCCAGCTGCAGATCTGACCATGAGAAAGGCATCACCTTGGTACTCACACACTCACCACCAGCTTTAACATTTAGAAAACTCCTTGGACCTGCCAAAAGGCAGCCTGGAGCTCTTTGTCAGCAGACCCCAAGCCTGAGAAAGCAGCATGAGCCCCCCGCCCCCCGCCCCATTCACCAGGCCATCCCTGTGCCAGAAGCGCCTATTCCTGCCAGAATTTAAAAGCATCAGACAAGTCTTGATTTTTTGCTAACACAATGGCTAGCTAAATTGCTCTAAATAGTGCTCTGACACAGGTGCAGCTTATGAGCTACCCTACCTCAGTTAAATTCATATTGGAAATACTTGCCAGGACATGTACTCATGACATGGGTTCAACATACCTAAGTTCTAGTAAATATGTGAAGAATAGTTACATGGAATAGCCCTTCAGAATATCCAGAGATGGATATTTTCTGTGGTCCCCCCACCCTGCATTTTTTAGGAACAAGTCCTGGCACATACAGTACATGTAGCTTACCTCAGCCTGAAATTCTGGGCAGAGCATCTCTCTATCATAATTGTTACATATTTATGAAACAATCTGTATTCTTACCTTCCCATTGGGGCAGGTCTTCTTATACACTCTGTCAACACAACCAAAGAGAAAAGGAAGAACTAGGTACAACTGTGGACTTATTTCCTTTGGCAACATGCTTTATTAAAGGTACAATTGTGCAACATCCGATGAGACGGATAACACATGGCGTTGTGCCAGTGTTTTTACTATGTTGGTGCACCGTTCTGCCAGAAAAGTGGTGAAAGGAAGGACAGGGGAGGAGCAGGCTCATGTCAGATCCGGCACCATACTAGACCCCAACACATGCTGTGGGGTTAGGGGACAAATAAAACAAGGCCTGGAGGGGCCAGAGTGCTAGTGATAGCCTAATAGTGGGAGCAGGCTGGGGATGGTGGTGCACCCTGAGAATCACAGGTAGGGCTCAGCTCTGGCAAGCCATGGTCCCCTCAGTTAGGGCACTTCCCATGGCATGAAGAGGCACTGACTGGTTTGGAAAGCTGTACTAATTGCTCCCCCCCCCAAAAAAAAATCAGGCTTGCTTTAAATGTTACAGAGGGGAGGAGGGGGAGTCCAGAACCATGCCTCTTGTGCACTGTTTAAGATGGTTCCGTTCCCTACTCTAATCCCGGTGCCATCTTCAGCAGCTTTGCACACTGAAGATGTGTGCAAAGATCTTTCAGCTCTCCGACTCTCCTTTTGCTGTGGGTCATTCCCCCTTCCCCACAGGATTGTCTGGCTAGCCCAATAAACTGCTTTTGAAGCTAGAGCTACAGAGCATTTTGAGGAAGAGCTGTAATTGCTATTAAACTGAATCTGCAAAACCCACGAGAAGACTCTGACTTGCCCAATCCTAATGTTTTGGATTGCACAACGACAAACTGGAATGGTCTGTTGAACATTTGATTCGGTACAAATAAAGAAACCACGTCCAATTTTTTTCTCCATGTTTAGACAGAAATGGGTGAATACAGGCCAAATATACTTTATGTTTGAGATGGAATCCAGAAAAACACATTCGTGTGGAAGAAAGAACATAGGAGACCCTCCCTGGTCCTGCTCCCCTTGTTTTCACACCTCTGAGGGGGTCTGTAATGCACTGCGAGGAACACAAATTCAGCCCCTGTCACCCATTGGGCAGGAGAAAGAAAAAGACTTACTTTGCTCCTTCAGCCATCCTCAGTTAGCACTGTGGTGGGAATTCTGCTGAGGAAAACAAAACAACACACAGACACGCACTGGGTTAAACCAGGTGGCATAAAGAAGGAAGGGCGGCTGATGGGTTGGGGTTCCTTCTGGATTCTTCGCTTATGGGTCTAGCTCCATGTCTGCTTAGGTCTTAAAAGCCAAAAGAGTTGAGATGCTGTTCCAAGCAGAAAGCTCAGAGAGGAGGCAGGGGGTTGGAGGCAGGAGGGGTGCCTTCGAGGGACAGGTTAGCAGAAAGTGGGGGTTCATTCAGAGTTCTTACTGGAGATGGGGAAAAAAAATTAGACCATGAGCACCACAGAAGAAAGCTCTCTGAAAGTACCTTCTCAGTATTTGGTTAGCAAGCCCAAAAGTAGATGGCAGAAGCCCAACCCATCTCCACCGTCTCTGTTCTCTCCATGAGAAATGAAGAGGTGTCCATCTGCGGTGCCTCCTGGCATGTGAGAAACTGACCCTCGGATGCCTTTTCTGCACCAGGCTGGAGTTTGGAACTTTCTCTGCCCTCCCTCCTCATTGCCTAATTGTTCTACTGTCAATGTTCATACCACCTTTGTGAAGCTTTTGTAGCAGCTCATTGGTCTTAATAAAAGTATTAGCCAATTCTGCCCCTTGCAGTAATCTCTTTTGCTTGAATGAGTTTTAGTTGCCTGAACGGAGTCCTGCATTAGACTGTAAATATCTCTGTTTTAATCAGTTGATTCTCACCAAGCTTAACAGGGATCAGCTGAGCTGCTCCTTAACTGCAGGTAGTCCTTGTGTCATGACCTGAGGTCTTAAGCCAGTGGGCCGTGAGCCAGCTGGTAAGCTAAAAAGGATCCTTTTATGCAACAACAACTAATCAATACACCCATCATGCTACAGTTGTTTCTGGTAGGGCTTGCCATTGACTGTTTACAAAATGGTTCATCCTGAAATCCTGGGGAAAGGAAAAAAACAAGTTCCATCTCCTTCTCCGGCACACAGAAAAATTTATGTGATCATTATCAGAGAAATTTATTTGCATGATCTCTATAAGCGTATGTATCCATCTTCAAACAAACAGAAAAACATTAATAAGAGAAAACTCCCTATCCCTGTGGGACTGCAGAGCTGAAAAGCAGCATATTTCTTGCCAGGAGACCAATGGTTGCTGGGTGGCCGCAAAGTGGAGGAGGCCCTTTCTGGCCAGAAAAGGAGCCCCGGTTGCAAAGGCGCTTGGGAGCTGGGAAAGAGAGCCGAGGCTGCCTCCACCTCTCCTAGGATCACCTGAGCCCGAGCCCCAGCAACCTCTTTGGGCAAAATGACATTTTGGTTCTGTTCAGCTTTTGTTAGAGCTCACCGGAGAGAAGAGGGAAGGATGAGCAAACTGTTCCGGAGCCCTGGAGGCAAAGCTCGGTTCAATGAGCAAAGCTAGCCTCAGCCATAAGGAGCAGGATCACAGGGCACGCCCTCGGTGCCTTTGGGGAGAGGGAAGGTGTGGGGCCATGAAAGCTCACACAGAAACACATGTTGTTGCCTTGAAGGTGTGTATTAGGGGTCCCTCCCCCCTCCTGACAAAGCAGAATATCATCAATATTCAAACTCTAAAAATTCATAGCAGTGAACAGGCTTTGAGGAACCCAGACAAGGACAGTTTGCCATGCTCTGCTTTTGTATACATGACCACCATCTTCCATGTCACTGAGACTTATTACAAGGTTATATTTCAGGCACTGATACGTGGATCACTCCCACCCCCTGCCAAGGGACTTAAACTGCCCCTTTCCCTCGGATGAACACCGTACCCATGGGCTCCAACCCAGAAGGCGTTCCTGGCCTATGTCAGTTTCTGGCCAAACCCGGAAGGGTTTGTTGGGCACAAACAAGGAGCCGGAGGGCAGGTCAGATTCTGAGTAGGAAACTGGCCTGTGGATTGGCCAGGAGCGGGAGCACAACCTCGTCTGAAGCCCCTTTTTCTCTCCTTGGAACAGAACACGCCGATTTAAGGTTGCTTCTTAAAAAGCACATTCTTCAGGGTGGGCAGTTTGCACCTGATCCATAAGACAGCCAGAGAGACAGTCTGTGTGATGCTGGGAAGTTCCTAAGGAAGATTCAAGGTCTCCCCGGCACAAGCAGTTCCAGAGGTGGCCAAAGCACAGATACCTTTGCTCGGGGTTTTTTCTTCTTCTTTTTTCGGTACAGTCCGTGCCTCAGGGGTCTTCCGCGATGGTCAGCCTCACAGGAGTTCCATACTGCTAAACCTGATCCCTGACAGATCAGAGAGTGTTCAAATCCTCACCTGGCTACCAAATGCACCGGATGGCTTTTGGCCAGCCCATTGGTATCTTAGCCTAGTCTATCGCACACGTCTGTTTGGAAGCTAAAGTGGGAGTGGGGGAAGCTGGGCCATGTGGCACAGTGTTTAAACTGCAGCCAAGACTCTGCTCATGGCCTGAGTTTGATCGT
Organism: Intellagama lesueurii; assembly: GCA_037013535.1. Lineage (NCBI taxonomy): Eukaryota > Metazoa > Chordata > Lepidosauria > Squamata > Agamidae > Intellagama > Intellagama lesueurii. Next base: position 28,441,670 of record JBAJHW010000010.1, on the reverse strand, counting down.
GACGGGCTCAGGGAGCTAGCTCACGACTGACTCAGCCTTCCATCCTTCTGAGGTTTATAAACTGAGGACCCACCTTGCTGGGGGCAGGGGGAGGGAGGAACATGTAGTCTGCATAATTAAATTGCAAACCACCTTGAGAATGCTTTAAGTGTTGTGGGGCAGAACATAAGCAGCACAATTTGCTTGGCTTTACTTCTGCCCTGAGCATGCTACAAACAAGGCAGGGCGTAAAGGTTAACCACACACAAATAAATGAACCAAAGAAATCAGAGAGAAGAAGAAAAAACAACTCTTTGTTGCCTCAGTACTCCCTTCCCACCAGATGCAAGAAAGGGAAAGTCATCCCACATGTTTGGTCCCCAGGGGAGAGCCAAAGCAGGGTGAGGGCTGGTGCCTGGATCCCTCTTGAGCCCCAGCTCCTGGGAACAGGCTTGGATCATTTTTCTTCCTTGATTGCCTAAGTTCGCCTAAGCCCAGCCCTGCAGTACAGTTGCCTCAGCAAAGCTATGCAGAATCTGTTCTCTTGCTTGAATCAGAAGCAGTTAGAAATCCAAAATGCCTTACCTGGAAAGACAATTAGTAGAGAACTCTCCTCTCTTGGCTCATGCACTTCCTGCGCCAGTGCTGGGAGGCTTCCGAATCTTGTTCCTGGAGTTCTTATACCCCATATCTACCCCTCCCCCGCTAGTTGCTCATTCCAGATTGGAGTGAAAAGGAGTGTGTGTGTGTGCGCGTGTGTTGATCTATGCTTATTGCAGATAGAGTATTTTGAGGTTAGAATCCTATTAGACTATTAGTTGGTGGTACTCTTGTTGAGTAAGAGAGTGGGCTATAAATATTGCTTTCTACTGTGGCCCTGGAGAAAGAAGATTACAGAGATTGATAAAGCTCAAGGCTCAAGAACAGATGATTAGCATGGCCCTGTTGCTTTTGTTCTCAAGACTTCTGTGCTGCTTCCACCCACTGCCGCTGTGGCCATTGGCAGATCTATCCCTGGGCTCAAATCGGATGAGGTGGTGAGACAAACAGCCAGAAGCCAGGTCAGGTATTGTTTAAAACGTTCACCAAAGTGGCTGTAAGGCCAGGTGTGGCCTCCATGGGGACAGGACTGGGACATCATGAACATTTTGTCATTGAGAGAGCACCGTCCATCCTCTTCATGAAACGCCGGGGGCCTTGGCCAATGTCAAAGTGCATCTTTTGAATTAATAAAGGTACTGTTTGAATTTTCTGTTACCAAAGAGTGAGAGGCCAGCCTGGACTTTTTGTTGTTACTCTAAATAATGACTTTGCTGCTGATGCAGATTGACGGGAATAGTAACACTATACTTGACAAACATGTGGCATTTAAAAAATGAAGCAGTTACATCTACCATCAGTTTTTGTGGATGTCACCCCCCACTCATGAGATAAAACTTTGCCACAAGACCCTTTATGGTTTGTTGCTGCCCCTGAATGGCACTCTCTATATTCAACTCCACAGTGAATGTTTTCCACACTGGCTAGGATCCCGTTCAGTATCTATATTTGTGGCACTCCAGCTGTAGAATCGCTGGCTGTGGCAACCTAACCAAGTACTGGTTACCCATGATGGTGGGTCTCATTGCACGGCCAGGTTGCACCATGGCCGCAACTTCTGATGTTGGAATTCACACACATAAATTTTGAACCGGGTATTTTGCATATAGCTTGTGAGGAAAATGAAGAATGAAAAGGACAGAAACAGCAGGAAGGGAGAAAGGGAGGTGGTGGGCATGTATCATGGTAAAAGAAGAAGTAGCCCAAAGCCCTGAAAAGGTCGAAGGGGTGGAAATTGTTTCCAAAGAGGCCACAGGGTACTTCTGCAATTACCATCATATCCTGGGGGAAACCCTGCTTGTGTTGCCCCCTCCACTCCCTCCTCAAAGATGTTGTGATCTTGCTTTCAGGGTTGTGGCCTTACTGGGCATAAAGGACCCTAAGAGGATGCGGGGAACCACCCAAACCCATTTGAAATGTATTATTGGAAGGGAGATTTACAGATATTTTGGACTGCCAGGAAGACAAATACATGGACGGTGGATCTAGTCAAGCCTGTACACCCACTAGAAGCTAAAATGAATAAAAACAGACTATTATACTTGGGATGTATCGGGAGAAGACAAGAGTCACTAGAAAAGGCAATAATGCTAGGAAAAGTTGAAGGCAGTAGGAAAAGAAGAGATAGATTGACTCTCTAAGGGAAGTAGAGAGAGCACCGAGTGGTCCATTACACAGTAAAAATTCAAGAGAGGTGATACTTTTGTTAGACCACTAAAATCAAACATTCAGCATCAGCTTTCATGACTTTTAAAGGCATGCATCAAAATTTTGTGGAGAGAATAGAAAAATTATAAATGAACGTCCCAAAATCTCATGGTGGAAAAGTCTGCCCGGCATACTTCTTAAGATGAGGTAAAAGCTTGAGGGGGTGTGTGTGTGGTTGCATGCTTTCCCCAGAACCATGTGTTTGGACTTTTCTGCTCAGCTGCTAGGAGATAAGGCAGTCCCCTTACCTACCTGTGTGCCCTTTTTTGGAAATCAAGTTTCCTTCTTGGGAAAGCTAGACCATGAAGGACAGCATGGCCCTGAGTTTACAAGACCCGAGCAGGGCTCTTAATGACAGGACCTTTCGGAAGCCGTGAATTCCTAGGGTTGCCATGAGTTGGGAGGAACCTGAGGCCACACCACAGCAACGCACTTGTGAAAATGCTGGAAAGCTTGCCGGTGCCTGTGGGAAGGTTCCCCGACCCTCAGGCAGCTCTTCCTCTCCTGTAGATTTTGTACTTTGCCTTTATTTCAAGGCAGCAACGTCTGGCTGTTCTTTGGCAGAAGGTGGGGCGGGATTGGGGTGGAGTGTTTGGGACTGAAACACAACAGGCAGCATGGCCACAAAGACACATTTCCCAGTGAAAAAGAAATTCACTGGGAAATGTGTATTCAGGTCTGATGTTGAAATTCAGTCACAATCCAGTTATGGAAAAAGGGTTTCAAAACAATGGCAAGTGGAAAACCTAGAAGTATGTGTCAAAGCAATCATCTTCAGACTACCAGTCTTATTGTGTATGGAGCAGCTCCATGCTAGCGCCGAGCTGTAAGTGGAGGATGTTTGTGGCCAAAGCTTGCGTTCTCCTGCGTGGAGAGGGGCACCACTTATTTTATGACTTAGGACAAACGCAGACAGAAATCTGGACCCTCCCGCTTGCTGAGCCCTCTCCTGGCCCTGCTTCTTTCTCTGACCTCCCTTCCTGACCCTCTTCCCGTGAAAGCAAAGCGGAGGAAGATCAAGGCTGTCAAAAGTATGTAGTACTCAAGAGAACGGAGCAACAGATGCCATTCCATAAGCTGCAAGGTACATAGGTTGGCCCTTGCACTACCGTGTTCAGGCTCTGCTGGATGCCGTGCCAGGATTGTCTCAGCCACTCTTCCTTAGCCTCTCCATTTTGAACTGCCTTCTCTCCCTCCATAGTTGTGATCCTTAGGACTTTGTGAGCTGAACCAGAGCCTCTTGCAGCTGATGGAGCACGTTGCCCAGTGCTAGGGCTTGTTATCCCATAATTGCCGCTGCAGAGCAGCTTATGTTTGCCAGATTAGCTGTGACTATTTCTATCAAGGTCAACTGAGCAATGAGCAATTTCTGGTTGTTTGGTTCTGGGTTTTTTTTTTTTTTGTTTTTTTTTTGCTTGCTTGTTTACTTGTTTTTGTTTTGTCAAACAGTTACTTTAGTTCCTCATGCTAAGTTCAAAGAAAGTGTGTGTGTGTGTGTGTGTGTGTGTTTAAAGCCTTCCTGGGCTTGAAACAGAAGGGCCCTCCAACCACAATGCAACTGCCTCCAACACCACCTTAATTAAGCCAGGCTCAGTGGGTTCTGGGGGGGGGGGTTGTGTATGGGACCCTGGGGTGGCATCCAGCCTGCAGGTTGCACTTTGCCCCCTCCTCTGTTTTAAGAGTGGTACGTCTCAGCCTCGGTTTGCCAGCCTTCTCCACAGATTCAGCCTCTGCTACAAAGGGTGCCGTTTGGGGACATATTCATGCCCTCCCTCCTGATTTCCACTCCAAGTCACATTTTCAAATGTTGCAAAGAAAACAGATGGCTAGATTATCTTACCTATTTTTGCATGCAAAAATGAATACAAGTCATGTGTAATGCTGCAATCCTCAAAGCAACATAAAAAACAGAGTTTGAATCTTCAGAGGTTCTTTCTTAAACAAATACAAGTCATATTTAATGCTGCAGTCACTCCATCATGTTTCCAGACGTGAGCCACATAGGCAGTGACTGAGGCTTACTTCCATGGTGGGCAAAGGGAAGAGACAGGTGCCTCCCTCCTCTGCGCTTTTCATAGTTGTGAAGAAAAGGGCATTTCTGTGTGCTTCTGTGGCTGAGAATATGGCCATGTGCTAGGTTAGGCTGGACTATGGTTGTTATCTAAGAAAAAGGAAGTGCCCCAATCCCTCCCCCGCCCCCCAGTCTGGATTAGGACAGCAGTAAATGAGCAAGGGAGGTTTGCCATGTCCTTCAAGCCACTGCCGCCAGCCTCCTGCTCATTTTGGCACAAGGAAGTGCATCGCTCCCAGTGCCCAGGCAAACATGCAATGGTAGAGTTTCTATTTCCAGCTACGGAGGGTGAGGAGAGAATGGGCATGCATGTGTTTGTGTGTGTGTGTGTGCGTGCGTGTATGTGTGTGTGTGTGTGAGAGAGAGAGTTGCGGCTGGGAGAAGAATTACACCTGCTGCCACTCTGCCCTGGGACTGTCTCCTGGGACCTGTGCACTGCCAGTTGGGCATAACGTTATGTTGGCCCTGAAAATTCCTCTTCTACAAAACGATCCAAGGAGGAGAAATTAGTTGGCTTACCTCTGAGTAATCACATTGCTCATCTAATAACGAAACGGTTCACTCCCTTTCAGAGGCTGGAGCGTCCCACTACTTGGCCTCCTTTTCTAATGCCCTGGAATTCCCAATTATATTCTTCTCTGTTTGTTGCTTAGAGGTGGCTTTTGTTCCTTTTTTGGGTCAGTCATTGCACTTAGAAGTGCTTTTTGTTATTTTTCTGCGTGGGGTTGGTGAACCTTTAACGCTCCGGATATAAAAGCCCCTGTCCTTTATCATTGGCAAAACAGGCTGGCGATTCTTGCAGTTGTAATCCAGCTGTGCTGTCAGGATGCTTCTAACTTGTGGTGACCCTAAAAAGGTTTTCAAGGATGGTAAGATGTTCAAAGAATGGTTTACCACAGCCACCCATCCAGTTTCCATGGCTGAGCAAGCATTTGAACCCTTGTCTCTTGGGCCTTGACTGCCACTCTATCGACTACCTCACTCTGGCTCTCAAGATGGTTTTGGTGTCTCCTTATCTTGCTGTAGAAACCCCCCCCCCCTCCCACACACATTTCAATAACTTTTTCTTGACCCTTCTAGGGTACTAATTGGCAAAGGTCAAAAGCCCCAGATCAGAGCTATATGGAGAAGACCTCACGAGAAGGCAGGAGATGTTCCCACGGGTCTCAGAGCCCATGGTTTCACTCACGTTGGACAGAGACTGTGAGCCCAGCACTGAGAAGTCTGCCACAGGGCTTCAGACTTTTCTTATGTTGTACTATATGAGCTTTCTTATCCTTTGCAAAGAAGGGGATGTTTGCTATTTTTCATATATGGGCTGAAAGGCTCTGATCTCGCTGTGCCTAGCCAGGAACATGATCATCCGGTTGTGGTGGTATCTCAATCAAATGCATGGTTGCTGTGGATGAGAGAAAGCTCCATATTGTGCCTAGTTAGAACTGGAATGTAAAAAAAAAAAAACTGCTGACATCTTGCTGGCAAAATAGCACAGTCACACACCTCCCACGGCGTAACCACTCTTGGAAAAACGCCGCCTATGGTGCTGGTCACTGTCCTGCTCAGGCTGGCACTGAGATCCCACAGAGCAGCCAGATGATGGAGCACCAAGGACAGTTCCCTCTCTGCCCTCCCGCCAGGGAGGACGTCTCTGAGAGGATGGTGCTGCAGAATGAAGTCTGCTGCTTGTTGCTCTCTCCAGGAGCTCATAGGAGGCTCCCAGGATCATGGCGCTCCTGGAAGAGCAAAGCTTGTTCTATTTCTGGGCCATGATCTGAGAGGGTGCAAGGCTGTCAAAGGCAAGAAGGCCCCAGGTTTGCCAGCACTGGGTCTAGTCAGCTGTCACGTTAGGGGTCTCGGTAGCTCCAGGGTCTCAGTTCTGTCTAGCTCCGAGGTGAGACCCAGGCCAGGGGGCTTTCTCTGCTGGTTCCTCAGCCTCCATGCCTGGGTCCCGGCTGCTGGGCAGGCACCATTCCTGCACCTGAAAAAACACATTGTGGAGCTGGAAAGGGGAAACAAAAATTATTGAAGGTCTTGAGCTGCTCCTCGGTGGGGAAATGTCCCTAGACTCAGGGTTGCTACTCTTTGAAAATGGTGAACGAAGGAAGATATGACAGAATGTCTAAAGCTGTGGAAAAAGTTGATTGTCCACGTGATTCTAAAGTATGGGGCGGCCATCCACTTGAGACTGCTGGAAGGAAGCAGTTCTTCACCCAATGCTGTGTTAAAAATGTGTCGTTTGTAACCACATGGTATAGGAATGGCTGTCAATTTGGAGAGCTTTTAAAAAGGAGATTAGACAAATTCAGAAATGAGGGAATGAGGGCAGCTGCTCGTTATGACACACATACATAATTCCTCCAGAATACAGAAATAGCATCTGGCAATATGCCTCTGTATATCTTGGTGGCGGTGAATTACACTCATGTCCGGCCTGTGGCACGTTATGCAATATCATATATGGTGTGCATTACACCTGAGGGGGTGGGGGGATGCTGTTAAATGCTTACTCTTCCTGTGGGCAACTGATGTTGCCTGTGTGAGAGACAGACTAGTGGGTTATAGTGGCCGTTGGTCTGGTCCACCAGGGCTCTTCTAAAACTCCTCAGCCTTCTGGTCTTGGAGGAACCCCTAAGAGTGACATTATGCACTTGTGAGCAGACACTTACCTTGAACCTGTTTTTTATTTATTTCTTTATTTGTTGTTAGGTTCCACTGGAACCTAGAAAGCGGCCGGCTCCTGACTGAACCCCCCCCCTGCTCCCCCCACAAGGGCTGGCCCTCTCTAGGGCTTCAGGCAGGAGCCGGCTTTCAGACTTGCCCAGGGATCTTGTCAGGAGGGGCCAAAGCTGGGCGGGAACCCTTTTGCCGGTGCAGAAAGAGGGTCTCTGCCTCGGAGCCTCAGCCCCTCACCAGCTCACTTGGTCAAGGAGGTGGAAGAGGCGCATCCCACCACCACCACCACCGTTCCCATGGATTGCCTCTATTGCCTCCTTGTGAGGAAGGGGGGCAGAAGCCGGCATATCATGGTTTTGGTTTTGTTTTAGAAAAAAAAGAAAAGTTTTTTTTTTAAAAAAAGCGCAGGCTTCTGCTGTTGAGAAACGGCTAGCAGGTGCTGATCTCTCCAGCACCCACGCCATGTGTTGCACTGGTTCGGGGCTTCTTGTTTCCCGTGGCTGAGGCCAATACTCTTTCTTGCCCTTCCTAGCTTTGCCTCATACAATCCCAGCAGCAACAGATGGTGGCTTCTGCTCATCTGTAATTAATTGAACTCTGCTGACAATCATCTTACTACATCCCTAATTAGCTTCTCTGCTGGGATCACTGGCCATCGCTCTTCGGCCAGTCTCTGTGCACCCAGCCCCAGCTCTGCCCCTCCCTGCCCCTTTTACTTACACAACGATTTCCTGCTTCCAATCGGTTTCTAACAATGCTAGCAGAGGGAGCAGTTTGATCGAGGGCTCGCTGTGATTGATGACTACCTCACCCAGGAACAGTGCTCTAGGACAAGGGCTTTAGCCTCAAAATGGCTCAGCTTCAGCAGTGAAAAAGAGGGGTTCTCAGGATGGCCAAGAGGAGAAGGGCAAAGGCTGTAGTCCAGAGGGGTCGCCGCGTGCGTGGCAGGGGGAACCTTGCTGCTGTTCCCTTCGCGCTGTGGGTGACTGAGTCTTTGTTTGACACAACACGTGCATGTAAAGGTACAACGGGGTTGGGACTGGTACGTAGAGGAGTTGCCTGTCTTCCAGTTTGATCTGCTTCCTCCATTTTGTGAAAGCTGCTTCAGTGTTCCCACCATTCAGAGATGGACAATGCAAGGTGCATTGACTGTGCTTTGGGAATAACCTGAAGGGAACTGTCGGCAGATGTTGCTTATCAAATGGCACGTACCGGCGCTTCTCCTTCAGCTGGGCCTACCGGAGCTTGCCATGCAAGAGACTGGATGGGGGTTAGTTCACACTCTGCCTTCTCCACCTCGCTCCTCAAAGCATAATGTAGTAATCACATTTTGCCCAACTGCAACTTCTTAGTGTTAACTGCAAAAATGTATAAATATTGTTTGCTTTACTCAATGAGTGCTTGGACTTCTTCCTAGGGCTTGTGGGCCACACTGCCTTCCATTCCATTGAGCATCTGTGTAAGCTACTCAATAAGCCTTATACATAAACCAAGGTCTTCTCTGTCATTTCCTGGGGATCCCCTCAAACTGCGCTCCAACAGCTGGGGAGCATTACAGATAGGTACACTTAAAATGACAGCAAGACTAAGCTTTAAGTAAAAGTAGTTATTCACAGAATCAGCACACAACTTAACAATGTAATTCAGTGCCACAAAATGTGAAAATGAATACTAATAGACTTCCTTTAAAAACAATGGGACCAGAAAACGTTTGCCAAACTTTTGCCAAAATTACATTATTTATTTATTTTATTTATTTATTTGATTTATATCCCGCCCATCTGGTATATTCTACCACTCTGGGCGGCTAATTATCTTGCTCTTAGTCAGCCACAGACAGGTCTGGTCCCATGTATATGTGTGTGCGTGCGCGTGTGTGCAGAAGGTTTGGGGGCATTTATTTGATCTAATCAGGTTTCCTTTAACCACAGACAAAAGTCAGAGCATTTCCTTCTTTGCTGCTGCTCACCTTGAGCCTTGGCTCCCACCCTCAGCCCTGGCGCAGGAATTCCTAGAGACTCCGGTTGGTTGGTGCTGAGGCCTTGCTCATGCTAGGTGCATTCTTCATGGATTCCTTGTTCCAGCGTCCTTGGTATAGCAGGCTTGGGCTCAGTCAAAAGGCGTAGGGTAAGGAGTTCAGCATCCTGCTCCAGCTGCTGCTTGGTCTGACTCACCTGGGCAGGAGTCATTGTCCAGGCCGCCGGTCAGAGGCTGGGAGGGTGAGTGCTGTTGCCTGATGGAAAGATGGCAGGAGTCCCAGGAAGTTTCCTCTGTCCCAGATCACCCATGATCTTTTGCTCAGCACACACATGCAAAAGTGTGTGTCCACCTGAACGAGTGGGACCAGAAACCACTTCTTTGTTTGCTTGTCTGTTTGAGTATCCCTATACTGCCTTTCTTAGAAAAATCACCATGGCTGACTGTATAAAACAACTGAAAAACAACAATATCATAAATAGTAAAAACCACACTAAAAGCCATGATTCAAAACAAAGAAAACCACTAAAACAGTTTAAGAAGTGAGATTTAAAAGCTATGCCTCACTCACATCTTTCCTAAAAGCAGAGAGTGGATCCTACTCTGGCCCAGTCTAGGAGCAACTGGTTGGAGAAAGAGAGGGGACCAAGGAGGAAGCCTGAAGGCTGCCAGCAAAGGGGTACCAGTGTCAAGAAGGGAGAGCCAGCCAGAGGCGCCAAGCCCCGGAGCTGTGCGCCACCTCCCTCGCCACTGGTCCCAGAGCCACTGGCACTGGTCTGTGAGGTCAAACCCACTGCCTGCCCATGTGCTGCTCTGCTGATTCCTGGAAGGCAGCCCTTGCATTAAAACTGGGTGGTGGCCAGGGCGGGCAGCTGCTGCTCCTGGGAGTTTCTGTCCCTCTGGCCTCCTCCCTGTCCTTGTCCCTTGGCTGCCAGTGCAGAGGTGGACTCTGTGCCAGGAGGAAGACCGGCAGGCTGAGGACTCACCTGTGGGGGGCATGTGGACACACAGGCCATGGAGAGGATCCTGCAGGGCTTTCAGCAGAGGCCGCTCACACCAGGAGGCAGCGGCCAACAGAGGTTAGCGGTGGGGGTGGGGGGCCCAACGTCTTCACATAGAACCCACCACACCCCGGACGGAAGGGGTTTCCCGCAGGAGTTGCCTGGCATGGGAGATGGAGGGCGGGTGGGACAGAAGGTGTGCGTCTACCAGGTTCCATTTGGGCAGGCTGGCCTCCTCTTCTCCTCCCCCCTGGCCCTTGCCTGGGAGCTGTGGCCACATGGCATTCCCCCCTTTGCTGGTACTGGGCTTTCACGGTGGGGGTTTGGATGATGTGCCCTCGGTGGGCTCCTTCCAGAAAGAGAGAGGTGCGGCCCTCCAGCGTGAGCTGCTAGTGCTTCTGGACAGTGCAGGCGTTGAGAGAAAGGGTGGTCCCCTCCCCTCCCCTCCCCTCCCCTTGGGGCTCCTGCCTCTTGGCCTGAACGGACTCCCCTCTCTGGCTTTCAAGCGGTGCCACCCACGGATGGACTTCAGGGGCCCCGAGCCCCTCTTGCTGCTCCACTGCCAGACGTAGACTCTGACACAGGAAGAAGCGCTCTGCCCACCAAGCTGCCCTTGTCCTCCATCTGCTGACCATTGGGGCCCTTGTGTGTGTGTGTTTGTGTGTTTTGGCGGGGGGTTGGGGCTCCTGGTAATTAAAAATAGGTCTGCCTGCATCCCTGCCAAAAGCCCAAATCCTGGTCATTTCACGGGCGTCTCCCTGCTCCTTGGCCACATGGAACACCAGGGTTTCCCCAGGGGCTGAGCCGCCAGGGTGCCTGCCAAGGCCAGTGCCTCCCTTGCCCACCTCCTTCCTTCCTTTACAGACCCCTGAGAAAAGGCCCTCGGCAGTCGGTCAGGGTGAGCATGGCCGCAAATTCTCAGAGGACAACATCGCGTGCTTCCTAGATCATTCGGACTCGTCCCCCCCACCGCCTGCCTCTGTGTAGCCCCGGGTGAGCAGGGGGATGGCCCCTCGCCTGCCTGGTGGCAGGGGATCCCCTGAGGGGCCACGGTTGCCTGGGGCTGTCCTTGTCCTGCCTTCTCAGTCCTGACCTGCAGATGGGTCCATGGCGGGCAGAGCGTAGAACAGCTGAGTTTCCTAAAACCGCCTTTGTTTCCACATTGGGGGGCGGGGGGCGGTAGAGGGCAGGGGCCGGCCAGGGCAGCAGGTTGCCCCTCTGAGAGCCAGGCCGCGGGCCATTGCCAGGCTCCTGCGGAGGGCCTCAAGGACTGAGCCTGGTAGGGCTGGACTCGCTAGTGTGTTCAAGCTCGGCTTTCCGAACCAGGGCTGCCTGGTGTTCTCCTCCTGAGCCCAGGGAGGGAAGCCAGAGATGGGCAAACCTGAGGGGTCTCGGCATGGTGGCTGGTGGAATGGGGAGTCCCATGCCTGCTCCTTTGCCAGGTCGCACTCCCCCCCCCCCGCGCACTTCTGGTTTGAGTCTTGAAAAAGAATTCTGCTCTGCGTGGAATACAGCTCAGGCAGGTGTGGCTGCCTCTAGAATCTGATCACCGTAGAAAGAAAAGATTGCACAGAGCTGAAAAGATATGGAAAAGGGCAGACAAAATGACCAGGGGCCGGAAGCTACTCCCCAGTGAGATGGTAGCTCAAAATGTGAGTTTAGGGGAAAAGGACAAGAAAAGAGAGCCTGAGGTGTAAAAAAAAAAAAAAAAAAATCACATCTAACATGGAGAAAGTGCATAGGAAGAAAATTGTTCCCCTTCTTGCCAGCAGGAGAAGCTCGGAGGATGGGTGGGGGGAAAGCTGAGAGAGGTCCTGCAGCAAAGCTGGAAGATGGGAGATCCAGGACAGAGACACGGAAGTACGACCCAGGAGGAGGGTATCCTGTTACCTTGTAGACACGGACTCCACCCTTTGCTATTGACAGAGGAGAGGAGAGAGAACAGCAGCTTCACTGCTGCCTTCTGTCCCGGCGGAGAGAAAGATCACCTCCACCCTATTTCTGATTGTTTTATTATGTTTAGCTGAGCTTTATACGGAACTGTGGGCAGCAGAACAGCTTCTTGCATTCTCCATTCATGGCTTCAGCCCTCAGCTCAGCAGACACGGCCAGTCCGGTCCCATTCCCCAGAACATCACTTAGGCAGAAATAAAGACAACAGACAGAATATGGGGCCATGACGCTCCGGTGCCTGTGTGGCATGCAGGGATGAGGACCTCTCTCTGCGCTCACCTGCATGCTCAAACTAAGAGCCATGACGCTGCTACACCTGAGAGCAGGAGTCAAAGCAAATGTTACACATGTGCTTCAGTTTTAAGCATGTTGACTCTTCAGGTCTCATATGCAAGGAACCACGGGGCCTTTGCTGTCCATATAGGGAGGGGCTCAAACCAACAGACCGAACATTCTCAGCATCCTCCTTGGAGTGCAGCTCTGGGAGGTGTTTGGAGGGATCCAGAAGAGTGAAGTCAGTTTTACGCCGGGGTCCAGTTTCAGTGGAGAGACCCCAGAACCCTTTCCTGAGCATTTTGCCTCCCTTTGGGACTTTCCTGAAGGGGCTGTGCAGGCTGCGACGATGCTTTCTGTGCGAGCGTTGCACCCTCCTGAGCATGCCTGCCTTGGGACGACCTCCCTTAAGGCCGACTCACATTCAGGAGAGCCAACCTGCACGGAGTCCAGGCCTGCTGACAAAGGTCCCATTGTGCACTGCACAAGGGGTTTATCTGAGAAGCCGGGGTCATAAGCAGGGGGCTGGCAGGGGAACGAGCCATTTGCTCCTTGGGAGCAGGCTTTCCAGAAGGCTGTGCTGGATGGAGCCCGGCCTCCCTTTCTCTCGGCTGCCTTGAACCTTCTAGCTAGAGGAAGCCAATGAAGATGGAACGGCTGGGCCACCACTCCTGAGTGACCGGAGGGTGAGTACAGGAGACAGGAAAAAGAGAATGGAAAGAGGTGCCCCCAGGCTCAGCCTCCCCCCCTCCCTGTATACTGCCCACCAGCCGTGTCCACTCAGCAGAAAAGCCCCGCTGAGGTCAATGGGGCTTCGCTTCTAAGCAGGTGTTGAACTGTCGCCTCGAATGAACCCTCCCACCCTTGACCCATATTTTTCCTTCCAAGGACCAAAGAGAGGCGAGCGGAAGAGCCAGTCTCCTATCCAGAAGGCAAGGGCAGTTGTATGCACCCACACGCTGCAGGCTCCTCCCTGCCCCCATCGTACAACCACTCATGTGATTAGACACAGAACTAAACTTGCCAGCAATACAAGGCTGGGCAGGCAGAGGAGAGCCTGGCAGAGTTGGGAGGGAGGGGGGGGGGAATGTATTCAGCTGCCCTTCGCATATGCGAGAGGAAACTGGTAATTATAATATGATATACCGTGTTTCCCCGAAAATAAGACAGGGTCTTACATTAATTTTTGCTCCAAAAAATGCATTAGGGCTTATTTTCAGGGGATTTTTTTCCCCATGTAGAACAATCTACATTTATTCAAATACAGTCCTGTCACCTTCTTCTGGTTGCTGCACAAGGGTGGAGGGTGGGGTTTCACTTAACTGGGGCTTATTTTTGGGGGTAGGGCTTATATTATGAGCATCCTGAAAAATCCTACTAGGGCTTACTTTCAGGTTAGGTCTTATTTTCGGGAAAACAGGGTATTTTATGATGTGATGTGATACATAACAGTTAAAAGCTACCTGAGCATGTGCTGAGTGCTTTTCCCTTATGAACGGGCAACTGTAAAGGAAGTGGAGCTCCTTCCTCCAAGAGTCCTTGGCATGGCCGTCCTGTCCATCTTCCTCGTACCCCAGGGCTTCCCAACCTTGGTTCACCCAGGGGTTCTAGGACTGCAATTCCCAGAAGCCTTCACCACCCACTGGGCTGGCAGGGGTTCTGGGAGTTGCAGTCCAAGGACATCTGGGTGACCCAAGGTTGGGGAACCACTGTGGTACACAATTAAGCCTTCCTAATTGCTTGCTGCCAAAGGATCATTTCTAAATGCACAGTTCTTGAAAACTGCTAACATTATGGCTTCTTATCATCACACCACCAGGCACTGCCTTACACCTTTTTGTCTGTGAGAAAGCGTGCCCTGTGCTACATGGAAAGGTTGGGGGGGGGGGAAGAGATGTGACCCATTTGTGTGACCTTTGTAGCTTTCAGGTGATGACCAGCCCTAGGATGATGACACTCCCAGCCCTTGCCTTCACCCCCATGCCAAGCTCCCAGGTAGCAGAGAATGGCACTGGTGGCCCCATGGAAGAGACGTGCATCTTCAACGAGGAGTTTAAGTTCATCCTTCTGCCAATCTCCTACGGGGACCGTCTGTGTGGTGGGGCTGCTCCTCAACTCCTGCTCCCTGTGGCTGTTTCTCTTCAGGATGAGGCCCTGGAATGCCACCACCACGTACATGTTCAACCTGGCCGTCTCCGACACCCTCTACGTCCTCTCCCTCCCCACGCTGGTCTACTACTATGCTGACCGCAACAACTGGCCATTTGGTGAATGGCTGTGCAAGATTGTGCGCTTCCTTTTCTATGCCAACCTCTACAGCAGCATCCTCTTCCTCGCCTGCATCAGCATCCACCGTTACATTGGGATTTGCCACCCCCATCCGCTCCCTCCGGTGGGTCAAAACCAGGCACGCTCGCTTGGTGTGCCTTGGTGTGTGGCTGGTGGTGACCCTCTGCCTCATCCCCAACTTGGTCTTCGTTACCATCAGTGTCAAGGGCAACAACACCCTCTGCCACGATACAACAAAACCCGAGGAGTTTGACCATTATGTCCACTATAGCTCAGTTGTGATGGCCCTTCTCTTTGGCATTCCCTTCCTGGTGATCGTGGTGTGCTACTGCTTGATGGCTAAGCGGCTGTGGAACCCGCAGCCTCTTGGGGGCTCCAGCCAGACTCTTCCCTCTTACAAGAGACGCTCCATCAAGATGATCCTGGTTGTGCTCTTGGTGTTCGCCATCAGCTTCGTGCCTTTCCACATTACACGGACCATCTACTATGCCTCTCGGCATCTCAAAGCCAGCTGTTACACACTCAACATTGTCAATGTCACCTACAAGATAACCCGGCCTTTAGCTAGCGCCAACAGCTGCATAGACCCTGTCCTGTACTTCTTGGCTGGTGACATGTACAGAGGGCGGCTGCATCGGGCTCTGTTCAAAATGCCTAAATCCAAGCAGGCATTGTCCACTTCGACTGTTGTGTCCCAATTTAGGGAGAGCAGTCTAACTGCTCAGAGAAGCAACAGCTTCTGCCTGAGAGGAATCAGCAGCCATGCCCAAAACAGTCTGGGACAAAGCAGGTGATGAAAGGACCAGAATGGTTTTGTTTGATGGTGAGACCCATGTCCTTGCCAGACTTTGCAGATCAGGGCAGTCTGGCATGATTACACCACGCATAGTGTAATGGTTACTGATCGACTTGGAACAGCGAGACCCAAGGTCAAATCCCAGTTTAGATAGTGTCAGGGGGCCAAATCTACTTCACAAACTTGTTTTTCATAATAACCTTTTCAACACAACCTTTCAGCATGTGCAAGGAAAGGAGAACCCTGTACATTGTATGTTGGTGGTGCAAAGAAAGAAGGAAGGGAGGGGAAGAAGAGAGGGAGGGGAGGGAGAGAGGGATTCTGGTAATATTTCCATATGACGGCTGCTGTTTTTGCTATACGTTTTTTCTGATGGAAAAACTTCCACCACAGGAATCCCCCCCTTAGTGATAGAACGTGCAAGAGGAAAGTGTGGGTAAATTACAACAACTGGGGGGAGGGGAACCACAAGACATCATGTTCTACAGAGATATGGACTACATATTTTATATTAACTGGAAAACATCCTAGAGCTTCTTTGCCATATGCACACCCATGCATATGCACATGCATGGACACCCACCCCATCCACCCACACACGTGCACACACACAAAGACACATACATAAAAGGAAATGCCAATCCAATGTGATTTCTCTTTCCTAAACACCCTGCCTCCATTAACTGCTGTTTTGTTTCACTGCTGTGATCCGTACTGTAGTAGGGAATGAGAATCATAGCAGAGCCTGAAATTTTACTTTTAGAACTTTTACCATTCAGAAAACCTCAGGCAGAATTGGCGCTAACTACATTGGTTGGGGGACTCTGGGTGTTGTAATGCACAAGAGTAATTTTGCTAATTTTTGCTTCCTAATAAATAAAAATATATGAATATATGATTTTCCTATAGCTTTTTACTGAGGTGTAAGACACATTTAGTTTAGTAGGGCATATATTTCAGTAAAGAGTTCAAAGGGCTATACCATACTTCTAAGACACATGTCGGTAGAATTAGTTCTTTGAAAAGAACATTATCATTTCCTTATCATTGTTTGAAACCTCTTTCCGGAAATGTAATATTCACAACTCTAAGTTCAATCTTGGGGGGGGGGGGGGGAAGCAGATGTTTCTAATAATTTATACTACAGAAAGGTTTGGACAGGCAGAGGGCTACCCTCCCTCCCTCAGGAGTTCCCTCTCGCTCCAGGTCATCAGGTGACTGGGACTGGCAGAGGTGGGCACAGACAGTGGAGAGAGGCTTCATGGGATTGGTCTGTCTGGGTCAGAGGGCAGAGCCTCCATGCCGCTGCATGGGGCTGGCCCTGCTGTTTGCCATGGAGGTGTAGCAGTGACACTGAGCTGGGGGGTTCTGAGCGGGAAGGCCTACCAGCTTTGACGCTGAGAAGAGATGCCAGGCAGAGCCTGGCTGTCTGCGTTGGGGAGGAGAGAAAGGAATATCTCTCGGCCGGTTTTTCCACTGTAAAGGCTTCTGTTTGACGAGAGGGGCACAGCCCTCCCTTTTCTCTGGGTGTTTGCTGGAACAAGGTTTGTGCAGTGCCTCGAGTGCCTTGGGGCAAAGCAGGGGCCTGTGAAGAGGCCAGGGCTGAGGCCAGAGCATGACCCCCTTGCTGGGGGGGGGAGGGGGAAAAGAATAGCAGGGGCTGAGCAAGCTTGAGGAGGGGGGCAGGGGCTGGGAAGGCAGAAGAGTGGACACCTGGTTCAGCTGCCAGGCAGCCAAAGAGCCACAGCCCTTTTGGGTCAGGAAAGCCTCTCTGGTGCAAACGGTGGGGGGGTGGGGATGGGGGGGGGCAGGGGAACACATTCATGCACCTGGGGGTTCTTGAGAGGCCCCTCCACCCGCTCCACCGCCCCTGAGATGTTAGAGGCAAGGCTCCTGTGCTGGGGGCCCCTCCCCTCCCCCTTTCACCCCACTCCTCCCGCTGAAGCCAAGGGCCTGCCCCTGGATTAAGAGGAAAGCTGCCGGACAGAGGCCTGGGCGAAGCTCTGCAGGTCTTCTTCCCCAGGGCCTGTGAGGGCAACTCCTTCTACTTCTTCTTCTTCTTCTTTGGGTGATGGGAGCCGCGCATCCTTTCCTCTCTGAGGGCGGCTGGGCAGTCCTGTTTCCAGCAACGCCTCCGGGCTTTGGACCACGTCCCGCAAGCTGTGCTAAGGTGGCCACCGCCCTCCTTCGGTGTCGGGAGCTTTAGCCGGGCCGGGCCCTTCCCGGAGCGCCGGCTGGCGCTTTCTTGAGCTGAATTGCAAAGGTGGGGCGGGGGGGGGGGGGAGCGCTCCAAGGAGCCCCGAAGCAACCCCGGCTGCGGACTCTCAGCCTAGCGATCCCCCCGGCCCGAGATGCAGCCGCCTCCCTCTGCCAACCAAGCCGGGAGAGAGGGAGGGAAGGCAGGTAGGCAGGCAGGCAGGCAGGCAGGCAGGCTCCGGGTACGTGAACACACGATCGCCACGTCCAAAGCACAAGGGCCGTTTGACAGCGGAATAGGGGAGCTCGGCGGGGCGGGCGGGCTCTCTTTGTCGGAGGGTTCGAAATGGACGGTCAGGGCCGACCTTTCCACGGGGAGGGGGCGGGGGCGGGGGCGGACTAGACGAGATGGCCCCTGGGGGCTTCACCCCCGGCCTTTCTACAGTCCACCGCACCATCTAGCGGGAGGTCGTTCCTTTCGCCTCTGGTCCTTGAGCGGCTTCTCAGCGGGGCGAGGGAGCCCGGGGCCCCTCGGCGCACGAAGAGCAAGCAGCCTCTCCGGGCCCCTCCGGCGTCCGTGGGCCAAGCGACGGGGGGTCGGAGTGGGGCGGGGAGCCCCTGCTGAGGGGGCTGGGAGGCCGCCAGGGAGACGCCCGTCCGGCGGCCCCGAAAGGAAGGAGGCGCCCGCCTGGCTTTGGCCGCAGGGACCCGCCTCTCCCGAGCGGCTCGCCGTCAAAGGATGCGCAGCTCCTCCGTCTCCGGCAGCCCCTGGGCGACTTTGTGCTCGTCGAAGAGTTTGCGGAGGGCCTGGACGTACATGGCGTGGTACCGATCCACCATTTCCCGCGTCGGCTGCTCCACCTTGGGCAGCCTCAATGGCTCTCCGACTGGGCGGGGAGAAAAGAAGCGGATCAGGGACGGCCTTCCCCGGGGGGTGCGGGGTCGCGAGTGGGGGCGGCACTCGGAGTGTCTCCCCGGCCCCCGAAGGCCCGGAGAAGAGAGCAGGGCGCCCGAGAGGGCCGGGCCACCCCCGGGGGGGGGGAATCCCCAGCCCGAATCCTCAAGGGCGGCGGGGCCCCTCTGCCCGGAGCGGCTGAGGGCGAGAGCCTTCCCGGCCCCCCGCCTCCGGCCAGGGGGCCAGCGAGCGAGCGAGCCACCTTGCCTCCCCCACCCCACCCCCCCACCCCCCACCCTGCGCCAGAGGTGGCTCAGCTGCCGCCCCCCTCCCAGCCCCAGCCTGGGAGCTGCAGGACAGTCGCTTCTGGAAGATCACACGAGGTTCCTCAAGAAAGGGGGACACCCCTCCGCCCGGGGGGGGGGGGGAGAGGGGGGTCAGAGGCGGGGGGGGGGCGGCTGGCGGGGGCGCTTTTCTCTGCTCCGGCCAGCCGGCGGGGCGTCTCTGCCCGGAGGCTCAGGCTTGGCTCCAGCGGCCGCTACGGAGCTACTCACTGACAGTGGTGACCGGCCGGGGAAAAGGCAGGAACCCCCAGGAATGGACAGAAGTAAAGCCCTCTGCCGTAGAAGAAGCAGGGAGCGAACCCCAAACACTTCCGGACCCGGTTCTGGAGGCTCCTCACCCAGCTGCCTTCCTCGAAATGGACCTGCTGGAAAAGGTCGTTCTCTCCGAAGGAGAAAGCGGGAACCAGATGGGCCCTGCCGGGACAAAGGGGGGTGGGGGGAGAAACGGGGAGCGGGTTTGGTGGCTGAGCGGGGCGAGCCACGTCCTGGACCCCAGGCTTGGATGCAGAACCCCCCCCCCCCCTTCCTGCGTGGCCGGCAGGCAGCGCCCCCGCGATCCAGCCTGGAAGATCCCTGCCTCAGGCAGCCCTACGGCAGAGGCCGAAGATCTGGCGTCGCCCCAGGGCTGGAGGGAGGGGAGCGGTGTGTGTGTGTGGGGGGGGGCACCCCCGGCCTCCCTGCCTTGCCCAGGAGGCGCCCCTCAGACGAGGTAGGGGGGCTGTGTGTGTGCGCACACGGTGGGGGAGAAGTCATGGGAGATTTCTTAACGGTGGGACTTTATTCACGGGACGACGGGAACGACCCTCAGGAAAAGGCAGGGACCCCTTTATGCACCGCTCTGTTTTCAGGAGACGGCCTTTCCTCCTTGCCTCCCCCTCCCCCCGCCTTGAACCTGTGTGCCTCCAGCTATTCGAAAGAGGAACTGACAGTTTGATGGGAGGGGGTGGGAGGTGGGGGGTGGGAGATGGGGGTGGGGGGTGGGGAGACGACGCACCCATGCTGGAGAGCCATCCTGACGAAGCCTTTGCGTTTGCTCAGGATTAACTTGGTCACCCCTGGCTGGCAGGAGAGCGACTCGGCTGCGCCCCCGACGACAATGGGCCACGGCGTTTCCGGTGCCGTTCCTGGAGATGAGGTGCTCGATCCCGCGGCGGGTCACCGGGTAGAGACCTGGGAGAAAGAGCCCCCAAGAGGGTTACGGTGGCCCAAACCCCTTGGTTTCTTCAGGAGTTAAAATACACACAGGATAAGACAGTTCGGAGAGCTGTGAAGAACGATGAAGGAGCATTTCAATCAGGCATCAAAGAAAAAACCCACCCACCCCTGCAGTCAGCCTCGCTAAACTGCTACAGAAGTTTAAGGTTAGATCAACTGAGCGCTGAATTGCCAAAAACTGCGAGGAATCCTAGAAGCCAGGCCTGGGGGGGGGGGGGGAAGGGGGGGGGGAACACCTTCAGCTCCTCCTTTAACCTAGGACTGGAATGATCATGACTACATTAAGAAACCTTTATTAATGAATGTCCAGCCTTGTCTTAATTACACTACAGTGAAATTAACTGATTACTATTATTAATTAAAAGTACTATTTATTGAATGAAAACCATAAAAGAAAAACAATACGTTTAGAGGGTTGGTTTACATCTTATCCTAAAGGTTGTGGATAGGTCACAGATAAAGGGACTGTTTCGGTCACCCCTAAATTCTGCCTCCTCTCCCCAAAGGATCATCCAGGGGACAGGAGAAGAAGGGGGGGGAGGAGAAAAGAGACCGGCTCACCTCCACTCATGAGGTATTCTCTGATCCCCGGCAGTCGGAAGTTCCCAGCCAGAGTGCCCAGAAAGGGTCTGATCCCTGGGAACTTTTCACAGAAGCCGGTGGAGCGGGTGACGAAGTTGCAGAAAGCTCCGACGCACAAGATCCCGTGAGGGTGGACCCCGATGATGTAGTTGTGGCTGGGGAGCAGGTCGTGAGTCTTCACCAGCTGAAGGCAGAGGAGAAAAGCGGACGACGGCTGAGCGGGACAGGCTCCCCCCCCCCCCCCCTCTTTTCTGCATGGGCTTCTTGGCCAAGGGAATTCGACACACAGGGCAGAGGATTCTGTGTTGACCTCTCAAGAGACTCTTGGGAGTTCAGGGCATGCATGGCCTGGATCATGCCCCCTGTGGCTCTGCAGAGTGTGCCTGTGGCAGGAGAAGCTCGGGCTCAGCTGTTTTTCAGAAGGACTCCTACCCAGGAAGCAGAAGCCACGTTGAATGTTCCTCCTCTGGAGGAAACTCCAGGGTTCCCTAGAATCTCACAGTCTGGCAACCATGAGGGGAGAAAGCTGACCATGGGTCAAGATGCTCTGGTCATGAACAGGGGGGGTTGGACCCGAAGGCCTTCCAGGCCCCTTCCAGCTCCCTTATTCTCTGACCCACCCCCCACCCCCCCACCCCAGCTGCTTTGCCTCCTTCTCGTGCTTCTCCCCTCCCAGGTCAGGTCTGTTGGCTCAGTGGCTGTCCTTTCTATCATCCTTGTCCCACACAATATGGGGTGGCTTGGAAATGGACTCCACAGCTTTGGAAGCCAAATTCTAGCCCAGCGACGGTGCTCAACTAGGAAGGCATCATCTCAAGGCTCCTTCAGCTGGGGCTAAGTGCCGCCCCAGTTGCCTGGGCTTGGCTCAGGTGCAGAGCAAGGGAGAGCTTTTGCTTCAGACCCCTCTCCCCACCTCAGGTTTGTCCCCTTGGGATCCTTTGCAAAGTCCTTTGAAACACACGTCCCTGTTGGACCTTCATATCTGGAGCCATTTCATATGTTTGATATTGGTTAATATTTGGGAGGCTCCAATGCAGAAATGGGCCTCTGAGGGAACAGTTGCGGACACCTGATCCAGCTGTTTTGTCATCGGGTTGGTTGGCTAGGAAAATTACTGGACAAGACCTTAGCAATACAGGGAAAGCAGTTGTGCTGCACTGCACTCCTGTTGTTGTTCTTGTTTGGAAATGGAAGGCTGTCTTGCCTGCCTTTGCCTTTCTCTGCAGGCGGCTGCTTGGGTCTTGAACACCTGCAGTTGGCAACAGTTCTATCCAGGTTCTGACGCCGAGTCCTTCTCCAGCACCAGAGAAGAATCTGCAGCCTGGAGCTCCTCACAAACACACAGCGACTCTTGTCCAAAACGGGAGTGGTGGCCCCTCTGCCACAGCTGGCATGGAGGCTGAACAAACACCTCTCCCTCCCCCCTCCCCCAGCCTTCTAACATCCCTGCAGGTTCTCACCTGAATGGGAAAATAGTCTCGGAAGTGATCCCAGACGGCCAAGCTCCGGATCCAGGAAGAGCTTCTCCCCGCCTGCAAGGCACCGGAAGGGAAAGGACGTGAAGGGCAGGAAGGCCACCAACTTCTCTGCTGGGGAGGAAGTGGCAGGAAGGGGCAGGCGAAGAGCAGAGTGGGTGGCCTGCAAGAACCAGCTGGGGCTGATCTCTGCCTAGTGAATGGGAGAGCATCTCAGAGCTTTAACCTCCGAAGCATTCTTCTTCCGGGCTGCAGCCTCCCATCAAAGAATGTGTCTAGAGTGTCGCAACGTCACCCTAGGAACTTAATGGGAATTATAGGCTAGTGAGGTGCTTCTAGTGAGGAGTCTCTGCTAGACAGTCCAAGGGGGATTCCCTGAAATCCCACAAAAAATTCTAATTCCCTCCAAAAAACCCCATTTGCATGTATTTTATAACTCTATAAGCCCTTCTGGAAATTTTGTGAAAGGGGAGTACAGTTGCTTTGTATGAATCACGAATCATCCTAGACCCCTAACATTAACAAACATTCTGGCTGCATCTTTACCATCCAGAATGGTCTGCATCTAGGTAGGGAAGGATCAGTGGCAAGAGGGAACGTTTGGAGGGTTTTTTTTTAAGTGGAGTGTTGTGCCTTATTGCTTTTAATCTGTTTTTGGTGTTGATTTTGTTTACCACTTTTTAGTGTGGCATTTGATTATTTTTAATATTTGTATACTTACTGTTTATAGCTTTTAAATATTGTCTTTTAATGATGTAAGCTGTCTTGGGTCTTTTTTAAGGAGATGGATGGGATAAAACTATATTGAACAAACAAACAAATAAACATGAGAACTTAGTAGGTGGCATATTTTTATGGTTGCAAGAGGGTTTATGTCACTTCTTGAGAAATTTGGGGAACAAAAATAACAGAAACAGCAACGCAGCAACTACATGAACGTCTGTGCATTACTGTATGAGAGGGACAGAAACCGCTTCCACCCAGGCTCACGGGGGAAACTTCAGATAACTTTTAAGGGGGGGGGGGATGCTCAGGAATCAAACCACTGATGCCAAGTAGACAAAAGGCTGAGCAAGTGGGGGACAGATATCTTGTGAAAGGAAGACTTAACTCTACGCACCTTTCTCAGGCGTTTCCCAGTCAAAGATAAGCCAAGCCACGTAGAAGGCAGAAATGGGCCAGAAATTGGTGAAAACCAAATAGATGAGAAGAAGCAGGAGAACAATTCCTGAGGGGAGAACAATAACAACCATAGATGCCTGTTTCCCACCTGCATCCACATGGAGCCTTGCCCAAATGCCAGGTGTCCTGAGATCTAAGGGTGGCCCTTGGAAGCTGTGACCGTGCCTTCCTGTTTTCCCTCCCTGCCTGAATCTTCTTCAGGAACGTCTAGGAGGTGCCAAGAAGGATGTGATCTTTGAGGGCCTCTTTGGGAAGCCACCAATTTTCCTGCCCAGCAGACTGGCTTCCCCCAATTTCCCTCTTATTTGGCAAGTATGAAGTTACAGCAGGAATCCACCTGAGATCCTTTTCTCTTTCTTCACCACTGGAGCCCCTTTGATGATCTCTTTTCTTCTCCTCTTGCCTCCCAGCTTTTCCTGAAAGCCCTGGCCCCTGCCGCTTCCTGGAACCTAAATCCAGCCCAGCCCAGCCTCCACCTGCCTTGTGATCATTCATAACCTTGGTTTCAGCCTTGCTTCCTCAAGTTCCTAGTTCCCTCTTCTGAAGCAATGGCCTTGTACCTGTTTGGTGATTCGTATTATTCTCCTGTTGTCTGGCACTGTACCATAAAACTATGATTTGTTTGAAATATGGTGCTGGAGGAAAGCTTTGGGGGATACCCTGGACTGCTAGAAAGAGGAACAAGTGGGTCCTAGATCCAATCAAGCCTGAACCATCTCTGAAGGAAAATAGGATGAAACTGGTACTGTTCTGCTTTGGGCATATCGTGAGAAGGCAGGATTCTCTGGAAAAGACAATCATGCTGGGAAAGGTGGAAGGCAACAGGAAAAGAGGAAGACCCATTATGAGATGGACTGACTCCCTAAAGGAACCCACAGGCTTGAGTTTGCAAGAGCAGGGCAGTTGAGGACAGGATGTTCTGGAGATGGCTCATTCATGGGGTCACCATACGTTTGAGGCGATGGCGGGTAAGAACAACAAGGCAAGGGATGGGGGGGGGAACAGCAGCCCAACATGATCACCCCGGGTCACCACTTGCCCACTCCTGGCTTCAGGCCTTGGTGGCCCACCTGGCCAGATGGCTCTGGAAGCCACCAGCAGGGTGCGGGAAGGGGCTGACGGCCACCTCCGTCGTCCTCTTCAGTACCCCAAATCAGGACCCCATCCCTCTGGAAATGAGCATGTCTACTATAGGAAAACCTTCCTGAACCTGAAATGGCCTCCAGCCTTCTTTTTGCACAGAGGCCCCTGGCACTCTGCTTGGCCGTGATGACGGGCCGAAGTGATGCTGCTGTCGGTGCAAAAGGGCTAATCACTCACCCATCAACAGGAAGCTCAGGATCCACTGGAAGACCGAGAGCAGCTGGATGCAGGCCCGGACGTCTCTTTGCGAAGGCCAGGGAAGTGCCAGAAGGGAACGAAGGAGGGCAGCCTGGACGCTGGCATGGCTCCCTGCCAAGGAAAACACAGCTGTCTGCCACCGTCCCCTTGGCCTCCTGGTGACCTGCCTCCTCCTGGCCACGTGACGTTCACCTGTTTGCTCAGCTTTTCCTCCACCCTCCAGCCACGGCTTTTCCAGCTGAGCCGGGCCCTGTAGACAGCAGGCAGACGGATTTCCCTCCTCTGTCTTCAGGGACCCCAGCAGCAGGCAGGCAGGCAGGCAGGCGGGCAGGCCAGCAGCATCCTCAGCTGACATCTGAGGTCTGGAGCACATGAATATGGCCCTTTATGCCCCACTAATGGGTTGACTGGGACCCAAGGGGACTGGCTTCTGAGCTGACATGTAAAACACTCCTCTGATCCAAGGAGGAAGATGGGCAGATAAAGCAACAGCATTCTCCCTCCATGCCCCCTGCCCCCTGTGTGATCTCACACACCACAGTGTTATTTATTTGAGGAGTGGAAGCATGTGCACTGCATAAAGAGTGTCTTCAGTGTCCTTAACGATCTGTGAAATCAGGGACCATGTTTAGCCTGCTGCTCACAACCACTGTGGCATCCGTGACCGGCCTGCCTGCCTGCCTGCCAGCCTGCCAGGCAAGCTCTTCTCCCCGGGCCAGCCTGTCTGAGGCAGAGGCTGCCTGCCAGCCCCTGTTTGGGCACCGAGGCCATCCTGTCCTAAAGCGACTGATAAGGCGGGAGGCCTCAGGTCAATGTCTCCTCCTTCCTAGGCCTCAGCCTTGATCCCTGCTTCCCACCCAGCACCGACACCCTCTTCCTCATAGCAATTATTGGTGAAACATTAACCCTCACAGAACATATTGCAAACAGAGCCAAAGGAGCTGGGATACTGATGCCCCCCCCCCCAAAAAGAGGCCTTTAGTTTCACATTCAGGATTAAAACTGACCATGGTCTGCAGGCTGGCAGGAAAGCGTTTGTACAACCCATCTTGACTGGGTTAGTTTCATCCCTTGGCTGCATCTTTCATGTAAGAGACACCCTCTCCTCCTTGATGCCCCCCCCCCACCTTCACACACAAATGAAGACACAGCACATGCTTCCATTTGTGGGTGAACTCTGATTTCCCCTTGCAAACAAGCCCTCCAAAGGTCAGTTGCCCAGAGAAGCATTCAGAAGTCCTCTGTTTCTGTCATCTGAACATTAACCAGCTGGCATTATGAAATGGGGTCACTCTAAAAATTCACGGTCACAAGATTACAATTACAGAATATGTGAATTTTAAAAAACTACTTGTGTGAAACACAATGCAGGAAACGCGGACCAAGAAAAGCAGTTTTAAGATGACAGGTTATAAACCGAAGAACCCATGGAGAAAAACCAATTTACAAGTGACATACTGTAGCTATTATTATTTGTGTTATGGGGAAACAAGGATGTTAAACAGTTACATTTCAAAGGTATTATAAATAGAACAAGAAGGAAGTCACTTTGCTGGTTTAATGAGTAACATTTCATAGTCGCTTTCAAAAGTGACTTCTGAAATGCACTTTACAAAGCATTTTGAGAGAAATCCCCCAAGTTTTCTGCCATTTGCTTAGCAGCCCTAAGTCAGAGGGGATTTCTAATCATCCGTGGAGATCTAAAAGATCCCAATTGATTCGATGCAGCCTTCCCAGCTTTTGCATCATTGCGAGCCAACCATTTCTCTGCAACCTCTGTCTTCCAAATGACGTGCTGGTGCAAGTCATGAGGGGTCCCCATTGCTGTTTGTCCCATGAGAGTCCAAAAAGAAGTTGTGCTGATTCACAGAAATGTCTGCGCATGTATGGCTGTATGCGCACATATAATCCGCCCATAAACTCTTACTGCAAACAGTAGCTCTGCACAAACATCATACCCAATTTATTAGCTCCAGCTGACTGCCCGAGAATAGTCTGTGGCAGCACACCTTGGACTTTGGCCAGCAATTGCGTGAAGCGGGAGACAGAGAGATGCTGCCCCTGCTTCCAAACCGTCTCAGACGTGCCACCAGAGAGAGAGGTCAACAAGGCGGGGCTCGTCATTCTCCTCTCTCTCTGCGGAAGATCTCACGGGAAGTTAATAGCCCATGATTTCCTGTCCTAAAACCAAGCCACCCCAAATAGGTTGAAGTTGTGAATCTAATTACTTTAAAGTTGGCAGCTAAGTGCAGGAAGAAGAGGAGAGTGAGGAACAGAGGGAGACAAAGTTTCAGGGCGTCCCTCTTCCAAGCCTTGGTACCACTACAGTGATATGTGCATGTCTGTGTGTCAAGGCGGAAGCAGCTTATAGCAACTGCAGCAGGGCTTCCAAGATGATACATTTAAAGCGTAGTTTCACCAGTTACACACACACACACACACACATGAATTTCCATGCTGACTGGGGATTCGAACCCAGGTCTCCTGAAACCTAGTCCATCACTCCTTCCACCTCACCCCACGGAGGTGTTTGGCAGTTTACATTACAGGAAGGTGGGCTGTTTGTTTCCTCCTGCTGCCGCACTCTCCGTGACTGGAGAGCCTCATAAAGTGGAGGGAGGGAGCGGCTGCCCTCACTCATTTTGCCCACAGGATTTCTTGTGAGCCGGCCGGAGGAGAGACAGGCGGCAGTGGGATGCCAGTGGCCCTCCAGGGGTCTTGGGCTTCAGTTTCTAGCAGCCTAGCCCAGCCTGGCCCAGGGCAGAGGTTTAAGGGAGGTGAAGCCCAAAATTTCAGGAGGGCCAAAGATTCCTCACCCCTGAGATGGAGAGACCGTTCACCTTAACTTTACAGATGTATCGGAGTAGAATCAAAACCTGGCAATTGGGTGACCAGGGCAGAGCGGTTATCCCAGCCCACGCTTTTCCCAAACTGCTCCTCTGTGAGCTCGCAGGAGCACAGGGTGGCCTCCCTCCTCCTCCTCCTCCTCCCGGAAGCCCTGCGGCTGGGCTCAAGGCCACCCAAGCGCCTCCGTGGCCTGATGGTGAGCAGTGAAAGCAGGCAGGCATTGGGTTCCAAGCCAAGGGTGACACCTGGGATGCCTCATTTAGTTTATCTATTTTCATTGCTTTATATTGTTTGTGTTCACATTATTTGCTATTAAAGTCTCCAGGCAGTTCAGATTAAAACTAGGCGTGACAACTGTATAAAAGTCATAACCAAACCCAAAAACATTTCACAAAGAACACGAGAAAAGGAGCAGAGCTCAGAGTGACCAGGAAGGAAGCTTCTGAGAGGAGGCTCGAAGGCGCGCGCTGCTGTTGCTCTCTGGGAGTTCCAAAAAGGAGGCCCGGCTGCTGAACAAGGCAGGGGTCCTACTTTTGTGATGTTGCTGGACAGCCGTATTTCGGTTGTGGGATAGCCAACAAGGCTGGAAGAGAACATCTCAGCCCTAGCGGAGTGCAGACAGAGGAGACCTCTTAGGGAATCCCCGGCATTCGGGGCTTTGTGTGTCAGCAAAACCTGGATGTGGTTTAGCAGCTAAAACAGGCAGTTGGAGCAGAGCTCCTCTTCCAGCACAGCTGTCGTGTGTGAAAGGCGGGGTGCATCCCTGAGCCCTGAAGCTGCCGCTCTCTGCATGCGGTTCTACCTCTGAATATGTCGGTGCAAAGGTGGCCCCACGCACAGCGCATTCTAGTACTCTAATGACGACACTCCCAGCGTGCATGGCCCATGGTGGCAAAGTGACCAGGGAGTGGCAGAGGGATTGCCACTGGACTCTCTTCCTTGGTGGGGGCACTTAGGTCCCCAAAGATGGGCGCAGGACACCCCCAAACTCCATGCCTTGTCCTGCAGAGGAAGTGCCACCCTCTCCAGCACAAGGAGCCCTGTCGGGGCACCTCCCGAGAGGCCGCTTCTCCACAACCATGCTCAGCGGCTCCTTCCCGCCAGAGCTGAGGCCATTGCTAAGTCCAGGGTGTGGGTGCCAGAGGCACATTACGAGTCTCTTCCTTTCACAAGACACCCACTTGGCTGCACTATAGTCAACACAAATTACTGACAATTACTTACGATAACAAGGAACCATCTTTTGGCTTGGTTTGTGGAACAGAAGATTGTACCTGGCAAGTCTCATCCCTCAAAAAACATCCCCCCAAATCGCCAAAAGTCAAAATTCAAATGTGATACTTGAATTCAGAAACCTGTTTATATTTAGGTGCAATTTATGCCCCCTGAACTAGTACTTTAAGTTATAACCAAACTCCTTGCTGGCAGTCCTCTCCCATCCAAACATCAGAAGGGAACCAGGAAATTGGATTCTGGAAGCAGAATTTTAGTTGCAAGAGGACACACACCACCAGCCAATGCTGTAGCAAAAAGTCATCACGGGCCGTTTCTCAGCCCTTCAGCCTCTCTTACCGCTCTGGTTTTGTGAATAAGCAGCAATGATTGTTTTCATGGTGTCCACGGGCACTTCCGAGTCCCTCCTTCGGTCTGCTTCGGACTTTGCTTCCAACAACAGCTGCAAGGCAGCTTTGCAAGCCGGGAGCCCCGTGCTTTTGACTTTAGACCCTGCTGGGGCTTTGCAGTGAGGCCAAAGGAGAACTCAGTACATGGGAGGGCAGGCCAAGCAGACAAGTAAGTCCTCCTGACCCTCCCACAGGCTCACGATTTTCCAATAGCACAGAAATGGGGAAAGGGAGCCGTCCGGAGGAGGCAAAGGCCCACAAAGGCTCCAGCTCCCCCCTCCCTGCCTCAAAGGGTGGGCAGACGTGTCACCCCCCCGCCCACTGCCCCCCCAGGTCAGGGTTATGGCTTTGGCCTCACGCCCTCTCAGCACAACCAGGACAGTATCTTTGTTTTGTGTTCTTTCTCTCACACACAGCTATACTTTTGATACGAATATATTTAAAAAAAACCCGTATTCATTTGAATGGCCTTTATTTTTGTTCCTTCACATTCAAGCTGGTTTTTTCCTTCCCTTTTGAACTAAAATAAGCAAACCGATCCACCCTGCCCACAGATCCCTTCCAGCTTCCTCCTGGGGGCCACCGAGGCGGCATCCTCCCAGGTGACTTGGGAGAGGGGAAGGGTGGCCATGCGGATAAAGGAAGTTCCCTCCAAAGGAAGAACGGCTACCGGAGAGACCAAGCAGCTTCACCACAGTTCAGTTGTCCCTGGAATCCTCCTGGAAGGAGAGGCAGCTGGATTTGAGAAGGTGGTGCTGGGGACCTCTGCTGCACCCTGTCACCACAGGCCTGTTTTCATGGGGGGGGGGAGGCTGAGTATTGTAGCTCCCCTCTCCCTCCCCATGCTTTTCAACAGGTACCCCAAACCATGTTCTTCTAGAGCTTTGGACAAACCTGTGTTTCTACCACATAAACCCAGAGAAGAGCCAGAAATTCTGAACTGGTGCCTGGAGGGTTTTCGGATGGATAATAAACAGAGGTTAAGTGCTGGCGAGACAGAGCTCCCTGTGGATGGGAAAACTGGCTGTTCTGGACAGAGATCTTGCATGGGGCTAGAGACGGGGGCTTCCATTCCCTCTGAAAACTCCACAGGGTTTGCTATGCTTTTTAACCAGCTCCAGTTGCCTGGGAAAAAAACCCAGATCTTGCTCCAGTAACCTAGGCTGTGGTTTCTTCTTACCTGGATTGTGGCAATTTGCTCTGCATGGGGTGGCCTTTGAGGCAACCAGGAGCAGAAACCTGACTCCCCACCTCAAACCCAAAATTATTCTCAGTGAACAAGCATGGGGAGAGCTGGAAAAAAGGCATTTTGCCCACTCGTAGTGTAGGACCTAGTAAAAGAAACCATGTTTTCACATCACATCTTCTTAAAAGTGGACGAGGCCTTTCTCTGGGGCAGGCCGACTCCTTGCAGTGGTCAGTCACACTTCCGTGCTTGAGTCCGCCAAATTATTAAAAGCTTTTCTGACTTACAAATTAAGGACCTTTAGACTTTCCCCAAAATCTGAAGGTACAAAAAGGAAAGATGGCTAAGCAGAAACAAAACCAATTCTGAATGAGTCGGCCAAGGCATTCTGTTTTTACTTTTTAAATAAAGAGGTAACAGCTGAAATCCTTCTTGTGGAACTGGGCCTGTGTAGGGCTGATGATGTCATCAGCCAGGGCTGTTTTTCATAAGTTAAAGACTTCCAACTCTATCCCTACCCCTGAACAGTTCCTGGGACCCATTTCATCCTGGGAACTTTGGGGGAGGAGGAGAGAAAGAGTCTTTAATTTCCAAAAATCACTACCGGTGGTAAAATCATGTAGCAATTTTCAGAAATGAATGACCTCTTCCCATCCCCATAGCTCTCCCCGCCCCTCTGCCAAGGGCTTCTCGGGACAAAATAGAACCCTAAGGAAGACTCAGAACATTCACAGATGGTGGAGGAGGAACAGAAGCCTTTCATTTACGCAAAAGGGCCACAGCTGGTGACATCATCAACCTTATGCAGCAGACGATCCACGAGCAGGATTTGAGCCACCGGCAGGGGCCTGAGGGAAATCCACTTGGCTCATCAAGCATGGTTTTAGGAAAGGGAGATGATGAGAAATTCAGCCCTGTCATAAGGCCTCCACATGATGACGTTTTGGCTGCCTCTGCTTTCTGGCACACATACAAGGTCAGCCTGATATCGAACCTCATCCCACCCTGACAAACCTCATCCTGCCCACCCTTCAGGAGAGGGAGTCCACAGGAGGTGCGGTGTGTTCACGCTCCAGGAGGTCAGCCAACTGGGCCCATAGTTCTGCTTAGGCTTGCACCTCAGCCCATGTTCTTCCGGTTGCCATAACCCCTTGGGTGGGTGTCCTTCCACTCGTCCCATTCCCGTGCTTTCCGCACTGCTTCATCCCCCTCTTCCTCCTCTTCCTCCTCCCATGTTCTTCTTCTCTTCCTGGTCCTTCTGATGCTCTTCCACACCCCCTAGAAACAAAAAGGCCATAGCCACACTGAGACCCTCAGCCGGCTGCCCTGAACCACACCATTCCCACCAACCCAGAACACAAGACTGCCAGCTTACTCTGAGGCTGGCCACCCATTTCCTGCAACATTTATATTTTGAAGAGTTGGGTGTGTGCTGTGTGACTCTGAAGATGGCCTGTGTGCGCTGAGAGAGCGAGAGCGAGTGTCCAGCAGAACAAGATTCCCAGATCAGGCCTGCTCTGCCTGGCCCTGAGATTTGCACACCTGTAGGCCCAGCAGCAGGCCAACCACCACCCACCTCCTACCTGTGCACCTACCAGAACCTTTGAAGAGATGCCTTGGTCTGGTAAGGCCCCATGCTTCCGGTGCTGCTCATACCAATCATCCACTGTCATGGTTGCCAGGCTTGGGTACCCAGCACCAAACACCCTAAGATTAAAAAAAAGAAAGAAAGAAAAAGGCCGGATAGCACTTCAAGGTGGCCCAAATACTGCCCTGGGTAGAAGGGGACTTCCAGAGAACCTGAGGCAAGGAAGGGACCAGCCCTCAAGGATTCCCCAGACTGACAGCTCTGTTGTGCCTTCCTCCTCCCCTCCCCCAAAAGTAGCAATATACTTGGCCCTGTGCAGCATCCCGGGTAAGGATGAAGGGTTTCATTGGAGGCCGTGGAGGCTGGGAAGGCTGCCTGGCTGAACCCTAGAGAAGAGGGGAGTGGGACAAAATAAGCAGAGCATTTCTCAGTACCTGTTCAAAGGCTCCCACACACAACCCACCGCAGGAAATGCCCTGTGCGAGGCAGTGGGGAGAGGCAGTGGGGACAGAAAGCTCAGTCACCTGGGGGCTTCCTGCCTCAAATAAGGAGAGCTGAGCTGGATCAGACCAAGAGTGCCTCCTGAGCACAGCCTGAGTAGAAGAGTGCCCTCTTCCTGGCTGCCCTCACGATGAGGAGCCACTAGTGTCTTCAGCCTCTTATGTGAATTGAAACATCATCCACAAAGCAAGCACGGGTCGTGGGGAGGTCTAGCCAGTTCATTCTTATGCAACTGGTTCAACCTGCACTCTGAAGGGGTAGCCCAGGAAAAGCTGTTTATCAGATCCTCCCCCTCTCTCACCCACCCCCTGGCATACAGCTGTCCCTCAGTGCACCATGGGCAGGCTCTCACCTGCTTCAAAGCGTCCCGTCGACTGAGGATGGCTCTCTCCTGATCAATGCTCTCAATCTCCTCCAGGCTCGTGCTGACCCACTTCTTGATCTGCAACAAATAGAACTCCCGAATCTGCTCCTCGGCTGCCTGGCCACTGTCGATGAAGGCTTTTAAGAAGCCAGTTGGTTCTCCAGCTCCTTCTTCTGCTTGTACCCTCATTTTCATAAGAGAGAAAGAAAAAAATGCCTTCAACAGACTTCAGCTGCTGGTTGACCAGTGGCATTACCTCTCCAGGACCCTGGACAGGATTCATTCTTAGGTTGGAGATGCTGCTGCTGCTGCCGCCACAGACTAAGATGCTGAAGCAAGGACTGTCCGTAAAAAAGCTGCCCTCCCTCCTCTCCCTGAGCATCTAGAACACATCACACATTTTTATTTATTAGGCTCATATTCTACTTTCCACCTCCACCTAAACATCACTAGCAATAAAATGAATTAACACAGATAAAGCTGCAATATCCAAAAATTAATTAACACACTATGAAGCCAGTTAAAAACAAATTAAGAGGAAAACAGGGGGGGAAAAGATAGCCCCTGTATGGATTAAAAGCTCCCTTGACAGCCACACACCCTAACTGTCAAACGTCCACCTGAGAGCAAAAAAGTCTCTGCCCTGGGTATCAAGAGGCAGGAGGGGCAACTGAGCTTCCACAGCCAGAGGAGGCAGCTACCAAGAAGGCCCCCCTCTCATGCCCTCATCAATGTTTCTCTCAGGGTGGTGGAGCAGAGATAACAGAGACCACTGTATTTGTGAGACCTTCCCCTGACAACTCAAAGCCCTGGCAGTCCCTCAGGACACTCTGGGTCTGCATCACACAGAGCTGTAGAGATTATAATCAGCACGTTGAATTGTACTTGGAAACAGACCAGTAGCATGTGTGGCAATGGCTAGATTGGTCATCTCAGGGAACAAGCACAACCAGAATCTAAATTCTTAAAAGAGATCTCTCTGCTTATGAGGCACTAACTGAGGGGCATCACCAGCGGTGGTCAATCATGGCAACAGGCTGTCCAGCCACCGTGAGAAATCCCACAGATCTCAAATGCCATCAGAGATCATGATGTGATGCCTTTAAAAAAAAATCCAAGCCGCTGGTACTGACACAGCAAGTGGGAAGGAGCCCTGCAGGACGACGACGGGCTCCCTTGGCCACCTGCGTTGACCAAAGTGGGCGCCATCCCAAGGCAGGCAGAGCAGAACAACCGCCGCCTGCCCGCTCGCCTCGCTCGCCTCGCTCGCTCACCTTTCGATCTTGGCCTTCCTGTTGGAGGCCATTGTGAGGAGAGCGGCCTGGTCAGAGGCTGGCGAAGGGCCGCTCCAGGAACCGCTGGCAGATTCGCCGTCCTCAGGTTCCCGGGGAAGCTCAAACGGCACCACCTCGTAGTCCTTGCACACTCTCAAGAAGTCCATGAAACAAGCCCGGGCCCTCTCCACGTGCTCCAGGCGCTTGTTCGGATTGACCTGCTCAGGACCAGGGCGGCCAGCAGAGCAGGCACCAGCATGAACCTCAGGTCGGCCGAGGGGATCTCCTCCAGCTCTTCGTTCCGGCTGCAAGGAAGCAGAGGCAAGGAAGGGTCCCCTTGGGGTGGGAAGAAGGGAGGCCCAGGGCTGTAAAGGCCCCTGGGGAGCATCCTGACCCCACCAGGCCCCGTGGGGATCCTTCCCGGGACCTGAGGTGGGAGATTGGGGGGGGGGGGTGTGTGGGTGTGTGGGTGGGTGTTCCGGGCCTTTGGGGCGCCCTCCTGGGACCCTGGGCTAAGAGGGAGGGCAGGACGGGGAGGGGGCTCCCCCCCTCCCCCTCCCCCGAGGGGCTTCCTCCTCTGCAGCTACTCAGGGGCCCTCTGGGCATGGGCAGAGTGCCCTCCGCCGGCGCTGCCTCTCCCACTCGGGGGGGGCCCATCAGGGCGAGGGAGGGAGGGGCGCCCCTCCCCCGGCGGCCAGAGGACGCGGCTCGGCCTCGAGGAGGCCGGCACTCTACACATGTTCTACGGCCCCACCGCCCCACCTGAAGAGCTGGAGCTCGGTGACCGCGCGGGCGGCGCGCTCCAGGAGGGCGATCCCGCGCTGGACCTTGCGCTGGACGGCGGGCGCCCCCGAGGAGGGCTCGGCCCCGCTCTCCACCTCCTCCAGCAGCCGCCAGCCGGTCTCCAGCAGCTCCGACAGGCGCTCCGGCTCCTCCGTCGCCCCGCTGGCCGCCATCTTGGGAAGGACCGGCGCGCCGGAAGAGGCGCGCCGGAAGTAGAGCCCTCCTGGGGGAGGCGGGTCGGGCGGTCCGAGAGCGGCGCAGGCGCCCTCCCTCCTCCGCGTCCAGCCCCCGCCGGCGCCGTGCGAGCTCTTGCTTCGGGGCGTGGCTTGGCGGAGGAGGCGGAGTCTCTCTCTCTCTCTCAATTCCCCCCCCCTCCCTCGCGCGAGCCTACCTGGCAGGGTGGCTGTGAGCGAGGCGGCGCCCCGCCCACGGGCCTGATCCTGGGCCAGCCGCCCTGCGCTGCCGGGGCTCCCGGGAAGCCGAGAGGGCCGGCCGAGCTCCGCGGAGGCGGTGGCTCGTTGGGGGCTGCTTTCCTGGTCCTGGGTTCAGGAGGCCTCTCTCCCGGACCACCAGCCTGGCCTCCCTCGCAGGGTGGTTTTGCCGACGGAGGGAGGAGGCGCGCCAAGGGCAGTGCTCGAGCTCACGCCAGGGGAAGCCCGGCGTAAATGCAGCAATAAATGAAAACACGTGTCTCTCTCTGTGTGTGTGTGTGTGCAACAAGCACGCAGACAAGCCAGGCAGGGGCGCCGCTCCCGACCTCTCTCGGCCGCCCCGGGCGTTGGTTTTCCTTCCCGAGCGCCATGGCGGTGGCCGGGGCGCCCCGGTGCTCGAGCCGGTCCCTGTCTGTGGAGCGCCCTCTTTCTCCGGAGCCCTTGGGACAGGGTCCGAGTGGGTCAGCCAAAAATGGACTCTCGGTGGCCAGAGGGAGGAACGCAGGAGGCCGTGTTTGCTTGCCCTGCTCTGCTGGCAGGCTCCCCAGGGGACCGGGTGGCCACGGCCGGGGTCCTCTGTGCAGGGTGAACCCACTGACCCGGTCCTCCCTCTCGGAAGAGGGAGGGAGGGAGGGAGGGAGGGGCGTCGTTCACAGTAAACCGGACCGGAGACTGGCCGGCACGCCCAAGACCTCCAGGATGGGAAGGTGCTCGGAGGACCAAGGTCTGGGGGCTGGTTTTTGAGCAGCAATGAACTTGCTACCCACTGACTCCCCTTATCCAGGTTTCCTGCCGTTTCCCTGCAGCTCACAGTGCAGGTATGGGGCCGAGGCCGAGGCCTGTCTGCCTTCCCTCGGGGGGCTAGGCTAGGATGTCAGGCGGGTGGATGTCTCGCAGAACTTCGTCTTCCACCTGACCGATGGGGACACGGCTGATTTGGGGCAGTTGCGGCAGCTGGACCATCCGTTCCTTGCCACCGTGTTTCTTTGCCATTCTTCCTGACCTGGGAGCGCTGGATCTTGGCCACAATCACATTGGGAATCCGACCCGAGAGCCCCTCCTTCAGCCGAGAGAGGGGCCTGCATGGCCGCCTGCCACATCCCACAACTCGGGCACCTCAGCTTGAGGAAAAACAACCTTGCAGAGCTGCACAGCCACCTGTTCAACCAGACACCCCCCCCCCCCCGTCCTCTCTGGATCTCTCGGTGAATGAGGGCTTGTACGTGGGTGAAGGGGCTCGGGAGCGTGTGGGGCCCTCTTTGCAGGCGCTGTCTCTGAAGGGAAGCCTGGCGAACACCTCAGTAGCACGTTTCGCTTGCCTGCAGGGGCTGAAGGTACTGGACCTGTCAGAAAACAGACTGGGCTCTTCGCCTCCAGGCCTGCTGTCTCCCCGGCTGGAGGAGCTGGACATCCAAGAGAACCGCCTGCCGCGGATAGAAGAAGCTGCTGCTCTGCACCTGGCCGTGAGCCTCCGCCGGCTCTCTGTGGCCGGCAGCCCCTTCCGTTGATGTGACCTGAAGTGGCTGGAGATCCTGGATGCTGTGGGTGTCGGTGTTCTGGACGTCCATGAAACCCTGTGCTCTTACCGCCAGGGGAACAAGCTTCTGACGGTGCCCCTCGGCCAGGCCCCGGGCTGGCGGCATTGCTGTCACGGCCTGCTCCGCCTGTCCCTGGCTGTGGTGGCCCTCTTATGCGCTGCAGCCCTCTCCTGTGGTGCATGCTGTCTCCTGAAGAAGTACAAGAAGTGCATGTTGCTTTCCTGGGGATGCGCAAGTAACTGGGTGGAGCCTCTTCCCTATCCAAGAACAAAGGCAAGTGGACAACCGGACAAGCAGACAACAGAGACCACGAAAGCCTAGAAGACGCCTCTTTGTCGTCTTTCTGTTGTCGGTCTCTCTCTGCCCTTCTGAATAAAAGGAGGGAATTTGAAGGATGGTGCAGGGGTGGTGGTGGAGGGGAGCTTTCTGCCAGTGTGGCCAGATCATATATTTTATACCCTATTTCACAGTTTTATCATGTAAGCAACTACTGGAAGGACTTCCAGTCTGTGGAAGGTTGAAAAATGGCAACAAATGGGTGCCTTGTCTGCCTCTCCCTCCGGGCTCTGCCCCCCCCCCTTGCCTTTACACTTCCCTGTTCCTTCATCCACCACAATTTTTTGATCCCGTTAATGTTTTGATTCCATCTAACACAACGAACCATTCTGGAAAGCTTGCCCAGTTACAGCATTTTGATCAGTCCTGCCCAATGGTGAATTGTGCAGTTGAACTTTCAGCCATGCGATGGCAACATTATGCTGGGAAGACCCTACCTTCTTGCAGGCTATCAAAGAGGTGGCCTTGCTAGTTTGTTCCAGCTTGTACAATAAAACCAGACTGCAAGGCTGCCTCTTTGAAAACGTGCAAGAAGGCACGGTCTTCCCAGCATAATGCTGCCACCACATGGCTCAGAAACAAGTGGGGAGTAATCCACAGAAACTTGCCCTGAAATAAACCTGGCAGGTCAGTGTCCTGTTCAATATATTTGTATGGGGAGCTCCAGCTGCAGACGCTGCCAGCAGGAATCCAACACGGTTCTGGTCGAGCGCAACGGACGTCTCATGGCACCATTGCCACAGCTTCTGCAGTTGGTGCTCTTTGCGCGCATAAATATTGAGCAGTACACGGACCCTACCCTTACAGGTGTCACTATTCCTCCACTTTTGCTTTTAATTTTTGTTTTGTTTTGCTATTCATGCAAGTTAAACATTCCTAAAAGCAAGCTTGAGGCAGTGGGAAGGAAAAGCCCCTTATTGGGGGACAACTCCCAGAAAGAGGGGGAGGCTAAGGGAGATAACGGGAGTTGCCGTTCAAAATTGTAATGGTGGTTCCAAGGGCTTGGTAAGACCCTCCCCTGGAAAGCCCTCCCGACACACATGCGGAATTGAGGTTCACCTCCTTTTGGGGCAGCCAGGTGGGGCTGGGAAGGGGGAAGGGGCTGCTTTGGACGGGGAGCGGGGGGGGGGGAATCAGCGGCCGTTTCTCTGCCCTACAGACTGCCCAGTTGGTGTGTGTGTGTGTGTGTGTGTGCGCACACGTGCGGACCTTCAAGATATTCACCACCTCAAGTGAGCATCCATAAGAACCTGCTGAGGGGCTTGACCTCTGTCTCCTGCCCATCTTCAGCCAAGGGCGCGCGCACACACACACAGAGGATGGAGGTGACCTTGAGATGTTTTTTTTGGAGGGGGGGGCAGGTGAGGGGCCTTCAGCCTGTCCGACTTGGGGTTGCCACCTGCCCCCGGAGGTGGTGGTTTTGAGAACACCTTCCATTTTTTTGGAAGATAAGGAGGGCTCTGCCCAGCAAGAGCCAGGGCTGAGGAACAGAGTCGGTTTCTTTCTACTTCTGTAGAAAGAGAAGACCTTCCTCGCCCTTTGCACACCCTTTTTGCTTAAGCCCAGTCCTGACATTGTTGCCACATCATCTCATCATCTGTACCAACACAAGGAGATCTTTTTTTGGCCAGGCCTCTATTTCCTGCCCTCCCTCCCTCCCTCCCTGAAGCAGAAAGGGGTCGTTGGTCCAAACGCCTCCTCTCTTTTACAACAGATTCCTGAACAGGGAATTTGATTGTATTTTCCCCCACAGAACTCATGTTCCTTCTGAGATACCAGGCTCTGTTCCTTTCTAAATCCAGATTCACATCCAGAACCACGAACACCTCCCCGTCCATCCCCACAGGCTGTGTCGGGTTGGGCTCTGTGTGGATACATCCCAAAAGTAAAATGGGAGTAAATGAAGTCACATCAGAAACATTTTATTTGCAAAGAAAATACTGACAACTTACGGAAAATTACATCCCAGTCTATATACATTATATATATCTATATATATCTTTATATATATTTTATATACAGGTCACACTGTGAGCTTTGGTGCTGGCCAGCTGAGCAGCATACCACCCCCCCCCCCCCACACCTCTCCCTGTGCCAGCAAGACGGCCTCTCGGTCCCAGGTGTGTAGCTCTCCTGCTGCTCAGAGCTGGAGCAACCCTGGGAGGGATGGAGGGATTGATCACCAGCCCTCCCCCCCCTCCCCACAAGCAGCCCCCTCCTCAGGACGCTACTTGTTCCAAATCACCAGGGAGCCAACAGCCAAGATGTGAACCAAGAACAGAGAACTCTGCAGGGCTGGGCCCGCTGCCAAAGCCCCCTTCCCTCCCACACCCACAGGCCTGTGCAATCGGGAGGTGGCCTTGGGGTGC
The DNA here is from genome assembly GCA_037013535.1 of Intellagama lesueurii. Classification (NCBI taxonomy): domain Eukaryota; kingdom Metazoa; phylum Chordata; class Lepidosauria; order Squamata; family Agamidae; genus Intellagama; species Intellagama lesueurii. Next base: position 28,402,282 of record JBAJHW010000010.1, on the reverse strand, counting down.
TCAGCCCGGCGCCCAGCAGAAAGGCGAGAGGCTTGCCCTGTGGGCTGGGACACTGAGAGGAGGCACGCAGGGGCCAGGGCACACACGCCCTTGGGACCAGGGGCAGTTCACCAAGCCCATGCTGAGGCAGGCGCGCCGGCAGGAGGGGTGCACTGGAGAGGTGGCTGCCCTCCTCCACCCACGGTGTGCCTGAAGTCCAAGATGCCGGCTGTCCTCCTTCTGCTACATTCCTGCCAGTTTCCAAGAGATAAGGAGAGGCCGTGAAAGCCTCTCTGCCAGAGTTCCTGCCGGCAGGATGATCCGCCTGCACCTGCATTGCCAGGGATCTCAGGTGGTGTTGACACAGCCCTCCCCCCCCCATTCAAGGGCTTTTGCAGCTCCATCTGAAGGGCTGAAGGGCTCCTCCCCCCCCCCCCCCGGCCACATGCTTTTTTCCCCCTTTGCTTTAGAAATGCAGAAAGAGCTCTTCCACCAGCTGACAAAGGCTCCCGTGACCTGGCAAGGGTGGGGAGGAACAGCCCCGTCGGAGCAGAGACAACTGAGAATGGGGAGATGCCCAGCCCTGCTGATCGTGCCTCCAGGGACCCACAGCTGTGAGGAGCTCACTAGGGCAGGTGGTGCCTGTGCCCACTCCCAGCCACAAAAGGAAACCTCTCGCACAGCGTAAGGGCAAGGTGGGCGGGCGGATCGTTCGAGGAGGGAGCCAACCAAAGGGTCCCACCAGCTGCCTGTCAGAAGGCTGCTGCTTGGCCTCCTCAGAGGCGCATCGTAACAGGAAGGGCGCTGGGGTCCATCACCGGGATCAGGTGAATGGCTCTTAGCCGCTCACTGCTTTACAGCTCCAGGTGCACGAAGACCCTGGCCGCTGGGGCATTCCACTGCCACAGAAGCAAGCTTCTGCAAGGGAAAGAAGTTGTTCTTGTTCTCTAGCCCATGAGAATGTGCCTGCAAAGTCCCGCTGTTCACTAGAACGCAGCTGCCCACCCCTCCCCCAGGAGCAGTCTACCTGTGGAAAGGACTGGCCTCAAATGAGAGGTGCAAGCCATGCTCCCACTGACGTTGACTGAGACTCAACCCAGAACAGGAGCAGCTGGGAAGCAGCCGCCGGAAACCCCTCAGGCAGCCCCCAGACATCTTCTCACTTCTCTGTTCTTGCTGCTACAGTCATCCAAGTCCAGGAGGCAGGTGGAAAAGTGGGGCTGGGGAGACGACATCCAGGACAGATTTTTCTCTCTCCATGTGAAGCCAGAAAGACTCCAAGCAAGCAAGCAAGCCATGGAGCCAGGGAGGAAGCCTGTCACCAGATCTTTGCCTTGGGGCGGAGGTGTTGAGCTGTCTTGCTGAAGGCACTTCAGGGGGCCCTGGGAACAGGCCCCCGTCTACGTTGTCCCTGTCGAAACGAGAACTCCTTGGCTACAAGACGGCTTTCCCCCCCGCACCCCGGAGGGAGGATCCCAGGGAAGCCCTGGAATATCTGGCATGGAGCCACAACACGGGGAGGGGGACTTTGGGCCTGCCCTGCCTGACACCTTCGTCACACAAGCTCCGGGAAGGATTGGCTTCCCAGAGAAGCCTTCATTTTGTTCTCAGGGCTCTTGTTCTCCTGATGTTCCTGTTGCTGCCCAGAATCCCTGGCCAAGGCCATGTCCGTCTTCTCCCCTGGCATCAGGACCCCCAGCTCCTTCAAAAGGGCTCTTTGGGCTTTGGGGGGAAAGCCCAGGCCACCCCAAACAGGTCACGCTCCCACAGGCGTGCTTGGGGCGGGCGGGTGGGCAGAGCAACCCTCCAGAGGACCCCGTCCTCCGGTCCCTCTGCACCACAGCTGTTCTTCCTAGTGCAACTCTGAAGTAGGAAACCACCCCCTCCCCACAAGTCTGGAGTGGGCGTCGGGGTGGGCCTGTCCTCCTCCCTCGGTGTGGCCTGTCATCCAACTTTCAACGTTCCCGCCACGCAAGCCACAGGAAGCGGCCCTCTTTTCAGGTGCAGTGGCATCCACGGATAAGTCTCTCTGATCCTTTCCCCTCTCCTGAGTCATCAGCCGCTATTTTGCCCCTGGCAGCTCTGCTGGATGGCAGCACGGCGGAGCCCTGGGTGGCTCTCCCGCCACGTGCTCTGTTGTTTTAAGACAAGGGTGCATCTCCTAGCCGAATGGCTCCGAAGAAGGTGGTGTGCTTGCTCATGTTAATGGAGATGTCAGCGTGGACCATTTTCACAGCGATTTTCTGCCGCGCTCTGAGGAGACAAACACCAGCCGTGTAGCAGGTGTTGAAGTTGGTCTTGCCCGTCTCAATACTTCGCGTGCATTGCAGGAAGGGCTTCTCGTCCACCACCACCTCATAGCTGGCAAAGTCTGTGAAGTTTATGTAATAGACCTAGAGGGTGACAGACATGAAAAGAAGGGCTTTGCTAAAGCAAACGCACAACTGCAGACTCTCCACACAAACCTTAAGAATGACATGCCTGCCTCACATATGGAAGGCGTCTTGTTGACTGCCTCTTAAGGCCTGTGCTGGCTCCAGGTGCCAGGCTCTCTTGCCAAAGCAGTTCCTCTACTCAGTGGCACTCAAAGGGTGTATCTGTGAACTTTTGAATTGAATCTCTGCTTGCTTTCACCTTTCAGCAGCCACACGAGGCCGTGTCTGCCTTCAGCTTCACTGCCTGACACCCTGCAGCCATGCCAAGCCAACCTGGGAATGGACTGGAGCACAGGGGAACTGTGTGCTCAGCTTAGCTCCAGTGGGGGCAATGGGATGGTCAGCACAGGGACCTATTGGACCGCTGACCACCATGACATTTCTTGGTCCCCTTGGCCTGTTTCTGGTAAGAATGATGCTGGCTGCAACAACATGCGTATTCTGCAGAGAACACTGCAGCCATTTAAAAACCACCGCAGAAATGCCAGCAGCAGGGCAGGCAAAAGGTGGCTGTTCTGAAATAGGGCACCTGACTTTATGCCCTCAGATTCATACACAGAGGCCACTTGCTGGAAGAAAAGCCAGCCAGTGGGACCTGGGGGACCCTTAGCTCAGTGCTTTCTGGGCCAGGGACGGGCAGCAGGTGCCCCTCCAGATGCTGTGGGGCTGCGCTGGCTGGGGCCAGGGGGAGTCACCGGTGGGCCATATCGGAGGGTCAGGCCTTGCCCACGCTGGGTCTACGGGACTGGGCCGCAGCTTTCCTGTGTGTCAGACGGGAGCACCTCCAGCCTAATCTGGACATGACTAAGGACTCTGAATCACCATTACTCCCTGATCATCCCTCAGCTTCCCCCGACAGACAGACAGACAGGAGGCAAAGGCTCCCCGGGACCTGACATGTAGCAGCCAGCACTGTGGTTCGCATGAGTGGCATCCTTTGGCCACCCAGTTTTGCACCCTAAAATACGAACTGCTTCTGACAAGGATCCATGTGGTTCCTGCCTTCACGGCCTCCAACTGCCCCCCCCCCGCCCCCTTACACTCTTCTCACATCCACACCTGCGGCTGGGACATAGGAAATGGAGTTAGGCCGAAGACCGTACTCACTTCTACCTGACTATAGACGAAGTAGGTGCCGTCCACCAGTACCTCCAGTTCTCCGCTGCGGGTGTGCAGTTTGAACACTCTGGGGTTCATGGTGATGCGAGACCAGTCATTCAGCACTCCACCTGAAAGATCTCAGTATGAGAAAACGGCAGTCACTCAGGACTCATCGGGATGGAAGGCACAAAAGCAGCACAAATACAGGTGCTCCCCAGATTTCGTTCCCTAGCATGCTAGGCTGCTGGGCTGAAACCTGCTGAAGCCGAGCTAAAGACCCTTTGGTCAAACCTTTCTTGCGTAGGGATTCCCAGCTGAGATGGGGGAGGGGGGGGAAGAGGCATTGCAGGGTGCCAAAATGACCCTTTGAGGAACCCTCAGCTTAGGACGACATTCTAGTGGGGGGGGGACATGGCACACTGAAGGGAGCCCCACCTCCCGCATGTCCTCTGTCCCACAGAGCTAATCAGCTGAGAGTGGCCACATAGACAAGTGAGTACAGGTAAGGTAAATCTCTGGCTGAGAGAAGTACCAAATGTCTGTAGAAGAAGCTTTTTTCTTCTACAGGGGTGGGGGTGGAGAAACAGTCCAAAGGGGAAGAGAAAGGAGTGTCATGAACACAAGCACTCCACATTGGCTGCCGGTTCCTTTGCTTCCCTCCCTATCGTTGATTTTTGCTAAGCGGGAGAGGCTGAGTCTCTGGCTCTGGTCCTTCTCTCTCTTCTACCATCCCCACAAGTTTGGTGGTTTTTCTGTAGCAAACATTTCCATGCCAAAGAAACTGGGGGTGGGGTGATAAAGATTCATTCAATTATCTGTCTTGTGTGTGCGTGTGCGCATGTGTGGGTGCATATGGGCAGTTCGGCAACCTTTCTTAAGGGCTGGGGGGGGGGGGGTTTGAGTGCTTTCTCTCCTCCTGGCACACCAGCCGTGGACTAACAACTTTGATTGCAACCAGAAACGGTGTGATCTCCCCAATGAGGAAGCCCCCCCTCCCCCATTTCTTGGCCAATACTTCAGAGAAGGAACCCGGACTCAGAGGCACAATCACTTCCACACTTCAAAGCTCATTCTGGTGGCAGAAGAAGCGCAAAGGGACCCCTTCGCTAGGAGGAGGGGCAGTTTAGAAGAAGCAGGCGGACTTGAGACCCAGGGGAGCGTCAGGTGAAATCTCATGACATGGAAGGCTAAGCAACTTAAAGCACGAGGGATGGGGTGAGGGGCAGGCTGCTGAAACCTCCCACAAACGGAGCATTTTGTCTGTGCTTTCCTTCTAACAGGCTGCCAAGCCTGGAAGACAACCCTCGAAAGAGGCTCAAAGGCTGTTTTCTAGTAGAAAAGTACCAAGCAAGAGGGTTCGCTCCCCTTTCTCCGACAAGAGCTGCTCCCAACTCCCAGCTCCCCAGGCTAGTTCCTCCCTCTTTTGCCCCCCTTGATGGCCTTCCTGTGTCAGACCAATGGAAAGGCAGGAGTGAGAAGGCCAACGAAGAGGGCAGTGAAGGTGAAAGGCAACCGGGCTGGTTGAGATGGGAGCCAATGCTTAAGTGGCCACAGGGAGAGAAGATAGCGTACATCAAAGGAAAACAAAAGATGACTCTCTAGCTGCTCGACACCATTATAACCTTCTGGAGTTATGTTCTAATATTAAAAACTACACACACACTCTCTCTCTGTATTTTCCAGGGACCAGTTGCTTGGGATTCTTACCATTCTTGACTTGAATTGCTGATCCTTGGCCTTGAAGATGAACGACTGCAGGCTGAAAATCAAAACACGACAGATTTGAGATAAAAACTTTGTACATCTTAGAAAGGTGCCATTTCAGACACTGACGGCACTGCTGAAACACGTTATGGGAACGTGGCTGCCTACACCAAATGGGACTCAGTTCACATGTGATTCCACCGCATGCATTTTCCACTGTCTGTCTGGAGATGCAAGCATCAAGAAGACACCGATCGTCTTGTGCCAAGGGGTCAGAAGTGGCTGCCAAAGAGGCCAGAACCCTCTTGCATATTTTTGCTGGTGTGAATACCAGCACATGAGCAGCTCCCAAATCTTGGAAGATATAACCGTACGACACACCGTGTATATGTTTCTATGGGAAGGACTGGAATGTGATATTTGCATTGTGAAGCATTCTGGCCAATCAGAATCTGTATGGTGTTAGCCAATAGATGTTAAAACGGTTAACAGAGATATATATAATGGAGATATATAAAGCAAGTGGCAATTAGCAGTCGGTCGGATAAGGATAAATATGCAATAGGATATAGTTTTGCTAGAGAGGTGTTAGTTATCTGATAGATGGTTGTCAGATAGGGTCAAATATGTGATAGTGTTAGCATGGGGCTGATAGGTTTAGCTGTTAAATGAGTCAATTGTCTATTAATTAGAGTAACCATGCCTGTCAAGTTTAAGGATGATATACTAAGATAACAGAGTCGAGTACCAGTTTAAAAAATACCAAATGTCAAAGCACTGTGCATTTATTCTATTCTACATGTGTTTTAAGCAGTAAAGGTTCTTTAATGTTTTTAACAAAGACAAAGTGATCATTTTATTTACTTTCAACTACTCTCTCTCTCTCACACACGGGAGAATACAATTTTTACTCGGTGTGTGTGTTTTTTATCATAACGTTTGAAACAGCTATGTGCAAGCTCTGTCAGTTACATTTAATATTTTTTAAAACCAGATCAACACAGAATTGGTCAAAAAGCATCTCAGCACATCCTCTGAAGGAAATCAATGTGAGTATCAGAGAAGGACTGTTTAAAGCTGGTTCCCTTGTACTGCAAGTGGAAGATGACGTGTCGCCAAGAAAGAATCTTTGGTCTCATTAAAAGACATATTTGCAAAATGCTGCCCTTTCTCATTAAAACAGAGGCCCCAATGTGGTTGTTTCAAGGGTTGAATGACACTGACTTGTTCACTGACCTGTGCATCTCGAGGTCCTGCTTTATCTGTGGTACCTGCAAAATGGATTATTTTATAATAATAAACTAGCAGTTAACATGGTCATGCATAGCCTACGGCACCAAGTTTCTACAGCAGGCACCCTCACAGCATCAGGATTTCAGTTCCAGGAAAAGAACATAGTACTGGAGCTATATTATGGGATACTGACATGGGGGAAGTGCTGTGCCACCCCCTTTCCTGCTTCACATTTCCATAAAGGGCATCACCCGTCAACAAAGTTCATGCAAGCTGCTTTCCTTAGAAAGAAACCAAGTCCAGCTTCCATCTGGAAGGGGCAACTTGGATGCAGCTGCCCGCCCTCATAGTAGGCAAAAATCTGCCCAATCTGCCCTTGGGGGTGTGTGGGGTCTTGTCCAGATGTGCAATCAGCCTGCCTGGAACCTTCTTTTAGCAAAGAATTACTTCTTCAAATTGGGAGGGGGGAGGCGTTGTTATCTCAGCCTAGAGGGAGAAAATGGAGGAGATGATGGAAGCACTTCATTTTTACAGAACACAGAGCCAGAGAGCTGTGAAAGGTCTCTTTCTTTTGACTCCTCTTGCTTTAAAAGTTTACATCAAGATCACAGTCTGTTACGTGCATCTTGGTGCCAGTTTTGCTCCAGCTGCCTCATAAACCGTGTCCGTGTCTCTCATCAAACCAAGGACTGGAGGCTGATCCTAAATGGGGTTGTGGAGGTGTGGGGTTGCTATCTGCCCCATTAGCAAAATGCAGTTTGAGGGACATTTGAGGAACCCAGAATGGGTTGCGAGCAGCAAAGAAAAACAAGGAATGCCGATGCTGCCAGCCAAGCAAGGGGTTTTCTCCTGGGCAGGTTGAAACCACAGGCTGGGGAGGCATCCTTGTAACCCTCTGCCCCTCCCAGACACTTACCGGTAGGGCCCTGCAGCCCAGGGGGTCCCTGAGCGCCGGGAGGGCCAGGGGGCCCAGGGGGCCCCATCACTGTGGTGCCTGGAATTCCAGGGATCCCTGGAATTCCAGGGGGTCCTTGGGGCCCCGGGGGCCCAGGGGGTCCTTGCGGGCCGGGAGGTCCAGGCGGGCCGGCTCTTTTACCTGTGGAAAGAAGGGCAGTGGTCACTTCTGTCCCTCGGGGGGGGGCAAAGGGAGGGAGGGATGGGGCCGAGGCCAGCTCTCAGACATGCTCAGGCGAAGGGGCCAGGGAACTGGCAGGGGCCGCTGGGCTGCCTTTCTCTGGGAAAGATGCTGTGTAAAGACCGTCTGCCTTGCAGGCACGATGGCTGCCCACCCACGTCCTGCTCTGCTCAGTCGAGGGTCTCCTCCCTGGGAAGGGATGGCATCGTCCCACCCCAGCGCATCCCTCGTGGCTCCCTTGACCCGAGGTGGCTACGGCGCGAGATGCTCCTCCTTGTGGAAAGCAGTCCCAGGAAAGGCTTGCCACCTCCATGGGTTTTTCTGGCACCAAGGGAAATAGCTATTTATTCTTCCCAATGTCAGGCTACGATGATCGCTGGTGACAGTTACTGCCTTGTTTTACTCTTAAGGAGTGGGTTGAACTGTCTCAGTTTTAGTGGCAGAGACAGCAGGGCCAGGTGTGCCCACAATCTCCTGGCTGTGGCCTGGCCAAGGCTAAGGGCACCCTGGGAGACCCCGTTCACTTTGGACCCAGCAGCCCATTTTGTCAGCCAGGGATGTGTGCAATCTAACACCATAGCCAAGAAGAAGCGCCTGCTCTTCTTTGAGCTCCCCGCCATTTTTCGAGAAGCGGGCAGAAGGGCCACCATTTGGGCGGCGCCCTCCCTGGAGGGAGCGGCTTCCTGAAGAGACCCAGCATGGGCCCTCCCCTCCACCGGCCTTGGAGGCTGCCGGTGAGCCACTGACCAGCCGAGGCAGGCAGGCAGGCGCTCGTGGCCTCAACACCAGCAAAGGCAGCAAGATCCTTCCACAAGGGCCAGGAACGAGGAGCCCCAGAGCCACTGCGAAACGCCCCGGCCTGCTCCTCTCTCTCTCTTGGCCAGCCCAGGCTCGGCCAGCCACTGGCTTGCTAAGCCCCTTGTTATCCGGTGGAGCTCTTGGGCAAGTCAGCACCTCTGGGGCTGCCGGCTTCGTCCTCTGACCAAAAGCAGCACAAGGCGCTGGCAGAAGAATGTTAGTGTTTCCCTCTGGATCGGCACTCACGGCTCCCACCTTTTACGTCTGAGCTGGCTAGTTCGCCCCTCCGCTTTCTTCTCCCTCACTCAAGACATGCTGAAAGCTGTACACTTGAACCATGTTCCGGAACATGCGTCCTTCACCCGAAAGCATTCAGGACTAAATTCCTTTGTACAGTCCTGACCTCTTCATCCTAGCCTGTGCTTCCTCAAGAGGTGCGCCTTGGGCAGGTCCCAAATCAAGGGGAAAGATTCACCATCGCTGTTTTGATTAATTCTGCCCCAGAGGCCCATTTGGCTACTAAATCAGCTAACACTTCAGGTGTAACACAATTACATGTAACCCCGAGAGGTGCTCAGGGAGGCAGGCCATCACTTTGCCGGCCAGACACCTGGTTTTTCCATCCCAATAAGATTCCTGCTTGCCAAACTCAGAGAATGTTCCCCATCTTCCTCCTGCCTACGCCCATCTTTAATTAACCCTGCATGCACCGGCGGACGTGGCCTCCATCTGGTTTTCTAAGGTGAGAAATACAGCAGAGTTCCCCAGCAACTGGCCACCTTCTCCTGGCATGCAGAAAGAGAGAGAGAGAGAGAGAAATAGGGCGGGCAGGGCTGTTCCTTTACGTGTCTGTATTTCCAACAAGAATGACATGAGGAACAAAGAAGTACAGAAAAATATGGACACAAACTTACCTTTCTTCTTTTTAGCGGAACCCGTGCCTACGAAGGAAGAAGGGAACATATTTCAGACACAGAAATTAAGCCTGACCTGTTCTCAGCACCAACTAAACAGTTGACAGTTTTCATAGATTAGGAATTCAAAACTGCTTAGATTTATTATCCTCAAAGCCTAATGATTGAAGATCAAGGAAACCCATGCAACTCAGATTATTTGTTTAGAATACATGATCATTGTTTAGAATGAAGACAATTGGCTTAAATACAAAGTATTTTATTTTGTTTCATTTTGTTTCTAGGCTGCTTTTCTTCCAGGGCTGGGGCCCCCAAGACAGTCTACAAAGTAGTCAAAAACCAGCAATGCTTAAAAACACAGTTAAATTACAAATGCTACAATGTAACAAAGCCCATTCTAATGTATTAAAGTGCAATTGACATAAAAACTCTTTAAAACACCTCAGTTAAAATACTAGCGATACTTTACCTTAAGAAATAAAAGGAACCCAGAAAATCACATTACTACGACCCATCCTTTTTCCAGAAACGGACAAAACCCAAATATTCAGTAACCATAAAGGATAAATAATATTTTTCTTTTTCTTTTCATTGAATATTTTAATGACAACTTAATTGTCAAAGTTTTTCTCAGCCTCTGAGAGGAAAGGGCATCAGGATCGGTATGGTTTGCTCCAAGGATCCATTTGGGTTTTCTTGCTCCCCTAAATACACAGTGGCGCAGGTGTCACCCGGGGGGTTCCTTTGCCCAGCCCATGCCACACAATTTCTAAAAGAAACGCTTTGCCACCACTCGCCAAGAGTATGATTTAGGGGTGCAATGCCCCTCTCCCCGCCCCAGGGACCCTGTTTCTCCTTCCACGACACTGACATGCCTTCGAGACAAGTTGCTTCCCGAGGAGGCCACAAGGGCAAAATGCCTCGTTTTCAACGCGGGGTCACCCATACAACGTGCCAGGGGTCCATTGGTGCGAGACAGAAATCATGCGAAGGAGAGGGTGTGGGGAGGGACGGAAGCCTTCCAGGCCCACCCTGGAATGGAGAGGAAGTCCGGCACAGCTGGTCCTACAGCAAGACGGTTTTCTGCAGGGTGTGTGTGGGTGTGGGTGCGTGTCAAATGTCACGTGGGTCCCCCCATGCTGGACTCCCCTGTGTCCCACCTGTGCAGCCTCTGCCTTCCCACGGGCACAGGACTGTCATGTGAGGGACAAGGGAAGGCACCCCAACCCTCCCCCAGGTCAGCAAACGCACGGGGATTAATTTGTCGGGAAGCCTTTCGGAAGGAGTGAAGATCAGGAAAGCTGTGGGCTCCTCCTGGGGCAGCTGCCTGGGTTCACAGGATCAGAGCTAGGCATGGCCACCCTCCCCCTAACTGGAACCCTCTCGTTCTTATCCCCCACCCACTCCTGCCAACACCTGTCCTGTGGTAGGCTGGGAAAAAATATTTTTGATTTTGCAAAACAGTTCAGAAGGCCTGCCTAATGCTAGGTAATTAAAGCCACCTTTCCCAGGAAGGCTGTGTCAGACCCTTCACCAAACGCTCTGCTAAAAGCCAGGCTTCCTGCAAAGGCTTTGCCAAAGGGAAACCAAAGACAGCCCCAGAGAGACTCAGGAGCCCCCCTCGCCTTTCACAGAATGGGAGCCCCCTCTCCCCTCCACCTCCTCCAGTCTGCCAGCTGTTTTTAGGCCTCCAGCTAGATAAAAGGCCAAGGAGCTTCCCACGGGGTGATCTCTCCGGGCACCCAATACATGCTTCTGAACACCTCCCTCCTCCACGAACCCTGCAGGGCACAGAGAAGTCAAATGGCTGTGGGCCTTTTCCCCAAAGGACCTGGTTCAGCGGCTGGACATACTGTTACGGCACCCTTACGAATAAGAAGACAGTGCCCTGCAGCAGTTAGGCAAAAACAATGCAGGCATCTTTGTCCTCGATTTCTGTTGGACAGGCACTCTGTGTAAGCTCTGTTCCTGCAATCTTGACTATTGGCTATTTTTAGGCCCACCTTGGTATAAGTATAGCTATGGCTTGGTAGCATCCTTAGTTTTGCTTGTCTTGTATTCTTGTGCCTGGAGTAAGGGTGACAAGAATACTCCCGCCCACAAACACACCCAAAAGATGTTAAATCTTCTGCTTTTAATCCCCTTTGGCCACCACAGCAAAGTCTAGCTGTTCTGGGAGGAACAGGCAACCATGGCCCACGATGCAAGCACAGCCAGATCCGACTGCCAGGGCTCACTTGAGATGGGCTGCTTGTGAAATGCTCATTAGTTTACTTGGAGGGCACAGTGGCCGGCGGCTTCTGAGCGGGAACCGACCACACAGCAAATGCCTCCCTCAACAAGCCTTTCAAAGCTCTGCTGACTTTTCATCCATTTTTCGATGCCCTCTGAAGGGGCAGCTGCAAACTCCAACGCACAAAGCCAGGGAGGAAGGACCTCAGAGGCTAAACCAAAACCCAGGCAGAATCAGAATCAGACATAAACAAACACATGGAATGAAGAGGCCAGAAACCACAGTTTTTATAAACAGGTAAAACACAGAGCCTGCCCCAAAACCAAGAGTACATAACTGAGAGATTCAGATTGAATGTCTAGGGAAAGAGCCAGGTATTACTGGCGCTGGGACCCTTTGCCCCGGCTCTGGTGATCGCTCGAGGGGCACCTTTCTCCTGTGTGTGTCTGTAAAGTCAAAGGACCTTCCTAACCTGGGAGGGAGCTTGCTGGAGAACCATTCCCTTCCCTTCCTCCCCTTCTCCTCTCTCTCTCTCCCCCCCCCCCCCATGCCCGAAGGAAGCCTGTTTCTGAGTCAGGTCAGGTTCATCAAGGCAAGGAATGGGGGGCTGGGGTTCTCCTCCCTTGTGATACTTAGGTTTCTACACTTTTCTGAAATGCCGAGGGATTTTTGAAATGCCCCGAGGAGGGCAAAGGGGCGGGGAGGCTTTTAGGTGGGTTTTGGGCCATCCAATTTCGCCTTTCCAACTGACAACATCAGAAATACTCAATGGCAACTCTGTCCATGGAGAGTGGCTCTGCAATGAAGGCGCTCAAGTGAGTTTGGGTCCATGAGAGAGGCTGGAAGAGGACAGAAGGTTCCTCCTGGCACAAGGAGGTGTGCAATCTGGCGGTCACCCCCCCCCCCATGCCTTCAAAGTCACACTCATGCATTTCACATGTTTGCATGAGTATGTGTACACCCACACACCCCACCTCACGCCATTAGAATTATAAACAGAGTGAAAGTACAAATAACTGTGGTGAGGCAAACACATCTGAAAGGGATGGAAGTCATTACCTCCAAAGGCAGGCAGGCAGGCAGGCAGGCGGAATGAGAACCACATGAGAGGATGTCACCCTTCGGGATCTCTGTTACAAGAGGCTCTTCTGTGCCAGGCTCAGCCAATGGAAGCCCCCAGGCTCCCTCCCCGAGAACAGAACTCAAAGCATCTCCCACGTTGGGCTCTCTCTGCCGCCCCACTCGCCCTGCCAATGTTAGCAGCCCAGCTGGCTTACACATGCGTGCCCTCTGGGATGGGGTGGGGTGGGGGTGCTGCTGCTGCTGTAGGAGCCACCCAAAGCTCCCCCCTGAACTCTGGCACCCCGGCCACCTCCCTTCTCAGACCCTTGATTGTTCAGAAGATGCAGGAGCCCCATGTGGAACCTCTCGGGACCAGGCAAAGCCCACCTGGTTGGAGCCCTCTGGGCACGGGGGTGCTGCTGAGTACTGCTTGCCCAGTGGGATCTCGGGGTCTGAGATGAGGGAGGAACGGCTGCACAGAGCAGGCCCACAGAGACCCCTCTCGGGCCCTACAAGAGGCACCAGAGAACTGCTCCCAGGCTTCTTGGGCAAGTTCAGCAACCTTCCCACATCGGCCAGTCCATAAAACCCTCGGCGGCGATAGAGCGGTTGGGTCTTTAAGGTGGCCTTTGGCAGATTCAGATGTTTCTGGGTTGAAAAGGAGCATTTCGGAAGAAGCATAGTTTTATGTGAAGTCACTGCAGCTTAGGTCTTTTTTGGGAGAAAGGTGGGATATACATATTTTAAGTAACTAACTAGCTAAATAAATCTTTCAAGCACATATCTTTGTATCAGGCCAATTCAGAAGCCATAAATCTAAAGAAAGAATCTGTGTCCCATAGATATGGTTCTGTGGTGGCGGTTGTGTAATACAGCACCTGTGGCGCACAAAGCCAGAGACAGGCGCAGAATCTCCTCCTCCTCCTCCTCCAGAGTACAGGGTCTTAGCCTAAAGCGCAGGCAGACCTCGGCTCCTTGGAAAAGTGCCCAGGTTACAGAGGAGAAAGACAGCTGGTGACGCAAGACAAACAGAAGGTTGGGCATCTTTTCATTTGCAAAGACAGGAATCATTTGCACACCTTTGCTAATTGCACTCTTTGTGTGCTACAAAGCTCAAGAGTTACTATGCAAAGTTTCAGCGTTCTAATTGCTCTGAGGCGATCATCCTCAGTCTGTTGCCCTCCGGATGTTTTGGAGGACACAACACCTGACTCCTGGTTGGAGGCTGATGGGAGCTGGAGTCTAAAACAGCTGGAAGGGATATTCCTGTCGGGAGGCACACGTGCTCTCTGGGAGAGCCAAAGAGGGAGGAGGGAGGCCTTGCCTGGACTCGATCGGCAGGCGTGGCAAGGAGGTGTCCCTCGGTTGCCCTCTCTTTTCGAGAGATGTCAAACCATGGCCTTCCCCTGCCTGGCATGGAGCACAAGTGGACACGGACACGGATGGACACACATGAACACACACATACACCCCCTCACCCCATAAGCCACCTGATCTCCCTTCCCACAAGAAAGTGCTCCACCGCTGGGTGCTAGGAAATGGCACACCAGCCAGATGTTCAATGCCCTGTGAGGGGGCAATGTAGCTATACGCACCCCAAAGGGACAGGAAGCATTGGCTTTTTTTTTGCAAGAGGAGCCATAAAGGCCAGGAGTTGCCAGCCCAGGCACTTGGGTTCAGCTTCCACAGTAGCTCCTTCACATGGAAAACTCTTGTGGTTGGCAGTACAGCCTGGCACCATGTTGGTCCCCACCCGCTGACTGGTCTGCTGCCAGCCTCCCTATGGTCTGACTGGTCCGCTGGAAACCTCTCTATGGCCACCGGGCTCCTCATCCTCCCCCTCCTCCAGTCGGGGACATGGTGGTTCCTCTTCTAACCCCTGCTCCCACATATTCAGAGCAGGCATAAACCCCAGAGTTAAAAAAGCTCCTGTTAGCCAATCAACAGACCTTCCTGAAAAGGGAGCCAACAGAGAGATCACCACACAGTGGAGACAGGGCATGGCATTGAATGAGCATCATGAAACTACAGTTTTCTGGATGTGAAATGGGTAGAGAGTGAATGTCAGAGCCTCCAAGATGTGAGAATGAAGTCACTCCTAGAAAACTGGACCAGTTGACCTGCTGACTTCAATAACAGGTGCAAACTGGAAGAGGCTCCATGTCCCTCCAGCCCTGCTCATCCTAGCACCACTAAATGTTCTGCTGAGAAGGAGCAGGTGGGCTACCCTGCAGGAAGGAGGATGAGACTGACCATGCACTGCTAATGAAAAACAACAACAACAACAACAAACAGAGTAAAGCTGAAGAATAACACTAAAAGCATCATACGCCCCCCCCCCCCAAAGAATTTAAACAATATTTCTGATCAATCTGAATTCTGCACAAAGAATAGATTTGTATTATTAAATTCAGCTGACCATGAATCAGAAGAACCATGGGCTGAAACCAAGGAATAGTATCAGGGAATAAAGCAAAAAGACAGTTCCTTTAGTTAAAAGAAAAGAAAACCCTGGGTGAGTAACTGATGAACAACTCTTAAAGGCGACTTTTCAGTGAGGATAAAGACAGAGAGAACTATTAAAATACTCAGTTGAAAAAAATTTAGACAAGAATAACACATCCATAGTTTAAGGGAATCTCCTTCTGAATTTCTTGCTTTCTCAGTAGTCTCAGGATATTTCAGGTTTTAGAAGAGGTAGTCTGTGCTAAAAACAACACAACACAAAACAAAACAGGCCAAAAGAAAACAAAAAAAAATAATGATGACAAGAATGTTGTGGCACCTTGAAGACTAACTGCTACATTTTAATGTGAGCTTTTGTGGACAAGTCCACTTCCTCAGACCATTTCAGGATATTTTAAGGCTCCCTTACACATGGAATCCCTCCCTAATACGTGAATGAGGCCCAAGGCCAAGGACAGCTCACAACCGTGGCAGACGTGGCTTCTTGTGCACACCAGCTGCAAGCGTGTCAGTGAAATGCTAGCCTTTTCCAGACTCCCGGACCAGTAAAAAAGGCCTCCCAGGGAACAGGTAAGAGTCCGCTCACGCTTTCCACCACAACTGCACTGAAATAACTTTGGCAGCTCTATTTCAAAACATTAAGAAATGACAGCTTGAAAAAAAAAACAACAAGGAAAACCTCAGACATGCAACTAATTACAAAATTACTCAAATACTTGTCCAACTTGGTCTGAACTTGTCTGCAGGGGAAAAGACATCTTGGCAAACAGAGGAGAAATTGTGCAACTGTGAGCAAGCAGCACTTTGCCTGAATGCAGGTTACGGACCAGGTGAGGCTTCAAGACCAAAGTGACAACAGCAGGGAGGGAGGGAGGGAGGGAGGGAGGGAGGAGGCTTCGCCTGATGCTTCCTTTTGGCCCATCTGTGCAGTAAAAACAGCTTCACCAGCTTTCGCACCGCATACACTGGCAGTGCCTCTGAGCCGATGGAGGAGTGTGGTCAGGGCGAACTCGCAGCCCATTTCAAAAGCCCCGCCGGGACTTGGGGAGGCTCTTAGTCTATGGCCTCAGCCACAGCTGGCAGCATCACACATTCGAACCCAGCCCTCGGCACAACTACCGAACCCTTGAGAACATCTCTGGTTACTGGCAGCTGCAGCAGGTCACAGCTTGTGAGTATCGTAAGGGCTTATTTCTCTCAGCAGTTGCTCCAGTTCTTTCTTCACCTGTGAGTAACAAATAAAATATGAAGCAAAAAGCTGCTGACAGAAGTCTTAGTCATCTGAGCGAGTGCAAACGTTTGTTTCTCAACAGCCAAAAATGTCCAGCATTATAGCAGAGAGGTTCATGGTCCAGGAAATCTCCCCCATTCATTTATTTCTAATGCCATCATGTGTTTTTCTGTGTTTGTTACTACTGTTGTGACATACAATAAATATATGTGAATATAATAAATACAGACATAGAACAAAGAAATACAGTAGAGGCAAACTAGAAACAGATGAAGTGTCTGGCACCCGCTGTTGAGGCCAATCAACGGAAGATCAGACTGAGGCATCCTCCAGGTCATAAACAGACTGCATAAGGTGCTATTTCTCACGAGTAAGGTCTAAATTAATAGAGCCATGTGTACAGTGTGTATTGGTAGACACCACTGATTAGGATGTGGCACTTCCATTAAAATCTCCTGCTCCTGCTAGGATTCATCTAATCTCTCTTGGATCATCCAGAAGAAAGAAGCTCCGGATCATTCAGAAACGACCACTCACAGTGAACTAAACTGGCAACAGTTAAACAGACGTTGTCACCAAAACCTCAACACAAGTCTGAGAACTCACAGACTTCCTTCAGGTCCTGTCTGTTTCAATTCCACCCCATCCCTGCTCCCAGATTCAACTCAAAGCAAGGGCCAAGGGCCACCTCGCCTGAAACCCTGAGCTATCATGAAGACAGGAGGTGTGCCCCCCCCATTTCATCTGCACTTGGCCAGTTGCCCTGGCTCCTCTCAGAAGCGTGGCCACCTTTCGTGGCCAAGTGGGACTGGCTGGGAGGGCTGCAACTTGACACCCTCCCCTCCCCTCACTTCGCTTTCCCCTTCAGGCATTTAGGTGGGAATCCAAAGAGTTTTGTTTGTTACAGAGCTGACAGATGTTGCCCCAGTTTTAACATATGCAGACTAATACGTTTAAATCAAATATCCAGAGGCTTGTTGGCTGGAACTTTCACCTAACCCAGCTCCCTCTTGCTTTAGCACACCCAGACACACATGCACTGCACACTCGGTGTTGTGCTGTCACGGAGCTGCAGCGGTGTCTCTGTGCAGGTGAAGCCACAGCCGCTCGGGCCCTTTAAGCTGCAGCTCATCTGGAGACCTCAGGGCAAAGCCTTCCAGGATAAAATGTTTCCTGACCGAGTGAGCAGAGGGAATGTGTGGGACTATGAGAGAGAGCCTATTGCCCGGGGGTGGTGGTGGTGGTGGTGAGGTGGGCCCTCTGGAAACAAACACTCAGAAGAAGTGAGTGCAGGAGCACATCATCAAGGTACCGAGGAGGCGAGCAAAGCCCACGTCTTGCACCAAGGCAAACCCAGGATATGTTAGCAAGGCTTGGGTTGAGGGCCTAGAGCCCATTACTCAGGAAGGTGCCACCATCCCAAAGGGTACAACGACATGAGACCTGGTTCTGTAACTGTGGCTGGTTGGATAGCGCAGTGCTTTAGGCATCTCTGACTGCGGAGCCAGAGGTTGGGAGTTTGATTCCCCCACTGTGCCTCCAGGGAGAAGAGCCAGCCTATGGGGCCTCGGGGTCAAGATGCACAGCGGTCCCAGGCGCCCCCAAAAGAAGGGAAGGGCAAACCACTGCTGAGTGTTTTCTACCCGGAAAACCCTGATAAGCCAGAAGGGACTTGATGAGACTTGTTTGTTTGTTTGTTTGTTTGTTTGTTTGTTTCTTTCTTTCTTTCTTTCTTTTTCTTTCTAGGAAGGCACCACACCCCCTTCTCTCCTTGCCCTCCATCCCCCACCTCCACCCCACCCCCCGACACTTAAAACGGTGTCACACTTAACAGGAGCCAAGGGTATTCCAGAATAATAATAATAAAAACATTCAGGAGTGTCTAGGGAACTGAAAGCCCTTGTGATTATTACAGTGTTATTTTTTGGAAATCTGGCAACAAGGACATCTTTTCAACCAGGAATTTGCAAAATATTTCAGGCAAGGCAGAGAAAGAAACAAGCTACATGAGAAGCTAACAATGCCACAAAACCTGGGTACCCATTTTCCTGCGGATCTTTCCTGCATAGCCACCCCTGCACCCAGTCCTCCAGACACGCAGGGCGGGGTGGAGGACAGAACGGCCTCCCCGGGAGAGTGCAGGCTCAGCTGCCTCCCCTCCCCCCGTCTCAGTCCCCAGGCCCGCCCGGCAGGAGCAGGGGGCGAAGCAGAGAAGGGTCTGGACCCCACCCAAACCTGCCTTCCCAGATGTGTTCTCTGTGTGTTGCAGCCTTACAACCTTCAGACCGAAGACACCTTAGGGTCATGCTGACCCACATTTTCTGCCATACTCTTAGATGAACAAATCTCACTCCACTCGACTTAAGCAGCCCCCTGTATTTTTGGTGACTTCCTTCTTTAGAAACCTGGGGTGAGTGGGAAGCAATGCCTCTGCATCACTGGAACCACAGTGGAGGAACAGGAAGACAGGCAGAACCCCAGCCCCATGCCCCTCGCCCCCCTGAAGAACCCCAGCCTTTCACGGAGCTACAGGGCATGGCTCTCTGGGTG
Organism: Intellagama lesueurii; assembly: GCA_037013535.1. Classification (NCBI taxonomy): domain Eukaryota; kingdom Metazoa; phylum Chordata; class Lepidosauria; order Squamata; family Agamidae; genus Intellagama; species Intellagama lesueurii. Next base: position 28,383,441 of record JBAJHW010000010.1, on the reverse strand, counting down.
TCTCAGCCCCCCCCCCAGGCACTGCCTCCAAGGAAGCCCCTTCCCCCTCCCAGGAGCATGCCACTGAGGCAGTGAGGCAAGCTGGATCCCCTTTTCTTGCTTCAGGTCCAGCCTGGAACACTCCTGCGATTTCCTAAGTTTGCACTTGATGTTCTGCTTTTTGGCTGCTTGACTTTCTCCATGCAAAAATGATCTCTCCCCACCCTGGGCCACTTCCTCTCCTCTGCTTACATCTCCTCACTTGGACCAATTATAGCTTGTGGGAACAAAAGCCGTACGCTGGCAAGAGAGTGCCAGAGGCTCAGAAAGTGTCTGGCAGGATGAGCTGATTGGCATTTTAGGCGCTTAGAAGTGGCATTGATTTCCTTTATGGAGTTTGAGCTACAGAACAAGGGGAGAAGTTTCAGAGTCCAAATGAAAGGGAGGACAAGCTAACATTTCAGTCTTTGAAATCTTCCAAATGTGAACACAGCAATCTTGGAAATGGAGAACATACTGTAGAAGAAAGTATTTCCATTACCAAAACACTTTAATGAGCAAGGAAAAACTAATTCTGCCAGGAGTAATTGCAAGAGGAAAGCAGCCAACATGTACTGATAAGGAAGCTGACATCCCGTTAAGATGACTAAGAGGATGCAGCTTGTGCAGTTAACACTCTAAGGGCCAACCGAAAGCAGGAGGTGGCCTCATATACAAAATGCTGTGCTATGTTCTTGTGCTCACAAAGACATTCAACATAAAAATAAAAGTGATGCAAACTCACCCTCTGGTCCTTCACTGTTTTTGCTTCTCTTATTCCTGCGGACACGGCGATTTTCTTCCTGAGAATAAGGCCTTTCTTCCATGGAGAAGAAATTCAGCAATGCCACCTGAAAGACAATTAAACAGAAACTTAGGGGAGAAATAATAAGCAGCACAGAAACTTCTCAAAGTCAAAATGCACAGCAGCGAAGGACCCAAGACAAATGCGAGAACCACAGCCGTTGCCAGCACTGCAGGAGTGGAGGATTGGTTAACATGTTTATTTTGATCCAAGTCTTTTTAAAAGGTGACCTCTTAAAGGTTGCCTCCACACATACAGAAGTGGGCAACTTCCACAGGCCGAGGGCCAGTCAGACTCTTCTGCACCCGGGGTCCTCTCTGCGGGTGGGGCAAGGGGGCTGCATGTATTACCAAATATATGATAAAATGAAAACTGGTTGTGCTCAAATATTAAATCTTTAAACGTTCGTAATTCCATGTATTTTATTAATATATTATGAGTTGCCTTAAGTCAGTCTTGAAAGGCAAAAGATAAATATAACACAACACAACATGCAAAGTCATGATCAACATTACATTGACAAAGCAGTGCAGCGCAGTAGAAAACAAGCACAAAGTTAAAACAGGATTAAACTGAGGTCTTCCGAGAAGCTGCTCATCGCTGACATTGTTTGCCACAGGCCCAGCTATAAAAGGAATGCAGCTCTTCAGAAAGTAGAAAGACCTACAATCTGCTTCCCATAAGAGAGAAATTATTTCATGAGCAGCATCTCCCCAGTCCTGCTGAAGGGACCATTCTTTGGCTCTAAAACAACCATTCCCAACGAGAGCCATATGACCCCCCCCCGGGGGGGGGGGCTGGCACATCTGCAGGAGGCCACAGACTGAACAATATTTCTATTCACCTGTTCATGTCGTATCCTTGTTTGACAGGTGGCTCTGGACCCTGAGAAGAGCTCCTAAGAGGGCTCTGGCCTTAAAAAGAGGCCAAAACAACCATTCCCACCCCCCTGTGAAATAAGGAAGGCCTTGGGCTGTGGGCAAACAAGGATACAACAGGAACAGATGAATCGGTGGGCCCTTTCAAATGCGCCAGGGGCTGCTCTGGGCTCAAAAATTCATCTCCTAAATCAAGAGCAAAGATCCTGAGACATAATTTTAGTTCCACAGAGAGGATCTTGCCCTTGAATACTGTAGAGTCGTTGAGACTGACAGTCCTCCTTTGGTGAAAGGAGAGGAGAGCAGAGGAGAGAGGAGAAAGGAAGGGAAGGGAAAAGGAAATACTCAGCAGAGCCAAGGAACCCTTTTGGGACAAACTGACAGCAATATCTGCTTGAGCAGCTCAGCCCAGCCACCCATGTACAGAGTGCCTTTAAAATGCTAACACCACCTGCGAGCAAAGCGCTCTCTGGGGTCCTCTCCCACCTCTCTCAACTGCTACCAAGAGGGACAGAACCAGTGCAAGGCAGAGCTGAATCTGGGGGCAGTGGGCTTGGTCTGAGTCGGGATACCTGAACAGGGAAGCACCTCCACCAGGAGGGCAGCTAGTCATGGAAGTGAAACATGGCCCCTGACCTTTTCCAAATGTGGTGTTTGTTAAAAGGAAGGCTGGAGCTTGGCCAGAACTTAGGGATCAAATCACAAGCCATGGATTGCTTTTCAAACAACGACGACAACAAAAGAGATTCAACGAATACCCAGTTGCTTCCTGGAGCCCCTGTCCTCTTAGAGGCCAACTGGAGCCTCGGCTCCTGTGAAGTTGTGTCGTGAACATCAAGAGAGAAGGCAGGAAGGAAGGCCAGCGAAGAGGTCACCCTGAACCTTTCTCCAAAGGGTGCCCGGACCGAACGTCTTGCAGGCAGCAGAGTCTGGATTGTGCCAGGCTGTTCCCTCTGATGCACTTGACGGCTCTGGAGGAAGCCCCTCCCCTCCCCGGTCAGCGCAGGAGGTCAAGCTGAGCAACCCCCTCTGGCCGGCCCAGTTATAGAGTGGCAACAGAAATAAGTGGCTACAGCGTTGCCTCTTCTTGGCTGTCACATGGGGACTAACAGAGGCTTATGAGAAAAGCACTTCAGCTCCTCAGCCCCAAGCTGAGAAACCTTTTGCAAGCCCCTCTCTCCGTGCTAAAGGCCAGGGAAGACTGTGAGATGGGAACTCTGCAACCCTCCAGCTGATCCACACTCCTCTGGCTCACACATTTTCTTGGTAACAGCTGGGATTATACTTTAGTGCATCATCGGGCTCATTACACAGGTGCTGAAGCAAGGATAAAATTTCAAAAAGGCTGGGATACCTCAACACCGAGGAATGTGTGATTCCCTTAGGGAGGTCACTCCGCCCCACATTTTACTTCTCAAAGATGTAATATCCAAATAAATTTAATGCAAACTATTTTCTTACAAGTGAAAGCTAGCATTTGGGGGAAGGAGGCAAGAAAGCCACAAATTTAATTTCTCTGAGTCAAAATTTGCCTTTTCTTAACATGGGAATCCACAAGTAACGGTCTGCTTGGAGCCCCTCCCCCTGTGGACCTCCCCCCCCTTGGGGGGTGTCTCTGTTTCTGCATTACTAATGGCAGTGTAGAAACAATAGTGGTGATTGGGGGGGGGTGGAGCATGGTGTGTGTGTGTGTGCACATACACGCACATGCTACATCTCCTCCTCTACACAGTGACCCAGAGGGTTGCTTGGAAAGAGAGAAGGTTAATGCCCCCCTTGCAGCTGCAGCAACCCTGTGCCCACCCACCCCAGCAACATCACATGTGGCCCCCAGAATAGACAGTAATATAGCCCCCCTCCCTCAATGTTACATATCAGGTACCACTGCTGTAGTGCTCCTGTGTACCTAAAAACAGAGGGGGAAAGGCCAGGAGTGGGGCAGGAGCAAAGGAAACAGCCACCTCCAAGCCCAGAGCAGAAGGTAAGACCAGCAGGAAAGGACAAGGGGGGGGGAGTAGGTTATGGAGGGGGGTGGAGAGAAGAAAGGGAGACAGAGAGCACTAGGATGGGTGGGCGCATGGGGGGAAGGGAACAAGTCCTCAGTTCTGTGAAGGGAAACAAGCCCCGGGTGGCAGGCGGGGAGCTGGAGGGAGAGGAAGGCAGCCAAGGTCGGTGGGTGAAGGACAGAAAAAGCCTGGACCAAAGGGGGGTGGGAAGGAAAGAGCACACCAGGAGGTGCAGGGGACAACAGACTCCTAACCGGATGCTTCCATAAAATCGCACCCCACCCCCCAGGCAACACAAATCCTGAGACAGGACAAACACCCAGGCCAAAAAAGCGACCGAAGAAGGAACTGCTTCTATGGAAGCCAAGAGGTTTCTCTCTTTTTAAAATATTCCTTCTCCTTCCTCAGTGGTCTTTCCTTCCATTCCAGGGTTTGGTTGGGCTGTTTCCTCTGCTCACTGCCAAATAATCATTCCAGCCCCAGTCGCTCCACACAGGCCGAAGGCATGGCTGTGAGGTTCAGGTACCTTGTGCCTTTCTTGATTCAGGCCAAGGGTGAAGTGAGGCTGCAGTGGGAAAGGCCAGCCGACGGATCCGCTCAGCCCTCTCAAGAAGGCAGTGCGCCAGCTGCCGCTTCCCCTCTGGTCTACACAGAGTTTAATATTCTTGCACCAAAGGCATCCCCTGCCCTCCCCTCCAAGCTCCTCTACCTCCATGGCATCAGCCATGCCTGGGAGCCAAACCCATAGTGAAGGCTTGGACAAGACAGACATTTTTGAAAAACCTTATCAGACACGATAGCAGCACAACCAGATTCTGAGACCACTTCTTTGCCAAGGCTGGCATCTCTCATAATGTATTTGGAAAAAACACAAATTACATCCTTAAGAGGTAGTAATTAAAACATCAACAGCAGTGACATTGCCAGATCACATAACTGTTCCAAACATATATTACAATGTGCACTGAAAGAGGAGAGAGAAGCCCATCTTTGTCCGAACACGAATTGCTCTGGATGGGAAGAACGTTGTTTGTTCAGACTGTTGTACACAGTTTCGCCAGAAGCAAGAATACAGAGAGAAAGAAGAAAACAACAACAAAACAACAACACAGGAAGCGAAGGACAGATCATATACACAACAAAATTAAAAACAGAAGGACAACCAAACCTGAAGTCCAGGGACAGTGCCTAACCAGAGGAGGCCCCCGTTGGCTCAGATGCCAAGAGACGGTTGCAGGGGTAGTCACTTTGATGCCCACGGGGGCTGACCAGATGCCTCCAGGGCCCCATGAGGTCAAGGCAACCTTCCTCTTGCACTTTTCTTACACTTTTCACATTGCTTTCACCTGTTTCTGCACACCCACACCCCCTTTCTCCTGCTGGAAATCAGAGGCCAGGACGTTTACAGGAAACATGGGATTCTGCGGCTTCTCTCTCTGCTCCCTCCCTGCCCCTTGTGTGTTTGTGTGTGACCAGATGTGGGTGGTGGACAGGGGGATGGCCCAATCCAGCATGGCCCAGCATCTATCCTTCAGACTGGAAAGCATCCTGAACCGCTTTTGCCCACCTGCAAACATAAGACATCTGTCCCTCTCCTGGGACTTTTTGCACCCTGTTCCCCCCCCCCCTTCCCTGCATCGCTACCACTGAGAGCTTAAGCCTGTGGCCCATGGAACCAATTTTGATGGACAAGTATTTCCAGTTTGGAAGCCAGCCATGCAAAACCCAGGAGAAAACATGCCTGCTGTTCCCACAGTTTACTTTACACAGGCTCTCATTCAGTTTAAAAATACACAAAATGCCCAGCATGGATCCAAAGGAAAAGTCGGTATGTTTGGCAGGCATTCTTTTCCCTCTCCTTGTCGGTATGAGTTTCAAGCCAAGGGCTAAGTTGAAGAGGGATGTCAGACTAGCCAACAATGGGCAAAGGGTCTGATTCTGCGGTGCGTCCTTCCAGAAGGGGCATCTTTCAGAGACGGAGGTAGGCAACCACCGCCAGCAACTGTCCTCTTTGAAAATTAAAGTTTGACAATGGAAGAGTTGCTTACGTATGCTTATTAAAACTCAGCTGAGGAGATGTGAGCAGAGTTTGAAGCTGAGGGTGATGTTCGGTAGGCAGTTATCTGGACGGAAACAAGCAAAGACACCCCAGTGGCTAACTTGAGCAATTACTCTTCCAGGAGTCCTCTTCAGAGTCAAAGAATCCTGGAACAGTAGAGCTGGAAAGGGACCCCAAAGATCACTGAGTTGAGCCCCCTTCCACTGTCAGGACTCCACTGCTAAAGCATCCCCGACAGGCAGCCACCTCTGCTTAAACGTCTCCAGTGGAGGTGTTTTTTTTTGGGGGGGGGGGGGGTGGAGAGATCTGACAGAGAAAAAACCCACCGCATTCCAGGAGACCCTCCTTCTGAACGGAATGGATGGACGCCCTGTGGCAAAAAAGGCACACCTACTGAGGAAAAAAAAAGCAGCAGGAGGAGGTGCCTCTTGACGATGCTCTGGGCACCCGGTGGAACCTCCTGCCTGCAACCACACAGCGGCCATGTAAAGGAATTCACGAGCGTGGCTCGCAGAGGCCCTGAGCGACCCTTTCACTTTCAAAGGACAAGCAACGTTTCACCCAGTCCAACAAGCAAGTGTTGTGTCAGACAAGATGTTGTACTGCAATAACAATAATAGGAAGAAGAACAGAGAAGCGCCTTAACTAGTTCATCTTTCAGGACTGAATACACTGTCAGAACCAGATGTTTTGTACTCTGCTTTCCAGATGTTTCACAGCTGGTCTACAGCTGTCTTTGTTAAAGTGCAATTTTTACATAATAAGCCACTGGAGGAAAAACTAATTTCCAGCAAAACTTAGTGGTAAAATGAAAATCCCACTACAGATTTTTACTCCATGAGAGGCTAAAGCGTCTGTCCTAGTGTTATGAAATGAGTTCTTTCTGGAGTCTTGGTGAAAGCCAAGGAAAAACCAGAAGGAGCCAGTGGGGGTAACTCCCCCATGAAGAGTTCTTTGTCTGTGTGCTTGTGCCACGGCTTCCCTTCTTTCCAGGCTGGAACCAAGAGCAGATTTTCAGTGATTCGGGGAGCTGCAGACACCAAGATGCCTTTGTGCCTCCGTACCTCTCTGACCATCACATGGATCAGAAGAGCCACCCTAGCCCTGAACAGGCCCCAGTGCCTGAATCTGAAAAGCCCATGAAAGACTTTAACTTTCAGCTATTCAGATGAATACTGAAGTAAGAAATATGATATTAGTCTGAGTCTGCCACTGTTGTTAGCCAAGTATGTATTGCTTCTAAAGAGCATGGGGGGAATATTTGAAAATCTAAGGATAGTCTTAGGTAAACAGTTGAAGGGATTACAGGAACAAAGAATAAAAAAATGTTATAGATCTGAAAAATGCCAAGCCAAAATAAAGAGCTTTTGCAGTCAAAGAAAAAAACGGTTTCAGATGGAATTAACTCAGCCCCAACTGCTAATATTCTGCTCTTGGATGTCTGAGCAAAATCATCAGGTAGAATGTGCAAAGATATTCCACAAAACACTGAGCTTTGTTCACCTGTGGCAACTGTGAAAGGGCTGGCATGATAGCTCAGTGAGTCAGGCATGGAGCTGCAGAGCCAGAGTTCAATTCCCAATGTGTGCCTCCTGAGAGAAGAGCTGGCCTGTGCAGCCTTGGGCAAGCTGCACAGCTCCAGAGCACCCCCAGAAGAAGGGGATGGTGAACTACCTCAGAGTAGGTCTAGAAGCCCCAGAAAGAGTGGCCATAAGTCAGAAACAACTTGACGGCACATAATTAATCAACAAAGAGCAAGCATAATCTCTGGTGGAATTCTCTGTTTCTTATGCACCAGACTTTTCTTGGCAGAAGGAAGACCTCAAGTTCTGATGGCTGTATCAGAAAGCAGGAGGGGGCAGAGAAGTCTCTCCGAGCTCTTATACTTGGGTCTCAGGTACCAAGTGCCATGTAAAGTTCAAACTCACCACCTCCTGTTTTTTTTTATCTGAACCAAATCTGGCAGCCTGAGTACGATAAATAGGCAGTGGACCTCGGAAGCAGGAGGGAGGCAACCAGGTCGGGCCCCTGCCCAAGAGACCCCTCCCACATTTTGCAGGAAGTCCAACCTCTGAAGGGGCCCCACCTACATTCCCCTTGCCCTCAGGAAGGGACAAAGCACCTGTGTGCTCATTATTCTCTCTGCAGTCAGGGGAATGCTCTGGCATCTCTCTCTGTGTGTGTGTGCATGTGTGCACGCGCGTGTGCTGGGCATAATATCTCTTTCCCAGAGTTGCTTCATAGGTGACAGGAGGCAAAAATAGGAGCACAGACTCTTAGGATCTGGAAGACACGGGAGACCATATAGTCTGGCACCTTGGCATCTCCAGTAGAGTTGCCAGCCTCTGCTCTCTCTCAAAGCGCCAGCCAAAGAGAACCCTCCCCCAGGGGAGGTGGTCTCTGCTGCCGAACACTCTGACCACGTCGACTTCTACTGAACTAGCCCTCCTGCATCCCTTGCCTTGATGGTCTTGTGCTTACATGCAAGACTTTGCATAGACTTCAGGTTAATCCCACTATACTTGTCCCAGGTTGGCATTTCCAGCCGGTCAAAGAACATCTGGACTCCAACTTCTGGCTGGGTCTGGTGGGAGCCCAAGCCCAAAAACATCCTGACAGGGTGCCCCCAAAACATGGCCCAGTTTTTTCATGCAGCCCATCATGTTTAACCAAAGGCAGCTTTCACAGTACCTCCTGACCGCTAAAGTATTTTGTCATTTTCATCTATTGGTAGAGAGCTATTGAAAATCAACTGGCTCTGTACAGACATGATACCCAACGACATGTTGTAACAACTGCCTGAATTGTCTCAATTTACTGTTTCACCTACACAACTTCAAGGGACTTGTTTTTAAACACCTGAGTGTTGGTTGACACATTCCACCCTGTATTACTCATGAGGTTAAGCAATGAATACAAACATGGCCTCCAAAATCCTTGGAGGATTACTTTCATGCGCTTTCAATAATCAAACACCCCAATACACAAGGTATAGTACCTGTGCTTGCATACTAACACGAGTACAAAAGAAGCCTGGGCTCCTGAAAAAGTCCTCGGAAAGAATCAAGCCACCACCAACTTGCTAAAATGCTGGACTACATTACTTGGCACACAGGGTCTAGCACAAGGAGCCATGATCAGGAGCCACTGGTTGACCGCTTAGCTTGCAAGCACCCAAGCTTTTAAAGATGGTTATGAATTTTACCGCAATGTAGAACATTATCAACAGTTAGTACCAGACAACCACAATTACATATAAGGACCAGTAATTCTGTAATAGCAACATTGTGTTCTTCAATTCATACTATAAAGCTCCTTGGGAAAAGAAATGACAACCATCGCTCCTCTCGTCAGATCATCTCTCACCAAGTGAACATGAGAAGATGGTGGAGGAGGGTCTGTGCCATCATGATTTCAACTTTGAACAAATGGAAACCACGCAACTAAAAGAGGTTACCTACCTGTAACTCTGGTTCTTCGAGTAGTCCTCTGTGAATTCACACTAATGGGTTAATCTGCGCCTGAGCAGAGCAGCCTCCGGAAACTTCCACAGCTTTAAGCACTTAGTGCTGGGACCTCCCCTACACCTGGCTATATAACTCCGCCCCCGGCCCAGTGCTTCAGTTCTTAAAGAACCGACCGCCGCTGCCCAACATGCCATGGCACACGTGACGGACAGCGGGGAGGAGAGCGGGACGTGTGAATTCACAGAGGACTACTCGAAGAACCAGAGTTACAGGTAGGTAACCTCTTTTCTCCTTCGTGTCCTCTGTGAATACACACTAATGGGTGACTGGCAAGCTGACCAACCAGGAGGAGGGACGTCACGAAAGTGCAGAGCCAGGACAGCTCGCCCTACTGCAGCCTGAGCCTTCAGCCGGACTACCAGGCGGTAGGGCGAGATGAAGGGAGATGGAGTGGCACACGTGGCAGCGCGGCAGACATCTGCGACGTCCACGTGATAGAGAAAGGCCATTGAGGATGCCACAGCTCCAGTAGAGTGAGCTCTCACTGATTTTGGAAGAAGAGTCTCTGCCAAATCATAAAGAAGGCGGATGGACTGGACCATCCAGCTAGACGTGGTCTGAGAGGAAGCCGGTACTCCGAAGGAGAGCCAGCAAAGGTGACAGAGAGACGTTGTGAGACAGAGCACGCTTCACGTCTAGAGCGTGCAGAGCTGTTTCAAGCAGTGAAGATGGTGTGGGAAAGAGACCAGGAAGGACAGCTGGCTGGTTGAAATGGAAGGCAGAAAATACCTTAGGCAAGAAGGTAAGGCCTGGCCGTAAGGTTGCTTTGCAGAAAAGGAGGACCGGCTCTTAGTGTAGCCAGCCCTCCAGCCCTGCAAGCTAAGGATAGTGCCAGGAGCAAGGCAGCCTGGAGGGTTGCCAAAGAATTAACTGGAGAGACCAGTGAGGTGTCAGTGGTCTATAGGCAGGGCGCATATTCTCCGGGTCGTGGGGAAATAGCGTGTAGGTAGAACGGGCCAGTCCCAGGCAAACCAGTGAAGGAGAAACCGAAGGAGTGCGTCCAGAGACATTGGCCTAGTAGGCCAATGTCGTCGTGATGCAAAGGGACAGAATGCCTACCCATGAAAGGGGTAGGTCAAGGTGGTAGAAGGTGTGCAAGCATGATGGAGCACATCCATTACTGTCGGGGGAGACTCCAAGCCGACAGGTAGGGGAACCCGAGGTCTGGATGAAACCTCCGACCCCTGTCCCGAGGCAGTAGGTGAGGGACCAGGTGCAGCGTGATGTATTCTGCAGGTCCCGGGAGAAGTCAACTTCACTATGTTGACCTATAGTCCTAACGCTGATGAAAGGGACAGTGCCAAGGACGTATGCTTACCAGCCTGTGACTTGGCCCCGCGACCAGGAGCCAGTTATCCAACCATGGGTAAACAGTGATTCCCCCAAGTGAAACCCTGAGAAAGCGATGACGGTCTAACCAGATGCCCACATGAAAGTGAGCATCTTACGATAAACCAACTCCCTGGACGTAACCAGTGAATAACAGAGTCCAAGGAAGCCGTATGGAAACTACGCAGAGTAATAAAAGAATTCAGGCTTCCAACCCCAAGGACGGGCCAGAGGCCTCCATCCTTGTTTGTTTGTTTTTTTGGGTGGGGTTAGGGGTGGAGGCGGCCATAACACGGCCTGTGACAGGGGTACATCAAATACAGTGGCATAGCTGGGAAGACAAGGAGCCAAACGGGCTGACTGGTCAACAACAGAGAAGTAAAGAGACCGCTCAGTCTTGCGGTCCTGCCTGCAATCCTGTCGGTCAGGGCACTGCCTGCCCACATGTCTAGGGGCGGCGGCTGGTAACTTTGGGGTTGAGGCCATTGATGTTCCCGGGATGCCCTAGGCTGATAGGACCATCGTCAGGCTCTTGCGGTTGTTACGCCGCAAATAACTGTGCTGCCGTCTAGAGCTTGAGCAGGTTATCAAGAATAACAACAGTTTTCTGACTAAAGAAAAACCCTACACCAACAACGGCAGGTCCTGACCCGTCAGTTGTTTAGATGCTGGTTTTAAGGCGTATCGAGCAGCAGTGCGCTCGTGACGCACCTTCAACAGTGCCTCCTAGTGATGTGGGAGGCCTGAACTGTAAAGGTGCACAGGAGCTACCTGCAGAGTGGGCAGCGCCAAACATAAGTGGCGATGATAAGCCCCCATGGCAAAGGAGTAAGTGGCTACATGGCGGCCAAAAACAAATAACAACGCCGACCAAAGAACTCCTCATCTGTTAACAGTAAAGGAGTGTGACTATCTGTGACAACTGAGAGGGGTGTAGGAAGATTGGTTGGAAAATCTTCCTCCCCCCTGTGACTCATGTGAGTCCCAGTCCTGAATAAGGTAAGCCCTCCTGACGAACAGGGGAGAAGACTGTTCTAGCATGAGCCTGACCAAGCTCAGGCTCAACACAGTTGTCAGAACGGAGAAGGTCGAACGGGTTAACAGCAGGTTCGGTTGAACCTGCGAACATTGTGCTGCCGGAGCTGAGTTCGAGGGAGCACTACACCTGAAAGCGTATGTGGAGGCGCAAAGCACTCCATAGCCCATGGCTCAGAACGATGCCAGGTGGAGCGGGATGGCGGTGGTGGCAGAATGCTCATAGCTCCTATACTGGACAAAAGGGACTGGTTCTACACAACCTTGTCAGCGTGATAGGACCTACCTGAGGAAAATTACCCAGGTCTACCCGACAGCAGCAGGGTTCTTGGGTGGACTCCTGTGAGTCCTTTACCTATGAGCCTATACTGGCACCGGCAGCTGAGGCAAGGCCGCAGGCTACTACGTGAACCAGCCCATTGATAAAGAGGGCTGTTTTGTGCCAAATTATCAGCCACCAAACAGGTGCTACCCCAGCCAGGGATATCACCGAGTAGCAGGGCTAGCGGTGGGAGTTGCAGCCCCCCCCCCTTTTCAGAGGCAAAGCTAGGGCTGTTAATGTTGCCAGAAAGCTCTTGCCTTGGCACCTAACTGATTTTGGAAATAGCAGCTGCGTGAAGAAGCCCCTTGAAAAATGAGGGCTGTTTCATGCCAAACCACCCAAGGGTGTTAACCCAGTCAGGTATATCACTGACACGTAGGGCTAGCTGCGGGAGCTGAAGGGGCCCATACTATCCCCAAGGCTTACCGCATGTCGCCGGAACATCTACAGCCTCGGCGTGCAGCTCTATCCGGAATTGGCAGTGGCATGAACGCGCCCACGAAGGAGGGCTGTCGTGCGCCAATCACACACAGAGGCTTTGCCCCATGTCAGGAGAATCACTGACAGGCAGGGGAGGCGACTGGCACTGCAGGAGGCCCTTTCTTCTTCAAGGGCAGGGCTCCAGATGCCCAACTCACTGCAGGTTAACAGCTGTATGAACGAGCCCCTTGAAACAAGAGGGCTGTTCCACGCCAACCTCCGAAGAGGCTGTACCCCACTGACGAGCGGGGGAGCAGGAGCTACGGAGGCCCTTTCCTCTTCCAAGGGCAATCCTAGGCTGTGCAGAAGCCCAGCTCACTGCGAAACAGCTGTGAGAACGAGCCCCTTGAACAAGAGGGCTGTTCTATGCCAAACTCCGGAGAGGCTCTTCCCCTGTCAGGAGAATCACTGACATGCGGGGAAGGTGACCAGCGCTGCAGGAGGCCCTTTCTTCTCCAAGGGACAGGGCGACAGAGCCCTAACTCACTGCGGGGTCAACAGCTGTATGAACGAGCCCCTTGAAACAAGAGGGCTGTTCCGCACCAACCTCCGAAGAGGCTGTACCCCACTGACGAGCAGGGAGCAGGAGCTACGGAGGCCCTTTCTTCTTCCAAGGGCAATCCTAGGCTGTGCAGAAGCCCAGCTCACTGTGAAACAGCTGTAAGAACGAGCCCCTTGAAACAAGAGGGCTGTTCTATGCCAAACTCCGGAGAGGCTGTACCTCAGTCAGGAGAATCATTGACAGGCGGGGCAAATCTCAGAAGCCGTCCTCTTCAAACCTGCTAGGAAGAGGAAATTGCAAACAGACAGAAAGCTGTTGCTCTTAAGCCTGGGGGTAACTTTATAAAGAAGGTAAAAGAGACCTTTATGTCTTTAAGAGAAAAGCCCTGAGGGCTGCAAAGCCGGCTTTGTAAAGTTTTACAAGGAACAGCTAATGCCGGCTAATACCTTATCCCCAGGCAAAAGAATCAATTTGTTACAGAAGAAAGAACAAAGGGAGGTCAAAAAAAGGAAAAGAAAGGAATAGAATCATTTCTACTTGCGAAGTTCCAAACGAAGCTGCTGCTACAGCGGCGGTCAAAAAAAGAACTGAAGCACTGGGCCAGGGGTGGAGTTATATAGCCAGGTGTAGGGGAGGCCCCAGCACTAAGTGCTTAAAGCTGTGGAAGTTTCCGGAGGCTGCTCTGCTCAGGCGCAGATTAACCCATTAGTGTGTATTCACAGAGGACACGAAGGAGAAAGGTGTTTTATTGTCACTTTGGGGGTTAATTTCATGTGTATTAGTGCTCAACTTCTCCATCAGGGCAGGGGACGCCTCTCTTCCTTCCTACCAGGGAAGGTAAGCCTTTCTGTCCCCTTCTAAGAATTTGCTATAATGAGTCCAGCTGTTAAACAGAAGCAGCAAATGAAGTCTTTTGGAGAATTGCATTATTCTTCCCAACAGCGAATACCCTCTGCAAGGATAGTATGGCTGCTTGGTCTGAAATGGGTTCCATTTTATAAAACACCTGTCTCTGAAAGGACACCTTGGGACATGCCCATGATATGTGCAAGGAGGTACCCGGCGTGCTGCATTCTCTCCAACATCTGGGTTGGTGTCTCTGTCGCAGAGGAACAAAGTGCCATGGGCAGATGGCTTTAAGGCAAGGCCCCTGAGCATTTGCTGGCACAGGTTTAAATGGGAGACCCACTCCATAACCCCTTCCACATGGCTTCACTCATGGCGCTTGCCAAACCCAAATCCTTTTCCCAGACTTCTTCAGAACCATAAGCCTTACTATACAGTGCATTAATCAGAAGCGCATGTGTTTTGGAGGCCATTCCCTTTTTATTTTCTGCATCAAGTGCTATCAGCTGTTCCACTGAAGCAAGTGGGGCAGAAATCTGTTCTCTGATCAGAGAAAGGGAGGAGAAATGCTGTACACGTTGCAGCTGAAGCCACGAGCATCTCCACTCCACCTCCCACAATTATGTCCAGAGGTGAAGAAGGAGAAATCATGAAGGTCGGCACATTTTGGCCAGCCTGACCTCACAACAGACACTCATGTCTTCCACTGTGTCTTGACTATGGCTATGTTCTCAACATGGGGTTAAACTTGAAGATTGTCCAGAAGTTCCATATAGTGTAGTAAGATGCAGCAGCTGAACTGAGTATTATGGTGACAAGATAATATGACTTCAATACCAGAGGGCCCGCAGTGGTTGCCAGATGTTTCATTCAGTCCATTTTCTCTCCAAAACTTCATTGTTTCTTCCCTTGGTATATACCCCTTCCCTCTCCAAAATACACATTCCAAGAATACACTCCATATTTTCTTAAAATCATTATTTTTTGATAGGCTTCTTCTTATTTTCATATCACATGTCAGTTTATCATTAATTGCCATATCCCATAGTTTTCTATACCATCCCTCTAAATTGAGTTGGTTATCATTTTTCCAGTTTCTTGCAAAAATTAACAAGGTGTTGGTTTCAACCCATAAAGCCCTAAAAGGTTTGGGACTTGACTCGCAGAGGGTCTTTCCATGGGCCCCTGGGATGTTAAGACTCTCAAGAGAGGCACTCCTGAGAACCCCAGCACTTCTGAAGGCCTGGCTGACAGACGTACAGGGGGTGGCTTTCTCTTCTGCTCCCCCTAGACTATGCCCCTCAAAGTCACAGTTCCACTCGTGCTGCTTATAGGAAGTGTGGAGATGCATTTTCCAGACTGGTCTTGCAAGCTGTTTGACGTTCATTGTGAGGATTTTAATTATGGCAATGATTTTGATGGTTTTATTGCTCAATCTGTTTTCTATTTGCTTATTTCTTATTTGAAGATGTTTTCCAGCCATCTAGAATGCCCTTTTTTTGTGTTTTAATGGAAAAATGGGATAAAAATGTAATACAATACGGTAGTAGAGTATTGTAATTAAATCCTCATTATCACTTCATTTTTCACTGGGGAGGGAGAGCCTGAATGGGATCCAGCCACGTCAGATCCCTTGTGAATGGATGTACGTGGAGAAAGCAACTTTCTATGGGTGTGAATCAGGTCAGCAGTTCTGTATAGTGTTTGTGTTACAATTACTGCTGCTGTAATTACAATGCATGCATTTCTGTTCTAGCGGAGTGGACTTTTTAACCTTTCGTTGTTTTGTGTTGCCACAGTTGTGTAGCCCCAGCACCTTGTTTTGCTCACTCCAAAGCTTTCTAGGTTGCCTCCCACACCGCCTGCATTCCATCGGAGCATCCTGAACCTTCACCATACCTTTGCTCGGGAGGGTGGTGGAGTTAGAAAGGAGCCTCTTAGTCCTCCCCCAACACAAAATCAGCCAATCCATCTTCTGCTCTGCCTGCCATGTGGGGAGAGCAGCATGTGGTCCTCCTGAAAGATCTACACCTCCTAAATAGGTATGAGCCTCCTTTGCTGCTAGTAAGACACAGCAACATAATTTTTTTTAAAAAAATTAGAAACCCAACTCCACACCCGGCAGGACAGACAGCCTGAAGGTCCAGAAGAGACCCCTCCCAATGAAGCCCCTTGTTTCCTTTTGAAATTTCATGGCTGCTGCAGTGCCTTTCCCAATTTTACCTCCCCCCCCCCCCCCCGGTCTCTGCTCAAAAGTGTCCTCCTCTGACCACCAGAAGTACTTGTTGAAAAATCAAGCTGTCTCCCACATCCTTCTCGAACCCTATTCCTTCTGCCAGGGGGGCTCTGCCACCCTCTCAGGGGAATGCATTCGGCCCTGGCATTGATGCCACTCAGCATTGCAACATCCACCTAAATCAGCAACCACTGCCCTCCATCCCTGTGGGAAACAAATGACACACAGCAACACAACCGGGGCTCACGGTACCATCAGCTCTGGGGGACACAGAGCTCTCTTAAATGAGTTCGGCAGCGTTTGTTCTGCACTTGTAAAGTTCAGAGTGTCCAAAGTCCCCTCTACTGTTGTGTATGCATCGGTCCTTGTAAATCACATCTGCATCATAAAAGGCTGCTCGTAAGATCTGACGCCCCCCCCCCCCCCATGTCACCAGTGCTGGCAATTCCACAGAGATTTTCATTTAGGACCTGCAGATATTTTTAGATTCTAATGAACCCCTCATAGTCCCTCCCGTAACTGAAGAATGATGAACCAAGGAATGATTTATTACTTAAAAGCAAGTTGCTGTTTTTTTAATAACAGACTTAACAAATTTGTTCCACCTGCTCAGTTATGCACCCCATGGCTTTCTTGTGGTTTCACTGAAGTTTTTCAACCCAACCTCAAAGAGTCTGAACTCAGCACTAAAAACAAACTTTGCATCATTCCTGCCACTCATAATGAGAACCAGGGAACCTCACTGCTTCAAATTACAGCAAGGTTGCTCAACTAAGTGGATGCAGGCAGTGAGATGATGAAGGTTAATGAGTGTGAGCAAACGACATGTGCTTTCAGAACGCACACTCCCAGGATCAGCCTCTTTGTACCACTCCAGAAAGGTGGGAAGTAGCCTCTGCCTTCAGTGGGAAATGCCAGGAGAAGGGTGAAGCTCTGCCCTGGCCAGCAAGGCAACACCCGTATTAAGACATGGGCGATAGCTGCAGTAGCCCCACAGCTGCCGAGGGCTGCCCCCAGCTGAGAAAGGAAAGGCAGCTTCAAGACACAAGCAAGCAGTGACCTTCCTGAGGGCCCGCCTGGCAGCTAGCCACACAGGGGCCAGGATTCAATCACATGGGCCAGGACTGCTATGGAAGCAGATGGGGCTACAAGGAAGGGAAGAACCCACAGTCAGGAGCACGCAGGGGCCACATCAGTGTTCCTGGAACGGCCTCCGGCAGAAGGGGTTAGCAAGATGTCCTTTGTATGATGCACACAAGCACACACTCAAGCACACTTCCAAGAGGCTAGACCAACACAACCACTTGGATGTTGATGGGAACGCCTAGGAGATGCCACTGGCCCCGGCAGCATAAAGGGGAGCAACTATGACCTGCACCATGGGGGTCTAGAAGGAGGAAGAGTCCCGAGGCGGCTTTCATTATTCCTTTGGGAGCAGGGGGGGGGGGGAGAGAGAGAGATCATTTTGGCACCTTGACCCGTCATGACTGAAAAACTGAAGCAGAGGCATCTGTTACCACCACTGACTTATACTTTGTAAATACCACTTTTTAATGTTGTCTGTTATTACTTCACTCTAAGCCTCAAAAATGAGAGGCTGAAAGACAGAAGACACTGGAGGCTATATGTAGTAACCCAAGTAAATCAAACTGTCAAGCATAATTAATTTATTGAAGTCAGTGCCTTCATCACCCCTCCCTCACTGCCAATTTTCTTGGTGAAATGAGAGCACTACTCAGCCTTTGACATCAACACACAGCCAGGTAGGAATATCACGAACATGCTGGATCAGACACGAGTTCAGGGCAGCAGAAAGAGGCCAGGGCTGTGGTCAGGAGGGCCTCTCTGGATTGGGATGGAAAAGAACAGAACTGCCCATTCATCAACACCGTCCTGAGACCTTCTCCTGCCAGTTCGATGCTGGCATGATCCACTGCAGTCAACCGCAAAGGGTCAAACAAGAATTCCCCAGCCCAGCTGTTGGATCTCCTTCTTCAGGAAAGAGCCTCCATGGTCCAGAAGACTCTATCTCTTGGTACCACATGGCACTGAAAACCATACCAAGGTCCATCCACAGGAACTGTCCACGTCCTGCTCTAGCCAATCACCTATGACAGCCAAAGCTGTCTTCCTCTTATAAGCAGATTCAATCTGATCTCGATAAACCACACCCACACACAAAACTCTAGAGCTGGGACATCACAACGACCACCATACAGGAAGGAGTTCTGTCCGGCCAGCTCTGCTACCAAGCACATGCTATGGCATCCTGCAGAGTTGCCCCTTCCATGCTGTTTAGTCAGACAGCCTGGTTTCAGTTTTGGACAAAGTGCCATCAAAGCCACACTAGATAAACATATATTTTTTTAATGGAATGTAGGGGGAAAAACCCACTCCTATCACTTGGATTAGACACAGGTTCAACCTGGAGATTTTTAAAAATAGCGTGGCCTCTCTGGAAACAACAGCAGCTGGCAAGAACTCAGAAGAACCCTTTGAGCTTAAGACTGCGCTGATTCCAACATTTATTTCCTGGATCATTTCCACAAAGCCCAAAGGCGGAAAAGGAACGCCAAGAACCATATGAACTTCCATACATTCAGTCAATTGCTACACTCCTTCTCCAAAACATGGCCTGCTGGAGGAATGGCACTGCATTCTGCACAGAAATGTCCAAATCACGCCCACCTTGTATGGCAGGTCCAGAGAGTTCAGCTGCTGCTCCTGCTCCTTGTCAAGAAAGCAACACAGCCAAAGTTTAGTGGGTTGTTTCAAGCCACCAACAGCAGTAGCAAAGGGACCAATTTTTTTCAGATTTGTGTTGCCAAACTGGAACTGACTGGATAATGACATTCTGACCCTCTTACTTGCTACTCTGCGTATCAACAGGCTGTCCATATTTAACTAGTTCTGCATAACTATCTCCATGGAGAACTTATTTTACATGGAAATGATGGGTCACAAATATGTAAACAGTTTTGTTAAAATGTAAATACTTGTGGAAACAAAAGATGTTTATTCTCATCAGAGAAGGGTCAACAGATACTGCACAACAAACCAACAACATGCTGAACAACAAACCCATTAAATCAGACACCATATTGGGTGTCATCAAATGTATGTAGAGTTTTTATTTCTGTTACATCTTAGTTCGTTTCATGATATTATTTTGTAATCACCCTCCACCCCCTGGAATGCTTTGTCACAGAAAAGTAGAAAATGAGCAACCGCATGGAGTTAAGAACACACAGCAGTGTAGAAAGAGAAGTCAAACAACAACATAAATATACTTTTGGCCTTTAACTCTTGGGAAGAGCTCTCACCAAGAAGAGGGAAACTTGAAATACCCCGAGAAGCAGCCTCTGCCTCTAGCTGGAGGGATAAGTGGCATCCAGGCCAGGCTTTGCCAACCCCAGTCCTGCCAGGGTGGCAGAGTACAAATTAAACAATGCATTTAGCGTTCCCCTGCAGACACCCAGAGTTTCACAAAAAACAGACCCACAGAATACTCTGAGGACTCAAGGGAGACACCCCTGCCTGTCCCAGGTGCTCATTTTCCATCCTCCCACCTGGATTTAGCCAAAGACAGAAAGTGTGCTAAGATTTTAGGTTGGGAGGATCTCTTTCATCTTTATCAGAATTTCAGTATTTAGTAGGACCACTATGGGCAGGGGGAACAGCTACCTGCCTCAGCTGGATTCTGAGATCATCCACATGTACAAAATACAGACTGCTACCTGCAATATGATGCACTGAGGTTGTTGTTGTTTTTTTAAAGTCCAGTTCAGAAAAGAAACCTGTGCATTGTTAGGTTTAGGGTGCAACCAAATACTTATCAGGTCCATGTTGACCCTCAGAGGATTAAAGGTTAAGGCTGAGTTAAAACAAACTGGATTGTCTTCCAGATTACCAGATCAGGGCCCTGAAAAGAGGTTGTGGTGCTGAGCAGGGATTGCTGGCCATAATCTGTCCTGGCCCCACATCCTATGGACCTCATGACACTGGAGTGTTTTCATCCTGATGTTTCTTGGGTGTGCTTTTGACAGTTTATGGATGGTTGCCAAGTATCATCTCAATTAAAATTGACAGTAAGTCAGAAAACCGGCAAAGCCCCTCAGCATCTTTTCCAAGCCTTTTATGGCCTTTAAAAAGTAATCAATGGGAAAAGATTACCCTCTGTTATGTTGTGCTAAGTCTGGTCATCTAGACCTTTGCAGTCAAGTTCTGTTTTGTGGGATATTTTCTCCAGAGTTGACCAAAGAGGCTCAGTGGCTTTCAGGAATCAACATGACTTTAAGAACCTCCCAACATGTTGCCTGTTTCAAGCCTGGGTGTCTTTGTTGGGAAGGCTGGAGGCCTTGCACACACAGAGACACACCCACCCACACAGTGTGAGCTTTGCAGGTACCAGGGCACACGGCAGCTCGTAGAAACAGTCTTTATCCGAACTTGATGAAACACACAGTGACTTAGTATAAAGTTCTGTTTGCCACCCTATGGTAAGGACCAGAAGATAGCATGGTGGAATCAAGTCCCTCCTCTATACTGAGTGTTGTGTGAGTGTGTGTGTGTGAGACAGCACACACACACTACACCTTCCACATCATAAAAACCCAGTGAGGCCTCAGAATGGCTAAAGCACATGGAATCAGGCCCATCCTGCCCCTAGTTCCCACACTACATGTCTGGCTGTGTGATGGATGATGCCTACATCCATTCTTAAATTACATCCACCTTCCCTTGCAAGGCAGAGCAGACAGGCCTTCCTCTCACAGCCCTAGGAAACAGATGCACAAAACGACCCCTCGAAGACCCCACCAGCCTCTCCGTCAGGGCAGAAGAGAGAGACGTGGGCAAGAAGGCTGAGGTTGGAACGCTCTGTCAGCCACTGGGCAGAGACCAGTTCGCCTGGAAGGAAGCCTGGGCTCTTGCGCACGTCCACAAAGGAGTCACACCATCTCCTTGGGCATGCCTCTTTCGAGTGGCGCAGTGGCAAGGGTGCCTCACGAAAACCAGCTCTGGTGCGATACAAGGCCATCCCCATCACACTCCAGCATTGCTGCTGTTATTTGGCTTGTGTTTGGAATACTTCTCAGGCACAGGCCTGGCCAAGGCAGATCCGGCTGCCTGAGACACACCACATG
The DNA here is from genome assembly GCA_037013535.1 of Intellagama lesueurii. Classification (NCBI taxonomy): domain Eukaryota; kingdom Metazoa; phylum Chordata; class Lepidosauria; order Squamata; family Agamidae; genus Intellagama; species Intellagama lesueurii. Next base: position 28,362,254 of record JBAJHW010000010.1, on the reverse strand, counting down.
GACCGGTGAGCCCAGCAGTTCTCAGAGCCTTGACTTGCTGCACTCAGATCCTGCTGCTGCTGCTCTGAGCCTGCTAACTAAGTCCCAAACCCCCTCCCTCTCCCGCACAGGATGGCCCGTTTCACCAAGGGTGTGTTTCCAGGGAAGCAAGCAGACTTTCCTCTTCCTTCTGTGCCAGAGCTACTGGCAATAAGTCAGTGGCCTGAGAAAGCAGGCCAACTATGTGAAGCATTTGCACGGTCTCGGGATTCTCCCGACCATCACCAGCCCCTGCTTGGCAGCAACATCCGCCAGCTGAATGGCTGAACTTGATAACAGCCCACTGTGGGCCAAGGACAGCCTCACTTGGCCCAAGGCACAAGGGGCTCCTGGCTGGTCAGGACACTGCTTAAAAGGAGCCCAAGCTGGAGCAACAGGGACTCCAGCAGCCCAGAAATGGTCCGGGTGTGTGTGTGGGGGCACGTTCAGCTCCCTCTCTGCTCCACAGGCCCTCCGGACATGTCAAGGGCCCAGGCAGACCAGAAAGAGGGCCCAGCTTAGCTCCCTCATGGGACCCACAGCGGACACCACACAGAGTGACCATCAGCAAGGATGCTAATTGGCACTCCCCTGGCCCATGGCTGCAATCTACGGCATGCCTAAGTTAAGCCCTCCTCGTACAAGGTGAAGGCAAGCCCGTTTTCCAGGTTTACTGGCTTCCGAGGTAGGTGGGGCTCGTCAGCCTTGGAAGGCAGCCCATCTAGAAGGAAAAACTCCGATTTCAAACCTCCACTGCCTTGTGGCTATATCCACTGATGGAAAAGGCTTCAGGAGTTAACCTCGAGGCAAAATCCAGAGCCGGAGTCCCGGAGGCAGTTCTGGCAACTCCTGCGACGTCGCTGGAACCAGTTGTATTGGCTCTTTGCCTTTCCATTGGACTATTTCAGCGACGTGGAGAGGGGGGATTTGCTGCTTGGGTAACAGCCTATCCTCCATATTATTTTACCCAGGCTTCGTGCTCTGGAGAGGACACTCTCCAAGTCCTCCATACAGAGCACGTTACCATAGTCTCTCGAGACTGAAGGATGCCATTCCATTCCAGGGGGGCATCATCAGGGAAATGGCAGATGAGTTGCAGCCCCAACAGCAAATTGAGCCACATCTCAGAAAGAAAATCTGGCAGGAATGGAGGATTCTTGCTGTGCTCCTCGAAGGGAGAGCACAGAGAACCTCAGACAGATGCTTCCTTTAGTCGAATCCAGGCTTGGAAAGGGACAAGAGTGATACTTTGGCACAAGCCATCCTGCAGAGCCAGCGACTCAAAACGCCTGCTCCCCAACGGGTGGCCGACTCCCTCTGGGCATCCTTTAAGGGCAGTCTGTTGATGAAAGAGGAGGAAGAGTTCCACCTTGCACACTCTATGAACCAACCTGTGTGCCAGTCTAGGAAGGGCCCTCCGAGCCAGCTCCAGTGGGGCTCAGCCCCCTCTCAGCTCTGCGCCTCTCCTTAATCACGGTCTTCAGGGTCAACCTCTGCTCCCGGGGCAGGGAAAGGGGTTCTCCTCCCACTCTCTCAATGCTTCTACAGACAGGAGCTGAGCTGCACCCCTTGGCCCTTGTGGAGCAAGGGAGCCAGGGAATCTCACTGGGGGGGGGGGGGGGGGAGAGCTAGGCAGGCTCTAGCAGGAGGGCGGGCTTGCGATGACCCTCCAGAAACAAAAGCCCTCCAGCCTCTGAGAGAAAGCATCAGGCGAAGGGAGGCTCCTGATCCCACCCCAAGATGGCGAGGCAGCCGCCCTCCCTCCCCCGCCTCTGAATAAGAACCCCCCCTAAGGAGAGGCTTCAGGTAAGGAAGCCCAAGAACCACCCTGGCATGCCAACCTACACCACCACCCCCGGGGTCGCCTGGATGACTGAGGCCCAAAGAAGAAAACAGTCCGTCCTTAGACCAGTAGGTAGGGTTAGGGTGAAACCCTCTGCAGGGCTTTCCACATTCAGTCAGCAGCCCCAAGTGAGGGGGACAAATGGGGACCGGGTTGGTTCAGGGATGTGAAAGGCTCCCAAGGTTAAGGGCCACCAGGGAAGGTTGGTGGCCAGAGGCACCCCAGGACCCGTTGGCAGCGAATGGGAGCTGGAGGAAGCAGCGGCCACCCACCCATCCTGCTGGGGGGCTTCCCTGGCCCATCAGGGCCTCCCTGTGTTGTAGGAAAGGGTGTGCCTTTGGCTTACACCCCTTTGCACCCCAAAGGCTAAACATCCATTTCCAGCCCCCCCCCCCTCCGGACTGACCACGCACCTCAATCTGAGAGCAAGGCACACTTTTTGGAAGCTTACAGGAGCCCGGCTCCTACCTGTGGCGCAACCACTCCTGGAACCCGGTGCCTAGATCGGGTCCCTACACTCAAGAAAGTAAGCGGCCAAGGGGACTGACACCCCGCGGGGCTGCCGCCATTGCCTCAGGAGAAAGGAGGCCAACATCTGAGGGGCACCCGTTTGTTTTAAAGAATGACTAAAGGTCAAAAGAGTAGCTAAGTAACTGGGAGGACAAAAAGAGGACCCCCAGAGAACCTTTACCGGGAAATCCGCGCTGCAGGACCGACCCGGAAGTGGCCCTCCGTCTCCCCCGAAAGGAGGACCGGCCCGCTTTGCCCTCCGTCAGCCGGGCCAGGCTTTGCGCCCTTTAGCCTCGCCACCCGCACACGGCCGGTCTCGAAGGGACCCAAGCGACCGAGCGCAGCCTCTCGGCGGGGAGGGATGCCGGCGCCCACCGCGGCCCAAGCGAGCCCTCCCCGCGCCGCCCAAGCCCGCCGCCGCCGAGCGCTGCCCGCGGACCCTCCTCCTCCTCCTCCAAAGAAGAAGAAGAAGATGACCGGGGGGGGGGGGCTCCCCAAAGAGACGGCCGCCCCCCCCCGCGCGTTCGTGCCAGCCAGGGCGAACGAAGGGGGCGCGGGGGCCGCAAGCGCCCGGCAGGACCTCCCGAGTCCCGTCCCCTCCGCCCCGCCAAGCTTCTCTCCGGCCGCTCAGGCCTCCCTTCCGGGCCGCAGGAGGTCTTTCCTGGGCTCCGGCGCCAACCGCCGAGAGGGGCCCCGGGAGCCGCGCCAGGAGGCCGGAGTCCCCGCCGCCCGGGTCCGCTCCCCTCCGGCCTTCCCTCGGCCTCCGCCCCCGAGGACCATCCCCGGCGGGGCCGGGGCCGGGGCCGGGGCCGGGGCGCGCAACTGGCCTGCCCCCGGAGGCAGCGGCGGAGGGTGAAGGGCACCTGCGACGGCGGCAGCGATGCGCGGAAACAGCGAGTCTTCCCGCCCCCGCCCCCCCCCCCGCCGCCCCCCCCCCGCAGGGCACCCCGGCCGGCCGGCAGGAAGTCCGGCGCCCCTCCGTCCCCCGCTCGCCCGCCCGCCCGGCGGCTCACCTGTTGGCGGCTCCGTCGCGGCGTCTCCAGGGCGAGGCGGGCGGGCGGCGGCGGCGGCGGGGGGCCCTCGCTGCCTCGGCGGGGCGGCTGCGGCCAGGCGGCCCCGGGCCCCTCGCGCTCCCGGCGCAGCTCCGAGCGGAGCTCCAGGTAGCAGCCCAGCGTCAGGAGGTGCAGCGCCAGCGAGAGCGCGAAGAAGCCCGCCAGCGCCCGCCACACGCCCGCCCCCCGCCGCCCGTCGCACGAGCAGCCCCCGCCGCCGCCCCCGCCGCCGCCGGCCCTGGCTCCGTCCAGCGCCCGCGGTCCCCCGAGGGCCGGCGGCGGGCGCCCCGAGCCCATGGCTCGGCTACTGCCGCGCCCGCCTCCGCATCGTCCCTCTGGCGCTGCCGCCGCCGCCGCCGCTCTCTCCGGCTCCGTTCTTCGGCCGGGCTGGGCTGCCAGCGCCGCGCCTCCTCGCCCGCTGCGCTGCTGCCGGGCTTCCTGGCTGGCTGGCTCTGGCGGGCGCACCGTCTGGCTCTCCGCCTCCCCTCCGGCCGCCGCTTGAAGATTCCCCGCTGGCGGGAGGGACCCGCGGAGGAGGAGGAGGAGGAGCCGCAGGAGACCCGCCTCGGCCGCGGAGGAGGGAGGGAGGGAGGGAGGGAGGGAGCGCGCGGGGAGGAGAAAGCGCCCGGGCGCCGCCTTCCGCTGGCTCGCTGGCCGCACGCGGGAAGGGCTCGGGGCCGGGGCCGGCCTGGCTTGACCTGGGCAGGTCCCGGGCTGGGGTCCCTCGGCGCCTTCCCTCCAGCCGCGGCCATGCCGGCGCGGGAAGGTCTCCCTCCGTTGGCCTGTGGCGGGCTGCTCTTCGGGGAGTCAGGCAGGGCCCTTTCGGACGCCGGGAGCGGGGAGGAGAAGCTCGCTAGGCCGGGTCCCTCGGGCGCCCTCCGGCTCAGCCCTCTCCAGGAACAGCTGGGGCGGCCTCGGAACCCGTGCAGAGTGCCTTCCCTTTCAACCCTGCCAAAGGGGATTCACAACGTGCCCCCTAGGCTCTTAAACTGGGTCAGCCCCATTGATGTCTCTCCCGGGTGCAACCTCGTGAGGTTGGTCCGGCTGGCCCGCTGGGTTCCATGGGTCACACGGGACTCGAACCCATTATCTTCCGCGCAGCAGTCTGGGGCAGCTTAGGGTGAGCAGGCAGGAGGTGCCTGGGCTGATGCCTTCTTGGCTGGTTGGACCGGATCAGGCCGCCCCGGGCTCTGAGGGTCGTCTCAGCAGAGTTACCGTGCTTCCCGGCTCACACCCACCCCGGAGCAGAGGGATGCCCAGCTGAGCAGCTCTCTCCTCCCCCCTCTTCCATGCACTTGGCTCTTCCTCTCCCCCCCCCGCTTCCCCCCCCCCCGCATCTTTGCTTCTGCTCAGCCTTGGAGCCCTTCGCTCTCTTCTTCCGCAGCAGGTGGCGGAGAAGGAAGCCTCAGAGGCTGCAGGAGCAGCGGAAGCCTGAGGCGGGGGTGGGGGGCGGGGACGAGGGGGGGGGGCTCCTGCCCTCAGGCTGAGACAAAAGCGGGAGAGAAGGAGGAGGGGGGGGGGGAGCCAGTGGATGATAAGGATGCATCCGTGGTCACTGCTGGGCTTTACCTGAAGGCCCCAGGAACCTCCACCTCCCTTGGAACAAGCCGAGTCTGGACCTTCTTCTACCCCTGGGCCAAAGCCTTCGCCTGCCCGCCCTCCATATAAACCTGCAACAGGGAAAGCTTCTGGCAGGCCCCTTGAGCAAGATGGCGGTTCATTCTGCCACGGTGGTGGGAGGAGGAGGAGGAGGAGTCCCCCCCCCCCCGTGGGCTGCCGCTGCTCACGCCTCCCCAGCCCCCCCCCCCCCCCGTGCTGGCCTGCCATCACCCGAAGTCCCAGCTGCTGCATTTTGCCCCTCTTGGGGCTGGGGATTCCTCGGGCATATGACAAAGGAGAGGTGTCTCCCTGCCTCCAAGAGAGGGTCGCCTGGGACAGGCGTCCAAAGGGCCCCGGGCCCATCCTGACTGTGTAGGAAGAGATGGGTGTGGACAGTCAGGGTGAAATAAGCCTGTGAGACTCGAACGCCTGGCGAGATCTTTTTTCCTTGCCTTTTCTGTCCCACCCGTGCTCTTCTGATGGGCGCCGGGCCGAGCCGGCTTGTCCACGAGGCTGCAGAAGAGCAAGAGGGGACGACCTCTTTGACACTCTTTCCCTATTAATCCCAGGAAAGAGTTTCAGACAAGAAGTGCGTTCAAGATACAAAGGTTTCATAAAGAAAAGTGGAATTACTGAGACTACTTTCAGCACCTAATTAAAAACATAATTTGGCACCCAGCTCAGCAACGTGCGCCAATTCTCATATTTTAGGGAGTTCGACTCTGCCTGACTCTTGGCCAAGAAATGCCGTGTCAGCCTCAGCTGCCTCCTCCACCTGCAGCCCCGACCTTCCCTTGGCCCAGGGACCTTCTGTCTGCTCTCCTCGGCCTCCTCTTCACTCCCTGGACACGGCAGCCTTCTTCAACAATAAAATCAGAGCATTCCTGCTCACACACACACGCACACACACACGTATCTGTCAAGCACTCTGCTCATCCCATGTCTTGTCCGCCCCTGGCGCTCTGACTTCTAGCCCCCCTGGGGCCGAGGCCCCATTGGGGATGCTTGCTTTTTGTTCTGGGTGGTTATGGCTACCTTTGTGGCAGGGGACAGGTATCCCATGAAGGCTCCCAGTCACAGAACCTGATTTAGCACAACTCTTCCCTGGGAGCTCTTCAGAGACTGAATTGGCCATCACACCAGAAGATGGGGGGCTAAAGAGGAGCTGCGGCGTCCATCTCTCTCCCGGCTCACTCTGTGTCTAGAGAACAGGATGTGGTTCCATCCAGATCCCGTTTGCTGGATCAGAGTGAGGGTCTTTGCCCTTTCCCAGCCTCTGGAAATGTCCTGTAGTGGCCATTGGGCAGCTCCAGGGCAAGGAACAGCAGGGCCAGCTCAGAAATACATGAGCTCCATGGGTTTCCCTTGTCGAGGGGCAGTCCATACGGCATTTCCTGTCCCCCCCCCCAAGCCATTCATGGACACCTTGGTTGCCTGCCTCTTTGTGACAAATCCTTCATTTCTGGGTTGGCTCCCTACCTTCGATGCAGGCACTTGGCCGTGTTGAGGAAGGAAGCACATGATTCAGAGCCGGAGAACCCTCCTGGTACATCCCAATCCACCTGCCTCCTCTTGTTCACACCAGTCCTTACTCAGACAGGCACACCAGTTTTGACTTGTCTCTGCTGTGGCTTGCGTTGACACTTGTTCCATGTGGGATGGGTGGCCTGGAGGCATCTGTCTGGGAGCTGTTTCTGGGCCCCAAATGCTTCTTTCATCGAGAACTGAGATCTGGCCACAGTAGCCCAGCGTGCCTCCAACGATGCCCACGAGGCAAGGATTCCACTCCGCCCAGGGCAGGAGCAGAGCTAAGAGTGTTTTCTGCCCCTTTAGAAAAATGGGGTCACCTTTCAGCTTTAGCTGTGTCAGATCTTCCCTTCATGTCTGTCAGTTTCCTAGAAGGGCAGGCAAAAGGGGGGGAAGGGAAGGAAGCAGGTATTTCAAACTGTAGCCCAGGAAAGGATTAAGTGGGCCAGGCTTGCCCAACTGCCCTGTGCCTGCTTCCAGCTCCTGGATTCGCTAGTCAGGTGGGGGTTTCATTAGGCGGCCACCGGAAATGGTGGTCCTTCTTGATACCCCCTGAGTGCTGCAACCACTTAAGGGAATTTAGGAAGAAGTGCTCCCATGCACGGAAAAAGGGCAGGGCAGGACAGGAATGAAATGGAATCCGACCCATCAGTAAAACGTCTGCATGTGGGTTCTGCTTCCTCTTTAAATAACTACTCGCAGGTGACAGGTGGGAGACTCCTTGGGTCTCCCCATGATCTCCTTTGCTAACCGGCACCTCGGTCTGCTCAGAGAGGTGCGTGCTGGGCTCTTCCACTTTATGTGGCAAAACCAAGCTGACGTCCCAGGAACCTTGTGGAGACCACTTGGATCTTGCTACTTTTCTTCAGGCGGACAAGCCTGCTTCCCTCCCTTCAACCTGGAGAGTTCTCTGAAGCTCATGGAATGGGAACATGTCTAAAAAGTCCTCTGTAGGGTGGTTTAGGGTGATCCTGCCTCCAGCGCCTTCCCTTCCATCCTTGCTACCCATCAAGAAGCAAAGCATGCAGGGCGAGGCAAGGGACGCTGGCGTGGGGGGGGGGGGGGCCTTCCCAGGTGCCTGGCTGTTGTTGTTTAGTCGTTAAGTCATGTCCGACTCTTCGTGACCCCATGGACTAGAGCACGCCAGGCCCTCCTGTCTTCCTGGTAGACTGATCTTTTCCAATCCTCTGGCCACTGCTGAGTTTTCCAAACTTGCTGGCATATTGAGTGTAGCACCTTAACAGCGTCATCTTTTAAGATTTTAAATAGTTCAACTGGAATGCCATCACCTCCACTGGCAATGCCATCACCTCCCTGAGTTTTCCAGTATCTCCCCCCTCCCCAATGGGGGCAGCTGACCATTCACCAGAATATGCCACTTCTGCTTCTCACCATCACGGCTTGCCAAAAACCAGTGTGGGAACCTCTGTTCACTTGTTAGCATAGATTACATTTGCTGTCACTATTTTTTTTTAATGCTACAATGCCAAAACCAAAAGAAAGCAGATCTGTTGGGATAATTTTTGTCTCAGCTGTTTTTTGCACGTCACTTCCCTTTTCTTTCCCAAAGGATGTCATTTATTATTCTCTCAGTGGCAATGTTGTAAAATGCCTGCCTTTTAGATCTGATTCTTGTTTGCAAGATACAGTTACTAAATTGCTCCAATGAGGCACTAAGATGACCAACAGCCCTTTCTTTCTTTCTTTCTTTCTTTCTTTCTTTCTTTCTTTCTTTCTTTCTTTCTTTCTTTCTTTCTTTCTTTCTTTCTTTCTTTCTTTCTTCCTTCCTTTCCTTCCTTCCTTTCCTTTCTTCCCATCAGTGCCACCCAGTGGACTGTAAGGAGAATCATAGCCAGGGACGCTTCTGGACGGAGGAGATGTGAGGTGACCAGGAGCAATGCAAAACTAGGAGAAGCCGTTAGGCCAGTGCAAGGCTGAGCCCCTGGGAGAGGAGACCTTGCCCTGTTGGAGAGGTGTGACGCCTCCCTTTGTCTGAAAGCTCACAGAAGCACTTTCTCTGCAAGGCTAGGGAAATGAGTAGAGGATCCAGAGAAAGCCCTGTTTCACGTACTCACCAGTCTAATCTCTAAGGGGAGGTGGGAGATTCAACAGGGCCTCTGGTGAAAATCTAAAAGGCTGGGAAGCCTCACATGGGGGAGTGGAGGAGACCTTTCAGGTAGCCTGGCCCCAAGCCCTTCAAGAATGTCTAGGTCTGGAACTGAACTTAGGAGCAGCTACTATGGATCCAGCACAGTTGGGTCAAGAAAGACTGGTGAGACGTGGTCTCTCAATGGCATGGTAAGCAACGGTTTATCTGCCAAGATTTTGCAAGAGCTTCCAGGTGCTTTTCCAGAGCAGCCTCCCATGGAGTACCTTACCATGTCATGGAGAATTAAGGCACAGATGGCTGAAGCCACCTCGCCTCTGGCGGCACACTTGCCAAAGCTGGGCAAAGGTGCTTCTGGCTGTAAGGGGCCACCTGGTCTTGCAAGAGCAATGCTGGGTTCAAGGTCATCCCCAAGCTGGTCCTTCAGAGGGAGTGGAACCTCATCTCCAGCAGCATCACCAGGGCCACCTCCTGGAAGCCTTCCTGGCCCTCTCTCTGGGGCCTTTCACACATCTTTTCCTCATCTCAGACAAGATCAGGTACTCTTCTGGCTGCTTCCTCCTCTCCAGTTAAAAGCTGCAGATCATTTGTGCTGGGAGAACAAGGCAGGTGGGTGGAGAAGCCAGCAGGCAGCTGTTGCTTCACCACCTCTTTCTTTGGGACATCCTGTGATCATCAGCCAGTTGTGATAACAACTGCCACTCAGGGATTCGACTGTGCTTAAAACCTCCTTCACGTGGACTTTAATCCATAGAAATTCCTAGAAATCTGGTTTAGACAAAGACGCAACACTCAGAAATGGGCTAAGACCTTTTACAGCCCCTTTCTAGTTTTGCAGCATTCTACAAACCAAGGAGATGGCTGGATAGCTCAGTGGTTTAGGTCTCAGGCTGTAGAGCCAGAGGTTGGGAGTTCAATTTCCCACTGGACCTCCTGGGAGAAGAGCCGGCCTGTGTGGCCTTAAAGTTAAGCTGCACAGAGTGCCCTCTCGCTGGGCTGCTGCCATCTGCCTGCCTCTCCCCCCCCCCCCCCCGCCCGCCCCGCCCCTCAGCCTGCTTCCTGTGAAATTCCAGACGGCCCTGCCTGGTCTTGATCAACTTCCCTTCCTTGACTTGTATAACAAGCTGTACGAAGGGCTAAGCATGAAAGATTAAGGCTCCAGTCAGACTGGGTGTAGCTCCTTCTATCATCCTTTCCAATTAATTAACTAATTAGGATTTTACTATTGTGCCAATCTGTTCCTCCAGGCACATGAGAGGAAAACATAAACATAAACCTCAAACAAAACATAACGTCTTATGGATCTTTCCTAAAAGGGTATGTGGTTTTTTTTTTTGTTTTTTTTTTGCCCTGGTCCCAATGAGTCTATTTTGTATGCAGTACGTTCATGGCACACATGACTGCTTCCCCCCCCCCTCCCGGTGAAAGAGCACATGTGGGGACAGGGCAGGGGGACTGGGCTGAGTGGGCCTGCCCTCTTCCCTGCCACCCCCACCCCCACCCATGCCCCAGCTGAAACGCTCCCTTCTTGGCCACACATTCAGATGGCATGGGCAAGCGCTGCTCACTGACCTTCAGGTGGGACGATGGGAACCCCGCTCCCCCAATCAGGCAAGAGACCCCCTGGGGTGCCCTTTTCTCTCCTCCCTCCATGCCAGGGGAGAAAGCCCTCACCCAGCTCCTTCCCAGCAGAGGCCAGGAAGGCAGTTTCCCTGCAGACTCCCCCCCCCCCCTGCGCGCCCCCAAGGGCATGAGTGGGAGGGAAGGTGACCAGCTCATCACTTTATTTGGACCTATCACAATGTTAGCCTCTATCTAGTTTTTGTGTGGTTTTTTTTTAAAATGGTACTACAAGATTATCATCCTCCCCTCAAGTGTCACAGTCCAAGAGATCCCAGGCAGCCCCTCCTCGCCCGGGCAAGGGCACCAGAGCCCAGTCCACCACACAGGGCATCAAGTCCAAAGGCACTCACTGCACAGTGGGTTGTGACCAAGCGGAGGTGGGAGCGCCAGGGTGAGAACACGGAGCCGGAACAAGGCGCCGAGAGGCAGGAGGCCAGCAGAGGCGAGAGCAGGGGCCAAGGCAGGGGCAGGAGCAGATGCAGGAATACTGGAACGCAGGGATTCTGGAGCTCAGGAACAGCAAGGCACTCAGAGCAGGATGCACAACACAGCTGAAAACCTTTTGTTGCTGAGGCCAGTTCTGGGAGGGAGAACCACTCCTTCAATAGGCCTTCCCTCCAGGTTTCCAGGTGAGCCTCATGAGAGGCCCAGCAGCTGCGACCCAGGCCAGGGCCTGAGCCTGCAAACACCAGGCCCTTCCTGCAGCTGCCAGGGTGGTAGGGGCCAGATCCTGACATCAAGCAACATCTTGCATTTTTCCTGTGGGGAGGGAGCCGTTAGTAGCTTTGCTTTCTGCAAGGCTTCTGAATCTTTTTCTCAGCCAGGTTGCTCTGGAGGCGTATGAGAGAGAAGGAAGCCTTGGCCTGAAAACTTTGCAGACAGGAACCCCTCAGCCCCTCAACCAGCCCCACAGCTGCCCCTTGGGAACGGCTCCTTCTAAGCTTGGGTGAAAGAAGCGCACCGGAGGGGAAGTTATCATCAATTCTTAACATTTTATTTCTTTACTGGGTTAAACAAGGAGCAGAGAAAACCCCGATCCAAAATACAACAGAACTGAAAGCGTTACAGGTACAGAGACTATTGAAAACACAGAGAGTAGGATAATAGTTTAATACAACTGAATTATAGCGTGGTTTTGTTTGTTGGTCGTTGGTGTTTTTTCTCCTCCCCCCCCCCCAAACCATTTTGGAAAATAAATGTAATAGGAACTAGTGCAAAAAAGTCCTAAACATGAAGCACAGTGTATAAAATGGCATAAGAAAACTGCCCCTCCCCCCTGCGGCTCAGGACACAGTCACTTCCTCTGCCCCGAGGAGGGCGGAGGGGTTGAGAGAGGAAACAGAAGGGAGGAAGGGAGGGGGGCGGAGAAAAGAGGGCGAGGAAGCCGGAAAGGGAGAGAAACAGGGTCTCCAAGCTTGACTTCAGCTCTCGGTCTTTCAGGTTTCCCATCTCACCGGAACAGGTCGGAGCTCGGCGGCCGCCGCTCCCCTGCAACCCCCGCCGGGACGCGGCACCTGCGCCGGAGAAGAGCTCCGCTGCAGCCGCTCAGTGGCCCCCCTGACCCAGATCCCCCCCCTCCGCCGCCGCCGCCGCCCGCCCCCTTCTCCGCAGGTCTCTTCAGAGGGATGGATCGGTGGCACCACGTGAAGAAGGCATCAGAAAACCCTAACCCTGGGCGTGACCTCCTCCCCCGCCCCTCCTCCTTGCCGTGGGGAGGGACTCCCTGCCCCCCTCCCTTCCGCCGCCCTCCTTGGAGCCTTTTTTTCGACAGGGGGGTCGTTGCGGGCCAGGAGGGCCGAGCCCCCCCCCCCCCCCAGGAGGAAGGGCCAGCCAACGTGTTTCCCAGTCCGTATGCCAGGGATTTGTTAAGAAGTCGCGGCCGAGGCCGGGCGCGCGCGTGTTGATTTTTATTGGGACGAGGGCGCCGGTGCACGTTCGACCAGGCTCTCTCCCCCTTGCTGTCCTAATAGGAAGGGTCTCCCAGCCGCCATCAATGACACCGCTACTCTCTCTCGCTCTCTCTCTCACACACACACAGAGCGAGGGCTTTGGGAAAACTAGACGCCGCGCCGTCGGGAAACTCAGCCTGGATTGGGGCCCAGGGAGCTGGTCCGTTTCCCCAGAAGGCTGCCTGGCCCCGCAGCCCTCGCGGGTCGGGCTGGAAGAGGAACGGAGCCCCCCCCCCCGCCTCCCCGGGGCCCGAACCAGCCTCGAAAGGCACTTTCGCCTTCAGAAGGCGGGGGCGGGGGGGAGAGACCCTCTCGCAAAAGAGCATCAGCTGCACCACAAGGCTGGGAAGGGCGCGGCGCCGGGGGTCGATTGGGCCAAGGCAAGCAAGGCAGGCAGGCAGGGGCGCTCGACCTCCTTTCTGCCCCTGTGCGAAGGTGATCAGGAGCGCACACCCCCCTTTCCACAGGTCCTATTTAAATTTAAACCCAACCTAACCAATCCAGGTACGATAAAGACAAACAGCCCTTGTCGCTCCTGCCTGTCTCCTTTGGCCGGGGGCGGGGGGGGGGGGGGCGCGACTTGCCGACTTGATCCTTCCCGACGACGCTGCCTGTGCGTTACCGGCCTTACTACTGAGGAGCCCCGCGGGGATGGCCCGCCGGCGATTCTCGCCTAGGACCCCAAGATCAAGGGGCTACTTCAGCCTTCCCCTTCCCCGGGGGCGTGTGTGTGTGTGTGTGAGAGAGAGAGAGAGAGAGAGAAAGAGAGCTGGCCTGAGTGGGTGGTCGTCCGGCCCTCCACACCAGGGCTGTGGGACAGGGACCGATTCTGGTGGTGCTCTAGGGAGGAAAGGTGGGACGTCTGGACGCTAGCTGTGGTTACAAGGCAGGGAAAAAATGGCCATTGTTGCCAGCGTTGGAGGTCGCCTGTGGTGTGTGTGTTGGAGGGGGCCGTGCGATGCCTCAATTGGCCTTGGTTAGGTCCTATTTGAGAAGAGAGCCACAGGGCTTCTGTCTTCTGCTCGCCTGCAGACAGCTCAAAAAGGGGATGGAAGGCAACTCACAACAGTAAGGCTGAATGAAACTAGGAGGAAAACACACATAGCAAATTCAATTATGAAAACATTTACAAGATGGACATAGTTTGAAACACGCTAATAAAGAAAATTCCACGCCCACTTAATGAAAAGCTGCCCCCCCCCACACTACAAGAAGGGTCCATTGCCAAGGGGAAGAAACCCTGAAGAGCCCGATCTTTGTCCACAGAATGACACCTGAGAAGGGCCCCGCCCAGCTTCCTTGGAAAAGGAATTCCACAACCTGGGAGCAGCCACCCAGAAGGCCCTCCCTCAGATCCCCACACCTACAGGGCCCATGACAGGCGGGTCAAAGCGGCCTGGCCTACACTTCTCCACAACATACGGGCCTTCAGATGGCCTGTCCCAAAGCGGTGGCTCTGGAAAGATGGTGAAGAACCACCACCGGTCTCTCAGGCCTCTTTTTGGCCGCCTGTTTACTTCCAGGGCCAAAGACCTTGTCGGTGGGGCTTCGCCACATCTATCCATTCCTTGCAGAAAAGCGATGAACATGCCTGTCCATCAGTGTTGGGCTATTCCCATCGGACTATGGGAAAGTGGGATGGTAAACCTCTAAAGAAAAGGGGGGAAAAAGTGAGACTTTCATTTCAAAGCAGGAGAAAAAAGTGGATAGGGTTCAGCTCCTGATCAGTAACCCTTTCCTCAGCTGAACACGTCAGCTTTGTAACTTCCTTCCCCCAAAGGCAAGGGGTGGGCGACTCATTCTTCTCTCAGTGGGTCTTTTGAGAAACATGTTGCAGTTACTCTGGTGAGTATGGGTGGGGATTCTTTTGTAGCTGCCGCTCAAAGGGAATGATCTTTCCCCCATTATTTAGAAAGACAGAGTCTAGAACAAGAGAGAATAAAACTAGTTTCACCCAACTGCCCAGCCTCAATTGCTTATCTCCAAAATTTCATGGGCCCCACATTGTATCTGGGAACACAACACGTTGTGGCTTCTATGGACACCCATAAAGCCCACACTGCCTGCTGTCATCCCTATAATCCAGAGGGTTTAACCGCCCGAACAGCCCCTTTTTGAGTCTGCTGTGCTTGCCTTTTGATGAGAGCCCTTTTTAACAGGCTTCCTTCTAAGTGAGTTCAAAAAGCCACCAGCTCCCAGGACAGCTCCCTGCAAGACCCCAGGCCCTCCTGTCTCTCTGGCACCATCTTTGCTGGGCCAAGGAGCGCGCATGCATGCAGAGGCCGACCCACCAGCCCTCTATACACTTTGCTTTGGGAAGGAGGGATTGTTCTCACAGCCCCTCATGGATGGGGCAATCGCGGGGGTTTAGTGTCCCAACAACATGGGTGGCTTTGTCATCTAAGATTGCAAAGCACAGAGATGGGGGGTGGGTGGGTGGGTGGGAGATTGCATCCTGGCATTTTCCCTCTGACCCTAACTAGGAACGGCAGCCCGTCTCCGTTGCCAACCAAGCATGCAAAGGCAAGGCTCAGAGGCTGAAGCCCACCACCGTGGGCTACTCTTGGCCCACCCAACGTCACAGTGCGGCTGAAATACCAAAATGCTGCCCCATTCTTTCCATGCATGGGGGGGATTCAAAAATGAGCCAGGAATGGGGCTGTCTCTTCTGTCTGACGACGATTCCGACCCCCATGGCCCAAGGCAAAATATGGTGTTTGGTGTGCAACAAAGTTTGCCAGGCCCCTAAACACCTACAACAGGGTGGACTTCCAACCACCAGTAGCAAAAACACCTGCTTCTGGCCCTGGCCGTAGTGGGAGCAGCCCGAAGAGGAGGCAGCAGTCCAGGCCTCCCTCTCGGGCAAGAGGGGGGGGTTCCCCACGCACTCCCCCGGCCCCTTTTAGCACCTGGCGGGGGGAAGAAGTGGCCCTTATCTTGACCCTGGGAAGCTGGTCCCACAACCACCACAACACGGGGTTGGAGCAGTCTGATTTACAATACCATCCCCATCATCATCCTCAGTAGGAGCAGCAAGAATGTTGTTCCACAGAAAAACGAGGTGAAAGAGAAACAGAGATGGAGTGGGGGGGGCATCAGAGGGAGAACAGGAGGAGGGTCTGGGGTGGAGGAGGCGGACGGAGCTGGCCTGCGCCTGGTGCCCCACTCAGTCTGTCATGTGGCATAGAGTCTGACGGGTGGTGGGGTTGTGACAAAAGACAGCATGGCTTCCCTTTCGCCTTCAGGGGCTTTGGTGACACACCTGGGACCAGGGAGGCCTTGAGGTTCAGCTCCCGGGCCCTGCACACATTCAGTGGCCTCTCTGGTCTGCTAAAGGCTCTCCAGGCCCAGGAGCCACAGCGGTCCTGCGGCTTGCTGGTTGGCCTTCTCTAACATCACCCCTGCAGGGGCCCAGGTGTCTGGGGGTTTAGGGTTTTTTTGGTTGCTGAGACAGAGCCCACTAGAGAGCATTAAGGTCAGGCCATTTACCATCAGACTTGGAAGAGGAAGAGTGCAACCTCCTGCCTTTGAGGGTTTGGGTCAAGGTGCCCCAAAAGGCCAGTTGACCGACCCCCATTTCCCAAGGGACTAAGAGCCAGCCGTGTGGGCTCACCTGATCCACACCTGTCGACTTGTGTTGAGGAAGAGAAGCAACCCTGCCCTGCCCACGTGCCTCGTTCCACTCTCAGCCCCAGCTCAGTTCCGCCCTCTGAGCCTCAGGTTCTCCTCTTGAGGACAAGGCCAGTCCTCTGTGCCACAACCTGAGGCTACTCTACTCCTTTGAGAGCGGGGGCCCATCCATTGCGCTTGGTCCTGAACAGAGCCTCCTTCAGAGGAGGCCTTTTCCCACCCTTCTCTTGCCAGATTGGGGGCAGAGGAAGGAGCAAGTCCAGAACAGAGACTCATTTTGTGTTGCAACGGTCAGGAATGGAAGGGGCTGTGAGGAGGTTAACAGGCTGGGAAGGAATGATTGTGCCACTTTTGGTGGAACCAGTTCCCACATTTCTGGTTGACCACGAAAGACCCCAACCAACAAGGCTGTGAATTTGTTCCTGGTTCTAAACACCACTAAAGACTTTGGTAGCCAATGGCAGAGGATGCCTTCGGAGAGAAAGTAATCCATTTACAGATCTGGAATAAGCTTCACTATCCAGGGGACATGAGGGGAAAAAAAAACCCCATCAACTTTCCACCGGACCCTGCAGGAGAAAAAGCCAGGAGGCCTGTGGAGTTCTGCTGGGTGTCCCTGCAGGCGCTTCTCTTCTCTCTGTGCCCCAGGGTGCCCCCCCCCCCAGGGAGCCGGGAGCCTTGGCCTGCTTGGGGTGTCTTTGGAGGCAGGGGCCACGTTCAGGCAGGACAGCCAGTCTCAAACACCACTGTTGCTTCTCTACAGGGGGAGGGGGGGGCGCAGTGCTGTGTTCTTCCTTACATGGAGCACACAGTCACCAGCCAAAGAGCATCGACATAGGAAATGACCCCCCCACACACACACACACACTGCCTACAGGTAGAGGAGCCGAGGACAACTTCCCTGGAACAAAGGGGCCCTGGGAAGGGGAGGAGGGCCACTCTGACCTACCTATTCCGAGAAAAGGACTGCACCTTCTTGACCCCATGTGGTCCCTTGGAGGGAAGCGTTGTGGCTGGGCCGGGGTGGTGGTGGTGGTGGTACCTAAGCTTGGGTTTGAGGAGGGCACCTTTGCATTTCCACATGCGTGTGAGAGGTTCCCTCCTGGGGTTATTTCAGGCTTCTAGCCTTCCTTGTGTGGGTTTGTTCAACGTATTAGCCCTCGGCCGCATCCAGGATGTGGATAGACAGGTGGGTGGCTCTCCTGGCACCCATCTCCCCACTGTCCTCACAATCTGTGAGGCAGGAGATGGCCAGGGAGGCACCGAGCTGGAGAATAAATTCCCTGGACCAGATGCTTGTCCTCAGTCTTCTTTCAAAGAACTCCTGCCACACTGGGGCACGGGGGGGGGGGGGCAGCAGGGAAAGCTGGCTGCTCCTGAAAGGCCCCCCTTGCCTTCTGCCTCCTCCACAGCATTCTCATGGGATGGACCGTGACTCGGTGGCAGGTTCAGGCCTGGGTTCCTGACAGAGCAGGGGCTGCAGGAGAAGGAACCCTGCTCTCTGTCTGGGCCTCTAGCCCTGGGCCAGAAGGACAGAGAAGACTCTCTCTCCCTGCCTCTGCCTGGACGTGGGGCTCCCCTCAGGGCTTCCTCCTCCTGGAGCAGAGGGCTGCTCTGGGCCTTGAAACCGAAACACAGTGGCCTCGGCTCCTTCCTTCCCAGACCCTGGGGGCAATCTCGAAAGGGACCTGAAACACCGCAGTGGGCTAGTGAGGAAATTAAGATGAAGCAGCTAGAAACACGCCGCACACACACTCTCACATACAGAGCCCACCTTGGAGAAAGAAGCCAAGTGTCCAGAGAATGAGGGACACTTGGGAAGGAAAACTCCTGGTGTGATTTACCCCCCTTCATGAGTGACGCATTATGGGCCAAACTGGATACCGCATCAAATACTTTCCTGCAGTTTTTGTGCGTGGTTTTTTAAAAAACGCAGCTGGCTGCTGCTGAACTTGGACAGGGTAGGGGAAGAGCATCAGGACTGCCAGCAAATGTTTGGAAGGGGGTTTAACTCTGATTTAAAAACAAATCAACCCTACACTCCCGTGAAGCTGCTACTTGCATTAGAAGCGGATTTCCCTCAAGGGCCAAAGAGACCCTGGGAGCGGACAGGGACCCAGCGCAGGCGAGTGAGCCCAACGGAACGGAACCTGCTCTTCTTCACAGGACGGATGTCCTGGGCCTCGGAGGGATGAGGCAGCCATTCCTTCAGGAATTAAGCCCTCTGGCAGCTCTGGATTGCAACCACTGGGCCACACAGCCACCATGGATCCTAGCGTGACCCACCGGAGAATGGGGAGGTTGTCTCACAGGTTGCCAGCTATCCTTGGGAGGAAGGGAGGTAAGGTACGGGGCCTTCAACGTCAGGGTGGGTGGGTGGGTGCTGCACCATCAGGACTGGCTGAAAGAATGGCCAGGGAAAAGACCCCTCCTCAGCCTTGTCTCTCTT
This sequence comes from Intellagama lesueurii, assembly GCA_037013535.1. Classification (NCBI taxonomy): domain Eukaryota; kingdom Metazoa; phylum Chordata; class Lepidosauria; order Squamata; family Agamidae; genus Intellagama; species Intellagama lesueurii. The sequence goes on along the minus strand of JBAJHW010000010.1, from coordinate 28,343,947 downwards.
CCCCTGAAGGCAGGTTTCGCCCAAGTTGGTGCAGAGAACCAGCGCTTCCCCACAGGGCCCCAACTTACACATCTCAAAAGCAAGAGAACCAGTGCTTTCCTCTTGCTGACCGACCGACCGACCGGCATTCTCCGGGCACCTGCCTTTCCCTGAAGGCCAGGCCACCTCCCGTCATCGCGGCTTCACTTTCGTACCCCTTTATGGGCCTCTGCCGGGCTGCGAGCCCATTGGCGCCAGGCCTGTTGCTGACCGAGCCCTTCTCCAGGCTGAGTCCCCGCAGCCCTGTGCGCATCAGGGACTCTTCGTCACAGGGAGGCCCCTGTGAGGAGCCACTCTGGCGGGCGGGGGCTCCATGCTGGGGTGGGTAGGTGTGCATTACCCTCAACCCAGGCCTCTCACTGGAGGTATATCGCATGTGCCCCCTCCCTGGATGGGAAAAGAGCAGGCGTTCTGCCTGAAGGTTTCCTTTTCCCCTGGCGGGGTGGAGGGGGGGAAGAGTCACTCGTCTCTGGGCAGGCTCTCATCCATGGCGGGCAAGGCCTCCAAGCTCAGGCTCCCTCCGGCAGCCACCCCCCCACTGTGGACGCTGGAGAAGGACACCATGGTGTGAAGAAGCATGAGGACCAGAACGCAGAGTCTGATTTTGCTGTTGCCGAGGCGAGACCCTGCAGAGACCGGCAGCAAAGAGGGGTGGGGGTGATGGTACTGGTGGTGGGGGTGGGGGTAGTAGAGGTTGTAGTGCTGCTGCTGCTGGTGGTGGTGATGGTGGTGGCGGTGGCGGTGGTGGCGGGGGTGGGAGTCCTGGGGCTGGGGGTGGAATGACTCTGACTCCGTGGAACTGCTGGATGTGTTGTGGCCACTGTCTTCACTCTGGCGGCTGCAGGAGTCCCAGTGGACCTCACAGCACTTGGCTTCCTGGTCCGGCAGCTGCTCCTCCAGCAACCCTGTGAGAAGAGAAGAGCAAGGAGAAGATCCACGGTCTGGTTGGGGTGGGTGGGCTCCTCTGAAGGGCGCCCTCCCTTCCTTGCCTGGCTCGGCCACAAAGCCTCAAGACGTTCGAAACCAGACTCCTCACCTTTCCACCCAAGCCTTCCTCTGTTTGCATATTTGCTGCCATTGCTGCTCATGAACACTCAGCTTGGCCTTTGCTCTCTACATCCACACCATCCCTGAATCCTTGTCCATCTTGCACAAATGAAGCCCTTTCTCTCCATCACCTCAAAATAAAATAAAATAAAATAAATGCTTGGGCTCATGATCTGTCCATTTCCCACCTAGGTAAAGGTTCCCCTTGACAAATGTCCAGTCGTGTCCGACTCTAGGGCGCGGTGCTCATCTCCGTTTCCAGGCCATGGAGCCAGCGTTTGTCTGAAGACAGATTCCGTGGTCACGTGGCCAGCGCGACTAGACACGGAACACCGTTACCTTCCCACCGAGGTGGTACCTATTTATCTACTTGCATTCTTACATGCTTTCGAAGGGCTAGGTTGGCAGGAGCTGGGACAAGCAACGGGAGCTCACTCCGTCGCGTGGATTCGATCTTACGACGGCTGGTCTTCTGACCTTGCAGCACAGAGGCTTCTGCGGTTTAACCTGCAGCGCCACCACGTCCCTCATCTCCCACCTACCCTAACCCTAATCCTAACCCTAAGAAGGTAAGGCCATCTTCTCACTTTCCGCCTTGACTGGCTTGCCTCTGGCCTGCCTCGCCTTCACCTCTTGCTCTGTTGCTGAGCTCCCTTGGAGGCCGGAGGAGGCCTCTGCTGAAGGAAACCAGCACTGTCTCCCTTTCAGCCCCCACACCCAACAAAACCCACCCGTCCCTGGATTCAGAGCTCCTCTCTCTCTCTGCCCTGGGAACCCCAGACTGGCTTTTGGGTCTTGACCTCCAGCACCTTGTGCCTTTGCAGGCCTGCTCCCTCACCCAGCTCCTCCCTTGGTGGCCCGGTCTCTTCAGAGGTGCCTCCTGCGGCCCCTGCGTGATGATGACTCCCCTCCTCCTTTCTCCATGCCCAGTGTCTGTGTGACACTGGACGGACATGGAGGGTCTGACCCCAGTCCCTGCCCAGAAGGGAAGCAAAGCCCCACAAACCTCAAACTGAACCAAATTTATCTTTGTCTACCTCATTCCACTCCCATACCCAACTCCTTCGCCTGTTCTGGGTTTTCAGACTAGAAGCTCCTCAATTGAAAATGCAACCTGTCCTTCTGTACTTGGTAAAGCATTGCACGCATTCACGATACTATGACCAGCCTCTGGCTCTGTATTTATGTGCGATCAGAGAACCAAAGAGAGACGCTGCAGGTGGCAACCCGGTGAGGCACCGGCTAGGCACACCCTGCCACCCAAACAGCAGATTACTCTGACAGCATCTGCAGTTGGAGTTCCTCTTGTGTGTGTAAATACTGAACAGGCCTCTATAAATAAACCATCCTGACCTCTCTATCAGAGGTCTGGGTTCAGGAGTGGCCAGGAGGGAAGCTGACTTGGAGAATACGCAAAGGCAACAGTGGTTTGGGTGAAAGCACCTGGCGCGGCAGCAGATGGTGAATGTGTGGAGAGGAGGCCAAGATGCAGCTCCGAGGTGGTGCAAGGCATGCGCAGGCATGTAAACACATCCCACACATTCCCCAAGCACACTGACCCCATCTACGGACATCCCTGTGTGGCCCCATCCTGGCTCCACCTTCTTGGTCACATGCGGGCAGGAGGTTGGGGGGCGGCTTTTAGGTTGACAGAAGGCTCTCCACAATGGCCAGTGGCCCATGCCTGGTCCAGCAGGTGCCTGGCACAAGCAGCACCCCCAAAATGCCCAGTTGGGGAGCTCCACAAAGTCCTCGGCATCCCAACTGGCAAAGCAAACCTCCCCCATCTCTGCATGACCCCCCCCCCCCGCTGGGCCCCCTCCCTGCTCACCTGTGCAGATGAAGCCTGGCAACCCTCCGTAGATCAGGTCATCATTGTCCGGCAGCACAAAGGGACACCTCGTCTGCACCTCCAGGCAGTATTGCTTGCATGGAACCCGGTGTTGGCACTGCAGTTGTGTCACATTGAAATACTCAGAGCACAGCCAAGCCTTGTAGACAGCCTGCCAGGAGGGAGGGAGAGGGAGGGAGGGAGGGAGAGGACGGGAAGCCAGGAGAAACAAGAGAGCATGAGCGAGCTTTGGAAGGAACCAAGGCAGGCCAAGCCCAGCTCTGCAATGCCTGGTGTGCCTTTGACATGTCGACAGGTGAGATGGAGAAGACAAATTAAAAAAAGAAACAAACAAACAAACAGAAATCATAAACAAACACATGTGGTGAACGAAGTACCTCCAACTCTCGCTCTTATTAGTTTCTGAAACGAGAGGTGTTTGGAGCCTCTGTCTGGGCAACTACGGAACAGTCCGGCTGGCGAAGTGGTGGAGCCAGGTTTCACACCTCTGGACCCAACAGCGCACGGCCCAGGAAGGCCAGCTTCCTTTTGCTAAAGGGGAAGGGAAGGGACTCCGAGTGATGAGAAGTGGGCAGAGGCAGGCAGGGAGCCCCCCCCCCCCCCCGCATGCTCCTCATGGGTCTTCCAAAAAGAAGGTTAGCAAGAATTTCAGGGCTCAGTGGCCCCTTCCCCTTTTCCCTTTTCCCTTTTCCCCTCCCATCCCTTTTCCATTGTTTTTCACTACTTTGTTACCTGCCTTTGTGATACACGTGTATCCTAAACATGCAGGAGATCAGCTGCAAACGCAAATAAAGAAATGGCAAAGAAACACCCCAGTGACCCCACCCCACCGAGCTCTGACCCCCAGCAGAGTCTCAGTTGTAGAAATTACTTCACTGCACCCAGAACAAGGCTAACCCAGGCCAAGTCTCTACAGATGGGGGTCCAGTTTATACCCGAGATTTATACCCTGCCTTTTAGCACATGCCCTGACGACAAGCTAGCTTAACAATGTTAAAGAACAAATAATTGACAAACACCTGTTTAAAACACTATCAGTTTAAAAAAAAACCTATAGAAGGGGGGCACATTATGACTTGTACAGGAGTAAAGGAAGGAGCTGATAATGAAAAGCCGCAAAGGGATCCCGCATGACCTCAAGGGAGCCAGAACGGGCGCGCCAGGTCACCTTCTCAGTAGAAGCAGTTCCTTCAGTGGGACCACCCCTGGAAAAGACCAGCTGCTCTTTCAGACCCAGTTGATCAACCTGGGCCAGCCAAGTTTTATAGGTGCCCTGGATCTCCGGGTCACCAGGTCCCAAACAGCTCAGTACTTTAAAGCTATTGTTGTTATTGTTACACGTGGTCACGTCACCTCCAACTTATGGTGACCTTAGGAATGAGTGACCTCCTCAGCAGCCCTGCTCAGTTCTTGTAAACTCAAGCCTGGGGGTTCTTTTAGGGAGTCAATCCATTTTGTGTTTGGCCTTCCTCTCTTCCTGCTGCGTTCAACTTTTCCAAGCATTATTGTCATTTTCAGCAAATCTAATCTGCTTCTGGGGATTCTATACCTGGAAAACCCTGTGAGGATTTTCTAGTTGTAAAGCCCCCGGGAGCAGCTTTAGAGTTTAGTAATTAACCATAACGACAATGCTGTGCTATCAAGTCCATTCTGACTAACGGTGTTCCTCCCAGGGCTTCCCAGGTGCAAAGTCCTCAGAAGCAACTTTCCAGCCCCACCAACATTTTAAACTGAGCCAGGAAACAAGTGAGCATGCAGGATGAGTGACACAGGGTTTCTGTGACGCGATCTGGCTGTCTAGACCCCTCCCTCTCCCCCTCACCACCCAGCCACTCCGATGGGCACCAACAGATCCTTCGAAGGTGGCCCACATGAGCAAAGTGAGCGTGCTTTGGTCGGATGTCACTCAGGGCGCTGCCTCGGGCAGGTCCCGGTTCAAGGGGGAGCCTTGCTGCTCCGGCCAGGCAGGCCACCTGGAGCTGCCCTCAGCCCCGGACGTCCCCTGAGCTGCAGACCTTTGTGTCTTTCTGTACCCAAAAGGAAAAACAGACACAAACCTGACATCGGAAATGGCCGCTTAAAATGGAACCCAGCACAGCACCAGGGCAAACATTTCGGTCTCTGAGTACGTTCTGTCTCTAACCACAAAGCGGCCAGTCTGGAACAAAGCACTTAAAGATAAACAGCTGATCAAAAATCAATCAAGAGGCCCAACCCCCTCTTGTATGGCTTTTCAAGGGTCTCTAACGCTCCAGGTACTAATCGACTCATCACTGCAAGAGATACAGTACGTTGCCACCCAACAAGGGTTTGCTAACGGATAAATCAATGAGAGATTGTTAATGTAATGAGCACTTCGTTGATACTTTTTGCATCTCAGTACCCTCTCATACAATGTGACTTGCCCACCTCACCCACCCACCCATCTAAGGATGTGGAACATCATCCTCTGTTACTGAGAGCAACGCTCTCTGCATCTACATCAGTTGGAGTCCATGGCAACTCACAGCAAAGAAAACTCCCTGCAGGTAGATTGAACGGGGGGGGGGGGGGGGGGAGAGAGGGAGGGAAAGAAAGGGGAAGAAGGTGCAGGTCCCTCCTTCTGCACAAAGGGCCCAGACGGTCTGCCTCAGTCCCTTCCTCACGAAGACACATTCCTCCCACCTGTTCTGCCAGAAAGCAGAGGCGACTCTCCAGAGCATGAGCGAAGAGACCAGCCAAAGACCAAAAGGATCGGGGAGGAACCAAGCATCCCTCCCGCACCCACTCAACTGGGGCCATCAAAGAGCAGCCATTGGCCAACCCAGGCCCACTTGGTCTGCCGAGGAAGGAAAGAAACTTGGTCAGTTGCCCCTTTGGTTATGACAAGGTGGTCCTTGTTCTGCTGTGACTCCAGTCCCATCAGGGGCCAGATGGCCGTCGCTCAAACTGAGGACCTTGAAGATTGCCCTGTAAGGATGGAATTAGAGGCTGACGTGAATGGTTAACCTAAGCCAAAGAGATGTCAGGATTTCCTTCCTTCCTTCCTTCCTTCCTTCCTTCCTTCCTTCCTTCCTTCCTTCCTTCCTTCCTTCCTTCCTTCCTTCCCTTCCCTTCCCTTCCCTTCCCTTCCCTTCCCTTCCCTTCCCTTCCCTTCCCTTCCCTTCCCTTCCCTTCCCTACATTCTTACTAACGAATCCCTGAGAGGCATGTTTTGGCTTGGTGCCAAACTAGCATTTCAGGAGGAACTGAAAGAAAGACTCAAAAGGAAATCAATTCTGGCAATCAAGGCAATGAAAATCAACAATTTATCTGGGATATATAGTATCAAATGCATGCATACCTACAAACATACATTCAATAGCCACATCCCTCAGGCATACTTCTATTTGATTCCTTTTACACATGTGGAAGATTGTGACTGTGATATGACTGCACGACTGAATTTATGGTTGCACATTTCATGTTGATCTTAGCCTTGAATTACGTTGCCTGCTTTTTACAGTTGCAGTTATGGAAGTCTGTTACATGTAACTGCAGCTGATTGCAACCCATGGGGGGGGGGCGTGCACTGAGAAGTGGGGAGTAAGGAGCAGCCCAATGGACAAGATGGATTTTAGCCATGAAAGCACAAAAGAAAGGAAGGATCAGATATGCCAACCCAGGACGGGCATCACCTGGCTTGACCCTTGCTCTGACATACCCATCAGCTGCCTTGATGCTTGAATTACATGTGTGAAGAATTAGAGGTTCAAACACAGGCTGGGTGTCACCTGGCTTAACCTCTGGTCACCTGGCTTATGGGTGAAGAGGATCTCAGGGTTTTAGTAGAGAGCAAGCTTAAGGAGAGTCAGCCATGTGGCTCAGTGGCTAAAAAGGCCAAGGAAATTTGTGGCAGGATTATTGTGCCCTGAATCTCTTTTGCTCTGGCCAGACCTCACCTGGAGTCCTATGTTCAGTTCTGGGCATTGATGCTAAAGGAGAAGATGGACTGCCTGGCCTTTCTGCCACCGCACCAGACAGCCAAGACAGGGGTGGGATGCTGGAGCAGGAGGAGCTGAACATGCCTGGCCTGGAGAGGAGGTGAATGAGAGACCATTTGAGGGCTGTCCATAAATGCCTGAAGGGCTGTCTTGCCAACAGTGGAATAGATGGGTTTTCTGCCAAGGTGAATGGGCTAGTAATGCCTTTGATTTCTATCCTTGCCTCATAAGGAGCTTCCGTTCTATCCTGTCCCACAAGGCTGGTGTAACTGTGCATGGAAGATGCTGTTTCCCCCAGGTGAACTTTGGATCCTAGAATGGTAAGAGCTGGAAGAGAGCCTGAGGATCTCTGGCTCTGGATCCCACCCAAAGCAGGAAATCCACAGCTGAAGCATTCTTAAGAGATGACCATCCATCATTGGTTTGAAAACCTCCAGTGACGGAGAGTCCACCATCCCCTGTGAGGTAGCCCATTCCACTGTCAAGCAGCTCCTAGGATGAAGAAGTTTTTTGTAATGGTCAAGCAAAATCTCCTTCCTTGCCATTTGAATCTGTTACTTTGGGTTCTACCCTCTGGAGCTACAAAAAGCAAGCTTGCACCGTCTGCCATGTGGCAGCCCTCCTAAGGTTTGAAGATGGCTATCACACTGCCTCTCCTTCTCTTCTTCGTCAGGAGAAACATCTCCAGGTCCCTCGGCTGCTTCTCATAGGTCTCAGTTTTCAGATCTCTTATGGTCCTAGCCACTTTCCCCTGGACACTTTCCAACTTGTTGATGTCCTTCTTAAATGGAGGCACCTACAACTGGGCACAGAATTCTAGGTTCCAGGTGAAATCTGACCAAAGCAAAGTCGATTTTTGTTTTTATTTCCCTTGACCTGAATATTAGACTTCTGTTGATGGAATTCCTTTTCTTTCCTTGTTTGTTTGCTTGCTTGCTTGCTTTTGCATTACACTACTGACTCACACTTAGTTTGTGGTCTCCAGAGACCCTCAGGTCCTTTTCACATGTACTACTGTGTCCCTGTATCAGGAGGAAGGCAGGCTACAAATAAGACAAATAAAATAATCAGATAAATAAATACTGCAAAGCCAATTGTCACCCACATCATATTTGTGTGCCTCTAGTTTCTCCTGCCTAAATGCAGAACTTTACATGTTTCTCCTTTGAAACTCATGTTGTGAGCTTTGGCTCAGTTCCCCAGTCTATTTAGGTCGTCTTGAATCCTGATTCTGTCATTTGGAGTATTAGCTACCCCTCCCAGTTTGGTGTCACCTGCAAATTTGATTAGCATCTCCTCCACACTCCCACCCAGGCCACTTATAACACTGTGGAGCTGTCCTGGGGCCAGGTCAGAACCCTGTGGCACCCCAATGGTCACTTCTCTCCAGAATAACAAGGACCCCTTGCTGAGTAAGTCCACCCCAGCCAGCTCCAGCTCCACCGCACAGGAGCATCGTCTCAAACATGCCAGAGAAGTTGAGTAATGGGGAGGTGCAGAAGTGCCCTCAGCTCTCCCTCTGCTTGTCCCCTGTCCTCAAGCCAAGGTGAGAAGGGAGGCAATCTGCCCAAACTGGAGAGTTCACCTGGGATTTCCCCAAAGGCTGGGAAAATCCCTTCCTCATGCTGTCCTCCTCGTCTTCCTCCTCCTCCTCCTCCCTGGCACACAGAGCCACAGCACAGCTGCAGGAGGAGAGGTCAGGAGGAACCCAACATCCCGGCCGGTTTCCATGGCAACCAGAAGTACCAAGAGACACTCAGGCCAGGGCTGCAATCAAGCAAGTGGAAGCGCGCGGGGTGTGTGTGTGTGTGGAGTGGGAGGGGAGGGAGAGCGGGACAGAAATCCCCTCTCCTCCCCCTCCCCACACTGGAAGGAAAACCTCTGCATCTGCAGCCATTTCCACAGAGGCAGCCCTGTTTGTCTGCTTCAGCATCCATATATATATAAAGCCAGGGACGTGGTGGCACTGCGGGTTAAAGATCGAATCCACGCGACGGAGTGAGCTCCCATCACTTGTCCCAGCTCCTGCCCACCTAGCCGTTCGAAAGCATGTAAAAAATGCGAGTAGATAAATAGGTACCACCTCGGTGGGAAGGTAATGGCGTTCCGTGTCTAGTCGCGCTGGCCACGTGACCACGGAAACGGCCTACGGACAAACGCTGGCTCTACGGCTTGGAGACGGGGATGAGCACCGCCCCCTAGAGTCAGACACGACTGGACTAAATGTCAAGGGGAACCTTTACCTATATATATAAAAACACCCAACCCCGAACCCCAAACGGATTGTGGCGCCTGTAGGACTAAGAGATCGACTTCAGGGCAAGCTTTTGTGGAGTGTGATCCATTTCTTCAGACACAACGGAGGACCCCTATTCAGGTTACAGTTTGTTTTATTTTATTTTTGAATTTTATTAAAGGAAAATAACCAATAACAAAACTAACTTAAAATACATACCCTCCCCCTCAGGGCATGGTTGTGGAAGGGGTGACACCAAAGTGGAATGGAATACAGAAGGTGGCAAGTGCACTTTTTAACACCAGTCATTTATTTACTTATTTAAAATGTGTTTACCCCGCCTTTCTCCTTTAAAAGGACCCGAAGCAGTTGACATCATTAAAAGACAACATTTAAAGCTAAAGACAATAAGTGTACAAACACTTAAAAGAATCAGGCAAATACCACTCTGAGAAATGGTAAACAAAGCATGTATTATTGCATGGTATGTATGTACACACATTTTATGTTAGTATTGTTCTTATTGTCTTTCTTTAATTAATTATATATATAATATATATAAAAGCAATACTAAAAACCCATTCAAAGCAGGAAGGCACCACCATCCATTTAAAAAGCCCACTCAGGCAGCTAAGTCACGGAGGGGAAAGCTTGCCTGAAGAAAAAGGTCTTGGATGAACTTTTAAAGCACGGGTGAGGTAAATATCCTGATATCAGGGAGAGTAATGACGGTGAGGCTCCTTTGGATTTTAGGCCCTTGTGGTCTACCTGTGGAGGCAGAGAAGCCAAGGCAGCCGACGGCCCCGTGGCCGACTTTGGTCGATGGGTTCACATGAAGTGAGGGCTGGAGGAAGATCTGAAACACAGCCAGGGAGGGAGGGAGGGAGGGAGGGAGGGAAAGGGACCCAGTACCCCCTCCCCCATGGCTTCTCTCATGAAACACCTTTTCCCAGACATTGATTCCCTGTGGGGTCCAAGCCTACAAGGAAAAACTGTGAAGAGAAAGCCACTGCAGTGACATGGTTTCCAAGGGGCCATTGCAGGAACCTCAGGAATGAGCAAACACCGCAGGAAGGAGGGGGAAAGGGTGCCACGTTCTTAGGTCCTTTGCTCTCACCTGTCACGTCAGCATCCCTGCTCTTTGCCTGTACGGTTTCACCCTGCAGGCATTTCACCCTCTACCCGAGGATCCCAGAAAACCACTCCATTCCTGAAAGTTAAGGTGGATCTTCTTCCATGTCAGAGAGGGAAGAGGTAGCTAGAAACTCCAGGAGCGTTTTGCATGAATTTGTGACTGGGTGCCCTCTCACTTGCTGAGTGAAATTAGGCATGGCATCATCCATTCCAGGGCAGCTGCTGCCCCAAATGGGAGCCTGGTTTTCCCAGAAGGGTTGACAGCCTGGCCATTTGCTTAATAAGAACAATGGAAACAACTTCAGGGGCTGTCACATCCGTTTCTAACTCATCATGTGCATTACTCACAGTTTTCTCTGGGATAAATTACAGCTGCCTCCTAATTTAGGAATCCACAGAGTGAAATTTCCTGTTTCTGTCAGCAAGCGCTATGCCTGTCGGAGTTGGCATATCGGCGGCAAAAGCGGGTGGGGTGGGGTGGGTGGGCGTCTCCTGGCTTGAAAGACCGCTCTAGCGGCTTATCTTCAGAGCAGCAGGGCAAATCATTGGCCACTAACCTAAGACAAGGAGGGTCTTTCCATGAGGAAGTTGTCATGCTGTAGCCAATGCCTCATAAATGTTTTTTGGGAAGAGGAATATGCAAGAAGGAAACAGAAATGTCTCTGTGGACTTGGGCGAGCAAGCTTCCATGTGCCTTGAGAAATGGTTGCAACCTTTTCGGAAAGCATCAGCAGCGAAAGGGAGAGGCAAGCGCTCTCCTCCCTCATTCTAGTTCTACCTCTGCCTGCCCTGACCCCAAAAATCCATCCAGAAGAACGCATTGTGCTCAATACCTGAAGCACCTTGAACAACAAGTTTGCAAACGCACAGCTAGATGTTTCACTGATCCTGCTTAAGTTCTGCTGCTGTTTATAGAACACATCCGATGAAATCTGGAAACAGCAGCCTGGGAGAGTCCTTCAAAGGGATTCAGGGCCTTGGTGCACAGGAGACGCCTCTGCCTAGCAGTCTGGGCACACAGCTTGCAAATAATGGCCAAAACGTAAGTTTCACAGACCACAAAGACAGCCAAGTTATTCCCTGCCCAAATTACTCCAGATTCAACATTAACGTGCTTCCACCTGACCTCTGGGCCAGCGATTCCTCTCCAGCCATACTGCAATCCCTGCTTCTTGTCCATTGGCACCACACCAACCACAACAGCACCACTCAAAGGCGCTCCGCCTTGTCCTCTGGGCAGCCTCTGGGGCTAGGCTGAGCAAGGCAGACTCTTGGGTTCTGTGCCTCTCAGCTCCCGAGAGGGCTGGGCCAGCGGGGTGAGGACCTCTAGCGTTCCACGTCTGCCATGGCATCTGCCCGGGAAAGTCTTAGGTTCACCTGGAAAGGGATTGGGTGGAGGTGGGGACCACATGGGGAGGGGGGGAGGAGGCATGGACCGGGACCGGCGGACCAGTAGGGATGGTTGACTTGATCAAGCTCCGGTTCTCATCATTCTTTTTCCTTTGTGATGTTCTTTCCCCTCCAGAGTGATACTTTCCTTCTTCTGTTAACATGGAACTTGTATACACTGTCCATTTCAAACTTCACCCATGCATACATACTCCCCATACAAATGTATGAAGTGTACCCATGGGTGAGTGTTGTTTTCAAGTTAATGTGCTAATTTATTGAATTTTAACATGAATATTTCGTCTTGGGTGCCTTTTCCACATCAGACACATTGTGTCACGTGCATGGATTTTGCATCTACTTTTTTTCTCAACGGCACACCTTTTTCAATGTTCCAAACCTTTCTCCTGCCTGGGTCAAAATTAAAGGATTTTCTGGATTTTCCTCACAAATCAGCAGAACCCTAAAGACCACTTTGGGGTCCTCGGGCTTTGCTGCCTCCTCCTGTGGCAGATTTCAGTGCCATGGGTCAAAGCCCCTGCAGGCTTGTCCTCATTGTTTGGCCCATCCCGCTCCCACTGCAACAAGGAAAGATGGTTTTCAGTGGAAACCAGAGGGGTCACCAGGCTGGCCTCTCCCTAGAGAGAGCTTCCCCACCAAGACCCTTCGCCCAGCTCCTGAGGGTGCCACCCCTGCCCTGAGGGACTGTCAAAGACGCCTGCTCCTGCCTGTCCTTCCCCTTCCCGGCTTCTCCTTCAGGTTGCACTTCTTCTGCTTACATTTCTAAAAATGCAAACTCCTTTGATCAGCTGATCCCTTTCTAGCTCCCTTTGTCTTCTCCCACCTGCCCTATTTGTCAAAACTCAAGTAAGCCATGCTTTGATCTTTATTTTAAGGACGGGCTGCTATGCGTAAGCTATGCGGGTAAAAGCTTATGATGTCAGCCCAACACGATCATACTGCAAATTTACTTTCCAGAAGTTTAGTTAAAATTATTTTAATTTAATTTCACAATTGGCTCTTGCTGAGAGCATTTCTTTTTCTTTTTAAAAAAATCTTCTACCCAATGAAATCTAATTAATATGTCATGTAGCTACAAAATAAAGATATCAGTAGTGTCTGAAGACTTGTAACATTTGGCATCATTTCTCACTTTAAGCTTTTGTAGGCCTGAAGAGGGATCACAGAACAGAATGAACAAATAACCAGAGGCGATGAGTAATCTGTAAATGACCATCAGCCCCTCCCCCCCCCAAAACAGAGCGTTTCCCTTTCCCAGCTTTATCTGATCGGGAGTAGGACAAATTTACATCCAAGGCTCTTTTAGATATTCGTGAGCAATTAGACTGCTGTAAGGCACAGTTCTTCCATTGGTCTGGGTCTCTTTGCAGAGATGAATGGCATGTAAATGAAAATAATACATACATGAAAATAATAAACGAAATGAGATCAGGATCCAGTCCTGGCTATTCCTTGTTCACCTGCCTCAAAGCTCCCCTCCATTCCATACTGAAGACAAGTTCTGAAAACCTTCCGCTGGCCGACCTGCACTACTGATCTGTGGCACAGGAAAAAGGCCTCCCTGGGGGAAGGAGGCATCAAAGACCAAAGGAAGGGAACGCTCCACACCCACAACGGCCCAAGGAAGCGCAGCAGTGGTGCTCCAGAAGAAAGGGGTCCCTTGCCAGGGAAGAGGCAAAACCCCAGGGTGGCCATAGGGCCTTTCTTAAGAGGCACAGGCCATTCTGGGCACAGGGGCAGCTCACCAAACCGAGCTGTTGGGGTCTTAGGGAAGGGGCTGAATCTGGCTGGAAAAGGTGAGGGCTCAGCCTTTGAAGTCCAGGGAAATGCCTGCCTTTCGCACAGCAGCTGCAGATTAGGGCTGGCCCTGGGCTCCCCTGCCATCCTTTATTCACCTGATTTAGGCTGCCTTCTCCCCTGCACATGGGGCTCAAAGTGGCCAATGATAAAACGAACAGACAAATACAGGTAAAGAATTCGAACAACTTCAAAAGCCATTACATATTTCCCCCCCTAAAGGCAGCCACATGGGTTTTAAAATGCCCTTTACAACCATCCAGCTCACTGCTATTAAGTCTTGCCTGAATAATGACTGATTTTATCACTATTTTGTTCATTTGTGTATTTAATTCCACCTTACCATTAAAAGGCATGAAAATTTACAGAGAATCCATTTTCATGACCAATAAGATTGGGAAAAAGGGCAACAGCAGCATCACAACCATTTAAAAACAGGTAGTGCTTTAAAAGGTACTTTCAGGCCTTGTCCTTCCTACGAGGGGCAGCTTCCATCTCAATGTCTAGTGGATTGTGAGTGTGTGTATATGTGTGTGTGTGTGTGTGTGTGTGTGTGAGAGAGAGAGAGAGAGAGAGAGAGCGAGAGAGAGCAAGGGCAATCAATATTCAAGAGCGTGGGCCTACCCCTCTCAGATCTGTTGCTGCAGCTGCTTCAGGCAAGGATCTATCAGCTCAGCAGGTGCCACAGTGAAGAACAGAACTGCGGCACACAGGCAGCCACACCACACACCCCAGCCAGGCCAGGGCCAGGAACGGCAGGACTCCATGGCGGCTGGAAGGGAAACCTGGCACGTGGCAGGAGAAGAGGGAACACCAGCCAGCCAGCCAGCCAGCCGCCTGTCATGACTGCAGACTCCCTCCCTCCCTCCCTCGCTGCAGCAGGCACAGAGGGAGACCCCTTCAACTCTAGCCCCCCCTCTCCCGTGTTTTGCTTCCAAGTGCCCCTGGGGATGGAGAAGCAGGCATACACGGAATACGAAAGCGAGCATTTCTGCAGCACACACATGAACGCAAGCACACATGCAGTCCCGCTCAGGTTTTATGCTTCGCAATGAGCAGCCTGCCTCTTCCATGAGAAAACTGGAGATCTCTTTAGTTGCCACCACCCCAAACTGGCAGGTGTCCCTTCTCATGAGCAAGGGAGGTACCTTGAAGAGTAACTGGTGTTCAGGGACATAAGCTCTTAGGGACTGCACCCCACGCACATAGGCTCTGTCTGCATATGCTTGCAGCACACAAAGCCTGTTCGTTTTTAACGCACCCCAAGGCCCTCTGGTGTTTTTCCGACAGCCAGAAAAGGGGGCCAAGCCCACCCTCATGCCCTTGAAAACATCTCAGGAGGAAACCATGGCATGAAGTGCTGTCTTTGTTATACATGCGTATGTGTGAAATTTGGAGGGGCTGGCAACCCCTTGGAAAGGATTACTCACACCAAATTCTGGACAAATTTGCACTCACCCAAATGTAAAAGGGCCAGCCAGTTTTACACATTCTTCCTTTGAACTGGCATTTTTTTCATATTGTATATGAATCTGAGGACATTACAGCCTCTCTTGAGCTGACGAGTTCTAAAATAACAAAATTCAGAGAAATCTGCATTTTTGTGCTACTGACCTTTAGAGTTTGCTTTGCTTAAAGTTTGTGAGCATGCTGCTGCATTTCCGTAGCAGAGCAGTGGCTCTGACTAACACGTTGTGCTATGGCACTAAGACTTCCACGAGGCAACAGACTGAAATAAAAACCCGAAGTGTGTGCCATTACCTAACACACTAAGAGACACCTGTAATAAAGAGGCAACAACTCTTCCTTCCCCTCCTGCTACCTTCCCCCCCTCCGCAACCCCCATGTCTTCCTTGTGGGATTCTTGTCCGCAATATGATGGAAAAATAATGTCTCACTTTCTTTTAGTGCCTGAAGCAAAGCAGTTCAGACTGATTCAGATCTAACTCAGACCGATCCGATATCTGATTCAGAATTGATGGCTCTCAAGCTGCCTGCTTTGGTTCAGGGCTTGGACAGATCTCTCACGCTAAAATGGTTGTTAGAAGCCTTCTATTATGACTGGGACTTTTGTCTTAAGCACTAAAGCTATCAGATGCCTTACCTTGGGAGGGTGCGGACAGGGGTGGTGGGTGGCTGGGGCAGCAGGTGACTGGCTGTTCTGCTCAGGCAGCAAAATGCCTTGGGTCAGCCCTATCTGGGAGGAGTCCCTTTGTTTCTCACAAGAACAACCCTACAGAGTCAGGTTGGACTGAGAGGTGGCAGGCAGTGGATTTGCATCCAGATTGTATGGCCTCTTTCACCCACGCCCTGCCTGCCCTGTCACACCACTTGAGAGAGCATGTGGATGTTTCCTGCGAATTTTCACGCCTTTCTTTTCTCTGTCTGCAAGCCTCCAAGTTCTTTCACTGACTGATGCTGTTGAAGAAACTATCCATCCGTGCGCGCGCACACACACGCATGCCTGCACTCCCACCCACATGCTGGGAAGGGTTCTGCTATGAAACCATCCAGCTGTTCCTCATTTCCTTGTTCTTGCATTTCCCCCCTTTAATTTTCTCATTAAAATAATCTTACTAGCGAAGGAGAAAAGATAAGCACCCTGCACGTCTGCTGAAGGCAAGACCTTCCCTGAGATACAGGGGCTGTTGTTGTTTTTAAGGCCAGCCCCCTCGGCCTTTCCGAGTTCCGAGACCCTCTTGGGAGCTAGAAAAGGGCACCTGCCCGCTGCGTCCACAGACGTCTGTGGCCATGGCTAGCCGTCGGCTCCTTGGGAAGGCAAAGGAGGAGCTCGGACCACGGGGCGCCTGGTGCGTTTGGCCTTCCTCTGGCTCATCCTTGCCACAACCCCTAGTGCACCTTTTAGGAAAGGCCCTCAGGACCAGGGAGGCCAGGCTGATGTCCTCCTCTCTCCAAGGTTTCAGACCTAAATCCAAGACCAGATGTGGGGTGGGGGCGCCGGGACCTCGAGAGGCCACACAGGCTGGGAGAGAGAGGATGGAACTGCTTCAGCTCAGGGGCTTCCACCCATCCACCCATGCTGTTTTACCTACAGAGCACAGACGTATTGGGAGTTTTTGAAGGCTTAAGCTCATCACCACCGGGCAGAGAGCTCGACCCTTTCCCACAAGTGAAGAGTGCTTATTTTCAGCAGCACTAAACTATTTTTTTACTTCCATAGCCACAACGATGCTCCAGTTTAAGTGAGTTAAAACAATGAACCTGTGTGAGCTCGGAGTGTCGTCCTCTTTTACCTTTGCTTGGCTCTGACAGGGTGGAAAGCAGGTCAGGGGCTCCCGACCAATCCTTTGGTGATGTGCAGTGGATCGACAAGGATTCCCAGCTCCCAAGAATTTAACAACTGCAATTTCAAAAGCAGAAAACCGTTTCCTCCAAAAACTGTGGAGGACAACAGGAACAGAATGGTCTCATCCATGGGATCCAGTTGTGATCCTGTTGCTGAAAATCGTTTCCTGGCTGAGTGAGTTATTTCTTAATTTTCAGCCACTGTGTTGTGCTTTGTGTCACTCTGAGGACCTCACAGCGCTGGGGAAAACAAAGCAGCTCCAGCAAGCCCATCATCCACCACCCACCCCCTGCTGGGGTTTGGGAAGGGCTTGACAACCCAGGAGATACACACAACTCTCAATGGAGCCCCTCCTAAGACCGTGAGATCTGGAGTCTAAATGGCCCTGAATGGCCCCAAGTCACTGTTCAGATTTATGGGGTAGGGATGCTATGGCATCAGGACAGGAACAGGACAGGAAGAGGGGTATGTTTACCCCCCCCCACCGCATCCCCATCTGTGTTCTCAATGAAAACCACTTCCTGTGCCAATGGGAGTTTCCCCCTCTATGTTGACTGCTGTGCTTAGGGTCAGGATCTGAGATGGAGAAGGAAGCTAAACCTTCCCCCCTTCTCCCCGCAATCTACTGTAATACCAGTGAAAATCAGCCTCCACCCCCACCCCCACCCCCCCACCTATTAAAACCATGCACTCCTTCATAGGCTACACTCTCCATGTGCATAACACAGTTTCAGTGGCTTCCCAATTGGGGAGGCTGTCCACAGCTCAAGGTAATCCTCACAGCCACATTCGAATGGAGAAGTGGACAAACAACTATTAAAAGAAAAAGAAAGAAAAAATCAGCTCCATAGCGTATTAAGAATGCCTCAAATGCCATCATAATTATTTCATTGTGAGGCAGAGTTACACTTGAGTAGATCCATGGACATCGAGGCAGCTTCACAGCCCTGACTAATGGGCCTTTCATTTGGTGGTTCTGCTCTGAGCAGCATCTTGCTCCTGTGGTTGTCTGACTTTTCTGAACCGGCAGGTTTTCAAGGCCTTCTTCTTGAGGTGGGCAGAGCATAGATGCCCTTCTAGCACAGGGCCAGTTTAGGTGCTCCTTTGAGGCCTGGTTTGTTACAGCTCTTTCTTCCTGGTTCAGAGCCACCATGGCTTCCCTGTGGCTTTGTGGCTCTGTCCCTAAGCCACAGCAGCAAGGGGTGGGGTGGGGAGGGAGACGGTAGGGTCAGTTCTCTGGCCCCTGGCTCCCAAAGCAGCAGGACAGGTGTGCTGACCCTGAACTTCCCACTCGGCCCCTGTCAGCTCCCAGCAGGAGATGTCACACTGATGGCCAACCACCTGTCTCCACAGGAGCAGGAACCCGGCCGAAAACTCCTCCAGGTGTCAGACTGTGCCACGCCACGTTGCCTGCGCCACACATCAGAGATGGCTCAGGTGTGCCCCAGTCATCTCCTCGACACAGGAAACTCCAGTAGACAGCAGTGCCAGAGTTCCCACATACAAAATCATAAATAAGATACTAGAATAAAATAAATAACGGAATTGCTGGAGTTTGGGGAAACCTCCAGTGAGAATGCCTTGCAAAATGGAAGAGGCCGGAATGAACACGCAGCAGGGCAGAAGGGGCCTTGAGAAGACAGAGCCTCCCAGCGAGCCTGGCACCCCGGGGTCTGCTCAGCTGTGCTCACCCCCCCCACCCCTTTGGTCCTGGCCTGTGGTGGTGGTGGGGTTGCCCTCCCTGCCAGGGAGCCAGATCCTGGCCCGTCAGAGAACGAAGTGGCCCCTGACTCACCCACGCTGACCGTCCATCCGGAGAAGGTCTTAGGTGGCCCGGCCTGTCTCGGCTTCTGGCCCTGTCCACCTGCACGATAGAGCTGAGTTTGGGCTTCCAGCAGTTTGACCTGGGGGCCTCCGGAGGCTAGCCAGACTCAGCGCCCTAGCAGCCAGGCAGGGCAAGACCGGCGCCGCTGGCCCTGCTTCCCATCCATGCGGGCGAGCAGAAGGGTCAAGGCGGCCTCGGCGGGCCAAGAGGCGGCAGGAGAGCGCGTGGAGCCAGGGGAGCAGGGCAGGGCAAGGGCCGGCCAGGGGGAGGCCGGAGAGGGCGGCGGGTCGGCGGCAGGGGACCCTCCGGGAAAGGGGCGCCTCCTACCTTGCAGTCTCCCAGGCAGGACCGGACCGAGTAGTCCTCGGCCTGCAGGTACTTCTCCAGCAGCAGGTCGAACTCCTCGTATTTTTCCTGAGCGTGTTGGTCCAGGCGCTGGTAGGCCTCCAGGCAGCTCCCGCAGGCCTCGCCGTGCTGGGCTCCGGCCGCCGCGGCCAGCGAGTCCCCCAGCAGGTGCGCCAGGCTGCAGTCCAGGCTCTCCGGCCCGGCCATGCCGCGCAGCAGGTCCCAGACCGTGTAGGCCGCGCAGAACGGGAGGCGGAAGCGCCCGAAGTGCTGCGCCAGCCAGTCCAGCTGCGAGGCGGCGGCGGCGGCCGCGGCGGCGGCGGCCGCGCCGGGCCGCAGAGGCACCGAGGCGGGGAAGGCGGCCAGCGGGCCCTGCAGGAGCCGCCGCTTGCTGCAGGCGGCGGCGGCGCTCAGCGGCTCGGGCCACGGCTCGGCGGCCGGGCAGGTGGGCGAGGGCGAGGGCGAGGGCGAGGGCCAGGCCCAGGGCTCCGGCGCGGCCAGGCTCCTATCCTTGGCGGTGGGCTTGGCCCCGGCGGCGGCGGCGGCGGCGGCGCAGAGCCACAGGCGGTCGGAGAGGAGGACGGTGAGGAAAAGCAGCGCGGCCAGCGAGCGGCGCCATCGCTGGGCCCGCTCCGGGTCGGCGCAGGGCTTGTCCGGCGGGCTGCTCGGCGGCGGCGGCGGCGGCGGCGGCGAGGGCCCGGGAGCGCGGGGCCAGCGGCAGGAGCCGGGTCGGGGGCGGCGGGTCGGGGGTCTTCGCCTCCTCACGGGATCCTCACCATCTTCTGCTCGGGGAGGCATCCACGCGCCGCTGATCATATTTTTCGGGGGCGGCGTGGAGGGGGCCGGGCGCGCGCGGAGGGTGGCGGCGGCGGCGGCGGCGGCGGCGGCGGCGCTTCTGGGCTGGGCGCCTCGCCGTCCCCCCACCCCAAGAATGTCACCTACCTCCTCCGCCTCCTCCTCCTCCTCTCCGGCATGGTGGCGGCGGCGGCGGCGGCGGCGGCTCGGCGATGAGCGGCGGCAGCATCGCTCTCCAGGCGGCTGGCGGCGAGGAACCGCCTGGGCCCCGTCCACGTCCTCCCCTTGGTCGTCGTCCTCCTCCTCCTCTTCCTCCGGTGCCGGCGACCCCCGTGCGGTTGCCCCCAGCCTCCTCCTCCTCCTCCTCCTCCTCCTCCTCCTCCTCCTGCGGCCGCGGGGCTGCTAAGGGCTCCCACCGGCCCAGGCATGATGCCGCGCTCCCGCCGCTGCCGCGCTGCCCCTCACCATGGCCGGTCCGGGCGAGGCGAGGCCGCGGGGCGGCGCAGCGCCGGCAGCATCACCAGCCGCCCGCTCCGGTGGACGGCTGCAGCGGCTTCCCTCCGGCCGTCACCGTCCGGCCGCCCGCATCCTCAGCCCGGCGGGCCGGCCGGCCTGCCTCGTCGGCGCTCTCTCGGTTCCGCCCTCGCTGCCTGCCTGCCGCGCGCCGCCTCAGAGGCCTGGCCTCGCCAGCTCCAGCAGGTGGGCCCCGTCCCGGTCGCTCAGGCGCGGCCGCATCCGCAGCATCCCGGCGCCTGGCCGCCCCTCGGAGGCCTTCTGCCCCGCGCCGCCTCACGCCGTCGCCATCTTCCGCGGCGCAGAGAACACCTTGAGGAGACGCGGAGCGCGGCGGGGAGGGAGGGAGGGAGGGAGGGAGGGCGGCCGGGAGGAGGGGAGGGGAGGGGAGGGGAGGGGAGCGGGCGGAGCGTGCGCGCTCCTCCCCGCGCGCCTGCCGCGCTTCCTCTCGCCGAGCCCGGAGCGCGGAGCCGGCCTCGCTCGGCGGCCCCGGAAAGCCTTCCTCCCTCCTTCCGCAGCGCGAACGCGAGAGGACTCCTCTGGCCGTCACCGCCACTGCCCCGCGGCTCCCGGGCAGGCGGGCGGGCTCCGGAGGAGGCGCCTGCAGGCGCTCCAGGGGCCGGCGGGCGCCGTGGTGCTGAAGGACAGCTCCGGCCGGCCGGCCGGCGGGCGAGCGGGCTCCCTTGGCCTCGGTGCCCGGCCGCGGCGCCTCCCGCCCCTGCCCTCAGCCCCTGGGCGCTGCTCTGTGGCGGCGGCCCGGGAGGGGCCGCGGGTGGCGGCCGGCGGCGGCGGGGGGCGACAGTGGGAGTAGACGCCAGGCGGTCCCTCTCCGGCCCGGCCGAGCCTCCTCCCGCCCTTCCATCGGTGCGTCCATCCCGTCCCTCGAGCGAGCCCTGCCAGAGGTGATCCCAGACAGGGCCGGGGAGGTCCCGCGCAGGGGGCCGCACCCGGGCCGGAGAGGCCGTCCTGGGATCCCTTGCTGAGGTAGGCCTGCTGGGGAGGCCTTTCCCCCGCTCGGGCTCCTGGCAGAAGCGAGTGCCACCCAGGTTCTCTCCCCCCTACCTGCCCTCCTGCCTGCCTGCCTGCCTGCCTGGCCGCCCGCCGACGCTCGCCGAGGCTCCCTGTTCCCCGCCGGGATGAGTCTCCAGATGAGACCCTGTCGGGGTCTGCGCTTGGAATTTGTGCTCCCTGGAGAGCCTTTCAGCGGGTGAGGGCCAAGGGCCTTGAAAGAGGAGAGCTGCTGAGACCTGGGTTCAAATCTCCGCTAAACCAGGGAGACTCATGGCTGGGGGGTGGAGTGGCAGCTGGTAAACCCCCTCCTGAAATGGCTGAAACATACCTGGAAAAGCAAGGAAGGGTTGGCTTAAGGTGGAGGGGCGCCTTGACGCCTGCCTCCTTTTCTCCGTGAAGGGAACCAGAGTACAAAAACGCTGCAATTCCAGCAGTTGAGACTATATTTTTTGTAATGGAGGAGGGAGATATATTTTCACTCCTATTAAAAAACAAAGATCAGCCATCTTTGAATTACAGCTGCTGTTCATTGATGCTGCAGTTTCAGTTCCTTATCTTGCCACCTCTTGAAAGGCAGACGATTCTACTGGTGTTTTGTTACCCAAGTTCCTAATGTAGAAAATTTTGTTCTTCTCTGATACGCTGAGCTTTCAGAGGGAAAAGTCTGGTTGTGGGATGAGTTTCCCAGGGAAAACTTTGAGCTGCACACCAGCATAAGGGGGGTGGGGGTGGGCAGAGTTATGTGCCATACCTTGTAGTGTGTGGCAGATCTGTCTCTTTGAGGGAAAAACTCGAATGCCTTGTGAGCAGGTGCTTCTGCTTGGTGAGAAGGTCTAGTTTCTTTTGTCTAGAATGATCTGGGAAACATTGGCCTACTTCATACAGGGAACCTCAGGTGTTGTCATTGTTGTGTTCATCTCTTCATTTTGCTTATTTATCTATATGATGCATTTTAACAAAATGTCTCTTACTTTGAGATGGTCAGTAAAGAAGGCTACGGATCTACCCCCTCTTCTCATCAATCTGGGCTGAGACTCTATTGTTCACTTGGGGTGGAACAAAAAAGGAAAAAAAGGGTCTGTCCTAGACATGGAAGAGCAACTCCAAAACGTGGCAAATTTGCCTCCGGTGTCATTACAGGGTGTGGCCTTGTCCTGTTAAAACAGGCATTACCAATGATAAGTTAACAGGTGAAATGAAAATAAAGAATGGTAAGATCTAATGATTCCAATGATGTATGGAATTTATACTTGGAGTATGTCTTTTTGAAGGGGAAAAGCTATAGGCCAGTGGAAGAATCAATGTATTTTTGGAGAGGTATGGGGTGAAAAGGGATATAAACTGATATTACTGGTCACCTAGTCCCAAGGGTGAAGGTGGCACAGGTGGGAAAAGTTCAATGTGTAGGGTGTGTAGTCATCACTGAGTTTGTATTTTAGTTTTAATTTTATTATTTGTAATTCAAGGAAGAGATTAAAGGAGAGGCTTGGAATAAGATATGGTCACAAAGAATAATGAAGAATATGTCTATAAGGGTAAAATAAAATTGTTATAAGGTAGCATGGAGATGGTAGTTTACTCCAGTAAGATTGAATAGAATAAATAAAAATGTACCATCTCAATGCTGAAGATATAAAAAGGAAAAAGGGACCTCTATGCATATGTGGTGGACTTGCGAAATAAGAAAGAAAGAATAGGCACTGGTTTTTAAGGAAATTAGAGAAATTATTGGATATGATATTCAGATATCACCAATCATAGCCCTCTGGAGGATGGCAAGCCAACTAATTAACTCATCATAATGACGAATTTCATCAGTTACTAATTTTCATATAACAATGAGTGAGGTTACTAAACTAACAGATTTCTTTCAGGTGCTAAGCTCAGCTGTTTTCATCCAATGACTAATGACTTCTGCAAGTCATCAACAAATCCATATGTCCAGAAATCAGTTAAATTTATACTATAGTTACATTTCCTCTCTTTGCAATTCTAGATAGTCTTCAAAATTTATGCACAACTCAGCACTTTTAAGTCTTTGCAAAATGGCTCTGCAGGAATTCGTTCTTCTCTCTCTGAGGTCAGAGTGGGCTTGAGTAAACCTATTTCTCCCTATTCCTAACCTGACCCGAAGGAAGCGGGGGAATGTCATCCTGGGCTCGCCCATCTGAAGTGGCTGGAGAAAGATCCCTCTGGCAGCCGAACCTCAAGACAATTGGACCATTAGCCATCTGGTTCCTCTTGCAGGTTGGGCCAAGGGGGAGCCCCAGAGGGAGGGGCGGTGACATTCCTCCTTGCTCATCCCTCCCATGCCTTTCCCAGAGATGATGTTTTGGCCTCAGTGGAAGAAACCCTGTCATCCTTTTTTTTTTTTTTTTTTTTGGAGAGACTCAGTTCTAGAGTTTGAAGCATTTGTCATTTCAACCAGATTTCCAGTGCTCAGAACAGAATGGGTAAACATTTCCACCTCCAGATCAGTTCTGTTTGACTTGGTCCTGATTTGTAAGGCAAACATTTGGGTACAAATCGCATTGGATGGTATCCACACACTCCTGCCTCTGACTTTGCAACACGTGCAAACTGGACAGTGGCAGCAACTGAAGATCAGAGTTGGCTCATGCCCTACAAACCTTCATAAAATCAACAAGGAGATACCAAATATGTGCTGGAGAAATTGTGGACTAAAAGGGTCATTAGAACATATGTGGATTTCCTGTCTGAAGGTGGAACTGTTTTGGCATGAGGTAATAAAATGGCTAGGGGAAAAAAATAACACGCCAAAAAATAATTCCCAGTGAAACTTTATTGTAGGCATCCTTCAGTCTCGAGAGACTATGGTAACGTGCTCTGTATGGAGGACTTGGAACAGCGTCTAGTGTGGCTGAGAAGGCCAATTCGAGAGTGACAATCCCTTCCACCCTGAAGACAAAGACAATCAGTCCCCTGTCCAGCTCCCTGGTTTGGCTGGTTTCGGGACTGCCTCTTTGCCTCGGCCTGCTGAACAAGGGTCTCTTCAAAATGGGAGAGGCCATGCTGCACTGCCTGCCCCCAGGCTGAATGCTCAGATGTCAAGGTTTCCCATCTGTTGAGGTCCATTCCTAATAATAATTTATTATTCTCATTATTCAATGGAGGGAATGAGCATTTATATGAGAAAGAGCTGGTGGAGATCCTCACAGAAGCAGCGAGAACTGAAATAGCTTGTACTTGGGAGAATGTAAAAGGACTCACCTTCTAAAGATACAGAGATAGGATATGGACAAGACATTAATGTAGAAACTCACCCGAAGGGTTAGAATCTTTAGAGGAGAAATAAAATTTCTTTGGTTGTGGTAGGTTTTTCGGGCTGTTTGGCCATGTTCTGAGGGTTTTTCTTCCTAACGTTTCGCCAGTCTCGGTGGCCGGCCTCTTCAGAGGACAGGACACGTTTCCTGCTGCCGGAGCCCTCCGCCTGAGCAGAGGCGTAGTGGGCGTGCAAGGGCCACCGAACGAGCAGCATTCCTTGCCTTCTGCTGCCCCTCTGTGGGCTGTCTGAGGAACGGCAAAGCGTCCAGGCAACCCAGGCTGCCTCGACTAGAACTGGACTAAAGTGGAATGTTTCAGAAGTTCCCGTCAGTGCTTACCCTGAGATGTGATTTTCTCTGGATAAAGTGCTTTCTTCGCATTTTGTAAGAGCTGCCTTTCTTTATAAATATGGAGAACAGGTGGGAGTGGAAGGTCACAGCACTGACACCCCAGAACCTGTCCCAAAGTTCACTGCTGCTCCACCCATTCTGGGGAGAACTGAGGGGAAGGGGCACCCAACATCACCAGGAGGCACCTGAGCAGCCGCTCAGCCCCTCTGTTGGCTGCTGGGGCTCCAAAAGGCAGCCTCCGCATGATGCCCCTGAGTCAGCATCTTCACCGCTTGGAGGAAAGCAGCTGGTAGGAGGTGCATCCCAAATGGAGGGGAAGGAGAGACCCCTGGAGAAACTGGTGTGTGTGTGTGTGTGTGTGTGTGTGTGTGTGTCCGTCCGGCTGAACTTCTCCAACCAATGCTGGCCTCTTAAGCAAAAGGGCCCCACCCCCACCCCCTCACCCTGCCGCATACCCTGAATCTTTTACAATCAGGGCCCCAGGACCAGGAGAGACCCCTGAGAAATCGCCCAGCCCTCCTCTGCCTGCCCACCTCACTGGTGGGCAACCTAGACAGGCTGTCTGTGGTTTGGTCCTTGTGCCTGTGGCTCGACAACAGCCACGGTTCCTCAGAGGGAGGAAGATGGAAGGGTGAGGGTGGGGGGGCGGATCCATCTTTACGTTCTTCAAAACTCTTTCAAAAAGGCTGGTTTCTCAAAACCCACCGCTTTGTTTCCTGAGTGGCAATGAAGCAGCTTTGACCCAAGGAGGGACCAAATCCCACTCACCAGCACAGACGGTGCTCCTCTGTGGTCCTTCCGCCACCACGACTCTTCTGGCCATGTCCTATGTTTGTGCCCTGACCCCTGCAAGGAGCAACACAAGACACTGGTTTCCACATCCAGGTAGTTGCCTGCGAGGACTGGAATGTGTCGCTCAGCAGGTGGGGGCCTTCCCAGCACTCTGGGACCCACTTCACTACAACTCCCCCCTGGCTGCTCCCTCCAGGACCCCCGCCTTCCCTCTCGCCCTGCGGGGAGCCTGGGCCTCCACAGACAGACCTCTCAGGGAGGGGAGGGGCAACGTCTATTTATAACACCCGTGAGTGGTGGGACTGGTGGCACTTTTCATCTATGCGCCTTTAAAGAAGCACCAGATGGAGGACTGGGAGGGGAGAGCAAGCACCCTCCTTTGCCCCCCTCCCCCTTATACACCCATTACTAGGGCCAAGTGTGCCTAGAGCCAGGGTGAGGCCTAATCCGTCTGTGCCCGCTGTCTTCCCAACCTTTCACTTATTTATAATAATTTCTATCTCTTCCTCAGTAATTGTTCTCTCCATTATTTCTCTACCCTCATCTGTTAATACTTCCTTAAAGTTCTTTTTCATATATTCTTCAATCTTTCCTATGGAAGGTTTCTTACTTGTATACAAGTCTTTATAAAGTTTTTGAAAAGCTTCTAGTTTTTCTTTCATTTGGGGCACATGTTCTGGACTCAAATACTGAGCCATGCCTTTCACCCCTCAGTTTTCTCATGCACATATTGCTGCTTCACCCATTTCACAGAAGGCAAGTCAATTAATTTCCCATCCTAAGCCATCTGTCTCCATTAGATTTGCTTCTCATTAATTAAGCTTTGGTTAATTGCCCTTATTTGTCATTACTCCCAAGTCACCACCAAATGAATTAAATACTATTTAAATTAATTCATACCCCCAGCTGAATAGCTTGCCCACCCGTCTAGATCATGTCCGATTATTATCTAGCAAAGGTATATTGCCTAAACTAAAGCATTCAAATTTTACCTTCAGAAATCCACTCTTTGTCCACCTGTTCTGCTTTTGCTTCACTTCTGAAAGAAGGAAAGAGAAAAAGGGAAAAAGGACTCCTCCAGCACCCTTGCTTTCCTTGTGCTGGCCCAACGCCTGGGTTCAAGCTAGGGCCCTCAGTGTGTAAAACCTAAGAGTGTCCCATGCAACCCTGGTTGGCTTGGTTGTTGAGATTGGGTAAAAAAGAAAAAGGCAACAAAAAGCAGAGTAACAGCTGTTTAAGAAACTGAAAACCCCAGGCGGGGAGTGACTCTACGAGGATTAACCATGAATTCACAAAACACACTGGCTCCCAAGACCTTCGGAGTTCTTCATTAGCTCTTATGATTATATATATATATATAAAAAAAGGACCGGGGGAACAGATTCTGAGTTTGCAGGCTCTGGCAAGGCTGCCATAGTGTTCGGTGGCTTGCTTCTATCAGGCCGGACATGTGTTGTTGTTGTTGTTGTTGTTGTTTCCCTGTCTTGGTGCATCCAATCTCCCCTCTCTTGGGTAATGTTTGTTCCTGGGATGAAAGTTTCACATTTGTTTGAGTCCCTTGGAAAGAACAAAATTTCACCTTCCTCCACCACTCCAGAGTGGGAACCCAGATTCCTGGTCCAGAAGAATTTGGCGGGGAAGGGGAGGGCTCCTTCCCTCCCTCCACCCCTTCCCACTGGCCTTCCTCCCCCTTCCCTGCTGAGCCAGATGTGAGGGCTCTGCCAGGGCTCTGCTCCTGGATGAGGGACGCTTGCTTTCTTCTTGCCTGCTGACAGAAGGAGAGGAGGAGGAGCAGCCCCTCCCAAGAAGCCAAACCAAAGGAAGGCCCTTCAAGCCCAAGAAAAACAGTTTTGCGGTGGGGGGGGGGGAGGGGAGAGGGCCCCTCCCATATGGTCTGAAAGGATGCAATTGTTGGGGACTCCCTAGGAAAACATGCTGGAGACAGTGCTCTTTGCGTGGGCACATGCACATCCCTGCTCGGTTTTGCTCTAGAAGACAATCAGATGGAGTTGTTGTTGTTTTGTCCGAACTCTGTCAAGTCTTCTAGTTTGCATTTTCAAAGTTTCAAAGTGGGCTCGAGGTCTTGGCCTCTGGACCCTGGGCATGCATGGAGGTATCTCTGCAAGCTCAAGGTATAGCCCACTGGATGGAGGAGAAGTGCAGAGGTGCTCCCTGCCTGTCTCACCCATGGGTGCAGCGCATGTGGCTTATTGCCAGTGGCTCTCTGCATGTACGACAGCAGCTGCTGGGAGATGGTTTGGTTCAAGAAAAAACCCCAGTGAATCCTGGCTCCTCTTTGGAGGCCATCCAGGTCCACTTTGGCCAGCACGTTCTAGCACAAGCTCTGCATGGAACAGAATTCAGCCGCTTTCCTCAGTCAGCGCTTCTTCTTCACCATGGACCATCCTATGCCACAGATCTCTCTCTCTCTCTCTCTTTCTCTGACCCTCCCACCACCACCACAACACATGATTAGGAAACAAGAACACAAAGCTGCCTTTCACAGCATTCCAAGGTGGGGAAACAGTTGCCATCTCTCAGGCAAGTTGCTTTGATCCTAAACGTTCAGGAAAGGTCCACAGTTTCCTTGATGGCTGCTGTGAATTCTCCTCCCCTTTGAGGCTTCGCCTTGAGCAGCCTTCCAGTTATGAGGCAGCTGGTGACTGTCTGGGCTTCTCTCATGAGTTGCTCATGATTACAAACTAATAGGAGCCTAGTGATGGGGTTGTGGCTGGAATGTGCCCTTCAGGGTGCAAAGTTGCCAACCAACACATGGTGTTTGCATTTTCTGCCTTGCCATCAAAGTGCACAGCAGAAAATGCTTTACTTGCTTCCTTGTGGAAATGTTGCTGACTTGAGACCCCACCCCACCCATCTTCTGTACTGGGTCAATTTGTGAGACACAGCAACTGAGATTCCCATTCAACCGAATCCAGTTGTCTGCAAATACTTCATCTGGATCCCCCCCACACCCTTTTTGCTCACTTTTTTGCTTTCAGTTTCTCTTCTCACACCTTTTTTAACATTTGCAGGAGAGTGAGAAGCTGCCCAGGTGATATGTGCCCAAGCCTTGTGTTATGCATGCCTGGAAACATGATGGATAGTGGGCTGGCTCTTGATTCATGTCTGTTCCCACAAACGTCCTTCTGTGCCCACATACGGAACATTCTCCTTCCTGCAATGATTGTACAGGAAATGGGCTTCAAATTTGGGATAATAGCCAATGTTTAGGGTCTCATAAAAATAATTTATTATAAGGAATGAAAACTGGCCCACTTAAGGGAGTTGAGAAATCCTTAATGGATTGGAAACTGCAGCTAAACTGCAACAAAGTTGCAAAGTCATCCTCATCAACCTCTTTTGCTTTGATGGCCAAACATGTGTGAGTTTGACAAACGACTGTATTGTATGCAGAATGTTGCCCCTTGTTGCTTGGGAGATCTGAGACTGGGAGGGAGCATCCATCCATCTGCTCTACACCTGGCCTCCAGATCTGACCCCTTGGTGCTCACTCTCAAGGAATAGCTTGAGCCTTCTTCTATTCATAAAGAGTTTCAGGCAACAAGTCAACCGGAGGGTTTCGTGCATCCCAGCACAAGATGTCAGCTGTGGGAGGAGGCTCCTGGGGGGGGGGGGCAGAGAGGAAGCAACAGCACATAACATAAACAAGGCGGAATTCCAAAGCTGACTGTGTCAATCCCATGTCCAAACTTCACGTTTAAAAAGAAATGGCTTCAAACTTCCGCTGTCTCCTGTTTGCACAAGAACTAGGCAGCCTATAAACAACAGCAGCATGCTGGACTGAAGTGAAAACAGGATGCGGCCAGCTGGATTGGCCAGTGGAGGTAGAGGAAGCAGGGCCTCTGGCCTGAAAGGCATGTGGTCCCCTGGAGGCCGTTGCCAAGAGGACATTCCCTTGGGCCAGCAGGCCTGTGCTAGTGGCCAGTGGCAAATGGGGCTTCTATGTGCCTACTTTCTGTATAGGAGCACAACACCCCACCCCCCCAAAGGCATCTATTTGGGCAGATAATGCCAGAAGCATCAAACAGCCCTTCAGACCAGTTTGTTCTGAATCCCAAAAGGCTGCAGTTAACTCGTTAAACCAAAAATAAAACAGAAGTGTGAAACTGCTTAAGCAAAACATTGAAACACAAGCAAAATGCAAATTGGACCGTGAGGACCAGCTCCTTCTGCTTGTGACAACTATCAACCCAACCTGTTCTCACTTGCCCTTATTGGGCAGTCCGGCCCTTGTGAGGCAGCTCCAACCTCCCTGCTAAAGCAATCAGCAAATGTCCTTTCTCCCGGCCTGCAAACCTGCATGGATTCCCAGGGAGCAGGATTTCCTATAACTGTCAGACAGAAACCACAGAGCGTGTCCTTGGGAAACCAACTGCTGCATCCCCTCTGTTGACTTCCAGGAGACACGTTTCCGTCAGGAGCACTCAAGCGACAGGATGGTCACCATACAAAAGAAAACTTCACCTCCCTCCATGCAGGGTGGTTTATGTCACTGAGGCACCCGTGGGGAATGTGCCTTTGAAGAACCACATACCTGCCATTTTCATAATCATTTTTAATATTAATTAAAATTATTCTTATTATAATTTTCTGTTTTCCCATCTTCAGCATTACTAATCACTATTGTTTTGAATTGTTCTTAACTGTTTTAGTTTATAATGTTTGGTGGAACCCGCCCGGAGTAGACTTTGTCTAAAAGGGCGGGATAGAAATCGAATAAATAAATAAATAAAAATAAATCAAAACAAAAAAGAAGAGGAGAAACCAGTGGCAAAACATGTCCGTTCTGGATATGGCCTCCGATCTGTCAGTCACTGCTGTAGAAATGCCATTTGACCTGAGAAGACTGGAAACAGAAGAAAATGTGTGGCTACATCACCACAGCCCTTTAACACCACAGAGCCTCACCCTGGTCTGCTCACAGACTATTGAGAAGACCTGAGGAATATGCTCCTCATTTCATCCTCTCGGTTCTAGAACTGCTGTCTCCTTGGTATTGTCTTTTGCTCTCACTCTTTAGCAGTTCTGTTTTTAGGGTTGCTGTATTATGTGTGTGTATGTGTATATTTGTGCATGTAAACAGACACACACATTGGACTGTGAGGACCAGCTGAACCTCCCTGAGGTTCTCATGGATGAGCTGAGAAAACAGGCTGTTTCTTTTATGACCCTGGACAGAAATAGAGAGAAACAGAAAGAAACGTCTAAGGCGCAAGCCGTTGTCCAGTCCAGCAGACCCAAGGCTAACTAAAACGAGGCCTATAAGCCCACTGTGGCTAGGGTCCTGGATCATCTCCCACCAGCCCTATCTAGCCCATCCGGCAGAAGATCTCTGGTGGGGTGGCCAATTGCTGGTCTCCGGGCCAAAAGGTGGAGGCCTGGGGGTGGGGGCTGCCTAGGTGGCTTTGAGGATGGCCTACAAGAGCACCCCCTTCCCCACTCATTTAACAGGTGCCTCCACCTGGGCACTATGGATGCCGAGCCGCCAAGCCCCTGTCTTGCCTCGAGCCCTGAAATCCAGAGCTTCTCGTAGTGTCAGTCCTGAAATAATATTTCAAGGCAGCCCTGTGCAGTTAGACACCCGGAAGGGTGTTCCTTGGCTGGAATCTCAAGCATTCTTATTATTCCAGATGGAAGGTTTTCCTCTTGTTGTATCCAAATGTCTGTACAACAACAACCACTCGAAAGAACATCCTCACACTGTTTCCTCCCCCCCACCGCCGCCTTCTTCTCCTCTGTGATAATGATATCCATGAGACCACCCAGGCTGAGCAGAGGTTGGTTTTTTCCCCTCCAGTCCTCCCAGGCTTCGTGTTCCGACTGCACACGTGGTGGCTCACAACCACCAAACCCCTTGGCTGTTCCCTTGCCAAGTCCTCTTCCTCGGAGGAGCCTAACGAGAACACAAGAAGGGCCCCGAAGTTGGGTCGGCCAAAGGCCCCTTGCATCTAGCCTTCTGTTCCAGCCGAGGTCAACTGGTTGGTGCCATGGGAACCCCAGAAGAAGGACAGGAAGGCAATAAGACCCCCCCCCGTCACTGTGAGGGAACCCCCCGTCATGTGTCATGGCTAGGAAGTTCATCCTTCTCAGATATGTTTCTTTTGGAAGCTGCCCAGGTTGAGGGAACAACCTCTGATCCTACGCAGGAGCAAAGTCTCTTACTCAACAAGGTGCTCTGTGAACAAGTCTGGCCTTTCACATTTGTATAAAATTTCTGTGAAAGTTGGCAGTTTTGTGCAAAGCATCATGGTTGCCAATGGAAGAACCCTATGGAGAATGGCAGGAAATTCTTCACCACCATGTCCCCACCCCCACCCCCGCCTTGCTGGCAAAAGGAGCCATGTCACAGTTCTGCATTCTTTGTGCAGACAAGAGGAGCCAGGATTTACATGCCTAAAACCCTATACATGGAGGCAAAGAAGAGGGGGCAGAAGGTGTTAAGCCAAGCCTGCTGGGCCCTTGAGGTTTATCTCACTTCTCTTATTCCCCCTCCTCAAGCTTTCCAGAGGAACGAATGTGCAGAACAATCTTTCATGGCTGAGCTGCTCCCAACAGGGCCACGAGAGTGGGGGAACCCGAGAGCCTCTTCAGGAAGAAAGAGCCTGCACAAGAGGGGCCGGGATGCTGGGGTGGGGGGCGAGCTGGGCTCTCTTGGGGAGAGAAAGCTGTGGTGACCTGAAGCTGACACAGCAACACCCCCCCTCCCTCCTTCCTCACTGAGCGGACAAAGGAAACTCGGCAGACGCAAGCAAATTCCTTAAAATTATTTTTTCATTTTCTCCTTTATTAGTTTTCTTTTTTCTTTTCTCTTTTTCCTTTTTTGAGTCAGAGTGAAAAATAAACAGTGCTTAAGTCTCCTATAACACAGGCTTAGCAGCAAAAGCTCCTAGCTCCCAGAGGCCTGTATTTAGAAGGCCTGCCATGACGATTCGTCCAGCTGGGAATAGGAGGACGGTCCCCGGATCTCACCCCTTCCTCCTTGCCCTGCTCCCTCACTTGCACCCCAAGAGTCGGCAGATAACCCTGTGCCTTGGAGGGAAACATTGCTCCACAGGGAGGCAGGAGGAGAAACTCCTCGGAGCGACTCTGTGTGTAGCACCTTGAAGTGTCCGGGGATGGCTACCCAGCTCTTCTCCTGCTCAGGGCAGCCCAACACGATGCATTGGGTCCAATGGACAGAATCCAGTCCTGCCCATTGCCTGGCACCATTCCATACAGGGGGCCAGGTCTGAGGCAGCCCCAAGGGATGAAACCTTGATCCTTCTTGGGCATCACAGTTAGTACTGGACGTTAAAGCACCAACGTGTGTGATGTGCAACCTGAACCAGTGCTTGTGGGAATGGCAGGGAAAGGCAGGTGGGCACCCCGGTAGGCTCCCCCCTCGTCTTCCCTAAATAATGCTGATGCCTTCATTGCTCCACTCAGACTGGCCTGCCTGCCTGCCTGCCTGCCTGCCTGCCTGCCTGCCTGCCTTCCTTCCTTCCTTCCTTCCTTCCTTCCTTCCTTCCTTCCTTCCTTCCTTCCTTCCTTCCTTCCTTCCTTCCTTCCTCCCTCCCTCCCTCCCTCCCTCCCTCCCTCCCTCCCTCTTGAGAGCCAGAGATGTTGTTCCTCTGCTTTGTTAGAGATGGCCACAACCACACACAGGGCTCCATAATGGCTACCACTAAACCTACACATCGAGGCCAGCCCTGGGAATGTTTCCTCCACTTATGAATCATTTCCCTGAGTAGTTACTCCTCTTTAATGCCTACCGGCCCACATGAAGCAGCTATGTTGTTGTTTAGTCGTTAAGTCGTGTCCGACTCTCCGTGACCCCATGGACCAGAGCACGCCAGGCCCTCCTGTCTTCCACTGCCTCCCGAAGTTGGGCCAAATTCATGTTGGTCGCTTCGATGACACTGTCCAACCATCTCATCCTCTGTCGTCCCCTTCTCCTCTTGCCTTCACACTTTCCCAACATCAGGGTCTTTTCCAGGGAGTCTTCTCTTCTCATGAGATGGCCAAATTATTGGAGCCTCAGCTTCAGGATCTGTCCTTCCAGTGAACACTCAGGGTTGATTTCCTTCAAAATGGATAGGTTTGTTCTCTTTGCGTCCAGGGGACTCTCAAGAGTCTCCTCCAGCACCACAATTCAAATGCATCAATTCTTCGGCGGTCAGCCTTCTTTATGGTCCAGCTCTCACTTCCATACATCACTACTGGAAAAAACCATCGCTTTGACTATGCGGACCTTTGTCGGCAAGGTGATGTCTCTGCTTTTTAAGATGCTGTCTAGGTTTCTCATCGCTTTCCTCCCAAGAAGCAGGCGTCTTTTAATTTCGTGGCTGCTGTCACCATCTGCAGTGATCATGGAGCCCAGGAAGGTAAACTCTGTCACTGCCTCCATATCTTTCCCTTCTATTTGCCAGGAGGTGATGGGGCCCATGGCCATGATCTTAGTTTTTTTGATGTTGAGCTTCAGACCATTTTTTGCACTCTCCTCTTTCACTCTCATTAAGAGGTTCTTTAATTCCTCCTCACTTTCTGCCATCAGAGTGGTATCATCTGCATATCGGAGGTTGTTGATATTTCTTCCGGCAATCTTAATTCCGGCTTGGGATTCATCCAGTCCAGCCTTCCGCATGATGTATTCTGCATATAAGTTAAATAAGCAGGGGGACAATATACAGCCTTGTCGTACTCCTTTCCCAATTTTGAACCAATCAGTTGTTCCATATCCAGTTCTAACTGTTGCTTCCTGTCCCACATATAGATTTCTCAGGAGATGGATAAGGTGGTCAGGCACTCCCATTTCTTTAAGAACTTGCCATAGTTTGCTGTGGTCCAAACAGTCAAAGGCTTTTGCGTAGTCAATGAAGCAGAAGTAGATGTTTTTCTGGAACTCTCTGGCTTTCTCCATAATCCAGCGCATGTTAGCAATTTGGTCTCTAGTTCCTCTGCCCCTTCAAAATCCAGCTTGTACTTCTGGGAGTTCTCGGTCCACATACTGCTGAAGCCTGCCTTGGAGGATTTTGAGCATAACCTTGCTAGCGTGTGAAATGAGTGCAATTGTACGGTAGTTGGAGCATTCTTTAGCACTTCCCTTCTTTGGGATTGGGATGTAGACTGATCTTTTCCAATCCTCTGGCCACTGCTGAGTTTTCCAAACTTGCTGGCATATTGAGTGTAGCACCTTAACAGTGTCATCTTTTAAGATTTTAAATAGTTCCACTGGAATGCCATCTCCTCCACTGGCCTTGTTGTTAGCCATGCTTTCTAAGGCCCACTTGACTTCACTCTCCAGGATGTCTGGCTCAAGGTCAGCAACCACACTATCTGGGTTGTCCGGGACATCCAGATCTTTCTGGTATAATTCCTCTGTGTATTCTTGCCACCTCTTCTTGATGTCTTCTGCTCCTGTAAGGTCCCTACCATTTTTGTCCTTTATCATGTCCATCTTTGCACAAAAGGTTCCTTTAATGGCTCCAATTTTCTTGAACAGATCTCTGTTTTTTCCCTTTCTATTGTTTTCCTCTATATCTTTGCATTGTTCATTTAAGAAGGCCCTCTTGTCTCTCCTTGCTATTCTTTGGAAGTCCGCATTCAATTTTCTGTAACTTTCCCTATCTCCCTTGCATTTTGTTTCCCTTCTCTTCTCTGCTATTTGTAAGGCCTCGTTGGACAGCCACTTTGCTTTCTTGCATTTCCTTTTCTTTGGGATGGTTTTTGTTGCTGCCTCCTGTACCATGTTACGAGCCTCCATCCATAGTTCTTCAGGCACTCTGTCCACCAAATCTAGTTCCTTAAATCTGTTCTTCACTTCCACTGTGTACTCATAAGGGATTTGGTTTAGATTATACCTGGCTAGCCCAGTGGTTTTTCCTACTCTCTTCAGTTTAAGCTTGAATTTTGCTATAAGAAGCTGATGGTCAGAGCCACAATCATCTCCAGGTCTTGTTTTTGCTGACTGTATAGAGCTTCTCCATCTTTGGCTGCAGAGAATATAATCAATCTGATTTCGGTATTGCCCATTTGGTGATGTCCATGTGTAGAGTCGCCTCTTGTGTTGTTGGAAAAGAGTGTTTGTGATGACCAGCTTGTTCTCTTGACAGAACTCTATTAGCCTTTGCCCTGCTTCGTTCTGAACTCCAAGGCCAAACTTACCTGTTGTTCCTTTTATCTCTTGACTCCCTACTTTAGCATTCCAGTCCCCTATAATGAGAAGAACATCTTTCTTTGGTGTCAGTTCTAGAAGGTGTTGTAGGTCTTCATAGAATTGGTCAATTTCAGCCTCTTCAGCATCGGTGGTTGGTGCATAAACTTGGATTACTGTGATGTTGAGAGGTCTGCCTTGGATTCGTATTGAAATCATTCTGTCATTTTTGAGATTGTATCCCAGTACAGCTTTCCCCACTTTTTTGTTGACTATGAGGGCTACTCCATTTCTTCTACGGGATTCTTGCCCACAATAGTAGATATGGTAATCATCTGAATTGAATTCGCCCATTCCCATCCATTTTAGTTCACTGACGCCCAGGATGTCAATGTTTATTCTTGCCATCTCCTGTTTGACCACATCCAACTTACCAAGGTTCATAGATCTTACATTCCAGGTTTCTATGCAGTATTCTTCTTTGCAGCATCGGACTTTCCTTTCACTTCCAGGCGCGTCCACAGCTGAGCGTCCTTTCGGCTTTGGCCCAACCACTTCATTAGCTCTGGAGCTACTTGTACTTGTCCTCCGCTCTTCCTCAGTAGCATGTTGGACACCTTCCAACCTGAGGGGCCCATCTTCCAGCGTCATATCTTTTAGCCTTTTGTTTCTGTTCATGGGGTTTTCTTGGCAAAGATACTGGAGTGGCTTGCCAGTTCCTGCTCCAGGTGGATCGCATTCAGTCAGAACTCTCCACTATGACCTGTCCGTCTTAGGTGTCCCTGCACGGCATAGCCCATAGCTTCTCTGAATTACTCAAGCCCCTTCGCCACGACAAGGCAGCAATCCGTGAAGGGGAAAGCAGCTATATTTTGCTGCTAAACTGCCAAATATTGCTACTGATGATGGCTTCTGCATGGATTGAGACTCACTGGATGACGGGAGGATCTTGGATGCCATGAGATCAGAAAGACTAACCCGAAGGGCTGAGGACAAACCCCCACTGTCTTAGAACGCCCCCACCCCAGCTCCCAGGCTACCTCACTGCTCAACACCCTCCGCTGCCAGCTCTTTCCTTTCTTCTGTGGCCCTGGGCATTGCTTGCATCACCAGTGGCCAGCGGGAGAAGAGAAGGGTGCCAGCCAGCCAGCCACTTTGTGGCTCTCTCTGCCCACGTCTTGTCTCCTGCACCGAGGCAGCTGAGATCTGGGAACCACGGCCCTACCAAGGGGCAGGCCTGTGAGCTTGTCTTGGCCTTGTGGGGTGGACGGAATTTTTGTGCTATTGTTGTTTTCCCCGAGAGCTGGAAACCACGGCCTATAAATCTCCTCCCGTGGCCCATCTGATGTAATTTATGCTCTCCATGGGGCCCCCTGCACACTTTTATCCTTCCTCTTTAATGCAAACCAGAAATTTTCTTTGGCTTAGGACAGCCGGCTGCCTCTCTCTCTCTCCTCCTTGCTCCCTGGCCAATTTCTCCTTCTCTTTGCAAGATGCGATAAGGAAAAGATTTATGCAGGAGAGGAATGAGGCAGGGACCAGGGGGTTAAAGACCTGCTTTTTTTGAGGGGTGGGCTGAAAGCCGGAGTGGGGGATCTTTGAAGATAAAGTTAACTGCATCTTATCTTCTGCTTGGGGCCCATGTTGTCATATGGGGGGAGGAGGAGGAGGAGGAGAGGCGGGCTGAAGATTCTTTTAATCTTTTGGTCTCTTCCAGTTTCGTGTTCCTTACAGAGACGTGGATGAGGGTCTCCTTTCCACTTTCTGGTCCTTGGCCACGTGTGGCTGGAAGCCCGCCGTCAGTTGATTGATCCGGAACCCAGTGGCTGATGAAAACCGACAAGCAAGCTCATGGTGCTTGTGAGGCCTCCTCACCGTTGGCAGAAACAGCATCTGAAAAGGAAGCCTGTGTTGCCTTTCAGCCCCCGACTCCCGAGAGCCCACCACGGAAAGAACTGAAAGGGAAAAAAAGAAAATACTGTAGCCGTCTTCTCATCCTTGACCTCAGGAGCAGCTGGATCTGGCTGTTCCCAGTGCTGCCGGAGTCAGAGGTTGTGCTGAGTGTGACCGAAGAGACCCCTTCCCTCTGGGTGGCTGGGAGGCTTGAGTTCAACCTCTGACCCCCTCCCCCCTCCCCAATGTCAGCAGGCATTAATGGTCTCCTGATGTGTGGGATGCAGGGACTGGCGAAGTTGGTAGCCTCAGGTAAAGAAGTCACTTTCCAGAGTTACATATTGTGTGGAACATTTCCACCTCTTCGTTCCCCCCTCTCCCCAGACCATGTGACTCAGTGTCAACTACTCAAGACCCCCCCGGCTCTCTGTGGGGATGGGTTCCGGCGGCTCCTCTGCCCGCTGCCCTTCAGCTGGACCTTCAGAGGGGGTGTCCCATGAGCTCTGTCCTCTGCTTCTTTGCACCTCAGTCCCCAGGAGAGAAAAGGAGGGCTTTGCACCAGGGAAGGCAAGCTGCGTCTGCTGCATGGAGGCCTCTCTCTTCCTGATTTTTAATTCCTTTCCCCCCCACTTCTAATCATAATGCGCAGCTGCTGGGTTTAACTGCAGGGGATCAACACCCCTTTGCTCTGCCCCAGGGTTACCACGGAAAGAAACAAATACACCAGTTCAGTGTGCATTTACTCACTTGTACAGAGGCATGGCACATGCCTGATTCCTACTGGGCTGGGTTTTTTTTGCATCCTCCCTCCCCAATGCTGTGTTGCCAGATATATCTCCAGGACTTCCTCCACTGCAACACATCAGTTGGACTCAGGTTGGCTCTGCTTCATCACACCCCATTGAGCTTCTGATGTGCACCCAAATCTAACATTATTCCAAAAGGCTTTTAATTTTTAAAGTGTTTTTACTCGTAACTGACCTTTAGTATTTTAAAGCCTGTTTTTTAATTTTTTAAAAAAAACACCCAAATGTTCTATTTTGTTGTACCTCACTTTGTCAGAAATGCAATTAATCAATACTTTCTATAGAACAAATGACAACTAATTGA
This sequence comes from Intellagama lesueurii, assembly GCA_037013535.1. Lineage (NCBI taxonomy): Eukaryota > Metazoa > Chordata > Lepidosauria > Squamata > Agamidae > Intellagama > Intellagama lesueurii. The sequence continues at coordinate 28,305,091 of JBAJHW010000010.1, read as the reverse complement.
CCATCTTTGCATCTATCCATCCAGCAAGGAGCCAAGAACAGCCCACGAACGTGTCCCATGCATCATCCCACAGCGGCTTGAATTTGTCTCAGACCTCCTAGTGAGTTTCGTGGCTCATTCGCAGATCGGATCCTGGTGCGAAACCCAATCTGGGACCTCCTGTGACTCTGACAGTTCAGAAGATCCAGGAGATTCCACTAGTTCATAGATCTTGCCACCTAGCGGAGCTCCTGACACTCCAAAGTGTGGTCTCCGTGCTCAGCTCCACATGCCCACTAGCCGGTGGGCGACTCTTGGATTGAAGACCACCGTTTTTATCCTTGTTCTGAGCATTAAAACTGTCTCGCCCTGCTTGGCTGAAGCCACTGCTTCCCGATGCAAAAGTGTATCATTTCTGTCAGTGCTCTTAAGGGCTAATTAACCACAGGTGAATTTAGAAAGAGTTTTGTCACATGGTTAATGAAGCCCGCAATGCTCACTAGACCCCTTTTACACTGACCAGCAGGCTTTTAACCACCGCTTGGGGCATATCTGGAGAAGCGATTAAGCCGTCTTAGCCTGACACACATACTGTACATACCCTATAACAGTTGCTGTTAAACAAATTACTGCCCCCTTACAGTTTTGGCGCATGCACCTGCGGGGTCTGTTCCTTCCCTAAAAGTCTTCCAGCTCTCTCACTTCATCCTTGAAGGGCTCTGGTCCAAGACACACCACCGTTCTTTAGAAGTTTAACACCTCACAATGCCCCAAAGAGCCTCCTGCAGTTCTCCCTGAAATACCAGTTTTTTCAGTGTTCGTTTCATGATTAAACCTGCAGGCAAAGCACCAGAAGCTTGTTGGGGAGAATGCCTAGAGGTCTGCGTGATGGATGGCACCTTCGCTGGGGGAGCTGGGTTAAACTCTCACTCTTCTGAAATGCATCTTGCCCTCCCCCCCCCCTCTTTTTGCTCCAGAGAAAGCAGAGAGGCCCCAGCTGGGATCAGGACCACCGTGTTCAATCTTGAGTATCTAAAGTCTAGAGAAAGCCCCGTTCTTGGCAATACGTAGTGGAAATGGGAGTGCCTGATCCAGATTGGGACTAAGGTAGCAAAGCAAGGTTCAAGCCCCTCATGTCCCCTCTCTGCCCCCCCCCCCCCCAATTAGGTGTGTGAGCTGCTTTCATTTCAGCTGCGTCTGGAAAGGACAAGCGATGGTGCTGTGCAGGCTCCTGCCCCAAGGAACTTGTAACCCTAAATATGGACACACCGTGAACAGCAGAGGAAAGGCTGGGAAGCCCCGGGTGGAGGGCAGCGGCGCATCCCTGCCGCAGAGTCTGCGGGGCTTCGGCTCGGTGAGGGTTAGGGTTTGGGAACGAGAGGTGGAGTCCAAGGCCTCCTGGAAAAGGTTGCCGAGCGATTGGCAGGAAGGAAGAGGTGCCGCTGCCTATTAATTATTATCTGCCAGACTTTAAAATAAGCCAAGCAAGACCTTCCACCGGAAGGATCTTTGTTTGGCTGAGAGAGCGCCTGCAAACGCTGGGCATCCCAGAGCCCTGGAGGAATGCCTGGGTTTACAGATGCCACAGACTCTGGATCTGCTCCGAGCTGGAGGGGCTTGCTTTAAATCCCTCCTAACCCTGTAGATGCTTTGGATTTCAGTCCCAGGGGTGTAATTATCTTCAAGATATCTCTTTCCCACAGAGGTTTATCTCTCTGAACTCGGCAAGGGCTCATTTTTATAACCTGCAAAGAGCAGAACTCAGTGGGTGAATCTCTTCCCTACATGCTCCAAGGGAGCAAACGTTCCCTTATCTCCGGCCCATCTTCCCCGATTGTTTTGCTGGCAGGGGGGGGGGGGGAAGGCTGCTTATCTGACAGTCCCCCTTTTCATGGGATTCTCGCAAAGGTTTCTCTACCGGACTTGCTGTCTTGATCTTCAAAGGACCTCGGACAATCCTACGCTCTGTCCTCTCTCTCGTCTCCCGTTGCCCCCTGCCCTCAGCCAAGGGGTGGCTTCTATGCTTCTTGGGGCACAGGTTGGTTCAAGCCTTTCTTTGGCTCACTAGCTGATGGTCGCCAATGCTAAAACCTGGGCACAGACAGGTGTTGCTTGCCATGTGCCTGCACATGATTTCAGCCAGAGGTGCCCCACATGTGTGGACCCAGTGGGTGGGGCCCACTCTCCCCTTGCCTCAGAAGCAGCAAGATGCAGGAGGGAGAGCGCCTACTAAAGAGGCAGGCTTGCAGATCGCCCCTCTTCCGACAACTCTTTTGGGCTTTTGTGGTTCCTTCTTCTTTAAATAGGGACTGTCCTGGGCTTGGCAAGAAGTAGAAAATTGGCTTTCAAAATCATTTTGCTCTGCTAAATGTTAGATTAGAGAGCTCCGAAAGCAATTTTCTACTGTTAGCTTCAGTAGAGAAGATCCCCAGTGAAGGACTCCTTCAGAGTCAGCCGTTGGGTTAGGCGTTGCTTTTGGAAGAAATGGCCGAGCGGCCTCCACACGACGGACAACTCCCTTTCCGTTGGGGATCTTCTTCCTGGGCTTTGAATAGTGAGCTACAGGCAACCTTCTTTTCATAAGGTTTGCCTAGATCCTGTCCTTCCTGGCAACACGCACAGTAACCCTACTGTTTATGGACAGATGCTGTCCTCAGAGGACTTAAACATTTCCAGTCACCCAGATTAATGGACGGTGAGAACAAGATGGGTGGCCCCAACCGGGCGGTGGTTCTTAAGAGTACTGGGTGCTGTGTGGGTAGTGCAAAGGACCCTCTCCCCTTTCCATGAGCTTAGCCAGGACCTTTTGGCCACCAAAATGGGTTCCTTTTCAGGGGTCTCAGAAAAAAGTGAGCTGGCATCAAATTCTCCAGCTTGCCCAGGATCACATTCCAGATCTGAAGCCCCCTTGTCTTGGCCGCCTCGTTCCCCCACCACGGCACAGATCAGAAGTGGTTGGGATTTCCTTGCTGTCAAAAGATGGGGGAGGACCCTGGCTCATATCAGTGGCGTCCTGGCCTGGTGACAGTGCTCGGCTGTGTCACCTCCATGGGTGACGTGAGGCGAGCAGCACCTCCAGAGCTCCAGGACTGTGTTACCAGCACATTCCACGGTGACACTGGGTGAGGCAACTGCCTTTCCAGAAGGCCCAGACTTCTGTGGCCTCCTGGCTCACGGTCATCCTTCAAGAAGAATAGCAAGGATTAGGAAAGGGTTAGGGTCAACTGGGACCCCAGAGGGGGCCTGCAGAGCACCGTTGTGGGGAGGAGGTGCAGCAGGGCTTAGGTCTTGCGCTGGTGGTCTGAGGGCAGCCCTTTCCCCCAGAGCATGGCTTTGGCCGTGGGTGCAGGCAGGGCCATGGGTGTGCCAAAGGCAAAAAGGGTTGAGTGGCGTCTCTCACTCCCAGTAAGGAGCACGTGTGGGAAGCCGTCTCTTAGGAGCAGTTGGATCGCAGTCAAACCCACCTTCCCTTCCAGGTGGAGACCAGCCGGGGGCCTTGTGTTGAAGAAGCCCCAGGGAAATAGAGATGGCAAGTGGTCCCCCCACCCACCAGAGCTATCTCAGTTTTGATCTCCCTCCCACCGTCTTCCCAGTAACGTCCAAGATCATCTCCTCCTTCCTCTTCCTGGCCTCTGGGGCCAACACCCCCCAGTCCCACCTCCTAAAGGTGCTGTAGGCCCTTGCGTGCGTGACTCTGATGGAAACAAACAGGCCAGGAACTTGGCGGGGGAGGAGGGATGCCATGTTTGACCTGTCAATACCACAGGAACCTGGTCTGCAAGAGAGCAAAGCACCCACAAGGAAGGGGGTTTATATCACAGAGATAAGGGGGATGCTTAAGGCAGGAGGAACATTCCTAGATAACCCTTTGGCCTGTGCAGGGCTCTCCCACTGTAAACTGGAGTAGACCAAGGCCAGTGAAACATAAATCCATGGACTGGATCATCCAAATGCCCTCCTGTCCCTGTAGCTCAGAAACGATGTCTTTCCAGGCGAGGGGGAAAAAAAAAAGCTTCTTGGCAGCCCTAGAAAGAGCTGGGAGTGGCTGGTCTGTAACCCTCCAGGTCCACTGGAGGAATGAATGATGCAGAGTTGGCTGCCCCGGATATTCTCTGTTACGGGAGAAGCAGCCAGACAGTCCCAGGGGTTCCAGACAGGAAATCCCAGGCTGCAGGAAATGAGCTTGCACACTTCAGCTTGAAGGAGGAAAAAGAATCCCTCGTCTTAACCAGGGGAGCAGCCCAGCATCCTATGAAATGCCCCATCTGAGAGAGACTCCAACTACGAAGCCGGGACAAATTCGCCGATGCTCCTCTGTGCTTCGCCAAGACTATGCAGGCTCAACTGGAAAAAAGTAGCAGAGTTCCCTAGGACTAAACTTTGACGGTTGCAACAGAACTAGGGAAGAGGAAGGGTGGGAGCAAAGAGAAAGGATGGAAGGTGTGGAGCAGATAGGGGGTCCCTGTGCTGACCTTTTAAGAAGGAATCAGAGAAGGCTCGTTCATTTTACTTATGCCCTCCTGATACCCAAGGCACCTTACAAAATATTTAAAAGACAAATGTTAAGACAATTAAAAATACAATAAAACAAAACATTGAAAAAGTAAATATATTACATATTAAAAGGACAGCATGGAAACAGTTTAAAACCACCTAGAAGCACATTAAAGAAAAGATGAAAGACACAGCACTCCACTGGCCTTTTAAAGTCCTTAGACCTGGCAGAGGTCAAAGGCCAACAGATGCTGAAGCAGGAGGCGGGCAAGAGATGCAACCGATAAAAGGAAGCCGCCCTGCAAGAGGGGAAACACCTGGGGAGCAGAAAGAGGCCATTGCTGTGGGTGGGTGGGGGGAGTGAGGCTGGGTGCTGCTCTCCCAGGCAACCATTCCTCTCAAGGGGTGGGGGTGGGGGATCCACCATGGCTGCCAAGCCAGGCTTTGTGTGAGCTTTGTCCACATGGACCCTGAGATTCCTGAACCATGTCTGAAGCCATTTGTATGGCTCCCGCTGGGAACTGGCCGCCCGAAGAGCTGCAGGAAAGAGAAGGAGGGGAGGGCTGGTGAGACAAACAGCAGGGGGAGGAGAGGGGAATCTGCCATTGAGCCAGGCTCCTCTCTCTGCCTTCCTGGCTGCTGACAGAGGCAGCATCACCTGCTGAGCACCATCAATGACCTAGAAAGGAAATCCACCTGGTAAGATGGGGTTGTGGCGGTGGAGACCTCTCGGAGAGAGACCCGTGTGGGTCTCAAAGCAAGCCTTAACAGGCCTGCAACAAAACAAGATCTGGAGGATGCAACACCCGTGTCGTCATCCCCCCCCCCCATTCCAAGCCAAACCCTCAACTGCCGTGGTGGTTGGTGCCCGCATGGCCCTTTCCCTCCAGCACTGCAACCTCTCGGTGTTCTGAGTGGCCGCCCCCAAGCTCCACCCCCACCCCAAGAGAACAGCTTCCTTTGGGTGAGTCAGTCTGACAGGTGCTCATCCCACTCCCCCAACCAACAGGAAACCCCCCACCCCTGCTTTCTCCTGAGAATGATGGATTGCCCAGTCAGCCCCAGGGGCCCCAGTTCAGAGATTCCTCTGGGATGCCTCCTCTAGGTCACCTGAGCAAGGGAGCCCTGCCACGGGAACAACAGGTGGGGCCCAGACAAGGACAAGGCTGGCTGGATGAGGGAGGCTGTGGAGGAGGAAGCTCCAAGAGGAGCCCCTGAGAACAGGAAGGTGGCCTCCGGGCTCCCTGACAGACAGAAGTGGTTTGCCCTTCCCTTTTTCCTGGTGGTGGTGGGGAACCCTGGGACTGTGCCGCTTGCCCAAGGCCACCCAGGCTGGCTTTTCTTCCCGGAGGCGAGGCACACCGTGTGGAATCAAGCTGCCAGCCTCTGGCTCTGCAGCCAGAAACAGAAACCCCTGAACTATCCAGCTCAGTCAAACATGTTTTCCATTTCCCATGAAAAGATCTCAGAAAAGAGATCCAGCGGCTTGCCATCGGAATGGTGTTCCCCGTGGTGAGACCAGCCCACCAAGGTGCCCGGGGACCTTTTCTGTTCCCTGATGCCCTGTATCTTGACACCATCCACAAACAGCAAGGCCTCCCCCATTGATCTCAGGGTGCAGCTGGGTCTCGGCAGGAGGCGGTGACCCTTCCAGCCTTTAGGGCTCCGAAGCGCTGTCACGTCCCTTCGAATGGAGCCTGGAAGGAAATAGGTGAGCACGGGGCCCACAGGACATGATCTCCCACCAGCCCCAGTTCGAAGACATTGGTGCTTGCATGCTAGGGAGGTGTTTGTGGCTCCCCCCCCCTCCACCGTGGTTTCACCCCCAGGGAGCAGCTCTGAACTGGGGGCTGAAATTAGGCCTGCATGTGAGTCTGGTAGTCTAGCTTGGGTGTGCTCTTTTCAGATAAGCCAGGCAGGGCTAAGCAAACAAACACTCCTGCCTGGGATAAGCATCGGCCACTACCTTCCGGAGAGTCCTCGTAAAACCTGACCTTGTCCCGCTTCCTTCCCCCTCTTCGGCAGTTCAGAGCCAGACAGGCTGACTTGCTGGCCCAGACAGCCCGTGCCTCGGGGGTGGTGGTGGTGGGTCTCCAAACACACAGCAGTAAAAAGAGGACAGAACCTGCCCCCGAAAGGAGACTAGCAGAGCATGCCAGCGGCAGGTGGGGGTGTGCCCAGCTCCATTATCTCAGGGCTACGTATGTTTGCCCAAAGATTGCAGGGGAGCCAGCTCAGCCCAACAGGCTGTGAACTTTCTTGGGTCTCTCTCTCTCTCTCTCTGCGTGTCCAGGTGCAATGAATGATGCCTAGGGAGGCTTGAGTTTTGCCAGTGGGGGATGACCTGCTTCCAAAGAAGAAAATGCCCCCTGACCTTCCTGCCTTGGGGTGGGAAGCTGGTCAGGGCCCCTCTTCCTCTCCCCCCCCCCGCAAACCAAGCTGCCCCCCCCCCTTAGTGGGTGCTGATAAAAAGGACAAATGCGTGCATAGGAAGGAAGCCAACGTGAGGAAGAGATGCCTCTGTTGGTCCCTTCCTTTGCTTAGGAATGCAAACGCCATGTAAGGCCTGCTGATTGTCCTGTGTCTCCCCATGACTGAAACAGAGTCAAAGCACAATGAGATGGGCATCAGGTCCGATCCTGCCCAGCCCGTGTCATCTCGCCTACTGTCCAAATTTAGCTTGATCGCTGTTTGTGGCGGCTGACGTATTCTGCTCTTTAGAAGGCTATTAAGACAGACGTGTAGAAATCAGCCTAAAACTTATTACAGTTAGGGTCGTGGCTCTAGGACCTGTTTCCAGACACTCAAAAGGTTCACATGCAAAGGAGGGTTCATGAGAACAGGAGGGAATTTTGGCTGGGATGTGCGTGTGTCCGTGCGTGTGTACATCCTCAAGGAAGGCTGTAGCAGCCTCTTATCACTCAGCAGTGACGACAGGGAAGGTGCCAGAGAAGCTGCCCTGGGCACCTGCGGACTCAGAGAACACCAATGGGCATTTTGCAAGGGGAAGAAGCCCTACTGCTCCATGTCCTCCTCCCTGGTGCTTAAGCAGGGGTGTGTGTGTGTGTGTGTGTCTCCTGCTTTGGCCCTTTTCCGAGCTTGTTTTCCTGAGTCTGGGATGATGTCTCAACGTGGGCAAAGCTGTCGGGTTTAATATACAACTTCTCATGGGGAGCCTTGGTGCACAGGTCAGTTCATTAATAACGGCCAGTGGTTGGAGTGTGTTTGGGTGAGATTACAGCTGGGAGGACCTAGTCAAAGGTCGGCCGGAGGCAGGGAGGTGAAAAACTACCACCACATCTTGTGAGCATGCAGCCAGCCTTCCCTCGCATGCCTGGAATGTTTCCCTGTCCAGACCAGTGATGGGGGTGGGCGGGTGGAGGAGGTCAGGGACTGAAGGGCACCAGCAAGCATGTGACAAATTCAGGCCAGTCTTGCGTCCATGAAGGAGGGGCTGGCAAGAGTCCTGGACATTAAAGGGTTGGGCGGGGGGGGGGGGAGGCAGGAGAGAGGATGCCAGCCGCTTCCCTTTTCCTAACAAACCCGAGGCAGCAACTTGCCTCCAACCCACAGAACCTCCATCTGGTCAGGATCCAGCCCAGTCTATTGCCCCTCATCCTGACATTGTCCAGGCCTCCCTTGACTCTGATAAGAAGGAGAAACAGAGCTGGCCATCATGAGCACACTGGTGGCACCCAGTGCCAGAAGCCAGCACAACCTTACCCAACAGCTTCAGAAATAGCTTTACTTTATTATATTGTTTTTATTCCATTTTTTATTGTTAGCCACCCAGAGTAGATTTGGTCTAGATGGGCGGGGTATAAATTTAATAAATAAATAAATAAATAATAAATAAAGAGGTTAAAGGCCATCCGGGCGGGAGGTTCCCAGTGGAAGCCTCTGGTGCCCCATACAGAATTCCCCCAGGGCCACTGTCCGCAGCCACCCCCACAAGGTAAGAACAGAGCCACTGTAGCACCACCTGTGATTTGCAGGAGGTCAAGACCCGCTAGCAACCAGCCCAATCCCTCTGCACCCGTTCTTTCAAAGGGCAATGGGGAGGGGGCTGTCTGGGGGCACAGCGGCCATCAGGGGCAGACAGGGCTCATCCGCATCGACAGGGCAGAATAGGTGGCCAAAGGAGAGAGGAATGAGGTGAAATGAATGGCAGGCCGGAAGAAGGAAAAATGGGGAGAAATGAACATTGGCAGATTGGTCTCTCCCATATGATGGGGGCAAGGGGGGGGGCATATGTGGCCTTGAGCGCCACGTTGGCACAGTTAACAGAAGGAGACAAAATGACGTTCCGTAAACCAACGGTTGCTTTTGTGGCCTCCTTTGGATGGACAGATGAGGGAGTCCGTCCAGAAGCTTATTTGAGTGGTCTAGAAACTAGTTAATGGGGGGGGGGGGGGAATGGGAGGAGTTTCAGAGAATGGTCAGAAATGGTTCTCCTGTGTGCCAATGTGCACGTGGTGGGCACACCTCCTGCCTACTGAAGGGCATCAGCTGCTGATCTGACCTTCTCTTCCTCTCCCACTGCAGCAAGAAAGCAGTGTGTGTTTTTACAGTCTTAAAACAGGACCCCATGCCCCCAACTCCATCGTTTGCAGTGATGTTGAACTTGTCAAAAGCACACACACGCACACACAAAGAGAGAGAGAGAGAACAGACAGGGAGCGTCCACTACAATAGCAGTGTCAAGACTTGATTTGTGTGAAAGCTGGTTGCTCCAACATGTCACAAGAAGACAAGACGGATCCGTGCGTTGGGAGCACCTGTTTGCACCAGGCAGGGCCTCCCCCCTCTCCGCCCACACTCCCGGCCTTTCCGCTCCAGTCCGTTTCATGTCATATTAACTGACTCTGCCCCCCGCCTGCCCCACTGAGGCTTCTGGGGGGCAGCAGGTGTCTGTGCACTGAGCAAAAGCATGTCTTTCTTTTCAAACCTACATATGTTGAGGAGCAGCTTAGAGGGGTTAGAAAAAGAGAGAGGCTCTTCTAAGGTTTCAGACATTCCAAGTTGCCTGCGAGGGTCCACAAGTGAGGCTGAAGTTGGTTACCAATTACCCCTTCTTTAGTGGGCTAAAAGTTTAAATTAGAGCTCAGGAAGAAGCGGCAGAAAGAGGGTCGCCCTTGGGGGTCCTGTTGTTGAGGGAAAGACGGAGGAAACAGGTGGTGTTTCCTCTGCCCCTCCCCTCAGGGTGGCTCTTCTTAATGACTTCCTAAAGTCTTGGATGACAAACAAATGGTAAAACTGGGAAAACATTCAACAACAGTGGGATTGAAAAACAAGAGAAGGCATTTGGGCGTCTCAGGATAAGCTGTGAACTCCCTTTGACATCCTCATCAGATTGCCTTAGGCTTTACTTTCCACTTAATAAATGAGCCATTGAGAGACAATAAGATCAGTGGTAAGTGATTCTCTCCTCCCCCTAAGTGGTTTGTGATTTACAGTCAGACCTGAGTGCCTTTGCTCACGTTCTGTTGCCAGCTTGTCTCCTTCGAGGGTGGTGGGCAGTTTCTCCCAAATGTCACCAACCTTCATCAGTAAAAGTCCTTCTGGTGTCCCAGGAAATGCCGCTCCCAGCTTTGCCTTGGCCTGGGAGCTGAGTGGCTTCCAAGGAGTGGCCCCAACAGTCCCACTGGAAGAGGGCCACGGAGTCAAGCCCACCGAAGCCACCATTCTGCACTTGAGGACACAGAAGAAGCTTCTCTCACCTCACCTGTCTTGCAAATTAGCTCACTTTGCATTGTGTTTGGCCTTCAGAACTTCAGCACAGAATGACTTTGGAGCCTTCTTTCTCTGAGGAAAATCTGTCTGAGCTGCATTTCTACCACCTTAACATGTTTCCAGCTCTAATCACGGGCCACACTGAACCTTTGTTGCTTCCTTCAGAAGCTCTGTTCTTTCACCTCAGATGTGTTTGGGTAGGTGGAGATTATTTAACAGTGGTAAAGAAGAGAAAAAATCTGCACGTCTTCAGAAGTCATCTTTTGCTTCCCACAGTGTCATGCTTGTGTTCCCTTGGTCTTTTCTTGCAACTCTGTGACATTCATTACCTTAAACACTTTGTTCACCTGCCAGTCCAGATTCAGAGGCTGAATCTCTCCTCCACTTTTTTGGCTGAAGGCACATTTCGGCAGAGCTTGCATCAGGCAGGGGTGTGGTGTGGTGGGGGTGGCCGGGAGCCCACAGGTGGCCTCTGAGGAGCCCACGGTGGGTGAAGCTCCCGCTTGGAATGCTCCAAAAGCACCAGCAGAGGGCGCTGGGGCCGAGGACAAACTGCCTAAAGTGTGAACTGGCCCAGAGTGGTGGGCTCTGCTCCCTTCCATTGGGGGGGGGGGGGGGAGGCACTGAATCATGACAAGAGAGAGTCACAAGGGGAAGCGGGGGTGGGGTGGGGGACAAGAGCTGTCAAGTTGTCTTGAAGTCCTCATCAGGAAAGAAAATCTGGGGATGGGGGGAGAGGCCAAGTGTTGGAAATACTGCCTTCGGTAAGCTACAAGGCATTCAATACAGGCTCTGTGAAGAGAGGGCACACCAAGGCAGCAGCGGAAAAACATGGGCTGTTTCCTCCTGACGAATCTCCATGGAGTCATACAGCGGAAAGTCCTCCCGTCCCGTCCCCAGGGAATGCAGGAATCCAGGGCTAAAGCCCCCCAGCCCCAGTTATTCTGTTCTCCTGGAAAGCCCCCCCCCCGCCACGACCTCAACAGCCCAAGCACTTGCACCCTCCTCCTCCTCCTCCTCCTCCTCCTTCTCCTCCTTGGGTCCTGCTGACGCTTGCTTTGGCTTCCCAGCTGGCTCAAGGGCTCGTCTGGCCCAAGGGCTCCTCCGAGGGGGGGGGGGGCAGCCGGCCGGCGGGCCCGTTTGGCCTTTTTGCTGGGGGGGGGTGTGTGAGGCTGAGAGCTTCCCATTTTTGTGCCAAAGTCAACAGGCTCCTGGTTGCAGGCTGGGCCCTTCCAGCTCTGGGAAGCCTCCCAGGCTCTCCATCAATAGTGTGGGAATAAATAACGTCAGGGAGATAAACAGAGCCAATAGCAATCTGGCTGTTTTATTTCAGGACGTGTTTGCACTTGGGAGGTGCAATGCGGCAGCTGCCAGAAACTGGGTGCGTTTGTGTGCCAAGAGGGGCCGGGTGGGTGGGACGGATCCCTCTGGCCAGCAGGACGGGAGAATTGGGGGTGGTGGTGGGGAAGACAGAAGTCATAGAAGAGGCTCCCCACCCCCCGGCCCAAAGGGCTTTGCTGCCAGCCTGCAGAAGGGGCGGGGGGGGGGGCACTGAGTGGCTCATCAAGAAGCGCCTCGCCTCTTTTGTGGGCCTGTTCTCTAAAGGAGGAGCACCGTCCCACCTGGATGGATGGAGCAGGCTTCCTGCCACTTTCCAGTTTAACAACTGACAGCATCTCTCCATCGTGCCCGGACTGGGTTTCTGTTTATTTCAGCATCTTCAGACTTGCAAGCTGTGTTGTTGGGAAGCCAGTCCAGAGTGGCTCCTGATCCTTTGGGTGCTCCTTCTTCCCACCTACGCTCCCCTCCATCCAGAGCGCAGAGTTCTGACTCATCAGCTGGAATCCATGGTTTAATCAGGAGCCGCTCCCAGGGCTGCTGCCACTGCTGGCACTACCTCACCCTTTGCTTTGCTTTCACACCTGCCTGGGCAGGATAGCTGCGCGGGATCCATCTTGCACCAGGTGGCTCCAGCCAAGAGCAGGAGGCCCGAAGGCAGGTATTAATGAGGAAGCCAAATTTGGCAACTGGATTGGATTGGCAGGGTGTCACTGCCAGGCAGAGAGCAAGGAGGAAGGATGGGCTCCTAACCCTCTGGAACAAAGCGGTGGCATCCCCCAGAAAAGGCAGGCCTGGCTTGGGTTAGACAAGGTTGCATCTCCTCACCAGCCTCTCCGAGGCCACTCGCCTTGCCCGCCACCCCTGCTGCTCTTGCTTGGACAGCTATCAGTTGGTGGCAGCGGCCAAATGTGACATGGTCAATGGGAGACTCGTGGAAGAGTGGCTGGCTGCTGGTGCTGGTGCTGGCAGGGTTGCAAAGCTAATAGAAACCTCCCTGTTGGTGGAAGTGGTTGGCTGGTCTCTCTTCTGCTGGCTGATTATCTCAGAGACTGGCCAACAGAGCGATCTGCCTGCAGGACTGCTCTGCAGACTCAGATATGCCAGCAGAGGAGTCAAAAGATGGGGCAGGGAAGGGGATGACTGAGGGCACAGCTAGACTAGGCCAGAACCAAACCTTGGCTGGCTGGCCCAGGGGCACTGCTGCCAGCCCAGGCCCTGGTCTCTTTGCCCAGGGACAGAGAAGCCACTGCAAGCAGGAAGCCCCCCTCCCTCCCGGCCCGCTTTGAGAGGCCCCTTGTATAGTCACAACAGCCAGACCAAAACGATGGGAATGAGAAGGATGAACAGGGCAACAAGGACCAAAGGCCTGCGGCACCTTCAAGCGAACAGGCGGCTATTGCCATGGGAACATTTTCAGGGGTGATCCACTCCTTCCAGGGACCGCCCGGCCGAAGGAACGGAGATCCATCTCAGTGTGGTCTGGCTGAAGAAGTGGTTTCTGGTGTCCAGAAAAGTGGACACTGAAACGGGTCTGTTGATCTTAAATGTACCACAATAATTTTGCTTCTGTTTTGGAAGACTTCCCTTGGAAACTTCCCTCAGCCTTGGCTGGTGCCTTTTCAAGGCAGGCAGGCGGGCAGGCGGGCGGGCGGGCGGGCGGGCGGGCGGGCCTTCCTTCCGGAGCTGAGTTTGGGTCCAGAGGCAAAGCTCGACAAGGTGGCAGCGTTCACACGTTCCTCTTCTTCCCTCTTTTGCGTGTGTTTATTCTACAAGAAGCATCTCTACTTTTCTGAGACAGGCAATCAACTACCGGTTGACTTCGGGCTGAGTCACTCCCAGTGTGGCCCCCTGGAAATCCATGAGGCCTGCTGTGTGTCCGCCGTGACTCATTTGTCTCACAGAACTTCATGGTCTACTCTTGAGCACTGCGGAGTCTGGATCCAGCCCACCTCCAAGAAAGCCAAGGAGTGGCTGCTCGAGAGTTAGCAGAGAGGGACATTCATAGCAGGCTGGATTTTAGCAAAGCAGAAGACGTGAGAGTCCCAACATGTGTCCGTCGGGCTTTTGGAATTCAGTGCTGCAAAAATTAATTTGCACAACTAAACAAACAAACAAACAAACCCACAATTGAACAACGTACTTCTAAATGTTATGTATTTCTGTTAAAGAAAGAATGCTTTGCTTCCTTCTCTTGAAATACAGCAACTCTGATGAGAAGCAACTCTAAAGAACGGCCTCAATGCTGCCCTCAGACCGAGGTCAATAATAGCACAGCAGCTTACCCAACAGGTTACTTCAAAAAGTAACTTCTCAAGCTCTGCCACTGGACAGGAAGGGGAGGAGACTTACGCCAGGGGAGCCGGAGGGCAAAGGGCTACCTCGCGCCCCCTGGCAGTCTCCCTCTGGGCCCGCCAACTAGTGCTGGCCTCAGGATCCGCCCCGGCATACAACCACAGGCCAGGCTGTCAGGATCGGTGCTGTTTGTCCTTCCAGGGTCCTGGCAGGCCAGCCTCAGCCCGATGCAACCCTGCTGATGTTTATTAAAGTGTGTGGCTGGGAAGGAAGAAGATCAAACCTGCTTCAGAGGAACCGTGGTGTTTTTATCTGTGCTTTATGAGGTGACCAGACCTTGTCTGTTCTGTTTGAACTTGTTATGAAGCCTGTCTCTGCTTTACGACTAGCGTCCTGAAATGTTTTGACATTGGCAGGCCCCGTCTGTCTCGCTGCCCTCCACCAGCCACTCGCACCACCCCATGGCTTTCCAGGATCCTGTTGGTGGTGGGGCAGGGCGGGGCAGGGTTGGGGGGGGAGGAGGGAGACACTGAGGAGGTGCCTCGGAGTCCCGTCAGGCTGCGGCCATGGAGAGAAGCTCCCAAAGGGATGCCCTCTGGCTACGGAAATCCAAACTGCCTCTAGAACGGGATGAGGGGGCACAGGCGTTAAATGCACAGGCGGAGGCTCGGAGGAAGAGGAGGCAACTGAGGGCAAAGGGGGACGGGACGGACTTCGCTACAACCAAGAGGCGAAACAGCCAGGGAGTTCCCAAGAGGGAGAGGAAAGCCCCGAGGCATGGGGGAAGCCCCTGCAACCAGGCACAGAGCTGCACCAGGTGGAAGGTATCCCAGCTCCTGGTGGACCATCCCAGGCTTGGAAAGTCCACCAGGAAGTCCTGCCTCATGGGGTCTCCTTGCCTGGAAGGCCATGGGGGGGGGGCAAATGGACAGCTGAGGGTGGGGTAAACAGAAGTGAGGAGAGAGGGAGCCTGCAGGCTGTGCCTGTCTTTGCTCCGTCTGCAGGCCAGCTTGCCTTCCTCAGGGCAGCAATTGGTTGATCCGTGGAAAGGAAGTTCGGCGTTGCTTCTGCTAGAAGTTCCCACCCCGAGGGATGCTTGGTGGGGGAGCGCTCGTGCTTTGAGCTTGCGGAAGAGGCCCGGCTTCCAGGGGCTGCTCTCATCCTCTCGACCGTCTACTCCCGGGTGTCCACTTGCTGGTCCCCTCAAAGGGCCCTCCCGCCCTTCGGAATCACAGCAGATGGGTTTCGTCTCTCTCCCTCTCCGGCTGCAGCTCTCCCTCGGGAAGGGGAAGGGGTTTGCACAGCGGCCGGCCTTCCTGTCACATGCAGCCAAGCCTTGCCTCCTTATGGGCAAGGTAAATGTTTTCAGCCTTTCAGTCCAAGCTGACCCTTATCAGGAAGGCAAACATTTCCAGTCACCTGGGACTGAGCTGTTTCGAGACAGGCATTCCTGAGGTGGCTTGTCACCTTTTGGGTGGCTCCCTCGGTTTCCGTGGTGCTCCGTTTTACTACGACATCGACCTTGGTGGGTCCCATTAAGGATATCATTTAACTAACAAGGCATCTTCCGCTCTGCTGTGTGTGTGTGTGTGTGGGCAAAGCAGGCCAGTTGCTAAACTGTGGCTGGAGAGTTTGCTCCCTGAGTCACGGCTGGGTGTCCTCCGCCTGCAGGGATTGCACCACATCCTTCGTGTGAGGAATGGGAGAAAGAGACACGCTGAATGGGGCAGGCAGGTGGCCCACACGGAAGTTAAAATGTCCAGCCAAGGGGGTGGAGCCCTTCCTTGACCGGACCATGCGTACGGCACAGATCTGGGCAGTCCTGTGAGCGGTGTGAAGGTGTGTGTGTGTATCACTCTTATCTGCTCCAGAAATAACAAAATTCATCCGCCCCACACTGCCTCCCCAAACTCTCCCCTGGTCCTCCTTTCAGAAAACTGCCTTAAACCAGCCAACCATTAAAGAAATTAGAGAAATTATTGGAAATAATATTCGAATATCACAAACTATTGCCCTTTTAAATATAATTAAGAACGACCATATTAAAAAAGAACAGAAAGAGTTAATTGTTATAATGGTCATAGCAGCAAGATTAATATTTGAAAAAAATTGGAAAAATGACAAGTCGGCCTTGAAGATTGGTATAAAGAAACATAGGGGATTAGCGATAAATGATAAGTTAACATGTGAAATAAAAGTAAGAAGGGGAATGAAAAAATATGATTTTAAAGATATATGGAATCCATATTTGAATTATGTTTTTGTAAAAGGGAAAGGTCAAAAGCCAGCAGAAGAATCAATGTATTTTTGGAGTGGAATGGGGTGAAAAGAGATTAAAAGGAAATGTTTTCTTTTCTGGTCCCGAGGGTGATGGTGGCACAGGAGGGAAATTTTTGTATTAGTGCATATATGTATACACATTTTATGTTAGTATTGTACTTATTGTTTTTCTTTAATTAAAAAAACAAAAACAAAAACCCAACCAACCAGCCCTTTCCTGCCAGGGCTTCTTCTGCCTGCTCCCCCCCCCCCCATTTACATGATTTTTTAAAAAAAATTCCTAAGCAGGCTGGCAGAAGTCTTCCTTGCTTCCTTCCTTCCTATTCTTTCTTTTTAAAATTAATTTCTTCAGTGTTTTGGAGCAGAAGAAAAAGATGGAAAAGGCACAAGGGAATGTGCCCTGTGTTGCCAGGCTAGGTTTTCCTTCCGTAGCCCACTTTATTAGAATAATTAACCTGCTGCTGCTAGCCTGTCATTAACTCCAGGTGGTAAAAGTTGTTATAAACCCTTCCACCTGAAGAGGGTAAAATAAACGTGTCTTTCTTTCTGCCTCCTGTCCCAGCTTCTTCCGATGCTCCCGAGGCTGCTGGGAGGGGGTGTCCCGTTCTCCCAGCCCGGGAGAACCTCCGGCACGGGAGACGCGCCGGGTTTCCGTGCAGCGCGCGCGCGCGCGGGGGGGGGGGGGTCCCGAGGCTTCCCGTTCAGAGAAAAGCCGAAGCCCGGGGGGGGGGGGGTTGGCGTCGTCGTCGGAGGGGGCTCCCCCCCCCAGTTGGGACCCCGAGAGGGGGCCGCGCCCCGCCGTCCCGGGGAAGGGCCCGGCCAAAGGGGTCGGGGGTCGGGGAGGGCCTTCCTCGGGCCGCCTCCGGCCCGGCCGGTCTCGGCCCCCGGGGCCACCCCGTCCTCG
Source organism: Intellagama lesueurii (assembly GCA_037013535.1). Taxonomy (NCBI): domain Eukaryota; kingdom Metazoa; phylum Chordata; class Lepidosauria; order Squamata; family Agamidae; genus Intellagama; species Intellagama lesueurii. The sequence continues at coordinate 28,288,068 of JBAJHW010000010.1, read as the reverse complement.
GCGCGGGCGGGAGGGCGAGCCGGACACCTTCGGCAGAAGCCCCGGCCCGGCCGCCCCGCGCTTCCTCCGGCCGGCAGCGCCGCCGCGGGCCGGCAGGGGGCGCCCCCGGCCCACGGTTGAGCGCCGCCGCGACCAGTCTGCGCGCCTCCCGCCGGAGATGCCGCCCGCCGCCCGGGCAGAGGGTCCCCCCCCCCGGGCGTGGGTGGGTGGATGGGGGGGTCGGGGGGCGGCGAGACGGCGGGAGAGCACGACGTTGGACTCCTCAGCACTCCCGCCCCCGCCCGGGATCCCGTACCAGCGGGAGCGGCAGCTTCAGCTCCGAAGGAAACGCACCCCTGGACGCTGAATCCGCGCGCCGGGGGGGGGGGGGAGTGGCCGGCTCCTCGACCGGGCTCTTTTTTGGGGGGGGGGGCTTTCTCTCTCGCCGTGGGTGCAAGCGGGAAAGGCGCGCGTTGGTCGGCGGCACTGCCTCGAAACCCCCCCCCTCCCCGTTTCCCCGCCGGGACTGCCAGTCCGCGCCCCCCAGGGCAGCGCACAGCCCCCCTCCAGCCAACATGGCCGGCCTGGCATCCCCCCCCCCCCGAGCCGGGGGCTCCGTCGGGCCCCCAAAGCCCGGCCTGGCATCCCCTGCCCGGGTGCGCGAGAGGAGGAGGGGGCGGCGGCGGCGCTCGTGGGGCTGCTCCGCCACAGGCACGGGGGGGGGTGGGGGGGCCGAGGCGCGCGCTCCCGGCGGCCCTCCCAGGGGCGAACCCGGCGGCCAGCGACCCTCCTCGGGGGGCTCCCGGCCGGCTCTTTCCCTCGGAGCGCTCCCGCCCCGCCCACCGGCCTGCTCGCCCCGCCCCCGCCCCTGGGCGTGTCCGAGCCGGGGCGCCGCCCCTCGGCGCAGCGGCAGGGCGGCCGGCCCGCGAGGACCCCTCGGCGCTGCGCTGCCATTGGCCGCCGGGCCGGGGCTGTCCGCGGCGATCGCCTGCGCGGCGAGTAGGGCGCGCGCCGGGGCCGAGGCCGCCCAGTGTGGATCCGGGCGCCGGAGCGGACGCGTCGGGGCGGGGAGGGCGGAGGAGGCGGGCGTGCAGACGGACGGACGGGGCGCCCGGGCAGGCAGGAGGATCGGGAGCTGCAGCAGAAGGAGCCGCGCGAAGGGAAGGGGCGACGTCTGAGGAGGAGCGGCGGAAGGGGAGCCGCCGGGGCCGCCCTTGCCCGGGCGAGACGGCGCGGGGCGCTGCTTCCTTCTGCCCGCCCGCCCGCCCGCCCGGAGGGTCGTCGGCGCGGAGCGCTGCCATGGGAGTCCCGTGAGGAAGCCGCCGGAGGAAGCGGAGGGAAGGGTTGATTCTGCCCGCCGAGTGGATTAACCGCCGCCGCCGCCGTCGTTGTTCTCCCAGGAGGAGGAGGAGGCGCGCCCGCCGGGAAAGAGGAGCCGGAGCCGCGCAGGGCCAGCCGGCCGGCCGGCCAGCCAGCCAGCCAGGGGGCGGCGGCGGCGGCGGCGAGGCGTCGTCGTCGGGGGGCCGGAGGATGGGCCGGCCGGCGGGGCGCCCGGACTGCTGCCTGCGCTGCTGCCGGGGCCTGGTGGGGCTGCTGCTCGCCCTGTGCCGGCTGGCGCCGCCGCTCCTCGCCAAGAACCTGGAGCCCGTCTCCTGGAGCGCCGCCAACCCCAAGTACGTGCCCGCCCGACGCGCGCGCGCCTGCCCGCCGAGCCCCTCTGGCCGCTGGGGAAGCGCCGGAGCTCCCCGGGCCGCTTCGGTCTCGCCGGGGCTTGGCGGAGGCGGCCGCTATATTTAGCCGCCCGCCCGCCCGCCCGCCCGCCCGCCTGCCTGCCTGCCTGCGTTGGGCGCTGTCCAAAATAGTCTGCCCGGGCGGGCGTTCCTGGGCTGGGCGAGGGAGGACCCCGGCAGGGACGGGTGGCCTGGCCGGCGGAGAGGCTGCCTGGGCGTCGGGGACGGGGAAGGCGCGGTGCGCGGACGGTGCTGGGGCTCCGGAGTCCCCGGAGGGTCCCGAGCTGAGCGAGCTCTCTTCCCCGGGGCAGCGGCGGGGGTTCCAGGCTTGCCTTCCTGGGCCAGGGCGTCTCCGCGCCCCGCAGCCTCCCGCTCCTTCGGGACTTGCCTGCGCGGCGGCCCCCAGGGAGCCCCCGCCAGGGGCCCAGGCAGGCAGGCAGGCGGGCGGGCGCCTTTTCTCCTCCTGTCCCAGAGGCTGCGCGGGGATGGCGGCCCCGGGGGACGGGGGTTTGGTGGTGGCGGCGGCCGGGGCTCTGGAGCTGCCCTTCTCGGCCGGGCGCTTCCTGGATCTGCCGGGGGCCGGCGGGAGCGGAGCGGGGCGGCCCTCGCAGCCTCCGCGGGCACCATCCCTCGGCTGCCGGCGCAGGTGGGCTCGGGCTGCGCCTGCAGGTGCCGGGAGCGTGGCTCGGCTCGAGGGAAGTGGCCGGGACCCGCCTGGACCGGGGAAAACTTTGGAGGAGCGGCGGCTGGTTTTCTGACTGCCTTTGGGGAAAGCTTTGTCGGCCCCTTCGCCGAGGAGAGAGCCGCCGTCCCCCCCCCCGGCCCTGCCCGCCCGCCTGCCTGCCCGCCTCGCCCTTCATGCTCACTTGGGCCCGGAGCGCCCGGGAAGTTCCCGGCCGGTTGCGCCCAGTTCGGCTGCTTTTTGCCGGGTTTCAGAAGCCAGAAGGGCCTCTGGACGACGCCCCGGGCGCTTTGGGGCCGCGTCGGTTTCTTTTCCTGCTGTTGACGTGGGGATGGGTTGTTTCGGAGCCAGTCCACTCTTTTCCTTTAGGCCCTCCTGTGAGCTGTAACATCGGGGGGGGGGGGGGGGAGAGGGCAGAACAATATCCTTGTTGGGGTTATTATCATCGTCCTGGTAAGAGTATTCCAGGGTGTAGAGGAAAAACACCGATTCCTTCCAGGTGCCTAGCCAGTAGGGCAGGAAGGCAGGCAGGCAGGTTTGTGAGTAGGCGGCGCCTCAGCCTGGTAGCGGAGAGTAAGGGGAAGAAGGGTGGGAGAAGGCTCTCTGTATTCCTTAAAGGTCTCACCGGTGCCGCAAAGGTGCCTGTTGGTGGCCTTGGGAGGGGTCAAACACCAATGACGTTCCTCCATCCTTAGGTTGGTGGCAAAGCTTACCTAAGCTTCTAAACTACTGGCCTACCTTTTGCTGGGAGCGCCAGGCGGCCGCTCCCTTGAATCTCTTCAGTCCCGCTTTTGGAAGTCGGATGCTTTCCTGGTGTCCAGTAAACAAAGCACAGTCCCAGACCTGGCTGGGCACTAAGTTTAGAAATATCAGTCAACTGGGATTTCTTCCTTCCTTTCTTTCAAAGCTATCAGCTGGGAAAGCAAAAGTTTTCAGAGAGGTTTGCTTCCTACTTGGAGTGCTAATTAACAGCAGCCATTTGGGGACAGATTAGAGTCAGGATGTTTTTAGACATTGGCTTCCCTGGGCTGTATCTTGTAAATCTGACTGTTTATGTTTCCCTTCCAACAGGCCTTTGGTTTTGCCTCTGTCGGTCGGGAAGGGCTGGGCCCACCAGAGGGAGGGAAACACAAAACAGTCGCTCCCCTTTCTAAGCCACCTCAGGGGAGGGAGGAAAACATCCCTGCCGTAGCTAATTGGGAGGAGAGATCTTTGTTCCATCAACATGGCAATGCTGAGTGTGCCAGTGAAGGCATGTTTAAAGGGGGTACCTACCACTGGAACCACTTTTTAGGAAGGAATTACAGTATTCACTGCAGAGGTCTGGGAGGGGGTGGTAAACTTTGAAGAAGCAACAGAAACTTGCTGGGGGGGGGGGTCTGAGAAAACTTCCTCATTGTCAGCAGTCTTCAGGCAATCTTTCTTGGTGGACCCCAGTCCTCTGCTCTTCTGGGGCTCCTCGCCAGTAAGGTCTGCCCTGCACAGCAGATGGGCGAGACACAGTATGGTATTTTCTGTCTCATGTCTGATCCAGGTTTTGGATTAAAGTAGCATTAATGCAGAGTTCCCAATGTGGTGCTTGTTAGGCCCGTCTCTCGCATTCAGGGTGCTGTTGTGGAAGAGAGCGCTGTGCTGTTGGTGAGGGTCTTCTCCTTCCCAGGGGAAGGTGGGCCTCCCCAGTGAGCCAGGAGTGCTGGCCGAGGAAGATGCTGCTTTCCCTCTCGGAAAGCGGTGAGGGTGCAAGGGAACCTCTCTGCTGGCTTGCCCTCCTTTTATCCTCCGCAGACGACGCTTCTCCGGAAGAGGTGGTTGGGAATTGACCTTCCGGACACCATTTTAGCCGTTCTGGAGTCGGGGAACTGGTGGGGCCTGTGCCGTGACCCACCTTCCCGGCTGTGTCACTCTAACGACCCCAAATTGTTCTAAGCTGTGGCCTTCCTTGCCCGCCCTCCGCTTATTTGGAGGGGAAGGAAGCCACTTCTGTCCCCCCTTCTCTGGACAAGACTTGTTGGCCACTTTCGCCTTCTCAGCAGCTGCCCTCTCAGTTTTCCAAGCGCCTGGCTCCATTTTTGGCTGCCGCTCGGTGACAATGTGGGAACAAAGCAACGGAGAGAACTAGGCAATGGTCTGGGCCACTCGCCCGCCCTCCCCAGAAGAGACCCTGTTGTGTGTCCGCGACCTCCTTCTGGCCTGGCTCTTGGGAGGTCCAGATCCTCTGCACGTGCTGTTCTGCAGCCTTGAAGGGTGTGGGATGCAGCTCAGATGCTGAGAGGTCTTGTAGAACCACTTCCCCCGGCAGCTGGGTGAATGCTCACCCACCGTCGCTTTTGTACGTACTTTTCAAAAGCTATCCCGGCGTAAGTTTGCCCTCCCTGCCCGGCCTGTTCTGCCTCAGCCTTGGGAGGGAAAAACCTTCTCTATGTCTGTCTGTCTGTCTGTCTGTCCTGGTGCTTAGCTTGTGTTGGTAGATTTGCTAGCTTCCATTGGAAGCCTGAAGTGTAGGTTTTCCTGAATTTCCTAAAGAGGTAGATGGGTTGGTTTGTTTCACTAGAAAATACCAAAACAACTAGATCAAATAAAAAGGTGTTGATACTTCCCCAGGCTTTGTTGGGCAGAGAAAGAAAACGTAATTGACCGAGAGGTCGGAAGAATGCATCAGCCTGTGAGTCCTTGGGCTGCTCCTGAAAGAGCTTTGTGGGCTAATGAAAAAACAATCCTGCTTTGGCTGCTGCTTCTTAAGTGAGGCTCATTTCTCTTTTGCTTGGAAGCTTTTATGTGGGGAAAAGCCCTTTGGGAGCCGTAATGTCTCCTTGTGTTTCTTTTGGGAGCACCTCCCTCAAAGGGTGCTTCATTCTTACCAGTCCTTCCCTAGCTAGGCAAACAGGCCGCGCTTGGGGACTAGGTCTGCTCAGTGATGTTCGGAATTAGGGTGCTGAGGGACGCCTCCTGGGCCCGTTTTGATTTGGGGTCAGGCTCCAGACTTGATGGCCTTGCAAATGTTGCTCTGCGTTGTTCATAATTTCTGCTTCTCTCCTTCCTCCGCTTTTGTAGAGCTGCTGCTGCTGCTGCTTCTTTACAAATAAAGTGAGGAAATATACCTTTGTAGAAATGTCACTGAAGCAGATCTTGTTTCTGGAGGGAAGCCGCTTGACTTTAAAGCGGCTCTTGGTGAAGGAAGGGACCACACGCTCAGACTAAATATCAGTTGCGAAAAACTGTTCTCCCCTGGTCATTATCATTCAGATCTTGAATTTAAATGTGGCCTGTTGCTGCTTAGCAAGGCAGCAGTGGTATATTTCATCTCCTGTGTATTTTTGTAACAATGTTAAAAAAGAAGACTTTTCCAGTTTTTGTTTATGTTTTTTGTTTGCCTTATTAGTATTTAATTTTTGTTGTTGTTGAGGCTGCAGAGAGAAGTAATTGGAAACAATTCCTGAAATACTTTGCACTCAATTAACTCAGCATTTCAAATGACCCTTGTCCTTTTCAAGGTTTGCTTTATGTTATGAAGAACACCGTTGGCTCTCACGGCATGCGGTCGGTGTCTGGCCAAGCCCCGGTAACATAAATTCTGCCCCGGAGCCTCTGAAGGGAAGGCTCTGAGGACGCAGCATCCAGAGGGTCCCTCAGCAAAAGACTGGAGGTTTATTGAGAACGCTTTTGCTGTTTTGCTGAAAAGTACTCTTCCTAGTGGGCTGTGTTTTGGAGCACTTGTCAAAGAGAAACGTTTCCGAACAAAGTGTACATTGGAAAATCAATTTCATGTTGAGGTTCTGCCTTCCTGAAGGTATTGAATTAGGCCTGAAATGGAGATAAGCTGGAGCTTCTTGGAAGATCTTGATCTCGGTGGGGAGAGGGTAGACTCTGGGTTGCATTCCATGGGGTTTTCCTGCAAAATGCCGGAGTTTTGTTGTTTGTTCCTGCGCATGTTTTCTCGCAGCCAGCAGGAGTTCCTTCCAAGGGAACTGCACAGGGCTATCTATGGCTCTCGCCTTTCCTTCTCAGCTTTGTATAGTTGTGTTTAGAATCCCTGTTAGCGTAACAAGCGCAGGCGGAATTCTTGATGTATTACCCGAACTTTGTGCCAGAGTTCCTGATGAATGGCTCCATTCTCTTTGTTCTTAAACTTTCTGGGCGGGGTCGGGGAGGGGGAAAAAGGTGGCAGCCACGACAAACTTTCCCGAACTTCTCCTTTTCTGAGTGGTGTTTTTTTTTGCTGGTTGTGAGTGGCTGGTTCTCTCCTTGTCCTGCATCAGAGGAGCTCAGATGCTGCCCGTGTGTGTGTGTGTGTGTGTGTGTGTGTGTGTGTGTGTGTGTGTGTGTGTGTGTGTGTGTGTGTGTGTGTGTGTGTGTGTGTGTGTGTGTGTGTGTGTGTGTGTGTGTGTGTCTTTCGCAGGCACATCCCAAGGTGCCTTTGGAGAGTCTCTCAGGATTGGTTTGGATGGTGGTGGTGAGTGCCTGGGGGCCATGCGGGCTGAGGTTTCCTATTTTATGTGGGACGTTTGGTGGAGGCCGAGGGCTGTTCTCTGCCAACGGCTTCCAGCTTTGGAAGCTTTCAAGCACCAGGAAGTCCACAGCGATGAGCTGCTGCTTCTTTTTCCTGAATGTTTGGGGCTGGCCTTTTTTTTTTTCTTTTTCTTCCCCAGTGGGCGCATAAATGCAATATTCTTGCTTTGTTTGGGAAAACACACTTTGGCCACGGGTGGCATTGGAAGGTGTGTTGCTTCAGTTGTTGCGCCAGTCAGTAACATGAAATTGGGAATTCACGGCTTCTGTCTGAATGAGTTCCACCTTCAAATGAATCGGAGGTATGCTTCCTGCAGAATGTATGTGCTCTCATTTCATTCAAAGATATTTGAGTTTTTTGTCACCAAATGTGTCATGAGATTTGCTACAAACGTAGGGGGGAAAACGCAGTTCCTTGGGAGAACTCTCTGTGTTACATGCTGTCAAGGGAGAGCTGATTTATCCCGGCCCTCAGGGTCCACCATGAGATATTTCGGGCTTTTGTACTAAGGCTGGGCCGCCGCTGGTTGAGGTGCTTTGGCTGCGAATTTCTTGCTCAGGTGAGAAGACCCTCAGGGGAGGAGGGGTCCCTACTAACTCTGTGGTTTTTGCTTTACAGACAAGATGGGTCTGAACAGCCTCTCAGAGGAAGTGTGGCTCTGCTTGAGGATCTTCTTCCTCGTGGCCCTGGGGGGTGAAGGAAGGGGCTCCTTCCTCTCCCTGCCATCACCCCAAAGTTTTGGAGCTCTGCTCTCCTTATCTGGGTAGGTTCGGCTGGGGCTTCCTCTGGCTGCTGCTACAGGAGGCCTTCTCCTCGTCCTCCTCGCCCAGCCCCGTTTGTCTAATTCCCTTTTAAAGCCCTCTAAGCTCTTAGCCATCGCCACATCCTGTCTGCCGCATTCCTTGAGTCAGGTGTATGTTGTCTGAAGGCGTTCTTTTGTCTCTCCTGAGTGGCAGCGGCTTCTTAGCACATGACACCCACCCCACGCCTGCCCTACCACCAGCAGGGTTCTAGAGTTATGGGAGGGGATAGAAAGCTTGACTTTCTCCAGTTCTGGTCTCGTTTTACAGGCTGCTGCCATGGTTTTCTTTTTCTCCAGCCCCACCCCCCCTCCAGCTAAAAAATCCACTCATTTTTAATTAAAACAGAACTGGATGTCAGATGCCTGGCACCCAGGTTGCCAAGGTTGGCAGAGGACTGGTTCTTTTTATTTATTTATTTATTTATTTATTACATTTATAGCCCGCCCATCTAGTCATATTTTTGCAGTATACCTGTCTGCAAACCTGTTCTGGTTCTTCCACGTCCTGTAGATGCTGCTCCTGCTGCTGCATGAAAGGTCAGAGTAGAACCGGGCCCTGCCGGCCATGGAGCCATCTCACCACCGTCAAGGCCAGGCCCTTCGTAGTAAACAGAAAAGCGGCTGCTCTGCCTTTCGCTCCAGCCCTGTCACATAGAGACCAGGCAGGGAAAGAGGCCGTGGCTGAGTGGCGGGGAGCCCTCGCTGGGCCTGACAAAGGCCCCTGCTGCTCGTTTGCCTCTGCCAACCAGAGGTTGACTTGCCGATGGTTGACGATGCCGTGAGGCTGCAAGATTACTGGTTCAAGAGGCCTAAACAGCTGGAATGGGCTTCAGGGTCTTGGATTGCTCTATAATGGTCCCTGGTGACGCAAAAGGTCTCCTTTCTTTTTTGAGACCCGTTTCTTACTGCAAATAAGGCGTGGGTGGATCACTCATAAGTAGGAAAGGCAGGCCTTGAATTGCCTGCCCACAGGAAAGAGGAGACCTCACCGCTTCTCTTTTGGGGGCCAAATGCCTTCAGCCCCAGAGTGGCCCCTCCCCCTTCTTGTGGGACAATCCAGTGCACTTTCTAGGCAAGGAAAGAAGAGTAGGAGGCAGACCGGTGGGCCCCTTTCCTGCTACCTCTTCTGATGACTGCCTTGGCTGAAGCCGCGCAGGCTGTACGTGTGGGTACTGCTCCTTGTAGACTGGCCAGGGACTGCCTGTGGGAAGGCAACAGACAGCTCTGAGTGTTTCAGCTGCGCGCACCTGCACGCATGCACGCACACACGTACCCTTGGAGATCCTTGATGGGCTCTGGTGCCGAGCGGGGCTGATGCAGGCAGTGAAGTCAGATCTTTTCTCCTCCTTTTCCATGATGAGGGTATGAAGGGAGGCCTGCTGGCCGGCTTCTGTCCCTTGGACTTTGTCCAGCAGTAGAGGGGTCTCAGGACTGCAAGGGCAGTGACTGAGCCAGCTGTGGGGGCGGGGGGGGGGCAGTTGTAATCATAATGTGTGAAGGCTCTCCTCCGTCCCCCCATCTCCTGTGAACATGGCAGATGTAGCGCCTGGTCTCAGAAGTGGGCCACGGAATGGGAGGTGGTGGCCACTGTCATTCTGGATGAGGCCTGCCTGCCTGGAACACCAGAAGGGTCCATGGCCCTTTTTGCCACCAGGATGCTGGGGTGGGGGCCCCCTAAGCCACCCACCCACCGGCTGCCATCTGGACGTCCGTCCCTGCAGACTCCACTGGGGAAGAACCCGGTTCAACAGCCATCCCAATATCCCACTTTTCAAAGGATGTATTTTGCAAGCGCTCCTTGCTCGCCTTCGCGTTTTGTGGTTGTGCTTCCAGAGGTTTTCCTTGTGGCCAATGGGCTTGTGTGGGGTCCACCAGCTGCTCATCCGACTTGGCTGACTAAAAATGGGGTGAGTGTTTTCGCTCTATGGCACGCACACACACCACACACAGAGAGAGAGAGAGGGGGGGGGGTCCTGGTGGTCTCGCCTCACCAGATCTCCCCTTCCCTCGGTCCTCTTTCTCCCCTTTGGGTTTGAGGTGTCTCTGCTGATCCCTCTGCTCTTGCCCCACCCCCGCCCCTTGTGCCTTTCCTCCACAGCCATGTGCCGGTCACGGTGGCCTCCAACTATTTGCACGGACCTTCCTACCCCCTCACATGCACCCCATGTTTGCATCGCAGGCCAGCCCGATCTGGCAGGACACCAAACAGATGCGGAAGCTTCGTAGCCCTTTGTTCCAGCTCTTGAGCGAAGGGCCCTTTCTAAAGGGGGAAGCCCTGGCTTGCTGCTTCTGCGAGCGAGAGAAAGTGTGCCGAGGGGCTGCGAGCGGCGCCCCTCCCTTTTCCAGAAGGAGAGGTGGCTTTCTGGGACGGCGAGGGGTGCCCGCGTGCTGCGTGGAAGGAGAGGCCCAGGCCATGGCTGCTTGCAGGCCGCTTGCGTGGACCTCCTTTGTTCACTCCTGCTGCAGTGGTCCCAGCTGCCCACGAGGGGGAGGCAGGCCGGCTGTCGCGCCTTCCTTCCAGAGTCCAGAGAAGCTGCTTGTCGGGAGGTCCTTCCTTGGGCAGGGCGCCCTGGCCTGCGTGGGGGTGGGGAGAGCTGCCTTCTGCCTCTCTCATAGCTTGGTGTCTCTCCCGATATTTGGGGGGGGGGGGGGAAGGAAGGGCATGTGGCTCACCTTTTGCACCCACGGCTGTTGTGCAAAAGTGACCTCCGGCTGTTGCAGCCTGTGTGTTTGGTGGCCGTGGTTCTTGTGCCACGGAAGATGGTGGTTCAAGAAGTCTGTGAGTCTCCTCCGGGACCCAGGCTCTTTAGAAGAGAGCCTGGCCCTTGTTTCCCTCACCCCCCCCGCCCCATCTTGAACTGGGCGATGTCTCCGGCTGTTGGGATAGGGAGGGGCTGCTATGGGAACATGCCACGCCTTGAGGTTCCTTTCCCGCTGGCCGACCTGACAAGGGAGTTCCTGGTGAGCACTGAAGCCCAAAGGAGCCCAAAGCCAAGCAGAGCCGAGCCTGCCTGCCGGTGGTTCTTTTTGCTCTCTTGGTCTTTGGGAAGAAGAAACTCAGTCCTGAAAAAGGACCTTAAAAGAAGTTCTCCCAATAAAAGAGGGGCAGAAAAAAATGACACGTCTCTGATGGGCGTTGCAGCGAAGTTGGTGCTTGTGAGGCCAGTGTGGCCGGAGACTTGAAAGTCCATACGCACACTTGGGGGAAGTGTGAGTGAAAAGGTCTTGGCTGCCAAAGGCCTGGTGACAGCCCTTCTGTGGTTCCTCACCAGCTGGGATGGAAAAGTTCTGGATTCCTCATGGGGGGGCGTGGGGGGGCGGGAGCCTGGCTGCCCGCCGATGGACGATGCTCTCCTCTGGGACGTCTGGCTGTTTCCTTAAGAGAGGAGCTCCGGGGTGCTTCTACCAGCCTGCCTCCCCCTCCCTGGGTTTTCCAAGGGGGTGGGAGCCTAAGAGAGAGAAGGAAAGGAGGGGGTGGAAATTAAGCGGAGCAACAAAGGCGGCCCCGGTGAACAGTGAGGTGTGTTTTTTGGACAGAGTTTTGTGCCAAGGCCCAGGGGGGGGGGGGCAGAGGACAGCCGGCTGCCCCACCGGTGTTGAGGTCATGGGTGTTTCAGTGGCCTTGTGGGATGGGAGCCGGTTTTTACCTCTCTCTTTTTCCTGTTGATATCCTGTGTGACATTCTCTCTTCTGAAGAAAAGGGGTGTGTGTGAGAGAGATGCTGGGCTTATTTTTAAGTTTATCCCTTTCCTTTCTAGCCCGCCTTTCTCCTGGTGAGCTGGGGGACCCATAGGTGGTTCTGCACTCATGCCCCCCTTGCGCTTGACGGTGTCTGCCGGTGCGCGGGCCTCCTTTTTTCCTTGGGGAACAGGCCACCTCTCCACGCCTTAGACTCCCCTTCGGTGGCAGTGGTGGGGCTGCCTGCCTGGGATGACCGCTCCCTGTGTTGCTGGAACAGGGTGAGACTCAAGGATCTTTGAGGTCCTTTTCAAAGCCTGGCTGGCTGGGGGAGGGCGGGCGGGCGGGCGGGAGGTGCTCCCCTGGTGAAGGAGTGGCAAGATGGCTCGACGGCTAGGGCCCCTCCTCCTCCTCTCTCTCTCTCTCTCTGTGCCACCTCTTGGTCGCCACGCGACTGGTACTGCCCAGCCGCTTGAAGCACACAAGGCACGGTGGGCAGGGCAAGGGTGCCGTTCGCGTGGGCCCCTTGGCAGCAGGTGAGGGAGGGGGGGGGATGCTGGTCCGTGGCTGTGCGGGAGCGCTCCCTCCCCTCCCCTCCCTGGAGTATTTCCCACACCCGTGTCAGCAAAGGCCCGTGCCCACATGTGGGGCACGATGAGTTGGGTAATGAAGTGAGGGGTGCACAACACATCCTGTGTGAGGTGGCTGGTCTGCTTGCCCCCTGGGGCTGCCCATGGGGCTGCAGCCTCTCCCAGAGAAGCAGGTGGCTCTGAGAGCACCTGGCTCCTGGTCTCCTCTTTCTCCCCAGGCGGGGCAGGGCGGGGGGGGGGAATGCTTTCGACTGCCAGACCCATAGATTGCGCCTGTTTCCTCCACGGGTGCCCAGACTTTTGTCTAGTTGCTTTAAGCAGAATGTCAGGGAAGGAGTCCAGAGAAACGGCATAATAATTATGGTATTACAAATTGTTTCTCTTTAACGGCTCCTGTTGGATCACTTAGTCGGCTGGGGCCTCACTCTGTTTCTCCTGTGCCCCTCCTGGCCCTGACTCAGAGAGTGTGCATTTTTCCAGCAGCCTCCAACGTCTGCTTAAGAACTTAAACCCTGGTGGAAAAATACCAGGTGCCTTGGAGCCTTTTTGGGAGTTTTCTCCTTGGTCCACTCTGGGTGGTGGAGGAATGGCAGCAGGCGTGTGCGTGCGTGCGTGCGTGCTGGTCTGGAGAGGTTTTAACAGACTGCTTAGCCTGGCCCATGAGCAGCGAGGAGGATCTGGGTGTGCGTTCCCTCGCCTAGGGAGAGAAGCTGGGGGGGGGCCTTCCTTGGGGGGTTGGGAGGACTCATAGTCCAACGGAGTGAGGGAGGAGAGAGGTGGATGGAGGCTGCAAGGGGGTGGGGGTGGGGAGGCCTCTCAGCAGCCCCTGCTTCTCTGCCTGAGCTGAGGATGGTGCCTGGCCTGCCTGAGGCAGGGGCTCCCTGGCCTGTAAGGGTGGTGGGCATCTCTGACCGGGGTGTGGATGGCACGCTCATGTTTCCAAAGGGACAGGTGGATCCCCGGGGGCGTCTTGCCTCCTCCTCCTCCTCCTCCTGAGTTGGAGCACCAGCAACAGTGTTGGGTTCCTGGGCCAGAGGATGGGAGAAGCCCTGACCAGCCCCCCTTCCCCTCTTGGCAGTCGCAGCCAGGCCAGGCTGTCCCTCCCTCTGTGTGGCTTTCTGGTTGCGGCCTCGGTCCTCCTACCCCCCCCCCCCCCCGTCTCCAGAGTGATGGATCGGGCCTTGAAAAGGAGTGTGCCCCCCCCCCCCCAGCCCATTGAAATGGGCTCGGCAAGTGGCTCGGGAAGTAATGAACTCCGGCCTTTTCAAAGGGACCGAGCTTGTGTGGCCGCCCTCCTGCCCGCCCGCCCTTGTGTGGGTTTGTTCAGCCGTCTTTTGTGCCAAAGGCAGACATGAATGGGGAGCTTCCCGGCTCTTCCCCCACCCGAGGAATAAATCAGGTAACTCTGGGACCCCTTTATGTGATGGGCTGCCCAGTGACTGAGCTCAGAGGCTGGAGGCTGTTCGAACCTCTCCCTAAAAGCCATTCTTTGTGGGGCCTGGGGCTCTCTCTGCCAGATCTGGGCTTAGGATGAGGGGCACTTGGGCAGGGGGCTCCCAGTTTGTTCCCCCCCCCCCGCTTGCACAGTCTTCCCTCGCTCACTCACGGCCTCCTTCCCTGGGTGTGTGGGGTGTGCCTATGTGATTCGGGGGATCCTTTTCCTCTCCTGGCCTCTTGTGACTCAGGTGGCTAGCTTGAGGCTGGCTCTTCTCGTGGACAACGGGTGTGTCAGTGTGCTTCATAAATGCTTCATGCAGGACCAGGCCTGGAATCCCCTTGGGAATTTTTTTTTGGGGGGGGGGGTGCTGGACCAAGGCCAATTCTTATTTCAGAAGAAGCAATAAGAATTAAACTCTGCCTTCAAGCTGTTCCCGCTCGACCCCTCGGTGAGCAGACGTTCCCTTTGCGGGGGCTGCGGAGGGTGGGGCCTGGGAGCCTCTTGTCCAGGAGGAAGACAGGCACAGGCCTGCGCCTGGAGGAGGGGATCGTGGCCTCACAGGCTGGCTGGCAGGCAGAGGATGAGGGAGGCCAGGGGGGGGGCACTTGGACGGTTGTTCTGCTAGGACATCGGCTTTTTCTGCTGAGCATCATGGCTGCTTGGGGAGGAGAATATGCTCCACTGGGAAGGTTCCAGTTGACGGCCTTAGTGACTGATCCCACACATGGGCCATATCACACACACACACACACACCTGGCCAGGAAATGAGGATGCAAAGGTGGGCTTGAGCCCCGGTCTCCCAATTCCAGGAGTTCATCCGCTGGCAAGAAAGTATTTGGCTGCCGTCTCTGATCAGACCTGGCTGAGGGGGCAGGGCTGGTGCCCAGGTGCCTCCAGGACCCCTCCAGGACTGCAGTTTTAGATGCGCAGAGAGGGTTGCACTTCTCTATGGAGTCTGCAAATGGCAGCCTCACGTTTTTAACTTTATTGTCTCGGCTGCTCTGATGTTACTGAGGTGGGAGGCCATGGACGTGCCCCAGCTAAACTCTTGCATGGCTCTGCATTGGCAGGTCGCAAGGCAACAGCCCCCCCCCCCCCGGACAACCCTGCGTGCTAGCAAACTCTCTTCCGCACCAGGTAACGGTGCCCCCCAGACTGCTGCCCTGCCCACCGTCCCTGGGTTCTCGAGTGGCTCGTTCCGCTGGAGGAGACTTGCTCTGGGTGTCCCTGGCTGTTGGGTCCTCTGGCTTCATGTCCATCCGTTCAGAAGCATTTAAACATTGAGGAAGGGGAACAAACTGCCGTGTGTGTGTGTGTGTGTGTGTGTGTGTGTGTGTGTTCTAGAACACGGCGATGCCGGCTCGTCGGTGTTTTCGTTAATCAGCCGAAGGGGGTAGCTGTTGCCCTTGAAGAATGGTTCTGCTCACGAACGCCACCGCCACCTGCGTCTCCAATGCTCTCACCACTGACCTCCTTTTTTGCCATTTGCAACTCCAAAGGCCTCAGCTAACCTGCCGCCAAGTGAATGATTTTATTTCCCAGCCTTCCAAGCGGTCTTGGGTGGCTCAGAGCCACCTGGTGGAAACCGCTCTCCAGCTTCTTGCCCGTCCCCTTGTCCTCTCCTCCTCCTCCTCCTCCCACTCCTCCAGGCTTGGCTCCCTTTGTCTTATAGGGCTGTGACATTTGACCTTGAAGGGTCTGAACCCTCCACGTGTTGGCTGGTGTGCTGGCATGTGAGCCCAAGCGCATAAGCAGGCCTCTTTCTGGGCGCAGGAGAGAGGGGCTCTCTCTGGCCATCATAATTCGAGAGCAGGGAATCCCCAGGGCCCTGGGTGGGGGGGCGGGTCTTTCTCTCCCCACCTTCTTGGTTTTGTGCCATGGCCGGGGCGGTTGCTGGCAGCAAACAAAGGGCACGGGGGCGGGTGGGCACGGAGGAAGGCATGGCGGAGGTGCAGAAATCCAGAGCCTGAGGTTTCTGCCTCGCCCTCAGTGGGGAGTCTTGACTCCTTTTCTGTCTCACTCAAACTCAACGATTCCATTCTCCGTTTCGTCCGAGAGCCGCCGAAGAGCCAGGCAGGGAGAAATAATATGCGAGGTTAAAAATAGATGTGGCCGCGTCAGGCAGAGGGAGCTTAAGGGGTGCTGGCGCTTTTCCTTTGCTATGGTGGAGTAAGTGGCAGAGTGCGCAACAGGGCGCTCCCCCCCCCCCAGCTGCCACCACACGGAGCACATGGCTGTGGGGCCAGTTCTGATGCTGTGGAAGCTCCCTCTTGGCCTGCTGATTTGGGAAGGGGTGCCACCGAAGGGCAGGGCGGAGAGGGCGTTCGTGCACTCCCTCCCTCCGTTGTGTCCAGCTTGGATTTGGGGCCGATAAACCCCGAAGGGTGGCCGCAAGGAGGAGGGTGCTTTGGGTGGCTGGACCTCCTGGCTCTTTCGGTCTAGCGACCCATCGAGACGAGAGAAACAGGCCCCCGTGGTTTGCATCCCTTGTTGGCCGAAATGGAAGGCAGCTGGTTGTGGGAGGCAGTCCTGACTGAGGGCAAAGGCCTTTAGCTAGCAGACGAGAGTGGGGAGGGAGCGGCGGCTTAAGCCTTGCGCCACATGAATGACGGTGGCGCAGGGGGCCAAACCCTCACGCCAGAGGTGCCGGTCCTGGCTTTAGCTCAGTCTCCTTTAGGCTTCTGAGGAGAGCTGTCTGATGGGAGAGCAGCTGGAGCCGATGCCTGGGGAGAAGAAGGGGCTGCGTGGGGACTTGTGTGCTGCGTGCTGGTGCCCAGCTCCCGTTGCCTCTCTGGGTGCACATTCTGCATGGCTCAGAGGGCTCCCCCAAAATCTGTGGGGGTGTAAAGAGTGGGGAAAGGAAGGGGCGCTCACTCTCTTACTGGAGAGGGAATCAAGAGGGATCCCTGGCTTCTTGGTTGGTCTTCGGCGGCCTTCTCTCTGCCTCCCTTCTGCATGTCCCTTCACCTGCCAGACTTCCAAAGCACCTTCGTTTGCCTTTGGCAGGAAGATCTGGGCGGTTCTTGGCCGTGTCCTGCTGTTGGAACGCTTCCCTCTGGAACCAAATCCTTGGCCCTGTCCGCATCCGAGCCTCACTGGTGCTGCTGACTGCCATCCCACAGAACTGATGAGACCGCCCTTGTGGTCAGGGAGTGGTTGAATCCTTGCAGCATATGTTGTTTTACTGTATCTTGTATAAGGATATCCGCCTGTCTTATCTGAACACTTTTCTTTCCTTCCATTCTGGATGAGACGACCTGAGAAAAATTCGACACCTCCTAGGTGGCACTATTAAGGAACTTACCCTGATAACAGCCAGATACATCCACTCCATCATGCAGAGGCGACGCATCGTGCTGTCGCAGAATGCCAAGCCCTAACGGGGTTATTTGGCTGTTCCCTGCCACATGTTAGCTGCTGAATGTTTTATTTGCATCTTAGTGTGTTTTAATTTTGTACAGTATGCCAATAAAGGTTTCTGTCTGTCTGTCATTCCACTGCTGCCCGTGTGTGCCCGGGATGCCCATGTGTCCCTGTGGGGAGAACCCCTCTCCCCCCCCCCCCCCGGCCAGGTGCTTAGTTGCAGAGAGAAGAGTGGGTTATGCCTTCCTCTTGTCTGGCCGACTGGCTCTCCTTTGTCGTTAAATACCTCTTTCCTCCTTGTGATCCTTTTCGAACCCTCCTAGCTAGCTCACTGCCAGCTTTCCCAGGCTTCTGCTGGTACTCTCCTGTCCTGGAGCCCAGGCTGCTGTGTTCTCCTCCAATGGCTGCTGTTGCTACTCCTGAGTTTGCCAGCACTTGAGAAATTTACTGCCTGCATATTTTAAGACCTTTGATGAGGGAATGGTGGATGAAAGCTGCTTCTGTGCTCAACCGGGCTGGGGAAGGAGGAGGAGCAGCAGGATTCCAGTGAAGGCCAGTAGCAGGTTTTCATGAGCCTTTCCTGGTGTGGCTGTTTTCGTTTGACTGCCCTTCTTGGCTGCATTTATGGGTGGCTTGGCTGAGACTGATAAAGGGGAGCAGGGGTGGCTGCCACTGCCTCTTACCCAGGTCCTGTACTTCAGCCTAAGAGAGCCTCTTGGAAAGGGCTCTGAACTCTGTGCTTGGCTGGTTTAAAGCTCAGGGAAAAGGGGAGGTGGGGACACCCGGCCTGCCGAGCCTGCCTTTGCCTCCTGTAGTGGGGCGTCTCCTCTGCTTGGGGTCTCCTCGCCATGGCGAGTCCAGGGCTGGTGCGGGCCCAGCCAGTTCAGGCGGCCTCTGGGAACCAGAACATGGTGGTTCCCAACCTTGGGTCAACGGCTGTTCTTGGACAAAAGCTCCCAGAGGAAAAGGGCCGTGCTTTTGCCCTGCCTCCAAAAGCAAAACATGCACATCAAGCCTTATGAGCCTCTATATATCCATCGTTGGCGTTATTAAAACCATCACTTGATGGCTTTGCCACCTTGGCCCAAAAGCCTAGTTTTCAAGGTCAAAAGTTGATGTGGGCTGTTAGGAATAACCTCGGCGGGAGTGGTGCTTTGGGACCCCCCCCCCCCCCCAATCCTGGAGAGTCCAGAGCCTCTCATTCTGGAGGTTAATTTTTCAGTTATCCCTCGGCACTGCTGGGGAGAACAACAAGTAGGCAGGAAGCTCTGTGATCCCAGGGTGTCCTTGCCACAGAGGTCAACGCCCCCCCCCCCCCCTTGACTCTTTGTTCATCTCCCAGCAAAAGACAGTGACTGTGTTTTGGTTTCTTTCCCCATTTTTTTGGAGGGGGGAGCAAGCCAGAACACGGAAGGCTTCTGCGGTTGGTCCATGTGCTGAGCCAGCCGTGGCCTGGAGCTCCCTTCAGCCCCCTTGTCATTGGGGTGACAGAAGTGGTCCTCCAGAGTCTTTTGAGACCACGTTCTGGGCAGGGGTGGTCATCGTTGTTAGCAATGGTTTCTTGTGATACTTAAGCCATCAGAGGATGTGTGACGTCCTCAGACTGGGGCGACTTCAGAACTGGCTAAGGTGGGGTGCTTCTTGGGGCAGCGGCTTGAGAGCAGGTGCCCTCGACTCTTCTGAGGAAAACCGGGGTCTTCTCTCTGCTGAGAGCGCTGTAACTTCGCCACGTGCCGTGGGGCTTCCATTTTGGCAGTTGGACTTCGGCTTTGGCCGTTGCCCTAGTCATTGGTTTTGAGATCCAAATGGCCCTTAGGTGGACAGAGCTCCCTTTTGGCCAGTGGCCGGCTGGCTGATGAAACCCATGAGCCAAAGTTCTCAAAGTTTTGGAAAGGAGAGGTGGGGAAAAGGTTCTCTGAGGGGCTGGGCAGCTGCCGGGAGTGCTCTTGATACCAGGGTGGCCGAGCGCCTGGGCCTTTCCTAGTCATGATTAAGTGGTGAAAGGCCAGTACGGATCTTGGGGACTGTTGGATAAATGTGTGTGTGTGTGTGTGTGTGTATGAGAAAGAGAATGTGAGAGAGGCTTCTGCTTAAGGGAGCAAAGCAGAGGGAACCTGTGCTGCTCCTCCCGACTGGGGTATCCTGGTCATTCTCCATAGATTGTGGCAAGCCTGTGGTTTGCCTCTGCTCCGTCCTCATTTGGGATTCGTCCAAATCTATGTGGCTTAACTAGGAAGACTCCCTCTCTGGTTCTTCCTGCCCTTCCCGCCCCTCTGCTTCCAAAGGAGCGCTCGCTTGCTTGCTCGGCCAGCCACGGCTCCAGGTGCCAAAGTAATTCTTTGCTTTGGAAGCCAGAACTGCTCTCTCTTCCCTCTTCTTAGCTGCAAGGGGTCAAGGGGGAAATTGGAGCCCTCCTGAATCAAGCCTCCCCCCCCCCCCGCAGCCCTCTCTCCATCCTCAAGAATGAAGCGAGGGAGGGACGAAGCCGTCCTGGGAAGCCGGTTGACCGGCAGTGCTGGGCTGTCTCAGGCCTAAGCGCAGGAGAGGGGTGAGGCGGCCAAGCCGGGAACCTGATCTCCTTCTGTGGGATCGTTTAAGCATCCCCTGCACTGCCGGCCGTTCCAGAGGAATCTGTGCCTTCAAATTCCTGTTTGGGGGGGGGGGGGAAGGCCTGGCAGAGGGACGTTTGCTCTGGCTGAGATCCTGCAAGAGAACTTGCATGTAGATGGGAGCCAGGAAGCCCTAGCCACTTCCAGAAGGGGTGTGTGTGTGTGTGTGTGAATGAGAGAGAAGGAGAAAGAGAAGGTGGGGTTCTCTTGAAAGAGCAGGAAGCCTCTCTTAACCCCACCCTTGGAGGGGGGGCCCTTTGGGAAGGGGGAGGGGGGCGAAGGGGGCCTGCCTCCCCTCCTCCCCACCATAGCCTGCTGGGCTTGCCTCCTCGGGCCCCGGCCACCACTCCAGACTCTTGCTGGTGGTTGTGTGGATCCTCGTCACCTTCTCTCTGGGTGCCTCGGTCCTGTGCAGGTGGCCGGATGGGACCAGGCTGTTTGCGGGTTAGCCGGGCAACACGGAGGCAGGTTCGAAACAGGGGCGGGCTGGGCAACAGGAGCGTCCGAAGGGCGGTGTGGCTGGCGGAGGTCACCCGCTTCCCCCTGGGGTTGGCCAGTGGCCTCTGTGGGAAGCCCTGGTGGCCTTTGTGCCAGGGGCCATGCCTCACGAGGAGAGGGCATCCCAACACAGGGCGCGCGGCTCCTTGGGTCTTTCGT
Organism: Intellagama lesueurii; assembly: GCA_037013535.1. NCBI lineage: Eukaryota > Metazoa > Chordata > Lepidosauria > Squamata > Agamidae > Intellagama > Intellagama lesueurii. Next base: position 28,268,032 of record JBAJHW010000010.1, on the reverse strand, counting down.
ACCACGGTGGGGGCGGAGAGGGGGCGGCAACTCCCTCCTCCCTGTGCCGTCCAGCCCCGCTCTGCCCCCTCCCTGCAACCCGTTGTCTCACGTTTCTTTCCCTGAGGATGCCAATTAAAGCCCCAGGTTGCCATTCAGAGCCGCCCAACCCCACCCAGTGTGGTTTTATTCAGCTGTCTGTCAGTTCTTGTCAAGCCGTCTTCCCCTCACCCCGGTGCCCCTCCATGAAGAAAACCCCTGCCTCTACACAAAGCCTCTCTTTCTCTCTCTCTCCCCCCCCCCCTTTCCCACCCCCTCCTGTTTGAACGGCATCTTGCCTCATTCCCAGCCCGGGGAGGGCACTGAGGGAGAGAGCTGCCCATCGGCCTGCCCTAGCTGCGGGGGGGTGGGTGGGTGGGTGGTGGCGGCTGAGGGACCGGCCGGGCAGTGCCTTTCCCCCTCCCTGAATCTCTGCCTGCATCCCAAGGTGAGGAGCGACCTGGGCAGAAGCCGGGTCAGCTTGTGTGCCTTCCTTAGGAGGGGGTAGCACAGTAACTCCGTCCCCCTCCCCATTTCAAGCTGGGGGTTGCACTGGCATGGTGGGTAGGGGGCTGGTGGAGGATCCTGCACCTGTCGCAGCACCCAGGCCGGTCAGCGGCCTGGACTGGTTTCCAGCAGGAGCCGGGGAAATGGCGGTGGCTCTTTATTTTCTCTGAAAATAGTTAGCTTCCCAAGGGGGGGGGGGAGGGAGGGAGGGAGGGAGGGAGGGGGGCCCCTGGGGTTTGCACACTTAACAAATGGAAGTTGGGAATGTGAGGCAGACAATGGTGGCTCATTAGCCTTCCTTCATGGCAGCCAGACCAGGAAATTAGCCCTGCAGCTGCTGGAAAGGGGTGGGGGCTGGAGTGCTGCTCTCAATTTGGTGCATTCCTTGGGGGTGGGTGGGGAAGCATGTGCTCTGCCTGCGGTGGGGGCCGTATCCCCGGCAGGATGGGTGGCATGTGTTCCTTCACATGGATTTTTCTGGAAGGGGGCTCCGGAACGCTCCCATCGGAGCAGCGCTCCACCTCATCCTTGTGCTGGGCAGGGAACCCCCCCCCCAAAGGGGTCCCGGGTGTGTGAACCCCAGTTTGGAAGATGCGTCACGACGCTTCAGCAGTGGCTCCTTAGGTAGCTTCACCTCTGTCGCCGTGCAGTAGCACATGGGGATTGAACTGGGCCCGTGCAGAGAGATCGCTGGGCCTGGGCCTGCGTTCAGATCCTTTCCTTTCCCCGCTGCCCTGTTGAAAGGTCATGGCAGGACTTAAAAACCGGGAAGAGAGAAGCAGGGCGATGGCAACTCTCCAGCTGAAGAACCTCAGGCAGCAGCATTGGCTGGGCAGAAAGAGGCTGGCCTCAGACGTTTCCTCAGTGCGGTTTTGGTTGCATCCAGGCTTCTTATCCCAAGTCCTCTGACTGAGCACCATCCCTCTGTAAAGGCTTCCCTGGGGGTGAGAAGGTGGAGGGGGGATGAGAAATGCCCCCCCCCCCAAAATGGAAGTGGGTTCTGCCCTGGGAGGCTTGTGCTAAAGTGTGTGTGTGTGTGTGGGGGGGGGGGTCACGTTGTCTTTTTCAGCCTGTTGTCGTTACTCAGAAGGTGTCTTTCCTCTGTTCTCTGCTATGGTTTTTTCCTCGCCATAAACAGAAAAGTCTCAAGACTATTAATTTCTTTCTGTCTTTCTCTGTGCGTGTGTGAAAATATGTCTTGCCTGCGTGCGTGCGTGCGTGCGTGCATACACCCAATATGGAGAGATCAAAGCGCTTCACAGCCCAACCTGAAGTGCTCCCCACACGCTGAACGCACCCAAACAGCCCCAGGAATCCCTGGGGAAGAAGGGGAAGGTTTTCCCACCGGAGCTGCACTTGTCCTGCCACCCAGTGCGTTGCCTTGTGTTGCGTCAGGGGCTGGTCTCAGACGCTGCCAGAAAGTGGCGACCAGCCTCGAAGGTTTGATGGGCGTTAGGCCGCGGGGTGGCCGAAGAGCGTTTGGGCCGCCTGAAGGGCGGCTGCCTTTTTCCGCTCCCTGGGCCTTACTGAGGAGGATGGAGGGGCAAAGTGCAGGGGGAAGGCCCCCCCCCCTTATATGGGGTGTTTTTTCTTGTTCCTCAGGGTTGCCTCGTGGATGGCCACAGGCCAGGCTTGGGTGGGGAAACCTCAGACCCTCTCGGGCCGGCTTGCCCAGTTTTGCAGAAGCCCCCCAGGAGGTTCCTCTGGAAGGGAACGCAGGCCACCTTCCGTACAGGGAAGGCTGCCCTCCACCAAGATCAGGTGGGGTGCTGTCCACACAAAGGTAGCCAGGACGTGCCTGGCTTTTGAAAGGTGCAAGCGCAGGGCTGCTGTGGGATTCGACGTAGTGCCTGTGGCCGGCGGGAAGGGGGTGGCTTAACTCCCCCCCCCATCTCCAAATTGGCACCTGTCAATGTGTTCTTAATAGCCATTAATGCCATTCCTGGGCCTCCATGGGAGCGCCACGGTCCTTGTTTCCCACTTCCATGGAGGTTTCCTTTGACAAGCCACGGAGCGTAAGGATCGAGAGGGAGGGGCCTTCGGCTGCAGCCGGGTGTCTTCTCTCTCTCTCTCTCTCTCTCTCTCTTTGAGAGCAAAGGCTCCCTCCTACCCTGAGGATGTGACCTACTTGTGGAATGATGATGGGAAGAAGCGGGCCTGGGAATTCTGCCTTGTTGCATCTGTCAGACCTGCTCAGCCCTTGGTAGGAATTGGCCTCGGGCTTGTTTCCGGTGCAATGCTGTCCACAGTGGAATTTGGATCTGCCTGGATCTGTCAGGCGAGGAGGGTGTGTCTGGGCAGCTCTCCACCACGTGTGGGTCTCCGTCTGATGCGCTGGTTCACACCTTGGAGTGTGGTGCCTGGAAATCAGTGAGAAAAAGACGATTGACTGGCTTTCGAAAACTCCAAGGCTTCCGTTTTATATTAAGTGACTTAGGCAAGGGGAAAAAGGATCTGCCAGCCTTTTTTGTGTCATGTATTTCATCTTTTTCTGATCTTGGGGAGACAGCAAACGCTATCTCTCTGAGTTTTATTTGTGTAGATAATCCTACACTTTGAGGAATAAAAAAATGTCAAACATTTCAGATTCAGCTGAACAAGCAACTGCTCCAGTGTATTGATGACGTTGGAGTCACTGGCCAATAGGCGCCCATCAGCCCCCCCCCCCCTTTGCCTCCAGAGGTTGCCCTGAAGCAGAAAAGCCACATTTGTGTTGAAAAGCTTTTCCTGCATGTGGTATTTCTCTTGCAGAAAACATTTTGAATCAGGCAACTGTCAAGGCCATTTTATCCTCAATTTCCCAGATATCGAGGGTCTCTCCTAACTTGGTGTCATCTGCAGATTGGGTGAGGATGCTTTTTGCCCCTTCAATGAGACGAAGACACCCTCCCCCCCCCCCCCGGGCTGATCAGGTGCAGCTCCCTACCAGCGAAGGCATCCTTGCAGATGTCTCTCCCTCCCCCCCCCCCCCCCAGAAGGAGAGCTCCTAAGGAAAGAGATGTGTCAGAACTGGTGATTGTTCTGGTGGGTCACCTAGAGATTGAGGAAGGGACGACTGTTGGGGTGGGATTTAGAGAGACAGAAGGGAGAATAGGCCTCGTTATTCAGGGGGTGGGGAAAAATGGACTCCGGTACATAGATCTGGCCTCGTGTCTTCCATGGCATCCCAATGGAGACTTGGCCAACCTGCAGGCTCCTGGTGTTGTTTTTCCTTCTCCCCTTCGGTAGGGCTGCTTACTGACGAGGTGACTTCATCTGCCTCCCTGTGTGGTAGAAATGGTGGGTGTGAAGCCCTGTTTAACCCTGTTTACTCATGCCTTCACCCAGGGTTGTGCAAGGGGATGGAGAAGCTGCTCTTGGCCTTACTCATCCTGCATCTGCTTTGACTGTGGTTTTAGTATTGCTTGTGTTTACCATTTTTCAGAGTACTATTTGCTTGTGTTTTTTTTAGAAAATATATCTCTATTTCATGTTTTTAGCTTTAAATATTACCTTAATGATGTGCACCACCTTTATATATTCATTGTTTTGTTCTTAAATATTGTACTTCAGTAATGTCAGCCCCCTTGGGTCCTTTCCTAAGGAGAAAGGCAGGGTAAAAATATAGTAGGTAAGTAAGTAAGTAAAATCTCAGAGTGGGTGAAGGGAGGTCCCTCTCACTTCATGCCATGCAGGAGAAATGGTCTCCACCCGCACGGCATCTGGAATGGGCTGAGAAGGCTCAGGAACTGTGTTTGAGCCCCTCCAGAGCCCAAGCTGGGGATGTCTCTGGCATTCACTCTTTGAACTGTCTGGGCTCCAGGAGGCAGTGCCCGGGGGTCCTTGGGGCTATGGATGGGTGTAACTCTTGAGCCCAAGGGAGAGGCTCCCCTGCCCTGTGTGTCTGTGAAGGAAGCAGCACAAAGGGAGGAGTGCCGGGGGGGGGGGGGGAGAGGAATGGCTCATTGCCAGTGGCAGCCAGGATGAGCTGTGTTAGGACTGTTGTGCCCGCTTGCCATTTCCTTGGCCTGTGAACCCACGGCACCTTTTTAGACAGGAGGACTGCAACAGGGCCATCATCCTGCAATGATGGAGAGACAGACATGTGGAGTCCGGGAGTGAGACTAGAGGACAGGGAGAGAGAAGCCCCAAAGTTGGTTCCTGCCAGAGCTTGATCTAATCCAGCATTTTCTGTGCACAGTGGGGGGGGGGGGGGGGAGAATAGAGCTAGAAAAAGCCTGGTGGTCCAAAAGGCGCCCTGAGGCCTTGTTGGTTTCTTGCTCCGTCTTTGTTGTTATTTCTTTGTTTTGGTCCTGCTTGCTGAAACACGCCTCTTGCGGCTGGCGCTCTCTGAAACAGGCTGGTTACCTAAATTTTCTCTCTCTCTGTGTGTTAGAAACTTGATGATAAAGAACACCCTTTTTAACAAAAATGGCAGGTGATTTTCTCTTAAGCTTTCTGGCTGGCCCAGGACTTCATCAGTTGTCATCCTCACAGAGACTTGCCTTCGTCTTCTTGCTTGTCTGTCTGGACATCCCCCTCCCAGTGGATGGGTCTTAATATCTGGAGAACAATGGTCGAGCTTTGGAGTGGTGGCGGCTGTGTGTGCGTGTGCGCGTGCGCGAGGGAGTGAGTCAGTCAGTGGGGGAGAGCCCATCTGTCCCCTCTTGGCTCTTGCAATGAGAACAGCGCCATGACCCTCCAGGGATGTCTGAAGAAGCCTGCAGGCAAAGGGGTCTCCTTGGGCTGAGGGTCTCTAGAACTGTTGGCATGGAGGCAGCAGGATCTCATGGTTTCTGAAGACTGCACACCATGCTTTATGCTGGTTCTGTGTTGGAAAGCGGACCCTGCCCCACCCTCCTTGATGGGGCTGTGCAGCTGGTTTCTGGAGAGAGATGTTGGGATTTGTCAAGTCGAGGGATGTGATCATGCAGAAGACATCCCTGAGGCCTCCGTGGGCTGCGGTGTGCCCAGGCTGGTCCAGCCACATAGCGCTCTTGGCATGACAGCCACGTTGGGCTCCTTACCTTATAAGGAGCTCCTTATAAATAATAATATAAATAAATAAATAAATTACCTGGGCCTTGTAAGTCAGAGTGCAAGCAAGGTGGCACCCAGGGTGTTGTCATTGCTACCTTAGAAGATGAGGATGAGATCTGCTCTTCATCACAGTTGGGCTTTCTTTCTTTTCTTTTAAAAACCACCACCTGGCTTGGGCTTGGGCAGTGGCAGGGCTCGTTCGTGGCTTGTTATGCCACAAAAAAAATGTCAAGGGTGCTCTGTAGACACAAGGCGCCCGATTCTGCACAAGCTCTGGAGCGAGAGGAGGAGGTGGAGGTGTGTCTCTTCTCTAGAGCAAGCATCAGATTTTTCTGATGAGAAATACGATGGTGGTTGGGGCTGGAATAGCTTCAGCAAATGGGCCGAGGTGAGCGAAGACGTGCCTTGTGTGGGCAACTGGGGAGACGCCGGATGCAGGCACATATTGTGCAACTGGCGGATCAGGTGGGGATGTTTTGTGAGTCAGGAAGGCCTGTGGGTGAGACTGAGAGCGAGAGCGAGTGAGTGAGTGGGAAAAAGGAGGCCGGAAGGCCTGAGGGAACCCAAGCGGGACTCCCTCCCATCAGGAGAACTGCCAAGGGTGTGGGTCACTCAAGGGGATGGGATACAGTTGGGAATCTTCTGTCTGTTTGCCCCCCCCCCCCCCGTCAGGGCTTCTTCTTGGAGTGGCTGCAACCCCCCCTGTGACCCTTGCCTTTCCCCCTCCTTACCCCCCCGCCTTCATTTTCCAATGCCCCCCCCTCTTCCTTTTCCTGGACTGGGGATGGAGTGGGAGAGGATTGGGGTCCTAGTACATTTTAACTTCTTTTAACAAGGCTTCTTTGAACGTACAATCCCCCCCCCCCCCAAGCAGTTGGGATGGCATTGTTGGTTTAATGAAGTTAGAGCATGGCAGCTGTTTGGGGTGGGGGGGAGAGCGGGGAGGGAACAGGGCAGCCGGAGGGAGAACTGTGGGGTAAGGTTTTATCTGGGGAGGTTTCCAAATTCCAAAGTTGTTTTGTGCGTAAGCCGAAGAGGAACAGGGGGGCTGAGTTGCTGTGTGGGGGGGGGCAGGGGGGGGGAGCGGAGGTTTCCAAAGCAACCTGCTTATGCCTCATTGATGCATCGTGTAAATCCATTTAGAAGCTAGAAGGGCCTTTTGTCTTTTGGGGGTTTGAATGGGCCTCATTAAAACCAAAACGTGTCTCTGAGGGGGGAGGCAGGGGGCCCAGGGGTCGAGTGGAAGGGAGCCGAGAGGGGGGTGGCCCACAAAGGCTCTCCAGCCACTGCTTATCTCTCGGACTTTATTAATAGGGGCCTTTTAACCCCTGGCAATTGAGGAGCTGGCGTGGGCCACCTGAGGGGTGCACCGGGGCAGAGGAGAGCTTAGCGCCCTCCAAGGAGCCGCCATCTTGAAAGGGTTCTCCACACTTGAGTCAAATGTGGTTTCTAAGCTCAAGAGGGAGAGGAATGAGGCCGGGGGGGGGGGGAGAGACGGAGTGCCCCAGCTAAACCTGTAGGGAAGCTGCTGCTCCTGTACAGGAGCCCCCCCCCCCCGGAGCGTGAAGGCTGCTCCTAGTTCTGGCCGTCCAGCTTCCCCAGCCACTTGGGGGGGGGGGGGGCTGGTGAGAGTTGGCCTCCCTTTTTTTCAGGTGGGTCTGTGAGGGCAAAGGGGGGTTGCAGGGGGCTTCCTGATGGTGAACACGCCATCAAGGGGTGCAACCTGAAGGGGTGCTACATTGTGCCCCGTCCTGGAGGACTAAGGAAGGCGCCAGCCTGCCTGGCACAGTCCAGGTGGCACAGGGGCCCCAAGGGCGGGGGCATCGGCCCCATGGGGGGCAGCGTGTCTTCCAGAAGGAAGGAGGGGGCAGCGGCCAGGAGTTCAGGAGGCTCCGCAGGAAGGCCGAAGGGCACAGTGTGGCAGGTGACTCTGGGATCATCCTGTGTGTCTGTGTGGGGTAGCTACACATGGCCAAGGCGTGTATCAGTAAGGGAGGAGCCGGTATGGAGGTTGGCGATTGTTCCTTGGAAGAACAATAGGCAGGTCACTTCCTGGCATTTCAAAGTTAATCCCCGTGTGCTTCTCTCTCTCTCTCTCTCTCTCTCTCTCTCTCTCTGTGTAAGCTTTTTTTGACCCTTCTTCGTATGCAGATACCTAAGGATGCTGGGGGGCGTTCAGGGTAGGTGGGTGGATTAAGGCTTGTCAGGAAGCAGCCAAAGGGTGGCATGGAGGCAACCTACAGTAAAGTATAAAATATGGGGCTGCTCCTGGGGTGGGGTTGGGGGTGTTTCTCTCCCCACTGGACCAGCTGGGAGATGCCTCTTTGCTTTGGCCTCCTGGCTCCCTCTCTAGATGGCTCTGCTCCCCTCCCCCCCCCCCCCCCCCGCTATGGTAATAGGCCTGGTTAATGTTCATGGGTTGATTGCAAGCCCGTGAGCACCTGCTGGGTAATTGCCGCCTAGACTTGTTTCTGGGGTGCTTCTTCGGTGTAGTTGCCCCCCCTCCCTTGGGCCTTGTGTCCTCTTGGAGCCCCCACTCAGGGCTTTGCCTGCAGGCCCTACCAAGCGTCTGTTGGGCTCGTCTGTGTGGCCCCCGGGATCCTCCCCATCCCTTTCAGCAGGCCCTTAGATGGCCCTGGTGTGCCCAGGGAAAGGGGTGGCGGGGGGTAGCGGGGTAGGGCTTCGTAAGCCTGCCTTCCAACTCGCAGGATCTGTGACCAGCCCCCCCCCCTTCCTGGCTTTGGAAGAGGAGCTGCTCTTTATTTTCCTTTTATTTCCGGGCAGGGTGGGGGCATCTCTTCCTGCGTCTCCCGAGGCCCACGGCCAACAGAGCCCTCCTTGTTTACCCAACTTGCCGGCATCGGTTTACAAGCCTCACAAGGACCCTTTTCACCTTTCCCAGCAGAAAACACCTCTTGAAACAATGAGGAAATGGGATGCGGCCACCTGATCGCTCCCGAGGAACCTGTCTGCCCACCGTGGATGATGGAGGAGGACGGGGCGGTGGGGGGGGAGCAGCAGCAAAGACCTCTCCGAGCAAAGGGGCTCCCATGTGGGGCAGGGGGGGGCTCCCCCAAGAAGAGGCGGGGAGAGAGCTCCCCTTTGTCTCCCAGCGGCCATGGAGGGTGGGCCGTGGGCCGGCCGGAGGGCCTGCTGAGGCTTTATCCCTTGGCCCCGAACAAAGGAGGCCTCAGAGTTTGGGGCGGAAAGGGGGAGCTGCTGGTTTTTAACAGTAACAGGATGGAGAGGAGAGGAAGAATGAGAGTGGTGTGTGTGTGTGTGTGTGTGTGTGTGTGTGTGTGTGTGTGTATTCACCTTTTTTGAGGAATTGAAAGTGAGACCGTTTGCTGCGCTCTGGTCCTTGAGGGCCCTTCTGGAAACACACGTTCACTCCTTCCCCAGGAGAGATTATCCAGTGGCCGAAATTCCACAGAAACCTGGGAAAAGCGGAAGGTGGCAAAGCCCGTGTGGATGGTCCTCTCCCTCTCCCTTTTGTAGCCCGACTGCCTTTGCACAAGATTAACGTTGCTTCTGGGCGAAAGGCATGCGAGTGGCCGAGGTCAGACGTCCGTGTGTCGTGGCCCTTTCTGTCTCTGTTAAAAAGGCCTCCAAGACGCACGTGACGTGGTGTTGGCCACCGTGTTTCGTTTGTTTGGATGTCACTCGCTTTTGCACTCCTGCAGGGCGCTGGGAGGGCCAAAGGCAAAAAGGTGGCTGAAGCCCCCCCCCCCCTGACTTCTCCACCCCACTCCATGTGGAACCAGAAGGGAGCTTGCTGGGGAGAAAGAAGGGGTCTAGGATTCTCGCCCCAACCCCCTGTGCCAGGCTACGAAACCCTCTCCTGGGCAGTTGGCCAGCTGGCTGTGCCACCCCAGTGGCTCACGGTGGAGCCAAAGAGCAGGGCCCACGGAGGTGGCCGTGGAAAACGCTCTCAGAGAGGTTGACGTGTTCATCTGTTCCACTGCGTGTGGGGAAGATGAAGGAGATGGCTTCTTCGTGGCCTCTGTGAATGCACACAATTGTTCTGCCCCTGCGCAGGACCTCTCGGAAGTTTCTAGAGCTTAAAGACATGTGATTAGTAGCCAATGGCTACTACTAACCTCTCCTGGGGGGGGGGTATCCTTGCTGCTCTGGGCTGTTGGGGGCAATAGGAATGCCCCCTCCTGCAAATATGCCCCCTGCGCTGGGGAGTCCGTGGAGCCAAGGAGAAAGGGCTCCTGGATGAGATCTCCTCTGCTCCCCCCTTAGCTGGGGGGTGGGGGTGGGGGGGATTTTTGAAAAGTTGTTCAATGAATACAATTTTGGAAAAGAGGTTCGTATTAAAAGTATTGCTCCAAAGGGTCCCGTGGGTATGGGGGTGCACTGTGGTTTAGATTGTATTAGTAAGTATTTTGTATTGTATTTGTTTTGGAAATTTAAAAAAAAAAAAGAAAGTTGTTCTTTGTGGGGTAATCATGTGAACAGGCGCCCCGAGCTCATCTGCTCATCAGCTGAGAAGTGGATCTTGTTTTCTGCACGTGGGTCAGCCCTTGCGGGGGGGGGGAAGAGGGGGTTGGACGGGTGAGTCATCAGGCTGCCAAGACTTCAAAATAATAATAATAATAAAATTAAAAAAAATATTGGGAGGCATATTTTTGTACAGCAATTGCTTGTCTTTTTCTAAGTTTATCTCTGTGTTCCTCAGCAAGATGATGCCCTGTGGAGGGGAGCGTCTGCTGGTAGACTGCAGGGTGGGTGTGCCTGCTCCTCCTTTCTCTGGGGAAAAGGAAGGACTTTGCTGAGTGTAAAAATTCCAAGGAAGAAACTGTTGCAACCCTGCCTGAGTCTGCCTTTTGAACCCAGAGAAGTCATTACTCCTCTTCTGTGGCTCCAAGTTAAGGCATCTTGCTTTTCTGAAGAGCGCATGGTGCTTGCATGTTTCAGCAGATGGTGATGGGAGGAACCCTGGGCCCAGGGTGAGGCCTATTCCAGGGTGCTGGAGCAGCAAAAGGCACGGCTTCCTGTGGGTTTGGCTCTGTAGCCTAGCTGGCCAGCTGGGTGCCGGTGGGGAGAAGGGCTTCCGTGGTGGCAGGGGGCTGCACCCCAATGTTTTTGAAGGAAACAGGGACAGGGCGCTTTGGGAGCACACCTGCGTGTTTCCACTGCTGCTTTTCCAAATGAAGTCCCAGAGGAAACACTGGTGACAAAATTCCTAAGCTTGTTGGCTGCCTTGCTTGCTTGCTTGAGGCGGATGGTTCAGAACCTTCTCTGGTTGTGTCCGGGCTTGGTTGGAGGATCACTGGGTGACCTGGGCTGGGGAATCAACAGGTAGCCTTCTGAAGGTGGCTTGGATCCTCGGTAATGGTGTGTACCTCTCAGCTGAAACGATGTCCTTCTGGGACCTTGAGGCCTTGCCTTGGAGCGTGCCCAAGAGGCCGCTCTCAGCTCTTGGGGTTGCGTGAGGCCAAGGGTGCTGTGGCAGGCCTGGTTTCGCCAGTATGCTGAGTGTGGGTGGACAGGGCTCAGATCCAGAGACGAGGGAAGGCCCAGCCATCGGGAGGAAGGCTGGCTTGGGACTGGCATCCTGCTTTCCGCCCTGAGGTGGTGCTCCCTGTGCAGCGGTCGGTCATAGCGGGGCTTGATTTCTCAACCACCATCTGGCCAGGTGTCCAGTGGGCTGGCCGTGCTCCTTCCTGGCCACATGGAGGCCTGCTTTCATGCCCCCCCCCCCATTTCAGTTACTGCAACATGTTCAGTGTGGGGCTTGCTTGAATGTCAGGAACCTGCAGCTAATGCAAAATGGAGCAGGCAGATTGTGAAGGCAAGGGGTGGCTGGTGGGTGCCATGGATTTGCACAGCCTTAGCAACTCAGGCAGCACTTTACCTGGGAGGAGTAGCCCCAGTGATCAAAATGGGGCTTACTGCTGAGTAAAGGATCGCCTTGTCTGCCTCTTGGACTTACAGGAAGATAATTGTGTCCCAGAAGGAGGCAGAAAGGAGGGCCATGCCAGTCGCCCCTCCCCTCCCCTCCCCTCTCTTGGTGGGTCCAGCTTCCATAGCTTTGCTGGTTCTGGTCCTAGACTTTTAAGGGGGCCACGGGGCCACTTCTTCCTGGTGACCTCTCCGATGGCTTCTGTGGCTTTCCCAGGAATCCAGGAGGTGCCCAGTGACCACCGTGGACGTGCTCGGAAGGCACGGTTGCCTCTGTATTCTTGGAGGTAGGAGAACAGGATGGTCCCGAGCTGTTCCTGGGTGGGAGACGGCCTTCTTGCCAAAGCCGGGGCAAGTGGACCAGTTTTGCTTCCGCTTCTGGAGCTGCTTTGTAGGAAAGGCCACAGTTGGTGCCCGTGGTTTGCAACAACCACTGGTGAAAGGCGCCCTTTTTGGTGGATTGGGCTGGAGTTCTTTGCCTTGAGGGAAGGCCGTTCCCTGGCAGTCCTTGGTCAAGTCAGGCAAGGCAAGGCGTGTGGAGGCTGCGGCGGGGGGGGGGGGGGCAACACTGGCTTTGTTGGGGTTTGGGACTGTAAGGTGTCCACCCTGTTTGTTGAAAGAGGTGGTGTGGGGCCAGAGGAACTGTGGAGTCAGCATCCCAGGGCAGGCGAGGGAAGTTCCTTTTCCCAGGGGAGAATCAGAGAACCCTTGCAAGGCAGGGAGATTCGGTTGCGTGCTGGCATGCTCGCTTGTGCTGAATTGCTTGGAAGAGGCTGGGAGGACCTCGCTCCGGCTGCTTTTCCTGTTGGACAGCTTGCTGGACAGTCCTAACTCTAAGCTGAATCCTGAGAGTCCCTGTTCCCTTCCGCCCTTACAGCCCCAGGATCAGCCTCGTCCCACAGGAGGCCAGAGAGCTGGCCGGCCGGAGGCGTGTCGGTCTCTGCAGCTCCCCCGCAGGAGGACCAGGGAGCTCTTTCAGGGCCTCGAAAGCGGCAGGCTGGGCCGGAGGAGCCGGCGGGGGAGGAAACGATGCCCCGCACGGCTGGCTTTGTTGTGGCTCATCTTGTTGGAGGCACTTGGAGTGCAAAGCTGGGCTTGATGGCGGCAGCAGTTTCCAGCTGGAGCAGGCTGGCAGCTTGCTTGAGACGCCCCACACAACGCTGGCAGTCATCACGAGGCGGCCAGCTTGGCTTCTGTTTCTCCTGCTTTATGCTTGCTCAGCGTCAGCAGGCGTTGCCCCCCCCCCCCCGATGGTGCTTCGCAGGCACCTCCGTCGTCTGGACGAAAGCCTCATGCCGAACCTGTTGGTGGGGTGTCGCACCCTGCGGAGGCTTGACGGCTGAGTTCGGGTTGGGTTTGGAGGGCTCAGGGGCCAAGTTCACAGCAGCCCACCTAGTTCAGACACTTTGAGAGCAGCTCCTCTCCCTGTTCTCTGATGCAGAGGCTGCTGGCGCTGGTGCCGGGTGTGTGTGTGTGTTACTTAACCTGGAGCCCCAAGACATGCTGGCTGGACAAGCACGGTCAGGGCTGGAAAAAACAGGGGATCCCATGGTTTTTCCAGCCCCAGCTCCATCTGTGTGCATCCGTTCCAGCTGTCTCACCTCAGCTATGAGCTCTCCAGATGTTCTTGCAGCAGGAAAGGCAGCCCACCTGCCTCTTCTGAAGGGGGAGCAGAACGCTAATCCCACCTGGCAAACCTGTGCTAAGGAGGACAGTGTAAATATCCATGAAATAGTTTTAAGGATTTGGAATGGCTGATTCCCTCTGGCTTCTTTGCACATGTCTCTGTGGTGTTATTTTCGTGCAGGGTCCGTGTGTCTTCCGCTTTGTGTGAAAGCTGCCAAGGTGAGGCGTGTCTTCCAGGATGGTCCCTGACGACGGGGCAGCACAGACCTAGGTTAGGCCCTGTTGTTCCAGAGGCCACAAAATGGGTGCTGGAGCAGCAGCCAGGCCTTCTTGAGCTGGGCGGAAATGGCCCCTGTCCGACAGGGAGGGAACAGCCCCTGCACGGCTCTGCCTGCCCTGCCACCGACTCGTTCACGGAGAGCACCCAGCCTGCTCCGAGGACGTCTGTGGCTGATCTGCAGCCGGGATAATTTTGCATTAATGTCTGCTCCTCCCGAGTTGTCTTTCATCAAGAGCAGAGGATGACCCTACTTAACCCAAGGAGATGTCGGCTCCTCCTGCTCCCTCCCTCTAATTCATGCTGCTCCAAAAGGCAGTCACCTAATTGCCCTGTAATAATGGCGTCTGAGTGTTAATCATCTCCCCGGTACCTGCCGGCCTCCCCTTTGATGATGCCCTCCTGCCTTCTGGCTCTGTGGGGCCTGTCTCCCCCTCCCCGGTCTCTATGACGGTGGCCTCCTGGCCCTTGAGAGGGGTGCCCCATGAGCAGGGGCCCTCTTGATCCCCCAGCACAACCCTGTTCAAAGCACGGTGCGCCAGGCAGGGAGGGGCTCCTCTGCGCCCTTTAAAGAGACTCCAGCTTTGGCAGGATTTTCCTCTTTGCCCGGCAGGGATGTCGCCCTGACCCTTTCTGATGGGAAGCCAGGGCTGGGCATTTGGGGGGGGGGGAGGGGTTCCAGGGGAGGTGCCCGGGGCACCCATTGTGCACCCAGGAAGCCCCAAGTTGAGGCCTCGGCTTCTCCACTCAGAAGCATCTTCCAGGCCATCGTTGCAAAAGGCTTGTTCTTGAGACCTTAGGGTTTCAGAACATGCGTATCGGAGGGTGATGTTTGTGGATTAGCAGCAGCAGCAGCATATCTGAGTACAGGCTTGATACATGGAAGGTTCTCAGTTGAGGCAATGCTGGAAAATTAGCCGGGTTGGGAAAGGGGCTCAGCCCCCCCCCCCCCGGGCCTGGTCTAAGGGAGAAGTGCTCGGTGGTTGCTGGGTGGTGTCAGGAGGGTGTGCCCAACTTCAGGGTGGACACGTTGGCAGGGCTAGGGGCCACGGATCTTGCAGTGGCTGCAGAGGCCGTGGAAAGCATGTGCAGAAGGGGATTAAAAAACAAACCTCCCCCCCAACCCCCCCCCCCAGAAGTGACCAGAGGTCCATTTCATGTTTAGGAACATGGGTGATTGGGTGTTGAGCACTGTAGGAGCACTTGTGGCCCATTCCAAAGGTGGCTTGCAAATCTTGGAGGCTCCCAGGAGCAGCAGTTCAAAACCTCCCCCCCCCCCAGGAAAAAAAACATTTCTGGGCAAGGGGGTTTGATGTGGCCAAAGGGGCACAAAGGCACTCTTTGTGGGAGTCTCTGTGGATGTGTGTGTGGGGGTCATACGTGTGTGTACGGGATGTCTAGCAGCCCTGCCCTGCTTGCAAAAGGGGCGGGGGGCAGGGGGCGTGCAACTTTCTCCAAGTCTCTTGCGTGCTGTTGGGTGATGTTGGGTGATGCTTCTCTGAATTGGGGCTCTCCCCCTCTGCCTTGTCTAGCTGGCAGAGACACAAAGCTTGTTGGGGGCCCGGAGGAGAACCCCCTGGGTCCTGGGGGGCCACGCCCTTGCGTTGTGTTTCTGCCTGTTGACTTTCAGAACTTGGTGAGACGGCTCTGCCCCAAACGTCAGGCAGCCGTTGCCGGGAGGCTCAGCGGCTGTGGAGCCCCTTTTGCATCCGTGAGGCGTGAGGTTCCCCTCTGTGGCACGGAGACCCAGCTTGGCTGACATGGTCTTCCTGCGCTAGAGAGCTGTCTTGATCTGGGCAGGAGGATCTGACCCTGTCTTGGTTTCCTTTCTTCCTCAGGTTCCTGCCCGGGAAGGGGTTGGTCATCTACCCAGAGATTGGAGACAAACTGGACATCATCTGCCCGAAGGTGGAGCCGTCCAAGCCCTACGAGTATTACAAGCTATACCTGGTGAAGCGGGACCAGGCGGAGTCCTGCAGCACCGTCATGGACCCTAACGTGCTTGTCACTTGCAATAAGCCGGAGCAGGAGATCCGTTTCACCATCAAGTTCCAGGAGTTCAGCCCCAACTACATGGGCCTGGAGTTCAAGAGGCACCATGACTACTTCATCACCTGTGAGTGGGGGCCCCCCTTCCTCCCCTTCCCTGCTTGCTAGCCCCCTCTTTCTTCCTTGCCTCCCCCACCTTTGATTAGAGGTTGCCCTCCTTGGGAGTCACCCCCCAAGGGATGATCTTCCTGAGGTGCCCCCCCACAGTCCCCCCCCTCCGTGCCAGCAGCTGTCTTTTCCCTTGCCTTGCGGAAGGAGCGTGGTGGCTCCTCGTTTGTGCATCGCCATGTGGTCTCACTTTGTAACTCCCTGAGAGTTTGCTGAAAGGCTCTGGAATTAAAAAGCAGCACCGCCTTCTGCAGGGCAGGGCAGATGCCGCCTTGAACCCGCAATGGTTGGACGTGGAGGGTTGCTCGTGGGATGCGCTGTGTGTCTCGGTCAAGGCTCTCCCCGTGCTGGCAAGGAGCAGACTGCCCTGGCCGTGGCCGTGGCAGCCTTGGAGAAACTTAGGGGTTAATTGTCCTTCGTTGGAGGGCAGGACTTCTGGGTTTCCAAACACGCCGTCTTTCCCCCCAGAGATGACTTTCTGCACGATTTCCTTTTTTCCTTGTGGTCCTGAGAGGCAGCTTCAGATCAAACACATTACGCAGGTGGAGAATTCTTCTGCCGGACAGATCTCTTCTGCAGAGTTTGTTCCGGCTGGGACCAGAGGTGTCCTGTCCCCCGAACTGTCATGGAGGGCCTCTGCCATTTCCCCACCCAGGGTGGTGAGCTGGCTGGTGTGCTGTGCCTTATAAGAAAAACAAAACATAACAACATAGCAACAAAGTCTTGCGGCACCTGTTGGATAACAGGTTTACTGTTAGGTGAGTGTCGGTGGATTATAGTTCATTGCTTCAGACAATGCATGGTTAAGGCTACGAGTTTCTCTCCTGGTTGTACATGGTTGTGAGGCTGAGGACTAAGAGAAATGGCCACACAAGCGACAGTTGTGTTTTGAACACTAGTGAGGAACATTCAGAGTGTTTGTTACAAGAACATCCAGACAATAATTGTCACAATTAGCAGCAATGTGGGTCTTCTGGGAAATTTGGAACTGGGCGGATTTCTGCAAGAGCGGC
The DNA here is from genome assembly GCA_037013535.1 of Intellagama lesueurii. Lineage (NCBI taxonomy): Eukaryota > Metazoa > Chordata > Lepidosauria > Squamata > Agamidae > Intellagama > Intellagama lesueurii. The sequence continues at coordinate 28,251,505 of JBAJHW010000010.1, read as the reverse complement.
CGGTTTTCTCAACGTAGCGTGACTTGATTCTGGCATATATCTGTTTGACTTACATTTACTGAATGAAATCTTTCATTATCCAAACAGCCTGTAATTATCTGAATTAAAATATTTGATCAGGACAAGAATTAAGCATACTTTACCTGGTTTAATGTTATCGTCAAACAAATTCAGTGTTTTACGTGGAATTTATTTTTGTTGCAATTCTTTGTCTTTGGGTTTTCATACTGTCTGTTTCCGTCACAAAATTTGCTTCAACATAAAAGGAAAAGGCACTGGAAATAGGTGGTGCGCTTATTTTAGCACACCCGAAGAGCTGTGGGTGTTAGGTTGTCATTGTATATTCTTTTGCTTCCAAGAGAGGTTGACTCTTTCTCTTCTGCTGAGGCTGCGGGGTGTGTGTGGGTGTGTGCCACCACTTTCCACCGCTGTGGCTGCCCTGTGCCTTCACGCACACCACTGAGTTCACTTTCAAAATTAAAGTTATTTGACACTAATGAATTTTGTGAAAATTTTGCTTATTTTTTTCTTTTTCTTTTTAAAGAAATGGAAATGTTTCCATGGATAAATTCCTGGTAACTAACTAATGCCAAACATTTGTAAACTGACACACATAGTTGTTAAGTTTTGGTCTTTGAAGTGTTAAGGAATTCTTCTCTCAAGAAAGAGTTAGTTGTGCTGAAGTTTTTGTGAAAAGGACAACAAGGTTTTGGCTGTGCAGAAAATGGTTATGCAAACCATCTTTTTAGCCCTGGTCTATGTTTAAGCCTCTGGTTACACCCTGGAATTTATAAATATATCGCAATCTAGTTGTCTCCTCCTCAAATCCCCCTTTGAAGCTTCTTTGTTCTACTGTAGCCACTTTGAGATCAGTGATAAAGTGTTAAAGGTAGTGGAAAATGTTCTGACATTGGCTTTTTGTGCCTTGCCTTGCCTGATACCATCTGTCTGGGTAAGCAGCCACCCAGGGCCTGGGAGAGAGGGGAGAATTAGGGTCCAGCCTGGGCTGCAGCTCCATGGTTATCCGTGGGAGAGCTCTCAGCTGGACGCTGCAGGCGACCACCCGTGGCCTTTCTGCCACGGCCTCTTTGGGGTTTGTTTTGTCGTAGTTTGTTCCTGGGTTCCAGTCGTATGTCCTTCCAGTCTTCTAGATTCTTCATGTGATAACAATGTCGTCCGTGTGTTTCAAACCAGGGAGAGGCTGTTGGGCATGGCAACTGAAGAAGCCTTGAATTAACCACGACTACCTTTGATCTGAGGATGTGGCCTTATTATCACCCAAGGTGGAGGAGTCCTTCTGGGCGGCCTGTATGAGGGCTAGAACGGTCTTCTCAGCCGCCGGCAGTCCCTCCTGGTGTGAGATGTTGTGCAAGGGCACCACGGTGTTGCTGGTGGGTAAAGGGGGGGGGGCTCCTGAGCCGGGGGGAATGTGTCCTCCCGGTCTGCAGCTGTCCTGGGAATGTAGAGGCCACCAGCAGGGAGGGAGGAAGCACAACTGGTGTGGATTCAGCCGGCCTCTCGGAGAGGGTGAGCTTTGCTCCGGGAGGCCCTGGTGGGGGCCTTCCCCACCCCTGTCCGTCACTGGGCTGGGAAGACAGCCCAAGCATTGCTGTTCGCACCCTCCAGGCAAAATCGGGCAGAGTGGCACATATGTGGCTCTTTTGCCGGATCCGGGACTTCAGGCTGGGCCTGGGCCAGAGCAGAGGGCGGCCGACCCCGGATGTCGGATCCATGGGAAGAGAAACGGGGCCTGGTGATGGAGAGTCTCCCTCTGATGCTCCTTGGGAGGTCAGTGGCGACTTCCAGGTCGGTTGTGAGGGGGCGAAGAGTGCTGGTTTCCAGATCCTCCTCCTCCTGCTGCCGCCACGCACCCCCTTTTCTTCCTGCAGCCTCCAGAAGGAGGGCCATGTCCGCCCCCGTGCAGCAGAATGCCAGGGAGCCTCAGAGTTGGGGGGAGTCTTGAGGGCCATTCAGTCCAGCTTCCTTCTGGGATGCATAGGGGTGTGTGTGCGGGGGGGGGGGGAAGAAGGTGGAATCCTCCGTATGGGGCAGGATTTGGTGTTCTTCCCAGGGCATGATTGGAGGGGCTGGATGGAAGGGACCAGGTTGCTGCTGGAGGCCCTTCCCAGTCAGTCCCTCTGGGGCTCCCCAGGAGTCTCTTTTTTCCTTGGGAGGCCTGAGTGGGAGGCGTGAGGGGTCCTCTGGAAGCCGCCATGCCCCCCCCCCCCCCAGGCCTTCCCTCTCTGCCCTGGCAAGGGTCCTGCTGGGTTTTCTCTCCCTGCTCCTTCCTTGTTCTCTGTGAAGCAGCTTCCCCTCCGCCGGGCCTGGCTGGGCTGTGCCTTCCTTCTGCCTCCTTGGCCTCTGGCCGGGCTGAAGCTGTTGCTCTGAGAGCCTGAGCTGGAGGCATCATCTGCAGGAAGACGTCCCTCTTGCTGAGGCATAAAATGGCGCAAAGAGCTCAAGTCTTCCAAACCACCCACATCTTCTCTTCCTCTCCCCCCCAAAAAAACCCCTTCTATTGAGAGCTCTAAGCTTTCTTCCCTGCTTTCCTGCTTCCTGCCAGCTCTGACGCCCAGGGGAAGCCGCCCTGAAACAGGGAAGCGGCCTGGCCGGCCGGCCTGCACCGTCTCTCTTGGCCCCGTCAGAGCTCGCCTTCGCCCAGAGGCAGCTGGGAAAGGCCGGGGTTCTTTCTCCCCCAGAGGTTGCCCTTCCACCCCATCCCTCCGGCCCAGCGGCCTTGGTTTCTTCAGAGCCATGCCATGACCCCCCCCCCCCTCTGCCCCAGACCCGCCATGGGACTCTGGTTTCATGGCCGCTCAGGATTTCCGAACCACCAGCCCGTGGGGCTCCTCCTTTCTCCTCCTCCTGTTGGATCCTCCACCGGGCTCAGCTCTCCTGAATGCGGAGAGGCTTCCATTCAAAGTGCTGTTCCCCTCCGGGGTGAGGTCAAGGAGAGGATTCGGTCTTGTTTTCTTAAAAGGAAATACTGTACCGACGTCCTGGCCAGTTTTGAGGGCCTGTGCCTGGACCAAGAGGCTCCTCACAGCCCTAAGGAGGGTGTTTCCGAGGCTGCTTGCCTGCAGTGGGCCTCTTTGCAGAAGGCAGCCGTGAATTTATATATTTATTTGATTTTTATACCGCCCATCTGGCTACCAAATTGAGCTGGAAGGAAAGAGCTGTGGGGTGCCAGGGTGGGGATCGGCAGTGGCATTAGAAAGAATGCCATGGGTCTGTCCCTCGTGTGCATGTGTCTGTGTGTGTGTGGTGGGGGGACAAGCTGGGTGGCCCCAGAGAGCTCGTGTTGAATATCCGAAAAGGGGGAGAGCAGCTCAAAACCACCCCAAGAGAGGGAGGTAGGGAGAGGGTCCTGCTGCAGCTGTAGAGTGCTTAATTTGGGAGGGGTCCTCAGCGTCACCAGCAGCCCCCCAGGGTTTCTGAGTTGGGCAGAATGTGCTGGACTCCTAAAGTGGGGGACAATTCCAGAACCATGGCTGGCCCATCGCATGCATGGCCACCAGCCCAGAAGCAGAAAAGAGAAATCCTATTTGTTTCTGATCAGATCACTTTAATTAAGACTTGGAAATGAGATGTTCCCAGATGTTCCCTCCCCTCCGTATCCCCTTCGTTGTTTATTGTTACCCTTTAAAGTTTTCCAGCTGCTTTTTGGTTCCTCCCGCTCTGCTTATGAGCCCAAGCAATGAGGTTTGGTCCAGCAGACTCACACCCGCTTGGCTGACGATGCTCAGATTTTGGGGCCTTGGTCACACACAAGAGTGCGGCAATTAAGAGGCTGTCCTACTTTTTTGGCCCATCAGGAGGAACAGCCCTCCTCCTGTTAGAGTTCAAGAGTGGTCAGGCTTTGCACGCTCCCTGGGTTACTTTTGGCAAACATACCATTTTGCCTTGCTGGCAGCTTGATACTTCAGCCAGAGCAGATTGCGTTTCAGGGGGTTCTGAGAATCCTTTTGTTTGCTTAATGCCTGACCAAGTTGTGAATGCAAACTGCAGCCGCCCAATGCCAGACTGAAAGTGTCATCTGTTTTCGAAACCCTCGATGGATGAGGGACGGAGCTTAGTGGCTGCTCAGTCCCAGACAGGGGGCAGATTTTCATAACAGGTTTTTGCTGACTGAGAGCATCAAGGGTGAATTCCAGGCAGGATTTAAGCCAGTTCCTTTTTAGAAGGACTGCTTGCTTTCAGCCACACCTTGAAAAACACACCTGGCCCTTTCTAAACCTTTCCTCGGCCTGAGGAAAATGCTGAGGGGAGCCCTGTCCCGCCTGACCAAACCTCTCTCAGCCATTTCCGACTCAGCCACTTCCCACGCTGTGTCTTAATCTGGCTTCTCTCAGAGCTAGGCCCTCACTAATTAGCTTCTTTCTAATTGGTTCCCAACCAGCTCCTTTCTTAGCCCAGCCCTATCTGGCAGCTTTGCTAACCAAACCCTGTCCAAGCCCTTTCTGGCAGTCTTTTCCTTTTTGGTCTTCTGCTCTGACCCGATTGGTGGTGGCTTTTCCTGTGGTTGTTGCCTAAGAAGCCTTCAGGGGGAGGGATGAAGGATCTGCCTGCCCCACACATCCCTCCCTCCCTCCCACCCAGTGTCTTCTTGACTGCCTGTAGGGTTGTGGGGGCTGGCTGAGGCTTCTGTTCTGGGGTTTAAGGAAACCCCCAAAGGCTCTGGCTGCTTTCCCAGCCCTCATGCCTCCCCCCCCACACACACCCAGAATGGACGGCAGCAGACAGCCCCCCCCCCCCCAGTACTTCTGCTGCAGAGCTGCCTCGGGTGGCCGGTCCCAAGGCTTTGAAGCCTCCAAACGGGCCCTGCCAAACCCCAAAGAATGGCCGTTGAGCAACACACGGCTCTTTGTCTTGGAAGCTTGTCTGATGGCCGTGACCAAAGTAAATGTGATTTCGCTGAGCCTGTCCCCCCACCCCACCCCGCCAACCTCTTTCTTTCTTCGCATTTTCTTCCACCCCCTCTCCTGACCTTTGTCGCTGAGGCTTGATGGCTGGTTTCACTGGGTTCTTGGCAGCTGGTGCCGCAGCTCAACCTTTTCAGGCCTCCATCCGTCAGAGAGGACAGAGGACTGGCCAGGAGCCCCCCCCCCTTCCTTCCTTCCTCCCCCCCCCCCCTTGAGCCGGTCACTTGCCTGGATGCTGGGGTGTATAGGGGGTGGGGGAGAGGGATGGGGAGGGCATGGCAGGGGGAGCGTCTTCTCAGGAAGAGCAGGGAGGATTTCAGAAGATGAGGAATCTCTTCCAGGCGTGCTTCCAGTTGCCCCACCCGTGGGTACCTGTTCCCGGAAGGTTTTGAGGCTTCAGAGCCTTGGCTCCTGTGCTTTGCCCCCCTCAGCCAAGCGTTCAGCTGTGAGTTTTCCCTCCCGGCTTGCTCTGAGGGGGCTGCTGGTTCTTGGTGCAAGGGGCCCCAGGGCACCTGAAGTCTCCTTCCAGCGTGTGGGGCTGCTGACCAGAGAGGACAAATTGAGGCTGGGAGCTGTTTCCCCCTCTGGAGAAGGATGCGCCCTGGGCCATGTAGGGACGAGCAGACAGCCGGTTCCCTCCCGGAGGTTCCAAGGTGGGCCATGGGGCACCTGCTGAGCTTGCACAGCTTTAGGTCAAGCTGTGAAAGGCAGAGCCCTGTCCAGAAGACGGGGGGGGGGGGGGGCTGCTGGACTTTCCTGCATGGGAGGAATTTGAATAGAGAAAGGATGGCCGTCAGTCAGGGAGACTTTAGCTCTGGGTTCTCTGCCCAGGTAGGAAACGGGTGGCATTTGGGATCCTGTCCGATGCCACATTGCCCTAAATTCAGCAAGCCCGTTTGGCCGGGCCTTTCCTCGTTAACGTGGGTCTTGGCGTGCCAGTGCGCAGACGCCTGTGCTCCAGCGCTTAATCTACCCTATTTATGCCCCCTCTCTCTGCTTAGGAAGAAAAGAAAAGAAAATAGAAAAAAACCACCTCTTTGCAGAAATTAGTCTTGGATGATTTTGGATGTTTCCTTGCCTTGGGAGTTATTGGATTCTGTGCTTTGGCTGGGTGGTAACGAGGGTGCCCTTTGACCCTGCCTTGGAGCACAGAAGAGGGTGTGAGCACTGCTAATTGAGTTCCCGTGAGAAGAGCACAGGCGGGCTGCTGTGTGGCGACTGGGGTGGGGGGGGTGGGGGGGGTGGGGGCAGAGGAGGGGAGAAGCCCCAGATCCTCCTGCCCCTGGCCCTGGAGAGAGTCCTCCCTTGCCCGTGGCTGTTTGTGTGTGTGTGTGTGTGTGTGTGTGTGTATGCTCTGGACTACACAGGGCATCCGGGTGGTTCATTGGGGAGCAGCTGCCCCCCCCTTCATGCCTCTTGGGCTGTTTGCAGGAGGGCTGCTGGCCTTCGCATCCATGCCGATGCCATGGGGGTGGGGGGTGGGGGTGCTCATCTGCCTGCCTGAGGTCAGGCTGAGACGGTGGGGAGCAGTCTGCTTCCTTGTGAGCCTACTGGCTTCCCCAGGTCAATTTAGGTAGTCCAGTGTGTGTGTGTGCGCACGCACCCAAGTGGCTGGGAGAGAGTCGGGAGGAGAGTGAGCGAGTGGAAATAGCCTAGCCGAAAAGCAAAGAGGGTTGAGCTTAAATTGCCAGCTCCTTGACTTTGGGGGAAAGGTTGAATTTCTTTTGGAGAAATTATGCCCAAGGGATAAAGCTGGGGAGGAGAAGTGTTTCATGGGGCAAACTGAACTTTTTTGTGTCCTGGGTGTGTGTGTGAAGGTACATGGCTTCCTTTCAGCTCTCCTCTTCCCTGCTAATGCCCCTTAATTTTTCAAACTGAGAAGCAGCCGAACGATCACTCTTGTAGATAAAGCCGTCCACCTTCCTCCAGAGGCCAGTTAGTGACAAGCTTGCATGAGCTTTTCTGAGGCTGAAGAAGGGAGTCCGGCTGGAGCCTCTAGACTAAGGAGACGAAGAGGCAGAGTGAGAAATGGGGCTGACCTCACCCAAACCCCCTTCATCTTCCCCATAACGTCTTGGATATTTCAGTATTATTGGTTGCTGAGTCCCAAGGGCGAAGGTGGCACAGCTGGGAAATGTTTATGGTGTGTCGTTATTATTGAGTTTGTATTTCAGTTTTATTTCCGTTATTTGTAATTTTCTTTTTTCTTTTTAATCAATTAAAAAAAAAAAAAAAGAACCCCTTGGATGTTTCTCCAGAAACATCTACCTTGAAATTTCACATGGATGAGAGATTGGGTGGCAAGGTCTACTCTTTACGGGGTCCTGCCTGTCCAACGAGAGAGGGCCGGCCTCTGCCTATCCTGGATGCCTAGAGGGTGGTGGAAGGAGGAGGGCTGGACGGGTCTCCCATGGCGCCCATAGGTAGGTGCCGGAGACCCTCTCCGGATCTGGGGGCGGCCTCCACGTGGCTTTTTGGAGTCCTCCTGGCTGCTCTGACCAGCCTGGTGAGGAGCGGCTTCCCCATTTCTCTGGCCTGGCCGGAGCCCAGCACGGCGCCTCTTGCAGGTTCAATGGCAGGCCCGTGTCTCCTTCCGGCCAGTTTTCAGTCAGAGCCTTAACTTTTTTTTCACGGTTGACCCAACGGGATGTTTGACTTCATTTCCTAACAAGCGTGTTTCCCCTCTTTCTGTAGCTGCCCAGAAGATTTCTACCCTGCTAAATCTCAGTAAGTGTTTTCTGCTTCCGGAGCCACTTGTTGGCTGTGTGCTGGGGCATGACGTGGCACTTCATGCAGAATAAACCAGCGGGCATCTCTTCCCTGCTTGCCTTTGGCTTTTATATAAAAGGGTGAGTGTGGATGTGGATTCCAGACTCTGGCTTTCCTCTCCTTGTCAGAAACAAGACTCACAGGAGCAGGTTAGGTTTGACACATAAATGGTTACAGTTATTACTTTTGCATCAACAAGGGGGACAAGCTGGTGGATACATCTAAAGAATGACAGGGTGAAAGGAGCTTGTTTTAGCGTTACTGTCAAAAACATTGTTTCTCAAAGAGGAAGTGTCTTTGTGCTGTTTAATGCAAAAGTAGCCATTTCAGTGCAAAATTGTTGCCTCTGTTGTGTTATTTTGGACTCCTGGCCTTGCAGCCCTTCCCTTGGCCTCTGCAAAGGCTTCTTTGTTGAAAGTGTGTGGTTTTTCTTTGGATAATTTAAAAGCCCCAGCTTTTTTAAATTTTCAATTAACTGTCTGGTTCTCTTGCTTATGGGTGAAGCCGGCGTATCTTCCGATCTTAGCCCTGGGATTTCTCTGTGGTTCTCTCAAGAGAAGGATGAGTCATCTGGGAACACGGGGGTGCCAGTGCGCTTCTGGCAGTTTCTGATGGGACCGTCCGATGGGATGGGGCCGTGAGGAGGCGTCGTGGCAGCGACTCTCCCCTGCGTCAAAGCCTCCTTGGCCGAAGAAGGTTTGCTCTCCTGTCTGTGGCCCGTCTGCTCCGTGGCTGCCACGTGGCTGGTTGGAGGGGCTCTGACTCCAGGGCTCTGGGGTGGAAGGAGAAGCTTTGGCTTATGGTGAAGAGGACGGGCCACCTTCTGGGGTCCACCTTTCACCCTCTCCTCCTCCGTCAGCACTGCCTGGAGGAGGGTCTCCACGGGGCCTGGATCCACTCCATCCAAGTCCGTTTTAAACTTGCCACAGGTTGTGGCATCCTTGATCAGGGTGGGAACGGGAAGGCCCGGGTTTACCCTGTTTTTTTGTTGCCATGCAAAAAGGTGGCCTAGCAGGCGCTACCGGTTAAAGCTCGTCTTTGGCCTTACAGCTTGTGGGCAGGCTGCTCCGCTCCCCGGAGCCCTCCGTAAGCGGCTCTCCGTCTTGTTCGTGCTCCCTGTCACCCAACACTCTCCCGGCCACCATCTTCTTCCTGCACGCGTGCCTGTGGACATCCGCTCGTCCGTCGGCTCCTCCGACTTCCCTTTGTGCGCTGTCTCTCCTGCTGAGCTCCCTGGGTTGTGCGCGGTGCCTCGTGAACGCACGGGCGGAGCGAGAGCCTCCTCGTGCTTAATCCCTTTGCAGACCTCGATGCGCTTGCTCTGGCAGGCGAGTGAACAAATGTTTCTGATCTGATGGAAGGCGCATTAGCATGATGTGCTTGAGGGCCGGTGGCAGCAGGGCGGGCGGGCGAGGGGGGGCGTGGAGGAGTGCATGAGCGTAACGTGTTGGGTGATTGCCGGTCATGCAGAAGCAAAAAGGGCAGATGCAAATGCCTCTTCCAGGAGGGAGCCGGGGAGGGTGCCCCCCCTCCATTTTCTCTCCCTTCCCAGGTAGAGAGAAAAGAGGAGCCTCTTCTCAAGCAGAAGGCAGTCGGGAGCAGGTGTGTTCAGGCTTGCAGGGGCTTGGCATCCTTCATTCCTGCGCCGTTCTGTGCGGCTGGGCAGGTCTGCCTTACAGGGTGACCTAGAAAATAGACTCTGGGATCCCACTGGCCCAGATGGGAGGCTTGGCTCAGTGACCTTGATCTAAGAACGTGAGGCAGAAAAGCCCAGCTAAATCCCGTGCAATCCTTTAGCTATGGCTTGGTGGGGGTTAATGGATGGGCTGCAGACAGAGAGGCATCCACGGTGACAGGGCACTTCCCTCCCCATCCCCTGCCCTTTTCCCTCGTGAAAGGGAAAGATTTGCTTCTCTCCCTCTGGATGAGACTCCCCTGGCCGCTCCCTGGCCTGCTCTGTTGGGTTGGCTTTTTGGAGACATTTATTCCTTCCTGGCTTCCTCAAGAGAACAGATGACAGGACAAGATGATTGCCAGGCACCATACGAGAAAGAGGTGAACTCCTGGGGGAGTCCTTCCTTGGCTGCTGAAGTGGCACCAGGCCAGCCTCCTCCAGGTAGGCCTGGCCAAGGCAGGGGCCGGCCCTGGGAGGGTCTGTCCGTCTGGGCCTCCGTTGTGCCACCTGGAGAGGGAGGGAGGGCTCCTTCCGCTCTCCCTCGGCCAAGCTGCAGCAGGCCTCCCAAGTTCACAGCAGGCCTTGGGAAGCGAGCTCAGGAAGGACCCTTGTGCACACGTCTGGTTGCATTTTTCAGCATCCGATACTGGTGTTGGCGAAGGAGCCAGGGAGCAAGGAGCAGAGGATGCAGCCCTCTGCCCAGAACAAGCCTGTGCCTCCGGCTCATGATTGGTTGGGCTGGAAGGGGGCCCCTCTGACCCATTCCGACCTTCTCCTCCATGGGGACTGGGGGGTGGCTGGGTGGGTCTTCTGCCTCGGCAGCTGGGGCATCCCACCCGCTCCCATGCTCAGAGACGGGTGCAGCAGCCTCAACCCTGAGGGGCGACCGATCTACAGAAGGGTCTGTGTGTGGGCACGCGCTCTCTCACGCCTGCATTGAGCTGCCCTCGGGCAGGCGGACAGGGGCTTCTGGCGCTGCTGTGGGCCAGCTGTTGAGCCCATGAGCCATGAGATCAGTAAGAGCTTAGTGTTAGTCAGGGAGGGGGTGGCCACTTTCTTCCTCTTAGCCTCTGGCCGGATAATGGCCCTTTCCCCCTTGGCTGCATCATTCTTTCCTCCCCTTCTTTGCTGCGCAGCCACTGAGCCACTTGTGACTTTGCTTTTAACCCCTTTGGCCCCTTTGGCCCCTGCTCTTCTGGAGGCAGGAAGCAAACCTTAGGGTAAGAGGCGCAAGGGCGGCTGGATTCCCCTCTGAGTGCAGAGATAGTTTCCCTCAACATAGAGACTCACTCAAAGGTGGGAGCAAAAAAGACTCCCAAACGGAGATGGGCAGGTATGGTTTGAGTTGCTCCGCGGACTTTTCTGCTGTTTTCCTCAGCTGGGGCTGCCTCGGGCAGAATCGCATCCGTGTCTCACCTCATGGACATCTGCAGAGGTCTCTCCAAGATGGGGTGGTGGTGACGGTGCTGTGAGCGAACGCCTTGGAAAGCTAGGGGGACGCTTCATGTGACAGGTCCCCTGGGTCTCTGCATGCCACGGATCGGCCCCTCGCTGCACCTTGGAGGCCCCAGGAATGGCCTTTGGCTGGACCCATAGAGGGCTGGGCTGGGCTGTGCCTCTGAGCTTAGCCTGCCGTTCCAGGCCTTGTTGGAACTAGCGCTATTCAAAATGGGGTCACCTCTGAAGGAAAGCTTCCTGCTACTCCCATCCCTGCTTATTCTAAGCCAAAAGGAAAAGCGGGGGTGCAGAGTGGTTTTTGCTCGGGTCTTACCTGCCGCTTTTAGTCATCAGCTGCACCTCATCGGAGCTGTTGCGCAGATGGCAGAGTCATTAGGAACCATAAAAGATGAGCAACTTGGATTTGCTACAGTCTCCGCATGTTAATTGTGCGTTGGGGCCGAAATCATAACAGAGACCTGCTAAAGGGAGCCTGGGAGACGCTCAAACCTTTCATTTCATTTCATCCTGAGCTTAGTGTTTAAGAGGCCCTTGCATTTATCTTTCGCCAAGTGTGCTTTCCTAATCTTCCAAACCGCCAAAATTGTGTTCTGCCTGGAGAATGAGGACAGACATCTCTCTCTCTCTCTCTCTCTCTCTCTCTCTCTCTCTCACACACACACACACGTCCTTTTTACGTTTTAAAGTCATCAGGCGGGAGAGAGGGGTGGTGGCGCTTTGGCTGTTGGCATCTTTCGCTAAGGGTGGTCCTCCCTCCCTCATGGGCACTCCCTGGGGCCCGTCTGGGCTCAGAGGAATCCCGTCTGGGCTGGAGTCTCAGATGCACCACGACATTTGACGTTCAGAATTGGTCTCCCCAGCCCAGCCCTCCCCTCAGTTGCCCTGTAGGTGTCAAGGCAGCCTCTGAGCATGCCTCTCTTGAGGAGCGCTGCCCAAAACCATGCCCCCCCCCCCGAGCCAGGCCCTGCACCACCAGCACTGGGGGGGGGGGGGCTTGGGGATGGCCCTTCAGCACCTGGGTCACTCCTCTGTTTCACTCCGTCCCGGCTTTCGAGTGAGAGGCGAAGGGCCGGTTCGCATGTGTCTTGTGGGGAATGACAAGCCGTGGGGGAGACGTGGCATATTTGCAGGGGCATCCTGTGCCAGCTTTTGTGACCTGTCGTCGTGAGCATGGAGCACGTGCTTTGCAGGCATGGCGGGCACAATCACTTGTCTGCATAGAGTTCATAACTCGGTCCTTTTGGCTTCAGATTATTTTGAGAAGCGCAGTTCTGTTCTTGTCTGTTCTGCCTCGGCAGGACATGTGGAAGCAACAGGCCCAGGGAGATATGGATGGTTCCTCCCAGCCCAAGCATTCTGGGGACAGACCGAAGTTGGGGGGAAATCTGAGTCAACTGGTTTGTTTTCAAGAATTCATCAACTTGGTACGATTCTGAGCCCATCTCCTCCACCCTCACGAATGTGTGAGTCTCTCTCTCCCCGCAGCCGGTGAGGCACTGAGCGTCTCGTGAGGAGCAAGCCACAGGCTCTTTCCAGGCGCTGCTGGTCTGCCTGGGAGCCCAGCCTCTCTCCTGCCTTCTTCTGGCCGTTCAGGTGAGGGTGAAGGGCTGGGCCCCACCAGGTGGCTTCTCTGGAGGTGAAGCAAACCCATCATCCGTTGGTTCATTTGGGTCGGATCAGCTTTCCTGAGCATGGCCTGCTGTGCTCTTTCCTGATGCTCCTTGGCCTTGGAGGTCAGGAAGAGAGGGCTGGCCAAGGGCGGCGGGGGGGGGGGGGGGATGGCAGTTTCTCTGGATGTAGAAGTTGCCATGGAGGAAAGCAGCTGGTCAGCCATGCTCAGCTGGATGCCCGGATATGATGACTCTGTGGGGGTCTCACAGCTGTGTGTGTGTGTGTTTTGTCCAGTTTTCTGTGTTTGGTAGTGGAGGCCGAACGGAGCCTCCTGGGCAACCCCTCCCCTCCCCGGCTTGCCTTCATCAGCTGCCCCCAAATGCAGGGTGTCCAGTACTGCCAGGGACTGAGCGCTTCTCTTCCGTGACTTCGGAGAAGTGGCTTTTCACACTTTGTTTGCAGCCTGTCACTCGTGGTCCATGGCTTAAGGTTGCTGAAACAGAAGCCTAAGCGCATTGGGTGCCTCCTGAGCGTGTCAGGGGGTGGGCAGAGGGGGCTAGCCGAGGCCGGTTCCGCCAGCGCCGCTGAGACCAGACTCCCTCAGCCCATCCATGGGCTTGGGATGCTTTTTGTTGAAAGCTGCCTACGAGCCCCATGGCAAAAAAAGGTTGGTCGATGCAACCCACCTTTCTTGAGGCGGGTGGATTGCACCCTCCTAACCCTGACCCGAGAAAGAAGCCCACCAGAGCTCCCCGGGCTGAAGAAATAGCCCTCCTGGACCACTGACGTCTTGCTGCTGCTGCTGTTGTTTTCCCTCCCCCAAAGAGAGGGTCTGTGACCCGGCTGGGCAAGGGGGAGAGGGAGAGGCTTTAAGAGGACGCCAGACAGAACCTGCAGGGACAGCTGGCCGTGGGGTGCCCTTCCCAGGAGTTCGGCTGGCCCTGTCAGTTTGCACGAATCAGCAGCCGTGCCAGAGCGGTGTGTGGTGCTGTGCAGTTGCACGTCAGGCGGTGGAACATGAGGGCTGGGGTCGCTCTTGTCTGGCTGGGAAGCGGCGGGTCAGTTACCCTGAACAAGGACTGGAGTTCTACCTTGACTTGGGGTGGTGACGTTGCCCCTGATACGGCCTGGCCGAGGGTGGAAATATCCGCCTGTTCTCTGTGGCGGAAGGTACCTCTCATCATCATCGGAGAGCAGGCTCCTCCTTTGACCTCTTCAGCTCTTCTGGACAGGTGAGGCAGAAGAAGTGGGGACACTTAACCCTGCAGTCGGCTGCATCCCCATTCATAGCCGTAGCCCCACTGTTCATATTCTTTATTCTCTGTGTTTCAGTCTCTCAGGAGCCAGAAAGTGACAGCGGAGCACCACTGTAGACAAAGCAGATAGAAACACAGCTAGGAACAAAATGGGGAATCAGGGAGGTGATAACCGCTATCATGGAGGTGGGTTGAAAATCAGCTGCCCCAAAAGTGCAGCAGAACAGAAATGTCGTCAGAATATGCCAGAAGACCAGGAATCCTGGGGATAAGAGTTCGAGAAAAAGGCTTTGCAGGAGAGCTGCTTCTAGGATCTGGTTGTTCCCACTGGAAGGGTCCTATCCTGCACCCTTCCAGTGGGGATGGGGGACGTAAAGCAAGGCCTCCAGGATTACTTTTGTAAGCAGGCAGGATTGCCTGGTGACTTGCTCCCAGAGATGAATTAATTGTAGTTACCTAAGGGAAGTGTGCGTGGAGCACGGGTAAGATCTCTGATGTTCCAGGGTTCTGAATTCAGGCCGGTACTTCTAAATCGGTTCATAAATAGTCTGCCATTAGAAATGAGCAAGGAGGTGGCTTCAGTTTTTCTGGGTAGTAGAAATTCAGGCAACTGAGGCGTATAGAGCAACCCTGCCAAGCTGGGCGAAGAAGGTGAGACCGAGTGGCTTGCAGGAAGTGTGAGGAGAGTCACCTTTATGGCATGCGTGGATTGATCGATTTGCTTTTTATCCCACGAGTCTCTCTTAGTGGGGACCCAAGAGGGTGTACAAAAACTGAAAGCCAACAGTTAGTTAAAACAAACTGATGAGGAGTTAGAACTATAATATACAAATATTTAAGAATGTTATTTTAAAAGTTACACATTGGATTTTTAAAAGGCCCCCTCGCTCCCTTCATTTGCCGGCTGGCTCCCTAAAAGCCTCTCTAAAGAGGTAGGTATTTTTTCAGCTGCCACGGCGCAAGGAAAGGCAGGCGGGAAGGGGTGTGCCAGGCGCACCCCCTGAGCGAGAGGGAGTTCATCCTCTGGACTGCAGTCCATTGTGAAGTGTGGGTTGTGTGAATTGCACACACACACACACCCCTCAGCTTTTTAATAAAAGAGAAAGAGGCACTTTAGAGCAGTCACTTTAATAGGTCGTGATGCCTTCGTGAATTTGTCTAGACTTTGGTCCTAGAAGGAAAGCTGGTTTGGGGGAACTATTTATTGACAGTCTTGGTGTGGAAAGAGTAAGAAGGACTTTTCAGCACTAGCTTTGGGGATTCAGTCTGGGAGGGCCTGGACTTCTTCCTATAATTTGTGCCAGAACTGCACAAGTGGTCTTACTTAACCTTAAAAACATGAGTTGGGTTAGAGCCTGATTTTGGACATTTTTAAAAACTTTGTGCAAAAATTCAGGTCATTCTCAAACACGCCTCTTGTTGGCACTGCAAAGCACCCCAAAATGCTTCAGCCCTACTGCAGGACCAGGGCAGATGTTTGGGGCCCCTCTGTATTTGTGGGATGGACCCAAAGACTTGGATTCAAAATGTAGCCAGTGAGCTCACGGCACTTCCCAAGCCTCCTCAATAGAGGCTCGTCAACCAGGAGGGCTCCTTTTCTCCACCAAGAGAGGATTTGTTGTTTTCTTTTTTCCTGCTTGCGAATTTTGTTTTATGTTCCCTTTGGAGAAGCAGATCGGCACCAATGGGCTGGGCTGCTCAGTTACACCTTCAGGAAGAGATAGGAGTTTTCTTGCGTGCAGAGAGAGGCCTTTAAGGGGAGGGGCTGTGCAACGGTCGCCAGCATTTAACGCTAATTCGCTGATTTCACGGATCAGCTCGGGACTTTTGTTCGGGACCCAAGGGCTGCTCCGTGGTCCTGATGGAAGTGCATCTTTCCCAAACAGCCCATTACGGGTCCTCTTTTTGCTGCAGGTGGGAGGGAGTTAAGAGGCTAGAGGCGGAGCCTGTAACTGGCTCCACCCATGAAGAGCCTAATCCCTCCCTTTTTCTCCATAAAGCTCCACCCCCTTGTCTGCCCAGTTCCACCCATGGCTCACCAAGCACTGTGCTGTGCTATCTAGATGAAGGGGAAGGGGACGGACGGGGAGGAAACAATATTGAGAACTGACAGACAGAGGGGCTAGCCTGGATCTCTTGCGGACCCTGCCCTTCTGTAACTCTCTCTCTCTCTCTCTCTCTCTCTCTCTGTGTGTGTGCGTGTGTGTGTCTTCTGGTGAACTTGATGCTTCAGCCTTGCTTGGAGTCTTGATCTCCCTGCACCGGGCACCCTGGTTAGCTCTGGCCTTGCCGCCTCCTGCTCTCTGGCACCAAACCCTTGCCCTTTCTGGCAGCCCTTTCCTGACGCTCTGTCGCTGTCTTTTTTTCTCTGCAGCCACTTCCAATGGGTCCCTGGATGGCTTGGAGAACAGAGAAGGCGGCGTCTGCCGGACACGCTCCATGAAGATCGTCATGAAAGTCGGCCAGGGTGAGTCAACCTGCAGAGTGCTTGGGATCTCCCCTGGGGGCCACGTGGTGGGGGCAGGGGAACCGGGAAGGCCGTTCGTAGACTGGAAGGGGGAGTTCCATCCCCTTGCCCACCTGCAAACCCTGACAGGACGTCTGGCCAATTCTTTTAATTATTATTATTGTTTAATTAGTTGATTTGCCACTTTGGCTGGTTTCCATGCCTGATGCCAACTATGATGTGTGAACGCACACACACCCCAGGCACAATAAAGTCTCTCCCCCCGCCCCCAGTCCCCTGGTCAACAAGGAAGCTATGTGAGAAGTTGTGTGTTAGGCAGTGAATGTGGCTGGCACGAAATCCCCCCTCCAAATAGTGGAGTGCTTAAAGCCATTAAAAGTCAGGGTGCTTTTTAAATTAACTTTGTAAAAAGTTAAATTGGATTTCTTAATTTAACAGCAAATATAAGTACCAAGCTTATTTATGGAGAATAACTAGGTTAATACATAACATAATCTGAATAACAGTTAATCTGGAAGCAGAATGGGTCCTGTTAAAGCCAATCGAGACGGCTCTGCTCGTTTCTCCAGCAAGAGCAGTTGGGGTCCAAAGGGCCTGCCGGGGGGGGGGGGGGGGTGGTCGGCTTCAGCAGCCGCTCCCACTGCTGCCAGGGCTGGTGGTCACCTCTGGAAGGGCGGCTTCTGCTTGTCTGTCCTTTTCTCTCCCGGGACCCGTTTGAGACGTGGAAGGCTGCCTTTTTTCTCGCCCCGAGACTTCCCGAACGAGGGTAACGGGTCCCCCTCTTCTCAACTAGGGAGCCCACGGGGGTCCCCTGAGGGCCGTCCCACCTGCCCCCCCCCCCGTGTCAAGGTGCTGGAGGTTCTGCTGGGGGTCCTGAAGGTTCTCTGCGCTTTTGAGGGGAATCCACACACCCTCACACAATGGAGGTTCTCACAGACCGTCCTTCCGGAGGCTTCCACTTGACGAAAGGGGCCGGACCCCCTCCAAGAGTCCCCTTGCACTCACCCTGCAGCCTGGGGCAGTTCTGCATCTCTCCTCCCCCCCCCCCCGCCCCCTTAGATAGCAGGGCTTGATGGGGCACAGGAATCACTTGGTACTCCCAGTTTTGCTGCTGAGCAAAAATATTCCTGCTGGGGGAACAGGGACTGTTTCTTGGACCCACATCCTGCCCATCTTCACAAATCCTTGGCGTTCTGCATCAATGGTGCGCCACCCTTTCATGGGACTGCCAGGCTGTTGGAGTGTGTCATCGTGGCCCTCATCAAGGGCAACCCGTTTGCTCCCAGATGAGTTGGGAAATCTCTTCCATCATCCTCTGTAACTGAGCTGGCACTGCTCTCTCCAGCAGGCATGGGGCTGGCTGCATTTCTTTGGGGCAGCCGTGGGGTCAGAGCCCCCAGAGCTCCCCTCCTCTGGTTAGGTGCTCTGCTCCTCCCCTGTGTCTGTGGCCCATGAGAAGACCGGCCGGCCGGCCAGGTGGCTTGCCTGGCCATGGGGAAGGCCGCTGCCTGCGCCCACGGACAGCCTTTGCGATGAGCATGAAAGGACCGGGGCTCTTGAGACGTGCTGGGAGGGGCTGTCTCTCCTGGGAATCGGGCCTCTCCTCGGCGCAGGGTCCGGGCTTCCAGACAGGAGAAGGAGCGCCTGGGCCCAGCAGGGGAAGCCAGGCTTATCCTTTCCCTCCGGTCCGTCTTCTGCCTTTGCTTAGGGTTTGCAGAGGAAGGAGAAGAGGGTCTGCTCTGGGGCTTGGCTTTTGAGCCGCCTCCCCCTCCCCTGACTTCCTCTCCCTTCCCTTCTCCCAGCAGGAGAGTTGCTGGTAGTACCTCCGCTCCCAGTTGCTCCAGTGACCTCCGTCTACTCCAAGAACAGCTGCAAAACTGAACCCTGGAAGGAGGGGAAGGGGCCTTTCTGCCGGGAGGAGTGTTGGGTTAAACAAAGTCCGTGAAAAGTTGGTCTGTCAGTGGCTCGGTGACTGAGGAGAGCTTAGTGGAGGAGCCCCTCTGTGCAGAAGTAGTATGTCTTTGAAAAACGGAAGACGGTTTTCTGTGAGTTTGCCACAGGCTTGTGGCTTCATGGCTGATGGGAGCGCAGGGCTAGACCCATCGGAGGCCAGGAGAGCCATTCTTACTGGCCTGTCTTGGACCCCCCGTGCAGACAGAAGGAACATGGGCGGGTTCCCCTCTCTGCCGCATGTCTTGGCTTCTCAGAAATGTCCCTGCGCCATGGCTGAAGGGCTTGGGGCTGGGCCCGGTTCCTTTTGGAGTTTGGTTGTAAGTGGGCTGGAGTCAGGCGTGAGCCATGAGGGGCTGTGATCGCGGATCCGGCCAAAGGACTCAGGGGGAGGAAAATGAAAAGGCCTCGCAGAAGGGTCTCTCTGCGTGCGTGCAAAACTTTGCATTCTCAAACGCTGGGCCACCTTTGAGGGAAATAAAAAGCCGTTGCCTCTCCGGTTTTGCATTTCTCTCTCTCTCTCTCTCTTCCCCCCACCAACTCTTTCTCTCTCCCCCCCCCTTTTTTTTTTTACCAGTACCACTTGTATTTGTGGTGCTGGTGGCTGTGGTGGCAAGGTGTCCCCTCAGCATCCCACGGGGGGAAATGATCTCTCTCTCCCCTCCCCGCTCCCCATAGCAAATGCCTCCCACTGACAGGCCCCCCCGCCTCTCAACCCCATTCTTCTCTGTCTTTGTTCCTAGATCCCAACGCGGTGCTGCCCGAGCAACCGACCGCCAGCCGGCCCAGCAAGGAGTCAGACAATACTGTGAAAGCGGCCACTCAGAGCCCACGTAACAAGCTGCCCCCTTCGGTAGGGGAGGACCCCGGAAAGCCAGGTAGCTTTGGGCAAGGGGGGTGCCTGGGCCCCTGGAGGCCTTTGGCAGGTCTTCTCTGGTTCTTCAGCAGCGTTAAAAGACCAAGGATGCTTTCTGCCCATTTAGCTCAGGAGGGGTGTTCTGCACCTTTTGAACGTCCCTCGTTTGGCCTTCAGGTTGCCGTTGCTGCGGTTGTTAGCAAAGCCTGCTGGGCCCTTGAGTTCTGCCCTGGGAGCCCTGGGCTTCGTGACCTGTCCCAGTGGACGCAGAGCTTGGCAGATGCCCCCTGCCCCTCCAGGGAAAGTGCCCAGCCTGTGGCGCCGAGCCTCCTCTTCCACGCCCCACTTCCATGGGCATCGCCTCCCCACGGGCGGCTGGATGTCTCTTGATAGCATTTCTTGCTGGACGTGTCGTTTGAAGAGGGAAGCAGAGGCGGGGCGGAATGGGCAGGCCTTTCTCTGCGCATGCGGTGAGCCTGTGGCTTGGCGCTTCGGTCAAGATTTCCGCCTTCTGTGTGACCCAGTGTGAACGGCGGGTCTGGGGTTTAGGGTTGTCATGAGGAGAGAGGGCTGGTGGGGCGAAAGGAGCCAGGATGTCACAAAAACTAGCCGCCGCCGCCTTCTTCAAGCGAGAAAAGAGGAAGACATTGAGTGGTCCAGAATGCAAGGCTGCAAACTGAGCCCAGCAGACACCCCTGCCGCCCCTTCCCTGGGTGTGTGTGTGGGGGGTGGGGGTGCAGTCAGTCCATGTGTTTCCGGCCACCTCTCTTCGGGGTGGGGGCGGGGGTGTACCCTCGCATGCGTGCGTGGCAGAGCTGAATGACTCTGGAGGAAAGAAAGACTCCTCCCAGCCTCTCGGATCAAAGAGCTCCCCACCCCTGCCACACACACACACCCCCGTGCTGCTCTGGGGCCCTTGTAGATGCTCAGCGGGTTGCTGGTGGGAGGGGGCCCTGCTCCAGTGACGCTTGAGCCCTCCTTTGCACAGAAGGTGTTTGAAGGGGGCTTCGTGAGTGCCTGACCCTGCGGAGAGGAGAGCCAGATGATCTTGCAGGGAGGGAGCCGGCCCTGGGTGGATAGTACACGCGTGTGGGGTAAAAATATCTTAAATAAATAAATAAAACAATAAGGGGGAAGAGTCACCCCTTTGAAAGGGGAGGAAGCCACCTCACTCCTATTTTGGGAAGCCAGCTTCCCTCTCTTAAGGGAGAAAATACGTTCCCCCAACTCAGAGCAACTTCTAGCCAAGGGAGGGCCAGGCAGCCTGTTTCAGGTGGGGGCTCTTCCTCCGCTGGGAGGGCAGAACAAGGCTCAGGGGGTGGGGTGGGGTGGGGTGGGGTGTCACTCTCCCATCCAGTTTTACTGCTGGAAGGCCAGGTGGCCTCGGTGGCTCAAGGTACCTTTGCTAGCTTATGCCGGTGTGCTAGTCCTGGGTAGAAATAGCTTGGCCCAGGTGTTCCCACACTCTGGCCACCTCCTGGATAGACTACTGTAACATGTTATATATGGGGCTGCCCTTGAAGGCCATTGTGGAGCCTCAGCACAACACAAGGTTTGGTTGCCACCACTGCTGCAGTGGTGGCTCCAGTGGTCTCTTTGGCTCCAGGTCAAACCTGGATAGAGTTGTGTCATTGAGTAACGCTCGCATGCCCACCCACCACTCCTCTCTCTCTCTGTCCCCCCCCCCCTCTGCTCTCCCAGATTCTGTCAACCAAGATGGCCAGGACTCCAACAACCCCCAGGAGGGGTTCTTCAGCTCCAAGGTGGCGGTCTTTGCAGCGATCGGGGCCGGCTGTGTCATCTTCATCCTCATCATCATCTTCCTCGTCGTCCTCCTGATCAAGATCCGCAAGCGGCACCGGAAGCACACGCAGCCGCGGGCGGCCGCCCTGTCGCTCAGCACCCTGGCCAGCCCCAAGGGCGGCGGGAACGCCGGCTCGGAGCCCAGCGACATCATCATCCCCTTGCGGACTACAGAGAACAACTACTGCCCGCACTACGAGAAAGTGAGTGGGGACTACGGGCACCCGGTCTACATCGTGCAGGAGATGCCCCCGCAGAGCCCGGCAAACATTTACTACAAGGTCTGAGGAGGAGCCCCCACCCACCCGAAAAAAGCATGGCCGGCGCCAGGGCTGCTGGAGCGAGGAAGGGCGGGCGGGAGCGAGGAAGGGCGGCCCCCGCCAGCTGCACCCTGGACCCACAACGGGCTTGCACGGTGACCTACGACTCCACCGCCGGAGGGGGCCAGGGCGCCCCCCACCCCTCCTCCCGGACCCCGACCCCCACCCTCTAGCCTTTAGTTTTCTAGTCGGGAGCTTCTTTTGTATTTCCAAGACTCAAGGAGGACGACGAGGGAAGGAGCCTCGCCCGAATCCGCCTGTTGCCTCCGGCCCCCCAGCGGCGGCGCTCGCTTGGGAGGGGGGGGCAGGTGCCGATCCTCCCAGCACGCTCTGCAGCCCCCTTGTTTGGGCTCTGTGCCTTTCCTCACTCTTGGACGTGCCGGGAACCCCCCCGGAGGACCTGGCCACCATGGCCACCACCGCCAGCCTGTCTTCTGGCTCTTTGCTTTGCTTTCCAGGGTCACTCCTGGCTTTCCCCGATCTGGCTTTCATTCGGCCTTGCATTTTCTGGGTTGGGGGGGGCAGAAGGAGGGAGGCGCAGCCAGGCTGGGTTCCTGGTCCCTTCTGGGGTTTCCAGAAGAAGCTGGCAAGAGAGAGCGGCTGGCTGCCTGCCTGTCCCGGATGCACAGAGGGGGCCAAGGGGGGGCCAAGCGGGGAGGCCGCCTGGCCCAACATCCTGCTCTTATAAGTTTAAAGTATTTTTTTGTAATGTCTGTTTTTTAATTGTGAAACCTCGGAACTCTGATCCACCTCCTCCGTCGTCATCATCATCGGCTTTCCAGTCCAAGCTTCCCGGCTCTTGACCTGCCACCCACCTCCCACCCCCTCAAATCCAGCCGTGGTCTTGACCATTCGGAGCGCCTCCCATCTTCTGTTCATGACAGTCGGCCATCTCTTTGTTGGGGGTGTTTTTGGTTTTTTTTTTTAATTTTGTTTTCACTTTATTTTATAAAACAAAAATTGTAAATGTGCAAAGTCTGCCGTGGTCGGTGTGAGAGATGTCCTCTTCTGACACCATCCCTGAAGGGGGAGTCCTGCCCCAAGCCATGGTGTGTGTGTGTGTGTGTGTGTGTGTGTGTGTGTGTGTGTGTGTGTGTGAGATGTTGGTCACTAGAAGCAGGCTGGGGTGTGGGGTGGTCAAGGGTTGCTCCAAGAACCTCCTAGGGTTGCAGTGCAGCCTGTGGGTCAGAAATGCATCCTTTGCCCCTGCTTTAGACTCCCTTTCAGGGGCCAACGTGCCTCCCTGAAGTGGAGGATCTGAAGCCGTGTGCCTGCCCTCTGGCCGAGCCATTAAGGACCCCCCCTGCCCCCACTCTAGAGAGAGAGGGGGGGGCTTTCTCCACCCTGGGTGGACTCCCCTGCCCTCCCATGGTTGTGCGTAGGGCCCCCCACTTGCCCCCTGGCCCCCTGCCCGCTTCCCCCCCCTGCACTGTTGCACCAAAGCCTTACGCCCACTTGGTAGCCGCCCCCACTGGATTTTGCCTCCTTCCCAACACCAGCTGCTGGCTAGCTGGAGAGAAAGGCCCCAGAGCTGCCCCCGGGAGGGGGCTTTCCCTATGGCATTGGGGGAACCCCCTCCCTTTTGGATGCAGAAAGCGAGAGGGGTGCGGCAGCAGGGGAGCTTCTGGTCCCTTGGGCCCATCCGGGCGCCTCCCCCAGAGGGGGCCCCACCGGAAGCAGCTCTTGGGGGGGCCCCCTTCCTCCAGCTGCTCTCCCCCCAAATGCACTCTTGCTTCCCCCATGAGGCTCGCTATGCAGGATAGGGTCTCATGCTTTGGGGACCATGCAGGGGGAGGCCAGGCCAGGAGAGCGCTTTCTCAGGGCCCCCACATAATGGACAGTCTTTTCTCTCCCTTGTGACATGGTTGTTCATGCTGTCAAAACTTCGACACATTTTTTTTAAAAAAAAATATCTAGGTGGTCTCGTGTGAATCCACACATCTGGGTCCCTTGCTTGCCTGCACAGACATCTTCTGGAGCCTAAAGAAAGTGCTTGTCCAGGCCCTCTCCGAGGCGCCTGCACCCCAGTAGCGATGCGCTACGCCTCTCTTCCCTTTTGTCCTGCCGTCCCTGAGCGAGAGAACAGCTTGAGGGCTTCTCTGCAGCCTTTGGTCCTTCTCCTCATAATCCAAATGGTTTGTATACAGTTCTACTCCTGTTAAAAAGGACGGGCGCCTGAGGCCCATCCTAGCGATGTTGACACCAAGAAATTCAAGATGGGATACACCAGAACCAATTTTGCCTCTTTTTTCCAGAAAGGAGAGTGGTTTGTGGCAACAGACCTCAAGGAGTCTTCTTTCCATTCTACCACTTGTTCAGCCCTCTGGCATTTCGTGCTTTTTGCCCTGGGCAGAGTCGTCCTCTTGTCGTAAAACCCTGCCAGGGCGATACTGGTGGCCCTGTGATAGCCGTGCCGGCCTTGCTTCGCAGCTCCCAGGCACAGGCCAGGGGGATACGTAGGGCCCATCATGGATTCCAGTCTTGAGAACACAGGGCAAGGGGACCGTTTGCCACCCAGACTTTGCCCAGCTGAGGCTGACAGTGTGGAGAATTCACCAGCATTTAAAAGAATATTATACCTGAAGTGAGAAAGCCATCCACCAGGCATAATTATAAGTATAAAAGGGGGGAATTCATATATTTCACAAAGTCACTTCAGCAATCTTACCTTCCACCTAAGCTCCCCAGGGCTCTCCGTTTCTTGCTACACCCCAAAGAGAGAGGGCCATCCCGTTCCCCGGTAAAATTATATCTCTCAGCAACGTTCCCTGTAATTCTTCAGAGGGCTGCACGTGTGGGATTATGGTCACGACCAGAAGCAACGGGCCAGAAACACCGGGGCGGCATTGTGCATCCAAGGAAGTGTTGCGTGCCCGCGAACCTTAGAGGGAACGTTGCTCGCCAGCCATCAGGGGAGGATCAAGCTGGAGATGTGGCAGCTTCTTGATTCTTCCGAAACTCTGTCCTCAAAAGATTTTTGAAGGGTCTGAAAATTGTCTGCCCAGAGATCCACACCCCACTGCCGCGGGGGTCACTTGCCGTAGTGCTTACTCAACTCAAAAGATTGCCATGCGAGCCCATGGCAGCTTCGGCTCTCAGGCTGCCGACTTGCGAGACTGTGTTCCTGGTTGCCGCCACTTCTACCTGCAGGGCGAGTGAACGGCCCTCCCTCTGACATGACCCACCTTTCCGGCACCTCTGTGAGGATGACGTGTCCCATGTTCCCTCATCTTTCTCTCCTCCCTAAAATGGACTCCGGCTTTCACCTAAATCAATCCTTTGTGTGCCCTACGTTTTTTCCAGGACGCATGGAAGGCTCTGAAGAGGTTTGCACATGGAGGAAAGGAACCCCTATGTGTGGATTCAGAGAAAAACCCCTCCACGAGCTACTGCCCATCCCCACCTCCCCATTCAGTCTTTTAGCCACAAAGGTAGAAAATTCCAGGTTGTGTAAAGTGGGTGGGAAGCACCAGCTTCCTCCATATGTGTGTGTGTGAGAGAGAGAGAGGAAGAGAGAGAAAGCTCTCATGACTGGAACCTTGGACCCCCGGCCTGTTAACCTCGGCTGGTGTGGACCCCCTTTGGCCTGAGGGGTTGAGATGGCATTCCTCCATCAGACAGTTTTGTTTGAGGAAGGGCAGGAACCGGTCTTTCCAAACGATTTGTTCTGGGTAGCCATCACACCCTTCCCAAACCTGAGGGCGGTGTATTCGGCAGCCCCCCCCCCCCCCCAAAAAAATCAGGTCAGCTTTCAAAAGAAAAGTCATACTCAAAAGCATGAAACTCAGGTTGGCCTTCATGGGGGTCCAGCCCTTTCCAAGCCAGGGGAGGAGAAGGGTGCGCCCCACACTTTAAATGGCAGGAGAAGACGAGCAGGGCCTGTGTGTTGGTGGACGCATTTCTTCTCTGGCACATCCAGTTTTGGAGGCAGGGGGAGAGCAAGGAGGGTCTGGGAGATGCCAGTCAAACAGGAAGACGACGGTTGCTCTTAACATCATCTTTCCAACCTGCTCCAAGGAAAACACATTCCTATTTGAAAGTGTTGGTTATTGCACCAGGTTTTCTGGGTGCAGGTGTGTACCCATGCAGAACTTGCAATTGGTGTGAACTTCCAGCTTGCCATCGCACAGGGCCGGTGGGAAAACTGGCATCTCTTGTACCCAAGGGCCCTCCCGAGCAGGGAAGCAGCACCCTTTAGAGGGTTCTGCCATGTCTGTGAAGCCCCCACCCCAGTCACTTCTGCCATCTTATGGTCATCTCCTCTTGAGTAATGCCATTGTTGCCTCTGGCACCTGGCATGCACTTTGATCAGCAGAGACTTGAGGAAGGCAGAAGTCCCAACACAAAGGGGGTGCTTCTGTCCTGTTTGATGACCATCCCAAAGGGAGCAAATTCCTGGAAAGCAATGGGCTGGCCAATAAACAACACAAGTGCCCCCCCCTGGGAGGGGGGAGGAGATGGATGGGCAGAGTCTTTTGAGGGGGCGGGTTTCCAACCTTCCTTGGCCAAAGGGTTTCGTTCGAGTTCCCTCTTCTCCCTTCAGCAAAAGGACTTTTTTTTTTTTTTTACTTTTCGAGATTTTACTTTGTGTAAATAACTAGTCTTTTTTTGGAAGATATAATGTAAAGAGGTTTTGTATAAACTCTGGATTATTTTCTGGTTGCTTTTTCTTAGAAAAAAAACAAATAAGAACAAAAAAGAGGGGGGGAGAACCTAACCACAAGAACGGGTGTAAAACATGTGCCATTCCGCCATCCAGCTGAGCAGCCTTCGCCTCTCTGCGGAGGGGGTTCTCGCATGTGTGCGTGTGCTCTGCAGATCCTGGCTGGGAGTCTCCTGCCTGCTAGGCAGGTCCCACACGAAGGGGGTCCCAGAGAGGGCTGGAGGGCTGGAGTGGAGCAGAAAAGGCCAGCTGGCCACCCACAGGCTGAGGTGCTAACGAACCCTCTCTAGGCTGGATTGGTTTTTTGGAGGTGGGGTGGGGCTTGAGTTCGTGCCTGCATCCAGCAGCACCCCCAGCCCCACCCTTCTGCTTCTGAGCTGGCTATCCAGTCCGGGGCGTTTGTGTGTTTGGGGGGCTGGAATGGTTTGGCAGAAGCGTTTCGAGCCCTGCGCAGAAGCAGCTCTGTTTTGCTGAGACGGCGGCAGGTGTTGCCTTTTTCAAACAGCAAAACTACCTGGCTGTTTTCACTGACGCTTCTTTCTCAGACAATCCTGGGGACTGGCAGGAGGCGCCCGGCTTCAATTCTCTTATGATGACCCTTGGGATTCCCTGAGCCAAGAGAGTAACCATGGGGGCCGCTGGTGCTCCAGTGCCAGCCTTCAGGTCCGTTAACACTGGGTCACTTGGCATCAGCCCTCTTCGCCGCCCCCGCCACCCCCCCCCCCCCTGGCTGTTGGGCTGGGACCAGTTGCTGTCGTGGCCTTCGCTCGGCTCCTGCGTAGATGTTGGTTAAGGCCTGGGTCTTCAGGCAGAAAAGATGCAGATCAGCCCAGGGCCTCCCAGGGGTGGTGGGCTGCCCAGTGTCTCCTGCTCCCCTTCAGAGATGCTTTCCTTCCGGCTCATTCTTTATCCCTGGCTGGTGACACAACCTGTGTGCACACAACGGAATCTCAAGTCCCACAGCGGTCCCTCGGTGGCATGGCTGCCATGTGGCCATGCTTGTGTGCAGGTTCATGGAGGACCCATGGCCACCCACCACAGTGCCCCCCGATTTGTAGCTGGGGGTGTCTGTCCTTTAGAAGAGACGAGCCACTACGTCTTTAGCCAGGTGGGAGGAGACTGCGGAGACACACACACACACGCACACATGCTCTGAGAGAAATCCCTCCCTCACTGCCATCCGTGCACACACTCTTGGTGCACCTCATCCCATCCCACATTCCTCCATTCTCATCCTTTGGGGCAGAAACCTCTGAAGCCATCGGGGTCTCCCAGCCCTATGTCGCCCTCTGCGTGTGAGGGATCTCCGTCGTTTGCCAGCGTCCTCGAAGCGTGTAGCTTCCTGCCGGAGGCTTGGTGCCAAGAAACGTGGCTCCCAGATTCTGGGTTTTGTTCTGCTTCCTGCCTCCCCACCGCCCCCCCCCCCCCATTGCCAAAGTTTCAGCGGTGGTGGTGGAGGGCGGACGGCACTTTTATCGGAGGTCCCTCCTCACAGAAGACGGGTGCCTCTTCGGTGTCCCTGCAGATGGTCAGGTTGTGTTTTGGCCTCAACGGCAGGACCTGCCACAGAGAGACCCCGTGCCTCTTCTATCCCATGTCGGCTTCCCGTTGTGTTCCATCCACACCTGCTCTCAGTGCCAAGGGCCCAAAGGTGCTGGGCTTGCAACCCGGGGCACTGAAGTTGCCACACCAGTGCGGCTTTTGTTGTTGTCCTTCTGCCGCTCCTGAGTGAGTCTTTTTTTTACTCTTCTGTACACGATTTCACCCAGTCCCCATCTCATCATTGCCATCAGAAGTCAATAATAATGGGATTTGAATTCCCTGGAGCCATGATGAAACCTGATATATTGTTAAATAAAAGATTTTTTCCTATGGAAAATGGTGACCTGGAGTGTGCTTTTTTGCTCTTGGACAAGCCAGGCTTTAGAAAGTGGCTTTTTGGCCTGAAACAGAGGCAAGGTTGGGGTCTGTGTGTGTGTGTGTGTCTGCTCCGTGGTGTGCTGTGCTCTGGCAGGAATGGCAAAGGCTCTGGGAGAGGTTGTGACTGTAGCCACTTACACTGAGCATGCAGCATGCTTCAGATTTGCTCTTCTGTTGAACCCTTCTAATTGCTAGACATATCACTGGCCTCTCCATCTTATAATAATAATGCTCACCATTTTGGAATGGCCGAACTGGAAGGGCCCCTCTGGATCACAGAGGCCAGCCCCTGTCCAGGAGGCCCATCGGGGAATCGAATTCCCAACCTCTGGCTCTGCAGCCAGATCTGCCTAAACTGCTGAGCTCTCCAGCCGTTCTATCTTCCACGTGTGCACAGAAGAATGGATGGGGGTGTAAGGCAGCTTGCCAAAGTGGGAAGTGGGGAGTATTGTTGGGATAGTCTTTATCCCTCTCACTTGGGAATCATCGGGAGAAGCGGGTCTGATTTCAGGATCATCAGAAGTGCTGTCTTTAACCTCAATGCCTTTAAAACGTATTTTAAAAGGGGGAAAAAAGGGGGGGAAAGCCTAGGAGGCTGAAGGGATAGGTTGGTGTCCCCACTCAATTCAGTGACTTGTGTTAGAGGGACAAAAGTCACTCAACCTAGGCACATGCATGCACACATGTACGTATGTATGCGCAGCTGGAGGGGGAGGGACGTGGCTCCTTGGATCCGCCAATGCTCAGCATGGCCCAATTAAAGGGCTGTTCAAAACACATCCTGGGGAAAGTGGCGGGGTTTGCTTGTTAATCCTTAACAGATGGAGGGCCATAACCATCCCGGAAGGGGTTGGGCCATTGCTGAGCTGCTGCTGAGTTTACAGCTTTGTAACAGGGGGTCTGTTGAGAGAATTGTCCCATAAACCAGAGAAGGTCTGGTGCAGAAGCTTCATGCTGGTTGGTTGTTAGGTTCAAGAAAGAATGCAGGGCTCCAGTACCCCAGATGAGGAGTTATTTTGGCCGGCGTTTGTGAAGATGGACAAAACCACCCACACCACCATGTAATGTCAAGATGGCACGCCCATGGGTGCCACCAGGAGCATCTAAAGGGATTTGGGAAGGGATCAGCTGTTCTTGTAGAAGCCTATGAAGCTCAAACCAACAAAATCCCAAAAGAAACACAGGAAGAGGACACCCAAAAAGTGCGAAAGGTGACCTCACCCAGAAGAGTCTATCCAGAGTCAGCAGGACATGTAAGAGGCCTGGGTGAAGAAGCTGTCCTCAATGAGGCCTGGAGAAGGATGCAACGATGGGGCCAGGTGGGCAGGCTTCCCTGGGGGAGGGCCCTGGAGGCTGGGAGGGGGGCAGTCATAACCATTGCCATGAGCCATGCAGTGTTGTCAGGGAATGATGGCTTTTTGACAGCTGGGAACAAGGGCAAAATGCTAGCCCGCTCCGGCGCTGAGCCTCAAGATCTGCAAAGTCCATCATGGTCCTGAAGCTGCTGATGGCTTTGAATGTCTTTCAAGAGCAGAGAAACTATTTTAATTATTTAAAATAAAGGCGATTTCCATGAGGTTTGCTGACTTGCCCTTGGCTGCCTCCCACCTGAATCCGGAGCAGCTGCCAGGTCGGCAGATGTGGGGTGGGGTGGGGGCTCTGGGAAAGCGCTGGCTGCTTGCTCCTGAGCCCTGTGGCCTGAGCTGAGAGAGAAACCTACCATGGAGACCCAGGGGGCTTTTTCTGCCCTGAGGGCCACGCCGAGTGCTGGGCTGGGGCAGGCATGCAAGCGACGGTGCACGGCGTTGTGTGGAAACACCCCAAGTGAACTGGGAGGTCATGTTGGTGGGGAAGAAAAGGAAGCCGTTTTCATGGCGTCGTGTTGACAGGACAGGGGCTGTGTCAGAGCAGCTTTGGATCAGATGCAACTGCAGGCCAGACGTTCTGCCCTTTGAACCCAGCCTGCCCAGGAGGAGTGCCAAGGCATGGGATGGGCTCACCGGGCATTCCAGGGCACCCTGGCCTGAGAGGCCAGAGGCTCTCCTGTCCCTCAGCACTGGAGGATCCAGACGGCCAGCCACCTGGGCTCCTACCCTGCTCCTCCTTGCCCCTCAGCCCCCCCCCCCCCCCCGTGTTCCTGTGCACTGGCACACCTGGATCCGTTTGGCGGAGCCTGCAGAAAAATGCACACCCTGTGGCTGGGATCCTGCGCTGATCTCTCAGCGGTGTGTGTGAGGGAGGGGGTGGACGACTCTGGTTGCACCTCAGGTTTGGCCAGATGGATCTTCCAGCCCACCCCCACCCCACCCCCCAAGCCTGAGCATTGGAATGGCCAGGTGGGGCTGGGTTGGGCTGGGGGCAGTGATTTCCCCTAGAGAGCCCCCAAGGAGGAAGAACCTGGGGGAGAGACACCCCAAAACCTCCTTGCAGCCGCTCGCCAAAGCAGGCGGCCTTCCTGGAACCTTTCGCTCCCTTCCCCCGGGGTGGGTGGGGATGGGGGTCGGGATGTGTGTGTGTGTGTGTGACTCTGGGCTTCTTCCCCATCAGGTCCTTACTGAAGGAGGGCAGGTGGGGGGCAGTGTATCTCTCCTCTACCTCCTCCTAGGAGGGGGCTGTGAATAGAGGCTGGCGGGGGGGGGGGGAGAGGGAGAGAACCCTTTGACTGCAGAGCCATAGGGGGCTGGGAAGGGCCCCAGTGCTATTGAGATCAAAATGAAGCCGAGAGGGGAAGAATGAGAGAAAGGCAGCCGGCAGGGGAGGGCTTTGAACAGTCATGTTAATAGGAGATTAGAAAAGCATTTTAGGTCAGTTGCCAGCGCCCAGGTTGCTATGGTGACCTGCTTAACCTTTCTGCGTGGAACAGGGCCTGTCAACCCCCCCCCCCCCCAAATATGCTTTCCTCTGGAGGGCGAGATTGTGTGGGGTTGGAGGGGAGGGGAGGGGGGAGGCAGGCGAGGACTCCACCTGCTGGAGCAGAAGGGGGCTCCTCGCCCGGGCACGCGGCCAACACGCCGGGCACCCTGTCCCTGGCTTCTCTGAGGCAAGAAAGCCCCTCCACCTGCGGGGGGAGCAAAGGAAGGGGAGCCTTGAGCACAGCTGCGCATGGCAGGGCCTCGCAGGTGCAGAACGCTTCCATGGGACCCCCTCAGGAGGGGAGGGGCCTCCCCGGGGGCCCTTGCCCACCCCCTGTATCGCTGAGCTATGGGGCCCGAAAGAGTAAACAGCAAATGGCCAGATTTCAGAGAGCTGGCTCCAGGGATTGGTGCTTCAGGCACCTGTATTTTAAAATGTTCCTTAGAGGGAGCGAGGGAGGGTGGAAATGGTGGATAGCTCAGGGGTTGAGGCATCTGGCTGCAGAGCCAGAGGTTGGGAGTTTGATTCCCCCATGGTGCAGGAAGGGCTCCCCAGGCAGGAAGGGCTCCTTCGGGACTCCTAAGGACAGTTTTTCACAATCGGCTCCCAGAACCCTGAACTAGACCCAAGTACGAATTGGCTGCTGACCCCGTTCTCTCTCGGGACTGGCCTCCCAGGGAGCCGCCTTAGGCTGATTCCGGCCATTGGAGCGAGCCCAGTTCTTGCTCAGTGCTGCCCAGCCTGACAGCCAGCCTTCAGTGCCTCCACCCGGTGGAATCCCAGGCTTTGCCCCGGGGCCTCCAGGGGAAACTGGCAGGGATGGAAGAGCTGGGCTCTCCTGCATGCCAAGAGGGGCCTGTGCGGTGGCCCCACGTCGTTCTCATCCCCGGAGACTGGTGGGCAGTGCCAGCCATCATCCTTGAAGCCATGTTCCATGCTGGTGGATGCTTCCAAACCACCCCCGAGGGCAGCCCGACGCGCCATGTGGCAGGACACCTTCAGCAGGCCACTTACATGGCCAGGTTTGCCACAGGCTGGTGTCTCTGTCGGAGCCCTTCCTTCATCTAGGGCGGATTCTGCAAGGCCTGAGCCCAGTGTCCGCAGCCAGACTCTGAGGTTTCTCTCTCTCTCTCGGTCTGTGCCTCTCTTTCCTCCTCTGCTTGCCCGCTTTGCTGCCAGCTGCACTCAGCATCAGCCACCTCCCTGTCAGGGCACATCTCTGAGAATCAAAGTTTGGCTCCACGAGATGCAGAGGCCTTCCTCCCACTGACCTTGTACGGAGGACATCCCCTCTATCATCTTTCTGGAACAAGCCCTGGAGAAGAGAGAGAGAGAAATCCACAAATCCAGCCCTGCTTTTGTCCAGGACCCTGATGTCAGCTTCGTAGAGCAAGTGGTATCTCCGGCAGTCCCAGGGCGATCTCTTCCGAGCCTGGATTTAGCTTGTAAAGCTGAGCACTTTCCCCATTACTGCTGAGTCTTAGAGCCATAATTCCAGACTCCTCGTGAACTCCCTCGAAGCTCTGGGATGCCTCCGCTCCTGCCTGGTCCAGCCAGAAGGGGCTTTTCTGCAAAAGCTTTCCTGCAGCTGGGAGCTATTTCCATTTCCGTGTGAATGGAAATCAACCAGAATGATTCATTGTTTCCATCACACCATGCGGCAGTGCCATATTCTGTGGGCCTAATTGCCACATGTGCGCAGATTGCATTTGGGGGGGGTGGCATCTAGGGAGAGAAAGCATCACTGGTATCTGCCAACCCCCCCCCCTCGGCCCCGCTTGTCTCTGCAATGGGATGTTGCATCTGAGTCCAATTAATCTTCTAGGTGGGACGGTGGGACATGCGATGGGAAAGGCACGCCAAAGATCTTGATGGCCACGGCTGCGCATGGCCCTTCTCTGCCCCGCCGGTTGCTGACGGAGGAGAGGGGTTTGTGAGAGTGGGTAGGAGGTGGTGGCCTTGGTTTGTCTGCACTGCTAGGCAGGATGGGGAAGCCAAGTGAGGATATGGGGGAACCGGGGAGGGAGGGGGGGGGACACACAGCCTTCTGCAATCGTTGGGGGCAAGACTCTGAATTGGAGGGTGTGGGGGAGTGCCGGACATCTCAGGGAGGGCTCTGAAAGCAGAAGGGCTTTGGGGATGGTGGGTGGGTGGGAGGAGGCAGGGGCCCTGGGAAAACAAAGGGGGGGGGGCTGGGAAAGGGACCATGGGGCAGGGCTGCAGCTTTTCCATTGCCCTGCTGGGCTCCTGAGTACCCCCACACACACACACACACATCTCAGAGGAAGTGGTGGGACTAGAGGAAGCACCCTCTGGGCCCATTCTCATGGGCAAGACACAAACAGGGAGGTGCCAGCCCACCTGCCAATGCAGTGGCCTGGCCCTTGACAGCTTCAAGGGGGTGCCCTCCAACTTTCCCTGGCTTCTCCTTGCATCTCCCAGGTACACGTTAAAATTGCTGCCCCAAGCTCAGACAGAAATATTGGCTCCACAAAAGTCTAGGGCCACCCCCTGACATGAGAGGCAGCAGGCTCAGATCTGAACAGCTCCACTTTTGACTGTTTAGGTCATTCCTTCGATTGCTGCCCTGCCTTTCCTCCAGGAATGAGACCCGAGACAACCGGGGAACGTTTACCTGCTTTTCCACTCGACCTGTTTGTGATCCGGGTGGGAAGCTCTGCGGGCGTCTAGGATTTCAGCTGCATCTCTTCCCTCCCCTAATTCTTGGAGGCTGGTGTAATCCCCCACCCCACCCCCCGCCCAGAGCAAGCTGAGCGCCAGATTCTGGCTGGAAATTGGCTCTGGTCGAGGCTCTGGGTCTCTCTCATGTTCCTGAGCCAGAAAAGTGGGAGAGATTTTGATTCAAAAGGAAATGGGACAGAGAAGGCTCTGGATTCCCCCACTGAGCCCAATTTTGAATGTGGAGGGCTGTTAAAATACCAATGGTCACTGTTGACAAAACCTTCAGTAGCCACCAGATGTGCTTCCTTCTTGCATCTGGAAGAGAAGCTTACAAGGCAAGGCTCCCCCTACCCCTCCCAAAAGGGCGGCTTTGACAAACCAACGGGACAGGCAAGAGTAAATTCCTTGACCTGGGTGACTCCATGGGGGGGGGCACCTTCTACAGTGGCCCAGGAATCTTTCTGAAAAGTAAGTTGAGCCATCGGGCGATGCTAACTCAGGACAGCTGTAGTCGAGTATAAGCTGATGCTCTACGATTAGGGGCTTAGGAAAGAAACATCTGGCGTGGTCACAAGCAACTTTTCTGTCTGATAGCAGCGTGTGTAATTAGGGTGGGTGGGTGGGTTGTCTCCTGCTGAAGGGAGGTTCCCGAGAAGATTTTCAGGTCCTTCCTTTGTGGGCGCCTGAGCAACTGACTGGTCCTGCACCCTCATGTGAACCTGACCTTCCTGAAGAGAGTGGCAGCAAAGTGGCCTCCCCCATCCCCCCAGTTCATTCCCGCCTCCCCTTGTTATGGTGACCAGTTATCTTGCGGAAGAAGACCAGGCCTGTTCGTGGAAGCCGTCTTGGCTCACCCCAGCCCCCTTCCCCTTGGTCTGGACCCTCTCTGGACAAGGCACTTCCAGGGGGAAGGTCTGCCCTCCTCCGAGGGAGACAGGGCCTGCTTTGTTCAGCCCTGCTGGCTGCCTTTGTTGATGGAGTGTCACCTTTCTGGCCTAACTCCTCTTCTGAGTTCCAAGGGAAGCAAAGACTTGGCAGCTCCAAGATCTCGCCCAGCCTCCAGGAGCAGCATTCCTGCCGCAGCCTCCGTCGAGTCCGACATCCCACTTCCAGCCCTAAATGCACTGGAGGCTCCCCCGCAGACTGCCAAGGTCTGGCGGCCCCCCACCTGTGGAGGCTTCTGGCCTCCAAGTGCCAGGGAATCCCTCCTCTGGATCTCCGGCCTTCCCGTCCCACCACCAGGCATAGCTGCCCAAGGGAGAGGCAAGGGAAGAGACGGAGCTAGCATGGCTGGCAGGAGGGGTCCATTTTCACCCCCACCCCACCCCACCCCACTGCCCCTGTCAACGTTCCCATTCTGTGTGGAGAGGGAGACAAGGAAAGGAGGAGCCTCCACAGGACTCCTATGATCCCCTCCTCGTCCCCCTTGTTTTTCCCCCTATGGGTCCTCCACCTCTCTTTATTCTATTTAGAGAAACACCCTTTTAGCCTCATATGCCTAATGAACACCCCCCCCCCCAAAAAAAATAGACACAAAGCACTGCCTCCCTTTCTAACACGAAATCCTTCTGCCAGCCCTCTCGGTGAGCTCTGCGACTGACCCAGGTCACCATGGATGCCTCATCCTTTGCCCGCATCCGGGCCGTCTTTCTCTGCCATGCTTTCCTCTTGGTGAGTCTCTGGGGGCTTGGCTTTTGGTGGGGAAGGAAGGGCTTTTGTCTTTCCTTGGCAAGATGCGGTGTAGCGTCCATCGGCCGTGCTAAATCATTAAACAAGGAAGGACCCGTGTTGCCGGCCTCCTCCCCTCCTCCAAGGATCAAGCACAAAGACGGGTGTTTGCCGCCCGGCCGCCGCCTGTGGCACGGAGCAGAGCTTGCGCTGGAGTGGAGGCGCCCCCCGACGCATGGCTCCCAGCTGCCCTGCCTGGATGTCACAGGCTTGAAAATCTGTGCCGGAAACTGGGCCAGCTGGCCAGGGACGCGCCAAGTCCTGAAGCGACACAAAGAGCGGGTTTATTTACCCCCTTTCCGCCTTGAACAAGGGAGATGCTGTGCCCGGCCTTCTTTGCAAAAAGGGCCTTCGCTCTCCAAGGCCAGGCAGGCTGTGGGACTTTCTGGTGACTCCTCGTCTCTCATCGTCGGCTGGCTGATTCCTGCCAGAGGCAACACCCACAGCATCCCAGGGTCTCTCCTTGGGAAGGACCGGAGGCAGCGGACGGCACCACCGGCCCTTCGGATGCTCCCTCCACAGGGTCCTTGCAGACCCTTTCTCAGGTGATGTGTCTTATGCCAGGGAATTTCCCACAAAGTTTCCCATCTTGGGTTAAGGCTCTGGCAGGCTGATAGGAAGGAAGGAAGGAAGGGAGGGAGGAGGACTACTAGTTCCTGGGGGACAGGAGCATTTGTGTGTGTGTGTGTGTGCAGGATCTCCTATCCTACTGATGCCTTCCCAGGAGCTGACTATTGTGGGGGCAGAAGGAGAGGCCAACAGAAGCCCCTGCTCCAGGCTTGGGAAGTTAGGAAACAAAAGCAGAGACTGCCCAACGTCTGCAGCTCGAAGGACAATGTTGTTACATGAATGTGAAGTTATTCCCTTCTTGCTCCTGTCCATACCATTTCCTGTAGCTCCTCAAGGCTGAGACGGGGAAAGATGGTAGAAGGTTTCCTGGCCTCCTGCAGAGGCGTGAGAGCTGATGGCCAGAAGCCTCCCTGCTCTCTTGTCACAGAGCCGCAGGAGAGCTGGATTTCCCCCTTCGGCACTGGGTTTGCACAGAAGCCTGGATGGGACAAAGGAGACCATTGTGCAGGGCCTCCGAGGAACGAGGCCGGCTTTTCAATCACGGCCTGTAAACATAACCCATGGCATTGTGTGCCGTTTCATCCAAACCACTCCGACTTGTAAAAGGCTTGGATTAGGGGAGCTAGAAGAGGCCCCGGCTGTATCCCAACACACGGAAGCCCTTATAAGCAGTGCCAAGAGAACATACGGAGCAAATTGCATGGCACTCGGGTGTGGGGAGTGGGAGATGGGGCATACTGAGCAGGGAGGTGTCTCTGTTCACAGGCAGGCATCCTTTTCCCAGTCGGTTTGGGTCTTGTTCAGGAAACGAGGTACCCTGTGCTTCCTGAGGATGGCCGTGGAGTGGGACAATTCTCTGATTCTGCATCTAGAAGCAGTGTGCCCTGTAGAGGAAAAGAATGTCTGTCTGTTCCAACATGCCTCAGTTGGCATTTTGCAAATCAGCTTGCTTTGGTAAATGCTAAACTGGCAGACGGACCGCTTTGTGTGCATGTCTGAGGTCTTGGGCATGTAGTTGCAAAAGATTTGCATGCCTCGAGGGATAATGATATAAGGTGGTGGCAGCTCTGTGTGTGTGTGTGTGTGGGAGATACACATTTGACTTAAGGTGTGATCTGACCCCAGCATCATCTAAGACAATGAAATCCTTGCAAGAGGGTAAACGTGGCACAGACTGCAGATGTTGGCCAGTTGGCTCCTGCCCAGACAAGGTGCCGCTAAGAAGTCAATCCTATGAGATGCAGAATGTGGAGGGGTGTGTGCGTGTGCGTGTGTGCCTTATGAGGCTGTAACAGCAAGGCCTGTCATCCTCCACTTCCCGTATAAAGCTGGTCCAAGTTCCTTTGGTAGCTAGATGCCCAACACATCTCTGCTTCTGTCAGGAATCTCTCTCCTTTCTGAAAAGCGTTTCCTCTGTGAAAACTGATTTCTCAAGACTTGTGCTGAGCAAACGGTATTCTCCAGCGGAAGCACCTTGCTTTCTCTCTCCGACGTCCTGCTCTAGGGTACAGTTTCATCAATGCTTGCAGGAGATGCCAGCTTAGAGGCTGCAAAGGGTTCCTTTCCAGGCCTGCCCTCTGAGCCTTCCCGAGGGTGCCCTGGAGGGATGCCCTCAGGCCTGGAAGGGCAGGTGAGGCAGGAGAGAAGCTTCCCTGGCCTCATGGTGGAAGTGCTGAAGGAGGAGCCCCCAGGGGTGGGTGGGAAAAAGGGATCACCACCGGCTAGGACTCCGGATGCCATCCACCCTAGCTTGTGCCCAGGGGACTTCCACCCTGTCCCTCCTCGTGCGGCACGCACTGCCCCACAGAACCTGCGTAGGGGTGGGAGCCCTCCAGCGCTTGAAAGAGCAGCGGCCACTGTTTGTAGAACACATCCTCATGGAACAGCCTCCGGACAGCTAAACCTCCGAAGCGGGATGTGGTGAGGAGCCCTGAGCATGAGGCAAGTTGTGTAAGGATGTGGCGGTGGGTCTTTCTCCAGAGAGGCAAAGAGAGGTGGCCCGTTCAGAGCTGGTTACTCCTTTTACAGGAAGCAAGGAAGGTACGAGACCAGGGGCGGGGGGGGGGGGGGGAGTGGAGGAACCCCATTCCGATCAGGAGGAGGTCAACCTTCTCAAAGCCAAAAAAGTCAGATGGCGCATTTGGTTTCACAAGGAACAGACTGGGACGAGGAGAGCCTAGAGGAGGGTGGGCTGTTCCCTGAGTGACTCTTCAGGCAGGGGCACAGCTGGGGGGGGGGGAGTGCTGAGACTGTGGTGCTGCCAGGTCAGCATTCGCTGCATCGGAGGGAGCAAAGGCATACCCCATGAACTGCATGGGCCCCAGAAGCCCCTCCTGCAGCCTTCAGCCCCCCCCTAAAAAAGAAAACAACAAACCTGGAGGCCAAATGCACCAGTGGAAGGAGATTAAAGCAGGCAGAAAGAGTTTCCCAGAAAGCCCCACTAAATAAAATCTGTTTTAATGGCACTTGGTGGTTGGCTACCAAAAATCTAGCCAGCTAGTGGGCTGCTCAGTTCTGCCCCCCAGAGCAAATCACCCCCCACCCACTAGAGCTGCCTCGTTCCCCACCCTCTCCCCTAACTGACAGGGTCTCTCCCCAGTTCCAGACCCTTCCCTCCCTGCGGCCCATGGAGACGCCTGCCAGGGGCTGAACCTGGGCCTTCAAGACCAAGGGAGCCACGACCTGTCCTCCTGCACGGCTCACTGACCCGCCAGGAACGAAATCGGTGAGGTGTCGGGGTCACCAAGAGAAACTGGCCTCAGGTCAAAGGGCGTGCCTTAGGCGGTCCTCATGGGGACTGGAGGCGGCAGGCCTCTTCCTTCGGATGCCACCTTCTTCCCTGGGAGGGGAGGGGAGGGTTCTGCCTCGTGCTCTTCATAGCTGGGTCTAAAAGGAGCATTTCCTGACAGCCCCCTCCCCACTGACCCCCCTCCCCTTTCCTCGGTGGCTGCCCTTGGAGCTGCCCCAATCCCCAGCAGTCTCTCGTGACCAAAGGGAGAGGTGGCTCTTCTACTGCAGGTGATAAGGAGATAATAACATCTTCTAAACTGCCTTAAATTGTTCCCAGAAGGGCTCCCCTCCGCCCTAGAAAATCATGTGGGTGGCGTCCCAGGATGAAAGAGGCTTCTCCTCCACCCTCGGTCTCACCACTAGAGGCAACTGGGGCGAGGGGTGGTTCTGATGGGGCGGAGGGAGGCCGTGGGGGCTCAAGGCTTCAGCAGCCAGGAGAGATGCCAGCCGCTTTCCTGAAGCAAGGGGGAGCGATGTTGGGAAGGGCTGTCAGTGGTGGATGATGTGTGTGTGTGTGTGTGGGGGGGGCTTGTGAGCCATTGGTGTGCTGTCCTCGCACCCAGCGCACCCAGGGCCTTCACTCGGCTCACGCGTGAGCAGCCTCGGCTCCGGCCCGGGCAAGCCCACTGATGAACCACGGCTGAGGTGAGCAACGGGCAGGAACCTGCCGAGCCCTTTCATCTCCTTGCCTCGAAGGCTGTGCTAAATATACCTGTCTGACCTTTTTTGGCATAGCAGTCATTTTCAGGAGACTGATAAGAGGGGAGCAGCTGTGGGTGGAGATCAAAACACCGGCAACAGCCAGAGGCTGCCAGAGCCGCCCTTGCAAGGAGCCAACGGCTGAGGAGGAGGAAGAGGCTGCTGGGCACCCTGTTGGCTCCGGAGGGAACGCCCCCGGTTGGGCATGAGGAGGTGGCTGCGCCGCCCTTTACAAAAACCTGCGGGAGGACGCCTGAGCCCCCCGAGGAGGCACCTCACCTGCCGGTCCGAGGTCCGACGCTGGCCAGCCCCGGTGGGGCCAAGAGGCAAGCCAGCCCAGTGGAGAAAGGGAGCAAGGACAAGACCCACTGCCTCACCATTCATTGAGAAGCTCCTGTCTGTTTTATCACACAGGATGTGTTAATGGGCTGACCAGGTGCCTGGGGGTTTGTGCTCTCACTCAGCCACAGTTTTGTGAAGGACCAGTGTTAATGTGGCGATTGCCAGGGGCCGCGGCTTCTTGCAACAAATTCATGGCTGGTCTCAGTGTCTATAACCCAATCTCCCCCCCCCCATGTGTGCGCCTGTAGGTGAACTTTTGCTGTGCCTGTGGGTGACCTTCTGGGTCTCACACACCCTGCATTTGAGCAAGAAGGCCACCGTCTCAATGGCTCCTGCTACTAAGCAAAGAGATGCTAGGTTTCAAGGGCCCACCCGACTCTCTTGTTTTTGGTGCAAAGAGAAATACAGTTGCTCCTGCTTAGAAATGTATTCGTAAATACTGCTTAGTTTACACAACAGATTCAGAGAGCATCGTTCAGCCTGGCTTGCACTGGCAAAGGGAGCCTGGATTATGTTTTATTTACCTGATTTTTTTTTCTAATTGAAGGGAGTACAAAACCTTGTCTGAGTCATTATATCATCGTCATCATCCTTACGTGGCGTCGGTTCTGACATATGGCGACCCTTGTCTGGCTTTTCCAGGTAGAGAATCCTCAGGAGAGCTTTCCCCTTCCCTCCTTCCAGGGTTGCCCTGGGACTGCTCTGGGCCGCTCGACCCCAAGGCTCTGTAGCAAAGCGAGAACCGTTCAGGAGCCAGTCAGACGTGGAAATATCCGGCAACACGGGAGAGATTTTGCAGAGTTTCGTATTTAATTTTTGGAAACATTACTTGAGGCTTTCTTTCTAAGAACAGAACTTACAATGTCAAGTTCCGGAGAAATCCTGTGATCTCCTCTCACGGGTGACTCCTCAGTCCACCCAGTGAGCGCTCTCCGTTTCCTTCTGAGCTGCTAGTACATATTTAGACTTGGGTCTACGCCTTCCCTGCTTGGCGGGGGTGGGGGGAGCGAGGAAGCCCGAGAGATCCCAGGGGCATAAAGGACATTAAATGTTGAAGGTTGAGGGGAAATAAAATTAAATTAAGTGGATCTAGGTTTGAAATGTTTGCCATTAAAGGGAAGTCAGGATATTTCCTTGAGGCGATTTGGCCTCGATCCATCCACAACACCCACTACCTCAAGGGCCCCTCGAGCCCCTTACCCCCCCCCCAGTCCCAGCCACTGCCTGGGCCAATTCTCCTGGCTTTCCAGGGGGTGACGGGTAACTCTTGGAGGGAAGGAAGCCCCCCCCCCCGCCCCACCAGTGACTGGGTGGCCTGTCTCGGTCATCTAGGGGGAGTGGTAGGTCAGGCAGGAAGGGGAGCTGGGGGGGGGGAGAGAGAGAGAAAGAAGGAAGGTGGGGCCCCCCGTCTCCATTTCCAGGACTCCCTCCCCCCCCCCAGGAGGCCCACCTGCACCCCAGCATCTCCTCTGTTCCCAGGCCAGCACACCGCCTACCTGTGGCCTCCTGCCCATCATCTCCAAGGGGATGTTCTTCAGCACCAGCCTATTCCGGGGCGATGAAACGGCCACTCAGCCGGTGTCAAGCAGGAGACAATGACCTTGTGTCTCCCCTGGCAGCCCCCCTAAATAGCCACTGAAAGATGGGGCCAAGGTCAGCCGCTCCTGCCGGCAGCCGCCGCTTGATCGGTGGGGAGGGAGGGACAGGGGCCGTCAACAGGTTTGCATTTCAGCACGTGTGTGTGTGTGTGTGTGTGTGTGTGTGTGTTGTGTGGGGGCTCTTTGCCTCTCGCTGGTGTGGGGAGGGGCTTTAGGAGGGGGAAAGAATTCAGGTGGGTGAGAGGGAGGAAGAACCAAGAGCTGAAGGTCATGGGGCCAACCCCACAAGTGAGGGAGGGAAGGAAGGAGCCTGGCGCAGCAGGAGGAGGAGGAGGGGGTTCCTTTCCTGGATCCTGTGATCACCCCAGAGGAAGCCACCCCCACCCCATGGCAACACATGGCTCCCTCTCTCCAGTGCCCTCAGCGCCCCACAGACCTGACGCCAGGAATCCCCCCGAGGAGCCAGCTGGGTGGGCCTTGATTCTGTCCCCACAAGCGAGGGGGCAGCGGAAGAGAGCCTCATCCTGCATCCAGCCTTGGGTGGGAGGTGACACAGGAGGGGTCCTGTTGTTGCTCCCCCCCCCCCCCACTCCGGCAACCCAGGGCCCTTTTATTGGTCCTGATTTCTGGCTAATTGTGAAGTCGCCGATGTTTCCTCTGCACAAGCAGGATTAAAACATCCTTTATGTCAAGTGACTCAGAAATGATTAATACAACGTGGCCGTAGTTCCCAGGCTTTTCCTCCTTCGATGTCCAGCGTTTATCTTCCTGCGACTCCTCCTTGAAGCAGGTCACACGAGACATTTGCCCCAAACCACTCGTGGCATGGGGAGCAGGTCCTGGGCTGCGTTGCTCCCATGGGGGGAAGGTGTGTTGTGCACATCCATGGGCATCCCTTGATGACTGTGCAGTGGAAGGCATAAGCTGGCTTCACCCAACACCAGGCTCAGAAGGAACAGGAGGGCTGCGGGTTGTCCTGGAGGTGACCCATTCGTGCGATGCAACGTATTCCCCACCCCATGCGGCTACGGTCTTTGGGAGACCACCTTGCCAGCCTGCTTCAGCCCTACATGCGAGATGCTGCATTGATTCCCAGGACTTTGGGACAAGCTTTTGTGAATCATCTTCTGCAAGATGACGCCTTCACTGGACTGGCTTGTGTGGGAAGAGGTTCCAACTCTCCCCCTACTTCCCAGCCCACCCCTGTGGCCATGTTGCCAAGACACCATCCATCACCCCTGCAAGGGGTTTCCCTCCCTGGAGCTGTCAGTAGACATCAGT
The DNA here is from genome assembly GCA_037013535.1 of Intellagama lesueurii. NCBI lineage: Eukaryota > Metazoa > Chordata > Lepidosauria > Squamata > Agamidae > Intellagama > Intellagama lesueurii. Next base: position 28,209,292 of record JBAJHW010000010.1, on the reverse strand, counting down.
CACACGGAAGCAAAGAGGGCCATGGCCAAGACAGGCATCCAGGAAGCCCCACACACTACCTTCCCGGAAACGCTTGCTTCAAAGGGTCACCACAATGCCTGGGATAAAATAAGAACCCAGCTGCCTGCAGCCATTTTAAATCCATCAGTGGGAGATTAAATTCTGAAGGGATTTTAGCTTTCAGTATACACAGCAGTGTCTTAAGTGCCTCTTCATTTTCTGCATTTAGGAAAAAGGAGGGAGACACACAGAAAGGGTCTCAAAATCCTTCAGACTCTTTCTCCTTTATGCCGGCCTTCTCTGAACATGGCAGCGGGCTTTGTGTTTGGGATAAAGGGAAGCTTTTCGGGAGGGAGGGAGGGAAACCTCCTACCTGATAATCAGGAGGGGAGAAAAAGAGGTGGCGGCGGTGGGGGCCACATTGATCTCCCCTCAGTCCACACTAGGTGGGGCGGGATGAGCCAGGTCTGGCCCCTCTGCCGTTCCAACTCCCTCCATGCACCCACTATGGCGATATGTGGGGAGGGCAGGGGCTCAGAGGGGTAATGGCCACATGGCCCTCCCAGGCAATGCTGTTACCAGCCTGATCCAGGAGAGTCAGAGGGAGGAGAAAGGAGGGGACCCAGAAGGAAGGCAGCATGGGGGGGGGGGGGACTCAGGTGTCCCTGCTCAGGTGTCCTTCTTCACAGGTACCAAAACTTCTGCAAATAGTCAGTGTGGCTGTTGGATTTGAACAGGGTCCCCCGCGGTTGCTTCCATGCAGAAAAACCACCAGGACCGTCTGTGTTCCCATTGCATGGACTGTGTGTGTGTGAGAGAGAGAGACAGACACCTGGCGGGCACTTACAACCGCCCAGGGGTGAGAGGAAGAAAGGGCATTTTTCTTGGGTGAGGTGTGTGCCCCAAACGTTCTGCCACCACCTCCTTATTTGGTGTGTGAAGGAAACAGGCTGGTCCTGATGGAAATTTGGCTGCAGTTGGCCTGGGAAGGCTCCCCAGGAGGGCTCGGGTGCTCCTCTTGCTGGCACCGCCACACCCTGCCAGACGGATGATGCCATGCTGAGGAGGCTTCAGCCTTGGGGGTGGGGAGTGGGGAAATTCCTTTCCCAGTGCTTTGTCTCCACCAGGGTGCGGCCCAGGTTGGAAATCAAGGGCTTTGGGTGGAGCCGTTCCGGAACGTCTGCAGCAGTTCCAGTGGCAAGACTCTGCCTCCGTCGGTGGTTGCTCTCTGTGGTGTCTCCTCTTTTCCTTGCCTCCAGCTGCACAGTCATGGGCATGGAGAGGAACGGCAGCTGTGGTGGTGGCGGGGGGGGGGAGAGTGCTGAGTCCCCCGTGTCCCAGGAGCACGACAGACCCTCCACCCCAGTTGTGCGGGCTGTGGCACCACGTGCAATTATGGAAGAATGCCGGTAGTCTTACAACGGCATTGCTGGAAGAGACCCTGTGGATCACGGAGTCCATCCCCTCTCGAGAAGGCCCAGTGGGGGAATCAGACTCCCAACCTCTGGCTCCGCAGCCAGAGACCTCCACCCGCTGAGCTATCCAGCAGTTCACCCATGTTACCTCTAGCCCCCCTCTGAGGTAACTAATAAACCTGCAGAGGGAGGGCTGCCCCTCTTCAGAGCATAGGGGTATCGTATGCATGTGCAGGTGGGGGGGCCCCACAGGGACCACAGCAGCCCAACATCTGGCAAGGCTCACTTCATGAAGGGTGTGTGCAGCAGTGGCCATTATACACCCCTCTTGTGGGATATCAACTGGGTGTGTGTGTGAATATTCAAGGCAACCAAAGCTGTTTTGCCCCCTCCCCCTGTCTGGGGCCTTCCCTCAACCTGGATGGAAGAGGAACCAAATAACCAGCTGCCATCCGAGAATGTCCTCTGGCCAAACTGGGGTGTGTGTGTGTGTGTGTGTGTGTGTGTGTGTGTGTGTGAAGGGTAGCAAATAAGATGGGGGAGTCTAATTTTAATCCACCTAAACGGCATCAGGTGGGATCTAACGACAATTCTTGCTGCAGAAGCTGAATTAATTTTTCTTTCTTTTAAAGTCAATGTCATCCTGAAGAAAAGGCAAGCAGGGCACTGCTTGGGGACATCAGGTAGGCTGCCATGGCAACTGGAGGCTGGACTAGATGGCCCTGTGATAGGATCCTGCGTCTGGGGCTCTACTGCTGTACTCATGGTGGCATTCAGTATGGGCCCACACACAGACACACACACGCGCGATCAAGCCTCCTCTGGTTGCCTTGAAGCTCTATTTATTTTGCTCTAACAAATTAATACCCTTCACGCTTCACGCTCTCTGTGACATGTCGTTTGCATGGGCCAGGACAGAGCTCAGCCGCACATGGGCAGAATGACCATTTGACGGCCACAGCCCTTGACTGGCCCGGAGCAGGGGGGTGGGGAGCCACACTGTTTGCCATGAAATGCAGATGGAGAGAAAAGGGGGCTGAATGGCCAGCTGGCCAGCCGGCCGGCCGGGCGAGGTGGCCGAGCCGACGGCCTGGCTGAGGGCTGCCTCCTCCCAGGCTAGACTCTGCACAGCTGAACTCAGCCGCCGTCCCCGCCCCAGCAGAGCATCACAAAGGCTGCGCAACGTGGACCAGGATGAAAGAAATGAAAATGCTTGCACCTAAATGCTAAAAATGAGCAATTAAGCTGCCATGAAAAAATGCGACCTAGCACAGATCAAGGACACACATGCTTGGTCTATGGCTCCTTCCCGGCATCTTGTATATTATTATATTATAGACAGCCAGAAAAAGAAACATGTCTGATCATGCCCTGATTGGCAAAGATCTACATCAAGGGATGCCCCAAAGGCTTTTAACTCCAGGAGTCTAGTTGCACTGCAGGCTTCTGTGAACGGCCTCTTCATGCCAATTGTCTCCGCTGATTTGCGGAAGTTCTGGTTCTGCTCAGATTCCTCTGGAGGCGTTCTTAACATGAAAATTTAGAATGAGCCAACAATATAGAATAATTAGGATGTACATACTTTGCCGACACCATGGAAACACACCCGTGCACTTTCCTCATGTGGTTGAACAGGCATTCTTTCTTGGCGGGGGGGGGGGGGGGGCGGGGGGCAGGGGCGGAATTTTGTTCCCATATCCAGCTTCTACCTCTGGGGCAGGGGACAGGTGAAGAAAACCTGCCCCTCGGTGCAGCGATGCTTCCTCCTCCTGCTCCTATTCTAGAAACGGCCGCCACCCTCCCTGCACCCCGGATGGCCCCTCAGCAACACGTCCCTTCCTCCCTGATCTCGAGGGGAAGGGTCCCAAAAGACGGGAAGCCCCTCCTTGCCTTCCCTACAGCAGGTGGCCTCCCCCCCCCCCCAGCAGCCTCTCCTCGCTCTCCTGAAGGCACCTCCGTGGGCCAAGTGAGCCCACGGCCCCTCACCAAAGAACGGCTCCGTGTGGGGATGCCCCTCTGCCCTTGCCCACACCTCGCCTTTTATGAAATTGCTCGGTCAGCCCTTCAAGGAAGAGACCGCCGCTGCTATAAATAACTCGACTGGTTGTAATCATGATTACTTGAGGAAGAGGAGCCGGAGGGCAGTCCCTGGGCAGCCACCGGACCACCTCCCCGGTTCCCTTCCAAGGGACAAAAGCGGCTGCCCTCTTCCATCATTCACGACGACCCCCGGCCAGGGGCTCACATGTGTTCGGCAGCGTCTTGGCAGGTGGTGGGTGGGTGGGGGGCAGAGGAGTAGTTAACAGGAGACCTTCCCACACCCACACCCCCAGCCATTAGATTCTTAGAAAGGAAGCGAGGGGGTGGTGTTTGGGGAGGGGAGAGGAGGGGAGGGAGGACAGTTCCTGTAGAGGAATGATGAATCCTTCGAATTAATGAAGCTGACAAGAGCAGGTTTGATGGGGTTTGGCACTCAGGTAAGGACAAGAGTGGTTTGCAAGTACAAGACGGCAAACCTGACAGGACGCCTTTAATCTCTGTCGCCTCTCCTTCCAAAGCCCGGGGGTTCTGAATTATTAAGCGGAAGGTTCCAAAATAAACACCCCTCCCCAGAAGATTACTTCCATATCACTGGAAATTTCCTGCTCTAATAATTCCTCTGCTGTACTTTGTCGGGGGTTATTATGGGCTCTCCCTTGGCTGGACCCAGATGCAAAAGGTCGTCAGCTGACGCACACCTTTCTCGAGGCAGGATCAGGCCACCGAGGGCCGCCCCAAGGAGGCCGGCCCTCAGCCCAGCCCAGATGATTTAATCACGACCACGGCAATTAGCATGTCGAATGAGACTGAATCCCTGCCCCAAATTCATTACACTCAGGAAACCAACCTGATCCCTCCCGAGGGAGCCGCCTGCCAAACTTAATTCCAAATAATTTAACAGCAAACTCTTTAATGTTTCAAAAGGAATAGGAGGGAAACTGCCAACGGCATTTCGCGAAAGCTTCTGTAGCGCCGACTTCCCTGACAGCTCCTTCTGTGTGGAAGTGGGGATCTGGAGGCCACCAGGATCCTTCCCGCACGGGAGAGGCTGCCGACCCCCACCCGCCCAAGCGCTAGCACTGAGACAAGGCCAAAGAAGCGGGTCGAGCCTGGGGAAACGGACAGACTGTCGCTGGCCCTTAACACAATGGGGAAGCCGTGGCCATCAGATCACAGCTGGGAAGTGGAAAGGACAGGCCCGCTGCATAGTGTGAGATGCTTCATCCCTCTCTGGCTCCTGAGCCAAGCGGCTCCCTTGCCTGGGCTTCAGCCCTGCAGAGGCCGGCGTCCGGCTCCCTGGGGAAGCAGAGCTCAGGTGCAGAGTGGCCTGGCCGCCGTGGGCCTTCGCTCACGCTTGAGCAGCCCTTCAGGCTGGGAGTCCCCTGTCGGGTGGCCTTCTCTCCGGAGGCCAGGCGCTGAGCTGCCACGTTTCCCTGTGTCCTGCGACATTTCACAAAAGGTCTGGATTAGAAACAAGAACCAGGAAGGGGGAAGGGAGAAGCCCCACTCTCCCGTGGCTGGGGTGGGGCCGGAGGCAGCTGATAGCTGGCCGGGAGCGGCGATGGCTTCGGCAGAGGGCTCCCGACAGAAGACTCCTCGGCTCTGCCAGGAGAATGGTGCCGACTTGCTGGAGAAGTGCCTGCCGCTTCGTGTCTGCCTCCCAATCCTGCTCTCTCTCTCTCTGTGTGTCTCTCACACACTCTCTCTCTTTCTGCCTTGTTTTAGGACCAAGGCTGACCCAAGAAGAAACCGATGCCTCTGCGTGTTGGAATAAAACAAGGCCGTGGGAAGCCATGTGGGATGACTGGAAGCCCTCGGCCCCTCCAGTCTGAGAGCATGGTTACACATGGGTGAGGGAACTGGTTTTGAATCAGGCTTAGCCTGTTTGAAATCAATTTTTTTAAAGGTGACTACACAATGTACATGGAAGCATGTTTTTTTTATTTTTTTTGGCCTAGGATGTGTGTTTTTTGGGTTGGAAATCTTGTGTAATCAATTTACTTTCAATCATTTTGGCATAGGTGAATGCTTCTGGTGGTGTAAATTGTGTCTGTGGGGTTTACGGCATGCCTTCCTACACCCTTTTCCTCTCCACACCCCTGTGTGTGTGTGTGGTTGTGTCTGTGTGTGTGGGGGCATCTCCCTTCTTCACAATCCTAGTCAATGTCTCCGGTCAGTTTCGGCCCCAGCTGCCTGTCCCTCTCCTTCCCAAGCCTAGTGCCTCTAGTCAAAACGTCTCTGGTCAGTTTCAGCCTGGTCTCTCCCTCTCCTTCACAAACCTCCTCACCCAGCTGGCCTGAGCCAGTCTCCCATCCCATGGCAGCACCCAGGGCCCCGGGGGAAAAGAAATTCTCTCCTTAGATCTTGATTGCCTGGGTCTATGTTGCTGTCATATTATTTTGGTCTTGTGCTGACACACTCCCAGTGTAACTACAGAATAACAGCTTGTTAGTGTGGCGTTCAAAAGATTTTTGTTATATATATATGTCTGTTTCAAATCTGTGCACCTTAATGTGAACATGAAAGCTTTGTGGGCTTGTTTTCAGTTGTCAAAAGACAAAAATATACAAGGTTTTCTGCACGAATGATGGTTTTGTTCAAAGCCTGCCCATGGGCTTTTCTGCTGTGGGCACTCTGCCTCCTTCCTTGCTAGCCCGGATCCTGGCCCATGCAAGGCAGGCCCTCCACGGTGACTTTTGTCTCCCATGCATTTACCTTTTGTCCTTTCCCCTTCCTCCAAATTCCCCCACACCCCCGGCCATGCCTTTGGGTTCAGGAGCCCAGGGCGTTTAATATGTTCCTTCCAAGAAAGGAGAAAAGCAAGTGAGTAGCCAAACACAACAGGATCCCTTCCTGATTCTCCGGTTCTACCGTTCTATGAACTCAGAGCCCTGCTGTGTGTGCTGACTGGATTTGTTCCCTTTCCTGATACAGCTTCTTTGGGGAGCCCATTCTTTCCTCTGCGCTGGTGGTCTCCATGATTTTATGGCCTTCAATCTCCTCCTGGCTCTGTGTTGTCCTTGTAGCTCTTCCAAGGGGCCTTGAGGGTGGAAAGCGCCCCCCACCCACCCCAGGACTGTTCAGCAAACAACGTGTCCTGAGACTTGCCACATTTCTCACAGTTCTCCTGCACAGGCAGCTGGGACTTTAGACTTTCAGCAAACGTCTCTAAAACACCAGTTGGGTGGGTCCCCCTGCTCAGTGCCTGCTATACGCACAACCACCCTGCTGCTTAGGGACCGCTCTGAGCTCTGTCCCCACTTTCACCCTCAAACCATGTGCCACCTGGAAGGCCCCCCTTCCTTGACGGTTCAGTCCATGTCTCTGGTCTGGTCCACAGGTTCTGGGGCTCACGGCGGATGAGCCCAGGTGCCAGTGTAGCTCCACGTGGTGCGGAAGAGAGAGGGAGCTGAGCAGCGGAGAAGGGACCTAACCCCATGCTTGGCACTCTTCCGTATTTATTGTCCATACCAACCTCTAATTGCTGGCAGCATCTGCAGAATCAAGGAGGCCTGTCTGAAGAGATTCATGCCCCGTGCAAGACTGCTTGGGAAAGAGCCTCATTAAGGCCAAATCCCAGAGGATTGATTAATAATTAGTGGGGAATTAGTTATCTCTTGCTGTCATCTGGAAAGTGAATAAGAAAGAGAGGCCAGTCCCTTGGTTGCCTCCCCACCCGCTGTTACCAGAAGGGCCCAGGTGGAGAAGGGGGCAGAGACCCCTCTGCTTTTTATTGAGCCCCTCCCCCCTGCTGTCATGGTGTGTCCTTCCTTCCTTCCTTCCTTCCTTCCTTCCTTCCTTCCTTCCTTCCTTCCTTCCTTCCTTCCTTCCTTCCTTCCTTCCTTCCTTCCTTCCTTCCTTCCTTTCTTTCTTTCTTTCTGCATGGTCCTCCTGTGTCTTTTCACAGCTTCTCTGATGAAGGCCAAATGATCTCCCTGGCCAACTCCAGGCACCTGAGCCCAGAGTCTGCCTCTATTAGCTAGACTTTAGTTCCCTTTCTGCATTTGTAATCAGTTACAAGAAGTTAAAGCAACGTCATAACTGCAAGCAAGAATATACGCTGGACGTTCAGGATGTAAACAGGAAGGAACAGGGACCATGCACATAGGCCAAAGAAGGGAGAGGGATGGACTGCAGCTTTCCACAAGCGCAGAGGTTCTGATCGGCAGCCTGCATGCAAAGGTGTGGCCCTCACCCAAGCGGTTGAGAAGCTGCCCTTGGAAGCTGGTGGCAGGTGAGGGTCCTGGTGAGTTGAAGAGGAAAGTCTAGCAGGAATCGCCAGGTGGAGTCACCTCCCAATGAAGTGAAGCAGCCCAGGCGCTTCTCTGAGGGTGAATGTGGTGCTTCACGGAAGTGTTTTAAACAGATTGCTTTATTGTTTTATGGCTTTGTTGCCTTTTTATTATTTTGAAGCAGTTTTTAGAGAGGCAGATGTATTCGTCTGTTTCAGCAAAAACAAAACAAAACAACTAAGAACTGAAACAAGAAGAGTTGCCTCAAACCAAGTGGGTTCTCATAACCCACCCAAGCTCTCACTGAAATAAATCTGCTTGTGTTAAGGGACCCCCAATACTGTTTGGCTTTACTTTTTGGAGCAATATTATGGTATCTAGAAAGATCTAGCTAGCAAATACAATCGTAACCAAAATAAGGAGGAGAACCTTCTCCTTTAAAGAGTGGGGATAAAGGATTGGTCTGTTGTCTTTTTCCCCTTCAGTAAAGTCTGGAACCTCTTCTGGGTTGTAGCATTTGCATGGCAAACACAGCTTTGTGTTTCCTTAAGCCCTGTGAATCCTTTCATGAAGTTCAGAAATCCCCATGAGATCGGCAGCATCTTCACCCAGGGTCTGTTAGTGCTGAAAGGCCTGCGGTAGCATCACAGAGCCAAAATGAGAGAGACCGCAAGAGAAACTGCACTGATTAAGAAAATTGCTGCTTCTCTCTCTCTCTCTCTCTTTCTCCCCTCCCACCGCCACCCCCACCTCTACATAAAGAGACCTGGTCCATCACATGGGTCTCTGTGTGGTCTTGTGCTTCCACGGTTTGGGTCTCTGTTGGCTGCACCGGCCCCTAGGATTTCAGGCTTCACATTTCCTGGCGGGTCGCCCTTGCCAAGTTTTGATGTATGGCCGTTGTTTTCTCCGTTAAGGGTGCAATTAACAACGGGATCCTGGAGAATACCAAGGCGACTGGCAGACTAGATGGGGTTGTTCTTGGACTTCTTCCAAGGGTGCACAGGGCCCAAGGATGATGCCCTGAAGCCACGGGGGGGGGGGGGCGGTTTGTATGCAGTCACATCTTTTTGGAAGAGTGGAGGAGGCTCCCTCTACAGCAAGGCTCTTTTGGGTGGGGGCCAAGGATTCCCCACCCTGACAGCTCTCAGCCCCCCCAGGACCAAGAGAAAAGCCTTTGGACCCTCCCGTCCCACAGAGCTGTAATCTCTCTCGCCCCTTTTTCATTGCTTTGACTCCTTCACCTACAGGAGGCTGCTGTAAACGTCCCAACCCTACAAGCTGCCAGGGGAGAGTTCGAGCAGCTGCGCAGCCTTGGAAGCTGTTTTAACGCCAGGGTTTGATCTTTGGGACATCTAACAGAGGAATTAGAGAGGCACAAGGCCTCCTGAGAAATTTAACTCTTCTTACCTGGAGGGACAGACTTCTTACTGCCACACTAGAGTAACTGGAAAGAGCAGGGAGGCAGCCTTGTGGGACTATTAACAACAACAAAAAGAAGGATGGATTTATCCTTCTGGCATAAGATTTTGCTGGAGTGCCACTGACATTTCCTGGGTGATCCTTCAGGACTCCCATTAGCTTCCTTCAGAGTTCAGAGGGATGTTTAGTCCAACGGGCAGGTTTGCTTCCGGGGAAATTCAACCACAGCTTGAGTGCCATAAATCCAGAGGAAGCTCTGAGCAGCCACTGCTTGTTCAAAGACATCAAGCCGCTGGGGAGTGGAGCATTTAAATCAGCTGGATTCCTCTCCATTGCTCTCGTTTCAGAAAGAAAGGGCTGCTCTTTGTGGCATGTGTGCATGGGGTGTGTGTGTGTGTGTGTGTCCTGGCCTTGATGAAGTCCTGCACTTGACATATGAATGGGCCACTGCAGATCCGACACCCCAGAAAAATGTTTTCGCTGCCTGGTGGTGCCACCGACTGGAGGCCTCTCTCCGGACTCACTTCCCCAAAGTCCAGCTGTGCTCTGGGTGCTGGGTTGCACCGTGCACGTGTGAATCTGCTCCCCTTTCACTCAGGAAGGAGCCACTTTTTGTCACACCGCCAGGAAACAGAGTGTGAAAGCAGGTCTGTGTGGACCCCGGTGGCTCGGCTACAGGCACCCTAACCCTAACCCGGATGGATGTTCAGGTCCAATTGGGTGGGTCCCTCTGAATGAAAGCAGCAGTTCTTTTGCTTGGCCTTGAACCACACAAGGGTGAGATCCACACTCATCTTATTGATGGCCATTGCGGTGGCTCACAGGGACCTGTTCCTCTGTCATGCCTGTTTCTTCTCCTGGTGGTCTAGAGGATGGTGGGTGTTTGGGCTGATGGGCCTTTTCCTGTCCTGCACCCGAGCTGAGAATGTCCAAAGCCCTGCACTAAGAGCAGCAGCTCAGGAGAGGTGCTGCCTTACTGAAATAGCTTAGCTGACAGCTTTCGGGAAGTGTAAAGGATTAAGTGCATGAGGAAATGGCAGCCTTTAAGCACTGCAACAAGAGAGGGGATTTTTCAAGGTGTTTACAGGAGGGATGGTGAACATGTGGCCCTCCAGATGTTGTTGGGAGGGGTGACTCCTGTCTCCTCTTCCTTATCTCTCAGTGCTTGTAGGAATTGCAGCCCCCACAGGGTCCCTTGCCTTTCTTTCACAGTCTTGTCCCCCCCACCCACCCCTTCTATCTGTTGGGAAATTTCAGAAGAGAAATGGTTGGATCCAGACCCAGAGCACAATATTGAGTGGCCCTTTGGGCTGAGAGCCAGCTGAGCTGAAGTGTTGCTGGGTGCAAACCTCTCCCAGCAAGGGGAGGGGTTTGGAAATGACTGGGGACCCACCTTTGCCTTGACCTTCCTCTGTGGTGGCCCAACAGCTGGGCCACCAGGTTGGGTTGAAGGAGGTTTTGACCTTGCCCAAATCAGCCTCCTCCCCACCTCGCTCCTTCTTGGCCCCTGTTTCAGCTCTTCCACTGGCAGATTGTACAATCATAGAATAATGGAAGCAGCCTCTAAGGCCACCGAGTACAAACACTGCTCAAGGCAGGAATCTACATCAAAGCAGATCTGGCAGACGGTTGTCCAATTTCCTCTTGAACACCTCCAGTGTTGGAGCGCTCACCACCTCCCAAGGTCAGGGGTTCCATTGTTGTACTGCTCTAACAGTTAAGAGGTTTTTCCTAACTTTCACCCAGCAAAGTGGTTCTCCTGCTGCTTGCAGATCTCTGAGACTGGCCAGCGGAAGAACGTTGAGCTAGCAACAGAAGAGGAATGCTGGTGCTGGAAGGGGATTTCTGGCTGACGCCAAGCCCCCGGGCACTCAGATGCACCTCAGAGTTAGGCCGTGCTGTTTGCCATGCCTAAAACGAGACTTCAGTTTAGCCCCATCATTTTCAGTGAGACTGCTTTTACCAATTAATCTTTTTCATCCAGGGTTTATGCATATCGAAGAACTTATAAGGTTGGTGACTTTTGCAATGAGCTATTTGGATCCTAGTCTTATGGAGAAAAGGAAACACATATGATGTAGTTGATTTTTCTTTCATACAATTTCAGGGTGTGTTTTATTAAGGTTTTAACATGGGCTCTTGAGCTGCAATTAGTGTCTATGTACAACTTGTAATTAAAACATGCTTTAAATAGTTTGAGTTCTGTTTTGTTTTGTTTTGACCCTCTCAGGAAAGATTTTTGCTGAAATGTGCTCACTTGTTAAAGTTCCTTACATCTCCCACTTCAAGTTTCAAGGAGTTGCAGGCTGCTGTTTAAGAAGGGACTGAATGATGGCTGTTTGGACCAGCTGGTCAGCCTTCTAGCAAAAGGAACAAGACATTAATGATCAAGGGAACACGTTTTCTCTCTTGCTCTCTCTGTGGCGGAAGGTAGCAGCTACAGGAACAGCATGAGAACAGAGTCACCCACTTGCCACCGGGAGTCATAAACTAATATAAAAAAAGAAGAAGGAAATTCTCAGAGTTTGATTATGTCCTGTAAGCTGCTTGTTCATGTACCACAGAAGAGGAATGAATTTCAGAAATATATTAGATGAAGGCCTAATCCCAACCCCCTGGAATAACTTCTTTCAGATTGGACTCACAATTGTTTTGCATCAGGAACTGATAATCTGCTCACAGCTGATTCCGGCACAATATAAAGGAGGGAAGGGGATTTCCAGAGCTGCCTTGGCTGCCCAGCATGTGCCAACATGGATGTGCAATGAAAAGTGCAGTGTGGACAGCCCTGCCATACCAAAAAGGGCAACCCTCTGCCCCAAAGGAATTTGCAATCTCCATTTCAGAGGGAGGGCAAAACAGAGAAGGCTGGAACGGAGCTGAGGTTGCTCGCTGCTTCTCCAGCTCCGGGGCCTCCTGGCCACCCCATTAAACTGGGGTGGGGGAACCTCTTTGGACTAGCCAGAGGCCCCCAGAGGTGAAACAATGCCATTAAAAGTGATCGATTCTAATTGCCATTCTTTAATATCGGGCATGGCAGGGGACAAAGGGGCTACCCACTGTTCTTTAAAAATGAAATAACATTTCTTTCTCAAGATGGCAAAGACGTTTAAAGCTTGGGGTCCCTGGTTTGGTGTTAGGCCATGCCATGCACTGTCTTCTGGGGTGTTTTTTTCCAGAAGAAGTCCTGTGCCAGATAAAGGCTCAAAGGGAGAAGAGGAGCACACACCCCCCCCATCACTCCACTTTGGCATTATCCTGACATCAGACCAGCAATTGGGGGGCAGGGGTGGGGGGGGGAAGAGAATGTTCTCCAGTTAGGGTATGAGGTTAGGGTATGAGGTCAGGAAGGTAGCTGAGAAAGGGGGCAAAAAGGGGTGGATCGTATCCCTGTGCAACAGCAAGCCCAGCACACGCTGCCATACAACAACAATGACAACCACAACAACTGAGTTGAAAAGGAACAAAACAACAAACAACACCCCCCCCCCCATCTGCATCTTCTAGCCATGTAATGGGAAGTCGGGGCCACCGTGCCTGACCCTGGGCCCATCTGGATGCAATTCTCTTTCCACATCTGAAAAAATGAATACATGCCTTCTGCTGCTATCAGATATATAAAAGTCTCTCTCTTCCCCATTTTTCTTTTCTCTTTCAATCTCTCACAAAGATGGGGAGGGGAAAATGTCTCTTTAAGATTGTCAGCCCCAAAGAATGAGGAAATGGGGCTTGCAGCTGTTATTACTGTGGTTTTGAGTGGGAACAGGGAGAGGACTGAGGAGAGGGAGTAAAACTGCAATTAAGAGAGAGAGAGAGAGACGAGGCTTCCCCAGAAGCTGGCTCAGAAACTTGCACTTTCCAGGAAGGGTTCATCCTGCACCAGAGCTCTCTCCCTAGCAAACAGGTCCAGTGCGTCAGTGGCTCCACCCCACTCCCTGTCCTTACCCTGAGGGCACTGGGTACCACCTGCTTGGGAAAGAGTCCAGGGGAATATCCCAAGATTTCATGCTAGTTTGGGACTGTGAGTGTCTGTTTGCTTGTTTGTAGGTTTTGTCTGACAAAAGGGTCGCCCTTGACCTGGGCAGGCCGGTCCCACTGTCAAGGCTTTTGACCGCCTGAGTTCAGGTCAGGTCAGGTCAGGGCAGCGATACATATACATATACATATATATGGTCATTGTGGGGTATTACGGGACTGGCTGGAGCTGATTCTGCCTGGAGTCACAGAAGAGAAACAACTGGGTGAAATTCACAAGAAAGGCTCAGCTGCAATTTGGAAGATTATTCCAGTAAGCTTTCCAAGGTTTACCTGGAAGACGGTCTGTGGGTGTTCAGGAGGGCTTCCTCCCTGGTAAACGTGCGTCAGAGGACTGAAGCTTACAAGAAAGGAAAATTAATTTTTAACAGGGTGGCATGAAGCAAATTCACTGGAAAATGTGTTTCTCCTCTGAAAAGTGGGTGTTGTCATGTAGTTGAGGCTGAAAAATCGAATTTCCTTCAAAGTGTTTTGGAGCAGTAAGAGGAAATTTCCTGTAGGTCTGTAGCAGCTCCTACCCGAAGGAAACCAGTTCTGTCTTCAGGGTTGTCAATAAATCAGTAAAATGAACAGTGTGGATTTGTAGGTTTGACCTCAGAACAAAGGCAATTAGCCCGATCTCTGGATGCTCTCCCGTGCCTTCCTCTCTGCTCCTTCTGCCCAGAGGAGCTCTAGGCCTCCTAGATCTTTAGCAAGGTAGAAAAACCACCCTGTGACTCTGGGTGAAGTAATGGCCTTTAGTCCAGCGGCAGTTACGATTCCCACTTGTGACTCCCCCCCCCCCCGATTTATATGCAAGAATATCAACACAGCAGCAAGATGTTTGATGGGGAACATTTTGTCAGGGCCTCATGAAAAAATCACCAAGGTCTGTCTCTATTGCCTGTAAGGTCCTTGACTGTTGGAAGTGGGGATGGGCAGCCGGGTGGCTAAGGCCAAGATGGGCACATTTTAGGCTTCTAAGGTGTTTGGAAGCACCTCAAGGTTATCAAGGCAGGCACGAAAAGGAGGTCCTTGGATTAAGAGGATCCTGAGCCAGGATCTTGTCTTGAGCTCTAGAAATGAAGGGAGCAAACACCTTCCTTCTGCACAATTATTTTGTTGGAGGACAGAACCTAAAACTTCTTTGCTGCCATCGTCCTCGCAACATAGGCGAGGATCTTCCTGTTCCTTGCTCTGCTCATCAACCCTGTGGTTTCATAGCCTGTGGCTTCTCAGAACACGAGGAAGCTGACCTGCTCTAGGACTCAGCTGAGCCCATTTGAAGGCCAGTTGCCTCAAGAGTTAGGGCCACACCCTCCTTTGCAATAATAGCCATGCTCCCAGCAGAATCACTGGCTAAAACTGGAGGAAAGTCCACCAGGACACCACCTGAGTTGTCCTTCTCCAGGGATGGGCCAAATGAACTGGCCTCCCAGTGCTTCAGATGGTAGTTGAGGTGCATTTCATCGTGAATCTCAAGACGAGATGGTCCCCACCAGATCCGCCTTGTTGATCACCCCTCCCCAGTTGGTCAAGTACAGACCTTCTCTCCTCTTCCACCTTCTAGAAGATAAACTTACCACAAGGCAAGGCAGGAGTTGAATTGGCCTTTCTCTCTTAGCAGCGTGTGAGTTCCAGCAGAGCTCAGGGCTGTTGACATTCTCCATTACTGCCCCCTCTCTCCTGCCTGAATATCTGGCCCTATGCACAGATTCGGTCTGGCCAGCCCCCCACAGCCCTGTTACTGCCGTTCCCCTTTTGGTTGGTTTCTGCCCAGATGCTCCCCACCAGCCCTGCATGCTCTACTTCATGGATACCCTCACAGGTGTCCATGTCCTCTTCCCTTCCTGTTTAGTCTGCTCCTCTGGACGCAGTTATGTGCACCACTCACTGTGTTCCAGTCATCCATCCAATCTCTTGATTCACCTCAGTTATGCCTGTGAAATCATATTTCCCTTCTGTGCTGTCTTAAGACGGCAAGTTCATCCTGTTTATTTCTGTGTTTTAGGAAAGAGACTCTGAAACTGGCAGCCAGCTGTTCCCTTACTGGAACAGTAAGTCCCTCGTCTCCTTCTCCTTCTCCTTCTCCTCCTCCTTCTTGCCTGATAGTACACCCTTGTCTCAGTTTCACAAATTTCCTCCCTTGCCCAGTAGGTCACTTTGACATCTCAGATTTCATCACAATCTCCTGAAATATTTATTGTGCAAAGCCTCTGATCAGGTTTTTGCCAGATGCATTTCCATCCCAGCTTCCTTCCAGGAAGCTCTGGGCAGCATCCAGGGCTCTTTCTCTCCCCCCCCCCCCCATGTGAGGTTGGCTGAGAGGAAGAAACCAGACCAAGGTCACCCTCATTGAGGTTCCTGATTCAGGGATGGGGGTGGGGGCAAGTCCCAGTCAAGGGTTGAACCACTCCTTTACATGCAGGTCCTTTGGCTTGTGAGGCTCCCGCCAAGTGCCTTCCTCCCAGTCTTCCAGAGGGGCATCCGGCTTCCCAGCAGAAGTCCTAGAAGTGCTGGACAAGGTGGGACTCCAGGCGTGCCTGATGATGCCACCTGAATGGTTGCCATTTGTTCCCAGCATTCTTCTCTCCTTCTCCCGAGTCCTCAACCCTCAACCGGAAAAAGTGATGAGACCATTCTCTGTGACTCAGGATTCCCACAAACCCTCATATCATCCTTTGTATGGCAGAAACAGTTGTTCCTGTGGGCATCGGCTGGAAGACGTCATGGTGAGTGCCCTTGTTGAGTCTTGGCTCTGAATCCTGATTAGGGAGAGGGTCTACCTCTGCCCTCCTGGCAGGGAGTTGCCAACCCCAACCTCCCCACCTCCTTGTCCTCTGGGCAGCTGCAGGGTTGCTTCCTGGTCCTTGGGGAGATTAATATGCTCCTTAGAGAATACTCTTCTTGGCAAGCTACAGGCATAGCTTAATTATCCTAGAGCTCAATTGACCTCCACGTTCCCTCCCCTCCATCGCACACCAATATGTGTGTGTGTGTGTGTGTGTGTGTGTGTGTGTGTGTGTGTGTGTGTGTGTGTGTGTGTGTGTGTGTGTGTGTGTGAAACCTTTACTAGAGCACAGAATTCTCAAGTCCACCAAATCTTAGGAGAGCTACAGGGAGACCAACCTGTTATAGCTGTATTGTATCAATACACCCTACCATTTCCAGGACTCCCTGGGAGTCACCATGACGGTTATAGTGGCATAAAAGTTGCATGTTTCCGGTCTAGAGGTATACATTCTATGTTCCATTTCCCCCTTGGTGAAAGGTCATCTATATGCAATTTTTATGGTTATAGAAATGTCAGAGGCACCCTGGGTCTTGCTACTGTTCCATGAGCACTAAAAGAATGAAGGGGGTGGTGTCATGGATTGTTCCCTCGATCTAAGGGGTGAGGGTGTGCGAAGGAATGTCTCTTGAAAGCCAGCTATCTGCCTGGCCACTCCAGTTTCAAAAAGGGGCACTTCTCAGCTGCGGTCATCTCCAGAAAAGCAGAGGCCCGGGTGAGGGCTGGAGGTGAAGGTGGGGGCAGGCGGAGGCTCAGCAATCTGGACATTATCTGTTCTTGCTCAGCAAGAATGTCAGCCCCATGCAGTCGCCTGGCTTCCTCACTCCCACCCCCATGCCGATCACACCCCTTGTGATCCCTCAGATGGCCTGCCCTGGATTCCAGAGACACTTTCAAGCCTGGGAAAATGCCCAGGTTGGCACCAGCTGCTTGCACCTTGGCTGAAGTGGTGTCAGCAACAGACCGCCCAGAGTAGACACGTTCTAGATGGGCGGTATATAAATAAATAAATAAATAAATAAATAAATAAATAAATAAATAAATAAATAAATAAATAAATAAATAAATAAATATGGTGCAGCAGAGAACCAGATGAAATCCTCAACTCTGCCAAAGCAATGCAGAGCAACTGGATTCAAACTAGCACCCTCCTCCATTTTTAGCACACTCTGCAGACGGAAGATTCCGTCCCCTTATTACTTGCTTTGCCCTTTTTACGACGAGATCTCTCATGGGCAAATATGTTCAAGTCTTTAAAACATGGGCAAAGGATCTAGGAGGCTGGAAGCAGAGCAGGCTGTCTTCGGTCTTGAATCGGATACTAAAACGCAGGACAAAGAAGTCAGGTTGTAAAAGCACCTGGAGAAGAACTCCCGTGATCAGTAGTAGCCATGATGGATTTCTTCGTAAACTGTGCTAGACATCTCTTTTGCTGACCAGTTTGCTGGCTGAGTGGATGATGGGTATGCCGTGGAGGCAATGGATCTTTAGTTTAACACTATGTTTGATAGAAAAGGGCTTGGGGATGGTCGTTGGATTATAACGTCTCAGTATCGTGGTGGGTTCACACAGCTTAGAACTGACTAACACACATAACTTGCTATTCATCATTAGTTTCTTTTATCAATGGATTACATTGTGATTGTAATTTAATGGGGGATAACTTATCTTTCACCTGCCTCCTTATAGCTTTCAAAGGAAATTTGCTGAGAATGTTCCGATGAAAGGAAGCCTCTGTCGGTCTCCTTGCGTGCCATTTGAAGAGTGTGTTGGTGGAGAGGCAGCCTTTAAAGCAAGCGGGACGTTGACATGTTTGAGGCCAGGTATATTTCGGGACTGGGCCAGGACATGGTAGACAGGCAGCAGCCGGGGCAGAGGTTGGTGGGAGAGTCACCCAAGTCTCCTCCACCCAATCTCTTGTCTTCTCTGGAAAATGACCTGCCTGGAGGAGGTGCTGCTTTAAAAAGCCACGTGACTGCTTTTCAAATGGTCTGCTGCCCTAGTGGGAACGGAGGCTGGATGATTGGGGTGTGCACATGCTGACCTCTCCCGGAGAAAGGAGACCTCCTAATAGGAACCAGGTGGTGAGGCTCCCCCCCCTGCTCCGGGTTGACCTCAGGTCTCTCCCAGACGAGGCTGTGAGCCTGACCTTGTCTTGGGGATGAAAGGAACGGCCTGCTTCCTCCTCAACACCCCAAACCCCTCCATGGAACACAAACAGGTGTGCAGACCTTAGATCCGCCCCACGCCAGCAAGGGCTCCCTCGAGCCCAGACCCCAACATCTGGGTCCTGCCGAGGCCTTGGCTGAGCCCCTCTAATAGGCTCCAGGACAGGAGAAACGGTAGGAGGAGGGGTCCCTGCCTGGAATGGGCAGGAGGGCCTGGCAGGAATCCCAGCCTCCAAGGAGGCAGGCAGATGGCCTGGGTCAGCCCAGGGAGGGGAGCCGGGGAGCCTGGCCTGGCCTTCCGCCTTCCACCTCCACCCTCTTCTCTCCACCTTGTGCTTCTTCCCTCCTCCCACCCCCCCACCCTCCATTTCTCTCTCTTTCTCACCCACCCACCCAGGGGACAACCGCAAGCCACAGAGAAAAGCCTGCTTTTCTCACCAGGGCTGCCCAAGGAGGCGAGAGGGGGCTTCACTTACCTGTCTCATTACCAAGGAGCACCTATGTATCTCAGGTAATCCCACTGCAGAAAGAAAACAGGTGAATTCCCCACCCGGTGTGAGGCCGCATAGTTTACACAAGAGCTTCCATCCATACCATACCATATCCAGCCCCCTGCCTCAAATTTCTGGACTCTGATGGATATCACCCCCCTTTTTTTTCTCCTCATGATGAAACAGAAGAGCCTCTGGAGGTGGGTCCTGGCCTGTGTGGGGCTCACCTCCCTGCAGACGCGGTGCCCAATTCTGCCCTCTCCAAAGGAACGATAGCGCTGGCCCGCTGGCCCCGCCCCAATGAGCATATTTCCAATTAACCCTCCTGTCGGCCGCCCAGGAGTGCCAAACGTGAGCTGACGGTCGTGGATCCAGGCCTGGGTCCAGGCAGGAGAAGCTGCTGGAAGCAAACCTGCCGCTCAGGTTCCTCCCCCAGCCGGAGAGAAGCCTGCTGGAGCCTGAAGGCTTCGAGGCCAGGAGGCAGGAGGAGGCAGCCCGGGACACCTTTGGACAAGGGCATCTGCTCCGGTCAACAACAACCGCTCCTCGGAGCCCCTTGAAATGCCGGCGCACCTGCTCCCAGGCAAGAGCCTTCCCCCTCCAGTTCAGGGGGCAAACTTGCTGGAGGGGGCAGGGCAGCAACACCTGGCGCCCACCTGCAGCAAGTGGCAAGTGGCTTGGCTGGTCTTGGGAGGGCCTCGCAGCATCTCTTGCATCTCTCTTGGTGACTTTTGCAACGAGGAGAGGGTCTTAGACCTTGGCACGAGGCACAGGGAGCCCCTGGGGCAGCAGTTCCTCTGTTCCCAGGAAGGCTCAGCTCCCGCCAGGCAGGGTCTCTGCAGGGCCCATGGCATCCCCTGTCCCCTTCCAGCGCTAAGAGAGTGTCCATTGCAGGGGGCGACAGGACAGAGACGGACGGGGTGTGTGTGTGTGTGTGTCAGGCGTGGGTGCTCCTTCACTCCAGTGCTCGTTCCCCGGCTGCCTTGCCATCCGTCCGTCCATCCTGGCCCAGATGGTCTTGACGGAGCAACCTCACAAGTAGCTTTGCTAAAGCTGCAAGTTGATCTGATGGAAGGAAATTGAATTGTTGTTGGGGGCGGGCGGGCGGAGCTTTATCTGGGTTTTAGGCCTTGATGAGGGGCTCGGCCCAGGAGTGTTTTGCTAGCCTTTGATTAGAGACACAGCTTTGGGTGAGAGGTCAGGCTTAAACCCTGCCTCTCCGGGTTCTCATCAGAGAAATGTGTGTCACCGATGATGGCCCGGGAGACAGGCAGAGGGTGGGGGGAGGTGGATGATTAGCATGACACTGAGTAGAGGAGGGAGGGGGGAAAGGCATGCTGGGGGTGGGGAGAGGGGAAACCAGACCTCAAGCTGATGCAGACTGGCAGGATATGATGATAAGACTGCTCTGGAGCCAGGATGGGCAGAGCCTGCTCTAAGTGCTGGAGGAAGGGCCCGATTTGGGATCCAGCCCTCCTGGGAGAGATCCCGGCTCTGCTGGAGGTCTGAGCGGTGTGGCCCTTGAAGGCCTCTACCTCTGGGAAGGCTGAGCCAGGCACTGCCCTCACAAACCCATTTGATGGAACCATCCATGCCATCAAAACAACTACGGACATGGGTTTTTGGCGTGGGTGGGAGAACGGTGAGGACGTTGGGTGGACTATTTTGAGGACATTTCTTTTAAATGAAACAAACCAATCTTGCACGGAGCTGCATCTCTTCTGAGTGCCTCTCAGTCTCTGCACACATTGGGCTCCCATGTCCCCCACCCTCACTGGCTCCGTTTAGCCACAGAATGGACCCCTTGACAGTGCTTGGGCACCAGAGGTCTTCCTTTGAACAACTCTGGTTTCATTGCCACATTCTGTGAGTTCCGTAGTTTTATTTATTTATCTATTTATTTAACTTATATGCTGCCCACACCACCCAAAGGTCTCTGTTTGATAGTTTTATATTTAGGCTCCTCTTGCTGGCATTCGATCACAGAGCTGCGCCTGCATGGACTGACAGCCAAAGTAGCAACCCCGGAGGATGCTCCTGCAGCACCGTCTGGACCTGCCAGAGCATGCTTAGGCAGCCTTTTTTGCTTTGTGTTTTTGAGCTTTAATCTTGATTTCTGAACTTTTGATTGGCAGGCCGTTGTCAATGGCACCCTAGATCCAAACATCATGTGACATAATTGAAGATTAAATCAGGACAAATGGGAATCCTTGCTCGGCTCATTCCCACTTGCGAGACAGAGAAACTATGAAGTTCATCTACTTCCCTGACAAACGGTCACATCTCTTCCTTCTGCTTTGATTGGAATCTTTTCATTTGCAAGAGCTCTTTTTGCACAAAGAATACAATGAATGTGAGTTGTCCAAAACTACGAAAGCTGCTGCCTTGTTCATGGACATTTAGAAACTTGAGGCTTCAGATGGGTTGTTTGCATCTTTTCGAGAAGTACCAGATGGGTTGTT
Source organism: Intellagama lesueurii (assembly GCA_037013535.1). Taxonomy (NCBI): domain Eukaryota; kingdom Metazoa; phylum Chordata; class Lepidosauria; order Squamata; family Agamidae; genus Intellagama; species Intellagama lesueurii. Next base: position 28,188,257 of record JBAJHW010000010.1, on the reverse strand, counting down.
TGTGTCTTTTCTAACAATCAGCCAGTTCTTCTGTGTTTGCTGTGTTATGTGCTTAACTTTGCAGAAGGAAAAGACACTTGTCTTGCACACAAACATTTTGGGCAAATTTCAGAAACCTTGGCAGAAGAAGCATTTGTTTTGTTCTCATGCTGGAGGTGAGGAATTTTCTGAGGCTTTGAGGTGACTGATAATGTCAGGATAACCTAAAGGGACGAGAACAAGGAATATGATGAGTATTCCTCATATCCTAAGAAACCGGTCATTTTAAAAGCAGAACAGTTGTAGGACCGCTCTCTCTCCTGCAGGCAGTAATCCAGAGCACCCTGGTGAAAAAGTTAGAACTGCCTGGAGAGAATCTGCAGGGGTGGTTCCCAAAGATGCATGCATGGATCTTTCTCTTTTGTTTTCCTGTCCCAAAGAAGAAAACTAATTGGGTTGTGCAGAGTCCGGCCAGCGCTCAAACCACTGTGCTGCCCTGCCCTTCTTGCCTCCACATGTTCTCCTCCATGGGCATTTCTCCAGTGCTCACCTTGCACCTGAGGTGCTGTGGCCTTGGAGCTGCTTAAGCGGTCTTTGTACAGGAACGTTTTGTTCATGGAAACGAAGGTGGCCAGAAGGAGAATCGCTTGGAAAACGTAGTGGCTGGTGGGCGCAAAGGGGTTTTTCTGTTTGGCTTCTGGGTCTTCTGGGCGGCAGAGAGGAAGGAATCGTGGCCAGGCACGGCCAAGCGAGGTGGGGGCCAGCCACATGCCCGATGAGGCACCCTGTGAAGTGAGGGTGGGGAGGGCCCTGGACACCAGGCTTCCTGCAGCATGCACACAATCATGCATGCTCTCTCTCTCTCTCTCTCTCTCTCTCTCACACACACACACACACACACACACCACACCACACCACACCACCCCATTTGTGGAGCAGGGCTGCTCCCCAGGGAAGGGCAGGCCGGCTCCACCTCAGCTGAACTTTCAACAGGCAGCCAGGCACGGTTTTCTTCTAAAAGGCTTTGCCCTGTATGATTGGTTTAAAAACGGGCTTTGAGACAATCTTTTAAGTCTGTTTATAGGGAATATCGTAATCTGGTTTTTAAAACGTGCTTTTAATCTAGTTTTAATAGTTACTATACATCACTTTGTGAGGTCTGGTGACAGAAAAAAAAAGAGGAACATCGGAAGAGTGTCCCGCGTGTTGCTTGGTGCAAGATTTCGTGGCCTGCAGCCGTGTCTCTTCCGTGTCCTTTTGGCAAAGCAGGGCTGCCGTCCGGGGAGGCTTAATGCCCTCTGAAACGGGTGAGTCTTCCAAGAGCCACAGAAGTCACGGTGGCTTTTGCACCAACTCATTAATGGAGTGTGCGCAGGTGCGCGCGCACTTCCCCTGGCATGGTGCAAAGACTGAACGAATTTTGCCGACCAGATTGCTGCAGCCTTCGTGACAAGGTTGTGAAGATAGTGCTGCTGAGTGATTCACCCCATCCTGTGGGGCCTGTGGGGATCCGCGGAGGTGGGGAGGGCAGGGGCTTTGCATTTGGGGGCTGCAGCTGCCCTGGGTGGCCCTGGGCCGTCGGTCCTTCTCCAGGAAACCCCAGGCTGGCCGGTGCCCTGGCACCTCCCTCTCCTGCTCCTGCTCAGTGGGGCACTGGTGCCACTTGACTTTATAGCCAGCATCTGAGGGCTGAACTTCAAAGATGTGGCTTTAATAGGTTGCTGCATGTTTGGGGCAGGATGCCCCCATCCAGGCTCTGCTTTCCGCTTCCCCCTCCAGGCACTTAGTCCCTAATTAAACCGTGCACCGCATTCCTTTCCTGTTGCACCTCATAAACCAGCAGAAAATGCCCCCGTGTGATGTGGAGGATAATGGCGAGGCTTCCGACCATGCTGTGGGCTACAATCAGTTGCGCTGGCAAGCCCGCCAACCGGCTGTCCCCCCCCCCCCGCCCCCGGCCCAGCCCTGACTGCGTGGCTTCACTAGTGAAAGTGTGATCTGGAGGCACTTTTCTCCTGGTTCCCTCTGTTGGGGAAGAAGCAAGGGAGTTAGAAAGGGAACTAATTGCAAAAGGCAGCGATAGACATTAGGAGTTATGGCCTTTGCATCAAAAAGGCCTCAAGCAACCTGAACAGATAAGGGAAATAAATCTACTCAGTGTTTCTGGGGTGGGCTCCCTCCAGAAGCTCCCTCTGTGTGCTTGAGACTGGGGGGGTGGGGGTGGGGTGAAGCCTGCACCCTGTTGTCCCACACACTTACTTGCTCAGGAGTAAGGATGAAAGAGCTCCGAAGCCATGCATTACATAGTTAAATATATCCTGTAGTTTAGTTCTTATTAACCCAGAGCCATCTTCCGTCTGCTGAACGAAGCAGGAATTAGTGTGACCAGAGGCCAAAGGAAAAAGGGCTCCTGCGCTTTGAACCCTTCTGCTGAAGAGTAGATCAGTTCTGCCCTGTTTTGCATCTGGCTACCTTAACAAAATAAAAGCCCAGGGTATCTGGTGGCCCAACAACACCTTGAGCAGAAGTCATAGTGACTGTTCTGGCTCCCCTTGCAATCTCTGAGCGAAATAAGGCTCTCTCCGCCCCCCCCCCCCCCGAGCACATTCACTTCATGTTTTCTTGAGGCAAAGAGACCCCCCAGGTCTTCTTCTCTCATTTTAAGCCCCACTTTTCTGCAAGACCCCCTCCAGCACCATCATCCCATTACAGAGAAAGAGAAGGTGTCAGTCGGGAGAGATCCCCTTCTCGGGAAGAAGCCGCCTTCCCCTGCAACATCTGATCTGGGAAAGCAAGGGGCGGCAGAGAGGAGTAAAGAAGCTAAAGGGGAGTGATGTGGGGGGGGGGGGGAATGGATGCTGCTCATGGCGTCTGAAGGGTTGAAGTGAAGGGGTCAGGATCAAGCCAAGCCCCCTCTCCGAGAGGAGGAAGGGGCGGTGGCCTTTTTCAAACCCCTTCTTCCACCTCCAGGGCGCTTGACACTGCTGATATAAACCATTCTTTCCTTTTCACCAGGAGGAAAAAGACGGGGCTACCCAGAAAAACAAAAAGAGCCTTGCGGCCTTTTTGTGGGTGCTGCTTCTCCCCAAGATGGGGGTCAGGAGCTGTTTGGGCCTCCGGAGCCTTCGCTGCTCTCCCCGTCTTCTCCCTAACCCCCCCACCCCCAGTTTCACCATGTCATGATTGACACGATTGGAAATGATGCCCTGTCGCCTCCCCCTGATCCCCCCGCCCTCTCGGCATCTAAGGTTACTGGTGCTCCAGGCTCAGTGTGAAATTCCCTTTGCCGGAGCTCATTAAATGGGTCAGTGGACCCGTTCCAGCTTCTCTGTGGTTCACAAAGGGTTGTGTTCTGGCCACCCCACCGAACTCCCTTCTCCCAGGCTGCTGCTGACGGGTAAGTGCTTCCAGATGGCTCACCTCGGCATCTCCAGAAAGATAACAGAGGGCTAATGGCTTGCAGATCCAGAGCCCTCCCTGGCCAAGGGGGTGGGGGCTTGTCAGAGGAGGGGGGAACCGAGCCTGGATCCGCACCCTGGCGTGCCTCCTTTGGCAGTTGATTGGCACCAGAGAGGAGGGGGGCCGTGGCGGCAGTGCCAACGCTTGGGCCCTGTTGGCAGCTTGACCTTCCAGAGCTGCTAAATCCCAACAAAGTTTTGCAGGGAAACTTGGGCTGCGTCTGTCCCTCCCTCTTTGGTCCTTGGGGTTCTCATCGGAATGCAACGCCTGGTGGGCTGTCCACCCTGCAGGGAGAAGGCCACTGCCTGAGTGGGTAGAATACATCCTCCCCCCCCGCCCCGCCCGCCTTTCTGCCAATTCTGGCACAGAGTCACATCCTGGTGGCCTGACCGTTGTCACCAACAGGTGTGCAGAGCGTCTCTCTGCAGGCACATAATTAAGGGGCAGAGCGAAGGCCATTCCCTCACATGCATATGCACATGCATGTGCAAACACACACACAACCCGTCCTGCAGCAGAGGACCAGCTCAGACTCTGTCCACCCCTGATTGGCAATGGCTCCACTCCTTCAGGGACACCTTCATTTCCCATCCTTGAGTTTGCTTGGACTCCAGCAGTGCCCCCCGCCGCCCCCCTCTGTGCAAGAAAGTGACTGTGGCAGAAGCCTTGAGGGACAGCTGCCCATCATCCCCAGGCTTGGATTCTGTTCAACAGCTGGTGCTCTGAATGGCAAAAGCCACAGGATCCTGCCCAGAAAGAACAAAGACAATTTTGGACTGTGCACCACCAGTCTTTTGCTCCAGACAAAGCCACTGCCATTGCGGTTCCTTTTTGGGGAAGGGGTGTCTGTGAAATGGACCACTTCCTTCCAGCCTGTCTCGGCGTCCCCTCGCGGGTGCATTTACAGCAGCCATGATGGTGAGAGGCCCCGAGTTGTTTTGGGGGCTTGACATTATTTATTCTCTGCAGCACCGTCTTCCACGGAGGAGACTGCCTGAGCTCAACAGCTTTCAAATATTGGAAGTCACACTCGGCGAGTGAGCGGCACCCGTCGCCAGGTACTCTCCCTGGCTTTGGATTGGGCCAGGGTGGGCCTCTCAGCGAAGCAAAGTGTGACTCCATCTGCCAGTCAAATATGCAGTGGAAGATTTGTGGTGGCTTGGATGTTTGAACTTAAAATTGGATTTTAATGATTGTGAAGTCAGAAGGGTGAAATTTATTCTCGCCGCCTAGGCATGATGGGGCATGATCAGGACCACGCTCACTGCTAAGCAGCCCTTCCAGATTAAGAGAAATGAAGTTGGACCTCTCTCTCTCTCTTTTTCTCTTGCAGAATTCCTGCAGTTAAAACATCTGTTTGCAAGCACATGTGTGTAAGGAATGGTCAGCCAGCAAGAGGGAGAGGGTGACCCCCTTGAGACTGACTCCCAGTTTACAGATGGTTTGGTGTGGACACATGAAGGGCGTCTATCCAGGCCTCCTGGTGCCGAAGCCCAAGCCCCGTCTGTCTGTGCTCCATCCCCTGGTACCTTTTTTTGGCCTGTTGGAAGCCTCAAGAGTTGCCACATCAGAGCCATGGGACGAGGGCATGGGGAGGGGCGGGTTAAAATGGGTGGGGCCCTGGCACTTGGGTGAGGTGGCAGCATCATTATCATCAGAGTCTTTGCCTTTGCCCTTACACTGCCTTCTCTGGCCTCACATCTTTCATCCAAGGTGAGGGGGACCACGTCTCTGGGCAGATGTTGCTGGTTTCCTGTGAGTTTGTTCCCCCCCCCCCCATTGGAACAGACCTGTGCCCTGAGCTTGCGGATTTGGGAGAAGAAGATGGGTGCCACGGTAGAGCACTGGGCTGGAGGGGCAGCCCTGGCACCTGCCTGCTAGGCCTGCCCTGTCCTCTGTTTTGCAGAGAACAATCTCAACGCATGTGAATAATCTCGTATGTGGAAATGGCAGGAAGGGAAGGGGCTTTTTGGCACAGTCCCAGGAAGGTGGCCTTCCCCTGGGTTGGGCCGCCTTCCAGCAGAGTCCTCATGGGTTCCGACTCCTGCCCCCCAACAACCCCCAACCCCTTGTTGCTTTCGCTGCTCCCAACATTGAAGACCATCTGGTAGCCAGTCCCTTGTTTATTCAGGGATCAAAATAAGTGAAATTACCTTTAATTGTTCTCATTAGGTTTCTTGAGAATGTCAGCCTGAAAGGCGACATTTAGGCATGAGCTACAGCAGGGCTTTGTGTAGCTTTGCCCCCCCCCCCGCCCCTGCCTGAAACATTTCTCACCCCAAGAGGGGCTGGTTGTTTTAAAGGCCATGGAACAGACCAGTGAAAAACAGTCTTCTGCTAATAGAGGCACCCTTTCCCTCTGAATTTAAATTAGGGGCAAGGGGTGGACCTCAAAAAGCCTGCTCTTAAACCACTGGAGGGGTGACACAACTCACCATCAGAAGATCTGCCCCCTCCATGCTGGAAAAAGTGACTCATGCAGAGATGCAACAAGCAGACTCTTGAGCGAGGGTTCATTCTGCTGGGTTTTGGCAACAGGAGGAGCGACGGCATGACCCCTGTGCATCCCTTAACTGGCCAGCCTAAGGGAGGACAAACCGGCCAAGCAGAGCCTCCTGGATGTGGGTGGGTGTTTCTCTCATCATCCTCAATGTCCCTTTCATGAAATGGGAATCTTGTTACCCTTTGTGGAGACAAATATGAGATCTGGAATTTAGATGCACATGTACCTTATCCCCCGACCCCCACATCTCCGCTTTGCACTCAGTTTCTGGGCCAAGTTACTTTTCCCTGAACCTCATCTATTTTCCTTTTGCAAAATGGGTCTAGGAGGGAAAAAACACACCATGATTTCATCTCTTGGAGCTGAGACTCCACCTCTATCTTCTACTCAGGTTGTGTTGAGATTATTCTCTTATTACTATTATATACACACGATCGCTTTGGAGACTAGCAATTTTTTAAAAGAAGGGAAAAATCCACAGGAAGTATGAAAAAGTAGAGAAAAACCTGTGTTGCTAATTATGTTAGGAAATGTGCGTACAGACGAGGGAGGAAGCCGGGGGGGCGGGCGGGCTGGCAACTCCACTTTCAGGGGTGCAGCAAATCTGTCCCAAGTTTTAGTCTGTGGTTCACAGGAGCTGTCCGGGGTCCTGAAACCTTCATTGGAAACATGCTCTGTGCTCCATTCCAACAGATGCTGATGAAGTTGTTGTTATTGTTTTAACCTCAGCAGTTTGGCTTATTGGAACTGGATGTTTTGTCTTCCCTGAGAGCAGTCATTTTTTAAAAAAGTAATGTTTGCTCACCCGGAGTGTGCCTGGTACTCCGCCCCCGCCCGCCCCGGCGAAGTCTGGAGACCTCCAGTTTAACATATCCTTGACAGAGAGGGCCTGAGAGTGGCGGCTGCCATGGATCCCCTCTTCACTCTGCTTCCCGTGACAGGCTTTTAAAAGGAGAGGAGGAGATGGTGACGGTGGCTGATGGGTCTGGGGCCTCAGGTCTGTCTCTCTGGAAACACATTCCAAGAGATACAGGACTGTGTTTTCCCCACACTGGCACCGGATGCTTTCAAGTAAATTTATTTGCAGAAAAATTGAGCAGAAAAGGACCTTTACACCCCAGAAGTCTCAAAAAAGCCAAGGCAAACAAGAGTAGCAGCCAAAGCCATGAGTCTGACACCCCTTTTAGAAGGTCATGTCTTGTTCTGTCTGCTAAATCTGAGAGACACAGAATTGTGTGTGTGTGAGAGAGCGAGAGAGCAAGAATGTGTGTGTGTGTGTGTGTGTGTGTGTGTGTGTGTGTGTGTGTGTGTGCATGGACAGGGCTAGTGGGACCCTTTCCATATCCTCTGACCCTCCAAAATGGTCTAAAGGGGACTTCAGACTGGAGCAGGAAACTAGACTGCGTATTGAAGGCCTATTTTTGCACCAGCGCCTGAAAGAGATGCTGGTCTCTGCCCTCTCAGGAGGGCCAAACCCTCCTCCCCTGCCTCCAAGATGGACACTGGGCCATTCTTCTAGGGAAGCCCCCCCACCTCCATTTCCCTCCAGGGTCAGCTATGAGTGACACGGCAACCGTGGGGGCCCCTTGGTGAGCAGCGCTGAGACACGTCGGCCGTCAAATGGAATCTATTAACAGGGATTAGAAGCGTTTTCCTCCGTACCCCCTGTGACACCATGATGGACTGAAATTGCTGCAAAAACATCATTATTAAAAATGGGGTTATTAGTATGAGAACGGACAGAAGCGCTTTGCTGGTTTTGATTCCTCCCACCCCTTGCAGCCTCGCTCGGGAAGGAAGGCCGCCCCCTCCCTCGAAAGCCAGATTCGAAACCCACCCCAAAGGCAGGGGGAAGGACGAGAAGGATCGGGAGGCCGTTCCAGCGGGCTGGCCTGCTCCCTTTTGACATTCCCATGATACATTGTGCCATTCTTGGTTGGCAGGTTTTGAACAATCTCCTTAACATATTTTTAGAAAATGCTGCATAGAATAAGTGGTGCAAGGAGACTTCAGATTGCCTCAGACCCATGGAGATGACAGGATGGGTGTGTGTGAGGGTGGCACGCTCATGGCCGACAGTCAGGAGAGCAAAAGGCTTTCCCGGAGAGGAACCCTCCTTGACCCATGGCTGCCCCCCAAGATTTACTCCCTTGGAAGAGATTTTTTTTATTTTTAAGGAGAACATTTTTTTAAGGAGACCCGGGCCCCACCTGCCTCTCCTGCTCTTTAAAACCAACGTCTGTGTGTCGTGCCTGGCATGACAGGGCAGGCAGGCGCTCAAGTTCATTGATTAAATGCCTGTTCAGCATGAAACTAATGAAGCAAGGATGGGGGTCAGAGCCGAGCCATGCTGTGCCTGAATTATAGAAGATGGTTAGGGTGATGTTTCTAGATAGTTTCCAACCCCACCCCCCCAAGAATGGGGCTGCTCACCAAGGGGCCCCCATGGTTGCCGTGTCACTCATAGCTGACCCTGGAGGGAAATGGAGGTGGGGGTGGGGGTCTTCCCTAGAAGAATGGCCCAGTGTCCATCTTGGAGGCAGGGGAGGAGGGTTTGGCCCTCCTGAGGGGGCAGAGACCAGCATCTCTTTCAGGCGCTGGTGCAAAAACAGGCCTTCAAAACACAGTCTCTCACCCCAATGATGAGAGTGCTTCTGAGCATGTGATGAGTACCTTTGCTGCATCACTGAGTTCTCAGAACCAAACTTTTGCATTCATGAAATTAGGGGGAAGATTTTCCTTGCCAAAGCTTTTGCCTTTCAGGGATAATTCAGTGTCACGCCCTCCTCTTTCTACCCCCTTTCCTTGCTTCCACTGATGTAGAAGCAACCTGGGGGTGGGGATCATCTCCTCTCCAACCCCCCCCCCCCCTTCTCCACCATCCAGCTTCTTCTTGGGACAGGCTCCTTTCAAAGCTGCTAATCAGTTCCCCAGTTTTCTCCTGGGGTGGGAGAGAGAGGAAAGCCGTCTCAGGAAGAAATCTTTGGATTTAACTGACTGAGACTTGATATATAAACTCACCCTGTTAAATTGGCTTGCTTCATTTTGATTTTGATTAATCCATTTAGTCTGAGTTTGGCCTCTGCATACATTAAAACGCACTCAGCCAAAGCCTATTACCTCGTGTGGGGGCAGAGGCGGGGGGAGGCAGGGAGGGAGGAACGCCACTGGCCGATCACAAGTCAAACAGAATTACTGAATTAGTGAGTATGGAGGAATCGTCTTAATAAACCAATTAATTCAGAAATGAATATCAAACAGGGCATATATTTTTAGAAAAAACAGGCAACCTGTTTGTCGAGCCTCCTCTGCAAAGCTCATAATGAAGAGGAAGTGGACCACTGTTTTTTTAAGTTCACAGAACTGAATTGAAACATATTTGAATATGTCCCAAAGTGCATGCCGCTCTGCTCGGAGGGGATGTGGCCTTAAATTTGTTGTGACTTGACCCACCAGCCCCGGGGAGTGTCTCCCACTTCTTAGCCGGTGCGCCCCAAGGCAGGGACAGTGATTGTGGTGCTGTGGCTGGGGGGGGGGGGGGTCAATTTAAATTTGGGAGGTACAAATTCCATCCAAGGGGTGACCTGGGCCAGCCACAGGCTCTCAGCCCAGCCTACCTCAAAAGGTTCTGGTTGGGACAAAATGGAGGGGAGGAGAGCCATGTCCACCACCTTGGGTTCACCGGGGGGGCGGGGGATGTAACTAATACACCACAGGGAAATGGATGAAGTTGAGGGACATGTCGTTTGGGGAAGGTTCCCCCATCACGTGGAGGCAGAGATCTGTCAGTGCTCTGCCTGGTGTGCATCGCTCTCCTTCCTTCCTTCCTTCCTTCCTTCCTTCCTTCCTTCCTTCCTTCCTTCCTTCCTTCCTTCCTTCCCACCAAAACTCTTGCTGCCAATGTGGAAGGCCCGAGGAGAGGCTCAGCCCACCTCCCTTGATGTGCTCGGTGTGCGTGAGTCGCTTCCTCCCTCTCATCCTTGTTTTGGCAGGTTGGCCAGTGGCCTTTGAGAGGAGTAGAGTTTGGCCAACCCACCATCTTGACGTTCTGATCCCCTGTGACTGGGATGCAGGGCACGAGCTGAGGGACGCCGAGGCTTTTCCCGGGAGTCACACACAGGCTTCGTCATCCTCCCGGGAGGCCACAGTGAAGGCTGGTTGGAGCCTTGTGGTCACCTGGGGACCAGGACAGACTGCAAGCACCAAGCCCAGCTCTTCCTCAGAAGGAGAGCCCAGGATCTGAGCCTTCTCCAGCCCTGGCTGTTAATCTGGCATTTGAGAAAGCGGTGAGGGCAGCGCAGCAGCGTGTCCTTAAATAGCCCCACGGTGAAGTAAACAGCATCAGGACAACAGGGCGGGTTTCTGCAGCCATTTTTATCACCATGCAAACAAAGCTGAGAGGAACAGACAAGCTTCTCTGCTCACTCTTTACTCCGGGGAAATTCTCCTCATTGTCTCTCCTCTTTGTGCTGTGGCAAATGCCGATGGAGGAAGCTTTAAAATCCAAATGCTGGCATGGTGGAGTGGAAGCCCTTGGTGGGGAGAGAAACAGCCACCAGTGTGGAATTGCAGGCAGAGGAAGGGGGCAGACCAGCCTCCCCTGCTTCCCTCCTCAGGCCTGCTCTCTTCCTCTCCCCCCTTCCCCAGCCCCCCCCCCCCAACACAGCACCCGCAAGGATATTCAGAGTGGCACCGAAAAGCATGCAGACTCCCCTGCTCTTCAAACCTCAGTCCTGGAGTGGGGCCCTGGCTCGACACTCCCCCCCCCCCCCCACAGCTCGCTTCAATGTCCTTCTTTCTGAAGATGAACGCCCACCAGAGAACCAAGTCAAGAGCAGGAGTTGGTCTCTGAGGTGCTTCTCATCCAAATCTCTCCTAATTACTGGGACTTCTTTGCAAAGGCGAACCAGTGTGCTCCGAGTCTCCTCTATGCAATCCTCCAGGCCTGAATTGCGGCCACTTTCAGTCCTTTTATCTCTCTCCTGCCCCCCCCCCAATGCTTCCCTCCCCTACTTCATGGTAAAGCTGGGCATCCAGAAAGCACTGCTCAATGTACTGATGCAATGGCAACATGTTGGGAGTTCTTTTGAAGACAGACAGCAAACTGCACAGACTCCCCAAGCAGTCAATGCAAGAACATCTCCCAGCAGCGGAAGTGGTGGCTGTGGCAAGTGTAGCAGACTGGACTGCCCATGGAGCCTGCCTCCATCTCCCCTCCTACCCCGACCCTCCCCTCCTGCCGCAGACTGGGCCAGATGGCATCAGATGCTGTGCCTCTAAATGGCTGCTTGAATCATCGGCTGCACAGAGCCAGAACGATTCAGCACCGTTTGGCTTCCAGATTTGGCTTCCTCTTCATTGCTGCTCTAGAAAGGCAGGGAGGGGCTCCTCTCTGAGCATTACATCCCGCACAAGCCCCAGAGGTGACATCAGGTACTACCCCCCCCCCCCCCCAGGCCTGGCACGGAAGCGAGTGGCCTCCCAGACCTGCCATCCTCTCGGTCCTGGCATGGTGGAGGCCCTCTTTCCCTCTTGTCCGGGTCCCTGCCTTTCTTGTCCCAGTGAGGCTGGCTGGGGCTCCTGAGCAGCCCAGAGGTGCTTTATGGCTGCTTCTCTCCCATGCCAGGAGCACCGGAAGTGAGTGTCATGGGACACCCAAAGCGTGAGGCTTGGGGTTGGGTGGGCAGAAGAATCCAAACACAGAAAGCAGCAGTGGAAGCCTCGGGGTGGCCTTGGACAGGTTGGATCTCTCCCACAGTCTTTCGGATTTACGGTCTGACCCAAACAAGGAATCTACTGGGGAAGGTCCAGAGATGCTTCTGCTGCCAAGAGGTCTCCCACTCAACTCTGAATCAGCCTGAGAGACACTAATCCGGCTTTGCTTTTCCCAGCCTCCCAACTGGGATCTCCAGAAGCGAATCCAATGGGGTGTGTGTGTGTGTGCAAGCCACTCACGCCCCAGCCCCACAGCAGGAATTCTAGGGAAAGGATTCCACCTTCCCCAGAAGCCCCCCAGCAGAGTGGCTAAAGAAAGGGGCAGGGTGTTTTCTCTCCCAGGCCCTTGCCCTGGGCTTCCAGATGCTGAGGAGGGGTGAGCCTGGTGGCCAAGGGCTGCCCCTGGGGTCGTCTCTCTCTTTGGCAAGCAGCCTGGTTGCCGTGCACTCACCAAAGAAGATTGTTTCCCTTAATTGTGACCGATTCCTGTAATTTTCATCCATTTTCATTTCAGGCCGTTGTTTCTTTGTGTTCTTCAGTTGCCCTTTCATTTGGCAGACTAATTAGGCTATTTCCCACATAACTCAGCCTGGCCCTGAAGGGTAGTCAGGTAGTCCCAGCTTATCGTTGGTAGCATCTTTTTGGGTTTGGGGCTCTGCGTTTCCTGGAAGGAGGTGACACTCCAGCGCTGATGGAACAGCAGTTGAGTAGGTGCAATCCCAGGCACGGCTCTGCAGAATTTAAGGCCAGTGGCCTTCGCTCCCAGGTAAGTGACTGTTGGATTGCAACCCAAATCATCTATGTTGCCAAATGTGTTTGCAGAGGGACCCAGGGTGGTTGTTTCTCATTTGTAAAGAGCCAAAGTTGTTGTTGTTGTTGTTGAGTCCCCAGTGCTCAGGTTCACCCTCAGGCACAAACGGCAACTGAGCCCCTGAGGTTCCCACGTGGTCATGGGCTGAGACCCTGGACCCTCTGAGCCCTGGCGAAGAGCACCCTTCCCTTCCCATGTGCTCAGCTGCCATCAGACCTTCTTCTCACTCCTTGTCAGCAGGAACAAGACCCCTTCCTGGGGGATTGCTCTGGAGGACTGAAGGGCTTCCAAACCACCCTCTGCTCCTCCTCTGCGGGAGATCCTCCTCTCTTCGGCTCTCTTCAGGGCCCTCTGGCTTGTCTGGCGTCTCTGTGGCCAAGGAGCGGCTCTCTCCAGCCACCCGGTCCACGTCTTCTGGACAAGGAGATGATTTTGTTAAGTTCTTTGAAGGGAATTAGTTGGGCCAGCGTACCCGTGTACCTCTGGGCATAGCAGCCTCGTAAAACAGGCTTTTTAATTAACCGTTCGAAGAAAGCCATGGACGGTCAGTAACCATGGCGACATGGAGCCAATCCCAGAGGAGTTCCATCCAGCTGGAATATTTGCACAATGGCAGAGTTTCAGAGCCAGCCTTGAATGGTCTCAGGCTCTCTTCGCGGAAACAATGACACGCTCCATTTTCAACCTAGTCAGCTGAACAAGGGATTAAATGAAAGCAGGTGAAGGGAAAGTGGCTTCCGCAGCGGACGGTCTCCCTGTCTGACCCAAAGGGCCCCTGCTTCCTCCTCACGTGGCAGCCCGTTCACCGCTGAGCCCCCAGACCCATCCTGAGCTCCTTCAGGCTGGGCAGGCTTCCTGCATGGCCAAAGGACACACCGGCCGCCCTGTTCTGGGCCAAGCTGGACAGGGCAGGAGTCATCCTGGCATCCTCTTCTTGGGGCTGGCAGGGGAGGTGAAGGGAAGTGCTTCTTCCTCCGGCCTCATTTCTGCCCAGGGAGAACTTCCGGGTTTAAAGTGGGGGAAGGTGCCTGTCCCCAGGTTCTGGGCACCAGTGCCCGTGCTTGCATTCTCCTCCGTTAAAGGCAGGGGAACATTAATGGGTGAGCAAAAGTGTAGGGTGGAGAGATCCAGACCCCTCCCCGCATGCAGTCAGGGAACAGTCATGAAGTGCACACTCAGTGCTTGATTTAAGGTACATCCCAGCTTTCATCCAAAGCATTTTATCCTTTGAGCAAACGGTCAGTCTTTCAACCGACCTTCCTTCCCACCTTTCCAAGGCATGGCCACCTCACAAGATGGCCACCTTGGACGGTGGAGCCCCTGCGGATGCTCTGTGGCATCACCTCCCTCCCTCCCTTCTTTGCAAATAATAGGTCAATGTGGCCATTGCAAGATAAGAGCAGGGGAAGCTGAGTGTGTTGGCTCAGTCGCTGATGGAACCCCGCTTGTGAGAATCATGTGTGGTGCAAAGTGCTCTGCGGTTGCCATTGCAGGTGCTCAGAAAGCAGCTTGTTTTAAAGGGGTTGGCAGGATTGATCTGGATCGTGTGGCCAGTGGCAAAACTGCAAGAACCAGCTTGCCACCATCTGGGGGAGCACAGGCTGTTCCTGCTGCCAGAAAGAGAGCCTCGCGCCTTGGAAGCTTTCCAAAGCATTTCATGCTGTCCTGGAACCCCTCTGAGCTGAGAAGCAAAGATGGCTCCTCTGGTAGCAGGAAAAGGCCTTCCTCCTCCTCCTCTAGAGTAGGGCTGGGAAAAAAAAACACAAAGGGAAAAAAAGAGAGAGAAACACATGGCAATAGGAGCATTTTCCTTTAGCCCCCCCCCCCCCCCCGCCTGCGACTCCTTAGATCTGAGCGAAGCTGAACCACACACAAATGGGCTCCTCATCTCCTTAGAAAGCTTGTCCCCGTTTTCCTGGATGTCTGAGCCCTAACAGCCTGCTGGTCCCAAGGGACAAAGTTTTATCATTATTTTTTTTTGCACAAGGTAATAACAGCCCTTCACAGAGAAAACAAACCAAGAGACCGACCCATTGACTAATTTAAGTGCTAGGACAGGAAGGGATGAGTGTGAACGTTTATCTTAAAATTTTCTTTCTTTTTCATAATGACATCACTGTCTTCGGCTATGCTTGAATTCTCGTAAAAAGCCCCAACTTTTATTTTTTATTATTATAAAGCTGTTTAGAGAGAGAAAAGAGAAGGAGGAAAGAGAGAAAGAGAGTATTTATCCAGGGGCATTAAAATATCTTGAAAAGCTGATTTCTTTGGCAGAAGAGTGAAAGCCATGTTTGCTTTTCTGTATGATAAATGCCCCTTTTGGCACTTTCGTCTCACCACAAATTGAACTATTGTTTAATTTCCAGTTCAATACTTAAAAAGTTAAATGTTCCAAACACACTTAATGTTAGATTAATTTTTTAAACCAATAAGGCAATCTGCTTCACAATATAAATATTTTACCGACCATATTATAAATATTGTGGCTCCTTTTTAAAAAAGAAGTAAAATACGTTCAGTCAAAACTTCAGAAGATCTGTAATTTAAATGAATATCCTGGAACCCTTCTGCAGGGCGGCTGGAAGCATATTGGCCGGATCAAATAAAGACGGCCTGCTGATTAGAAAGCGGGCCAAGTGCTTTCCAGGGTCTATGAAACGCCTCTGAGTTCATCTCCATTCAGGGAAGGATATTTCTAGCACAGCCTGTGATGGGGTGGCAGCCTCGTTTGTTTGTTTATATCCTACCTTTCTCCTCGAGGTGGCTAACATCATTAAAAAGAAACAACCTTAAAAGTTAAAAACAACAAATTATTACAATATTTATTTATTTTTTAAAAGGATTAAACAAATATCATATTAAGGAGAGGCTGCAGACCTTCCCTGTATCAGAACCTGGGCTGCGTGGCATCTGCCCAGACCACTAGGCTGGGCACGAGAGAGCTGCAAGGAGGCAGAGGCTCAGAGGCGACCCTTCCTCCCCTGGCCTGGGTTGAAGGAAGGTGTGTGGCATGCTTCACGCCGGTCTTCTTCTCCTGCCTGACCTTCACGGGAGTAATGCCTCCTTCCGTAGAGCCTGATGCCAGAGGCACCTGGCCTTCAGGTGAACAGGCAGCACCGACCCACTACTTCTCCTGTCCCCCACCTCAAATAACAACAGTAACAGAGTGGCTGAAGTCAAGCCTGTGCCTGAGGTTGTGTGGTTCTTTTTGACACTTGTCAGAACTACTCCAGAAACAATATCCCCAGCAACCATCATCACAACATGTCTGTGGGGAAGGATGTTATATTTCATGTTGTACAACCAACGGAGCTGGGAGCCTGCTTTTCCAGGACCACCCAGGGGGGAGGGAATGCCCCGAGCCAGACAGACCCAGAAGCTCTTGCCACTTAAGAATATCTTTAAAGATTATGGTGGGAGGATGTGCAGCTTTTATGAACCTACTCTTTAGAACTAATGTTTGTTCAGCCAGAATGTGATCGTGATTGTTTTTCTTTCTCTGTTTTGCTCGCTCTCTCTTTTTTTAAAAAAAAACATGTGTGGCTTGGCTGTTTTTATATGACTTCTCCAAGCACACCTGAGGAAGCTGTACTAAGCAAAACAAACAGCCAAGAAGCCAAGAGAAGTGGGATTCTGTCAGCGGTGCAACCTACGTAGATGTTCCTGCATTTACTTGCTCTGCCTCGCTGGAATTGGGGTGTGCACCCTCACCTGGAGAGGCAAAACTCTTTCCCCCCTAGTCCACTGGGCCGCCTGCTCAGCTGAATCACCCTCATGCCATCTCACCCCTGTGCCAACCCCACCCACCCCCCCCCCCCTGGTTATCTCAGGCATCTTTCAGGCTATTTGCGTGGACTCAGAAGACAGGATCCTTTGAGAAGTCTGTCTCCAAAAGAGAACAGCAACCCTGGCAGTTCTCACCACTTTGCACCTCTCTCTCTCTCTGACACCACGGCAGTCCAGCCATGCGCATGGTCCACCTCCATAGCCATCATGAAATATCCTGGGCCCTGCCCCACCAGGCAGGGTCACTTGGGGGAAGGTTCTGATTCCTGTTAGGAGACGTTGGGTTGGGGAAGAAGCAGCTGTTTTTTAAAATTTTATTTTATTATTATTTTTAAAAAACACCACAGACTTGAAAGGTGGTTTGCAATAGCTCAAGCAGGAATGGCTCTCCAGTGCCACCCAAGATACACAGGCTAGCCATCTCTCTGTTTGCTGCTGGTTTTTAGACTCTCTGGAGGACTCATCGGAAGGAGAACACCACTGTGGTCCATGCAAGCAGGTGGGAGCCTGAGGCTCACTTGGCTGTTGTCGCTAGGAAGCTGTGGCTGAGCCTCCCTTCACCAAAAATGCTAAAAGGACAAGAGGGAACAACGCCAGCCTGGAACAACCTCCGTTTTGAAGAAGCAGGAAGCGGCATTAGAACAAGCACCCAGCCACTTCTTAAGGGAGGCTAATCCCTCCTTTCAGATGGGAATGTTGAGGAGTCCCTAGCAGGGTGTTCGCTGTTTTCTCTTTCAGAAGAGGCTGAGTAATTCCTTAAGTACGTCTTGGGAAGAATTCCAGGGGCTTGGGGAGGTGGCCCTGGCCAGGCCAGAAGTATCACCTCAGAAAGACAAGGCCGACAATAACAGCCCCTGCAGGATGTCTGGCAGAGTTCAGCTCTGGTAGCTCTTTGCTCCTTTTCATTCCTGGACTGGGAGCTGCTCCCTTGCTCAAGAACGCCCAGGGCTGTGAGAGGAATAGTCCTTGTTCAAACCGGGAGCAGCTGCCACCAAGGCTGCTGATTTAGCCCTAATGCTATTTCTAGTGGAAAGGATGGGCCAGGCGTTGACTGCTGACCTCCAGAGGTCCTCAGGGTTCACGTAGATCAGCCTGCATCAGAGGAAGGTCTCAGGGTACAATCCCATGGGGTTTGTACTGGAGATTTGAAATCACTTGGGGGGAGAACCAGCTCCATTAAAAACTGTTACGTTTTGGGTTTGTTGGACAACATGAAGATCTTGTCTCTGGTGAAAGATCTGTGGAGGTTCATTCAAGATACCGACCCAGGAATCTGTGAAGCAGGCAGGCCTTAGAAACTCATCTGATGAGAAAACGTTAGGGTCAGTGGACAGCTCTGTCAGTGGCACCTGATCCTAGGTGACTCTGAGCTGCTGGGCTGAGTATTTTTGAACATGTGTAGAATTCCTTTCTCCCAAGGGAACATAACATTTTTTCTCCAAAAGGGATCAAATAACACACAGAGGAGAGAGAACCCTTGCTACTTTCTCTGAGCATAAACTGACATGCCTCAAAACTTGGCACCCATCATACCTGCTTTGTAAATGGGGAGAAATCCATTGTACTTCCTGTGTGAGAGTGCCAGACCCACACAACAACACCTGACATACCCCTGTGCAAACTACAATGCAATTCCTGGCTCAGGTAGCCTTCCGCCCAGCCCCGGCCCGGCCCGGGCCGAATGGGGCACTTCCAACTGGAAGAGAAGTCTTTCTGAACTGGGTGAAGGTCTCAGTGATTTCTGGATGCTTCTAGTGCAGTGAAGGATGAGTCCTATAGCACCTAGCTGACCATAGTCACCGAGATGAGAGAGGGTCCAGAGGAGGCCAAGGGAGACCCCCCCCCTGCATGGCGCTCCCTTCCTTCTCACGGGGTGCTGGGCATGTTGGAGCCATTCATGAGACGGGAGGAGGCCCACTGTGGAGGCCAACAGGAGAGCTCATCAACTTGGGAGTGCCTTAGAGCAGTGGTCCCCAACCTTGGGCCTCCAGATGTTCTTGGACTACAACTCCCAGAAGCCTTCACCACCACCTCTGCTGGCCAGGATTTATGGGAGTTGAAGTCCAAGAACATATGGAGGCCCAAGGTTGGGGACCACTGCCTTAGAGGAAACAAGAGGTGTAGCTGAGGGGAGGAGGCTGTTGGCTGCTTTCACCCTTCACTAAAGGGCCTTCGTGTCTCTCTCCCCCCCCTCCCCACTCCAGCACATTCCTCCCCTTTTCAGCACATGGCCAAAGCGCAACCCTCCTCTCACAAGATTGCTTGGCAGAACCAGGACCCCTGCAATGGGAGAAGAACCTAGCGGTTCCATGGGACATGGGTCATCTCAGCCTTCCGGGTCACCCAAAGCCTTGGAGGTTCCTGTCTCCCCACTCCCAAACAGCTCTGGGTGTGGGTCTGGCCCCTGTTCCTTGACTTTACATGAAGCTTTCTCCCTCACCCTGTTGTGACCCTTCCCTGTGGTCCCCACCCCCACAGGCAGCCTAATTTCCCCCCCCCCCCCCGCTTATCAATAAACAAAGGCAGGGATGGGGGCCTGGCGGATGCATCACCGTCCTCCTCATCTTAAGCCTCAATTATAGGTCCCAGTGCACCAGATCTGTAAATTTAAGAATTTAATGGGGTTTTAAGGCAGGCTATTTTTACAACTTTAATGCACTTAGCACTAATTTGGGGGGAAGTTTAATGCAAAACACATAAATGTTGGATGGAGAGGACTGAGGTGTTTTATGGCCTGTGGGAATTATACAAAGTATGTGGCGCTCATTTCAACTTCTGATATCACTCAGCACAAAATTGACCTTTACCTGGCCTGGTGCCAAGGAGACCTTGGCCACGGGTGGAGAGTGTGAAGCATTGCAATGTCACTTTCATCAGACCCGGGGGGGGGGGGGGGGGGCGGGGGACGGGACCCTACAGTTGACCGAGAACTGAGGCCCATTCAAGGACGCTAAGCTTTCCTAACGCCTTCTCCTAATCTGGCAGGATCAGGTTTACCCTGTGCAACCAGCGTCACTCCTGCTCCGCATCCAGGGGGGCTGGGAGGTCTCTGTTTTTATGGAACGGGTCCTCAGAACCGTCAAACCAGATATGGGTCCCTGGGCAGAGAGAGGGCAGCCAGCAGGGCTATCCTTCCCCCGATGCATCCTCCTCCTCCTCCTGCTCCAGATCTCTGGACTCCTGAGCCTCTGGCCAGCTGCCTGAGTTTTGGGAAGAGGGGTTCAGGGAGAGGATTTCAGAGGGGGCCAGGGAGAGGAGGAGATGCTTCTGAAAAAGGTCAGAGGCTCCAGGAGAGAGTCCTTCAGCCTGCCACCCAGTTCTCATGGACCATCTTCCTCATCTTCTCTTAACCCTACACCCCTCAATGCCTGCATGCAAGGCTTCTGCCTATCATGTACAAACAACACACTTTCCCTTTTTATTGCAAACACCTTGAAGGATTGGCATCACACCTGGTCGGGGGGGGGGGAGGGGACGAAGCAACAGGCTTCCGACTTTGGCTCCACCAGTGGTGAGGGAGGCCTCTGGGGACCTTTCCAGGTCACAAGATTTTGCAACTTTGGGGGGGAAGTACCTGGCTTTAAATCATGCTCGGTACTTAGGCTGGCAGAGCACAGTGGGTGGGTGTTGAACGTACGGGTACAGGGCCAGACCTGTTTTCCGAGAGGCTTTTCCAGAAGCGGAAATGGTGCTTGAGATGAGCTGAGAGTTCTCCTTCGGTGCCATTGTAACACACACCTCCAATAGGCAATTAACACTGGAGGGCTAATAAATGCTAATTGAAAGGGCTCTG
This sequence comes from Intellagama lesueurii, assembly GCA_037013535.1. Lineage (NCBI taxonomy): Eukaryota > Metazoa > Chordata > Lepidosauria > Squamata > Agamidae > Intellagama > Intellagama lesueurii. The sequence continues at coordinate 28,168,211 of JBAJHW010000010.1, read as the reverse complement.
GGAGTTACCGACCCTGACCACTTGGGCTGTGGAACAGCTTGCTCCGCAGCGAACAGGTGCTTAATTTCACCTTGCTCCGAGTGAAATGCCCCGGCGGCTTCCTGGCACACCTGAGAGGCTCCCTGCTCAGCAGCAGGCAAGGTCACCTCGGCCCCTCTGCGCAAGCCAGGAGCCAAATGGCCTCTGTGTAAGGTGGCTGGAGGCACGGGTGGGTGGGGGGCAGCCATGCCTCCCTTTCTTTTCGGCCTGCCCAAAGTGAGTTAAGGTGCTCCGTGCTGATTTATGGCTAAGTAAATATGGTTAAAGGAGAGCGGTTTTCCCACTGTTAGACCCCAATTGTCACATTTCACTGAGACTGGATGATTGTGTTTCCCTGCAAGGCTTAAACTAACAAGCCTGCCCTCCCTCAAGGTGGGGGCTGGGCTCTTGGGGGTGAAAGGTGGGGGAACTCTGAAGGAACAGCCCACCAATGCCCCCTGCCTTGCTCCCCAGGGCTCTGGGCCTTGAACTGGGTCCGTTTGGGGCAGACAGGCAGGCAGGGATGAGGCCCCTGAGCAGCCACAGAGGGCCACTCCTGGGCAGACCTTGGCCAGCCTGAATGAGGGGGGTCTCATTTAAGACTGACTTAAGCTCACAAAGGAGACCGGCCCAAGGGCTTTGGAGGAAGCAGAGAGCTATCCATGACTTCACTGCTCATCTTTATCAAAGCTGTCCATTTTAAAGGGTTTTTTTTGGGGTGGGTGGGGGTGGGGATCAGGGGCGAGGTGGGTGGAGAGGTTGTAATCACAGCTGAGGTCTGGCCAAGCCCTTGGAAAGCTGACAAAGACACCCCAAAGGCTGAAGAGATGAAGAGGAGGAGGAGGGGGTGGTTGATGGCTCCATCTTCCCAAGGCCTCTGTCCCCGACAAAACAGAAGCCACTGGCTCTGGCAACTGGAGTGGTTGATGGCTCCATCTTCCCAAGGCCTCTGTCCCCGACAAAACAGAAGCCACTGGCTCTGGCAACTGGAGGCAACCATGTCCAATTCGACCGTGGCCTCCTCTGGGTTGTGCGCCAAAGAAGGCAGCATCCTCTAACTGTCACAAGGGCCCGTGGATCACCTCTGAAATGAAGGCTGAAGACAGGCTCCTTGTGAGGAGCCCTTTCCCCACCACCCACCCCATCTGTCTTTAAAAAACAAAATTGTCGGTAGCTGTTAACTTCCTGCTCCCAATTCTGACGGCTGGCTGGCTGTTCTGAATCAAGTCTGCCGGCTGGCCGCTGTCTTGCCTCGTCCGTTGTTGTCGGCCCTCCTTGGCATGCACAGGAAGTGTGTCTGATCTGGGCTCGCCAGGGCATCTCACCTCTGGGTGATTAATTATCCCCTGAGCATGCTGACTTTTTCACCTCCAGACATAATTCAAAGTTGCTACAAAATCTGTGTTTTTCTTCTCCCTGTACCATTTAATTAGTTACACATGTCTATAGACCCTGTCTTGGTCTGGGTTTTTTTCCTTAAGCGATAAGACCTTCATTACCTCTCCAGCGCCTTCTGCACGGCTCTTCTCGTGCTGTTTGCTGTCTTCTCCCCTCGCCTCCCCTTCCCCAGCCTGGGAACTGGGAGAGGAAGCCAACACTCTGGGAGCCAGGGAGGAGCTTCAGGGGCCATTTTTGAAAGGAACAGGATTTAGCAAAGAGCCCGGGAAGGGTAACCTAGAACATCTCGTTCTCTGAATCGTCCAAGAGGAATTCTTGCCACCTTCAGGGACGCCTAAACCTTTGTGGGTGGGGGTTCTGGACTCCTCTAGGCTTCTGGGATTCTTGTATTTATGGCTCTACAAAGGACCACCATGGGATGGGACCAGCTGCCGCCCATGAAGCAAAACCTCCATTTCACAGAAATGGATTTCCTGTTTCACCCAAGGGAGCTGTAGCTAGCATCGGGAGACTGCTGGAAAAGCCGTAGAAAAGAAGGATACAAGATAGAATTGTATATATTGGAATGTAGCAGATAACCTAGCAGGGGAGGGGAACGCAGTCTGCTTCAGAGACTACCATGGGAGGGAGAGGCGAGTGCAGTTGGACCCCTGGGAATGGGGTCCTCGGAATGGCTGGTGCGGCTCTTCACTGCACAGGTCCTGATGGGGGGGGGGGGTTAGGGTTCCGTCCCTGCTCGGCTCCCGTTGAGTCTGCAAAATGCCTTGAGCTGGCCCGGCATTCTCAGGGCCCTTGCCCGCATGGCAGGGGCACTTTAAGGTTCCCGTGTTTGGACAAGACTTGCAGAAAAATCTCACTTGTTTGAAAACTTCCTAAGAATTTAAACATACACAAAGACAACACCAAACAGTAATTGCAAGAATCGCATCTTCAAAACAAGACAAACAAGTTGGATTCTGAGGCACACGCCCTTCATTATGGGTAATATGGAGAAAGTTGGGAACAAGTTCGTTCTCTGCCACAATTTGAAAACAAACAAACAAACCAACCAACCACAACGCAGGGCCACCTTGCCAAAGGGGCCGGCACCCCAGGCCGGCCACGCGAAGTGCTCCCATGGGGGACCCTGAAGCGCTCGCTCTTCTCTTTCTTAGAAAGGCCTCTTCTCTTGCCAGCACCCTGGACGGCCTGTTCCTCCTGCTCCCCGCCCCCCCCCCCGCCCATCAACACCACCAACACCAGTGCAAACAGACATAACACAAATACAGGAGGGAACTGCAGACCGTTTCCAAGCTGCGTTGCCAGGTTTGGGTTCTGCAAATTCCTGTAGAGTGAAACCTCTGTTTAGGACCTTGTCTTCTTCTTTTCAGTGTATCGTAAACCCAGGAATTCAGCCGCTTCAGGCAGGAGGTTTATAAAAGTCACTGGAAGGAAAAATGTGCTTTATATACAAAGAGCCTTGCCCTGCCCTGCCCCCCCCCTTCCATTTTTGAGACTTGGCAGTGCCAAGCACAGGTCTGGCCCCTAGAAGAGGAAGAGGAGGAGGAGGAGGAAGGCCATGTCCATGTGGGGCGATCTCTAAGCATCAGAGGGATGAAAGCCTCAGGCTGGGTTGTGGGAAGGATGACCCAGTAGAGGCACCTAAGGCGGGCACTCCCTGCCGTAAGCATGGCGGAGCTGCCCCCGCAGTGGTGGGCTCCACAAACCAGGAAGCGTGAAGAGGGCAGTGGGAGTGAAAGCTTTGCCCACCGTTCTGGTCTTCCCTTCTGCAGCTGCTGTTGGCAGGATGAATTAGCGAGCCTGTCGCCGAGCCCTGTGCCACAGGGGTTGCCCTTTTGAGGCCACCGTTTGTCCTTTATGTGGGCTAACACAGTGTGACAAATACAACCATACAAACCTACAGAAGTCAGGAAGAAGTGTGTGTGTGTGGGGAGAACAGCCTCATTCTGGTCACTTGAGGAACCGACCGTGCTCATAATATCTGCCGACACATCCTCAGAGTGAGGGGGGGTCCTGAGGGGTGCTGGTCGATGCCTGTGTCCCCAGTGAAAGAGGGGCCTCGGATACATCGAAACACCCCATCCAAACTATCCTCAACTGCTATCAGTTTTTTTTTTCTTTTTACTTCTGCCAAGAACAAAAAGACCAGCATTTTTTTCCCTGTCATCAGCAAAAACAGAAGCCTTTGTACTGCACATTAAATACCCGGGGGTTGCACAATGTGCAAAGCTGAAGTGCCACAATGAAAACAACAACTTGAAGCATGTCCGTCCGTGTGCATTGACACTTGGTGTGGCGGGACACGCACTGCAGTCCTCCCAGCCCCCCTGCCCTGCTGCTTAACACCCACAATTCAGGGCACGATGGATCACGCAGCTGGAATCTCTCCCTCCCTCCCTCCCTCTCTCTCTCTCTCACACACACATGCTAAAAGCATGTTCCGGGCCCCTCTCCATTTGCATTGTTTTACAAATTGCTAACTTTTGAACAATCAGGGTATTGAATGTTTCTCTCCCTGCAGGGAAGGCCATGTGAGGGACTTTGAGTCGCTTAGCCCTGTCTGCTTGAGAGCTACTCCCCTGAACATGCCAAGTCTTCTAACTCTCTCCAAGGACAACAATCCCAGGATGGCCTAGAACGGAGTCCAGGTGATGGAATTGGGACGAAACTGCTGTAGGCTGTAGGCTAAGCAAGACACCCCAGGACGGCCCTATTCAGCCAAGTGGGTGCCGATACGGAGGGGAGTTTTTCTCCTGAGAGGGGCCACCCCAGGTGATCACGCCTGGGTCCTGGAGTTCCAGAGGTCTCAGCCCTGGGTGAGCCTCCCAGCCCACACAACCCCTTGCATCCCACCAGAAAATATCCCGGAGATGGGAGGGGGACACCCCCCCCGGCCCCTTCGGCCTCAGCTCTGGAAGGGCCGTCCTCCCGTCTCCTGCCCCCCATTCCAGGAAAACTCTGTGCCACCGAGTGGCCCAGACTGGACAGCCACACGAGCGCCAGTGTGAAAGGCAAGGCCTGGGATCTGTGTTTGGCACTTGACCTTCCCGCCCCCCCCCGTCCCGCCCTCCCTTTCAGAGGCACCCCCTGGGGCTCAGTGGATGCAATGACCGGGGGGGGGGGGTCTTGGCTGAGGGAGGCAGCTGGTCATCCTGCAGTTTTTGGAGGGTGGGGAGAGGGGTCAGCCTAGAAAGGGGAACTGGGGTTCAGGCACATTTTCAGAAAGGAAGCAGGGGGTGGTGCATATGCTGGGAGTATATATATGTATATATACTGGGAGGGTATGTGCTGGGAGGGTAGGTGCAGGGGGAACTGATGGTGTATATATATATATATATATATATATATATATATATATATATATATATATATATATATATATATAAACATTTCCAGTAGGGCTCCAAAATGTCTCAGGCTCTGATGGTCCCCCTTGGCTGTCCCTCCGAAGCAAGCCAAGCTTTCATCCTCCGCCAGTGGGGGGCTACCAGCCAGTCTCCCCCAGCGCAGCGCAGCCACAGCCGTGGGCTAGCGGCACATTTATTAGGCTTGTAAAACCTCAGGACGTCGTCCTAATTGTCTACATCCCCACCCTTCTCCCTCCTTCCCCATTTGATTTAAGCTTGGTTACCACGCTGTGCTCAAGAGCAGCCCTGGGCCCTTGATGTCGAATTAGCTGTTTGCGTGAGGGCCGAAGGATAATCACAGCCTCCATTGTTTGGCGGCTAGACTTCCAAGGGGCAAATTGGGTCCAGCAAAGGGGCAGCCATCATCCCATGCCAGTCCCCTTGTGCCAGGCCCCCCCCCCTTTCCTCCTTCCTCTGGTTTCCCGAACAGCCCCTGCTTTGAACAGTCACCACCTCAGCGTCTCCCTGAGCAACTGGTTCAGAGCCCCCACGTGGAACGCCTGCTTCCTAAGAGGCAAGATAACAGCAGGGGCACTGAAGTGAGTGTCCGGCCTCCATGCCAGGAGCTGGCAAAATTATGACCCCACTTCCTCAGGGATTCTGGAAATGCTGTATTCCTGAATGGGTTCCCCCAACCCTCCAAGGGATGTGCAAAGGGCTCCAGTGTGTTGTCAAAACTGTGCTGACATCTTCCCTTGAAATTCCTCTGAAGCGACGCCAGAGGAAGAATGGCCACATTGCCTCAGAATTGGGCTCTCGCTGACGTGTGAGGGCCGTCAGCCTTGCCAGGTGCCTGCCTGCAAGTCTCCAGCTGTCTATGTGTGAGAGTCGAGCGTAGCTCAGGACCAGCATGTATGTCTTCTGGGAGTTCTCACAGACCTGTTGCTGTCTAGGAAGGATAGGATCCTTCGAATTTCCCCCAAGCTTTTCACGGGTGAAGTTCTGGCAGTCTGCATGCACCCAGGGTGAGAATGCAGCCAAATCCAGAGCCAAAGCTCTTGACCTTTCTGGCCTGTGTGTGCCCTTCAGATGGGGCGAGAGCAGAGTTTCCAGTGCCAGAGGCACCCTGGCTCGGGAGGGAGGAGGAGGAGGAGGAAATGGGCCATGGGGGAGGCCCTGTGTGGTATGTACCCTGCTGTCTCCATGCCATGCAGAAGCTCTATGTATGCCTTGGAGTGTTCATGGAAACCTGACCCAGCGTAATAGTGAGACACAATGATTTCTGGTAGTCAGGACAAGCATGCTTTGTGCATGGCTATGGAAAGAACCGGCTTTTGCTCATGATGATCTTTCCACCTCTTCCCTTCCCACCCTCTCCCTCTTGGTGCTTTGTCCGATGCATCCTCACCACATACCTCCCACTCCACTGATCAGCAGGTTGGAGCCATGTCCATTGTGTCCTCAGCCCCACAGCACGTCTCTGCTGACTGAGCAACCACTTTTGTGTCTGCAAAACCAGTATTTGTCCGATCTCCTGTCAGGAAAAACCATCCTAAGCCCCTAAATCCTGGCTGCCTTTCTGACTGCTGAGGGCAGCTTCGTACCTGGTGGACGAGCCGGCCGGTCCTTCCTCTGTGTGATCCTTCCTGTTATTCCACCAGCCCCAGAGGTGGCCTCCCAGCGGGGGACGGATCCAGCCCAGAGCCCCAGAGCCGCCCAGGCTCCATCCGCCGCCGAGTCAGCGGCAGCCCTTGCCAGTTTCCCTGCCCTGGGGGGACCTCAGCAGCACAGCAAATTACAGACTCCAGAAGTTTTGGCTGCTCCGCTTTGTGGTCGGCTGGGCAGAGGGAAGCGCTGGGTAAACATGGCCCTTTGTTCCTGTTTGGAAACCAGCACTGACATCAGCGGAGAAGGCGCCCGATTCCAAGGCAGGCTTCTCAGGCGGAGGAGTCCAAGGCATAGCGTGAGAAAAGACGAGCCTCACCCAAAAGGATGGTCAGGCTAGGCAACAGGGAGAGCAGCAGGGGGAGAGGAGGGCTGACTCAGAAGGATCGACTCAGTAAAGGAAACCACAGCTTTTAGTGAGCAAGGCTTGAGCTGGTCTGCTGAAGCAAAGGACAGAGAACAGCCCTTTGGAGCCTTGGTGGAGGAACAGGGAAATGGGCCCATTTCACCTTCCCTTGGACTCAGTTAACCAAAAACCAAAAGCTTTCTGTCCTGAACAGGTGACCGATTCACAAGTGTGGTAAATCCTTAAAACACCTGAATTGGAAATTTCAACCATCTGGACCGGCCAAATTCAACCAGTAAAGAAAAGGCAGGATTCACCCTTCGCCCTCCCTGGAACCCCACAGGAGAAGAGTGATAACAGCAGCTGATAAGGAAGGTTGTCCAGGACATTCCTGGCTTGGCTCCCCCTGGGCTTTAGAGGAGAACGCATTTAATAAAGGACCTCTCCGCCCGTCTGTCACCTCTTCCTTTTTGCTTTCCTTCCTGGTAGAAGAGCCATCCACGGTCAGATCTGCCTGGGCTCCTGTGGGACAGAATGGGCTTTACAACCCTGAAAGGAAGGGAGGGCAGGCTCTCCCCCCCCCCCTGTTCCTCCATGCTGGTGCCCGTAAAAGCACAGCCACACTGGGGCAGTTCTCCATCATCCGAGGTCTCTAATGGGGCCAGAGGTCAGACATTAGAACTCACTGCATAATCGACTTGATTAATCAAATTATTCTGGTACGGATTTCATTTCGATGGACCCGCTGAAGCTCTGAAGCCTGGGAAATCATGTCACACGAACCTGCAGGGGCCGATGGCAACTATGAGGCTCACCAAGAGCCTCCCTGAGAAGCAGAAATTCCCTGCTCCCTGTTTCCTTTCCGAGCCTTTAATTAAGTTGGGATGTGCAGAGGTCTCTCAAAGCGAGCCTTGTCAGTGGAAATGTCTGAGTGGAGGACGTGGGTGGCACAGGTTTAAAAGGTGGCAAAATCTCGGGATGAAAAGTTTAAGCACCCTCCTTTCCTCCGAGGAACTGGCTGGCGAGCTCAGTGAGCTGGAGGACTAGAGGTCAGGAGTCTGACTTCACACCACGTCTCTTGGGAGAAGAACTAACCCATGGAGCTGTGGGCAAGCTGTACAGTCCCAGCGCGTCCCCAGAAGAAGGGACTGGGAAGCCTTGTACCCAGGAAGCCCTGAGGAGCAGCCCTGGGTCAGAATTGACTTGATGGCACATATGTGTCATGTCATCCCTCACCGCTCTGCCTTCAACCACCCTCTCCGAGATGGCTCTACATAAAACGAACAGGAAACGAGAACGTGCGGTCAGTTCCCAGTCTGACTCTTAAAGAGGGAGGACCCCGTGGCAGAAGAAAGAAGCTGCTCTGCACCGATTGGTAGAATGTGCTGCCAATCCAGGGAGCCAACGCTCCATTCCAGTCTTGGTGTCAGGGCTGTTGGCCCATTTAGAAAAGCAAGTGCCCCAGTGCCTGAAGGATACAGGAATTAAAATTCATGGCATTGCAATAATGTTTCTGAAGCTTCCATTGACTGTCCCAGTACGGTCTTGGACAGCCGTGCGGGGGCTGTAAATCAAGGCCATTTGGCTCCTGCTGCTTCTTCCTCTTTTAAACTTTTTTTTCCCCCTTTCCATGCTGGTTAAAAAAGTACCATTAATTGGGCCAGGCTAATGCAAGTTCCTCTAATCAGAGCACTCTGAAGGAATCTGTAAAAAGGGTAATTATGAAAGGCTTCAAAATGGGAGAAGTTGAGATGGGAGTAGCAGAGGGGGGGGGAGAGAGAGGAGAGGACACAGAGAAAGGATCCCTGCCAGATTGCTTGCAACTTCTCCAAAGAGGCCATGGCTGGTGTTCAGGGGGTGGGGGTTGGGGTGGGTGGCAGGAGTCTCTGCACCCGCTCTGCTTGTCTGGCCTGCAGGAAGCAAGAGCAATAAGCTGGAAGAAGCACACGCTCATTTGAGGTGGCCGGCTCTACTTCTCATTAACTAGAGTCAACGGCTCTCAGCAAAGCTAATTACTGAAGTGAAGGATCCCATTGTCATTCCTAAAATGGAAACAAAACAAGCAGGGGTGACTCTCTCACACAGAATTGCATCCCATAAATTAAGAGATTTATCATATTTTAGCCAAGAATCCATCAGGACCAAGTGATTTGGTCCTGGTGGGACTGTTTCCCTCCATTTCATTTTCTTTCCAGCTGTAAAATCTCTCTCTCTCTCTCTCTCTCTCTCTCTCTCTCTTAGATTGTCCTTGACTGGAAATATATAAAAGCTTGACTTGGTGAAAATTTACACAGAATGGGAATAGTCGTGATTACCAGCTGGTAAGCCGGGGTCAAGGTAGCGTTGAAGGCATGGCTACAAATCCTGTGAAGAGAGCCTGGGAGCTAACCTGGCGCAGGGGACCAAGATCAGCTGAACACATGGCTGCCGAGTTGCTCTCTGGGCCCCATTCAAGGCATTGGCTTTAAGCCTCAAACAGCTCGGACCCTGGCTGTGGCACAGAACACCTGCCCGGCCGCACATCGGCCTAGATGTGAAGTCCTCCTTTTGAGGCTGTCTTGAGAATACCAAGGTCCACGTAACAGGCACCTGGGGTGGTCCCCTTGATGGGCACCTGCCACATGTCCCTCTCAGACCAGGGGCAGCCAGCCGGTGTACTCTTGGTCTGTGGGGCAGAAGGCACAGCGTGGAAGGAGGGAGCCAGAGGGAAGGATGGGCATCACATGGGCAGACGCATGCATGCAAGCAAGAACCTCGGAGGAAAGGAATTCAGGAGGGGATGCTACTAACCCCCTTTTTCCCTTAAGGACTCCAGAACACCCTCCTCTCAGAACAGTGACCCTCAGTTTCCACTGCTTTTAGGAAGGCCGTGAAGACACATCTTTTCAAAGTGCATAACAAAACTGCTTTATATCTGTTGAGGTTATTTCAACTATTTTGTTTCTAGATTAAGCTGATTTTAATGGCTTTTGTCACTGAATTTTTCTCAGTTTACTTGCTTGTATCCTGTTTTAAGATGTTTGTAATCTGCCTTGAGCACTACTCAAAGTGTGTACTAAATAAATAAGTAAATAATAAAAATCAAACAAAGCCACTGGCTGAAAAGATGGCAGCTCTGCTGTCTCTCTCTGTGGGACGAGCTGTTTTCTTAAATTCCTTCCTTTAGGATTCGTTTGAAAAGCAGTTCCATAAAGAGCAGCCAGAAGCCTTGTCCGACATTTATTTACAACACAAACATGCACTGAAAAGTCCTCTGAATGCTAAACGTGTCTGTGCGTGTGTGCGTGAGTATAGCACACATATGTGCACGTTTGCCCCTGAGGACATTTCCACTCCCTTTCCTGCAAAGCCATCGGTGGTGGCTGCCTTCTTAGGTTCTTTGGGTTGGAGTTTCCATTCTCCTTTAGGAAACAAGGTCTTAGACTGGAGGCACACTTAGATCCAGCACAGCTTGACAAATGTCATGGGGTTGCCCGTAGATCAGAGCCTCTCCTGCCGACTGTGGGGGGACCCCAGTTGCACCCCCTCCTGGAGAAAGAGCCCCTTGTCTTGGTGAAGTGCGAATCCATCTTGCCAATGACTCAGCATGGCCTTCTAAGGAGACGCCCAGGAAGTGAGGGTTGCATCGCTCGGCCACCACATCTCCATCAGATAAGAATGTTGCATCTATCCGGAGGCCCACTCTGAAGCTGGCCACGAGGGCCGATCAAAGCCAGAAAGAGCCTGAGGTCGGGTGGCCTTCCTCCTCGTACGCCTGGCCCAACTGCCAGGCAGAGAGCTTCTATCTCCCTTGGTGGAAGTCAGAACGGCTCTTCTGGGGCTTGTGCATAAGGAGAAGGGGCCTTGGATGTGTGCCGTCATTTTGATCAACCGCCCCCTTCCCAAGGCAACTGATTTCTTCTTCCATGTCAATCCCCTTTTCCTGAACTTCTCTGAGGACAACCCTGTCGATCTGTAGCTGCAGAGAAACTTAGGGCACCTGAAAGCCTTCACAGGTTTCATTTGGCAAAAGCCTCCATGGACGGCAGCCCACAAAAGCTTGAGGCCAAATAAAACTGGTTGGCCTTTCAGGTGCCCCCCCCCCCGCCGCCCCCGTCTCTCCTTGAAAGCATTTCTCTGCTTCCCAGGATGTGCCTTCGGATCTAGCCTTTCCCAGATGGGGCTCCACCACCTGGGGCTGGGGTTGAGGCTGATGACTTTCTTTCCCTTCAGCTGCAGCAGGCTCAGGCAGCCTCCGTAATCTGTGTGGAAACACAAGATATAAACATTTCGAGGAGGTGAATAAGAGCCACTGGAGGAACCTGACAGTTGTTCCTTCCTCACTTCGTGGAAATCGCTCAAGGCTGCCATCCTGGATCGGAGACGGGAACAAATAAATACAGCTTGCAGGCATCTGGGGCCGTGCGGAACATCCAGGAGACGGAGTCCTCTTTCGAAGCCTCTAAAGGGCTGCGTTCATCTCCAGCCCAGAGTGAAAAGGGCAGAACTCAGCTTAGGCTCTGTCATCCTCCCACACTCTTGCCTCGTCTTGGCTTTCATGACACAGCCTGCTTCTTTAACCCAAGGTGGGTTTCCCCACAGTAAGGCAGGTTCCCCCTCCCTCACAGACCCTAAGGGTTTAGAGGGCCCTGCTTTGGTGCTCAGAAATGCCAGCTTTGTGGGCAGGACTTGAGCAAGAAGCAAAGCTTGCCGAAGGAGGTGGGTTGCATCAGGCAGGGCGGGGTTGGCAGAGAACTTCGAGGCAGAGATGTGGGCACTGGAGGCCTCATCCTGTCATCTCTCCGCCGGTCTCTTTCATTATGGACTGGGAAGTAACCTCATTCCCAGCTCATGCACAACAGCTGTTTGGAAGGAGCCCAGTTCTTTCTGGGGCCACTCTGAAGGGCCAGCAAGAAACCTGTTCCCTGAATACGTCCCCTTTGGCTGGCCTCCTTCCTTTCCTTTGGTAGCCGAAAGGAGCCCCAAACTGGGAGTTTGTGGAACAAGCGCCGCTGCCAGGAAGGGCGGATTATTAGCAAACTGGAACGCCCGCAGCTGCTCTGAAGAATCCTGGGGTTTGGCCGTGGCCGAAGCTGGCTGTAGGAAAACTTTGCATGGCTTCCTCTCATGATGGGGTGTCGTCTTCAGTGGAGCCCAGACACCCTACTTAGTGGTTTTCCGCCAATAAAGCTTTTCCTGCCGTAAGGATGCCGTTTCTGAGGACAAGTCAAGGCCTGTCTTGCCCTCGCTGGCCATGAAACCCCACGAGGACTGTCTTTCTTCCTCCTTCGCCTCCCCGGCGGGAAGTGCTGCCGTTTGCTTCCCTCATGGGGCACATGCACGGCAGGGCAGGGCAATTTGTCCCTTCCTTGATTTCCCTCTGGAATCACCAGGTTAGGACCCTCTCTGTGGTGCTACCTTTTCGTTTCAGTGCCTGGGGGAAAACTCCCTTCCCTGATAAGGCCAACTGGGCTTTGCACAGCCTTCTTCACGTCAGAAAGGTCCCTGCATTATCCTCAGACTGGAGCTGGCTTAGACGTCCCGTGCCCCGTCTGCTGTGCAGCCTCTTCTCGGGCTCCCCAAGGAGGTCTTCTCTGAAAACCTCAGGTAAAAACAATTCCTTCCAGACCGCCTCATCTCGGCAAAGCCTGCCGTGGTTCCCTCCTTTTTATCCTTAACCGCCCCTCATTAAGCCTTTCAGGGCAACTTTATAGAACTCTTCCAGCCCTGTTCGGTTGCCTCACATCTTCACGGGTTTTTTTTTTTTTTTTTTTGCACATGTACCTCTTAAAATCAATCATCCATTTAACTGGTAACCGAGCCACCAACCTACCTGAGCCCAGGTTTCATCCAGCTTTTTTCCTGATTCCCCTGAACTCTTTCAAACGATTTTCAACTGTGAGGCTGAACCTCCGCTCGACTCTCTCCTCAGAAAGCCCACGTAATCCTGAACTTCCCCAGCTTTCATGCCTGTACAGAGATGTTTAAACCTCCACTGATCTGAGATCTTAACATTTCCCTTATCAGGGATTCTGCTGCCACTACAGACTCTTTCAAGACGGCTGGAAAAAAAAGGCTTCGCTGCCCCCCCCCCCATGCCTGGGTGGCTCCTTTGTATTGGCAAATGGGCCTCGACTGCTTCTCTCTCTCCCACCCTCAATTTCAACTCCCCCCATTTTAAATTTTTGGAAAGCAGCTCCCTGTAGGGATCCATATTCTCTGGGCTCCTTCCTGAGCCAGTTTTCCTCGTCTTCCACCTGCTCCATTCTATTCCGTCCTCTGTCACGAAATGCAACGCCTCTGCTCCCTTCTTGACCCTTCTAGGAGCTGTTTCCCATCACTTTTTAACATCAGAACATCCACTTAGGACTCTCTGCTTTTATACCCCACTCTGGTTCATCACACTCTTCGGCCCGCACCTGACGCAGGCACGTTCACGATAGGCCACCCCCCTGGCACCCAATGGGACTGTCCCTGTTTAGGGTGGCCGGGGGAAAAAGAGGTCGGGTGGCTTAGAAGACGACATTTCAGCCCATGAAGTTTGGGAGGCAAGCGGCACTGCTGAGATTTACTCTCCTATTGAAGGCTTGTCAGGATCTGGCCCGTACCACCCTGGCAGCCGCAGGATCGAGGCCAGCCTGACCCAGGAATGGCCGGGTGTTTGCAGGCTCAGGCCCTGGCCTGGGTAGCAGCTGCTGGGCCTCTCATGAGGCTCACCTGGAAACCTGGAGGGAAGGCCTATTGAAGGAGTGTCTCTCCCTCCCAGAACTGGCCTCAGCAACAAAAGTTTTTCAGCTGTGTTGTGCATCCTGCTCTGAGTGCCTTGCTGTTCCTGAGCTCTGGAGTCCCTGCGTTCCAGTGTTCCTGCATCTGCTCCTGTTCCTGTTCCTGCCTTGGCCCCTGCGCTTGCCTCTGCTGGACTCCTGCCTCTCGGCGCCTTGTTCCGGCTCCGTGTTCTCAGCCTGGCGCTCCCACCTCCGCTTGGTCACAACCCACTGCGCAGTGAGTGCCTTTGGACTCGATCCTCTGTGTGGGGGATGGGGTCCTGGTGCCCTTGCCCCCCCCCCGGGTGAGGGGCTGCCTGGGATCTCTTGGACGGTGACAAGGCCCGGGAACCCCTGCCCTCCTTCTCACCTGCTGGTCACGTGGAAGAGTCCGTGGGCAATCTCCACTTTATATATTCCACATGGCCCAAGAGTTAAGCCTTGCATTGCTGGCAGCGGATGGCATTTCGGGGGTTTTTGTAGGTTGCCTTCACTTCGCTAAAACCCCTGACCTGAGTAGAAAGACAAACAGCAGCCCAACAGCGTCAAACCAAAACTGTCATGGATTCGCAAAGCTTGACGAAGGACAGAGCTTGAGAGCTACTCAGTCCAAAGCACGACACACATTTCATAACAGTTTTTCTGCTGACGGAAAGCTTCAAGACAAACTCCAGGCAAGACTTTGACAACCCACCTGCTTCCTTGCAAGCCCGTTCCTTTTAGAACCCCCCAGGTTCCCTGCTAGGGCCTTTCCTCAGCCTGAGAAGGATGCAGAGGTGAGCCCTGCCCTGCCCTGCCCTGCCCGACCCCACCGCTCTCAGCCAAGCCCTCCCTGGCTCCTTCCCCGTCTGAATCCAGCTTCTCTTCGAGCCAAGCCCATCCCTTTAAAGTCTCCCACGGTATTGGCGTGGCTTTTCCTTCCGGTCCCGAGGAGCTGAGCAGGCTTCAGGAGGGCGGATCATTCACAGGCAGACGGAGCATTTTCATACATAGAATTAAAATTACAAAATAAGCACAATGAACCAGCTGATCTCATGGCTATGGCTAGCCTCATTCTTCCCCCATGCCCTTCCGGACCCATTCCTTGCTCTCTTGGTTGCTCCCTGGTGGTTTCCACTGGTTTCAGCTGCTCGTGGGGGCAAAGGTGGTTCTCGGCTGCCGTGGTTTCCTGAGAGCCTCCTGGTGGCTCCTCTTTATTGCCACTCCCCATTCCTGTCGTTTGCTTCACTTATTAACATCTGGTGCAGTCTCCCGTTCACAAATCCCTCTGTGTGACGCCGCCGCCTGTCTGTTTGGCTGTAAACCATGAGGCATTTGCTTCAGCCCTAGAGGAGTCGGTGTCCTCTCTCGAGGACAGCTCCCAGGATCCCTCAGGGTGGAAGGGGGACCCTCAAAGTGGCGCCAGAGGCCACCAGGAGGCGGTGGCTCCTTGCAAGGCAGGACAGGTGAGGAGGCGCCGCTGCCTCTAGGCTGAAGCGGCCAGGGAGTATTTTGAAATTTAGCATCGCTAGTGAAAGCAGGGAGGCAAACTGCTCCCTCTCCCTCCCCCCCTCTCCCCCACCCCTTTCCCCCACCCAGGAAAGGCTGACCTCGACTCTAGAAAATTAACAGACTTTGGAAGTGCAGCGTTGCTTTTGAGGGGGGGGGGTAATCGAGGGTCCACGGGGTGACTCTGGAAAGTGATATTAATGAGTACTGAGTGTCATTAGCTTCTGGTACAACAGGTAACCTATAGTCATTAGCTCAAAATGTAAATGTAAAGGTCAGGAAGGAATATTTCTTGAGGTTTGTCTACTGACCCCTGGGCTTTAAAAAAGAAGCAGTTCAAAAGGAGCTTCATCTGCGTTGCTTCCACTGTGACCCTCCACTGGTTCTTTGATTCAACTGCACTCACCTGCATAGGTTCTGGTGCAGCCTATTCAAGTGGGGTGCACAGGATGGGACCCCCACAACCCCACTCGGCCAGCACAAGAATGGATTAAGTGCAAGAAGGCACACACTCTCCCTTGCATCGCCGTCGTGCTGTGGCTCTTTGCTCGGCTGGGCCTGGACTGCGCTCGCGTTCCCTGTAGAAGTGCCCGGATGCAGCGTGAGGAGGGCGGCTGGGTTGCCAGAGACTCAAGAGGGGCGGACGAGGGAGGGCACCGGAGAGGAAGGAACCCTCTCTCTGCGCTGCCTTCAGCTTGAAATCTGCCTCTGCCTTGGCTCTTTTCCAAGGAGGAGGCACACCCTGGAGAGGACACCCTGGGGAGGTCCCCTTTAGGTGGCTAGACCCGGCTGACCGAGCTTGCTCCACAGCAATCCAGTCCTTCTGAGTTGCACATGAGCTGGAGGGGGAGCTTCCGGGTAAGAACTAGAAGCAGGACTCCCCTCTGGAGGGTGGACGACTGGGAACCCATCTCAGCAAGCCAGCAAAGCATGGAAGAGGCAGCGTGTTCCTCGGAGAGCTTTCCATGCACTCTGCGGTCCTCCCTCAGTCAAGAGACATCATATGCCTGTGTGTGTGTGGTCATCGTCAGAGCGTCTTCCATGGGGTCCTTTTCTCACTCTCAGTGTCAAGAACCGGCCCCCCGTTCTGCCTCAGAATCCACCCCCTCCGGCTCCCAGCACCTGATGCCTATCCTGGCTAGCAAGGAAAGGGCAGACGGTGGGGAAGTCAAGCACTGCCAGCTGAAAAACTTTCTGGCAACTGCTTCTGAGGGCAGGCGACAGCCCTATTCAAGCAGCACCCTGCTAAATGTGAGCCGTTAGATCTGGGTGGTGCAGAACCCCATTGGAATGGCAACTGTGATGCTTTTATCACAGGGACAGTATTTGCTGGGGTTGCCTGTGTCTCTCTAGCCTGGCTCCGGGAGCTCCATCCTTCATAAGATTCCCCCTGCTATCCATAGCTTCAGGGTTCATGAAGCAGGGAACATGAGCTAAGACCGGGATCAGGCCTGAGGAGGGATGCTGGGGAGGTAGATCCTGAATGCCACCTCCAAGGAGCACCATGGAGAGCCTCAGCCCTCTCGCCTGGGACTGGCAGAGGGGAGGAGGAAAACGTGGAGCTGAAAGGCAGGAGGCAAGAGGAGTCCTCACACGGGCAACGGGCTTGCTTCCCTGTGGACCCTCCCATGAAGCCTTCCAGCCCCACCTTAGGCTTCCAGCATCAGCAGCAGAGGGCACAGAACAGACATCCAGCATGGTTTTTGCTTTGAGGTGGGGCAGGGAGAAAGGAGTGGGAGGAGCAGCTCAGAAGGAGCGGCCGCACGTCCGACACAGGCGTGGTGCACATGAAGCCAAGTGCTGGAAGGGAACGGAGGCTTTCCCCCAGCTATGATCTCATCGCTTCATGACAACAGAGCGTTGGGAGCCCAACCCCTCTTCAGCAGGTGAGGAAGAGCCACCCACGGGGGCCCCACCTGGTCCCTCCCTGCACCCTATGCCGGAGAGGCAGAACCAGGGGCTGGGCTACAACCGAAGCAGTGACAGGATGTGAATGTTCCCTGTGGGAGGTGTGGGGAACTGGGTGCGACCGACTGGCGGAGGCGGAGGCGGGAGGGCTCCGAACAAGGCAGGCAGGTGAAGGAGGGGAGCCCGTGAGTGTCAGGGGCTCAGGACCGTGTGGGTCTCCCCCCGCCCTTCGCCTTGGCTGGGGCAGGAGTCAGAGAGGAAGATCAGTGATTCAGTACCACAGAAAGAGGCAGGCTCCCTGGCAGTCGGCGGCAGGCAGGCAGGTCGGCTTTCAGCCAAAGTGGGAAGGCAGCTTTGAGCCTTTGGAGTGGCTTTGGATCTTTGGGAGGGCTTTTCAAGTGTGTGCTGTTGTTGTTGCTGGTGTTTTTTCTTTTTTTGGGGGGGGGAGGCGGGGTTTGCACTCCTTTGATATCTTTTTGTGGCACCCTGAAACTCTCCCGAAGTGGCAGCAGCCGGACGCCAAAGAGAAGAGAAGCATGGGACCGGGAGTGTGTCCTTCTATGACTGACAGCCCTCCCTTCCAATCAGGGAATGCCGCTTCCTGGGCTTCTCCTTGGACTTCCACCATGCAGACAGCTCAGCCCTCGAAAAACCTTTCCGTGGTCTCTCTGGAGTGGCTCACGGAGCTGCTTCTCTTCACCCACCAACCTTTCCCACGTAGGCCACTTTGTTTGTTCTGGAGAAGGCAGCTGCCTCCTTCCTTCCCTCTCTCCTTGCCTGCAGCTTCAAAACAGTCCCTGGCCAAAAGAGGAGCCTCAGGCCCACCATTGAGCCCGATGTGGGAATGGTGCTCCAGTCCTCATCAAATGCATGAATGGACACAGAGGAGGACTGAGAGCGTTCTAGTGTCTTCCCATCGGTCGCCACCTGCGTCACCCTCTGCATGTCGAGGGAGAGATCCTGCCCTGGAAGGACTCCTTTGTAATCACTTGGGGGGGGACCTGTGCAGACATGAACCTTGCCAATGTAGGGTTCGAGGTCATGCAGGCAGCTGTGATTTCATGTACCTGATGGGCTGTGAAAGGAACATCTCCCTTGGGCCACAGCCTTTGTGCTGTCAGTTGTAACAACACAAGACAAGACATAAGATACATCCTGAAAGGGTTGTGCTTGGTGGGAGGAAGCAAGGCTGGGAAAGGCGCTGAAGAGCACGGCACCTGTCGAAAGAGGCCACAGCTTTGAAGATACAAGAGACTCACTGATAAGCAATCAGGGAACATGTGGGATCCAGGACAATCAGGCAAGAGAGAAAGATCACAGAATAATGGAGTGCTCCATTCATTCAAGAGTCGGAAGGGGCCTCTAAGGGCATCAAGTCCAACCCCTGCACAGGGCAGGGATCCAAATCAAAGTAGACCTGACAGAGGGTTGTCCAATTTTCTCTTGAATGCCTCCAGCGCTGGAGCGCTCACCACCTTCCGCTGAGGTCATGGCTTCCGTCGCCATACTGCTCTAGCAATTAAGATGTTTTTCCTGATATTCAGCCTAAATCTGGCTTTCCATAGCTTGAGCCCATTGTTACATGTCCTTCACTCTGGGATGATCGAGACCAGATCCTGCCCCTCCTCTGTAGGACTACCTTTCAAGTATTTGAAAAGTGCTATCCTGTCTCCCCTCCATCTTCTTGTCTCAAGGCTAAACATGCCCAGTGCTTTCTGTCTTTCCTCCTAGGACTTGGTTTCCAGTCCCCTGGTCATCCTGTTTGCTCTCCTCTCAACTTGTTCCAGTTTGTCGGCATCCTTCTTAAGGTGTGCTATCCAGAACTGGGCACAGGAGGACTGAAGATGAGGCCTGACCGTGCCAAATGGAGGGGGACTAACTTGACTTTAAAGAGAAGCTTTCCAGATTTGCATGGCAGTTGGATTGTCCGAAGACAGGGCAGACAGACAGTGGAACCCATCTGTGCAGTGCAAATGTTGTGGCTCACAAAACACACAACACAAGTCCTTCTCCACAGCTGGTGCATCTCAAGGTGATACGTGATGTTTTCAAATACAGCCTGGCTCCCAAAGCTACCCTGGATCGGGTGTTGCCTGCAGCCAATCCCAGCTCTTGTTGCATTTTTCAGTGTAACTACTTTGTCCCATCTTAGGCTTCCGACCACTTTCTGGCCGTTTCCCCATGTGCAGTTTTCGGGCAGAAGGAGAGAAATACGACCCTGGAAGACACTATGGATCTCTGGCCAGGAGTGGGTTAAATACTTCCTAGGATACTTCCTAGTTGAGGTCCTTGGCTTCCTTCCTCTTGGCTTCCCTCTGCAGAGTTGCTCAAGTGGCCTGCAAGCCATAAATAGAATCATCCTACTTTCCTGGACTTTGTTCTCTCGGGGAGAAAGGCAGCCAGCCTGGCTACTGTTCTGCTCCAGCATCCTGGAAGTCTTGCCTGCTTCCACAGTGTGCTGCTGCCGCTGCCGTGTTTGAGGAAGTGCAGTAATGCGCCGGCCACTGGGTGAGCCCCAGTAAAGTCTTGCATGCTGGCAGATCCCACAAATCACGACAAGCCCTGGAAGCGGACGGACGAGGCAGAGGACATAAAAACCGAGCGTGGCTGGCAGAGTGGGAAAGCCAAGCCGGGAGGGGAACGGGAGCACGAGGAGGGAGATGGTAATTAGGGCAGGTTTAACATGCCTGCCTTTTGCTGGGTTTGCAGCAGGAGCTTTGCCCGGCAGCTGCAGAAATGATTTATTACATGCTCACTACATTTGCCTCCTAGGAAGGTAAACAAAATGTACACACGCCGCCGTCCCATTTACTCAGACCATCGAGGGATGTGACCTAATTTCTCTGCTGCTACCATGTTTTGCTCGCCCGGATGGAGCTCCCAGGAAGGCCTCCGGCTCTCCTCCGTTCCCAGCCCAAAGCCCCAGAAATGCACTCCGGATGCCCTGGTCTCACCTGCTCCTCTCGTTCACGAGGCCTTTCTTTCAAACGGCACATTCAGCGGTTCAGGGTCTTCAGAGGAGGTTCTGCGCATGGCTTAAACTGCTCCGTTGGTGGGCACCGCCAGGTCCTGGCTGCCAAAGACATCGCGGAAGGCGAGGGGTGGTTTGTGTGGCACCCCTGCCAGACACAAAGCCCAAGGCCAGCCCCC
Source organism: Intellagama lesueurii (assembly GCA_037013535.1). Taxonomy (NCBI): domain Eukaryota; kingdom Metazoa; phylum Chordata; class Lepidosauria; order Squamata; family Agamidae; genus Intellagama; species Intellagama lesueurii. The sequence goes on along the minus strand of JBAJHW010000010.1, from coordinate 28,148,148 downwards.
TCTGCCCATGGCGCGGGATGGAGAGGGAGCAGGCGAACAGCCGGAAGGCCCCTCAAAAGGACCGGACCAGTGGGTACAGGAGGGCAGCAGGCAATGAGAAGGAAGGAGGGATCTGGGAGAGCCACGATGTTCATTTTATATGAGAATAGAAGTTACTTTTTGCTCCTCTAATGCCGGCTTGTCTTTCCTCTTCAGCCGAAAATATTACAACCCCTCAAACTGTAAGGTCAACTTTTGAGGAAAAAACCCAGAACGGAACTGGTTTTTAAGGTTTCAGTGTCCTTCCTCACCCCTGGAAACGTTCATTTTATAAGGCATTCTGGCCCACTGATTAATTTATCCACCCGCAATTTCTGTCCCAGCAACAGTTCTGTTTGGCCTTTATTCGTGTCCCCACATCGCGACCCCATTCCAAAGAAACGAAGGCAAACAAGGAATCAGTGATGAGATTCTCTTCTTTCAAAGGACTTCAGGGAGAGTCTTTTCCTTGGGCGAATGTTTGCTGAAGGTGGTGGTGAAAGACCAACAAACCTTGAAGGCTTCGATTGCTTCAGGCTGTAGCCAACCGCATACCCACGGCATACACAGCTCACTAACAATGACACGTATTTGTCAAAAACACCCACAGTCTCCGAAACAATGCAACACAGAGGGTGAAAGAAAGAAAAAATCCAGCTGTCCTTCCTCACCTTAAGTAAAGGTAGCAGGACTTTCATGTCGGCCCTGGAGCAGCACTGAGTAGGGGGGGGGGGGGCGCTGGCCTTACCAGGGAGAGGGGTTTCAAGCAGGGAGGCAGTGGGGCTGGCCTTGCAGGACTTGTGGTCAGGGGGGAGGGGGCGGCAGCAGAGAGGTCTCCCCTCCAAGCCCAGACTAGAGATGGGAACGAATCAAACAAACGGTGATTCGTTTTGATACATGATTCATCAAAGTCAACAAATAACGAATTTATGAATTTTTTTCCTGATGAATTGATTTGTCGATTTGTTTTTGCCTTTAAAACCCTTTAAAACAGCCATCCAAGCACCTAGAGGCACCAAAATGACAGAGAAGCTTCTACTGACTCTTCTCTACAATCTCTCCATGTTTGGCGAAGATTGGGTTCCAGACATCCAAGTTATATACCCACAAAGTGGGTCCCCCAGAAAGTGCCCTCTAGCAGCTGGCTTGGGGAAACCCAATCTTCACCAAACTTGGAGGGACTGTAGAGGAGGGTCAGTGGAAGTTTCCCTGTGGTTTTGGTGTCTCTCAGTGCCTGAGAGGCCATTTTATAGCCCAACAAATGCAAAAATCACTAAAAATTTGTATTCATTGGGGGATCGATTCACACAAATATGAATTAACAAATTAATGATTTTGCAATTCATTTAAAAATTCATGCCTATCTCTAGCCCAGACCTTTGTCCTTGGAGGCTACGTGAGCCTCCGGGCTTGTCTCTCTGCTGGGTTAGAAATGCTCACCAGGCAGCACCATCCTCAGTGTTGAAGGGTGATGGGCAATGTGGGTGAGCCCAGGGGTCAGTTTTCCTCCCCTGCATTCTACGTGGATGGTCACAAATGCAAAAATGTCCCCCAGAAAACCAAACCACCACCAGCCCAGAGTACTTTGAGGGATGTTCAGCTATGTAGAAATGTGGGCGACCTCTCCCAAAGGCAAATCACCCCTGCTGGAGGCTCCCAAGAGTGGCAGCTCACCATTTTCTGTTTGGGGAAACCAGTTCGTTTGCTTTTTGCCAGAGGCATGGGAACATCTGCTAAGCCTGGGAGGGGACGCACACATCCAGCCTAGTGGGAGTCTGGCCCGTGTGAGACTCCTCTGACTATCCTGCCCACCCAGCAGCAGGACCTGCCCATTTCCTGCCCTCTCTGCACCTTATCCGGGAGCATGGGCTTGATGATACAAGCTCTGCCCATCACCGCCGGGCGTAGGGAGGGAAGGAGAGACCCTTGATCTCTGGTGGGGTCTTGCTTGTGGTGAGTAGAAAATCCCAGGGAATCTCCTCGGCTTGGAGAGAAACCTCTCTGCCCAGGGACCTTCCCTGTCTTCCCCGTTCCGGGGGCCAGGAGCCCAGGGCGGGCCATCTCTGGGGCTCCCTTAGCCTCCTTCTCTTTTCCCACTAGTCTCTCAAACTTTTGCCAGGGCCCTTCAGGGAGAGGAAAGGCGAAGCACCTCGGCTCCCATGCCAGCCAGACTCCAGCCTTTTCTTCTCCTTTGTCAACCCAGGAAAGGAGGAGGAGGAGGAGGAGGCGAGGTGGGGGTGACGCGGGCATCTCTCTCTCTCTCTCTCTCTCTCTCTCTCTTTCCCCCTCCCCAACCCCGCCTTGCCCTTTGGAAGCTCCTGCTGGAGAAGCCGTTTCCCTCCCAAGTACAAAGGACTCAGCTCGACAGGAGCTCCAGCAGGACAAAAACTTCACAGAGAAGAAACGCGGGCTGAAGTCACCATTTTACTCCCCTTTCAAAGGCATCCAGAGTGCAGGGAGAAGAAAGGGGGGGGGAAGTGTGTGTGTGGGAGAGGGAGAGAAAGAGAAAGCTTTTGCCAAAAGGTCTAAAGAACAAAGGCTTGCAATAATGGAGCAGGTAGCAGAAGCGTTATTAGGGCTCTGAAAGGGGTGAGGGGCAGGGGTTTTCCTTCTTCTTTCGAATATCAAAACTATCCCACTGTACTGGAAACCACCATCTAGAAAATGGGATCACGACCCTCTCTGCCTCCAAGGAGCCCCCACGGCTTTTCCCCAGGGCCTCTTGGGAACACGCACTCTGGGCCAGGGGTGGCTCGATGCTCCCTCTTCTTGTCGAATCATAGACTAATGGGGTCAGAAGGGGCCGGTAAGGCCCATCGAGTCCAACACCCTGCTCAACGCAGGCATCCACTCTCACTTCCCAGCATTTGGGGAGAGAGGAGGACCCATGAGAGTAAAGCTGATGTAAAAGGCGTTGTGCCCAGTGTGTCTTTGAAGGAACTCCTGATCTCAGCCCTTTGAGGATGAGGCGGTGGGACCTTCTGGGGGAAATGGGGAACAGAGCATGAGGGGTGGATGGGTGGGAGTGGGGAGGAGGGAGGGGGAAAGAGATTGAGAGAGAGAGAGAGAGAGAGAGAGCATGAGCCCAGTGCTTCTCTGCCTAGTCTGTGGCTTGTATTTGGGAATACAGACCCTAAGGTGAATAGTTCTTGCGTAGTTAGTTCTTACACAGTTTTGTTTCTTTTTGATTTTGACTTTAAAAAGCATTAGGAAGTGGAACAGTTTTTTCTTCTTCTTGGCATCAGAGAGTATTTTCCTCAACAGTTTTGCACATTTCTGTAAAATGCGCAGTGCTGAAAATTACATGTGAAGCCTCCTTGTCATAGAAATCGTTACCTCTGAATGGGTTGTTTGTGTCTTTGGTGGCAACAAAGAAAATTGGCAACAGTGAGATTTCTTTTCATGGCCATATGTGTTCAGTTCCTTGGACAATGTACTTGTGCATTGTCTGTCTAGCCACACCCTCTTGAGAGACATTGGGTGAACAGTGGCCATGGCAGTCTTCTAGGGCTTCCAGATGTGCTCGTTGGGCTAAAGATATTGGGGAGGGGCTCCTGCACCACATCCTCAGAGAGGCCACTGGACAGATGTTCTAAGCTACATTGGCAAATGTGTTAAGCTGGTTGTTGCTAATGTACCGCCAAGTCATTTCTGGCCTATGGCCAACCGATAGCTTCTTGACCTCCAAAAGTTCCCATCATTAAAAGGCCCTGCTCAGGTCTCACAAACTGAACTTGAAACTAATTGGGGCAGCTTATTTTACAGTGAAAATTGGCCTGACTGCAGAAGGCAGATAATTGTGCAAGAGGCTCCCGGTGCAACACTCTGAATAGCCCCTGCCCCCTTGTGGCTTCCCTCCTGCCCGTGGGTTGTCTGTAATATTTTAATTTACCGGGCCAGGAGGAGCTCTCACTTGTTTCAGGAGAGCTTGCCTTCCTTCCTGAACAACCTCCTGGAGGTTCCCTCACGTCCCCAATTTAGCTCCTGCCTAGAGCGTGCTCACTCTGGATTGGCTGCAGGCGCCTTGGGTCCATGAGGCTGCCTATGGGGCTGCTGGGATGCCCTATTTAGCTCAGGGACTCACCCAAGCAGCCACTCAAGCAGCATCCGAGAAAACAAAGCCAAAACGAACCAACCAAGAGGAGCCAGCAGTTCCCAAAGCACCAAGTGGTCTCAGTCAAATACACCCAATGCGCCTTCTTCTCATGGGCCACAAAAACTCACCTCCTCTTGGCTTCGTCCACCACTCACACATAAAACTCCCCACCTGCTTCTTTTGGTCTCTTGTTTTGAAGGACAAAATCCTGGGAAGCCCTGGGACTCTTTGATCATCAGCACTTACCAAAAGCTCCCACCCTTGACTTGTTCTTCTCGTCACCTTGTCTTGGCCAGCCAAGGCCTGCTTACCTGTGGTGGAAGGAAAGGCTGGCAACACCATGGATGATGAGAGGCAGGACAGGGAGCCCATATCTGCTCTGAAAGAGGAGGCGGCTGCTGCGGCTGCCGCCTGGCTCTGCATAAACATTGAGAGCGAGGGATGCTCTCTGAGCAGCATCCAGCAGGGAGGAAAGAAACAAGGACGGTGCTTTCTGATCTGTTCCCCGGCCACCAACCCAAGGCTTCTCCTTGAAGCTGGTTATCTAAAGCTTTGATCAGGGCTAGTGCTGCTTTCATGGCATGTTTCTTTTTAGTCTGTGCATCTGAAAGCATGCCGTCTGCCTCCATTAATCATGCATGGCTATGAGAGGCCACTGGGTCCACCATTAGAGAAAGAAAACAAGGGAAACAGAGGAATGATTGAAATGGAGAGACCCAAGAGAGAGGCCCTTGAAGGAAGGCTCCGTGGGCCCCACCACCGTGCAGAGTCCCTCATCCGTGCAGAGTCAGACCAGGATCCACCAAACTCCTGTGGATTGCAAGGAGTCTCACCAAGGAGAATGTCCAGGGTCAGGTCTTCCCCAAGGCCACTCTGCGGTCCTTAAATGCCACTTAAAGCCCACCACTTTGCATCATGGAAGGGCCACCCAAAAGAGCGCGTGAGGCCGAGGACCGAGGCCAGGAGTTTGAGTTCTGATTTCTCACTCTGTACTTTGGCTTCTGGAGGAGTTCAATGGCTCTGGCCCGTGTGGGCGTTGCCATCTGAAGCCCTCCCTGGTCATTGCTACCCCCCTGCCCCCCACAGAATCACTTGGTGGTCACAGCCCAGACGGCGTTTTGGACCCTCTGGCCGGCCCAGTCGTATGGCCCCGACGTGCTTCTGTCAGAAGTGAGGGGTTTTAAAGCAAGCCCCCTGCACTGATGTGGCCGAGGGGTGTTTGGCCTCACCGGCCAAGCCCAGGGAGCCCCCTTCCCTGTTCCCGGGCACTGGGGACACCACGGGGACCGGTCTCACGGCCAAGGGTGTTTGGCCCATCGTGGCCCCTTGCTTGCCCTTGAAGGGGACGTTTCCTGTGTTGCTCCGATCGCTCCCAGTTCCCAGGTAGTTTATCAACCAACTAAAAACAATGACAAATCATGGTGACCCCTCGACTTGGGAGAATAAATTAGCCCTAATTATCACACTGGGTTCCTTTCAAGTTGGATTCCCCTCCCCCCCCCAGCTGTTTTAGCTCTGAAACGGTCCTGACCTTTAGCTGCCTTTGACGATATTTCACTTTCCCTTTTCTTTCTTTGCCTGCTTTCCTGACGGGGTGGGATGGGGGGGGGAGGCCTGTTTAGCTGCTTGCTGTTAACTCGTGGAGGTCATTCCCCCTTCTTGATGTCACAAAAGGGCAGACATCGTCTTTGTAGCTAAAATCAGTCTGGAAAAACACACACACAGTTTCGTCAGTTTGACGGCCGAGGCGCTTTCCTGTGAACCCTGGAACAGGAGGTGCCCAGACTTGGTTGGGGGTGGGGGGTGGGGGGTGCCATTCAGGGTTTGATCTAAATTCCCCAAGACCACCTCCTAGCAGCTGAAGCCAGGTAAAACCACAAACTAGAAGCCCCTCAAAGTCTGGGCAAGGAAGGCTGAGGAGTAACCAGACCCCTCTAGCTGAAAGAGGTTCCTTAACTGGGTGCCATCCACCAGGACGCTTTGCACCAAGGAGGACCCTCGGCTCTGCCACCTCTTCAGCCCCCAAGGGAGCAAAACACGGCCTGGGGTCTCCCCTCTGGCACTCCAAGAGTTCCCTCACAGAGCCTTCCTCTGCCTTCAGGGGAGGAGGGAGAGCTCAGTCAAAGGGAGGGCTGCAGCAGGGGCTCTGTGACCAGGAGGCCATGGCCAGCTGGGTGTCCCCTGCAGGGGCAGGAGGTGGGAAACACCAGAGCCCTGGCTAAGGACAGAAGAGAGAGGAGGGGGGAGGCAGGGAAGAAGAAGGGTCTTTCTCTCTCTCTCTCTCTCCTGCAGTGAAAAGATTAAGGCCCCTCCGTGCCCTGTCCTGTGAGGAATCTGGCTGGCACAAGCGCATAAATGCATGGCTGAGACCCACCTGCCAGAGTGCAAGGAGGAGAAAGGGTTTGATCAGGGGTCATTAGTGGGCGGCTGGTGCCTCTCGCCCAAATGTATGTTCTGGGCTCCCCCCTGGGTGACTCATGGGCTGGCTGTGCCCCCCTGCTGGCATCAGCATTCAAAGAGGTGTTGTTAACACTGGGGAGGGGGGGCGATTGAGGGGGGTGGTCGAGAACATGAACCCGGACAGGCCCCTTGGCCCTGCTTGGAGCCCCTCCAGGTTCAGGACTTCCTCAGAGAAAGTGCAACGACAGTCTCTGGGTGGCCTGCCTCTTAATTACAGGGTTAATGGGATGTTACTATCAGAAGAAGTTTCTTAACCTGATAATGAGTAGGAAGCAGCTGTAGCTTGGAAAATGTAATAATTGCAGAGTGGCGTGATCTGATTATAAGGTGTGTATCAACTGCTCCAGTGTGTTTACGGAGTGCCACAGAGTGAGGCCTCTTTGGAACAGCGCTGGGAGCAGCTCCTTAGAGGAAATGAGGAGGATGGGAGGGAGGGGGCAGGGATCCAGGGCAAGGGGTCATGGTTGCACGCCATGCCCAGGGGGGTGTTGGGGGGGAGGGAAGGAGGTGACCCAAGCCCCTAAGAGACTCTACTATGGGTCACCCTGGCACAACTTTTCAGTGGGAAGGACAGGGTGGCTCTGCCTCCTCTCCCCCCCTCGCCATCCCTCGCCTTCCCCTCTCTCGTGTGCCGTGCCTTCTCCCCATAAGCTCTTACTTCTGGACAACCCCTGGCGAGACGAGGGACATTCACAGGCACACCAGGGTCCACCTGAAGAAGGAGACCTTAGGCAGACTCTTGCCTTGCTCTCGCTGGGATGGAAAGGGTCAGTCGGACGCCGAAGGCAGCCCCCTGCCTCACGGAGAGGGGCTCACTTAGCCTCTCAGGCTGGCTGCCTGCCTCAACGTGCAAAAGCAGAGAGCGCCTGCGAGGACCAGGCGGGGCTGGAGAGTCAATGCCCCCGGCCAGCCACAGGTTGGCGAACGAGTCATTCCTGGGTGGTGCTCCTCGTGGCCGAAGAAGGCCGTTTCTCCTGCAGGAGCAGCAGGTGGAGGTAGAGGATCTGAGCTCTGCGGTGGCCACCTCTCTGCCTGCACCCCCTCGGCCTCACCTTACACATGGCCTTCCCTCCCTCCCTCCCTCCACATCCCCTTGTTGTGACCCTTCTTTCCCGAGCATTTCTGGCACAAAACTGGGTCCAATGCAGCTGCAAACCACTTTCCAAGCACAGCTCCGGTGCCACTTTTGCCAAGGGATCCCTCTTTGATCCTTAATTACAGGCGGTTAATGGCTTTGTGATGCGATGAATGGAATGAGTGGAATGAAGAGGAAGGTTCAGCAGAACCCTGAACCCCTTCTCTTCCCCCTCCTCCTCCTCCTCCTCCCTCTCAGGGGGACCTTGAAGCCCCCTCCATGACTGAAACTTCCCTGCCCCGGGTCTCACCCACCCTCCATGAGCTCAGTACAGGTTATGATATCGTGATTAGCGCATGCAGATGTTAAGCAAACCTGTGCCTTCCCTTGGCTTCATTTTGGCTCTGCTTACCCACCCACCTTTGTCCATGTGGAACTACACTGCCATGGAAAAAGCCACCCCTGGCCAAGGCGGCATCCTTGGCTTCTCGCCTCCCTCTGCGGGCAGGTTTTCCTGCCTGGTCCCTCCCCACTGCTTACTGCCCTTTGACAGATTGCTCTGGCCAAGACAAGGCGGGAAGGTGCGCATGGCAAGCCACACGCAGTCCTTCGTGCGGGGGCTGGGGGTGGGCAGGGTGGAAGAAAGTGTTATGTATCTTTATTCCTAAGTGCGGAGGTCGGCTGTCCTGAAAGTGGACCGTAAACTAGCTAGAATCGGACCTAATTGGAAAGGGAATCGTCCTCTTTCTTTGCATCTGGAGTTCTCCAAAGGGAGATGGATGAAAATACCTTTACAGCGGGGAGGGGGGAGAGGAGGTATCCGGGTTTTCTTGCTTCCTTCCATAAAGTGTGTCAATTCGTGTGTTTTTTATATACACTATTTGCTTCTTTTCATTAAAGACACTTTATAAGAGCCCATTTGCATGGTAAGTGGAGCCACAACAATTAATAATTAATTCGACACAATTCATCCAGAGCGTTCTCTCCCCTTGCATTTTATTTATTAAAATAATTAACCTCAGATCTGCAAAGGCTCCCTCGAGTGCTGCTGTCTGTTCAAGCATCTTTCACGGCCTTGTTGCACAGCACCTGGGGATGGCAGGGACCGGCGGGAGCCCCTCAGCCTCTGCCGGAAGAGTCGTTTTCATGGGTGGGAATTCACACAGAAGGACATTTCTAGTCTGGCGAAAAAGCCCATTCCTCTTCCATGCATAGAGAAGATACATATAGACACAATACATTCTTTTTTTCTCTGAATGGTGAGTCAGAATCTGATGGAAATTGTCTTCTTTGAAAACAAAACAAAAACATTATCGAGAATACATAAGAAAGCAATAGCACAATAAATTAATTTCAACATTAACTGGGGTTTAAATACATTAAGTTCTCACATGTAACTAAAAATGTCCAACTTTTAAAGAGAATCATTATATCCAATAGCTTAGTTTGTACATCTGAAATGACCTAACAATATCACTAACCAACGTTCAAAGGACAGTAAAACGACCGGTCGCGTTGCCTTCTCCCATTCACCTGTGCAGAAGAATCATTCAGAAGACTTCTTCCTAAGGTTGTAAATTCTTGCTTGTCTTATTCTTACATGTGAGCCGAGGTCAATGATGGACCCCGCTGGCGCGTCCAACAGAGTTTTTGCGTTAGCCAGGATGGGGTCACAGAAAGAAAACTGAAGTGGCTGCCCTGGAACAAGATTTCAAGACCTTTCAGGTGAAGGAAAACGGTCTCCGGCCACCTGGGAAAGACACCCTCCCCCCACAAAGGTAGCCTTTTCACACCTGCTGAGGTGCCTTGCCAGAAGAACTGCAGCTGGCCTCGATCCTTCATATGCTAGCAAGACTTATTGGGTGTTTCGGAGACATCGAGTGTGCGTCAAATAATGCACATTCCATGAAATGTTGATTGTCTCAAAATCTGTACTGCTGAAAAATTCATGTATTAGCCCATGTGGTAAAATGCTTCCACGAGGTGAACTCCATAAATAAACACACACATGAGGTTATAGATGTAACCGCTCTCCTCAAATGTCCACCCAACTCACCCTTGGAATGAAGTGACGGCAGGAGGAAAATCTAGGTGGGTTTCCAGGAGAGACAATAGGATCACAGACAGGGCTGTGACCACCTTTGTTCCTACAGGTAAGAAGGGAAGCTGCACCCGTCATCTCAGCCTCGTGAGAGCAACCTGTCTCAGCTCCCCGGCAGGGAAGGTGTAGGCACAACAGTCCTTTTGCAAGCCTGCCTGGCATCCCTGATATTCGAAGTGAGAGAGACTCAGATGGCATCTCTCCGCACATCCTCCTGTAGGTGAAAAGGGTATCTGGGACACCTGCTGTCCTCCCAGTGTGGGCTTTGCTTGGTTTCCCCTCCACAGCATTTATGCTCTCCTGCTGCTGCTTATCAGATAAGGGGCACCATGGTTTTGCCGCTTATCAGATAAGCCAGAGGGTTGGTTTGAACATCCTACAGAATCAGTTAATTTTGCACCTCCTTAGAAGCAAATGCAGGCAGCATTCTTCAGGAGAGCAAAACCTGGCCATAAATGTCTGTTTGCTTCTAGTTATTTTGGCTCACCGGCCGATATCTGTGGCTCCCCAAGGCCCTGGGCAACATGCAATACTTCGGACAATTACTTTTTATTTAATAAGGAGTAGCACTGGAGATAAGCAAACAACCCTTGTGATCCCTCTCCAGAGTATTTAACGAGTTGGGGAATTTTCAATATATATTCAAATTGCTGCAGCTGGAGTTGGAGCTGGAGCGTTTAAAGCGACTTGTGATCCATTTGCAGAAGGCCCTTCACTCAGGCCTGCATCTCCACAGCCATCGGAGGAGGAGGTGCCAGCTCACCAGGAGGCGATGGGTCTGGCCCAGGAACCTCCACGGGAGTTTTCTGCTTTTGGTGCAGTGCCAGCGACTGGAAATGGACTGCCTGAGATCTGCTCATTTTCCAGAAAACTGCACATCAAGCAGGATGGGGTTCTTTCAAAGTTCTTGAGGAGAGCCTTGTGACTTTGTGGTTCTTAAAGTGATGGCCCTTCATGTCCAGGTCATGCTGAGCAGATGCGGTGAAGAGGAGCTGTGGGTGAAAAAGGAGAAATTGGGGAGACAGACTAGAGGCCAGGCCCTGTCACATGAAGCCCTGGACATGGACCGAGACAGGAAAAAGTTCACAGGAAAACACCCTCACCCTTTTTTTCTCAAGAGGGAAGCCCTCCCAGGAAGAAAGTGTGGGTGGGTGGGTGGGTGGGTGGAGCACACCCTGGCCTGAGCTGCTTTTCCCCCTCCTAGGCACCCTCTCTTCCCTCTTCTAGCCCTGGGCAGCTTTGAGCTCTGGAGCCACTTGGCCACAGAAGAAGCATCCAGCAGCCAGGCCACGAAAGAAGACAGGCAGTCGTGGCAAAGGAAGGATCTGGCCAGCTGTGGCCACCCTGTGCTCTTGGGGATAAAACCTTCTCCTATCCCCAGGTGGTCTTTCCCCAAACGGGATACGATACGGCTCCCTGAGCCAAGCGGGCCCTTTAGCTTCCAGAAGAAGCTTGTGGCACATCCTTCCAGTGAGCGAAGGCTCATTCCTTCCCTTCCTCAAGTGCCTCACTGGCCCAACCAGTTGAATAAACAAACTGTCAGTGATATTTCAGGGATATTTTCAGACCAAGCGGCAAAGCGGCTGCTGGGGGATTACTCCTTAAATAAACCCCCATTTTAGAATTTATTGGGCTTTAATATGTGAACTCTCCAGACAAGCCGAAGAGTGAAGGAGTTTTCCATTGATGCTAAAATGCTGGGATTATTTTCTGTCCACAGACATTTTCTCCTCATCTGGCGCTGCCTACTTTTCCATGACAGATGAGAGGGAAACCTTGGAGTGACAGAGAAGGAGGAGGTCCTGTGAATAGATTTGCGTAGGAACAGCCTCCCTGCAAACTGGAGGATGGCTTTGCTTCACCTTCTGTTCTCTCCCCTCCCACAAAAGGTCAACCTGTCCACCTGTTGTGCCTCCCTTTGCCCTTGTATAATCCTGGAACGCCGGGAAGCGGATGGAGCCTGACTGAGTCAACAGTGGGGGATGCTTGAGTTGCATCAGTTGGGGAAGGGGGGGGGTCTGCTTTGCCCGGGGAAGACGGACCCAGGAATGGCCCGTCTTCTTCTCCATTGTCTCAGCCCTCACAGAAGAGACTTTCCTGGACTAGAACTCACCTCTGCCTGTGCTTTTATGGACAGGCTGTGCTGTGTTTCCAGGTCAAAAGATGACCTTCTGGCAGAAGCCGCGCCGATCAGAGATCGGTGGAACTGTGCCTCCCCTCCTTTCGTGGAGTTCCTCTTCTCCCATGTTGGGGCCTTTTCCTGGGTGGGTCCCATAAAGAAATTGTATATATCTCTCTGTGCCCATCTGGGGTCACATAAAAGACACAGACCATGGCTGGCGAGAATGCTTTTGTGCGTTTTGGCAAATTCCAGGCGTATCTCATCCCACTGTGCAGAGTGGAGGCTTTCAATGTACACATTTGCAAGTCAGGAAATGCATAGCTTACAAGCAACAAACTGCACTAAAGGCTTTCTGCATTTAGCCCAGGAGGTATGGATTATGTAAAATATATGAACAAATGGAATAAACGAATGAACGCATAAATCCACAAAACCTGGACCGAGTGACCTTTTCACCCGGGTCCACTTTCTGCTCAGGGTCCTGCTGTCCCAGGGTCACCCCTGCTGCCTTCTCCACCAGCTCCCCTTGCGTCCCGAGAGGCTCTCCTTCAGGGTCTGCACCCCCTCTTCCCCAAACGTCCGTCTTGAGAGCCTGCTGCTTCCCTGACAGCTGTGATCTATTATCAACAAATGCCTGCCCTGCCCCGCCATCACGGGATAGATACTCCTGTCTGTTTATACAAGTTTGAATTTGTCCGTATAAATACAGCGTGGAAGAAACAGTAGACTACTTATCGTACCCTGACAGCTGAAAGATTAAGGGAACCCATTAACTCAGGCAGTGGGCTGGAAACCTTATGCAGAGCACACACCTGAAAGACATTATTGGTGTCCTGCCGGATGGCTTTATCTCTTTGCTTAGGATTGGGCTTTTCCAGTTTTATAATGTAAACTTCTTGAGTAACGAAGCAGGCCTTGATTAAGTCTCTAAGTGTCCCTGGAAAAGAACTTATGGACTCGGAGCCAACCTTCTCTTGATTAGGTCCTAGCGAGTGAAAGAGGAAACTGCCTACCTCTCCTTCTCCCTCTCCCTCTCCCTGGTGGATCCATCGCTGTCAAATATCGGACAAACATAATCCTGTTTTCTGCAGAATACCTCGTGATAGGGAGGCAGAGCCTTGGTTGCAGAAGCAGTTCCAGCTTGGGCAGTAACCTTGTCCATGTCTCCCCTTCCCCAGTCCCTGGAGGATGATGCAGCATCCATCAGGAAAGAGCCAGAGGGGCTACAGGTGCAGTCATGAGAACAGGACAGTTTGGCAGCTTCCTCCTGGAGAACGGGACCTTCATCGGGCTGCTGGGAATCCACAGCAGGAGGCCAGCAGGAGAGCAGGTAGTTGAGCAGAGAGAGGAGGCTGGGGATGTCCGTGGCCTCATGCAGAGGAGGACCCCTGCCTGACCCACAGGGGCTTCAAGGCGGCGGGGAGGGGGGGAGAAGGCAGAGGCCAGGCACTTCCCCATCCCTAGACTGTTGTTTGTTTTCATGCTGTGAAGTGCTATGAAATCTGGGTGGCTGAGGGGGCGAGGGTCTAGAAATATCTCTGATAAAATAAATAAGAATGTTGGTGTTGCTGAGGGGTCCCCCTTCATGGCGGCCCTTCATGGCACCTCAGCCTCCACAGAGCTCGGTTGCCCCATACATCAGGCTCAGGCTACCCCAGTTGCCCCACACCTCCCCGCTTCATGCCTGAACAGAGGGGGAAATGCCTCTCTACGTACAGTATGTGGTGACCTGCCTCTGTGTGGGTGTGTTGGGGACCGAATGCCCACTTTTACTCCCGCTTTGCCCATGGACACTTGCTATAATGTGACCCCCCCCAGGGGCATGAGCCCCCGCTGAGGGCCAGGGGGCCTCCTGAACATGCCCCAATTCTCTTGGCAGATACCTCTTGAGGAACCCCTTCAGAGGGCAGGGGCAGAATCAGGGGTAGCAGTGAAGGAATCGTGTGGCTTCATACTTTCCATGTCAAACCTTTCCCACCTGCAGGAAGCAAGCAGCGTAGCCATTGTAGCCCTGAATTCCAGGAGCCCAGGGAGCTGCCTTGCGCTGCCCCCACCTCGGTTCCCTCCAGCCCAGACTTTTCTGGCACGCTGGCCCGGCAGGAAATGCTGCTCTTGAGGGCCGGGGGACCTTCTGGAGCCCATGTCCTCAGCAGGGCTGACCAGACCTCATCCTTCACCGATGGCCAAACCATCACCAGGTGGGAACAGCCTGTCCCGATGATGGACGCAGGCAGGATCAGAACGGATAACCAGCAAGGGGAACACCTTTGTTTGGCTTTTCAAGGCTGTGAGGTCAAAGGCAATTTGATGGCTGCTATAACAAAGAGGTAGCAGCCACAGGGCCGTGCGCTCCACCCACCCATGGCCATAGTTGTTCCACTGGCTTTGTTCAACACCCTTGCTGATTACACTCGCTCGCGGGACAGGCAAAGAATTCCCCCCCCCCAGGCCAGAGTGCCCCCCCCAAATGTCAGACGTGACTTGCTGGAAATCTTCCCTTGACAGTTCCTGCTCGATGCACCACCCAAAATAAGAGATCATCTCCATAAAACATTCATGAGCAAGTTTAAAATAATAAAAAATTAAACAGCCTTTTGCTATAAAGTATGAAATATTTACGGAGCTGCTGTTAGCTAATTGCATATGGAAACTACAAAGTGCTTTGTATTACTGGCTAAGTGGCGGGATCAGAAGCTGGTGGCGGGTGTCCAGCTTGGCTCCCCTGCCATTTATCGGATAAGATACACGAGCTGCGCCAGATTTCTCTCGGCAAGGCTGGAGAGTGGGCGGGCGGGAGGCACGGGGTCTTCACATTAGAGGTGGGCCAAATCCATAGGCACTGTTGTGACCCCGGCTTGGATTTTGCCAGATTCTCAGACTTTCCTTATTTTTACCTGGCCCTCCAACCCACCAGCTAAGCTTCCTGAGTTTTCCTGTATACGCTCGGTGTTCTCTTGAGAAGAAATATGAATGAGGCAGCCCTTCAGGTTGCTTGCTTGCTTGTCTCCTTTCGGCATTGCTTTTCCCCTTTTCTTTTTAGCCCAGATGAGCTGCTGTAACAACCTGCATTTTTCAGTTTCTTCTTGAGTGACCAAAGAATAGGCTGGATATTTTTATACACACACACACGGGGGGGGGGGGGGGGATTCTCATCGAAACCCAGAGCAACCAGATCCCTGGCAGGTCCCAGAGCCCTTCCTCTGGCAAGGTGCCACCTGCCACCGGGACGAACACCGCACCCTTTCTCTCCCCCCCCCCCAACCCTCCCCAATGCCCAAACACAATGTGACCTTTTGGTGCGCTCAGCGCTGTGTCAGATTGTTATCATAACTTTGCCTTCAGTCTAAAAGGGGTGGGGAGGGAAGGACACTGAGTTTAAAAACAGCCCCTTTGAAACGTGAGCCTGTTCTCTGCATTCCAGCTCCTGCCGCTGCTGGGAAGCTGCGTCGCCTTCCCACAGAGGGAGATCATCTCCCCGGCTCTGGCTCCCTTTGGCCACCGTGCCTTGTGGAGAGGCGGCCTTTTGTTGGCTGGCCAAGCCACGGGGTGTGATGCAGATGGGTTTTCAGAGAAAGGATGAAAAGCCCTTGGCTTGCAAAAAAAAGAAAGAAAGAAAGAGAGGGTTTATTCATTGTTCAAAATTCCTTCTCTCCCTCATTTTTGTTCCCAAATGAATGTGTTTATCTTCCTCCTTTTCTGCCCAGTTTTCTTTTTTTCCTTCTGTCTGCATCTCTGTACAGGATGAGATCAGGCTTCACAGACTTTCTCCCAAGCAAATGCTTCATGCACTAGAAGGTGGAGGGTGGGGCCAGGTTGAAGCATCAAGCATTTCCAGACTGAGATGCCAGAATCCTGGCCCGTTTCTACAGAAGCCCACAGGAAGGAGAGCCGTGCATCGGACCTGGGTGAAGCCTGAAGCCCAAGCTGAGCTGAGATCCCTGGCGCTTCCCAAGGTGGAGCAGCTTCTCCACCAAACAATGAATGAGAACCGAGACTGGATCCCAGATCGAGGTTCATGTGGGATCAGCCCAGGATGAAAAAAAAAAAAAAAAAAACACAAGAGGGAAATAACACATTTTAAGCTTCATTTCTCTGAAAAGGCTTCTAATCCTAAGGCATGTTTTCCAATGAAAAGCCTAAGGCTTTTCATCCTTTTCATCCCCTCCAATGCTTTGGGATTGTAATTTTGAGAAAAAGGATGCTTCCAGTCTTTCTTCTTTCTCAGGTAAAGAGATGCTGGATAGACAGAGAACCACCTGCTTTTAATTCTCTCTTGGAGAGAAGCTGGAATGGGGAACCAGCCTGGAGGGGACCATGAGGGTGCCATTGTGCCCACAGCACCACCCTTTGCTAGCTCTGCTGTGGTTTCTAAGCATCACAACTCCCCAGAGGTACCCCTGTGCCATTTTCCTACAAGCTGCCCCCCCAAAAAAAACCTCAGGGGCTGTGGGAAAAAGGGGAGGCCAATCTCCCTTGGTACACATCTCCAGCGATTACTGACAGAGGTCCATATACCAACCACAAGATGAGTTCAGGCTGTGCTTTTAGGGCCTGACCAGTTTAGCTCAGGTGCAAATCTGGATCAGTCGGCACATGTTGTCGGGGTCTCTGCATCCTTCTGGATCAGGGGAGTTCAGGCTGAGATTTACTCTACACTGGAGGAGACCCACTTCATTGGGATATCCTCAAATCTGACTAAACCGGCCCACATCAGCTCTGGATTTGTTACCCACCCAATCTTTTCTCCTTTGCTCTCACTACCTTGTGAAGTGCTCATAGTTTAGCTCATGTTTTAACTGGATTCTGGGCCTGTTATATTCATCATGGCTCTCTATTATGACTGCTTTATGTGGGTACCTATTTCTTTTATATCTTGTTTGGCCATGTTATTGCTGAAAGCTGCCTCGAGTTCTTTATAAAAATACCAACAACGGGTTGACTTCATTCCCTTAGGGTTGGATTTATGGATTTCTTTGCCACCTTTCCTCCAGGGAGCCTGACGTCAGCAAACCTGGTCTACTGTAAACCAGACCAGGTTTTCAAATGAAAATGAGAAAGCATGAATCCTACGATTTCCCTTCGAACTGTCTGTCTTCCGCTTGTTCAAGCCCTTTCACCGGGTCCTGTAATGAATGACTTAATTGGAATGTTATCTTCTAACAAAAATATACCAGGTCCCCATGATCAGCCTCTGAACGAGAGGACTGGAAAGCAGCCAGCAGGACCTTCTTCCCTCTTTCTCAGAAATGCCCCTTAACGAAGGACATGCCCAGATGTGTCAAAACAACACAAGGACTCTCCCCCCCCCCCCGCAAAATAAACTGTGAAAGCCAGGAGAGAGCAGACAGGGCCACTTCACTCATTGCTATCTATGTGTCAGCTTGAGTTCACTTTCCTTGAAGGTGACCGCTTTTTACTCCTCCACCCCAGGAACTGGCAACTGGAACCCATTGAGGGTGCAGTCTTAACTGGCTGTTTAAGGAGTTTAAGAAATCTGCCCTTCTTCACATATTGGTAAGCTGTGTTTTTCATGTGTTCAGGATGTAGGAGTTATTAAGATACCTCGTGGTGGCAGCTCCTGCCTGAGTAATGCAGAGCAAGAGTGCCTGGAAGCCTTTCTTACCCCACCAGGAGGGAAACGCTGAGGGTCCCCACTTGTCTCAAACATCCCCCCGTCCCTTTTAAAGGGCTCTAAAAGGAGATGTGGCTAATTATTTCTAGGCTGGTTAGGTTAATATCTGAGAAAATCAGTGGAAAGTTGCAATGATCAAATATATCAAAGGGGGTCATATTTCCTGAAGATGAATCCCGTTGGCTCCTGCCAAGAACCCCTTAGAATTATTTGGGAGTCTAAACAAATACATGCATGGGGCAATCCAATAAAAATACTGGATGGATGATTGATTATCAAAGAGGTTTTGACCAAACCCCTCACCAGAGGTCCTGAGCAAACCCAGCAGTTATTGGGCAGAAGTACTGAAACTAACAGAAGATGGACAACTTCGATGTTTTCATGAGTCTTTTCAAGCCAATCTATAAAACAGGAATGCTTCCTGAAACTGGGCTGGGATCAAGCTTTATTACATTACCAAAATTTTGAAAACGTCAGCACTTGTAATGACTGCAGAGAGGTAAGCTTAATGAGCCCCTTGCTTAAGGTTTTCTTGAAAGCAAGACAAGAAGAGAAAAGAAGCCGGCAGGAAATAACCCATTTTGGATTCATAAGAGGTTTGGATACCAGCAAAAAACCTTATTCCACCCACACGTACTTGGGGAAAGAGGTTGTGATTTGAACATGGAGGTGTATGTTATATGTTTGCTTGATTGACGACGCCTTCGGCAAAGTCCAGCCTGGCAAACGGATGGAGTTGTTGGCAAGCCAGAGTTTTGATTCAAGTCTTCCAGCTCAGCCAGAGTCTTGTTGCCACAGCAATCATGTCTCTCTCTCTCTCTCTCTCTCTTTTGCTCATTCCCTCATGCAAAAGTCCAGGCTGGAACGAATCCTCAGCCCTTTTTGCCAACAGGAAACAGCCAGATGTGCTGTGTGTGTAGCAAACACAAGACTTCTTTGAGTCCATTCCATAGGCAGGCCATCCCACAGGCCAGTAGTCCATTCCATAGGCCCTATAGCTGTTGGCCAGTTCAGTCCAGCTGTCCACAGCCCTTTTGCTCCATGTACCCTTATACCTTAAAAGCGGGACCTGATTAACAACGGCCACAAAAAGTTGCCCTTAAAGTTGAACACCAAAGGAGAAAGGACACAGAGACTCAAAGAGGGGCTGACACAGAGGGGCTCTCTCTCGCCCGCCACTGCTTCTCTGTTTGTGCTCCAAGGCAGGGGTGGTTCAAAGCTGCCTCCCACCTCAGAGGGGAAGCAAAGAGCTGGGGTGCCGAGCCACATCTGTGGGGCCACCGGGCCTCCCTCTTCTCCACAGCCTTCTGTGGGCAAGGGGCTTGTCTTGATCCAGCAGCCGCAGCAGAACCAGGTTTCCCTTTCTTTCCCATCTTCTGGCCAATTTGCTTTCCCAAGGCTTCTTGGTCCCAGAAGCCAGTGACATGCCCAGCTTTCCACCCTTAATTCTTCCCATGGAAGGTGTTGGTTATTGACTGTCTGATAGGTTTCCTCCCAAGCCTGTTTGCAATAATCCGTTCCAGCCCCTTGCCTCCCCCACCCCCACCCCCGTCTTTGGCCTCTCTGCCCTTGCTCCAGCCTTTCTGAACCCACCTTCCTCTTCATTTTCTTCTTCTCTCCGAGTTCTGCAAGTCTTGCCCTTGGCTGTAAGAACCTGGTCAAGCCAACAAGCCCAAGACCGGCAACCTGTGTTGGGTGTGACAGACGGTTTCCATATGCTCTGGGCTCCGCAGGGTCGCATTCCCTGTCTGTGCACATGTTTGTCAGCAGGGATGATCGGAGACGTAGGCACCCGCTAATGGATTATATCAGTTTCTCTCTGCTGACAAAGGGAGCGGGACATGTGGAGGAGAGTGAAATGTCAGTGGAATTCTACGCTGGCGGAGAGGAAATGGGGAGACAAAACCCACAACCTTGGTTCTCAGATGTTCGTATTATTTCCATTAATAGAACACCTCATAATTACAGCAGAAATGAATCTGGCAGGAAGTCAGAATTTATATGTAATGAATGCTCTTGGAATTAGGCCTCCAGGCAGGAGACCTAGGATATATTGGGGGGGGGGGGGGGGGGGAACGACACACTCCATAATCTGGAGATATGCAACAGCCACAAGATCCCGTTGAGACACCCGTTTGAGGCTGCCGAAGATGGCCAAGTTCTGCTAGGGGCACTTTGGAGCCCAAATCTGAGTTCAGAGTTGAACTATATATAATATATAAAATGCATGTTAAGAACTGGGTGGAATTTTCAGGCTTCCAGATGAATGACTGCCGGATGGGAGTGAGAAGCGGGAGATTGTATTGCCCAGGTTTAAACGTAGCTACTTGGTTATTGTTTTTAAAATGGATTTGACTTTGTTTATTTCCCAGAAAAGCTGGAAGAAGTCTGCAGGTACAATGGCTTCTTTTGATGGAATCAAAGAGGCCAAGTTTCAAGTGAAAAGATTTTTCTGCAGGAGCAGGCTTTACTGTGGGAGAGACCTCCGAGGAAAGGCGGCAGCCAGCTCTGCTTCTCAGAGTGGAAGTACATGAACTTTGCCAAGAAATCGCCTCCCGCGCAAGGTACGAAGAAGACCCTGACCAGAGAAAACGGGGCCCTTTGCCTCTCTGGGATTCTTGTGGCTGGAGGCAAGAAGCAGGCGGGCCTTGGAAATTCCCCCTCGTGGTGTCTTGTCATGTTGAGACAAGGAGACACGTCGAGTAAGCCTTCTTTACCTCCGGAGGCAATTCACACGTCCAGAGGCCTGCTGCTGGAGGACGAGCCCTGAGTTTGCAATATGCCGGGTGCCCTGGTGAGATTCGTCTGGGGCCGCTTGCCGTGCACGCTTCAGCGCCTGACCCCAGGTGACCTTGGCTGGCTCAGCAGTTAACTGGAAGCCCTGCAGGTTGGGTGGTTATCGTTCACCCGTCCCAAAAGATCCTAGGATTAGAAGGGAAGACGGCGTGAAACCTGTGGAACTGATACACAATCACCCGAGGAAATACCAGAATGAGGAGTCCTGACAGCAGACGAAGAAGTGGGTGTAGGAGAGGTTTAAAGGTCTCTCTGTCTCCATTTCTGATTTCTTGGCTGACATCTCCTTCTGGATTGATGATTGAAACAAAGTTTACAAAATCCCTAACTCTTTCATTTTCTTCATGGTCAATGTTAAGGTTGTGTAGAGTTCTTTCTGTAGTTATTATCTTAGTCTTCTTAGACTTCAACTGCAGTCCTGCTTTGGCATTTTCTTTTTTTCACTTTCCCTAACAGTCGTTTCAAGCTGTTGCTGCTTTCCACCAGTCATCTTCATATCTCAAATTATTGATGTTTCTTCCACCCGTTTCCACTCCTCCTTCATCTGACTCTTGTCTGGCTTTCCGTATGATATGTCCTGTGTACAGATTGAACAGATAAGGGGATAAAATGCACCCTTGTCTGACTCCTCTGCCTATCGGAAACCCTTCTGGCTCTCCATGTTCTGTCCTAAGGGCAGCTTCTTGTCTCCAATATAGGTTATGCATCAGGACCATCAAGTGCTGAGGGACACCCGTTTCTCTCAGAAAAAACCCACAGCTTCTCGTGATCCACACAATCAAAGGCTTTGCTGTTGTCTATAGAGCACAGGGTAAATGAGTCGTTTGCCTTAAAAAATTAAGCTCTAATACCAATATTTTGTGTTTACTGTGATTGTACTTCTGTAGGCTGTATTTGTAATCATATAAACTTTCTCTCTCTCCCCGTCTGTCTCTCTGACTCTCTCTCTCTCTCTCTCTCACACACACACACACATGTGCACACATACCCACCCGCCCACTCTTGCATACATGCATTCTTGCATACATACTCAAACAGCTGGAAAAATTGGTCCATTAAACACCATGACACGCCTCAAAGTACTAAGATTACAAGAGACATAAAACCCCCCAGAAAGGGCCTTTTGTTCAGCCCCTTTTTCCTGCTGTTGCATTTGAATAAAATCATCAGAGGCAAAGAGGAAGGAATAAACCTGACAAAAGGGAAAGAGGTTCCCATGGAAAAGGAAATAAAGGAGCCTTAAAATTCGACAGTATCTTAGCAAGCCAGTGCCAAAAGCTGTAGAATAAACTGGAGATTAGTTCTTGACTGGGACGGGGCGGTGGCGGCAGTGCTTGGGGGTTTTAGGGAGCAAGACAATTCCCCATAAAACATGTGGGGAATCACCTAGTGTTTCTCTCCCCCCCCCCCCCCTTTTTCTCCTCAGAATTATTTTTCTGGTCACACACTCCTGCTTCCTTGGGTGTTTGCAGTGCAGTTCCACATGTTTTACGTCCTGCCTTGGCTCTTTCTCCATGGCTCCAAAAATGGAGGGGAAAGAGGTTAAGAGGAAGGAAATGAAGGAAGGAAAAAGCAAAGGTGCCTCGCCCTCCCCACCACCAACGCAAGCTCAACAGCTCAAATGGCTTTGGATAAAACATTTGGGGATCAAGAGGGACAGGCCAGTTGCCGCTCTGAAACTTCCACCCGTCTAGACGAGGCGAGAACCTCCCGGCCCTGTCCAGAAGGAGAGAAGGGTCCAGCGACCGACACCGGCGGGTAGGTCCCTCCAAGAGAGAAGGGAGCGCTTTGTTCAAAGGGGGCAGCTGCTTTGGGGGTTGCTCTTGATGGTGGGGAAACTTCCCCTCAGCCCCTCGCTGCGCTCCAAAATCCCCTGGGCAGCCAGCCATGGGTGGGGCAGCCTTGCTGAGCCTTACCAAACTCGCAGGCCAGCGACGGGGATCACACAGGGCCAGAAAGTGCCCTGCTTTTTGGGCCAAATGGTTTGACATTCCAATAGAAAAGCTTAGGAATGCAGTTTTTGATCTCTCACTGAGGACCTGATGGAGGGCAGGTGTGGCGATGGTGCCCAGGTTTAGGCAAAGGGGAGGAACCCCTGCAGTAGATGCTTGTGGGGCCTGCTTTCTGCCTGGCTCATTCTTGACTCATTCCGTCTGTCGGTCTCCAAAGAAATTGGCAGACGCCTAGAAAATGTCATTTGTTCTTTGCAGTACGCAACATTTAGAATCAATTTAAGTGCACCCAAACCCCTAAAAATAAAATCGGACGACACTTGAAGATCAGCACCAAAGGAAAGATGAAACAGAGGGGGAAGTTGCTGCTGCTGCTGCTGCTATTGTGGTGAATCCCACTGAGTAGCCAATAATACCATCACCGAAGTCCTGAGAGATGTGTGGCATAAAACAGAGGAGAGTATTGGATTTGCAAAGCCCTTGAGAACAAAGAAGTCTCTGCCTGGCACCAAAAGAGGAGGGTGTAGGACCAAGGAGGCCATGCGTTTTTCCAGGTGGGGGGACCCTGATGAGGACAACCTCTTGGGAGGAGCCCTGGGGCCTCGCAGGCCAGCTCCAAGATCCTGAGAAAGTTGACAAGGGAAGGTGAACATGGGTCACCAAGCGCAGCTGCCCCACCAGGTGAGGTGCATGCCGGTCACTCACCTGGGGCACCTCTGGCCTTTGAACCCGTCACGGCTTCAGCCTCATCCCAACCTCAGGCACTTTGATTGCTCAGCAGACCTGCCTTTGGAGGAGCCTTCCTGCCCGGATCCTCCTCCACACAAGCCTCTGCTGTCAAAACGAACCTCTTCTTGGCTCTCCTTCCGCTCAGTCAGATTCCGAATGTCTCTTCAGATGCCGGGATCCGATAACGCACCATATCCCATGGTTAACCCCAGCTAGAGTAGACACCTGGAATTAAGGGGATTTGGGCAAGCCAACCCTTGTGCGGGAATCCCATTGACTCAACGGACTGGCTTTCGTTGGGACGACTAGCTGCCTTTAAGCCCCGAGGGAGCCCAAGTCAGGGACTTTTGCTGCAGACTAGCAAGTGTAACCAGAAAGTGGCCGTCCAGCTTGGCCCCCTTCCCCTCCCCAGAAGGCACGTTTCAAGGCATGCCTTGGAGTTTTCTCAAGGCTGTAACCCTCAAGGCACTCAATGGTTCCTAGTAGCGAGGGAGGTACAAGAGGCTCCGGGGAGGAAGAACTTGGTGAGCCCTGCCCCGAGGGGAGGGGAGCGCAGTCCTTCCAGGTGGCCCCTCCAGGTCGGGAAGGGCCATGGGTTCTCCTGCCAGCTAGCCACCGCAAAGCCTGAGCGGTCCAAACACACACGGGTTGGATCAAAGACAGAAACAAACCAGCAAAAAGCCACTCAGCCTTCTCTTCCTCCCCCTTTGTTTTCTTTGGCCCTCTTAGCGGCCCTGAGAGGTGGATTACAAGTTGAAGAATGACAGGAACTTGCTGACCAATTTTACGAAGTGTATATTTAAAGCTGCAATTAAAAGGAACGGTGCAAAGGCTAGTGTAGATTATGATGAAGGGAGATGGTGCCGGGGGAGTGTGTGTGTGTGGGAGACATGTTATTCATCACCGGCGACTGAAAGAAAAATTGCCTCCAAATCTCTCTCCTCTCTGAGGAGCAGCTCACAGGGTAAATTAATGGGCTGAGAGGCGATTGCCCTGGGATCCGACTCAACTGGGTGGGAGGAGAGACCTGCAGAGTGGCAAGGCAGGGGTGCCCCCTGAGGGAAAGACTTGGCCACCTGGGCCGAGGGCACCCGAGAGATGGCCAGTCAGCCAGCCCACTTGGGGGTGGGGTGGGGTGGGGGCTCCGTACACCAAGCCCCATAGGCCAGAACCTCTTCCCCACTGACTTGTGTGCATGTCACCCTTCGCTGTCTCATGAGCAGAACTGACTTAGGGACGTCCCCTGCCTGGCTGACCCCCGAGGTCCTGCCACCCCCTTCCCTTTCAACCCGCTTAAAATAGAAGCCTCTGAGCCTCGGGGAGGGGGGGTACTCCAAGCCTACGGAGAGGCTGCGGATTTTCGCGGCTGCTCTCCTTCTTGCTTTTGCCGCTGCGAGGTGCCTGGGCTGGACAGATTCTGTTCTACGACCAACCAGGCACCCCCACGAGGTCCAGTTAAGGTAAAGGTCTTTGGGGGCGCTGAGAAGAGAAAAGGGTGGGGTGGAGGAACAGAGCACCCAAACAGCCACGTCCTTCTGCTCTGGCACGGGCCAAGGCACCCCTCCCATGGGGCACCCCTGACTTCCAGAGGTGGGGGGTGGCAATGGGGAGTGGAGGGGGGAGGAGGAGGAGGAGGAGAAGACAGCCTCTCCGTGAGGCTCCTGTGAGCTGTCTGAG
This sequence comes from Intellagama lesueurii, assembly GCA_037013535.1. Classification (NCBI taxonomy): domain Eukaryota; kingdom Metazoa; phylum Chordata; class Lepidosauria; order Squamata; family Agamidae; genus Intellagama; species Intellagama lesueurii. The sequence continues at coordinate 28,123,490 of JBAJHW010000010.1, read as the reverse complement.
GTGGAGTCAAGCTCCACGATGCAAAAAAGGGGGCCTGGCTGGAGAAAGAACAAGAATTAAATCTAGGAAGGACTTGACTTGACTTAGGGAGTTTCTCTCATACACCAGCAGACCTGCCTTTTTTTGTTTTTTTGTTTTTAACCACATAACTGAATTCCTGGGAGTTGCCTGGAGAGGTGTAAATTTGAAAGGAAACCTTCAGGAATTTCCCGGTGTGTGTGTGTGTGTGTGTGTGTGTGTGTGTGTGTGTGTGTGTATTTGAGGGGAGCGGGGCAAGAAGAAAGCGGAATGCTGGTCTCTTGGTACAACTTTGGTGTCCCAAGCAGGCACCGCCACCACACAGTGTGTCTGCCTACATGTATATTAGAGCCATAATAAGTACATTTAGGATTCAGGGGAGGCAAATTCGCCCACCCCCTTCTGCTCCACATGAATCTTGCCCGCTGGCTCTTTGCAAATACGGCCACTCAGGGTCTGCACACTGGCTCACAGGGGGCAACGTAGAGGGGCGGGGTGGCTGGGTCGGCCTCCATCCAGAGCCGGAGAATAGAAGGAGCCCGGGGCCCTGTGTTCATCACCTGGCTCTGCAGGATCGGGGGCAGCCCTCTTTTCAAGCCTCTCAACCCCAGACCCTGGGTGCAGAACCTGACACTTTATTCCTGCAAAACACACCAACCACAGGCAGCTCCACCCTTTGACCCTCGGCTGCCGGCAGTTTATTTTGAGAAGTTGGGATGTCACAAACATTCCGTAACGCCTCACCCGCCGAGCCAAAGAAAGGCAGCTTCCTTCAAGCAGATCTCGTCTCACACAGGAGCCATGGAGGGTTTGAAGGTGGGTTGCCGACTTCCATTCCCTCGGGGCCATCTCCCTCTCCTTCTTTCTGTGTTTTCTTTTTGGTTTGGGCTTTCCCCCACCCCATTTGACAAAAGCATTCTTTTTCTGTAAATCATCCTTCTCTGTGCTTCGGCCTCTCTCAGGCCAGAATAAGCTCCATAGCAGATTATGAAGGCTTTGCAAATAGACAGATGAATAATGAGTAGAAGGAACTTTTCCCGGGCATGGAGGGGGCCACGGCCACTTGGAGGATGGTAAATATTTGTCACATGCTTTGAGACGGTTCTTTTGTCTCCGACTGCCCAAAGAGGTGCCCGCTGCTGCTGCGATTACCATAACTGGCTGCTCGCCATAGAGCCTTCTCTGGCCTGAACAATATGTGTGGCAGACCCCCAGACGGGGCACTCCCACTATTTCTGTGCAGAAATATGTTTTTAATACTCCAATGATGGTATGTAATATACAATAATTATTGTAACTCAATTTTTAAGATGCACTTTAGATTTCCCAAAGCAGTTATTGGATGTGAGTGAGATGCAAATGAAACATTAAAAACATATTTATAGCCAGGCTTAAGCGGCAGCTCCAGAATGTAATGCAGAGAGCAGACCACAAGAATCAGCCAGCTGTCTAGGAGACCTCCGCCTGGATTTGCCGTAAAAGCCATTGGCACTTCGTTAGCCCAGAATGCAAATCCTGTTAGATGGGATGGAACCCTGGGCTTTGCTGGCCGGCCGGCTGGCCGGCTTTTCTCTTGCCGAATCACATTGTTCTCGGATGGGAGACTGGCAAGGGATGCTCAGGGAAGGGTGAGAGGTCGTGGCGCGGAAATGGGGGGGGGGGGGGACACACATTCATGCTCCAGACTCTGGTTTTCCTGCCAAACTCAGATCCTCTTGATTTATATGATGGGGAAAAAAATCAGGCCAGGCCAGGCCAGAACTCAAGCCCATTTCTTCAGAAGTCAATCTCCCTGAGTTCAGGGAGCCTCCTTTTGGGCTGTGTTTCAAGAAAAAGAGTGCCAAATAAAACTGTTTTATCCATATAAACAAAGGCGACTACAGTAGGACTGCAGTATCCGGAGGAAATCGGTTCCAAGCCCCAGACCCCTGCGGATGCTGAAAAAGGTGGTGGAAAAAAAGATGAATGCTTTACATAGCATGGTCTGTGGCTTACTCTAGTGGCCACCTCTGGTAACTACACCACAGAAATACGCATAGATACATATTTCTGTGGGTTTTTTGTTTTGTTTTTTACTTCATATATTCAGGCAGTGAATAAATGAACTTGCAGATACTGATCTGGGCAACTCTTTGGTGGAGCTTTTGGACAAAGAGGAAGAAGACCAGGGCCAGCCACAGAGACTGGTGAAATGCTAGGAAGAAAAACAGCCGGGAAAACCTACAACAACCACTCCCAGGGCTGTTAGACAGCCTTTTTTTTTTTTTTTTTTTTTTTTTGCATCCTTGAATATTTTCCCTTTCCTTTGTCCCACGTAGTTCACTCAGCTTTACTGAAATATCATTGCACGGTTACAACTGGGAGTGTGTGTGGAAGGGAGGACTGTTATATGGGCTTTGAGTGGATAGGCCACAAAGTTAGGGTACTGTGCAGTAACACCGCCCCCCCCCCCCCGGTCCAGGTTTGTTTCAAAAAAGGGAGCTCCGAAACCACAGTGAGAATGTCACAGAATGGGTTGGAAGGGTACGAATGGTGTGTGTGTGTGTGTGTGTGTGTGTGTAGGCGCCAACCTGCATGCCCTTTACTTGTGCACAGAGCAGGCTGAGTGGCTTCTGCACACCCTTAATTTCTATGCAGAGGGAGGCCTCTTTGGATGGCATGAGACGAATTCCCCACAAAAGAAGAGGGAAGGTGGGTGGGGAGTTGTCATTAAAGGTGTTTTCAGTGTAGCCCCCAGGCACCCATGGGTGTTTACCCAGCAAGGGGATTTCCAAGACTCCAGGTCTCGGTGCTTAACAGCCCCATGGCGCGCCAAAGCCTTTTCAAAGGAGAAAGCACAGGGCCACAAACGCGGCACTCTGGGAAGTTCTCAACAGTGCTGGAGGGAGGGGGGGGCACAGGATGGGTGGGGGTGGGGCAAGGGTCGCTCTTCTACAGCCTGCCAGTTAAATTCTCTTTCTCCCCTCTGCATTCTGGATCTCACTGAGCAGGGGCACCCCCAAAACACACAGACTTATATCGTGAACCCCTGAGGCATTTGAGATAAAGTGGGTTTTTTTTGGTCTCAAACTTTTCTCTATGGCTCACCTTTCCTCCTCCCCCCCGCCCCCCTTGTTTAGCCATCATTAGCCAGGGAACCATCATTGCAACATACCCTTCCTGATAGCTGTGCCAAGTCAAGAAGGGCGGCTCAGGCTGCCCTCCTCTCGCCTCCCTCACTTCTGCCCCCCCCCCAATTTATCCCACAGCCAAGAAACCAAGAGGCTGGTGTGGACCGGGGGCTCTCCCAGCAGGAGCCTGCGGCAAGAGGGCTGTCTTCTCCCTCTCCCCTCTCTGGTCGTCCCGGTGCCTCAGCCAGAATGAACCAGGCATGAGGGCTCTATCGTGAAGAGAGAGTGTGCCCGCTTTCCACTCTCCATCCGGACTGCCACCAAGAGTGACAGTTTCCGGCAGATCCATAAGCCCTGCGCTGCTCCTTTGTCTTTTCCCTGGGTTAGATCAGCTCCGCTGCAGATGGGAAGGCCCTTAGTTCACTCTACCACCAGCCGTGGTCTTTGCCTGCCCCAACCCTTGTATGGACCAGTCCAAAACCAAAGAGGCAGCGGAGGTGCAGCCGAGGATGGGAGGCCAAGCTGGGCTTTCTGTCTGCCTGTGGAGCTTCTCTGATCTCCAAGCCACGGCCTTCTCCCAGCCCTGTGAGAGAACAAGTTGTTTTGTACTGTCTTGACCAGAGAAAAGAAGGAGAACAAGAATGTTTTCCCCCCATAAATAGCATGTTCATGCAAAGAAGGCTTCAGTGCAAGTCATGGGAATTATACCAGATGACGCTGGCTGTGGCAGGGCATGGACATAAGGGATCGAGGCCCTGGGAGGGCCTGCCTTCAGCAGCCTCTCCTGGCTCCTAAAGAGACTCACGTGGCTGGAGTGAGGAAGCCCAGGAGACCCTCTCCCGTTTGGGTTTCCTATCTTCTTGCAATCCATCCCTCCAATTTGCCTTCCAAAGTCCCCCTTGAGCCACCTTTTCTTGGAGAACCCAAACCCAACACAGAGATGGCACGCCAGCTTGGTTTATCCCTATCATCCAGCCAGCATCTCTGCCCCATCGTCCCATTTAAAGGTTGGCAGTCCATGAAACATGGGACAGTGTGTTTTCTGGATTGTTTCATGCAACTGCTTGGCTTGGCTTGATGGAGAGAAAAGTGCCCCCCGCCCGTCCACACCTTCAGGGCAACACTCGGCAGGCAGTCTGCTTGGAGGTCTACCTTCCGTCTCTCCCACCCTTTGGAAAAGAAAAGGGGTGAATCAGGCCTGCAGCTTTCCACCTGCCTGTGTCTAAGGGCCTGCATCTCCTCTCAGCTTCCTCGGTGTGCAGGGAAAAGCTGGCACACAAGAGCAGCCGAAAATCCCTAGTGGTTCAGATCTTTGTCCGTCTCCTGCTCTTTGTGAGCACGAGGAGCAGTCCGAAGCCGAAAGCAAAGGCTGCGCGCTGCCAGGCAAGAGGGTGCAAAAGATGGCTGTCTTGCCGTTGGCCGCCATCCAGCACCCAGCTAATCACGAATAAATTCCACGACTCCCAGGATCTTTAATTATGCGCTCATCTGTGGTTACATAATGCATGAGACAAACGCTTGCATGGAGTAGCCCTCCCGTCTTGTCTCTCTCTCCTCCTGCGTCGGCTTCCCACGTCTCTCCCGAGTGCGTGTGGGAAGCCATAACACTGCCATTGTTAGAGCCTCTCCCAGGCCGGATGCCTGTCATGCCAAGGCAACGCGCTCCGGCGTGTAGGTCTCCTGGGGATCTGGAGGAGGCGGGCATGACAGAGGTCCCAGGGGCGTTGGCGGCAAAGCTTTAATTGATTTTGCACCGGGACGGTGAGCGGAGGAGCAGCGGCTGTTAGACGGAGGTTGCTGTTAGATTCCGGAAGGCTCGGCCCCAGTGGCCCCAGTGGGAGAGGCCGTCATCCTTGAGGGGGCAGACACAGCCCCACAGGCATAACACGCCCCTCTGGGGCTCATGGGTGCCCATGCACACATGCCGGGCTCACAAGAGGTCCGTTTGCCCTCCTTTGCTCAGGGCGTGAGAAGAGTCTGTAGAAGAAACCATACTGGATCTGAACCTCTGAAGCCAAATGTTCCAGGACCTGTGTGGATCGGGGCTACGTGGGTGCTGTGGGAGAAGCTTTTGCTGCTCCTCTTTCTCTGAACTGAGGGGAACTGACCTGACCTTTGCTCCTCTCAGTTGAGCTCCTTTGCAACAGAGATGTTGCAGCATCTCTGTGCGGCAGGAAATCCCCGGCCAGATTCAGCAGCCTCCTCCTTGGACTTTCCAAAATCTGCTTGGATTCCCTGACCCTGTCAGGCGAGCAAAGTCCATCCGGGGCGAAGTCCATCCCCCTGCCTCCGTGGTGGAGGGGGAGCCCCTTGGCCCAAAGGGCTCCACGGCTGTCTTTTTCTGGAGGCAAGTGCTTCGGCTCACCTAATTCCCCCCCCCCCCGCCAAGTGGGAGCTGCCCTGCCCCTTTGTGGCAGATGCTTCCTCTAAGTCAGAGCCACTGGCTGGACAGGAGGAGGATGAAGCATCAGTGTGGCTCATGCAGAGCAGACGTCAAGGAGGAGCCCAAATGGCACCTCCTGCTTGCCATTGGGCTCTGGCCAGCCAGGATCCGGCCCCCACCCACCCAGGTCAGCCTCCGTGGCCTGAATGTGTCCTTCATGGCCAGGCTGTTATGAAAACAGGAAGAGGCCAGAGGAGTGGGCTGAGCCAGCCACAAAGCCAGACTCTGAGGGGTCAGCCTCTCCCCCTTTCCTGCTCTCCTGCGGATCCAAGCCATCTCCATTCGCACCGTGGGCATTGCGCATGCTCAGCAGAGGTGCCCCGTGGGACAGCTGCCACAAGAAGCACCTTGTGGGAAACTGCTTTATTCAGTCACTTTGAAAACAACAACAGCAACAGGGTGGGTGGTTATATTTGCTTTTCACTGGGCCCATGGCAAGGGGGTTGGTAAGCCACCACACCTTCTACCCAAATGCCACAGACTCCCTCCTGAGACACAAGCACTCAGGCCCACACAGGCAGATAGACACGAACCCACACAGAATCACACACACACACACACACATATACACACGCAGAGTCTGAACAGTGGCTGCAATTTAAACTCCCCCCACCTCCCACACTACAGACACATTAAACGCAATCACACATTTAATGTACGTAGCGCACAATTTCCCCCTAGAGGAACCACACGGATATATGGGGCAGCAGGCAGGCTACTCCCTCACCCCCAGGGACTATGAGAATTAAATCTGCAATTACAACCTTGATTTATCCTGATTTTTTTCCTCTTCTGTTTTTGGGGCTGACGTTTGAAATGAATTCTCTTCTAACGTGGAGCTTGTCTTTTCTGCTTTGCTCCCAGGAGTTACTTTGCTGGGGTTATTTATGGGGCTGATGCAAAAAGTGGTAGGGTGGTGGGGTTTCCTTTTTTTCTGGTCCTCTCTCTCTTTTCCCCTTCCCATGTTCACAAATTGAATTATATAAACACATTGTTTGGCAGTCTTAAATCCAAGCTGCCTGCTCTCTCTTTCCCCACTATGGCCATTATTTTTATACCTCTTTCGCTCCTGTGTTTTCAGGATCGGTCACTGCAGGATTCCACGGGCATTTCTGGAAATATAAATGACATGCTGAAGACCTCCATAACTAAGCACCGGGAGCTTAGTGATGCTCTGGATCGGTGACCACTCCTCCTCCATGGCTGAGTTATGGGGTGTCTCCGGTGCCCCATAGATCTCATTCTTCACAAAAGTCTATCTGCAAGATTTGCTTTTGACCATCTCCTGTCTGACCTTCCTCACTCCTGGGGCAGAAGTCACGGCCGTCTTTGTGGTTTTGTGCTCTCTCTCAGCTGACAAAATAGCCCTGCTTAATGCAATTTTTAAAAGGCCATTTCATCTGAACTGGACAATGGAAATTAATTGCAAAGGCACAAGAACAAAACAACAAGTCACTCTGGGCTTTGTGCTTTTGCAGCATTCCAGGTGAAAAACAGTTGCCTACGTCACCTATGGTGTATGACGGTGCAGAAGTAAATACACAAGCAAGCCATCGCGTGAAAGAGTCATGCTGTAAAAGTGAATTCTGAAAATGTGCAAAGATCTCGCATTCCGAGGTTAACGTTCAAGCGCCCCAGATTCCATGCGGCCACTTTGCCTTCGCAGGAAATCCTGGGCCATCGTCCTCTTCGGTGTTCATCTGCCTGGTGCTCCGGTGGCAAAAGCTGCTGTGATGATCTAACAAGGTGCCCATTCTGCACTGATTGTGTGATCTGTTCTTTCCAGCAAACAAGAGGGACACCCCATCAGAAGAACAGGAGAGTGGCCTTAAGTCATTGCATGGCGTCTCTTCAGGGCTAAGACACTCGACATTTTCTTCCCACCTCTGCATGGAATGCGAAACACAGGTATGCCCAGTCTTACAATGTGCAAACAGCAAATGAAGCAGTAAAATCATTACCTTTTCAGAATAACACACACACACACACACACACACACACAAAGAGGGTACATGCAAAGCCCACACAGCTCCTGGTTAATGAATCTCCACTAAACTAGATGAAGGTTGGCAAAGTATGCATTGCACGATTCTCCACCTTGAGGCCAAAACGGCAGCCTCCCAAGGAAAGATTTCTGCTGCCTTCCACCTCTTGGGTGAACGAGGGCCCCAGGCACAGCCCCCCCCCCCCCGGGTTCCGTCCGAAGACCACACCTGTTCCAACTGGCTTCAGCATTCTTTCTCCCTTGGTTTGCCAAGGTCTGAGTCACTTTGTGGTTGCAACCGGCTCATTTTTCTTGTTGATCTAACAAGCAACTAGACGTTGCGTTTTTTAAAAGCAGCCTTATGCGGTCCCTTTGGGAGACCAGCTCAGTTGGCCCAGGGCTTCCCAGCCAGGCTGGTCTTCAGCTTGGAAGGGGATGCTTTCAGGTTTTGGGGGGCAGAAGCTGGAGGAAGCACTTGGGGGCCCAGCCCCCACACTTCCAGAGAGGCCAGGATGATCTCAGGCCAATTTCCATTAAGTGGTTTTGTGTCCGTGTACACTGTACAGTATTCCAGGAGGTATTGATTCCTGGTGGTTAATGAAGACGTCTGTATGGGATGCTGTCTCTCATGTTCAGAAACTCCATCTTTGAATACCTGCTTCTTTCACGGGGTTTCATCCGAATGACTTCAGGACCGTGAAGTCCCTCAACCTGGAGCAGCATCTTCTACTGGCAATACTCAGCGTGGCTCCAACCGGTGGGGACAGAATGATCTGCATATATTCATGTACGCATGAAAATAAAATATGCTCAGTAAAAAATTAACATCCCAAAGGGTAAGGAACACAGACATCTTATGCGTGACTTACAAGACACTTTTAATTTAACTTTGCTCAGTTGTAGAAAAGGAGCTGATGGCAAACGCTTGCTTAGAACCGTGAGTTCCTGGTGAGGGAAGGAAGCTAACCCCAAAGGTCTAAAAGCCAGGGTTTCCATCGCTTAGTGAACCATGAGGTTGCCTTCCTTCTGGAAAGGCACGAGGCCGAGCAAATCTGCAGGGCCAGGGGGCCACTTTCAGCCTGAGCCCCACATCCCCCCCCAGCAGCTCTCTCTCTCCCCCCCCCCCCCAGATGTCTGTAAGCAGCAGCAACACCAGGAACAACTTAAGATAATTGGCCAAATCCTAGACAATCAATAAAACCAAAATGACTTGGAAAAACATGTTGATAAACTCTTCTCTCTGTTTCTCTCTCTCTTTCTGTGTGTTTATGATGCCATTTCAGAGGCAGACGGGAGGCGGTTGCGCCAGCAAGCGTTTGTTAAATACAAATGAATTATTAACTGCTTTATAAATTATTAAAGCAGATTCCCCCCCTTTTTTTTTTGGTTGGGTTAATGCTGCACACAATGAAGTTGGTATCCATTACTGGCTTGTTCAAACTTCTGGGAATAAATCCTCAATAATCAATAGAGCTTCCATTCATCTGTAGTCGCCTCCTCTCCTTCGGACTCTTTATTGTGCTCAAATAAGGATGCTTTCTATGCAAACTCAAGGGTCGGATTCCTTCTGCTGGTGTAAGTGAAGTCTTTCTCCAGCCAGAGGCTGGCCGTGCCTCTTCCCCAGCTGGCCAGGGAGAAGAAGGGCGGGGCCAGGAGGCCAGCGGCAAAAGGGCTACTGACTGGCTGAGTCACCATTGTGTGTGTGTGTGTGTGTCTCTCTCTCTGTGTGTGTATGTGTATCTGTGTGTCCCCGTCTGTGGTTTCCATAGAGTGGGTCCAGCCCCAGCAGCTGGGATGTCCTTGAGCAGGAGTCTCCAGCCTCCTGGTTGGGCACCAAGAAACACCACCCTCTGTCCACGTGGCCCTCGAGCACCCTGGCCGTGGCACACAGCACGGTCTGTCTCCCTCACGCACCCCTGAACCCCCTGAAATCTGGAGGGTTTCCAGAGAGGCGGGTTGTTTCCTTTTTGGGTGCCAAACAAGTCTGTGTGATTCCCTGAGCCTCTCCGAGCCTCCTGGGCTTTTAGCGACTGTGAGCATTGTGGTTGCCGCTCTGGATTTGTGTTTTGTATCTTGTGTTGCTTTTCTACCCTGTTTCTTAGAAATCAGCTGGGACGCTCGGCTGAAGGCACTTTCCCAGTCTCAGCTGTCCCATTCAGCCTGTGTTCCCTCACCGCAGCATCTCCGGTATTGTTCACAAGGAGACCGACCCAGGGGGCGCGGGCGATTGCAGGGTGTGGTGGGGGGGGGGGCGGGATGGCACCAGCTTCCTTCCTGAGTTGCCTCTATTTTCCCCACAAGACCCATCCTTCCTCTGCCTGGGGTGGGTGGGTCCTGATGCATGCTCAGGCAAGTCCCCTGCCCTGGGTAAGTGGGGACCTGAGGACGGGGGGGGGGGGGGGCTACTCGCAGGAAAGAGGCTGGGAAGAACCAAACAAACCAAGGTTTCATGGTTGAGAAATCCTGGCATGTACCAGGCTGACGTCAGAGAATGAAACTGTCATAACAGGGCCTCTCTGAAGACGAAAATGTGCAGGGCTGTCTCGTTATGTGAAAGAACAGCTCCATGCAAGACCGGCAGCACCAGATTCAAATCCTTCTGCCATTCCAAGGGGGTTCTGGGCAAAAGCACAACCCAGCAGAGCCCGCGTGCCGGGGGAGAGCCTCTGTCTGCTGCAAATCACACCCGCCGGCTTCTTTCCCTCACGTCCTGCCTGCAAGAAGGGAGAGCCGGCCGGACAGGAGCTGGCCAGCCTCCCTCTGCACAGGCCTGTGCCACTCCTGCCCGGTGCCAAGAAGACCAGCTTGCAAGGAATGGCAGGGAGCCTCCCCATTGCGACTGGAGGGCCAAGGGGGCCTCGGCATCCCTTCCCTGTTCCTCCTCTGGGACTTCTGCTCCCCCTTCATCCGCCCACCACGCCTTGTGGCAGCACACACTACTTGCACAGGGCAGCACTTGAGCCAGGAGGGTGGGTTGAAGGGCACACAATCTGGGGGCGGGGGGGGGGCAGGGCCAAGGGATGTTCTAAACGGATTTTTAAAAAGATGACTACACGACACATATGGAAGCACGGGTTTTCTTTGCCTGGGAAGAGTGGTTTATGTTCTTGTTGGAAAGCAAGGCATTTTACTCTTTCACCAGGGGCTGCCCCCCCCCGCTCGACCCCAGAAAAAGTGCCGCAAGGTCATCCTGCTATCTCTCTCTCTCTCTCTCTCTCTTACTCTCTCTCTGTGGGGGCTTCTCCTTGGCATCCCCAGCGGAAAGCCTTTCCTTCCAGCGGCTGCCAGATGTGGAAAGCTTGCTGGGGCCCCCCTGCCATCTCTCTAACTCTACCCAGAGAGGAAACTGGACGGTCTTGCTCGCTGCGTCTTGTGCTCGTGGGTGGTGGGAGGTTTCCTGTAGCTTTCCTGGAGCAAAGGCAGAGAGACCTGGAGAGACCTCTCTTTCTCATCCACAGTCCTGGCGCACCGCGGGTTCCTCTCTCTCTCTCCCCCCCCCCCTCTCTGTGTCCTGCTGGGAGAAGGGAGAGGCGGTGTCTTATGTCCTGTCTAAACAACCAGCTGTTTGTACTGGAAAGCTCTCCTGGCCGGATCTGCCCCTCCCTTCCAACCGCTTCCGGCATGTCCTCCTCCTCCTCCTTAATAGCGGTGTTACCATGGTGTGCGCAAAGTGGCCAAACAGCAGGAGCAACAGCTGGGCTCTCCTTCTTAGGGGATCCAAGGAGATGAGGCCAACCCCCGCCCCGCCCCAAAGGCGGAGGAAGCGAAGAGCCACCAAAGTTCTCCTCTGACCTGGGAGCAAGTGAGAGAGCGAGAGCCGAAGCCACCCTTGGCACGGGCTCGCCTCCTACAGAGTCCCCATCCCAGCCCAAGCCCATCGGCTGCTCACGTGTGGTGGGAAGGCAGCCACACTCTTCCCTTCTCATTGCAACGAGGTTGGCACAGAAGGCAAGAGCAAGAACCACAGTTGGGCACAAGGCCCACCTGGAAGGCTCCTCGCTTGGGAGGCGCTGGCCTGGGATCACACAAGCCTTTGTGGCACCCCTTCTTCTGTCTGCTTCCACCCCAGCAGCAAAGGAGACTGGCTCAGATGTGCGCGCACACACCCACCCCTGCGCACACCCCATCTGCCCTGGTGTGGGGAGCCAAGGGGAAGGGGCTTCCCAGGGCACAAGGGGGGCCGGCACCCTGTCTGAAGCAGGCACCCCCCCCCCCCCCGGTCTTCCTCTGCTCCTTCCCCAGGCCATGTTTCTTTGCCCCATGCAGGGTTTTGTGGGAGAGAGGGAATCAAGTACGGCAGAGGTGTGGAGGGAGGAAGCTTCCCTCCTTTCTCGAGCCTAAGAGTGAAGTGGAGGCCAGCGGTTGGAAGCAAGTGGGCCGCCCTGAGAGAGCCTCTGTCCGTCTCTCCCCCCCCCCCCCCAACTCACTTGGTAGCCTTTTCCTGCTGTGAGGAACTGAGTGCCCAGCCAGCCTTGGGCTGCCCAGCTTTTCCCCAGCGGGAGCAGCCTCTGTGTCTGCTTCTGGCATGTATGGCTGGGAAATCCTCAGCACAAGGAGCGGGGCGGGGGGAGCCCAGGAACTCCCCTCTGGGGTCATCCCTCCCGTGCGCCTTGGGGGTTGTGCTCCTCTTCGGCTCTCCCCGGGCCCAGCCTCCCACCCCATCCCTCGTTTGGTACCAGGAAGAGGACGTGCGTGCCAGGAGGCAGGGGCAAAGCAGCCGCCACCCTTCCACCCCACACCCAGTTGGTTGATTATTTCACAAATGTGGATCCCTGAACAAGCATCTGGGGGGGGGGGGGCAGCTGTGGGGAGCCCAACCTTTTGTGTTCTTTCTGGAGCAATGAGGAAGGAGGGAGGGAGAGATCTTAGGAGGGAAGGATCCTCCAAGGGAGGCTGAGGTGAGAAACAATGACTACTGCTTCCCTGTGGGTGCCCCGCAAAAGGTGGCAGCAGGTGGAGAGGGCAGCAGGGCCAGCTGGCCAGGCCAGTTCCACATAGACACCGAGCTCCTTTGCCTGGATTCCTCTTGGGCTCCTTTCCACCCTCAGTTGGCCTAGAAGCTGTGGTTTTTTTTTTGGGTGGGTGGGTGGGGGTGGTCCCTGCCAAGCCTGTGACCCTGCAAGACCCTGCCCCATGATATCTCCCTTCCTCTGATTTCAGGTTTAGGCCCTGAAATCTCACTGGGTGGGATGTTGCTGGTCTCTAGACTGCCTCTAATTCTGGAGGCTCCACTCAGTGTGCCATCTCATCTTCAGATAAAGCCCCCCACCCCACCCTTAGAAGCCCTGGGTATGTGCGCAAGGGTGAACGGCAAGGGCCAGCTGGGCAACATGGGAGGAAAGAGTTCCTTGCAGCTGCCGGGTATCTGCTTGGCTGAGTCAACAAAGTACAGGAGGGAGTGAAGCAAAAGGAGTTTAGCTTTTGGCACAGGCCTTCTTCAGTGGCAATCCACAGGAGCTCAGGCTAAATAATAAAATAAATGTATATTCTCAAAGGCATCATGAGACTCCTTCTTTTTTGTGCGTCTCAAAAAATAGTGGCGTGACTTCTTTGAAAACTCAAAAAGGGGAAGAAAAAAACCCACCACAGTTTCTTCCTGTAAAGTCTCTTGAATGAAAGATGTCATGTGGAAACCAACAGGGAGGTTTTTGGCAGCCCTGTGAAAACATAGATGTTGAGTGTTTTATGTGAGATCCGTGGCATCACTTTAAGTTTCTGCTTTCCTTTCCTTTCCTTTCTAATATCCAGTCACTTCCTTTATCCTGGGGCTGATCCTTCACCTGTTTATTGTTCTCTTCACATCCAAGTAAAAATGAATATCTTAGAAGTACCAGTGAGCACGTCATAGATGGATAAAGAGGCACCCTGAAGATCTGCAGCCACAGCTAGACTCTGGGAAATCTCTCCTCGAAGAACTAAGCCAAAAGTAATAAAGGCAAACTATGAATGTGGCAAAAGTAGCCCCTTTGGCTCCCATAACATTTGTGATCAGGGCAAACGCAGGGCGGGACTGAGTCGTGAACCAACGGAATGATGCCCCCGGCTTGGTTCAGGATTCTGGATCATGGCCCTCAGTGTCTGAACACCCAAATGTAGAACAAGTGGGAAAAACAGAGAGATTGGGAGCCCGGGGGGGGGGGGACAGGGGTCTTCTGCTGTGGCTGTGAAGCTCACAGTGTCTCACTCTGAGTGAGAAAGCAAGAGAGGAAAAAGTGTATGGTTCTTAGGCTGGGGCCTCTCCACAAGAGACATATTCTGGAGAAAAATAGCGTGTGATGGCTCTACTGTTCCCTGTGCAGGAAAAGGAAAGCCCCCTCCTGGGCAGGAGAGAGTTTTGCCTTGCCCTGAACGGACACCTTTCCGCGTCTTCGCCGCCTCCCTTCTTGCCTGTCCGAAGGCTGCGGGTCCTGTTCTCGGGCTCCCTTTCCTCCCTCCGTCTTCTGTGGAGATTCCTTATGGGGGTTGCTCTCTTGGCCGGAGAAAGGGAGGCTCACTGGGGTCCTTCTGCTTCCGCCAGCACAAGCACCCTCAGGGAAACGGGCTTCTATAGGGCCTTTTGGAAAGGAGGCTGCAACCTGGAAAAAAAAGGGATGGCATGCAAAGCAACTCTCACAGCTTCCCGTGACGTCCGCTTTATCGTGTTTTGAACTGGCTCCCAACGCGCGCTATTTAAAAGCGTAGAAGGGCTTCCTCGGTGGTCAGCCAGGGCAAATGCAGCCTTCATTCTCTGCAGGACTCACCTCTTCGGTGGGCAGCTGGACGCTGGAGGGTACGTCCTGGTGGCAGTGGTCTTGGCACTGGTTGTCTCTGGTGGCTGGAAAGCGCCCTGCTGCTGCTGCTCACACGCTCTTCCTCCTCCTCCTCCTCCTCTTCTTTTCCTACCTCTGTCACCGTCCAGCCACCTGCTGGACAAGCAAGCCCTGTGGAAGAGGAAGGACAACGGAGCCCTTGGCGGACACCCCACCTGCTCGAAGGGCGGCAAGAACGGAGCTGCTGGAGCTGAACTGCCCCCCCTGCCCCCCACCCCCTGCAGGAAAGGAAATCATTGCCAGGCGGCCCGTGCTGGGAGGCTTCCTGGCTCCCTTGGCCCTGGACAACTGTCCCTGTTCTTGCTAAGGGGTGGAGTGGGGAGTGTCAGGCAGCCACTCACTCCATTTTCACCGCATTAAAACAGGGCGTACGTTGGGAGCGATTCCGCTCCTGTTTGCAGGCAACCTGCGGTAAAACGCTTGCTGGGGGTTACCTGCAAGTGTGCAGGTTCTGCCAGAAGGAGGGCTCTTTTGTCCTGCTTTCTCTCTGCAGGGAATGCCAGGAACAACACAGCACATGGGTTTTTCTTTTTTCTTTTGCTGGTTATTCCCCGTTCAATAGTCACAAGCACAGCCCAAAGCCGCTGCACGGTGTCAGTGACTGATGCTCCTCTTTCTTTGAGGGGGGAAAAGGCTTTCCAATAGGTTGTGTAAACTTTGGAGGAAAGCTGTTGCAATCCCATTGCTACAGATGATGGGGAGTTAAGGTGGATGGAGAACACCTTTTGGCAAGGGACAGAGCATTGGCCGCGGAGGAAGGAGTAACTGACATTAACTTTCTGCAGCCTCGTTGCTCCATGTGTCAAGCAGTGTCATTTTCTTCAGCCGGGAGCAGATTTGCTGCAGGAACGCCCGGATCTCTGGAAGGTGTGGGAGGCGGGAGGCTCCTTTCCAGTTGGGAGGCGAGGCAGGCCATCCGGCGGAGGTCTTCTGGGGTCTTCTGCCTCCCCAGGTGGGGTTTGGCCTGAACAGCATCTTCATTTATTAAAGCGTGCCTCTCCTCAGCTACAGGCGATGTTGCACGTTCTGAAAACATCCAGACATGTTCCACCCCAAAGGAGAGACGAACGGCAGCTTTGCTTCCTCACCCAGCAGTAAACAGGCCTCAAAGGCACCGTGCCTCCTCTGCAGACTTCGTTGCGATCCGGGTTAATTAAATTTGTGCTGAGGGCCTCCAATGGAGAGCAGGATCGCTGGGTGCTCCTGGGCACAAAGCCCTGCCCCGGCCCCCTTCGGGCCACCCCACCCAGCCTCACACCCACACCCACAGGTCAGCCGCGAAAAGCAGGGCTTGTGCCCTCTCAGAGTTTAGGGGAGGGTCGGGGGCAGAGCAGCACCTGCTTTGCATGCCGAAGGGGGTGAGGGGGCGACGTTAAATTGGAAAGACACGTGCACACTGCGCTGACACGATGCTGAAAGCCGTGAGTAGCCAGGCCTTCTCAGACAAAGCCAAGAGTTCTGGGATACAGGGAGGGGAGATGCCCACCCAAGGTCACCAAGCCAGCCTCCTTCTCACGGGTTTGACAGAGCAAGACTCCACACCTAGACTGCCCCCCCCACACACACACACCACATATCAATGAGATGTCCTGGCCTTCCATGAAAACAAGAACATGGTCTCATTTCCCCCCTTTCTCTCTCTCTCTCTCTCACTCACTCAGTTTTTTTCTTTTTCTTTGCCCATTGCTCCTGCACAGGAAACCAGAAAGTTCTCAGGACCCTTCCTAGTGAGTTCTGTGAAAGAAGGATTCCATCCTATACAGGAATGTCAGCAAATTTGCTTCCTCTGCTCTTTCTAGGTGGCTCCTGCTCCAGAGAGGCATCAGTCCTGTGCAGGAATTGCAGTAACCCCACGTAGTCTGGCTCTTCCTTCAGAAAGCAAGCAAGCAAGCAAGATGACTGAGAAACTTCATCAAGGTCCCACAAGCTTTTCTGCTGGATTTCAGAGAAGGTAAAAAACAAAGACCTTGCGCAGAGAAATCTCTCTGCAAGAACTAAAGAGCGAGGCTGCTTTTGCCATTCCTCTCTGAGAGGAAGAAGCTGCAAGATTCACATCCCTGCTGACTCCAGGCGGAAACAATGGAAGTTGGGGCGCTGTGTATGAAACATGCAGCTCCCCCAGGAAGGAGGGGGAGGGAGGGCTCAGTCCTGCTCCTGCATGATCAGATGACTATTCCAGAGGCCGGGAAAGAACAGAGCGGAACAATGCATGTCAGGCTTAATCATGGTGGAAAGGGGGAAGAAGAGAGACCTGGAAGGCTCCTTCTTTTGCAAATAATGTTAGAGCCATGAAATTGGGAAGGTGCCTGCCAGCTTCCAAGGCAGGAATTAGTAGGTTCCACAGCTGCCGGGTCTGCTGCAGGTAACAGTAATCCATATTGGGAGTGAAAGGCAGAAGGAGGAAGCGGTTGGAGCTGCAGATGAGACGGGACATTCTTCTCCTTCTTCCTCCCCGCAAGGGGCATTCGAGAGTCGTCCTTTCCTCGAGGGCCATTCATAACGTCCAGACCTTTCTCGGGCTCCCGAGGAGGCTGGGATGGCTTCCAACAGCACATCTCCTTACAGCTGTGTATAGCATCAGCGGCGGGGCTTCTCCATAAAATAATGGCCTTCCAGGTTTTTTGTAATAAAAACTGTGCATAATCAATGCATACTGAGGACCATTTGCTGAATCATTCACTAGAGCTGCCCTGTGTCCTGCTCAAAGGCCTGGAAG
The DNA here is from genome assembly GCA_037013535.1 of Intellagama lesueurii. NCBI lineage: Eukaryota > Metazoa > Chordata > Lepidosauria > Squamata > Agamidae > Intellagama > Intellagama lesueurii. Next base: position 28,106,410 of record JBAJHW010000010.1, on the reverse strand, counting down.
AAGAAGGGAATGCCATATTCAAAACCTACAAACTCCTGGCATGGGGAGTGCTGGAGTTCCAAGTGCCAAGGTGAGCTCAGAAGACTGGCAGATGTCTGTCATCTGTTGGATGGAAAGGCCAGCTCAATCCAAGAATCTCCTGCTTCATGTTTCCCCAAAAGCTCATAGGCAACGAGAAGATCCCTGTAGACTTCAGGGTTATCATAACTCAATTCCCAGGTTTCCTGTTTCTTTGGGCACATGAACAGCAGAGCGATTGCCCTTTGATTCACAAGGGAAGGTGCTGGGCATGCTTTGCTCCAGCGCAAGAAGCGTGTTGATCAGGAGAAGCGTGTTGATGACGAGCACCACAGAACATCAAGAGGGATCCTGGGCGGTGCGTTGAAGCCGGTGGAGAATGTTTCTTTTCCAGAGGGCTCTGGGCACTCTGGTTGATGGGAACTCAGGCTCAACAGACAAGCGTGAGGAAGGAAAATCACAACCATGACACGCTGATCAGATTTTGATCACGTTGTAAAGCTCCCTCCTTCTTTTCTTAGGGCACCTTTTGAAAGCAGGGCTTTGCTTTCACTGCTGGTTGCTTTCTGGAGGTTCTGGTCCCTCAGGACGGGGAGTGGGCTAGCCCTCCTTCTTTCATTATGGCTTCCTTTGCTTTCCTCACACGGAGGGCAGCCTTTTGAAGAACAGTCTCTTCCTCACAGAGAGGATCTCCGACTCATTCAGAGCACTGATGCTCCAGTGTTCCCGATCAAGCGGTCGGTGCCTCAGAAGTCTACCTTCCGTGCATGAAGGGGGATGGAAATTACAGTGGAGAAGGGTGGCTCTTGTGCACGCCACGTCCTTGAGTGTTTTGTCTTTTTTAGGTTTTAAAAGGGCCAAATGGGGCTCCTGCCGATCAGCAGCCTGTGTGCAGAGAAGGAAAGAACACATTTTCTCTATGGGCATCCCCCTGATCAGGAGCACCAGACTTTTGCAACTGCAGACGAGGCCAGCTCTCGAGATTCCACACGGCTTTTTTCTAACGAGGACTCTGTAACCTGTCCAGGCATTCCCGCATCCCTTCACTGCTTGTGTGAATCATCTTGTGTTAAAGACCAGAGAACAGGAGAATGTCAAACGCCTGGCTCTAGCTCCCTCCGCTCCCTCTCTCTGAACCCTTTGCTGTTTATTTCATCTGACAGCATTGTCTCCCTAATTCGTCCAAGATGGAGCCTCTGACCAGCCTGAGAGCATTCTGAACTTTTTCATTTTGGCTCAGGACCACAAACAGCTTGACTCTTGAGCAAACGGCACTCACTTGCCTGAAATTCCATCTGCCCCCTGCTTCGGATCAGCTAGAAATAATGATGCAAGATGAAGCTGTCTTAGAGCAGGCTTTTCAGAAAATATTTCTGCTTCCATCTAGGCCCAGCTGGAACCACCAAGTACAAAGTCAGCAAAAAAAAATGAGGGAACAATAGCAAGCAGAGCTCCTGTCTCGTCCAAAGAAAAAGCCTGCTTGATGGAGCCCATTCCCACCGTGAGTGGCAACATCGTGTTTCCTTGGAATGCCCACAGGGAGCCAGAAGGAAGCGCACCTTTTCCGAGTCACCAAGGTCATCCATCTGGGGAAGCCAGCCTTGGGGACCCTGAGTCAAGGGCTAGCGGGCAAGAGAATGTCAATGGGGATGTTGGCTGCCCATTTCAGCCTGCCAGCTCTGCTCTGGGCCACTATGGTCAGGCCACATGCCATAGGAACAGAAATCAGATGATGGGGATGGAGAAGCTTCTGCACTTGATACTCAGAATAGCAGCTCAAAAGACTAATTGCAGAGGCTCATCCTCTGTATCACTGTTGACATAGAAAAGGCCATGAAACGGCTTGTTTTGGGGTTTTTAACATTGCACATGGGACTTCCGGCAGTTCAATACAAGATTATCATCCGGGTGTTGCAGATTCTCCCCATTGACTTCCCAGGGATTTGCTCGGCCAGGCCACTTCTCTTACGCTTTCCAGGAAACTGTTCATTCTGTTTGGTCACCAAAGAGTTCTAGTCTAAGGTCTGAAATGTCCTCTTTCTAAAGCCCCACCTGCTGTTTTCTCCTGACATTGCTGTGTTAATAGAAATAGAAAGGGGTTAATGGCCTATCATATTCCTGTCTGTCCCAAAGGTATATGCAGCTTGCTTGAGATGTCCATGGCTGTCTATGTGCCAGTAAGTCATTTGTGTGTGTGTGTGCGCGTGCGCGCGTGCACACACACACACACACACACACACAGAGACAGAGACAGAGAGAGAGAGAGAGAAGGCAAAACCAGGAGATCAAACCACCAAGACAACCAGGAGGTCTCTTGACTAGAAGGTGTCACATTGACCAAAATGTTCCTCTGTCTGCACCTCATGTAAATCTGCTTCCCCGTGGGCCTTGGGCTCAAAGAAGAGAAGACACACTGTTTGATAGCTGGATGGATGGATGGATGGATGGATGGATGGATGGATGGATGGATGGATGGATGGATGGATGGATGGATGGAAGGATGGAAGGAAGGAAGGAAGGAAGGAAGGAAGGAAGGAAGGAAGGAAGGAAGGAAGGAAGGAAGGAAGGAAGGAAGGAAGGAAGGATCTTCCACCATCTCATGTCCCCCAAACTGGCCCCAGCCACCTCCCTTTCCTTGGGACTTTGGCAAGAGTCAGTGCGGGGAGAAAGAGGGAGGCAGCTCTTCACAACCAGTCTTGCTGTTTCTAAAAGTTTCCTTTTCAAAGCTGGCATTTCTTCTTCAGAGACGGCAGGTTGACTGGTGAAAGTCCTGCCATTTACATCCTCACTTGACATGTTCAAGGGAGGATGTGAGAATCATTAAAAAATGGAAATGCATGGCGCTTTCCAGAGCTGCCACCTGTTCCCTGTCAGACTCACTGCCCCCCTTCCTGCCCGCTCTCCTTCTCCTCCTCCTTCCTCTCTCTCTCTCTCCCTCCATGCATTGCTCCACCTGCTAGAGTTCTGACTGTCACAAATCCTACCATGGCTTCTTTAATGTCACAGTGTTTGTAATGCTAAGAATTGTATTATTTCAGACTGCATCACACAAACATCAAATAATAAACACATTTTTTTTAACTTTCAGGATCAGACGTCTTCATCTGAGCCCTCGCAAAGCAGCAGGTGCTGGATGGGAAACTTCATGCCATAGCAGAAGAAGCCTTGCCCAACCCCCAGGTGACCTTGGGGGTCCAATTTGCCCAGCAGTGGGGGGGGGGGCCAAGACAGCTGGGAGTGGGATGCTGGAGGCCTGGTGGCATCACCCTCCCTCCCAGAGGCCTTCATGGCATCCCAGGTTCTTCTCAGACAAGGGGTGTGCCCAGTGGATGGGTCCCAGCCATCTGCCATTGGAGTCCAGGCAAGATGGCAGCTTCAGAAAGAGGAAGGGCTTCCGCCTTCTTTCAATGTGATATAGTTTTGCCAACCTTGATCAGATCAGTTTAAAATCTGACCCCTTTGTAAACCTCATCGAGAAGACCTTGAGTGCTGAATTTCAGATTATGATCTTCGTAAGCATCACTCCCCTCAGAGTTAGCATTTTGAGACTTATGAGGGTGGGGGCTTTCTCCTGCAGGTCGCCTAAACTCCCGAATATATTGGTTCTCACCAGGAGCTGGCTTTATTAAGGAACTTAGTAACTTATCATGCTGGAGCACAAGATCCAGTTTGATTTTAAATCATTCCCCCCACCCCGCCCCTCTCTACCCTAGTGTTCAGCTGACAAAAGAGCTGGCATTCCACACATTTCTCTGGCTGCTTAGCCAGGCTCCTGCCCTTCTCTCCTCTGTCAGACACTAATCTCCCCTAATATTTAAGAGTCCCTGCAGGCTTCGGGATTTATCCTCCGGCCTTTCTACCTGTCAGTCCATCTCTTCTCACTAAAGGAGCCCTTTGATTCTTCGCCAGAAAGAGGTGCCAGGGCCGACATGATGGATCCATGCTGTTGGCAGTTAAGAAGCCAACCTCTTCTCTCCCCCCGCCCGCCAATCCCGCCTTTTCAGCTGTCCAGCATTTATCTGGGCAGCTCCATCCAGATGTATACAAACCCTTCCCTCCCCCCCCCCGCTCAGGGCACCAAGGAGGGGTGCAGAAGATGGTGGCAAATGGGGTGTCTTTGCAGGGCTGCTGCTGAGTGGGGCTGCCAGGAGGAGGGGACAAGACGGTCTCAGTCACTCCACTTCTCAGTGTCCTTCTGCCCTCCAAGTCCCACTGCATCGGAGGTGGGCAGATGGCAGCTCCCCAGACGCCAACGGGTTACAAGGCAAGGGGAGATGGAAGCTAGACTCCTACCACATCTGCATTTCCCACGCTTGTACTACTGGCTCATCATTCTCATCCCCCACCCTCTCTTGGTAGGGACGGCTCTGATAATAACAGCCACCAATCTCTTCCTCAAGCAAGTTTACTCAAAAATAGGTACAAGTAGATCATAAGCTAAAGCAATGAAAAACATTTGGAAAAGGTTTCATAAAGACGCACTGTGATTTATTTAAATGTCCCATGTTACGCCAGTGGGAAACAAAGCCCGGGAAGTTTGCAACCACAGCAGTTGGTGTGGCCAACAGAACTAGGGAAGACCCTTGTCCTTGGGGTGTTTTGGATCCTGAGTCCCTTTATCCTGGGGCAGCAGGGTCAGTGGTCAAGAATGCTGGGGCTTGGACTCCAGGACGTCCCTAGATGAAAGGCAGGCAGACCCCTTGCCTCTGTGGTGTTGCCAGGCAGCCGGGCAGAGGAGGTACTCATGGCCAGAGTTACTCATTAACATGTTGATCGAGCCCTCTTCTTCTTCTTCCTCCTCCTCCTCCTCCGGTGGCAAGGGCTTTGTTTCCCCCCCACCCCCGTTGGGTAGAAACAGAGCGACAGGCAGGAATTCCCCCTAAGAAATCAAGTGGGTGTGATAAATTCCTTGATCTTTTCCCAGTTGATAAAAAGCGAGACTTCAGGTTTTTCTGGCTGGGTCCTTCTTCCTTTCTAAGCACAAACGAGGGATGAGCCTGCCAATCTCCTCACCTCAACGTGCCCCTCAGACTCCAAAATCCAAACGATGCGGCCTTGCGCCTTTGGGACGCCTTTGGGTTCTACTTTCCATTCCAAACTTTGGAATGGAGGGGCCCAGCTTTTCGTTCCCAGCTTCCCGCCATGATCCCCTGCTTCGTGTTTTCTCCATCCTTCTGCTCCTGGCCAGGAGTGCCGTGCTGAAACATTGCAAAAAGGAAAGGAAAGGAAATGAAATCCAGCCTTGAGCTTATGAAACGGCACACACCTCACCATGGATCCCAGTGCTGCCGTCCTCTCATCTTCTTCCGCCTCCTCCTCCTCCTCTTCTGATGATGATCATGATTCCAAGCCTTACCTGCAAACCAGGCCCTCTATGAAGCAGCGGACGCTGCCTTTGGCTGGCCCAGACCAGGCAGGACACGGGAGGCCAGGGCGTTCCCAGACTCCCAGCTGGGCAGAGGTGGGCTGGTTCTGGGCATCCTTGTTTCCTGCACTGTGAACCCTTCCCGGCCCCCCCCCGCCCCCCTTAGCCACTGCTGTGCTTCTCCCTCTGTTCCCTTTTGCCGTTTTCTAAGGCGTTGGGGCAACTGTAGACCTCTGCAAGGCACCATTAAAAGGCAGAAGCTGCTACCCAGAGCCCAGCTGTCTCCAGCCATGAAAAACGCCTGCCCTGCAATCCTTCAAGAGGGCCTTGCATGTCCCATGGCTCAGCTCCAAGACTCCTTCTTGTCCGAGGCGGCTTGCCTCAGAGAGGGTCCGACTCCCAGCAGCCGCAGTGCCAGGAAAACGGCAGGTCCCGAAGAGAGCCAGACACGCGTGAGTGTTTGCGTGGGTGCTTGCATGGTGGAGGGTGAGGAGGCAGAACTGCCCCTTCGGCTTCCTTTCCAGATGAAGAATCGCTCCCAAACTTCTGAGAAGCCAGCCTGTTACATGTCTGTCTACTTTGTGGAGTGAAGAAGATGGAAACAATTACATTAGTTTTAAATTGTTTCTAATTTGATTGTTCTTGTAACAAGAGAACAGATTAATTTGACTGTTGTTTTAAAATGGGAATCTGTCTAATTGTACATTACGACTCAATTGTGTTTTCAGTTGTATCTTTTTTTCAGACCATGATAAGAGCTACCGGCGTCCTGATATTGGGGGAAAGGTGGAATCTGACATAACTAAAGCTCCTTCTTGGAGGCACCCCTGAACAAGCTGGTGAAGGGTTCGAGTGTGTCAGTGAAGCTGAGAGCAATGCCGCCAGGAGGCCAAATGCCTGGATTTGGGCAAGCCTGGATTTGGGCAAAGCTAGTGGGGAGTGGTGGGAGCTGAAAGAGACACTGGCGAAGGAGACAACAGAGATGACACTTATGCTAACTTTTGTTACTACTATGTAGAAGTTGGCAATGGTAAAATACCACTGAACTTTAGTTTACAGCAGTCTGGTAAAACCTAGACCTGAAAAAGCCTCAGAGGAAGAGTGAGTCTTCAGACCCTTTCTGAAGCTCACAGAGGTGGGTCCGGGCTTGGCCCAGCCAGAAAGGCCTCCTCCGCCGTGCCCCCCCCGGCCCAAATCGTGCCATGTGCTCAGGCCTTCCTTAACTGGGAGAATCTTGAGCAGCATCAGCCTGAGAAGTGGGACCTGGAGGTTCGAGGCAGAAGAAAACCCATCACTTGCTTGCTTTTCTGTGGATCAAAAATGAGACTAATTGAGATAGAGGCTATTTCAACAGGCAGAGGATTTTGGTAAGAAGCATAATGCGAATTCTGATTTTACTTTCTCGAACTAGTACATTTTGCTTTGTCATAAGTGTGATCTGTGGTCAGTGCATCATGGATGGACGGATAGATTCTACTTCTTGGAAAACACTCTATAATATATTCCACTTAAAAAAAAAAAAGCTTACTTCTCCCTTTTTTGGTATCTTACCTTCCACCTCCCACCCCCACCCCTTACCTTTCATTATTATTTTTGAAGGGCTGTAATTTCTCCTCAGTTTTATTTCTCATTAAAAAATAAACACCACTGCTATAATTTACTGTGAGTTTAATTAGAAATGAGTTACGTGATCTAAGTGTTAGAATTTAATTGCTCATTCCTAAAACAATTTTCTCATCTGAAATGCCTCTGGTTAATGATCATTCATTAAATTTGATTTGAGTCTGTTAAGTGGAGTTATAAGGGGCTGCAGCTTCTTTTTTAATAGCGGGTGGCGAGGGGAGAGGGCCGGCCTGCCACCCACCTTCGGGGGCTTTCCTCCCTTCCCCACTGGCTGGGCCGGGCTGCTTCGCCCTCCTTAGGGCCACTGGGAAGAAACATTGGGCTTTTAAAAGAGTTTTTCCAGAGGTGGCATTTGTACCTTGGCTTATCTTTCTGGGATTTGTTTGTGAGGGGAAAGTGTCTTGGGTTTAATATTTTATTGTCCATTGCCCAGAGTCGTGCTTTGCACTAACTGGGTGGCATACAAATAATGAATGAATGAATGAATGAATGAATGAATGAATGAATGAATGAATGAATGAATGAATAAATACATTTTGCTGGAATGGCATGGGGTTTACCAAGAGTTGTATGCCCTGATCCTGGCTGGTCTAGCACTGAAGTGGTTCTCTGCTTCAGTCTCCCCTTGGGGAGGGGCCGGCTGGCGGTGGGGGGGCCCACAGAGTTCTCTGCCTGCCTCTCTCTATACGGCGCCTTCCTCCTTCGCCTCCTGCCTGGCATCGCTTGGCCCAGCTTGGCTGAAGGGTCCTCCCTTCGGTCTTCAGCCCTGCTATGGCTGCACCTCTTCTTCCTCCACCTTGGCTTTTTCTCATTTTTCAAAAGAAGATTGGGGAAGTGACGTAGCACACACACCCCAACTTTTCAATGCAAGCAAAAAGGTCATTTGAAAAAGAATCAAGCAGGAGAGATAAGCTTCAGGCTGGGAGAGGAACACGGCAAGGTGAACCACATGAACCAAAGTAGTTGAGAGGGAAAGACCCTATTGGTACCTGCATAAAGTGAGATGGCCCTTGAGGTGTCTGCCTGGCAGAGCGCTTCGAATGGCCTCTGTCCGAGAGCCCCAAAGGCTCACTTCCCGCTTAGAAAGCCAACAGACAAGGAAGGCTTAACTCTGCCCCGTCATGACATCATGTGGGCTTTTCCTTGATCGTATATTAAAAATAACCTAGGAACAAAAATTCAAACAATTTAAAAAGAAGACTTGAAGGTGGAAAAGCTGCTTCCATGTTTTTAATCTTTGTTGGAAGACAAAATGCTGCTCCCCCTCTCCCACCCCCCCTTGACACCCCCCCCCCCGGGACAGGGCATGTGCTGACACACAGACGAGGGGGTCTGCGTGTTATATGTAATTAGAACAATCATCCCTGCTAACCACAGAGGAGCAAAGCAGCAAAGAGCATGCCTTGTGAGAACTGAAAATCCCCGGACGGTTTTCCTGTCTCCCTTCACCCTTGGTGGCCCTCAGGATACTCGGCTGCCGTCTGTGAGGCTCCCTCCCCACCTCCGCCTTGCCTAGGACATGAGAAGAGGGACTGGCCGGGCGACAACACGATGGGCTGCGGGTGCTTGAGGAGTGACGGGAAAAGGCGGAGGGCTCTGTGCCACAGGGGGTGCAGGAGAACATGCCCCAGTATTGGCCCTGACTTTGGAAACTTTGTGCTGTGGGGCACAAACACACCCACCCACGCACACCCACCCACCCCCCTTTGTCAAAAGCAAGCTGTTTCCTCTCTGTATCGAGTCAGGGGAAGGAGAAGCCACATGGGGGCATGAAGCCCTTTTGCTGCCATGAATAAGTGGCAGCACCAAACATCGCCTTCGTCTTGGTGCCCCACAAACAGTTGTGCCCACTCGTTGCCCCAAAGCTACAGTGGGAGGGAGCTATGGCCTCGGACAGGCTCTCAGGGTGGGAAGAGAAGACCTCCAAGCAGCAGCTGGCCTGCTCACGGAGCCTTGCCTTGGAACTCTTACCATGTGGGGTGTTGCCAGAGGCAGATCCAGCTTATTTGCATCTACCATGGATGCAGGCATTAGTTAATCTCCCAGCGTGCAGCTTAGCCCCATCTCAGGAAAAAAAAATTGTGATGGATGCTCCTAATTAGGGCAGGACCTTCTCCCCACCCCCACGTCATATCTCCTGGTGCAGAAGTCCCATAGAATCATTAAATATTTGTGTTGGAAGGGGCCTGTAAGGGCATCAAGTCCAACCTCCTGCTTAAGACAGGAATCCCAATCAGAACAGATCTGACAGATCTTGAATGTCTCCGGGGCTGGAGCCCTCATCACCTCCTGATTCAGTCCATTGTCATACTGCTTTAACAGTTAAGATGTTTTTCCTGATATTCAGCCAGAATCTGGCTTCCTGTACCTTGAGCCCATGGTTGCGTGTCCTGCACTCTGGGAGGATCGAGAACAGATCCTGCCCCTCCTCCGTGGGACAGCCTTTCAAGTATTTGAAAAGTGCTCCCATGACCATGAGAGTCTATTGGGGGAAGGGTGACAAAGTCGTGTGAGGTTTTTGTTCTCACCAAACACCAGCCTGTCAGGAAGGTGCACGAGTCTTGAGGGAAGTGAGGGAAGACGGAAGGCAGAAGGGGGAAAAAGACCCCAGCTGACTCTCAAGCAGGAACCCATGCTTCACTCATTTCCTTTCTGCAGCTGAGAAGTAAAAAATCCAAAAGGTTTTCTCTTTGCTGGACGAGCTGATGGCTGATCTTGTGCTTCACCACCACCCCCCTTTTTTTTTTACATGTTGGGACTTGCTTCACAAAAATTACACAGAGATGGATTTTGCACAAAAGCCTTGTCTTTTGCAGAGAAAACCTAAGAGGGTTTTTTTTTTTTTTTTTGAGAAAAACATGAGGGGTTCTGCACAAGGAACGCTTGTGTTGGGCAACCACACAGACTCCCTGCTTTTGCCGAACTGGTCTTGACACACCTCTCCATCTGTGGCGGACTTTCCTGTCTCATACTCAGGACCTCTGTCCTTGACCTCCAGCCCCCTTGCGGCCACGCCTTGCACCCATCCTGCCTCTGCCTCCCTGAGCTGAAGGCAGGGGCCACAGCTGCTTGTGGCTCTCTGGACCCCACGCATGGATGCTTCCCAGTCATCGTTTTCCAATACATGGTTCCTCTCCGTCTTTGACAGATGGAGTTGGTGGCTGTTACAGTATCTCTTGGAAGGGAGGAAAAAACAAGGGGCAAAGCAGATTTTGCACAGAAGAGGATTCACGGGCAATTTATTGACCGGGTTAATCAACACGTCCACTGTTGATCTAGCACCATCTGCATTGCCCACTGACCTCCCCTGGCTTCCACCGGGCTGCCATGCTGTGACCTGTCAGTGTGTCCCTCCTCGCTTGGCACACAGACACTGCTATTGGGTCTCCTCTGAGGGTCTCAGGGCAGTTCCCCGGGGGGGGGGGAGAGGGAGCATATGGAGTCTCAGGTGCTCATAGAAGGGGAGGGGGCTCGATGGAAGGAGAAGCCAGGGCCAGCAAGCCACCTGCCAATTTCCTGTCGTTCTAAAGGGGAGGGAGCTCTCCATCCTGGCAAAGAGTCTAAGGGCTCCATAAAGACGGATGTGTTTGCTCAGGTCTCACAGCCCTCTTCTTCAGATGCACTCCAGACACAGCTGCCCAAAGGCAACCCACCAAGGCACGGGTTTGACAGGCCCTCCGATCCTCCCCAGTGGAGAAGCAACTGGCTCTTGCAAAAGCCGTGGATCCTTTCCCCCCGACAAAGTCAGTGTACTAATGTGGTACACACCTTGTCTTCTTACTTCCCAAAGGGGAACATGCACGCACGCGCGCACACACGCACACACGCATACACGCACGCATGCACGCACCAGGCAGCCATTAAATCCACAACAGAAACAACATAAACGGGGAATGAGCAGGGAAAGGCAACAAGGCGTGGAAAGAAATCCACGGGTCCTCGGAGAACGACAGAATAATCTAAGTCAAACAGCCAAGAAGAGCGAAGCTGGCTTTCAAAGCACCCGCTTGAGTCGCTGGCAGAATGCTGTCGGAGGAGGTGGAAGGGAGCGATCCCTTCTGGGGGCCATGACTGAAAAGGCGCTCCCTGTGGAGAGGTGTTCCTGAGATGAGGACCAGAAGACAGAAATACAACATTTGAAGTCCTGGGGTGGGGAGGGCAAGGCAAGGTGAGGCAGGCGGGTAGGTAGGGGATGCCTGCCCTCCCACTGAAATGCGGCTTGCTGGTCCCTGGCTTCGCCACATGATGCTACAGCACACCGTGGACGGAGCCCTGGGGTTTCCGCTCGGCTCAGGCGAGGCCGGCTGTGGAAGGCAGTGTGAAAGGACCTTGCGGGTGGGCCAAAGCAGGCTCCCTCTGCGCTGCTTTCCCCGTCTCTCGGACAGTGTCAGCTCCGTCAATAGGCGAGGCCAGCCTTGACAGGAGATAAAGCCTGTGCCATGTTTATCGACTGCTGCTCTGACAGAGGAACGAAACCTTTCCTCCCTGGGGGGCTGTAACACTGATTGATGCTTACAGAGCTCCGCATGGCCCGTTTCCCTCCCTTCCCTGACAGTATGTCCTAAGGAGGCTAGGGAGAGAGGAGGAGCAGGAGAAAACACCTTGGGGGAAATCCTGGCCGTGGTGCAGATTCACTGGGGGCGAGTGACCGGGCCAGCAGGCCGCCTGCTCTGGGGAAAGTGGCTCCCTCACTCTGTGACAGATGGGTGGTCTCTCCAGGCACAGGAAGGTCTCGAGGGGAATCTTTTCATCCAGGACCCCGTCTGAAGCAGAGAACCTGCTGGGTGGAAGGGTTCGGGGAGCTGCCCTCTAGATAGCATCACCAAGGTTGCTTTTAATCTCTTTCCCAACGTGTCCCAGGATGGAATTCCCCCTTCCTGCACTCCAACCCTCTTGTGTGCCACCGGGTGGGGAGGGAATCCCCGCTAGCGTCTGCAGGAGCACAAACTTCACTTACAGAACTCTTTTTTTTTTTCTCATCCCAGTAAATGTTGCTTTCCCTCTCCAGCCCAGGAAAGCTGAGATTCAACAGAGAGAAATGTGAAGTCTTGCATTTTGGAACCCACACACAACCTCTGGGATAGGATGTGGAGAGACCCAGGCTTGGCAGCCACTCACATCAAGACTTCCCAGACATCTTATAGGATCCAAAGCCGAGTGTGAGCCAGGAGTGTGATGTCACTGCTAAAAAAAGGCGAATGCAACTTTGGACTGTACTAACAGAAGCCTTGTGGCCAGATCCTGGTTGGCAAGAGCCCGCTTCTCTTCTGCATCCGAGAGGCTGAGTTTAGGGTTAGGGGTGCAAGTGGGAGACTGCTCCATCTGGTCCGACTCCCATTGTGCACCAGGTACTGTTCTGGGCTCCTTGCTGGTGGCCTGTAAGCTTCCCATTAAAATAAACACATACATGCACACACACACATGTATACACACATATGTACACACCAGGGAGGTTGGCAAGTCTTCGAGTCTGAGTCCCAAGTCTGAGTCTGAGTCTTTGGTGCCAAGCTCCGAGTCTGAGTCCCTGTTAAACACAAGCTCCCCCCCCCCAGAAAAAAGCAAGGGGTGGGTGGGTTCCGAATCACAAGCTGAGTCTGAGTCATTGGAAAAACCAAACAAAACCCTGGGTCAAGTCTGAGTCACTGGTTTGACTGAAGTCCGACTGGACAGAGCGTCCCGTGACTTGAGTCCCCATTCCTGGGACATGCACGCACGAGTACAGTCGCTCTCACAGGTCTGAAGACCCTGATCCCTAACTTTGGAGGATGTCCTGTAACAGCTGGCTCTACCCCGGTTCTAATACCCAAACACCTTAAAGAAGGGCAGTGGGTGGAACTTGGCTGTCACCAGCCATGGCTCTGCCTTTGTTCTCGTGCTCTTCCTTCCCTTGACCAAAACCCACCTGCTGCTTGGAGCGACTCCCCTGCCCATCTACCCGCCCTCCTGCCCTCTCCCTCTCGCTCTCCCTCCCCAGGGAGCAGGTGGGTTCGTTCATTGGGCAAAGGTGTCCCGCGCGAGTGTCTCACAGGAGACGTGTGCCTCTCCCCCCACCCCTCCGCCCTCTGCCTCTCCGTCTTGGATCCTCCTTGCATGAAAAGGAGACATTTGGAATTTATCATTCTGGAATGGGGAAGAAAGCAGGGTGGAGGGATTTGCTCCATTAGTGCCCATTGATCACCATCCTTGTGTATAATCAGGGTTAATCTCCGGATTAATTGGAGGGATTTGCTGCCGGTGGAAGCGATCGACAATTTGTGTTAGTTACTGTTCCATTCACCTCTCACATCTTAATCAGATTACGAATTAAAAGTGACTCCTTGAAGAGGGTCTCCCAAGGGGTTCCCTGGGAGCCCGAGTGCAGAGAGCAGCCTCCCAGGCAGGCAGAGGGCCAGGAGCTGGGCCAGTGGCTCAGCCGGTTCAGTTGCCCAGGCAGCTGGGGGGGGGGGGGAGGCGGTGGCGGCAGGGGAGCTCCTGGTGGACAGTCTCTGCTCACAGAGGAAGGAGACAGGACAGGCTTTCCCACTTCCCAGATAGTATCCAAACAGAGCCCTCTCAGGCCTGGAGATACACCGGGCTCCCCCCCCCCCCAAATCACATGGTAATCACACAAAGGACCACACAAAAAGCAAAGTCTCTGGCTTCATGTGGGTCTTGATCTTGACGTGGTGATGCTTCAGACATGTGACAGTCAGACACACACACCCCCCCCCCCCGAGGAGCGATTTGCTGAGCTGTTTAGAAAGAAATGTGCAGTTTGGGGTGAGGGGGAGGAAAGGGAGGGAAGCGCTTTTAAGGGGGCTGTTGACAAGCTAAAACACTTGAATAAATCACTCATAATATCCTGCGCTCCATGTCTGAACGTAGAAGCAGATAGAGGAGCTCTTTAATAAGACATTCATGATGAACACGACAGCAGTTAAATAAATCATGGAACATCTTTTTACAGGACTTGTTAATATGTCCAGATCAGTCCCTGCTGAAAGCAGCATACTTGGCCCCAGAAAGGAGCTGCAGACATGCGCACGCTGGAGGGAGGCAACAATGGGCACGTTTCGCCCATCACAAAGCATGAGAAGATGGGAGGAGGAGCATCACGGGAGCTTCCACCTGCCATGGAGTGGCCTTGCTGGACGAGCCCAGGACTGGAAGCGAGCGAAAGACTGGGAGATGTCCTGGCATGAGCGAGACAGAAGGGCCACCGGCAAGGGAAGGCCGTCCCTTCCAGCCTCACCGCAGCCCATCGATCCCTGGAATTCAGGCCCAACCTGCATCTTGTTGCTGCATTGAATGCCACCTTCTTCTTAAGAAAGTGTCTTTAAACTGGACTTCCAGTTTGAAATTTGGACCTGCCTCAATCTGGACTGGGCTCCGGGCCACGTTTCTGGCTGAACCCCAGCCCAAAAAATGTTCTTCACCTGAGCTGCTGGGGAAGTCAACCTTGGCTCATTTTGGGGCAGGGGGGGAAGTATGCAAAATGCTTTCTCTCTTAGGGAAAGATTACAAGAGATTGTGTACATTTCTTTGCATCTTGGGATTTTTCTTTTTTTGTGAAAAACATCACAAAAGATTTTTGTTTGTTTGTTTAAAAAGGTGCATTTTGTGCTGGAATATCCTTGCATTTGATGGCAGAAACGTCTATAGTCATCTGACAAGGTGCTGGACACAGGACTGGTCATGTGTGACGCCTGGCAGCTGGTGAGACTGGTAGCAGTGGCAGCCTTGCTAGTCCATACCCCACATGCAAATAAATATTAAACTGGATACTGACCAAATTTTTGAATTTTAATGCAAAATTCAATTTTTTTTAAAAAAAAAACAACACAAAATGCAAGACTTTTTTTCCCCCACACAAAACTTCTACGAGGGCTACTGGGGGAAAAAAGCTTGATCATTTCACACTTGTGCAGGACCAAAAAACCCTTGCAGTGGGCAACAACTTTTTTTGACCACGTGTCAAGGTATTCTTTTTCCTCAAGGATTTTAAAAACATCTTTATGAACTATTCTTTCTTTTCTGAAGTCAACCTGTAGCTCAGACCAATTGTGGGGGAAATTTGACACCCAGTTCATCTCACGGACCGTCTACTGTTCCCTCCCCTCCAAATAATGATCACCAAGTCATCAAGTCCCATGTTCCCTGGGGTGCAGGCCTTGCTCCCTGTCAGGCGAATAAATGGGTTCTTGAGAGGCAGGGGTGCCCTCCTGGGAGCATGAGACGAATCCTGGCCCAGGGGCTCTGGGTGTACTTGGGCCAATGTCCTGCTGAGGGGATTTCTCACACACCCTTGTAAGGCTGCTGGGGAAGTTAGTTGACCTTCCCGCTGACCCAGCTCAGCAAATGCTCTTCCCTCTCAGATCCTGGCTGAGCAGGCAGACGTAGGTGGGCAGTGAAGGGCGTGGAACCTCCACCCCGTTGCCACTGTTGAGTGTCCTGGTGTCCTGGTGGCAGCCAGGCAGGTTGGCCTGAGCCCAAGCACAGAATCCTTCAAGGGGCAAAGGTGGTGTTCTGGGCCGTGCCTTGCGGCCAGAGCTGAGGAAACAGCTGAGGCTCCATGGCTAATAAGCACAGGCCTTCATAGCAATCATCATAACAAATGATGATCTGGGTAGCACAATGCCAGGTGTAATTCTACATATCCCAGATGTTTGCGCTAAAGGATGAAAAATGGCCGTTGAAGAAGGGGAGGATAGCCAGGCTGCTTCTGCCTCTGGTGCGGCTCCAGCTAATTCCTCCCTTTATTTCACGGAGAGATTTCAATCCCATCCATCACTCGGGAGCCTCCGGGCCCTGCGTGCCACATTCCCCCTCCTCTAATTGCTGCCTCCGATGAGAACGGATTGCATTGGAGCTGGCACTGAGCAGCTCTGCCAGGTGCAACGCCTAACGAGGTCTGGCAAGAAGGCTCAGCAGGATTCACCGGCCAGCTTTTGCTTTCCTGCATTTTCTTCTCTCTGGTGTATGCTCGAGAAAGGGAGGGGGGGGGAAAGAGAGAGAGAGAGAGAGAGAGAAAGTTATACACTCTAGCTGCTTTACCTGCCCTCAGACTGAATCTGATGACGAATACTGTAATCAGATTGATTGTTGTGGGTTTTCCGGGTTCTTTGGCTGTGTTCTGAAGGTTGTTCTTCCTAACATTTCGCCAGTCTCTGTGGCCAGCATCTTCAGAGGACAGGAGTCAGAACTCTGTCTGTGCTCTGGTTCTGACTCCTGTCCTCTGAAGATGCCGGCCACAGAGACTGGCGAAACGTTAGGAAGAACAACCTTCAGAACACGGCCAAAGAGCCCAAAAAACCCACAACAACCATCAGATCCCGGCCGTGAAAGCCTTCGAGAATACAATAATCAGATTATTCCCCATGTCAGCTGCCTGCAGGGTCTGCATTTTGTACGACCCTGTCCTGTGACCTGCTCTCCTGTGCACCGGCGTGTGGGCTTTCCACATCAGCAGCATGTCCTGAACTGCCTTTCCCTTGGCAAAGGCAGCATCAGTTCAAGCTGGTGTGGATGAGACGCTGTGTAGTCAAACCCACAGCCTGTTCCCACGGCCAGTGCAGCAGTGCTTTGGTGATCCAGAGTTCAAGGGATGCAGGAGAAAGGGCTGGCATCCTGGCTGGGGGGATGCTGGGATCCGGAATCTCAGAGAATGACATTTCCACACTCTGGCTTTGTACAGGGGAAAGCAATGTAAAAGCAGAGGAGCTGTCAATGGTGGTGAAGGGCTGGGAGGCCAGAGGAGGCCTTTGTTATGATTCCAGCCTCTGTCCCTCACGTTGGCATAAAGGGTCTGCTGGCTGAGAATACAACAATCCAATGCAGCTGACGATGTGGGCAATCGTCCACAAACACCTAAGAAGCCTGGTTAGCCTTTGTGGCGTCACAAGGCTCTGTCTGTGCCATTGGTTGCATCAGCTCTGGAATCCTTTGTGTTGCGCCCTCAGCCTGGGAGCTGCTTCCAGCTTGGGAATCCTTGGGAATCAGAAAAGTTCCCGGGAAGCAGTAGGGCTGGGGATTCTGACGAGGCATTCACGGTGAGTTTGCTTCCAGAAGAGCAGCGTGGCACCACGGGTGGATTTCCTCCTTGCCCCCTTGCTGTCAGTGTGGCACAGGACATCTCCTGGCAGATCTGCTCACGGGCAGAAGGCGCCTGGATATGTCTGCTGCTCACCCGTTCAGGGGCCGTGTTGTTAATTATCATTGTCCTCTTCCTCCTCCTCATTAGACGGCATTTCTTTCATTCCCTCTGTTTTCTGCTGCATTTTGTGAAGGAGATTTTGGAGAAAGTGTTTACAAGGAAACGGTGGTGGGGCCTGGCATGGCTCCTAAACCCCCCATCTGTTGCTTTTTAGCGTTGTTAAGCTGCGCTCTGCTCCTGGTGCCAGGCTGTTTTCCGTTAAATGGAGGCTCGCTGTGTCGAGAGAGAGCCCAGCAGCTCCAAAATTAGCAAAAGCATTAATCAGGTCCCACTTGGATTAGTGCGCCGGGCATGTCTGCTCCAGCCCCCTGCTTTCTTCCTTCTTTGTAAATTAAGGAGCCTTTATATCTACAAGGGGGGCTCTGGAAGGGAATCAGCTGTTTGCCTCCCCCTCCCTGGGCCATCCTTGCATCTCCACCCTCCCCGAGCGCCTGATTGCCAGTGACAGCTCTACAGAACTTAATTGGCTGGCATGAGAAGAGGAGCTGACATTAATTGGCCGAGCCTGCTCCCCCGTCTCAGAAAGCTTCCCGGGAATCTTATCCGGCCCATCACAGGAAAGAGCGGCAGCTCCCGAAACAAACGCCGCTGCCAATTAGGTGTTGGTTTTTTTTGAGCTCTGGGTCCTTTTGTGCATGTGGACGTGCATTTTCATTCTTTTATTTGGCTCTCCCTGAATGATGTTTGGTTTTGGCATTCTGGTGCCCCAGGCAGAAGGGAGTGGCTTTTGCAGAGCGGCTGGGAGAGGGCCTCTGAAAAGGGGACTGCTCCCAGTTTCCGAGGGTCAAGAGCTTTCAGGACAGTTCAACATGCTTGTATGACTGATGTGGCCAGCTCGGTGGAGAACCCCACTTTATCTGATGCAGCTCAGAAGAAGAAAACACCGGCTCAGCCACCAGATACTGCACTTGGAGCCTTGTGGATCTCACAGAACCAGAAATGTGGGGCCCAGTATTTCCCGTGACACAAACGTCTTCCTTCAATGGGATTTCCCACAGAAAGGAAGGATGGCCAGACATAAAGCAAAGGAAGCTTATTTGCAAGGTATCAGACTTCAGATGCGCTCATGTGATGACAGTCAGATGACAGTTAACACTTGGGTTTATGGCACAGAGATGTGGTTATAACTCTTGGGATTAAGAATCTCCTTCTCTGTAGCATCTACGTAGTTTGACTTCCACGGCCCAAAATGTTCACTTTGGATCACGACCTGCAGGATTTAGGGTTTCCTTAAGTTTAGCACCCTCCCCCTGTGCTCTTTTGACGGTTTCCTCTCTCATCCGAAACCAAAACAAAGCTCAGCCCATTCTTCTTTGCAAATGGTCCCACCACCAAACCCATCCAGGCCTCCACAAAGGTAGCACAACAAAAATAAATTTAATGCCAATTTATTGAGGGCCTACAAGTGTCCCTTTCAGTAGATTAATAGCCCCCCCCCCCGAAACAGTTTGAATGCCTGCTCTGTGCTGTTAACGATGTGTTATCATTTGGAGAATCTCTGCTTAATTGTGTCTGAGCTGAGCTACAAAGAAGAGAGACTGGAGCCAGGCCGTATATTCAGTCCGGAGAGCCATCGGCCACACGCCCCCACGCTGCTCCCATTCATGGCGCTTCCTGCCCTCTCTTTTGTTGCTGGCAGAGATCTCAGCCGGGGAGACTTCCAGACCGAGTGAAGGGGCTGCTAGGAAGGACTTTGGGGACTGGCAAGAGAAAGACGGCAAAGCCAAGCAAAGCAGAGCTCAGGGGCCCATCCAGTAAGACCAAGATGAGCCAAGCGCTTCTGTGTGACACTCAAGCTGGCAAGTCATATACAGAGACCCAACTGTTGCTTCAGAGGCCTTAAAAAACAGGCTGCCTTTGGTTAGAACGCTGGACTACGAATAAGACTTGCCCATTTTGGGGGGGATACAAAATTGCACACAATTGTGCAAATTGCTTGAATAATTCAAAATAAGGCTCATGGCTGCCCAGTTTCAGAATGTGAAGCATGAGATGGGTTGTTTGTGGCATTCTGAGCAACTCTTTGGGGCTTCTCCTTTTGAATGTGCACATACTCACATACCCATGTGTGTTTGCTTCCGATTGTGCAAATTACAGAGTACTTGGAGGCAAGTGCTCCTTGTCTCTCACTTGGCTCAGGGCAAGGAATTTTTCAAGCCTCTGAAATTCCTCTCCGAGGTGCCTTGTTCCATGGAGACGGCCTAAATAAATGAGACTGAGGAATTTAGCATGTCTCCTTTCTGTCCCCATGTATAATACAAGACTGGCATTGTGGATTTATGAGCACCCTGTAAGTGCAGAACCTTGTTTAGCTCAGAAAGAGGTTTTTATACCTTTACACTCGGAAGTGCCATCTTGATCAAGAGACACACAAGAGAGCCTCCCCCCCCGGTCCTCCCCAGCAATCAGCCTGTCATGTTCACCAGCCCTAGAGGGGATGTTGCAGGAAAAGGCGAGGGGAGAATCCTCTAATTGCAGATTGGCAAATCCCACTGGCTCCAGGAGGGGGGTCAGGCTAAAGGAGGGCGTTTTAACAGGATAACAAATTACCTTCTGAGTGGGTTCTCGGTTCCTCTCTGGGTGGCTCAGTTTACCTTGATAGCCTTCCCCCCCTTTGCAAGGAAGGGGAAGCTAAGCCCCGTTTCCACCCCAGAAGGAGCAGGAGGAATCCTCTTAGCCCACGTCTCTCTCTCTCTCTCTCTCTCTCTCTCCTTCTTCTTGATGATTGCAAGCAGAGCCTGAAACTTTCCCTTCCTGGTTCTCCTATCACTGACATTTGCAGAAAAAAGAGGCCCTTCCTTTGGCCAGAAGACCGACAAGTATGATGGTCAAAAGAGGTCAGAGTGAAAAGAAGCTGCCCGAGTAACACCCCAGTTCTTAGGCCTTGATTCGCTGCCCGGGTGCCTCTCCACCTCAACAACACACTATTGAGGAGGTTTACTTGAATTGTGTTCGGTAGCTTCTCTGGCAGCATTTTGAAAGTAAAGTTTTTTTGGGGTTTAGATGTGGCAGAAAAAAAACATTTTGCCTGTCAACCTGTTCTGTCTGGCCTCTGCAGTGTGTCAGGTGTCAGCCGAGTGCTTTATGGTACCTTTTATGTTCATGCAAATGTCTCTCAGCACAGATGTATTTGGGGAAAAATATACCTTTTGAGAACTTCTGCTGCTATTGCACTTCTAGAATGTTGGGAGCAACTGATCCCTGAATCAGGACATCTCTAGTAACTCATCCTAACACAATCTTAAGAAGTGATGGACAAACTGAACCAGTTGTGGTTCATAATTTTACATCCAGGTGATGGATCATCCAGTGGAATGTAGGTTATGGCTCTTGGCCAGCCCTCGTTGTGTCCTACATGGGCATTCAAGGCTGCCGATTAGAGCAGGGACGGGAAGGGAGGTATTGTTGGCCTAGATTTTTCATGAGTCTTGACCGTTGGCCATGCTGGAGAGGAGAGACTGGAGAGTGGCCGGTTCCTCCGTCTCACTGTTTCATCGGAGAGTAGCGGAGGAGAACGGAGGAGCCCCTTTCAATGGCAGCCCTGCCTTGTTCATGAAATGTCGCTCTGGCATAAATCAGGAAGGCCCAGCTGATGAATCCCAGATAGGAAGCCATGGGGAAAACATCCCTGGCAGGTGGCTGTGCAGCTTCTGCTTCAAAACCTTGAGGGTGGAAAAGGGAGTCTAGCCCACGGTCAAACACCTGGTATTCTTAGCAAAATCTTCCAGGCATTTCACAGGAGTCTCTGTTCTCACCCCTTGACCTGCGGGTTCAGATCCTAAGTAGAAGGCGGGTTCTGGCCTTTGTGAGACTTGTTTTTGGAGGCAAATTGTGGAGACCAGTGGTAGCCTCTGCCTTGGTGAAGAGCTTGTTGACTCTGGAAACAGGAGGGTCTTTCTCTCAGGCCACTGGGACTCCAGCATGCCGCCGCCACCGCCATTGCCATCTGTCTTGGCTCCGGGAGGAAACTTCTCCCTGGCTCTGGTGCCGAGCAGCACGGGTTGCTGTGCCACGTGTTTTGAATGAACTCCCCAATTTAGATGACTTTGCAGATCACCTCTGTGTGATTGGCAATTAAAGATGACTTTTTTCAGCCAAGGTTTGGGACCAGGAGGACTTTCCCTGCTAACTTCTCACACGGCCAGACCAATATTTCCTTTTCTGCTGGAGATACCTTTCAATGGCGTCTGTTTGGTGCTCATGGCTTGAAACAAGCCATTCTCCTTGAAAGGAGGGCTAGAGGGAGCCACCTTTAATGGATCACACACACACACTTACACACACACACACATGCGTGACCGCCTGTTTAATCACGGGGCAGGGGGAGGGGACTTATGGTAAACCCATTTTCCAAAGCTGCTGCATGAACAGGAAATGACCTCTTAACGGTGTGCACCTGTTTCTCTCTCCGAGTAATATCCTGGCCAGGGTGGGGGAAGGGAGGAGCTGAAGGTGTCCCGGCAGCGTCTGAGCCTGGAATTGTCCATCGGGTCCATCGGGAATCATCCAACACATTCTGTGGCATCTGCTTCGTCTCGGAGCCCGATCCTTCCCCTCCAGGCCTGTCCGTCCTCTTCGGCCTTTAGCAAGTGGGTTGGTTGGTTGGTTTTGTGTTTGCTTGTTTCTTCCTTCCTGTATTTCTTCCTTTCTTTAGTTATGCTTCTTTATATGTGGACTTGAAAGACGTGGGATTGACAGCTCTGAGAATAAGCGTTTTAGAGTGTCGTCGGGTGCTGAGGCTGCAAGTCCCCCACTGTAACTAATCCTATTTCACTTGCACTCAGGGAGGACACAGCTCCCTGCCGCCTGAAATCCTTTCTTCTGCGACTCCACAAAAGGCCCAGGAGCCCTGCTCGTTTTTGCATCCCGCCAGTGGACCGGTGGAGCCCATTCTTTGACGACATTGAGACCAACTGACATGCGGGTGGCCATGCCCCCTCCCCCAGTTTGCATCACATCACACAGCAGGTGGGAACCTACAGGCTGATATGCTTGACAAATGGAACTTTCCTTGCAGGCAGAAAACTGGCATGTGGAGGATAATGGCAGCCAAGGACCTTTCTTCTCCCTGATACGCTTGGTCTCATTGCAACATTTGGAGCACGGCTGGGACTGGAGCACCAGCACTGCAACTCACGGGCATTCTTGTTGCAGGCAGCTTGGCAGCAGTGGCAAAGACCTCCCTAGGGGAGGGTGTCAGACTTTTCACAAACTCCACCCACCACCTAGGGGCTGGGAACCCCCTCCTCCACTGAACACCATCTGATAGGCATGAGCCTCAATTATTGGGTCTACTTTCATTTGGTCACCTCAGACACATTGGCACGTGCCTGGAATTCTCCTTGCACCAAAGTCACACCATCTACAGCACTCCCAAGTTTGTAGTGGTAAACATGGTGATCATAAATTGTCTGTGGACCGTAATTTGCAACTAGGTCAATTGTGTTTTTGAATTTAAGGATATGCCTCCATGCAGTGGTTCTTTGCTGCTCAGCTCTGTTGCTGAAACAACAGTTGCCTGTTGTGTTGGCCAGGTCATAGACCCCTGAGGTGTCGGCTTGCAGCCATACCGATTGTTTCACTTGGAGTTGCACAAACCTGTAGCCTGACTCCTCTTTGCATCCGTGCGCCAAGGGCCATTCCGTTGCATCTTGCGCATCTATGAAACCTGAGCGGGTACATGGCTAATTCCAGCTGTCTGTTTGAGACATTCTCTGACAAACAGTTTCGGTGACCCAGTAATGTTATCTTTGTAAATCAAAAATGTAAACATTTAGGTTTACAGCTGCGTTGAATGGATCCGAACATGAGTTATGGTAGGCGCTCAGCGAGGAGTCTGAGTTTGGCTTGGCAGCCTCTTTCCTTGCCTGGAACCTGCTTTTCAAGATTAAATATGATACCCAGCGATACGTCCAAAATGTCAATTACTCCGAGTCTCTTAGGTTTGCAATTACAGAATGCTAGTCATGTTCAACATTTTATGAAACTGCTTTTTTTGGCAAAGCCCGGCTTTCTTTTATTGTAAAAAATAACTTTCAAATCAAAGCATTAAATCAAGGCAAACTCGCTAGAAAGGGGCTTTCGTCTGAGCCCAGGCTGCAAGTGATTACGAAGCTGAAAATGGAGCCGGGCTCTGGAACGCTGGAGGTGGTTAAGCCTGTCTGTTTTCTGTTTGTGGAGAAGGAGAACCCAGAGTGACAAACCGAAGGGGAAGACTGAGGCACAGTCTTGGTTGCAAAGATCTAATCTCGCCAAGGCAGAATTAGATCCCACAATCGCTTTATAATAAAACTTGCAAGGAGCCCTTGGAAACCGCACGGAGAAGCAGCAGCGGCGGTGGTGGCAGCATCTCTCCTGGCCCTCTGGAAGAACCTCCCAAAGGCTGTCAGGTCTTGAGTTTTCGCATCTTCCAGCAGCTGCACGGCAGACTTGGGCTTTCAGGCTCGTCAGCGATACCTTGGGCCTTCCTTTCCCTCCACAGCTGTGGAGTGCTGGGGGTTGAACCTGGGAGCAGAACGGCAGCCTGGTGTGGGTATTATTATTATTTTAAGTACTTCTTTCTGCTAACAAAAGGCAAGGCTGGCTCTCTCCGCTCCCCTTCCATTCATCTGGGACGCACACCAAGTCTGCAGAACGCTTTCCAGGGTTTCCTTGTCGGAGCTGAATTAAGCTCAGAACAGGGCTGTGTGAAACGATTCTTCAAAAGACAAAGCAGGCTCTTCACCGTCCTCGTTTCATGCGAGAAAAAAGGACCTCGAAGGTTCAGAGGAGGAGGGATGAGGCAGGTGTGTAAAATGGGGCCTGATGCAGAGAGAATGACATTTTCCTCTTGCTCCCATGTGTCTTCTTTTGGATGTCCCAAATGAGAGGTCCTCGCCTGGGAAGCCACTGCTGGGAGAAGCCACGGACCCGGCTGTCCCCTGAGGTGGAAGCTCCCAAAGCTTCAACCAGACCAGAGTCAATGAGCATTGCTCCCCAAAGCTCTTCTGCCTGCTTAGGAGCTTCTCATCAAACACACACAGAGAGAGGCTGAAGAGGAAGTATTTACTGATTCATTCTTAGCCCATGAGGAACTCTAATATAACGCACCACAAAAGAAGGTAAAATAGGCTCTCAAAACAGACGCAAGGTCATTTTTGAAAACCACTTTCAAAAGCATCAGCCTGCTTGCCATGTTTCTCAAGAGTTGTTGCTTCCATATAGTTTTCCAGAGCAGCAGGACCAGTCTATCTGGGAGGTAATTAAGGCATGGGTCCTGTGGGAGAAAAGCCACCATTAAAAAAACAACAACAACCTTTAAACTTGCCTGCAAGCACCCAAATGCCATAGCATCTCCACCTCTCTTTCTGAAAAATCTCCTGCCTCTGCCAGGGGTTCCATTTCACGCAAAGTGGCGTGAGGGTGGAGAGATGGCCGGTGTCTACAGAGCTGTCCCAAATATGGAATGGCCTTGCTGCCCAGCGAACTGCCATCGAAAGAACCGTCACCTTGTTATTTAGGGTCCCCTGCATTCTGTCGGCCGCACCCAGAGCAATGGTCTGCAGGATATCTAGGTGGATAAGCATGTCCTTCTCTGGAGGCACCTGTGCTATAATGACTGACGCAACATACCCTTTCACGGGAGCCTTACGAACCAGGCAGGACATTTGGCTCCAGGGAGCCTCCATAAGGAACGGGCCTACGTTTCTAGTTTTGATGTCAGTGCTGGAAGTTGCCTATTTCAGGGGAGAAAATCTCTCTCTCTCTCTCTAGCTGCTTGGCCCAGTTTCATTGCCATGTAGAGGCAATGAACAGTTTGAAGTCTGAAGCTGGCAGCAAAGGGGGCTGGCATTTACCCTTTTCAATGCCTCTTGGCCTAAGGTGACCACAGAGTAGGGAATAAGTCACACACAGAGCGAGAGATGGCCCCTGGTCTACCCAAGATGGGGTAGATGCCACTGGAAGCTTCCACTGGCCTGGGACAAAGGTTCTGATAGACCAGCTGTGAGCCATCCCTGGGCTAAGGGTATGGATGCTCAGGATGTACAATAAATCCTCTGTTTGCATCTCTTTCCAAGGATTCCTGGTCCCCAGACAAAAGTGAGACAAGGAGTGCCCTTCCACCCCCACCTCTCTCAACAGAGCCTCTGTGATTTGTGCAAACTGCCTGCAGAAAATTAATGCCTCTTCCATTTGAGAAGAAAAGCAAGCACACAGGCACACAGCCGAGACATATAGATGGTTTGATTGGTTTAAAAAGACACAAACAACCCATTCAAGGCTTCTTGTCCTTAAAAATGCAGACGATAAAATAGCGGCCATCACCATTTACCACAATGTGCGATGCCTGCAATGGAACCTTACTTGCAATAAAACCTTGTTTGTGAAACTCTCCTCACTTTGTACCAAAAGACAGAGTGCCAGAAATGTACATTTTTAACCTCTTCCTCTTTTGGGAAGGACCTTGTTGTGGGTCCTCATCCTTGCATGCAAAGGAAAGACAAGCAAGGACTGGCAATCCCAGCTTAGCCTCAAGCACCCAGCCTCTGAAAGGCAGGCTGCTCAGCGGGAGGAAGCCATCTGAGACACACAAGTGTGTGTGAGTGCGTGTGCATAGGCTTGTCTGTCTGTGCGCATGCCTCTTTTTCAAAACAGCAGACTTCCTTTAAGCATAGTAGAGCTATGGGTATAAATAGGTCAAATTCAATCTAACTTACACCATCTTAAAACAAGTATCTTTGAATGAGACCCTGGGGATTAATTACATGAAACAACAGTCTTGTAATGGGCCTGATATAAATCTACAAATGAGATGTTATTCAGGATTGCCTTTATCGGTAGCCAAGCCTTTGGTGATTTAATTGGGCAATTAAAGGGTGGAGTGGAATCCTCTTCTCCTAACTGGAGATATTAACACCATTTGTATTCCTATCTAAGTGGCAGGGGAGGCGGAAGGGGTTTTAATCATTCTGTGGGCGGCTTGATACTCTTTTCCTCCCTTTCCTTCAAAGACGGAGGTGGGGTGTTTGTAGGGGCGAAGGCTTGACCTCAAAATGCTCTTATTGCAAGCTCTGTTTGGCAGGGTTAAATCCAGGGTGATGCACACGGTGAGAAGCCAGAGTCCCGGCCCCCTCCTTTGCCACTTCCTTTCTGGGACCAGGGAGGCTCCTTATGTCAGGGAGAACCTTGGGGAATCGGCACCTTTCCTCGTGTGGAGAGCTTTTCACGAAGACAGCACCCTCTCCTCTGCCGACGCATCCCTGCTCGCATGGAGAAAGGCAGGGCTGGAGGCTTGAGCAAGTGGTGTTGGCCTCAATGGGACTGATGGTGAGTCAAACTGAACTGCCTTGCAAATGGCCTCAGAGGGGCAAACCGTAAGGCTAGGGCTGAGCATTGCTCTCTCCCTCTGTGCATAATTCATGCACTTGGACTCTACGTCCAGCTTTGGTTCTCAAAGCGCAAGAACCCTAAAACTGCTGACACCTTCAGAGGGAAAGAAAACCAACAGCCATTTCTCATATGGGTAATACGTACTAACAGATTTAAGCAAACAGAGTGAACCTGGCAGCTCCCGGTGAGTCTGTGGTCTGCCCGCTGAAACGTAAGTCCACTGCATCACCCGCCAATCCCCCGCCGCTTGTCTGCCTCCGGCCCCCTTTATTGCATCTCCAGACAACACGCAAGGGGTTTTGGCCACCACATTTTGCCCATGGGAAGATATTCCTCTCAAAATACTGCACACTTTTTGTGCTCCCCCCCACCGCTCTTTTGGTTGGAGGAAGAAAGGCGTTGCCGCCCCCCCCCCCTATGGATTCAGGAATCATAAAGGGGAAAGAAACACCTGTGTTCCAAAACCCCAAGGTTTGAATCACATCCAATATTGGTCATTGGCTTCCATCTCAGTAAGCTTAGAGGACGAGCCCAAGAATTGGTTGGGAGTGGCTCTCGTGGCCCCTTGGGAGCATTAAGCAGTTGCCGAATGAGTCATAAATATCTCTCTCTCTCTCTCTCTCTCTCTCTCTGTGTGTGTTGGGGTGTCTCTGGGCTCTGAGAGCAAATGAAGCAAGACCCGCTTTTGATTAGCGCACTAAAGAGATGAACCTCCCTAGGGAGCTCTCAAAGGGGCGGGCAGGCAAGGGGATGTCCTGGAGTTCATCCTGACAGGCTGGCGTGCTCCACGGGTTGCCATGCAGAAGCAAGCCAGCAATGGGAGCGGCTGCAGCCTCCGCAGAGGCCGATGAGAAGGATCCCCCTCCCCATTCCGTCCTGGGAAGGTGGACCACAACCATCTGCAAGGAAGCGGAGGGAGGGGAGAGTGAAATTGGATGCGATGGGCTTTGAGAACTGAGCACTTCTGCTGGGGAAGCCTTGCAAGTGGCTTCCCATGAAGTGCACTCCATGGGGTGGAGAGTGGAAGGAGAAGGGCTGGCACTTTTTAGAGGGGCAAGAAGCAGGCAAACGGCCACACCAGAACACCTAACCCTGCTTTTGGGGGGGATGTGGTTTTTTTAAAAAATGCATGGGTTAGGAAAGTCCACCGTGGGATTTCAGACAGGCCAGAGTTAATTTTAAAAATAATTTGCATCTATCTGAGGGCTATATCCCCTTGCAAAGCAACAGACAAAAAAGCAATGGGACAAGCCACCGTAAACATGATCCATATAGAACAGAAAATGGCAAAAGACTGGAAAACCGTGTTGTAGACAAGCAAGCTGTTTGTGGCGCTTGAGCAGGCTGGGCATCTCTGGTGAACCTGGTGCCCCCCCCCATCTACCTACCCACCCTACCCATTTGTATACTGCCTGCTAAGACTTTGCCGCGACCCAAATGGGAGGTTGTCCAGGGCACAGATCTCTGTTGTGAAGCTGCCTTGGTGCCAATGGAGAGATGCAGCTGGGCAATCGGCTTAAGCTGATCAAAGGCTCTCCAGGCCACCAACGGCACCTGCGCCTCCAGTGACAATGATGGATCTCGGAGGGAGAAGAACGCCCAAGGACAGCAAGGGGGATTTTAAGAACACAACCCATGGGTGCAAAATGGAAAGCCAAAGAAAGCCAAGAAAACAGCGACACTGATACGTTGTCTCCCATATGCTTTGAGAGGTGTTTAGCAAGGGAAACAAGACACACAAAGATTCAAAGTTTTTTTTTTAAAGAAAAGCATTTCCAAGAATTCTTTCCACTTTGATCTAGAAGTGTCCCCCAAAGAATCCTAAAGTCTCACAAAGAGCAACTCGGGATTAAGTCTCAGTTCACCGGTCCTCATCCAGTCCATTATGGTGCCCAGGCACTGACTCAAATCATCCCTGACTCACTGAGATGGGATGGGAATGGTAGATGGAACTCGGTGGCATCTGCTCAGTCATGACCATTTACCCTACCTCTCTGGATAATCCTTCCCAGCATTTCTATGTAGCTTTTAGCAAGCATGGGAGAGAGAATTGTCCCAGGGCACCCCACAGCATAACCATCATCAATTGTTTAACTATTGGAGCCACTACAGTGTGGCCCTTCCCACTCAGGCATCCTGAACCACCCACAATTTGAGCCCTCTCCGGTGGATGCTGCTCAAAGGTGGCAGCTGAGCAGGGGCCTTGTTCCCTTCTCAGCAGCTTCCCAGATCTGGTTGATGGAAAACTTGGGGGGCACAGAGAGCAAGGGGCTTGGAACATCTCTTTATGCTCCTCTTTGTCGTCCTCATCCCTTGAGGGCCAAACTTACCCCTTCTCACCCCTTCTCTCTTCTGCACACCTCATTTAATTCAATTCCCCACCCCCTGTGAAAATAGTCCTGCTAAAAATAGTTCTTCCACATGGTTCTTCACAGAACGGGGCCTCAAATGATGTACATACCAGTGAAGGAGACGAGCAGGAATGGCTGATAAGAGGTGTGTACCCCAACGATTATATGGGAAGAAATATGCATCCATTACGTCTGCATCTATTATTTGCTTGCCAAAATTTGTTGTTTGCCTGGCAAAAAAGATACCCGAGGCAGTATATTTGTATAAAAGAGATAGTATGTCAAATTCTCCAAAACAGACCAATTTTCTGAGATATATGGTCGCTTCACCTGCTTCTAAAGTACAAAGGAAGGTCTCAGGAGGTGGGCAGGGCAGAGCCAGCCGCCTGTGGAAAATAAGTTTTGTAGCTGAGGAAAAGCTTCAGTCTGCCCCACCGAGTTCGGCATTCGGATTGGCAAGAGGAAAGCTCAGCTGGTTAAGGCCGTGTGTTGGCCTTCTTCCCAGTTGTGGGGCCAAGTCACAGGCTATCTTGAGTGTCTGCCATGAAAGACAGTTTGTGGTCAAAAAGTCTGGATAGGTGCCCACAGTCATTAATCATAGGAAGGACCCACTTCTAATGAACCGTACGGAGGAAGTTAAGACTATGAAAAGGAGGAAGTGCTGTGATTTCCTGGAAAAATCCCCAAATGGAATCTGGTGGCCCAGTCTACAAATGGGTTATGGGTAGAGTTCCTCATCTCAGTTGACCAGTACTACTTGACCCCTAGGCACCCTGGTACATGCTCATCTATCAAGACACATAAAACAACCGGAAAGAAAAATTGAACACTTTTTTTTTAAGTGCACAAAAACTACATGTGTATTTCTGTGCTGAGTGGGGCAGTGGGTGGGAGGAAACCTGGCATGAAACGGGGATGAAATGAGCTTGGCAGTGGGAAAATGAGAATGTCAAGGAGACTGGCTTGGCTGCCTCTCTTCCAGAAGGAGACAATCCCCTATTTGCACATGGAAGGATAAGAGAAACCGCCGAGGACAAAACCTTCCCCTATCCAATGCAGGAGGAATGATCAGGAAGTGCCCTGTAAGTCAAGCTGAGATCATAAACCTTAAATAGCAGGCTGATTATCCATCTTCCTTAAAAGAGAGAGAGAGAGAGAGAGAGAGAGAGAGAGAGATCATCAGCTTGATTGCAAGGCCAGCAGCAGGCTAAGCCTGGCTGTGGAAACTTTGCAGACTTCAAAGAAAGCTCTGATCCTGGCGGGGACCTTGCAGGTGAAGGGAAGGAGACCCTGGGATCCAAGCCAGTGGGATCCCAGTAGGACAGACTCATCTCAAAAGCCACAGCTTAATTCTGGAATGCGGAAACTGACGCCCTTTCCCGAACAACAATGACCATGTAAGAATAACATGGTAGTAGGCAACAAAAACTGAACCTTGGCTTTGAGGATGGCCATCGCACGGTGGTGGGTAGTGCGACTGAGGTTCTTCTTACTGCAAAGCAGAGAATCATCTGCTTTGACTCGAGAGGCCATTGAAAAGGCAGAAACATTTGCAATGGGGGTTTATTGAAGATGCTATAAATTCCTTGAAATGGTGAACAAAGAAGATCTGCAGTGAATAACTAAGACCAGGATATACTTGAATACTTTGGTGGCGGTAATGATAAACAAAACATGCAGCACGCTGAAGCTGATCATGGATGGTGAAATAAATGGCGAAAGACAATAGGGAAAGGAGAAGACCATCTTAATGGGAGAACCTTAGAAACCAGAGACAGATGCAATGGCCATGTCATCTTTTAGAGTTGGTCCTTCCAAAGCCAGAACAACCGTGAGAATGACAACTTCTAGGAGGTTGGTGGAGGAGGAGAAGACAGCTGCAGCTGCTTTTCTGTCTCCTCCACTCAATGGCTTTATCTTGATCCATTTCCCACCAAAAACATAAAAATAAAAGTAAAAACAAGAATAAAAAAGGAAAAGAGGGCCACCCCTGGGCCCTTGAAGAGGGCAACTCCATAGGTTCAGCCTCTGTTCTGCTGTGTCCTAGGGAGGCTAAGGGGCTTCATAACAACCTTAAGGACTTCTCCCTGCGTTGTCTCCTTTCCTTTTCCTGCCCATCCCCTTTGCATCTTGTGTCATAGATAATTTTGCTTGTACGTTGAGGGCAAAGACAGTCTTTTCTTTACTTACTGACTGACACTCTGGGAGCCCTTAAAGCTCTAAAAGAGTTTAAAAAGCTATAAACATTAATTATACCAAGTGGCTATCAACACTTACAGACAGGAATTGCAAACTCTCAATTATTATTATAGAATAATAAAATGCAATAAAATAGGACAATCAAAAGCGTGTAAAATAAACAGGTAAAAACCAGTCCAGGACCAGACAGAGCAGTTGCTGACTGGAAGGCATTGGTGCCATCGCACGGCAGCAGAATATGGTATCTGCAGATGGAAGGCCATGGGGAAAGGTGCTTGAGCCGACCCCTTCAATACACACACACCCCGGCAGGGAAGGGCTGCACCTACAGCCCGGGAGAAATGCCTTCTCTGATCTGCACTTCTTCAACTGCACTGAGCACAAGCAGAAACAAGGGAGTTATCCTGCAGTATTCATGTGTCTCTAAATCCTGTGACAAAATCCTCTCCCCCCAAAATGCATTGCATGGGGATGGCCGCAGTAATCCAGGTACTGCCAGCCGACTGAGAAAACACCGCCAGAAATGAGCAGGGCATGCAAGCTCTCCTGCCAAGCTCCTCAATGCGTAGGAACACAGGCTGTGCCCCGACAGGAAGAACCCACACAGGTGGAAGCCTGGGGATGTTTAGATGCTTCCTGGTACCAGATCTGACGATGGGGCTCAAATCCACCATGGTCGTTCCTTGAACACGAGTGACAGGCTGCCCTTCCCTTCCCTTCCCAGGGACGTGGACAAGCCCATCCTTCAAGAGGTCTCAGGAGCAGCCTGGTGCAAGGATCGGTGTGTGCCTTGCACTTCTTGGAGGCACCACCCCACCCTTGGCTCCTGAAGAGCTGCCCCTTTATGGAAACACCCCCCTCCTCCAGCAGGAAAAGGCTGTGCAGAAAGCCCCCACGCCCGACCCCCGCTATGGTGCAGCCGGGGCTGCCTCCCACATCTGCCGCTGCCGGTGCCGCCGGAGGGTTCCTCCCGGCTGCCTTGCTATTTCCTACGGAATCAGGGAACCTTTCTGCCGGCTAATCCTCCCGGCCACCTCCGGCTCCTGGGTGTCTGGCCAAGGAGGCACAGCTCCTGCTTAACAGCTGCTCTGATGGGCCCGCTGGGTGAAGAGGTCAGCGCATGCGTTTGGGGGGTCAGGCAGGGGCTGCCACCACTTAGAGAACTTCTTAAAAGAAAAAGAAAAGGTGGCTGGGGGGGGGGGGGGGGACAGCGGCGGATGGGGAGGGCAGTGCCGGGAGGGCTGAGAGGAGCATGGATGGAATTTTCAAAAACCAAACCAAAAAACGAAAAGCAAGGCTCCCGCTAATATTTCCAGGGGGTAACGAGTAGCTTATGTGGTGGCTGAAAAAAGTTGGGAGAGGAATGAAAGAAATGGGGCCAGATCTCATCGTTCCACCCATGCGAGGGGTTGACCTTTGGCCCCTGGCAAATCTCCCAGGCCCGAGAAGGCCAATGTTAGGGTCCTGTTACTGGCAAAGCAGGGCGGGAGCCCTGTCTGGGTGTTCAGAATAAGGTCTGACTCCTCCCCTTCCTTCTCTTGCAAAGGTGGATCTTGGTTCTTTACTCTTGCGTGAAGGAGATTCCCACAGATCTGTCTCAAGACTATCAGATCAAAGGAGCCTGTTAGCTCCCACAGTACGCTTGCTTGTCTGTAAGGAAAGATGACCAAGCCTGAGTCACGGAAGGTTTTCTGGTAGAGCTACGAGAACTTGACCTTCTGGACAGCAGCTGCCAGAATCTGAAATGAGGGTGTGGCCAGTGGCCCTTCTGGCCAGTGAGTTCAGGAACTCCTGCCTGAAAAGGTGAGTCCTGGCCTATCAGGCAGCTTCCAGGTGTGTTAACCTGGGTTGTCTGGGG
The DNA here is from genome assembly GCA_037013535.1 of Intellagama lesueurii. Taxonomy (NCBI): domain Eukaryota; kingdom Metazoa; phylum Chordata; class Lepidosauria; order Squamata; family Agamidae; genus Intellagama; species Intellagama lesueurii. The sequence continues at coordinate 28,073,435 of JBAJHW010000010.1, read as the reverse complement.
CGGAGCTTGGGGAGATTGCCTTGTGGGCCAACAAAGAGGAAACCCCTGCAAGAGAAATCCAACTGTGGCCAGGCACCTCCTCCTCCTCCACCACCACCCATTCAAAGCTTCCAGAAATAGCTTTGAGGTGAGGGGTTCTCGCTGCTGATGTAGGAGTAGAAACACTGGTCTCAGGGATGAACTGAACATCCACCAGGGCTCTGGAAGGAGGTTCACGTGGCCTGGACGTCAGTGTGAGCTTAACGAATTCAGACCAACGAGAAGCTTAAGAAGTGACCTGGAAAGCACTGGGACACGGAAGGGCATGCTTTTCAGATTGTGGAGTTCAAAGTATGCAGATAAAAACGTACATCTTAAGAGAAAGTGTACACAAAAATGGACATGTCTGAGGAGCTTTTGTGTAAAATAAATAAACAAACAAACAAATAAGTAAATAAAAAGGCCATGATGTTAAGAGGAAATGCTGGCAGACGGTGGGAAAAGTGAACTCAAAAATATGCGACTTAGGAAGAACGCAACGAAGCCACCACGGCAGAGTCGTCCTCTTGTGCCATTTTGCTGACTCCGCGCAAGCCATTCCGATTCTTGTTTTCTCCTGTGTTGTTTATGTCCCAAAACACTTTGTCTTCTTGCAGAACGAGGAGCATAGCTTTGTGGTTCCTTCCTTGGCCTCACGTGTGAGAATGAGAAGAGCGATCCCCGGACCATCTTCCTCAGCTTCCCTCCCAGATCTCCCTTTTGCTTTCCTTTTCTCTGCATGGCATTGTAGTTTGTAGTTTTTGTCTGGGTAGGAATTTATGTCCCAGCTTCAGGGTTAGGCAACAGGTGGCCCCACAGAGGCGGATGGACTTCACATGCCATCATTCCCATTCAGCATAGACAGAGGCCATGGGCTTTGCAGTCCACCTCCACCCAGAGGGCCCTACATTGCAACCCCGCCCTCCTGCACCATGCGGAGCAGCCAGCACATAGAGAATGAGGTGGAGGTGCAAGCACATGCACGGCGGCGCATCTAGGATTGGGTGCCTGACGGAGGGAGGCTGATTTGTTGGGTTTTGCTCCTTTGGCTTCCGAAACGCTTCACACAAACCCAGCCAGCTGTTTTTAAAAGAGCGCAGAAAAGACCCGTTAAAATGAAGGATGTGTGTGTACCTGGAGACACAAAGCCAGTTTGGGGGCTTCCTGCCCTCCCCTGCCCCACATCACCGATTGAAGAAAGTATCTGTAGCTCCCCACAGGGCTTCTCCTTACTCTGGACAAGAAAAAAGGCTGGCTTCTTGCTTCTCATTTTATATATATATAATATATGGAAGTTTTTTAAGACTGCTCCTCTGAGGTTCAGGGGGCGGGAGAGAAGTGATGGTCTGGAACCCATTATGGATCAAAGGGAAATGGGTGTGTAAGAACCCAGTAGACACATGAGAAATGAGGTCACTCCTAATAGTGCCCCCTCCCTCCCTCTCTCTACCCCCCTCTGCAAGTGAAATTTCCCATCATGCTGCCTGCAGACACTAAACAGGGATGATAGGATAGACCCAACGGCCTCAGCGTCTCCCTCTCTCCCTCCCTCTCTCTCCTGAGCCTCCGTCTTTATCGCATTTTCAACAGACCTTCCACTTGACTTAACACTAACATATGTACAGCCGACATTTCAGGAATGCCTTACAAATTGCCTGGGTGCGATGGAGTGATTAGCAGCTGAAGGGAACCCTTCTCCTTGGCGCCTTCTCTGCCCCATGGAGCTTGTTCGGAGGACAACACGTGGGGACGGCCCTGGCAAAAGGAAGGGGCAAAGGAGCATCGAGCCCAGCCTTCCTTAGCACCCGGTCATTCTGCTTCTGCTCGGTTTCACATTTCTCAGCTGTGAACCTCGCCACCTTGGCATCCGTTGGGGGTATTTGACGCTCTCCCCCTCAAGATGTCAGCTGAGGTGTTTCCTACAGGGAGACAGTAGATAAATCTGGAATTTAATGGTGGTGGCTGCTATTTACTCTTAAATGCTCCTCCTGGATTTTCTGATGACAGAAACTGATCCAAAGATCTCATGCTAGGGGAAATCCCTGTGGTGTTTGGTCATGAGAAGATCATCCAGGTGGCTGGAGCAGCCAGTAAAAGGCCGAGGAAGGCGGTGGAGGAGGAGAAGGGGCCGTGGGGCTCACGGGGGAGTAAGAGGAAGCAGGTGGCACTCACGGCTGATGACAGACAATCGTCAGACTCTCTGGAAAAGAAGCTGGGGAAGAATTCCTCTGATTAAACGAGAAGGAAATATGCCTGAAACACTCACAGCGCTGACCGTAATCAAGTCACCTCCACTGACACCAGAGCAGCTTTGCTGTTCCATCATTGCTTCTAAACAGAAGAGCGTACGTTGCTTTCCAGGTTTCCAAAGAGAAAAAATGGTTTGCCATTTGGAAAACCGAGAGAGACAGACAGAGACCACAGATCCCTGAAGGGCAGATATAGACCTAAATTGCTTCTAGTGACTTTATGTGGGATGCCATAGGCATGTCCCAGGGACATGTCATCACGTGCTATCCCTCTAGCAAAGATTTTTGGGGCCTCTCCGTCAAGAAAGGGCAGTTAAGAGCCACAAGCTTTAAGGAAGACCTGTCCTTGGTGGAGAGGAAAACCTCTAGAACCGGCTAGTTGACATGCCTCAACTCAGCTGGACTCCTCGGCAAGAATCCTAAAGAAATTCCCCAGCATAAACTGGAAATCACCCCCAAATGTATGTGTGTGTGTGTGTGTGGGGGGGGTGTAGACGCAATTCTGCTGCGCTGTAAAATTTGCTACTTCACTAATAGGTAGATTTTGGTTTTGGACGATTCTTGACCTAGACCACAATTTATGAGCTCCTCCTTTCATGAAGCTACAAAATGTGAGCTTTATAAAGCAAGACTCTGTTATGCTGGAAGGGTGCAACTGTTTCTGCCCGGTTTTCTTGGAAGGTCCTGATGTCTTCCTGAGGGCAGGAGGGGATTCTCTGCTACCCACACAGCCCAGTTTGCCGGATTCCCAGCAGCAGCGACTTTATTACGCGGACAGGACCCCAAACAGATGCCAGCCGCTCTCCATCCTTGAATAGCTCCAGGCAAGGTGATTTCAACAGCCTTCCTGGGTACAGCTTGTTCCATCCTCTGAGATATTTATAGCGTTGTATAAGGGAAAATCTTGTAAATATTTATCCTTACTTTTGCCAGCTGCCCTTTAATGCCTTCCTCTGATAGCTCTTGGGAAGGAAGGAGGCCTCCTCCCTGAATACATGTTTTAATGCAGGAATCCCGTTTCTGTTTTACCGAACAGAGTTTCCAAAAGTATTTAAAATTTCAGAATTCTAAATACGCACGATGTACCAGCAAAACACAGAATGTTCCTTGCACCGACTGTTGTATATACCAGATATTTATTTATACATTTTTAATTTATGTAAAATATTTATGCCCCTCCTTACAAAGAGATACAGAAGACCCAAAGGGGCAAAAAATATTGATACAAAAAATATCTGATGCAATGAAAACTCAGGCTGGTGCTAAATGGATGAATAGTCCACCACACACTAAGAAAATACATATCACCAAACAAAATGTGAAGATGCATTTTTTAAAAAAATCCAAGATGCCTTTTTAAAAAAAGAGTCCTGAACTGCTAAGCAACAAACACATCTTGTGCAGTTCATTTTGACTGTAAACAAAAGCAAGGCAAGGGTGTAACCAGGAATCAACACAAAAGAAGCAACAAGGGGCCAATCCAGTCCCAGGGGCAAAACGTGTACCCACAGACCTGCTGATGGGCAGCAAGGACCCCTGGTCATGTCCCATTTCTCTTAAGATGCCCTTCCAGTCCCCATTTCTCCATGTACTTTCTGTTGATCCCCCATGGAAGGTATGCAGCCCATAAAGCCTACCAATACCTCCCTTTGCTCAAAATATGCCTGCTGCTCCTGCTGGGCAAAGGGGCAACGCCATGAAGCCTTTGCCATCTTTTTCTTCAGTCCTGCCCATTTGACATTTGGCCTTGGCACACAAAATCCCTCCAGGACCCCCAGGAAGATGGGGAAAGTTGAGCACTGGAGAGAACACTGAGCCCTAGAGAGTTTTTGGTTCCCGTGCAACCGGACATTTGACAGTCCTGTGCCTGAAGTATTACGTTTTTCAAAACTGGTGTATCCCTTCCTTGGTCTTGTCAGTTTCAGCAGCTGAACCCTGGACCCTTTAAAAAGGTTGCCTCAGCCAGAGAGGGAAGGCCATTGAAACTGACCAGGAGAAGGGCCTGAAATTGACGCAAGGACAAAGAGACACAGAAATCCTTCAGAGCAGGACACTTCAGGCGTACACAGTACAGGCCTGTCAGAATTCCCCTTGCAGAAGAAATGACTGAGGAGGTAAAAAATAAAATAAATAAAAAATGCTTCTTCTGTGAAGGCTCAGAGGGCAGAGCAGACAGGTCACCCAACCCTCAACTTCACAGGCCACCCTTGCTTTCCAATATCTTGTTTGCCACATTTTCCTAGGCATGGCACAACTTGGTCATTTCTAGAGCACTGGTCTGCACATCCATTGTGTGAAATTATTTTTTGTGAAAGGCTAAACCACAGTGGGTACTAACAGGACGCTACCCCCCTCCCCTGTCTTAGCCTCAGTCACTGCTTTCCTGTTTGCACTTAGCAGATGGCATACTTTGTCAGGGGTGGCCCCTTCTCTCTCTCCTGCTCACTGGGTTGTCAGAGACTCACTCTGAGACTCAGCTGAAAGGGTTCCTGGTTCCCCCAGTTCTGCCATTAGGACTAAAGCCACCCTAAAGAACCCCCAAACCATCCGGTGGGGTTCGCCCTTCCTGCATTAGCCAAGCCGCAGTTACTTCTTGGGGGTGGCCGGGGGTGGGGTGGGGGAAGAGAACCTGCTAAGGGTCTGCCTTTCCTAGCTCCCGAGCTCTGCCTGCTTCTCAGAAATGGACGTTGTGGGGCTGGGTAAAGGAGGGAAAAGACAACCTGAACCCCCATCCTGGGAAGTCACACTTCCGGATATTAGGGAGAGTGGAGCCAAGTTCCAGGCTGCTGCCTCCTCAGCACGGCTCCAGGGGAAGCAGGAAGGACAACCTGAGGAATGCCACATCGGACCAACCACCATATGCTTTTTCCACAGTTAGCTAATCTCTGACTTCCTAATTCTCTGCAACAAGGAGAGAAACACCCAATTAGTTCTTGTTCCAGCTGCTGGCCTTGATTCTTCCTTGGCTTCTCCCATGGATCGCTCGCTCACAAGCCTTGTAATTGGAAGCGGAGAAGGAGAAAAAAGAAAGGAAAAACTCAGGAAGACAAAGGACAGCCAGCGTGTCCCCTTTGCCTGGTTAAAGATGAACCTCCCTTGCCTTTCCTGTTCCAAAGTCACAAGTTAAGATGCCCCGAGAGCCTTCTGGCCTCAGCCATCGACATCTCTTCCGTAGCAGCGTCAGGGGCTTCACAAAGAACTGGAAATATCCAAATCTTCTCATGACAAGGATCAGGTTGGCATGTCATCAAAAGAGCACAGAGAGGATTGGCCAGGATAAGAGTCCTCTGCACATCCCTAAAAGTGGGGCTAAGTAGAATCCAAGATTATATACATATATTTAAAAGTGGAAGGAAACGAAATGCACCCACACGGCCTTCCCTGGCGACTGAACAGAGAGACCTTCCCATCAAAACAGCGCTGTTCTCCTTCCATAATATTAGGGGTGTCACTGATGTCAGTGATAAAGCCCACTTCCCCCAAGACAGGGTGCTTAAACTACCTGAGATAAGGACAAGCAAAACCCTCCTGAGCAACCATGCCAGGCTTTGTCAGAGGCTCACTAACAAAGGACTTCTGGCTTTCCCGATTATTCCCAAGGATTCTGCCTCACCCAATTTATTGCAAATAAAAAGGCTGAGAATTTTACTTTAGGTCACACTGGAGACTAAGTAAAGTTTGTCCACCAGTCAAAAAAGACTCCAAAAAGTGAAAGAGGGGAGCTTCTGGGTTTTGACTCTGATAAATGAAAGTGTTGCTTAGGTATCTGAAGGGCAGGATCTCCCTCCATGAGCCTTCCAGCCCTTAAGATCTTCTTAGGTTTAACACATGGAGAACCTGTCCAGCCATCACTCAACGGGGGGCGGGGGGGCGGGGGGGCGGGCGGGGAAGGTGCCTCTCCTGGTTGATGTTCCAATGACAAGTCACGGAAAAGAAGATTTGCATCCTCAGAAAGAAGGACCAACTTGCATAAAACTGTATATACCCTGTTTCCCTGAAAATAAGACCTACCTTGAAAATAAGCCCTAACATGATTTTTCAGGATGCTTGTAATATAAGCCCTACCCCCAAAATAAGCCCCAGTTAAGTGAAAGCCCGCCCTCCACCCTTGTGCAGCAACCATAAAAAGATGACGTGACTGCATCTGAATAAATGTAGATGGTTGTATATGAAAAAAATAAAACATCCCCTGAAAATAAGCCCTAATGCGTTTTTTGGAGCAAAAACTAATATAAGACCCTGTCTTATTTTCAGAGAAACACAGTAGTGACTTAGATTTGCAGATGCAACATTAGAAATGCTTTGTTTCCTTTGATCAGAACTACAGTGCACCTCACCTGATCAGGGCCAGGGCCCCTGCCTGCCTCCTGCTGGGTCTTCTGCCTAGATGCTGCTCCCTGTGGATGATGGTCATCTCGCAGGTTCTCAGCCTCCCTCCTTCTGGGGCTCTTTCCCTTGAAATTACGGTTGGGCTGCACAGCACTTCAAAAGGAAGAACTTTTCTCCTTCGAGGAGGGCATGGGGTCATCCTAATTGATCCACCCAGCCGGGGGAGTGGGGTGGCTGGTCTATCCCACTGCATGCCATCTGTGGGGACCTCAGAGAGAGGGAAGAAGCAAAGGGAGGACCCTTGTGTGCCTTTTGGAGGCAGGGATGGGAAACAGGAATCAGGCCTCTTGGAGGGATCGGGTTTAAGAGCAACACACAACACCTCTCTTCCCTTTTTTGATTTCTTCCTTTTCTTCCTCACCACCTCCTCATGTTGCCTCTACAATCCCAAAGACGGAACTTTAATACAGATGGCCAGGAAACAGGAAACCCACCCACTCATCACCCCCTGCAGGGACTGGGTGTATCAAGTGGCTGGCAGCCCCATGGATCCTGCCAACGGAGAGATTCCTCTTGCTTCTTCCTTCCCCCACCCCCAGGATCTGTAGTGTAGGGGGGGGTCTTTGGGGAGGGGGCCTCACATGCAGGCTGGGGCTGTAAGCTCCACTTTCAGAGACACTCCGGATAGCTTTTGGGAAGGACCTGTGTGGGGCCATGATTACGAGTCTCCTTGGGGGAAATCTCTACCATGCTTGACAGCAGATCTGCTCTTTCAGAAAAGCACAAGTTGCACGTCCTGCCAAAAGCTCGGTTTTCAGAGGAGGGAACCAAACATGACCCACCGAAAAGAGAATGAGCTTTGCATGTCTTCGACCTCCTTCCCCACCTGCTCCCTCCCACCCCCACCATGCCCTGATTTTTTTCCTTTTAAAAAAAGTTCGGGTTGGCATCTTCTAGGTGTGATGTTCTCAGAAAGCCCTCCTCTTGTGTTTAAGTGCCTCCAGAAGAGATGGTTGGCAAGGTGATAGGGGGAAGGAGAACCACTTTCCTACATGGGACCCCACTCCACTGCTGACCTTGCTTACCGGGGCTTGGCAGGTGATGTCAGTCATGTTGGGACCAGGCACCTGGTCTCCGTAGTCCCCCTTACATGGGCTCATCTTTCCTTGTGAGTTCCAGAATCTGTGGCTGACCCTCAACATCTCCCAGATCAGAACCAGTCCACCTGGTTTCCTGGAAGCACCTCCGCAAAGGTGGTCTCCAACGGTGGGCACCCAAGACTCTCCCAAACCTGCTGATTCAGTGGCACTGATCACTGTACCCTCCCCTAAGGGAACACCATCAACGCCTCACTTTCTGGGAGAGTTAATTAAGCGGAAATGTTGAAATACAATGCCCCCCCTTTTTCTATTAGGAAGCATATTAAGGCTGTTTGTCATTGCATCACCTGGTTAGTTTTAATTCCCACGTCATGTTATTATGACATATTTTATCATAACTTATTAAAGACGGAGCTGTATTGGGTTATCGTTTGATAAAAAGAACCATAATTTAAGTGTGTCCTGCCCTTTATTATGTCTATTGGGGAATAAGATTTATTTATTTACTCAGAAAACTTTAATTATGGATCAAGACCAGCAGAGAAAGGCTGACATAGCCTGTGAATGATTTTCATGTCAGTCTCTGTGCTTTCCCACAATCACCTCTGCATGACTGAACCCAGGCTGCTGTGTGCGTGTGTGTGCGTGCGTGTGCGTGTGCGCGCGCATGCACGCACACACACACACACTTGAGTTAAATCATGGGTTTCCTGCGCGTGAGGAAACAAGGCAGCATACAGACCTTTCTCTTCAGGCAGGCTTTCCCTTAACAACTGGTGGTCTGAGAGGGGTTTTTGAATGGATTGTTGTGCTCTGTTGTTTCAAATGCATTTTATTGTTGATTTTATTACTGTTTTTAATACAATATGTATTTAATTCTTTTAAAATATTCGCATACCTACTGTTTTTAGCTTTTAAATATCATCTTTTTAATGATATAAGCCACCTTGGGTTCTTTTTGAGGAGAAAGGAGGGGTAAAATAAACAAACAAATAAATAAATAAATAAATAAGGACTTTGCTAACCCCAGAGAAAAAGCAAGGAGGAACAGATCCGTGTGTCATGTCTTGAGTTTATTAGAGGGAAGGTGGGATATGCGTGTAACCAGTGTGGTGATGGTGATGATGATGAAGAGGAGGAGGAGGAGGAGACTAAAGAGGCAGAAACGGTTTTACTCTGCTCTCAATATCCTTTCCACTAACTTTGGGGCACCCGAGCTCCCAAGGCTGCAGGTGACAATCCAACCGATGGGGCAGAGGAGCCACGGATCCGCCTCCCAGAAGAAACGGATCTGGCCTTTCCCCCGGGTGGAGATGGGAGGTGCCGCTCCATAAAACTAATCAAGCCAGAAAGGCTACAGGCATTAAGCATAAGGTTCCCGTGCCAGCCGCTTAACTCCCTTGTGACATCTTCATAACCCTCCCGCTCTGGCTCGCCATTAGCCTTGGGAGCCCGTCAGAGACCCTCATAATTCATGCATTATTGTTCCCGTGATTGTTGCAGCTCTGGAAACTGTCTTTTAATGACTCCGCTTGCTTCATTAGTCTCCTTGTTTCTGTTTCTTGCGATTCTTATCAATATCTCACTCAGAAAAAAGAGGGAGGGGGGAAGCATCACATGTTGGCCTCTTTTATTGAGACAGAAAGATTAAAAAAAAGAGAGAGCAAGAAATAAGAAGAAATAGCACAACCAGAACAAAGAGCTGCAGGACCCCATGGTGGGGTCAAAAGACAGGCTAAGAGAAGCAGGAGGTTGGGGAGGGGGGTCAGGAGAAAAGCAGAATGGCAAGAGTGGACCTTGGCACCCAGAAAGTGCCTCAGGTCCTGAATCCCATTTATGCCCACAGAGAATGAGGAGAAGCCATCCCGCCCTGTGAGGACAAGGACAAGCTGGTGCGGAGTGATCCTATAAGCTGTGGTGGGTAGAACGGGAAGAGCCCCCGAGAGGACAGGCAAGGATATCTGCAGCACTGTCTTCTGTGGAGGAAGCTGGGGTGGTGGGAGCAGGATGCAACCCCAAAGAGCCTGAGAGGGGGATCTGCCCCCCCTGGGGCAGCCTGGCTCCTCCACAACCACCCACTCAATTCGACTCATGTCCAAGGGGTTTCCTGACCACGTAAGTGGTTATCATCCTTGGAGACTTGGGGCTTCCTACGGAGTGCGGTCAACACTCCTTACATTTGGATGGGAAAAACAAACACGCACACAAACACACAATTGCCCAGGAGGCTTCAGACCTGCCTCACAGAGCAGGCTGGACTCTCGTCTGGCAAGGAGGAAATCCTGTCCCTCCTTCCCTTTGCCCCCCAAACCCTTAACAAGGGTCTGTGCATCATCTCAACAGGCCCATCCTATTCTCATTGGTCAGAAACCTCTGTCAGACAAAAGCTGGGAGAAAAGGACCTCTTAGGACAAGCCCGAATGAGGGTCAGCTTTTGTTTTAAACCAGGCTGGGCTCATCCATCCCATTCTTAAAAAAACATAGACTCAAGAACCTCAGAAATTCTCTTTCGCTTCCCTTGAAAACTGTGGGCAGAAGGGAGGGGTGATCCCCAGGGAGGTTTTGAGAGAGAGAGAGACAGAGAGAGAGAGGTCCACAAATGTAAAGGGAGAGGAAGAGAAAGAGCGAGCGAGGGAGCACGGAAAAGAGGCCTGCACTGTGTAAAGAACTTTCCCCGTCTCTCTGACTCTTGCCTCACTTGCACAGCTATAAAACAAGAAGTATGTGGCATGCTCAATCGATTATACCTCCTAATGCACTCATTGTGGAGGCAGGTAATTCATTTCAGGCTGCTCCTCTCCCCCCTCACCCCCACTCCCCGCTCCTCCCTCCAAGTCTCTCTGCGAGGCAGGAGGCCCTGCGCCTGGTCCATCCATCCCTCCATCCCTCTCAGCGGCCACTGGGTTCCTTCTCCTGGCTCCGTCCTGTCTCTCTTCTCTCCACCCCCAGTGAAAGTCCCCAGCCGGCAGCCCTTCCTCGCCAGAGGTGCGGCCGTTCCCACCGTGAAACAGAAGGCCGCAGGTAATGACTTTCACACTTCATCCATATTGCTGCAGCCACCGCCGGCTCCTCGCAGCTGCATCCCGTTATTCCAGGAAGGGGAACGGGCACATGTTTCCAAAGAAAGGCAAAAAGAAAAATACAGAAAGACAGAAAGAAAGAAAGAAAGTTTCCAAAGGAGTGGAGGATTTCATGGTAGGCAGGCAAGGGTCCCACTCTATACACAAGGCTTCCTAATTTTGGAACTGAGCAGAAGATGTTAATGGACAATGTCAGCCAGTGGAGAGAAGGAGGCTGGCCTCCCTGGCAGATGCTCTGCAGGAGCTCACCAAGGCTCCTGGGAGTGTCGCTGCATGGATGGACATGCCTGCCAGTGGCTGTGGACCTCCACATGCCACGTACTCCCAGCTGCATGTTCTCTCTCTCTCCTTCTCTCTCCCTCTCTTTCATTCACTCACTCACTTTGTCTGCATGACATGCCAGGGGCAGCCTAAGAGCTTATCTCAGTCTCGAGTTACCTCAGTTCAACCGAAGGTGTGATTCAAAGTGGATTTATTTAAACTGGCACATAAAATGAAGGGTGTGCGAACCCTCCTCTTTCTGCTCCAGCCATTCATTTCCGTCGACTTCGTTTAAGCTGAAAATGCCCAGCTTTAAGAGGCCACCGGCCTTTCTTGCACTCGGAGGCAGGAAGGATGATGGAAAGCTTTCTTTCCAGCCTTCGTTCCCACTCCGGATTCTGCTCTCACCCTGAACTTGCTTTTTGGAGGCCAGAATGAGGTTCCCTTCAAGAAACACCCCTTCCAGCCTGACGCTTCCTCCCTCCACCCCACTGGGCAGAGGGGAACGGCTCTTCCTCCCCCCCCCCTTTTGGCTGACCCAGAGCAGAAGACCCACTTCTGGTTTCAATCCCGACACAGCAACAAGATTATGTGGGCTTCTCTCTTTCTTCTCCTTCTGGAAACCCTGGGACTCTACATTAGCTTCATCGCACTTCTACCACTTCCTTGAACCGGAATCCAGACCCTTAGGAACTTTGTGCCGCCTCCCTCAGTCACAGGAGCTTTTCAGACCCCTCCCCACTTCTGCGCTCCTCTCTTGAGCTCACTTCCTCCGATTCTGGTATCTTGTTTAGTTTACTGCTTGCCAGAGGCACTACAGTAATGCATGCTGTTCCTCAGTAAATTATTCTGTATATTTTGATTCTTGTGTGTTAAATGAAATAGCTTCCCATGAATTCAAGTTCTTTGGACACATCTGTCTAGACGTACAGCTGCTGAGATTCAAGGACCCCTTAGAGGGGAGTCTTCTCAGAACATGTTTAGGTTCTTCTGCATCTCTGGATCATATGCTCGGTAACATGCTCTCATTTACACCACTCCAGTCTTCGAAAGAAAGACTCCTAATTAACACGAATTAGGCCAAGTCTGCTAGACCAAAACTGTGTGGTGCCCCATTAAGCCTATGAGGAAATCCCCCTGGTCTGGCAAGAAAGGAGTAAAGGATGTGGAAAGTTATCCGTTTCATGTCTGTTGTGATTCTCAGAACCTCACTGGCATTCCTATCTCATCCCAGTTCTGTAATTAATTAACAAGGTGTCTTCCCTTCCTGCACAGAAATGTGTATGTTTGTGTTTAATATGCAATTTCCCTGAAAAGTACCCAGAAGCACCCTAAAATATCCACCTCCACCATTGGTTAAAGCATATTTATATGTGTTTTTCAAATGTACGTATTGTTAGTCATGTGCATTTTCTAAATATACACCTGTTTTTTGTCTACCAAAACTCATCACGAATTTTGGGAATGCACAAATGTTCTGATCCCAGCCGTGCTTTGTCCCATTGCTAGTCTCAGGAGGTGAATGGGTATTTCTGTAGGGAAAGGCAACCCCGGTACAGTTCTAGAAAGGAGAAGCCATCTGCTCCGCTCTGAAGCCAGTCATCAAGACCCCGGGTCCCTCTTGTTCACCTGCAAAGAAAAGTAGGTGGTTTTGCTTCCCTTCCTTGCTTCATTTCATCAAACCCCAAACGACACATGTTGGTTTTGCATGTTGAGCAGCAGTGTCTCGTGGGATTTGTAGCCTTTATGTAAGGAGCACATTTCCAAACCAAACAGAGCAGCAGCTTTCCCGAGCAGCCCAGCCCTGCCTGGCAAGACATGAGAGAGGTGCATTTGCCTGCCCTTACTATTCTGCCGCCTGAGTCTCTCCTGTCCTTATGCGAGGGCGAGCCCTGTGGGTCAGCCATTTTCTCTGGCATATGAGTTTTCCCTCCCTCCCTCCCTGCACTGAGGCTGATAGCAAACACTTTCTTAGTAAATCTTTGCTAAGCACTGGAACAAGGGAGGATTTTAATTACACATCGGTTCATGTTTATACCAGCTTCGTAAAGTCCCAGAAGAGCAAGAGAAGAAAGATGGTGAGTGTGTGTGTTTGTGTGTGTGTGTGTTTCTTCTAAGTCTTAGTGTTTCATTTCTAGCACTACTGTGCATTCGCAAAGTTAAGATGGGATTTGCATTCACTAGGTTTTTGTTCTTCACCCTCCTTTCATTTGGAGACCTCCCTGTTGAGGTGCGCACTTTTTCTGGAGAGGTGAGAGAGCCTTCCCAAGGCAAACCTATCGGTCCCAATTTCTGCACCTTCTAGCTGGTGTCAGACTTCAGGCATGTCTTTCGAAAGCCACAAGGTACTGAATTCTGGGCAGCTTCCCCCAAGGCACCCATCAGTCCCAAACAAACCAGGGACCCTGTTCACATGGAGATCCTGTATGCATAGAAGCATTTCCCCCTCTTTGGACGGTGGCTTCTGCACGTTGGAAGCAACAGCGGTGGGGCTGGCACACTCCTCTCATTGTAATGCACACACACATTAAGAATGCCATAATAGAATCATATCTTAGAATGGCAGAGCTGGAAGGGACCCTCTGGATCATCAAGTCCAGCCCCTGTCAAGGAGGCACCATGGGGGGATCGAGCTCCCAACCGCTACCTAAACCACTGAGCCATCCAGCAGTTGTGTTGCAATAGAGGAAGAAAAAGACCTAATTCTCCGAGCTGGGACACATGTGAGGCAGCAGCTGAGTTTAGGTGCAACCACAATCCTGAAGGCCTGGGTTAAGACTTGGCACATCTCTCTGATGACAGAAGCTGTTTGTAGCTGGAACTCCATGCTGGGTCTCCTCACTTTTTAAGCTCCGGATAGAAGCAGATCACTCGCCTGAGCTGAAAGCAGAGGCCCCCCCAAATGGTCTTGGTTGCGGGGAGGCGGAATTCATTGAACAGTTAGAGAGGAAAGATAAAATGGTTGGGAAACACATGGGTAAGTCCTGAAGTCTTGAAGGTGGGGAGCGCCGCGTGCAAGCCAGGACTGTTTCTTTCCAGCCACATGTTCTCGCTGAGCTCGTTTCCAGTTGCGTTCGGTGAGTGGCACCGGGCAGCGGCAGCAGCAGCGCTTTGATCATAAAACATTATGTATTTCCCATGAAAGATCAGGGAAGTTATATGAGTCTGCAAGGAGGGGTCCCTCCATTTTCTAGCCAGCCTGTTCAAGCAAATGCCTCCCCAAGGATCAAAGCTGACTCGAACTCTTTCCATATGCCGTCCTGTTATCACACAAACAGGCCACTGATCCGTGAGTGTTTCCCAGCGGCCCACAAGTATCAAATGTGCAGACCCCCCTCAAAGAAAGATCCATGATAAACTCTCAAGGAGTAGGGGCACAATTAAGAAGCAGCTCTCTCCTTACACCTTTATGAACCATCGTAGTCACCACTGTGCATCTTCAAATTCATTCTGACCCTTTGTAACACTTGCAAGGACTTCTAGGTTTCAGAAAGTATTCCAAAGGGTTTCCCAGTCCCTTCCTCTCTCTAGGACAGGGGTTCCCAACCTTGGGTCTCCCCAGTTGTTCTTGGACTGAAACTCCCAGAAGCCTTCGCCACTCGTTATGTTGGCCAGGATTTCCGGGAGTTGTAGTCCAAGAATATCTGGGGACCCAAGGTTGGGAACCATTGCTCTAGGACCCCCATGTAGCTTGCCCAAGGCCTCACAGGCAGCAGGGCGTGTAACTCCATAACCCATACAGGATGTGCTCCCTCTGGGTGAGCTCAGCGAGACCCTTTCCTGGGAAGCACAGTGGGTTGTCCAAGCGCTGGCCTCTGGCTCTGCAGTCAGGAAGTTCTAATCCACTGGCCTACCCTGGCTTGCAAAATGTGTATCTATTTTGAAAGCTTCAAACAAAGACCACACTGATCTAGAATGACTAGGGAGTTCACACAGATCAGTGGCAAAAATGGGACAGACCCGGCCAAAAGTGCCCATGCACTGCCATGGCAAGGGGAGGGTTAATGCCGGGAATGTAAATCTCCCCATGCTTCCTTCGCAGGGACAGGGAGCCACACTCTTTCCCTTTTTGCGTTGGGAGAAAGCTGGAAACTTTGTGGCACGGCCAAGCGGCTCCTGAATTTTGAGAAGCAAAACAAAACAACAGAGAAACAAAGAAGAAACAATGTAGAGAGCAACAGAGTGATGAATCAGCAAAGCAGAACAGGTTGGGGCGGCTGCTACTTTCTTTTATGGACATGTGCCGGTTTTAAGCCTTGGAGGGGTTATTTGTGACTTCCTTTGCAACCAGCCTGTCCCTCTGTAACGTCATTAGGCCCTGGGTACAAGGAAAAGGCCTTTTCGCGAAGGCCTTCTGAGAGAGCTCTCTCTTCTCTTAAACCAAGAGAAGGCTGGCGATGCTCAGTGTTGCCGCTGGAATCTATAGCTGCCAGCCGAAAACATCTCAACCACAGCCCCGGGGCTCTTCGACTTAAGAGTCGTCTCGTTCATGTCCAGAGACACAGAACTGGGCCCTTCAGGTGGTGGGGAGAGTTGATTAGGCAAAAGGGCCGTGTCAAGCCTGAGATTTATGAGTCCCAGTTTAATTAGAAGCTACATGCCAAACACATTAAGGAACTAATAGCAGCGTTACCTTACCTCGAGGAATTATGGAGCAGGCAGACAGCCAAGAGCGCCCTTGGATGTCAAGGAAGTGGCAATGCACTGTGGGTGGTTGTGTGCAGATCTCCACCAGGCCCAGGGGTAGGGCTTGGAGAAGCAATTTGCTCTCCCTCGAGCCTTCAGAACGAGGGATATCGTTTAAGCCGCCTGCTTTAACCCTACGCCCTTCTGATAGAGAAAGATCCAGCGGTGGACGGTCTTCTCTCCATCCCCTCCCACCCCAAACTCTTACAGCTTTTCCTTTCAGCTGCTTGAAGGGCAATGTTTCCCCAGCTGTAACCCTTCCAGAGTCAGAAAGGGGGCTGGTTTTGCACTGTGTCCGACTGACCGTTGGAGCCTCCAGGCCGGGCTTCCCTAGGCTTGGACCGGCCTGGACGGTGGCTCCTCAGGGTTCCAGACTGGGGTGAGGAAGGCAGGCGGTGTTTCTCCTTCCTGTGTGGGACTGAACTGAGGCACTTCTCTTTGGAAAGCCAGTGCTTGCACCTTGAGCTCTGGGCCTTCCCCATACAGGACGTCTGGGCACAGAGGTGTATTACTACCCTTCTGATTCCCCCCCCCCAAGCTTTTTTTTGGTGGCTCATTCCTTTCCACTGAAACCTCCCACCAGAAACGTCTGTTGTTCTCCCTGCCTCAAAGGATAAATTCGGCTTGTGCCTCACATTCGCCCCAGACTTCCTGGCAGAGTCAGTTGAAACCACCCACTCTGTGCCTTGAGCAGCAGGCTTCGCACCACTGCCACCGCCACCACCAGCAGCAGCAGGAGGGGGGGGGTTTCCCTTTGCCATCCATCACCCCTCCCCTCGCCTTAATTGCCGCCCACCGTGGGCCTCCGTGGAGTATTAAACATTCAAATTACGCTGCAGAGCTTTGTAAAGTGCTAGTTACTGACATCCCTAATGGGAAACGACAGAGCAACCAGAGGGGCTGTTAACATCAAGCCATTGTCTGAAATTGCTGGGGAAACATGATCATTTTGCAGCCGGAGCCCGGCATTGGGCATCATTGCCCTGGCAGGTTCCTCTCCTGGCAGGCCAGGCTGGTGAAAAGGCCGGTCGGCCGGCCAGCCGGGCTGGGGGCTGGGGACGAGGGCTGGGGTGGGTGGGTTTGCAGGCCCTTAGGGGCTCCCGGCAGATGAACGAGGAGCAGGGACAGGGCTTGTCCTCACCCACAACCCCAACTCTAAGTACATCCCTGCCATCCCACCAGCAGGGAGGACTGGCTGCTCTCCGTGATTTACACCACCTCTCTTGGCAATTTTGTGGGATGGAGAGGAAGGGCCAAGAAAGAAAGAAAGAAAGAAAGGGCGGGGATGACTCCATTTCAGCGGGAAAAAGTCTTTTTTATTTTTTTGAAAACGGTGCTCCTTGCTTTTGTTAAAAGTGAGGAAACCACCCCCATGCACTGGGGTCCCCCCTCCCCCTCCATCTTTATGCTTCAGCTCCACTAATGAACTCAGCCAGCAAATGCCGTAATAATAGCGTCTGTGCTGCTGAATGGAGCTAAATTTAACACATAGCCGGTGTGTGTTTGTGGGGGGTGGGGAGGATAAAAAATGGCTTCCACGCCATCTGCAGGGACCCGAACCAGCTGGACCCGAGGTGGGGCGAGGCGGTGAACGGGGTGCCGCAGCCCAGAGGGCCAGGGAGAGTCCGGCGGGGGAAATTTGACAAGGAGGGCAAGCAACGTGTCAGGAAAAGCCCTCTTCAGAGTTCGCTCCGTCCACGAACACCCCGGGGAGTCTTGGGGCGGCTGCTTCCACTCGGCCTCACCTGCGATAGGGAGGGCCAGAGCAGACAGGTGAGGATTTTGCCATCACATGCAGGCCGTCCCATGACGGCAACTACACAAAAGCCAAAGGACGGGGGGGGGGGGGAGGGAAAGGATGCTTTGGGGGGGGGGCTTGTGCCAACAATACAGGTGCCCTCTTTCCTATTCTGCCTGCCCAGTGCAGGCGGGGGTGGGGGGGTGTGATGTGGAGGGACAACATGGGTGGGGAGGAAAAGGGTGGATGTGCACGATACTGTACGTCTGTGCCTCTCCTCCCCCTTCTTCCTCCCACGAACCCTCAACAAGTCCCCCTGAGGGTCTGCCACCAGCACAGCCCCCACCGACCCACCCGGTGAGGGTTTGAGCCATCCACAGACTGAAGCGCTCTCTCTCCCCCTCTTGTTATATCCGCAGCGATTATTCCTTCACCCAAAGGTGATGTTGTGTGTGTGGGACATTTATCCACAAAAGCAGATGTTAAGTTCACGCACGGGTCCAATTTTCTGAGCGACTGGCTCACATCCTAGCCAGGATGGTGCTTCGCCCTTTCTCACTCCGGGGTGGATGGCTGCGCTCTTCCCCCTCCTACCAGGTTGTTCAGTCCAAGGCTGAACTCTGCACATGATTCCCCTTCCGTATCACTGGATAGACCTGAGCTCGTGAGGCAAAACAGAGCATTATCGTTATTTTTAAAAGTTCCTGTGCTTCTAGGCTACCCCCCCCCCCTTCATTAGCGGAGGGACGGTGTGTGTGTGTGTGTGTGTGTGTGTGTGTGTGAAGCAGCCGATAAACAAAATGTTAGAACAAAGCACATCATTCAACAGAGCCATGCTGACAATTGAGCGGCATTATTTGAAATACTCAGGAAAATTCATTTCATTTCAAAGCTCAACCCAAAAGCCATCCAGCTGGAAGGCAAGAGCTCAGCTCAAAGGTCTCTCCCTCCCAACCCCACCCCCAGCCAAAGGTGCTCTGAAATGAAAAAGGACTCATTGAAATGATGCCAAAGGAAAATCTGAATGCCAGCTAGTTCTCCAGATGAGAAGCCACCACCTCAGAAAGGGTCATCCTCCACCCTGCCAGGTGAATGCTGTTGAAGGAGAGGGCATATCTGTAGCAGAAGCTCACTTTCAGGCAGATTCAAGCTCTCTGAACACGGGGAACATTGAATAACACACCTTTGAAGGCCAAGAGGTAAGCTCTGCTCACCAAGAGGCTGAGGTGAGTCCTTTCCCTGCTTTAGAATTGGCACCGGGACCTGCATAAGAGACTCTCGCCAGAAAAAAGCCCCGAACCTCCTTAGCGTGAGTCAAGGGAGGGAGGGCCTCCTCAGCGGCTTGCGCCCACGGTGTTTGACACAGAATATATATATTTAGTGCAGTTTTAACCTTGGCAAAATTCTAGGCAGGTTTTTGCCCTTTCCCTGTCGTTTGACTAAACTGGCCACCGAGACGGATTCTCATCATCATCTGTTTGACAAGCTTGCTGGCTCTCCCTGGAGTTTGAACGCCAATATTCTTTGAATACCCATCTCTACAATCTGCTTAGCAATCTGCACTTCCTTCTGGGTCCTGCCTTTGCATGTTAATCCAGTTCCTTGTACCGAATAGAAGGGGCTTTTGCATACCTCCTCTCAGGGGGACCGAACTACATGCCAGGGCAAAAGGTGCCTTTGTACCATGGGTGTGCTTTGAATTCAGACTAAGCACCAGTCCTGATTCACTTTAAACGGGAATCAGATGATTTGGACCGATTCGGAAGACGTCCAAATGGACAGGAGGTTCCACCAAACAAATCAAAACCTGAAAAAACCTGGAGTTCTGTTTGCCCTTTGGACACTTACCCACGGGCAAGGTTATTTCTCAAAAACCTTACTTCCAAAGGAGGCAAAACACTGGCCCAAACCTCCCTCACATTTACAATTCAAAACAGCCCCACAACAAACCGAAAACAGCAGTAAGGAAGAACAACGGCAGCTTTTAAGCTGGAGCCAGGAGTTTGAAGTGTGCCTGGAAATTGCCAGGGCAGTTGGTCTAAGACTGGAGAGAGAAAACTCAGCTCCTGGATCTGGTATCAAGAGCTGTTCAAAGGCAGCCTCCACATTTTGCACATTTTGGACGAATGATCTCAAAGGAGTCATCGGAGCATTGGAAATGGTGGCCAGACTGTCTCTCTCTCTCTCTCTCTCTCCAGGAAGCCTCATATGGTAGCTGGAAGGCCAGCCTTGGCTGGTTCAAGAGGCTTCGTGCCACAGCTGCCACAGGGGCCTGCCACAACCAGGAGTGTCTTTATTGGGGGGGGGGGAGTCTCAGACCGAGCACCACATCCTGCTGCAGAAGGAGCCCCGGTGAGGAACTGACCAGGGCCAGCCCTTCCCAAGCATGAGTTCCCATGGTCTGATGATACCTTGCCAGGAGAAGGGACCCCGGTGGTGTTTGGTCCCCAGAGTATCCAATTCAGCTGAATGGGGTTGCGGTGCACCTCCTGGAAGAGATGGTCTTACTAGGCTCAGGATTGCCCCCCCCCCCAAGCTTCAGTTGGGCTCCAATGCTAAAAGAGAGGAAGAAGGTGGCTCCTCTCTTCTGTCTTCCACACCGAGCTTTCTGCTCTTCTCTCATGCCTCCAAATTATTTTTGCTCCTTTCCCAAGCTAATATAAATATCTTACAGTGGTTTAATTGCCGTCCAGCCTCCTGGATTCAAAGGAGCCACATGGACCAGTTAGCAACCCAGAGAGAGAGAGAGAGAAGGTTTCTGCTGCCATCCTGCCTGGCCCAAGGGATGTGCAAACGCCTCTCTCCCGCCAAAAGGGCGTCGGTCCAGATGGGGCATCTTTTGTCCCAGCGACCGACCAACCGACCGAGCAGCCGGGCTCCCCTTGGGCTGTTAGGTTTTTATGGTTCAGGTTTGAATGTGAGGGCTGAACAGAACACTTGGAGTGGAAAATCCCCTGAAAGGGATATTAAATGAAATGCTTTGTTCTAATAAGTGCTTTTCACACTTTAGCGGAAGGGAGAGTGCCTTGGAAAACCCCACAAGAGCTAATTACTGCAAATTCACTTTCAATAAAGCAGGCAGTGGGTGTTGGAAGGCGGGGGAGGGGGGAGGCACTGATGGTTTAATGCTCCGGTGAGGTAGCTGCATTTTACATCCATGCTCCTTGCTCTGTGGATGCAGAAGCAGATAGATTTTCCTCATGGTCTCCATGGCTAAGCAGAGTCGTCTAGTTCTGTGTTGCTTCATTCCTTATTACACACACACACACGCACAGAGAGAGAGAGAGAGAGAGAGAGAGACAGACTTCCTTGCATGCTGAATGCTTTCATGCATGTGTTTTTGTTACCAGATTGGGGCTTTCTAATTTTGGTGAATGTTGCACACTTTATAAACTTTCCTATTGCTGTTTTTTCCCCTCACATGGGAAGCCTGGTGAGGTGGTGGTGGGGGGGTACGATTATTTCCCATAAGGCTAGTAGGCCAGTCGGCAAATTAGAAAGGTAGAGCCTCCTGTTGTTTTATGTAGAAAGAGTGCAAAAGTAGCGGATAAATTGTACGTTCGCATGGAATGACTCCTGACCTCAGCTTACGCATAGGCAACTCATCTTTTAACAGCAAGGCCCTTCCATCATCCTAACTCCCCCCGACCTTGTTCTCCCTCAAGAAGCATTTAAAATCCACTCTGGTGCTTCCAGGGCTGATCCTGCTCAGGCAACCCCCTTCCCCAATGGACTGAGAGTCCTGGGGTTTGATCTCAAGCAGTGAGGAATGTGTGTGTGCGTGTGCGTGCGTGCAGGGATGCCATGCACACACCCTCTCTCTCTCACACACACACACACACGGACAACCAGCAGAAGATTAGAAGTCACCTTGAATCCAGAAGCTTCCGGGCCTGGGCAGTCTTTCTTTGCACCATCTTGATTGCATCTGAGTCTTTGAATAGGTTCCCTCCCCTCTTTTCTCACTAACTCCTGGTACCCCAACCTCAAATTATCACCAATTAACTCAAGGTCTCAGCTCTTGAGAGGAGCCCATAGGGTTTGGTCTGGAAGGGAAAGCAGTGACGGATTTTGAAAAGAAGAGGTGCCCAGGACAGGGCAGGCATGTTGATGGGCTGGCCGGGCTGAACCCAAGAGTTCCGAGGACCATCATCCACAGCCTCTGGAGGCAGTGATGGCAGCAAGGTGCTCATGCTCTGTTTCGGGCGGCCTCGACCCAGCTGCAGCTCAGAGGTAACAGTCTGGCTGTTGTCAGGATCCATGGGATGATGGTGCCCTTGAGGCCTACAGATGCCACAGAGGGAGAGGATCAGGCCCGGGCCGTGGGGCAGGCGTCCTCTGGCACTGCCCCTCGACAGGCTCGACTCTCTTTTGGTGCAAAGGTGACAGCAAAATAGGTTCTCTTGCTCCTTCTCTCAGCCTGGCTAATCCTCACAGCAACCTGATAAACTTCTGGGAAGTTTGAATAGAAAAAGACAGGAAGAAGATGGAGGAAAAAAAGTCTGAGGAAGATGGCTCGTAATTTTCTGTTGTACAGAATAAATGAAGCGCTCTTCCCTCTTCCCCCACCCCCTTCCTCTGCCACCCTTGACTGCGTCTGTCACGGATTCATCTGTGGATAAATTAGCTTTTCACAGTAATGCCGTGTAAAATTATTTCTGTCACCCTTTCATCTGACCAGTTTCTCTCACCAGCCTGTCAGTCTTCATTCCGGGACTTCTCTCCCTCCGCCGGGGTGGCAGGGGGGCCACCTTGTGGTTTGCTCAGGGGCAGGGGCCGTGGGCAAGCAGACCGGCTGGCCTCTCACAGCGGACGGGTGGAGGGTGTTTCCACCCCACCAAATCGCACATTGGCTTCTGTCTACCAGACAAAAGGGGAAGTGTTTGGGGTGTGTGTGTGTTTTGCTTTGCTTTTATTTTTTTTAATCTTTCATAAGGCAGAACAAGCATCCGATAAGCTGCCTTGATCACACATTCCTGGGAGCCTTTGCAAGGGGGATTTGGTCCCAGATATTGAGAAAACAGAGCAGGTTGACTCCATGAGATATTGTTAAAATGCCAGTACAAACAGCTAAGGTGTCCTCCTGACCGGTCATGCCTCTTCTCCACGTGGGCTCCACCAACAGGCTCTTGCCAGGCTGAGATGAGGCAAATGTCCCAGAGAAAGTGACCCTATATGATCAAGAGGGTTTTTGAGAGAAGACACCCAGTAATCTGGTCAAGGGGGACTGACATTCTCTAGCATACATTTGTGCAGATTCAATACGTCTTCCTCCTCCTATATATATATAATTCTGTATGTCTGCTATTTTCATTTCCCACTTGGGCTTTCAAGCAGAAAGAGCAAGGCCAGCCTGGGAGAACTTCCAGAGGAGTTACAGACTGACCAGCCTCCCTCGTGCCCTCAGGTGCCTGATGTGGCCTCTCCATCTTTTCCTTGCTATGGCTTAACAGCTGTTGTCTAAATCGGTGGATGGCTTTCTTTCTGGTCCCGCAGTGTCTCCGTTAAACAGGGAGTCACAGGAAGAGGAAGCCACGTGGGGGTATCGGTGCTATGAAAAATGTTTCCCAAAGCAGAGCAGATCCAGCGGGGAGCACATCGGGCGGCCCCCGAGCAGGCCCCGCAAGCCCAATGGTTTGGCCCGTTTGCTCTTCCTCGGGCCAATCTCCATCCGAAATACTATCCTGATTTCTACGCCTGTGCTGTGTGCCTGAACCTTGTGAAACTCCTGGAGGCACCAGCGTTTCCCCATATGTTCCCCCTTTGCCGAGCAGAGCTGCCGGCCCCGATGACAAAGAGCCCAGGCCCTGTATTCGATTACCTAAGCATTCCAGGCGTGTTCTCACCCCCCCCCCCCCGCAAGAGGCCGGCCTCCTTTAAAAATTAAAGGCACTTTGTCCACATTTTTATTTCACTGTGCTGCTCCCCTCAAAGGGAGTGTGTACATGCACGGGTGCACACACACATGCATAAGGCAAGCATGCATCCGCCCACCAGCGTGTATGCACGCACATGCACACAGAGTCCAACCAGTGGGCCTGTGTGGGTTTGGAATACGACGGCCGATTATCCTCGCCAGCTAATGATACAATAGGCAAATTACACGTCTCTCCCGGTAATGAATTGGAATGGATGGCCGTGGGGAGCCGAGGGCTCGGGAGCAGCACAAACCTGTCAGACTCGCTAGACTCCAGCTGTCACCAGGACAACTTCACACGGCAACGGCCTCTGCCCTTCAGGGTCGCCTTCCTGGCCCCTGACATCACTTAACGGGCACTTACAGTTTCATTCCACTCATTCCCGGGCTGTCTTTCACGCCCCCCACTTCCCCCTCACGCCTTCCCTCGCCATTCCTCACCAGATCTAATGTGCCTGGATTATCTTTAAATTTTTTTTTCCAGGCTGCTGGGAGGTGGTGTCACAAACGAGGAGGAGGAGAAGGAGGAGGAGAGAAAGAGACACTGTTGGTTTTGCTGTGGACGGCTAAGCTGATGCATTCCTGCTCATTTCCCAGTGGGTCCTATTAGTCAAAGAATTTGCTCCTTTTGGAGGATGCTTTCACGCTCTTTCAGATTAATACCATTTGGGAAAATTTTGTTTATTTGCATTTGGAAAAACACGCCTGCTCCTTTACCCACACGTTCCCGGTCTTCCTCTTTCACACTTAGGTGTCTTCGGATATATAGACCCCATTTATTCAATTAAATGCTCCATTTGTGCAGTGTTGCCGGTAACATGGGGCTCCTGGTGGATTTGCTCCGTCCTCCTTTCTTCAGCATCCAAGATGTGCTCAATGTCAGCTCCCCTTTATCTGCGATTTTCTCCCTGGTTCCTCTGGAGAGGCTGACAAATGAAGACATCACGAGTGACAGGGAAACAAGGACAGAATCTGGCCTGGCCTGATGAGGTTGGGTTGGCGCTGCCAGGGGTGGCTGCCTGTCACACACTGGTTCTCCTGTAAGGCTTTGTTGCAGGAACATCTTCTACAGGGCCCTTCTCACTCACTAGGGTGACAGAGATTTAAAAGGTGGTCCCTCATTAAGGCACAGAGCATGTGGTTGAGGAAACAGGGTTCGGTAGCCCCTCTGCCAAAGACGTTTGCCAAACAGGCCAAACCGAAGTGGGGGAGGCAGTAGCTGTCTTTCTGCATCATGTCCAAATGCTGCCAAAGCAAACCCAACAGCCACGTCTGGGGCGAAGCACGATGCAGCAGGATACACCAGTGGGGAGAGCAGATGTTTACAGCCAGGGTGGACCGTTCCTCTCAATTGCCCAGAGCAGGATGCCGGGGTGGGGTTACAGAAAGCCTTGAGGTGCACGTTTTCCCATCACATTTCTGCCTCTTTGTAAATTTTAGAAAGTTCTTGCCAACAAGGAGTGATGTGAAATTCTTTGCCATCTGTTGCCATACTACTGCTATGTATGCACTCTTCACACCCTCTTTTTGTGTAACGGTGTTTGTGTGTGTAATGGGCTGATTTTCATTTGCTCTTAATTTGTATTCCTGTTTTTCATGGCTTTTTAAAAATTAGCCTTGTGTTATTGTATTTCATATTTCCCATAAGCTGCCCAGCGAAGGTTTGTGTGAAATACATTTGCACATCCACCTGAGGCATACTTATTGCCATAAACAGGCAATGCTGTGCTTGGAGGACACCCTGAGGCACCTGGATCCATTTTTTAAAAATTGACCATTAAAGGCAGAAGATGGCCTTTTCAATTTTAAACAAATCATTTTTAAAAAGCTAAACCCATTTTGAGTTAACAAACCCTTCGCTGTAGCAACCTTGAGGGAACTCAACCACTGCATCACTGGAAATATGACTCTTGTTTCTGCCACCACCACTTCCGCTGCTCTGCAGATCAGCCTGTTCAGCCAGGCTCTTTCCCCTTCTACTCTCCCTTGACTTTGCAGCCCTCAGTAACTTCCAGGTCCCCACCTCACCCCAAGGAGAAAAGGTGCAAAGCTTCAAAAGAAGAGATGAAAACCTTGTGGACTTGAGACGCTTGAAAACCAGCTTCAGGTTTCTCCCACTAGGAACAGAGGAAGTAATGCAGTTGCCTGTAGTTTGTCATCTGAGATAAAGGTCCCCCAATCTGGCTAGGAGGGGCCAGCCCTACCTTTAGGGAACAGATTCGGGATGTCCTGGAAGGACAACAAATGATTAAGTGACCCAAAGGGTAATCATATTTTTATGGCTCAGAATGTGGAGGGATGCTTGTGGGCTTCCTATCTTATTTGCTGGAATTCCTGGTCCTTGGTTGCTCTTCCTGGTTTGCTACTGCGCAGCCCCAAGCTGTTTTTCGGCTAATTCCCTTCACAAGGTAACAAACAGACCTGTATGTGGTGACTCAAAAACAAGGTTATTCCACCTCCTCCCATACTGGGTTGAAGGAACACCATGAGCCAAGGTTTATTTCAGCATATTTTGTGGTAACAAATGGTTACCAATTCATCTGTGCCAAAGAAGGGTATCTCAATACATCCAGACATCCATTGAATATATATATATATAGTCTGCCAAAGTAAAGGTAAAGGTTCCCCTTGACATTTAGTCCAGTCGTGTCCGACTCTAGGCAGCGGTGCTCATCTCCGTTTCCAATCCATAGAGCTAGCGTTTGTCCGCAGACAATCCTCCGTGGTCACGTGGCCAGCGTGACTAGACACGGAACGCCGTTTACCTTCCCACCGAGGTGGTACCTATTTATCTACTCGCATTTTTGCATTTTGCATGCTTTCGAACCGCTAGGTTGGCGGGAGCTGGGACAAGCGATGGGGGCTCACTCCGTCGCGTGGATTCGATCTTACGACTGCAGGTCTTCTGACCTTGCAGCACAGAGGCTCCAGCGGTTTAACCCGCAGCGCCACCACATCCCCTGTCATCTGAGATACAAGGGTATAAATCAACTCCATTTCAAAAGCAACTGTGCTAGGTACCGCAAACCATGTTTTCTGGTCATTTCTGAATGTCAATTTTCAATGGCATTTTTATTGGCATTCCTTTTGAAGGAAAGTTCTAGGTTTTATGCCTTTCTTTTACCAACCCTAAATGGGTAAAGGAAACCCTGTTTTATCCAAACTTTTGTGTTTCTCGTGAGGCTGGGGTCACACTGGCAATTTGAATCAAGACTTTTTTTAAAAAAAAGGTTCAACTCATGTGGTGTTTAAACCGGTAGCTGCGTTCACATGCACTGAATGAAAATCAATTTATTTCTAGGGATTTAAACCGATTTTGGTGTCTACACTGCTGAAACAGACTCATTTCCACAAAACAGCATTGAATTGAATAGATTTTAGAAGCGGAATATTTTTAAAAGCCCCTGCCAGCCAGTTGAAAAACAACAACAACAATACCTCGCTTTGCAGCCCATATAAATCGATTTCACTCTTGCAGCGCGTGAACGATAAAATCTAAATTGATTTAAATGATACTTAAATGCAGTTCTTATTGCCAGTGTGACCGCAGCCTTCGTGTATGCTCAAGGTGTGATCTCAGGACTGGCCACT
This sequence comes from Intellagama lesueurii, assembly GCA_037013535.1. Lineage (NCBI taxonomy): Eukaryota > Metazoa > Chordata > Lepidosauria > Squamata > Agamidae > Intellagama > Intellagama lesueurii. The sequence goes on along the minus strand of JBAJHW010000010.1, from coordinate 28,046,466 downwards.
AGACAGAACCCGAGAGCATTCTCTCCCTGCAATTTTCTGGGTTGTTGTGAGTGAAACCAACACAAAGCGTTAAAGACTGCCTTTTCAGATGGGGTAAAAGAAGGCCATAAGGCCAACCTGCCTGCCTTCAAGGAATGAGGGATAAAAAGCAACACCCTAAGCTTTATGAACTGAAGTCAACCATCACTGATCACCCATTACATCCCTTTACTGCTTTTATTTCTCTCCCTGCTTAGTTGAAAGGATCAATGTGGGCTTCTTTTAACCCTTTGCCCGAGAAAAGCATGGAGCATTAATCGGTAGTCCCCGGCTTTACCGATACATGCAAAGGGCCCACCTCTGAAGGATCCTTACCAAAAGCTCTCCATACGTTTAAAGACTCCCCAGGAAAATGCCCCCCTCCTGACTTTTCTGTAAAATATTTAAATTTGCTTTCTTTGCAATCCAATCATCTATAGCTTCCGAAACTGTGGGACATGATAGCAGCCAGTCTTTTGAACTGGGGAAATATTTAACAGTCTCCGTTCATTTTGTTGTTGCCTCCGCTACCCTTTTAATGAAGAAAATGTGAATCTGTGGTTTGCAGAGTCTGCAGGACCTGGAGCCTTCGTGGGGGCCTTCGGCTTGAGTCTCAGAGACCGGCAAGGGAGCATCGGTCACTGATCTGTGACAGCCGAATTAGAAAAATCTAAATGAAAGGAAAAAACAACAACAACAACATTGCTTGAGCGTGCCTAGGGACCGCCATGTTTCTCCTTCCTCAACGTAAGAAAAGCATCTCCGTGTTGACTAGCGTGGCTCCACTCCTGGGGCCATTAAAGCTTCCGAAGACTCCACCTGGGACATGACTCCTTTTGCTGTGTGTTGCTCCCTGGACAGTCCTGCCTTTGACAGGATGGTGCACAGACCAGACCAAGCCAGACAGGCCCTCATCAGTGCAAACGAAACGAAACATCCTTTCCTGCCTCTGTTCCCTGGCCAGGAAACCACCCCCCCCCCCCCCCCCACTAAAGGTTTTCGGCTAATTGGCAGGGGATGAGGCTCTCCTTTTGCTTTTCTGTTTGCAGTAAAAAGACTCCGCTGAATCACGGGGAACAGACCCAAAGCGCTGTTTATTGGACCAGTTGATTCCCGCTTGCAAGCTCGGTAGTTGCCGGCTGGGCCTGGATCGGGCATTCTCTGTGTTTGCTCCCCACGTGGATCCATCCTCGGAAAGAACAGGTGGAAGCCCTGCCTGGCCTCATCTGTGCAGGTGAGGACAAGGAACTGCAAAATTACCCCTCTTTCCCATGAGAGGCTGAGGTGGGTTGTGGTGCTCTCAATAATTCAGAGAGGAGAGAGGCTGCTGACTCCCATGTTCCAGGAGCCATGAAACCGCTCCATGTTTCAGTCCAAACTTCACAGGAGACACCCAAGAAACTGAACTCCACCCCTGAAAAAAGGTTTAGATTAAATCCAGGAGCGGGTTCACTGCTTCTGTGGCCTTGGGGTCCCCAGACCCCTGTTGGGTGAGTCACCTCCTCCTTGGCCTCTCAGATTTTGCTCTGTCTCTTCCCCCGCCATCGGAGTTTGACACAGCTTTTGTACACAAGGAGCACACACTCCGGTTTGGTGAGCTTGCTCTCTGTGACTTCTCCAAACCCATTCCCCCAGGGAAATGACTTGAGAAACTCTTTCCTTTGTGATTTAAATTCACCAGTGGATCATCCTCATCCTCATAAATATATCATTCTCAGCTTTAAAACTCTTTCCTTGGGAGTGTGTTCCAGGAAATCTACTCTAGTTTTTATTTTAGTGACTGAGGACATAAAGGAGAGCCTCAAAGTGACACCAGTATACATTTTAACTAGCTTTCCTATGAGTAAATAATTTACATGTCACATATATTTATTACCCTCCATAATTCTCTCCTGGCTGGTACAGGTTTAGCCATAAGTGATTTTGCTAGTATATATTTTTTCACACTAGTGGCATGTAATAAAGTAATTGTGTAATTACTGTAGCAATAAATTGTCACCTCTGTAAGTAGATTTTATTGCTCACAGCAAACTGGAATTAAAAAAAAAACCCACCAGTGTCTGCCTTGGTTTCTTTTCAGGGCTGTGGTTTTGTGGCTACAGGTCATTTTAATGGAGTGAGTTTAATGGAGCGTGTCGTCCTAAATTTTGCATTAGTAGGAATTGTTCTGCCTTGGCTCTTGTTTTCCTCAAGGAAAGAGGGACGGGGGTGGGGGGTGGGGGAAGCTGTGCTGGTGCCTTACAGCCCAAACCCTCAAAGAGTCTTGTGATACCTCCGAAACTCACAGAACTTGCTTGGCAGGAGTGCTTGCAGTCTGTAGCACACATGTAGCATGAACGGGGTGGTCTGGTCTTGCCCTTCCAACTCTGGTCTCGGTTATTCCCCATTGGCTGTCCCAGCATCAAGCGCTCAGAGGGACCTTTCCCTCGGCCCTGGGGGGTCCCAGAACACATCTTCCTTGGGCTCTAGAATAAGGGCCTGCCGTCAACACACACAACTGCCTTCCTCCACCTAGCCTTGGAGCTGCGTAGACGCTCCGGATCCTGGACCTTTATGCTGCCTCTAAAGTTCTGGTGGGTTGCCTAGAGTTCTGCCGTGTCCATCTCTAGGTAGCCAGGAAAGCCCAAGATGATCCAGAAAGGGGAATGAATAAATAAAAATTAAAAAAAGGCCTAGGTTCTCTCTTGTGGGTCGTCTCTGCCCATTCCATCACATGGTAATTGGACATGGGGTGGAACAAAGGTGACTACTTTGTGAAGGAGCCCCAGATTCTTCCCCACTGATCGCTCTCCTCGGCTTCCAGCCACCCTGCTGTGCCCCTCTCCTTGAAAGGATCAGGGAAGGAGGGCACAGAAAGAGGTCTCGGGGTCCCTGGGCCAGAGACAGGAAATTCTGCAGCTACTCCCCCAGCCACCCCAAGTCCCAGGTGGAGAGAGGGTATGACTTTCAGATGAAGATTGCACACGAGGATTCACCTGGCCATTTGAGCATCTGCAGCAGCTGCGAAGACGGCATGTTTTATTGATGCCTCCCCCCCCCCCCAGTGCTCTGCTGGCAGGGGTGCACATGAAGCCGAGGCCAGTGCACACATGGCCTGTTGGGTTTAATCCCAGAGAGCAATTTGTCTCCCTTAAGGAATTTCCTGCGATGCTCTGAAGCCCTCGTTGCTGTTCAATGGAGCTGGGCTGGCTCCCAAGCACGGCTGAGGAGCCTGGGCTGCAAGCGAGGGCTTTCACCTGTTGGCATCTGCAAAGGCCCAGGTGGGAAGACGTGTGTGTGTGTGTGTGTGTGTGTGTGTGTGTGTGTGTGGGCAGCAGCAGGGAAACGTCCCCCTCCTAATGGGCTGTTAATCCACTGCCTTTGCCAGCTAGGCTCCCAGGGACCCTTCAAACAGGCCTCCTCCACCCACCCTGGAGACGCTTTCCTGGAAGCCCGGCCAACCTCGAGGGAGGCTGAAGGGGGCTGTAATAGGAACCGAAGCCTCAAGCGTCTCCTCCGCCACCCGACTCGCTTTTAAAAGCCCGTTGGCAGCTGGAGCGCTCTGCGCATTACTGGATTTATACAAAGTGCTGCTGAACAAGAAAGGTTTGAGAGAGTTTTACAGCGAGATGGGATGATCTCAGTACATTGGCTTCTGCCTCGCAAAGGAGAAACTGGAGGGTTTTAAGCAGCAGCAGCAGCAACGGCCTTTGGGTGAGGAAAACCAAATCTCCACCAGAAACAGTTCTCCATCCCAGATTAGAAAATGAGCGAGAGGGGATTTTCATGGGCCAGAAAGCAAAGCTCTGCCTCACTCAAAAGCTTGCAGATTGTCCCACCCATTCTGAAAGGGATCCCTGTGCAAAAAGAAATGGTAAAGAACTAGGGCTCTGCCCCTCTGTTTTTCTGCTCACACTCCTTGGAGAGGGTCTCCTTTTTCTCCTTTTTGCTTCTATGGACTGCTGTGTCCTTTTCATCAGCAGCATCAGCATCGGATGGAGTCCTGTTGACGTTTGCATAAGCGTTGCACAATTTGCCGTGGCTAATTGCAGCTAATCGATGAGGTGCTGAGGCACAGCCAGGAGCTCCTGCAGAAACGAGGAGAAGCCAGGAAAGTCTCCCTTGTTCTACTTGGAGGGAAGGAAATGTGGAGCCCGGCGGACGGACCAAGTCCTGAGCCAGGGCAAGCCGAGGCCTCGAAGTGGCTGCAGCCATTATGGCTGGAGCAAAGGGCTCCCTGGGAGCTGTCCAAGGTGCTGCCCTTGCTTGCTGCCCCTGCTCTCTGGCCTCTCGGTCTGTCCTCCTCACCATCTGCTGTGGGCAGATGAGCAGCCTCTGCTGGGTATATGATTGGCTACTTCTGTAGCAAGGGTGATATCTGAAGGCACTCATGTGGCAGCCCCAAAATCTTGAATTCAGGGGAGGAGTCCTTCACATGGGTGGAGACATCTCTCAGGACTCAAAGTGTGAGGATCTCTAAGACAAGCATCAAGACCATCTGTAGCCCACCAGCTAGTCATCCCGCCAGCCAGCAGAGGGAGAAGTCCATCTCTGTCCCATGATCTCAGAAACACGTGCAGATGCTCATTGTGCAAACTCCGCTGGCCAGGGGGTGGGAAGAACACCATCACCCTAGAGGGGGTAATGGAACTCCTCCTAGGCAGCCATTTGCTGTGAGGCCATGGTATACTGGGAAGTTGGAAGGACAAAGGGAGACCGGGGCACTTTGCAGGCCTGGTTGAGCCAGGGGCCAGGGGCCATACGTGTGTCCCCTTTGAGCTACCTGCCTGCAAGTGGAGAGCCAGAAGATGTGGGCATTTCTAATCCCTAAGCATATATGGATCACGATGCTCTTGAGCTTGCACTGAACAGAAAAATCCCACACTTAGGCATACATGTGACTCTCCTCCAGAGCCAATAATCAGCTGCTTTAAGCTCAACTGGTTCTGACACTTGCCTCTATGTGTAGTCTGCAAAATTAAATTGTAAACTGGCCAGAGAGGAGGAGGAGGAAGAGAAGAAGAAGGAGAAGCAGCCAAAGAAGACTCCCTCACTCTGCACGTTGACCTCTTGGCCATGCACAAACTCGTTCCAACAAATTTATCTTTATTTACCCACAATCTCATAGTGAATCTGCAAGATAATCACCTCCTCACAAAACTTAACTGGAAATCTTCAGATCCAGTCACGAGCTATAAGGCAGGCAGACAGGCTATTATGCATGAGGAAGTGGATGAGAAATGATTCCAGGCCATTCTCCACCTCACATCTGTCTCTACAGAGGCCTCAACCTTTGGCAAAGGCATGAGGGGATTCTTCTGGATCTGGAGTGTTCAGTTGATGATTGAGAACACAAGGATCAGCCTTATCTTCATCCAACCACCATCTATCCATCCATCCAGTCACAGCAAGCAGGTTCTCTAGATTTGTGGGCAGCACTCTCCACCTCTCCCCCGGGCATCCAACCCTGCCAGCCCATGTTAGACTGATGGGCTGATAAAACCTCAGCACTCCGATCAAGCACACCCTCCCCTCAACCCCCGGCCTTTGCACAGACAAGAGGCAAAACATGGCTGGTAAAGAAAAGGCTGCACACAGAATTGTTTCTGGCCATCGGTTGTGGGATTGGAATGGGTGTTGCAGTTGTGATAGGCTGAATAGAGGCCTTGCCAGGTATGTGTGCATGTGTGTGTGTGTGTGTGCATGTGCAGACTTAGACATGCACAGGTTTCTCCATGCCCACAGGGACCAGGGTGACTGCAGCAGTCCTCTTCGCTTGGTTGTGGAGCTCCTGCCTGCCTCCTTCAGCCCGTTGCAGCCGCTGCTGTTCTAGCAGGCAGGGGGTTCCTTCAACGTCCAGACTTTACCAGCAGCCAAAGAGAAAGCACTGACTGGGCGGATGGAGCTGGACTCGGGTGGTAGGACTGGGTGGACCTCCACGCATCTAGCTGGGAAGCAGATGTCAGAGGCAGCCACAGCTCCATCACGGAGGGTAGATCTCTCCCAGGGAAAGAGAGAGAAGAGGTGACTCCACCAACTGCTGAGGCCCCTGGCTGGGGGGCTGCAACGGGAGGCAGCTCTTGCCTTGGCGCCTTCCTGGAAGCATCTGATTGTCCTCCATGGGAAAAAAACACACACAGAGAGACAAATCTCCTGCCCTGGATTACCCCATTTGGGGTACCCCATTTGGGACCCACTGAGTGCTTGTGGTTTTGCCCAGCCAAGGGTAGAAATCTTGGCAGCACAGACCCTTCTGTTCCTCCATGGGTTGCTGACAATGGGCCAATGCAACGTAACGGAAGCTCGGGAGGCAGCCTCAACAAACCTCCCCCTGCGTATGAGTCTGAAAAGTGCCACTGGCTGCCAGTCCAGCCCTAGCAAGGGGTTCCTGATCACTCTCACAAAAGCACAGTGCATCTCTCAACTCCCTCTCTTCTTCTTCTTTTTTGGAAGAGGAGAGAGGAGCAGAGCACCTACAGCCCTCTCCCTTCACTCAGGCCACTGAGCTGCAGAACAGACTCCTTCTCCATTAGAAGGTTTGCGTGGATGACTGCACAGATGCGCACATACAGCCACACAGTGTGTGCGCAATGTTTTATTACTCACCTGCTTGTAAGACTTCACACGCCCAGGCTTATAAACCTACTGAGGAAACAGGGGAAGGGGGAAATGGACAGCGAGAGTTCAGCCAAGAAGAAAGTGCTCCTCCATCGCCGGCGTCCAGTGCCAAGTAGACGAAGTGTTCCTCTGAGCCCAGAGAGCAAGCCAGCCACCACCTGAGCCTGGGAGGAAGCACGGAGCGACTTGGGCCTGACCACCAAGCGACCCTTAGGCCCCCTGCTTGTTTCATACATGATGAGGACCGCTGCCTATTTCAGGATCATCCCCTTGGAAGGGTCATGGGTTTGGCTGCACCAGGGAACTCCTGCAAATCCCCCCCCCCCCGTTCTGCTGCCAGACAGGCTTTGCTCCAGAAATACCTCTTGGTGGGCATTAACCAACCCTGGAGGAGGAGCAGGGACGCCTTGGGCGTCTCCCTCTCTTCCACTGGAGAGCCTTTCCCAGGATATCCCCTCCCGGTGCCTCCTTGTCACAGAAGCAGCCACCCCCCCCCACTTTCTGTGGGCCCAGGCCATCCTGCTGTGTCTGTGTGCAGAGGGGGGAAGGTTGGCGGGCGCTTGATGTCTTTTTCACCAGACTTTCTCAACGTCAGGCTCTCCTGGCCAGGCAAGGGCGCCTAAGAGGGTTTCCTTCTCCAGAGTTCAGAGAGGAGACCATATTCCTTCCGGCCAATTAAAGCACCAGAGTCCAGGAGCGTTCCCTCTGCTGCGCCAGACGCGAGGACACCCTTCCCATTTCTCAAGGACCGTCTCAATTGAAACCACCCGGCTCACTCCACAGCAAACCACAGGAAACTCAAAGCCAGACACCTTGGAGAAATGCCGCCCAGAGAAAGGCAGCTTCACCACCCGCTCTCAAGCACGAGGGCCGGCAGCAAAGTCCTGGAAAAGACATGGCTCGGGGAGAGATGGATCAGGTTCAAAATCATTTCCTCTTCCCCAAAGTCAATGTCAGGTTTGCCATATGAACAAAACTTGGGGAGAAGGGGAGACAAGCCAGCCTGCGACAGAACGATCCACCAGGCAGCTTTCAGAAGGCTTGGAAGAAAACATGGACGTGTTCTTTAACCCAGGCTGATGTTTCTCACTCACCTGGACTTCGTTGTTGTGACGTTTGCCCTCGTGGCCCCTGCTTGTTTTTCCCTCACAAAGGCTCACGTCGCGTTCTCTTCTCGCTGCCACCAGTGGATTACTTCAATCCACAATATAAATGACGTTTGTCAGAACACTTGACTTGTGAACAGAAACAGAACTTATTTATTGAAGTGAAGCAGATTGAACAATAACAGAAGCTTCTCAGATACACATTATACAAAAGCAAATCATCAACAGTTCTCTCAGTACATACTTCTTTTCTCTTGCTATATGATTACCACCTTCTCTACCTATTTTCCTAACCAGCTCTATCTCTCTCAGTATCTGTTCCCTCTCTCTCTAACCAGCCCTATCTGACTCCTCCTTCTCCCACCAAGCCTCATGTAACGGCTGACTCCGCCTCTCCAGTCCTCTCATAGGTTCATGCAAATCAGCTCATGAATATGAATGGCATGAGTGACGTGGGCGATCGCCACAGTCGTGCTTGTCAGGCTTCATGGGTTTTGAACCTGCAACCCTGAGGGTGCCGATGGCTTTCCCTTTGACAGGTCATCTCTGGAGTGGCACCTGCCACAAGTTACCTTCTCCTGCTTGCTGGAGGCCCAGTTTCCCAGTTTATCCCAAAATGAAGGTTACTATTTCTAAAATTATTACGTCTATTCTTGCGCTCCAATATGTGATTCATAATTTATCACTTTTATGCTGTGCTTCTGCTTTTTATGGCCTTGCCTTTTCTTTAAAGTTGTCCGGTTAATGTTTGTGTGCTCTAATATTGTGTACTTTTCTTTTGGGGGCCTTCTTTGGGAATTTGGGGAAAAAACTGAAATGCGCGGCATTAATCTCTTAAATGCAAGTCAGTGAAATAAAATAAACTTGTCCTTTGCATGGTCTGGAGCTTGATAATTAAAAAAAAAGAAAAGAAAAGAAGGAATGAAAGAAAGAAAAAGAAGAAATTTATTTCCCAACAAATAGAATCAACAACCCAAAAAGCTTTGATTGCTAACCTTAATCAGTTCTGTAATCTCATTAAAAAAAAATGGGAATGAAGCAAAGACCCCATTTATCACCCACATGTCCAGATCGCCCTTCAAAGGCATGCAATCATTAAGTATCTCCACTTCCTTTCCTTTGGCCCAGTAAGAAAGATGCCTTGTAGGGAGGCCAAAATAATTAAGCTGCTCATTCCCCCCCCCCACACTCTCTTTTGGAGGGGAGGGGGGCTCTGGCTCTTCCTTTCTCTGTTTTGTTGAGCAATTAAGAGAAGAGGACACCCTAGGTAAACATGGCATTGGCAGGGGAGAGCGTGGAAACCTGCTGAGTCTGGGCTTTGCTGGGAGGAAGAGAAGGAGCACGGAGGGGGCCACCAAGAGCAGGAGGGAGGTTGAAGGGCAAAGGACGAGAAAAGAGACGACGGCTTTCTTTGTCTTTCTGGCCATGACGTGGAGATCCAAGCATCTTCCCAGCTGGAGGAAAGGAGCGAATACACACCATGTTGTTTTTAGCATTCTTAATCTCTCTCTCTCTCTGTGTGTGTAAGTGCATTTGGTGTGGCTGAACGAGGGTCAACATGCAGAGTTGCTCTGGGGGAAAGCCAGGGTCCTATGCTGAGGGGCAGGGAATGCTGTGAGGTGCTGAAGTTGTCACCACTTGCCGCCTCCACTTCTGGTTGTTGCAAACCAACCCCGGTGCTTTACAGTCCAGTCTTCCCCACCATTCCTGTGATACGGGTTTTATTCACTGCTGTTGCGGCTTCATTTCTGTGTACTTTATTTGAGCCAATTAATTCACAAGCAGAAGCTTCCAGGTCTGTCAAAATTGTTATTTTGCCAATTCTCTCCTATTAAAACTAGAAAAACAACTTAAAAGGCACGTAGAATAAAAACTACCGTGCCTATTTTTTCTGAAATACAGAGCCAGAATCTTCAGGGACTAATAAGTCCCTTAATTTTACCCAATTCAGACAGATGTTTTAGCCATTTTTGAATTCTACATGACCAGAAACTGGAAGCAGGGACCCTGGGAAAACTGAATCTTGACTTGAGTTTGGGATCTGAATCTAAGATTGTTTTCTAAAGTGCTGAGTCTACTGCCATATTAGCCCTTGTGTGATCACACTTCAAGACCAACTTCATATCCTGTTACTATAAATGTGAAAAGCGCATACAGCAAATGTTGTAAGACGGTGGCCCCTGTAATTAATTTTCCTATTGCATATTAAAGAACTCTTTAAAAATATGCGGTGACTCTGAATTCTTTTGCTGCCTCCAACTTGTCCTTGCCAAACTTGGAGTGTCACCCTGCGCTCACGGCAACATAAATTGTGTTGCTCTGTCCTGCATTTCTCACATGCCTCACTTAGAGAAGAGGCCAACTGCTCTTCCTCTTGCAAAGAGGAAACGCTCGTTTCCCACTACAAAATGCCAAGCAGCCATGTCCTCCAGTCTGCTATCAAATGGTTCTTTCTCCCCTTGGCAGGCAGGCAGCCGGTGTGGAATGGAATGGTGCCAAAAGCATCTGAAAAGAAGAGGGGTCGACGTGGCCTTCCGGAAGATTGGGAAGGAATATTGGCTGAAATGACACACGGTAGTCTGGCTAAAATGAGCCATTTTGGGCCCCCTCCTCCTGAGACTCATTGCAAGACCAAGCTGCACATTTGCCAAGTTGGTGGTATGTTTTGTGGAATGCGAAATTTTGCATCCATCTTAAGAATCAGTGGCTTAAAACCACCCACAAGAATGCCTGACTGCTTTGAACATCTGGAAAGGGAGGAGGAATCTCACTCTCTCTGCCTTGAAGCCTGGATACGAAGCCACACAGAACAAAGCACAGTACAGACTCAACATTTATTCAGGATGAAGGAATTCTACCTTCACCCTTGCAAAGTCACCTGAGAACAGAGCAGCCAGGCTGGCACACTGGAACCAGGAATGTAACTCTGAAAAGGAGGCACACATCCAACACAACTCCACACTCTGATTTCTTTAGCAAACTTCAAATTGAGGGGGGCAGGATTTCAGCTTTGTTTCTAGGCTTGGAAGAATGCAAAGTCTATTGACCAGGCGGCCCTCAATCTCCGTCTGTGAAAATAAGGGAAACAATCTGAAAAGTCAGAAAGATTCATGGCAAGAATATGCCGGCATTAATGCAAGCTTGCTTAGTTTAAACCATTTGTAATAAAATGTAGGCTTCAATTTTCCACATATCTTAGCAGCTGGCTGTGCTGATGCAGCTGAGCAGAAAGATCTTCACAAGCGCACAAGAACAGAACAGATGGCCAGAGTGCTCCATGATGATCACAAAGCTTGGAATGAGGGGGGTGGAGGGGTGGGTGGGGGTCGTTCAGAAACTGGGGGACTATTCAACAGGAAGCCCAAACTCCTGAAACTTGGCTCCCGCTTGAAACACAGGGGGTTGCCTGGGGCACAATTTCTCTCTCCTCTGACAGCTCTGCCTACTGCTGATTCCTCCTTTCATCCTCATTATCATCTTAGAACTGCAGAGCTGGAAGGGACCCTATGCATCATCAAATCCAGATCCTGTCCCCCAATTTACAACCACTGCCTTTTTTTGGGGGGGGGCAATCTTTTAAAAATCAGAAGCACTGAATGGGTTTTTTGCATCTCTTAAAACAATGAGCTGCTCCCTTCATGCTTGCTCTCTGAGTGTGCTTTGCTTCTCAAGTAGAAAGGAGATTAGTCCCCTGGGCCTTTTAGCAAAAACTGTAGAAACCTTGACTGGGCAAATAAATAAACAGAGGAAAATTAAAAATAAACTCTACCTTTTGCTTTTGTGCTACAGTTGAGGAGTCTCACAGGAAATGGAAATTCCTTGCTGAAATTTCTCATAGTGTCAAGAAACATTACACTGATGAGACGGGAGAATTGAGTGAGTATTTTTCACATTTCTACCGTTGGGTGACTGTTAACATCAGGAAGCAGTTCTGAATGTAAAGTTGGAATTGGCTTTCTTATAATTTGGATCCACTCCTTTGGGCTACATCCTCAGAAGCAGGAGAAAGCAAGCTTGTTCCACTTTGGTCTCCTCTATTCCAGATTAAGCATACCCTCTACTCCCTCAACCCTTCCTCCTGGGGCTTGGCTTCCAAACCCCTTCCCCCTCTCACTGGCCTCCTGCAGACATGTTCCAGCTTCTTAGTCTTCTTCTTCAACTATGGCGCCCAGAACCGGAGCCAGGATTCTGGATGAGGCTTGACCAAAGATTATAAAGTAGGGCAGGAAGAGGAAAACATCCCGTATGGTGCACCGCACCCAAGTCTGCATGAGTCCCAGTTATGTGCCCATCTTAGCATGTAATCAGAGGACTAAGAGTCAGAGCAGTGGAGCAGGAGAGGCTCTGGAGGCCAATGACATGGAAAGCCATGCTCGGTGACCCGGTTCCCCCCCCCCTCTGCAGATCAGCTTGTGAGGCTCTCTGGGTCCACGCGATGCCCTTTTCGCCCACCTTCAAATGGGCTGCCATAAAAGCAGAGCGGGGCTCACATGCTTAGACAGAGCAGCCCAGGACGGCCATTGAATAAATATGAGGTCCCTTGGCTTGTGACCTGAATACAGCTGTTCTCATAAGTGCCCAGACTGACAGCTTCCTGGTACAGCGTGGATATCGTACTGTGGGCTTTCTCCAAGTGGGGAGGGGGGGGAATGAATGTGCGTGAGAGACAAAGGTGCAGAATTTGAGGGTTGCCATGGATACAGGTCAGATGCCTTTGTTCTTCCCCTCTGATACAGCTTATGGCGCTTAGAAGAGAAACACCCGTTTTCCAGATAGCTCATTGTACTTTTTGGTGTTTTCTTGAAGGAGCATGTTTCCACTTTTTCTCCATCAAAAGTCTGAAATAAAATAAAGAAAGCCACAGAGGTGGGTGGAAAGGGGAACCCCTGACGTGCAGGAGCTGCCTCCATGGAAGCGGGAGGCAAACGGGAGTATTTTGGTGCCCACACTCACCCTGACATCTTGGCAGATTGTAAGTTCTGCAGGGAGCTGTAGTGTAAGAAGCCTCTTGCAAACCATCTTTGAACAGAGGTGGGAATGGATGAAAGGGAAGGTAACCCAGGAAAGGACCGGAATCCCACATTCTACCTTCTCAGAATGGCAAAATAACAAACAAAAAGCCCCAGACTTCTTCACTTCAGCCTCCAGACCCAGGTCAAGAGGGAGCCAAATGATCAGACGGTCTTGCGTGAAGCCACAACGAAACCTCCTCCCAGCCCAGAGCAGCTCCGCGTTGTTACGGAGTCCCATGTTTCCATCCATTGTGCAAGCCAGCCTGGGGCTCGGGGTGTGCCTATGAAGGGGGGGGGGAGAGAGAAAGGAAATATGGGGTTGGGGGGGGGAGAGAGAGAGAGAATGAGAGAGAGAGAGAGCGGTTTTCTTTCTCTTGCCTGAAGCCCCCCTAGCCAGCCTGCTCTTTCCTCTTCCAGACTGTTTGATTCAGAGCTGCGGAGGTTCCCAACCGGGATCCATATGGGGGCTGTCAGCTGCAACTGGATTCATTTTAAAGCTCTCACTAAGTCCAATGAAAAGGCGAAGATTAGAGCTGATATGCTGGCGCGGGGCCAAGGGCTGATCCTGGAGAGGCCGCCTCCAGGCCCATCAGGCAACGCCTCCCTTCCCTTCCTCGGCGGCTGCTGTGCTTCATTCTTCCTCGAATTACTCCCCTTCGTTTTTTCCCCGCTCAGCATCTTGATGATGGATGATGACATGCATAGAGAGGCATTTGCTCCTCCCAGCCTTTTTGTTTCAGGGTGTGTGTGTGTGTGCTTGTGTAGGCATCACACACCTGCCCCACGGAGGGCAAGGCCCTGACATCAGAGCCACTCCTTGAATGGCCCTTCTGGCCCAGCCCGACCAGGGCGATGAAGTGCCCAGATGTGGAAGAGTGCCAGCATCAGGGCGGCATCCGTGGGCTTCAGACCTAAGCGTCGTCCTGGGTTCTGAGACTAAAGGCGTCTCCTGGTCAGGAGTCTACTTTCTCTGCAGGGGAGGAGCAGGTTTCAACCTCCCTCTCCCTCCAGGAAACACCAGCCGGTGGGGTCAAAAATGTTTCTGGCCCAGCTGGACCCTCCTGCTTTCTGGTGTGTCCTGGGCCCATCAAGGGTACGCTGAGAGGTGTCTGGTGAGATGAGATGAGGTGGGCCTTTGACTCTCCTCTGTGGAGCATTCAAAGTGAGGCTCTCTTGGAGGCACTCCTGGCTCATCTCTAGTGGTGCTCCAACCATGTGGGTTTTCCCAAGAGTGTGCTGGAGGGTCCAAATAAGGGAACAAGAGGCCGCAGCCTCTCCACCTGCCAAGGAGAGAAGAGGGTGCTGTGCTTCGTCCAGTGAAAAGAGGCCATGCCAGATGGGAGTTTCTGGGGAATCCAACCCAGCCCAACCACTCTAATATTGAATAGTCAAGTGCAGCACGCAGGGCCCAAGGAGAGAGAATCACATTCGACTGGGAATTCATCTTACAGGCAACCCCATGGAAGCACCAGATCAGAATAAACCTGGCCCACCAACAAGGGTCAGCCTGACCAGGGACAGACTCCAGTTGTCACCCTCTCAAGCTCTCTCTGCTCAGCCACCACAAAGCACCACAAGCAAAACACGAGCTGGACACAGAGGACCGTTCCATTCTCTCACACCACCTCAAGGACGAGGGTGGTGTGAGAGAATGGAACCCATGACCTCAGGAGAGGGCGAGTGCTCCCACCCTGGAGGCCTTCAAGAGAAAACGACCTCCCTTTGCCAGATCTGCTTTGATTTGGATCCCTGCCTTGAGCCCAGGGGTTGGGGTTGATGGCCTTATCAGCCTCTTCGAACCCCATTATTCTATGAATCTATGAGATGAAGAACGTTGCAGTGTGGTGGAGGGGTAGGAGAGACGATGCCACAGGACTAAACCCAAGCCTTCTGGGACTTCATTTTCTGAACTCTTTCAGAAGGAGGTGAATTGGATGGAGGAAGTGGAGCGGATAAATGAGAATATAAAAGTGAAGGAGACCTGTTTACGTCTTAGGTCTAGCGACAGGCAAATCAGACAGCTTTGATGTCTCCTGTATCCAAATGTTCAAAAACCGAAGTTCTTTCCATCCTGAAGAAGTGACTTGGGAATCGTGGCAGCGTCTTCAAAACTGAACCAAAACAAATCTCTCGCTCGTCGGCCCTGCCCAAATTCAGCACAGAGCTATTCCTAGTGTGGGAAGAACCGCCTTGTGCCTGCCTGCCACAGACGTATGCGTTCAAGAAGAGGAGCCTCTCAAAGGACAGAAGAACCAGCCCCAATTCAGCACCAGAAACCCGAAGGAGTGCTCACAGCTAGACTTCTCAGAGTGGTGCATCCCTCCAGCTTCCTGCCTGCTCCTGATGGACTAAGCGCTCCATTTTGGTTTCCCCCACATTTTGAAAATTCTAACACAGAGCAAGCCAAACACAAAATGCCTTCCCATCTGCATAATATCCCAGACATGGAGGTGATCACTTCCCTTTTCTTCAGTTTCCTAGGAGGCCATGCCTTGACCAAGAGAAAGGTGGAAAACTTTCCCTTTCACCAATATTTCTCTTCAGGAGCATCAATTGGAGACGGCAGCCGGTTGCTACCGGGAGGAGGACCACATGGCATTTGCTGTAGCAAAGGTCTGATGGGTAGATGTTGAGGGGGAGTTGAAGGAGGGGGTGAGAAGGCCATAATGAGGAGGAGGAAGACCAACAGGGAGAGGCCCTGAGATGTGGGGAGTGGAGCTGAACCAAGAGGACACGCAGTGGGAGACACCAGCAAAGGCTTTGAAGCCGTTCTCTATAGGGTGCCCCCTTTTAAACCTTACACCATGCATGCCAGGAGTGGGTAAGGAGGGGGGTTTCTTCTGAAGACTTGAAGAGCTTAAGCTTCCCCCCATCAATGAAAAAAACCTTCATGACCTCCCCCTCTGTCAATTATTCATTCTAAAATCCTGACTGGCTTCCCTTGAGCGTACTTGCTCGGCCTATTTCAGGCCCCTTCTTGTTCAGGTGGTGGTGGAAGAGAGGAGGGGATCATATCATTAACAGGAAAGGCAGGCGCACTTGCGAGGAAGTGCCCTCGCAAATCGGCAGGAGGTCAACACCACTTCCTGTGGCAAATTAAAACGCCAAGGGGGAACTTCAGCCAGAGGATCGGGGCCACGGTTGGGCTCCTTCTCTCCTCTGTGCAACAGAAGAAGGGAACAGCAGGGCCACGAGAGGCGGCTTTGAAAGAGAGGCTCTGAATAATCCTCGGGCTGAAATAAGGTTTTATTGAACAAGCGAGGGGACTCAAGAAGGGAGCATGGTGGGTTAGATGAACCAAGATGACCCCGGCTTGGGAAACCTACCTTGTTTTGGCCACAAATCCATTGGATGCCTACAGGAAGCTGCTGGTTCCTAGCCCAGCCTCTAGATCCACACCGGGAAGAGAACCCGGACCTGCCTTACCAGGCTATTCTACCATCGCAACAAAAGAGGAAGCAAGCTAAGCGGTTGAAAGTGATACAAGCACAGCATGAAGATGATGGTGATGGTGGGAGGAAGGGGAATAAGAGTAAGGATGATTCCAGACCAAAAAACACAAACCAGTGACTTCGTTAAGTCTCCATCTGATTGGGGCAGACTTTAGTTTTATAGGTGGCATCTTATTTACTTCTTTTCATCAAAAGGTAAGTATCCCAAACAAAAGGGAAAAGGGTTAATAATAATCCTGATTGGACAGGGAAGCTCCAGCACGGCAGCCCTGGGAGGGTCTGGGGTGCCCCAGGGGTGAAGACCTGGGGTTTTCCAATGAACGGCAGCAATGGCAACCTCCCCGTTGGTTCCGTCCTGCTAGTGGCACCCTTCTCCTTTTCTCCCACCTGTCTGCCAGTCAGCACTGCTTCTACACGCGGCGTGTGAGTGAGCGCAGCCAGAATCCTCCGCCCTAAGCTGAGGCCTGTCCTGGGCACGCCAGTGGAAAGGAGGGGGTGGAGCTGGAGGTGTTCCCTTCCCGATTCACTCAGCATCCTGTGCTGATCCAGCACATGCGATCCAGGCGGGCTTCACCTGTTGGATGTTCACACCTCGTGCCTCCTTCTGGGACGTGGCTTTTCTCTGGCAGGCAGAAACTTTCCAAGTAGGAGAAATGCAAACAGGATAATTAAGAGTGGATCAGGCCATGTGAGACGCATGCAGCCTAAAACGAAGGGGATTTATGGGAGGCACTGACATTTTCTCAGATGTGCTGAGAGCCATTTGACTATTCAGGTTCACTTGTTTCCCTGGCCCTGTGAAGAGCACAGCGGTAGACCCCTCTTTAGAAATAAATTTAGGGCCGGTTCTTTGGCACTCCGTCTCGCCCTCTCTTTTCTTACTGTTTTATTCATGCCATCCGCTCACAATAGCAAAAGCATTATTTTAAAAGCCCGGACAAAGCTACACAATCCTGTTCAGGATGCAGATCATCCTTCAAGGGATCCACCCTTTCATGGAAACTGCAACAGTCAAGCCTTCCTCCCTGTGGACAGGATGAGGCCCAGGCACAGAAAGGGCCTGCCCTATGGGATCATTTTTCCAAGAGACCTAGTCTGGTCCAGCCTTTCTCCAGCCCCTGCAAAGCTCAGAGACAGGAGGCTCCTGTTTGTTTTCCTCCAGCTATCAGTAGAGGAGAGGATGATGACAAACCAAGGAATAATTTATGAAATGCATGAAAGGAAAGACAGAACAAACAGTCTGAAGAGAAAACACTTTTTATTTGCCGTTTGACCTTCACACGGTCTCCTTTGAATCCATTCTCCTTATTCCATCATCATCATCATCATCTGCTGCTGCTGCTGTTTAGGGAGCATGAGATTGCCTAACCCTGTCACTTGCACATGAAACAGTCTGTCTGTAGAACTAGGAGTCTCAAATGTTGGACAACCTTCTTCCCTAAAGTTTGCCAGTGTTTGATTCTCTCAAGAAAGTATTTTTTCCCAAAACAAAGCAAAAGAGCCCTACACGAACCGCTTGCTTCAGTTTTCAGAGAAAGGACCAAGCCATCTGTTTGCTAGCGTCCACGAGGGTAGGGCTCGATTCATGCAAAGGATACGGGGAGGTGGGGAAAGGAGGGAGACCGAACTGAGCTTGACAACAATGGCACCCTAGAGAAATCTGCCCGTTGCCTTCCGTTCCTCATCTCCACCCAAGCTCGAAGGCAGCTCTCGGGGGGAGGAAGCAGGAGGCAGTGGCTCGTGAAACAACTGAGGGCTAATTCAGAGTATCGTGAAATGGCACGATGGCAGCTGAACGGTAAAGGTCTATGATGCGTGAAGAAACATGTCCGACCAGGCCCGCCCCTGGCGTGGGGCTGGACAGGTGCCTTCACAGCCTCTATAGCTTGACTGCCTGTCTGGAGCCTTACTCCTGCCGAGTGGGAAGGAGTCCACCCCCATTTAAACAGGGACCCTTGTTCAGACATGAAAATGGATTGCTCTGCCTTGCCATGACGGGGCCATCGCTCCCCACACTTTCGGCAGGCCACACAGTCCTTCAAAGGCAGTGCCGTTGGCTGGCCAGCTGGGTTTTGAGGGACAGAGTCCATGGTCATCTAGTCTAACCCCACCCTCCTCCCTCCAGGAAATGCCAACGTGCAGCTCTTGCAACAACAGAGTGAGACGGTTCATGTGTGGGCTGTGCCATAAATATCCTTCTGCCTTGAACATGGCCACTTGCAACGTTGATCTGCCACTAAAGTCAAGATGGGCAGAAGGAGCACAGGTTGGATTCTTACATGCATTGCCAACTAGTTTAACCAACTTTGCCAGAAACATTGCTTCATTGTGGGCCCTTCTTAGATCAAATCCTTCTCTTCCAAAGTAGAAACAAATGTTCACCGAAAATCATATTTCCTGTTCTTAATATCCTATTTCCTGCTCTTATTAACTCATTTTAATACATATCTCATCAAATCAATCATGCTTCTGCTTTTTAACATGCTTTTACAATTAGACATTTTTGATCATTTGTGAGAGCACTGTTTCTGGATACATAATTATCTTCTTGTCTAGTTTTGCCCTCAGTCTACCCCATGCTGAAAAAATAGATTGCATAGGCTGTGCATGTTTCCATGAACCCCTAAAGAGCAAGGTAGGATACATGTATGAGCCAATGAACTTCACGTTAGGGATGGAGACCCAAAAATCTGACTCAAACAAGAACCCTTCAGTCTCGTTCCATTGCTTCCTGAGCAGAAATGGACCTCCCTCTGAACTTACTGGAACTGACTCGAAATTTGAAAAAGGGTTGAAGCCCCTAGAAGCTTCAAGATCTGGACTCAGAGAGAAAGGGTGGGGCAAGAAAAATAGAAAGAGAGACAAGAAGTTGCTTAGGTTTCATTTTGAGGGGAAAACCAGAAAGTGTGCATAGGGACTGACAGAGCTACCTTCTAATCTAAGGGCATGTTTTCCAAGGTGCCCTCCAACTGTTGTGCTTTGGGATTGTGATTTTGATAAAACCTGTCATTCTCGTTTCCTTTCTTTTTGCTGGATTGAAAGACAGAGATACGGAAAGGGAGAGACATATTATTTAGAATTGGAGACAGTCAGGAGGTGGTGGTTTTCTTTCTTTGTTTGTTTTGTTTTCCTTCACTGCTTTCATCTACTTTAATATGTCCCCCTCTTTTCATAGCTCCCTTTCTCCCTTCCATTGACCTTTCCTCAAATCTTGTCCCCTGTACTTTGCCTTTTAATTCCTCGTTGTTCGTCATCCTTACTCCTCTGTTATTCTCATGTGTCTTCCTTAATATTAGGCTTTTAATTTTCCCTCCCACATATTTTCCCAGAGTTAGAGATAAAACATTAATTTTGACATTCCTCGGAGGGTCCTGAAAATCCCTGTTATTGAAACGGCTACCTGCAGCTTTGATTGCATCTGTGCGGCTGTAAACATGGGTTTGATGGCTACAGGGACGCGAGCTATTTTTGGCAAACGTGTAGCATGCACATGGTGGATTGTATCCTGAGGCTGATGCAGTGTGGAAGTGAGCTGAAGCCTGGCAAAACATAATCATGGAGGAGTCGGGGGGTTGTGTTATCCTGACCTCTTCCAGAAAGCCTCTCCAAAGCCCCACTTTGGCAGGGCGGTGACCTTGATTTCCTAAAGTCGATGCCATGATGAGTGCCAGGCCTGGCAGGTTCTACCAAGCAGGTCAGCCTTTGAGAACAGCCCCAGGAGCGACCCAAGACCGTGCCCTCTGTGGAACGGCATTGAAGGCCACTTAAATACAGGGCAGCCAGGAGAGAAGGAACTCCACCAGCGAGGAATCGGTTACAGCACTACGGAAATAATGACAGTGTGAAATAACTGATGACTGCATTGATGGAAAAATTTCCCCCACTAATGAAATCACAGACCTTCAAGGCATTTACAGACTAATTAGTACATCCGCCTAAGTGCCAGCCTGGCATATTCGTTCTTTCTAAGAGCAGCAATAGAGCGAGAGAAGTTGGCGAAGGGGTTCCATGGTTTGCCGAATAAAAGTGTCTGTTTACCTTTGAAATGTACCTTGGTTGCCTGCCCTTGGTCTTCTGCCCAAACGGGCCCTACAAAGCTGGCATCAAAGAGGCTAAGTCCTGTGCCAGGGGTCTGAATCTTACCTCTGCCCCCAGGTCAGTTGGGGAGCCCAGGTTACACCGTGCCCTCCCACACCATCTGCGCACACAGACACACATGCACAAAGGAGGAGGAGGAGGGCGCCTTTACCTGCAGCCAAGTGACAATCACTGAGAACATGAAGTATGGTGGACATGATCAAGAAGCTGTGAAGAGCACCAGCCTTCTTGCAAAACTAACCCCAAAGGGGTGTCAGGTGGGTTTTCCCATTTTCCAGGGTCTAGGCAGCAGGATTTGTGCCAGATCTTCTATTGATCAGGAAATCTCCAGCCAAACATCAAAAAAAGGTTAAAAATAAGAAAAACAGGTGGTGGCGGTGGAGGGGGGGCCCACTGCAAATCTCTGACAAGTCAGGAGGGTCTGTGGGGAGGTTTGGTTCAAAATCATTTCTGTTTCATTTACCCCCAGCCTCTCCCTTCCTCCTCTCCTGCTACACCCTCTGCTCCTCTGTTGTGTTTGCTTTTGTATTAAGATCTGCAGGTGTCTGGTATGCTACAGCGAATTGGAAAATTGAATGTGATATTAAGTTAATTAAAACTGCCCTCTGTGTGTTAATCTTCTTGTCAAGTTTTAATTAAGTGCTGATAAAGGCTCAGCATGGCGAAAGGCGGCCGCCGAAGGGGTTCGCTTCAGATTCCTCTTTTAGGGAGTCAGGAGGCTTGTGGCCTCTTCAGGGGCTGGGGAGGCTAATGCCCCCCCCCGCCCTCCTCTCTTTGATGGGCTCGAGGTGAGGGAGGGAGGGAGGGAGGGGGCACTGAGATGCAGATCCCTTTCCAAGGGGAAGCCTCGCAGATCTCCTGGGACCCCACGCAGGGGAGAGAGAGGCTCCTCTGCCTAGCCATAGCAGCCCCACGGCCTGCTCTCGGGAGCTCTTCTCCCAGCCATGCCAGCCTGGCTTCCACCTGTACAAAGAAAGCCTTCCAAGGAGGAAACCCCCAGAAGAAAAGGTGGCTAACCTTCTGATATTTCTTGCAGAAGGAGGTCACCTTATGCAAAACTCCAGAATAATTTTCGGCTGTGCCCACGAAGATGAAAACTGGGGATCTGAGTCACCAAATGAAATAGGCACTGAATGCTATGCTTAGAATGGGAGAGAGAAGAGAGAAAGGGAAAAAAAATACACCCCCGGACAAGATGGCAAATATTCAGAAATGTCCTTGTGCTCCGTGGAAAAGGGTCTCTCAATCCAGGAAGACGTCCCTTGAAAGTCCTGTCAACTG
This sequence comes from Intellagama lesueurii, assembly GCA_037013535.1. Lineage (NCBI taxonomy): Eukaryota > Metazoa > Chordata > Lepidosauria > Squamata > Agamidae > Intellagama > Intellagama lesueurii. The sequence goes on along the minus strand of JBAJHW010000010.1, from coordinate 28,024,902 downwards.
CTATAGGATTTTTCTGCTTCTCCCCGACAGCTGGAAAGAGCAGCTTGGTTTTCCTTATTATGTGCCATTGAGTCGGAAAGCAGTTATGTTGACCCTAAGAGGGCTTTCAAGGTAAGTGAAATCTTTAAGGAGTGGTTTCACCAGTTCCACTCCCCCAGTCAATTTCCATGGCTGAGTAGGGATTCGAACCCAGGCCTCCTGAGTCATAGTCCCTCATTCTATCCACTGTATCACGCTGGGTATCCATGGTTTTCCTTAGCAGCAGCACAAGGAAAAAAAGGTGGTATTTTGCCCCAAATATTTCTTTTTATATCAAGTCATTTTGTGTGTGTGCAAATCATGACTTTCTCACAAGAAAAGTGCCACACCATGGCTTGCGTGTACAAAAACTCTCATCTTATCACCCAGCAGGAATAAAAAAATGCTTCAAGAATTAAATAAGCAATGAGTTGCCTCCCCACCCCTTTCAGGAGAGGCTTTTCTCTTGGGGTGGAACGGAAGCCCTTGCCTGGGGGACATGCACAGCCTTGTCCTTAGAAGAGCTAAAAAGCCAGGCGACTCGTGCGTCCAGATAGATGACCAGGACAGAAAGCCTTGTTCTTCTCTTCCTCCACCCTGAATTTCTCTGGGGCAGAACTGAACTCTGCTCTGAACTCTGTGTTGTGTTTGATCTCCTCTCTGGGAGGAATGGAGGGCGTGCACGACCCCCGTCCTTTGTTTGCTGGCTCCCTTTCAGCTCACTTCAGCTTCTAATTTATCCCTTGAATGTGCAAATATATCAGGAGTTGAACCGGGTCAAGGGCTATTTTCCCAGCATAATTAACCACCAAACAGATCCTTCATAAAAAAGGAAACACCGCCACCAGAATCCATGCCGGGACTGAGTAAGCAAGCAACCCGGTACCTCTTTGCACAGTGGGAGAATCTAGACCACCTGCTGGGTAAAGAGAGGAGCAGGATAACTACCTCTGAATCCTGGCAGCTGGGAAGGACATCTAAATTCTAAGCAGAGCAAGGCGGCACCTACTACGAAATAGATAGGTTTCATTACTTCCTGCCAGCAGGGAGTCATAACTGGAAGGGACCAGAGCATGTGAATTCGGGCCCCTCGGGCAGGGTGGGTCAGTCTAGGTTAATGGTTTGTGTTATTTTGATGCACTAAGACAACATTCACACTTAAACTTTAAATAGAATATTTTAAATTCTGATCATGGCTATTGAAGGAAAGAAAGATACAGAAGAGTGACAAGCAAGCACAATTTGCCCAGGAAGGTAAGCCATCAACTAAAAGTGTGTGTGTGTGTGTGCGTGCGTGCATATATAAGCCCATCCCTGCCCCCCCCCCCCCCCCAGGAAGCTAAGCATCTCAGTCAGAGCAATATTCTGCTTTTCCTCTGTGTACAATTTTCCGATGACGAGGTTACTGGAGATGAGTTTCAGCAGAGAATTCTTTTCCCACCAAAATTGAAGCCATCCATCTTCCCTTTCGCTAACAGAATTATTCTTCCTTTCACTGCAAGGCCCAAAGTCTTGTCTTGCTTGACACCTCTCTCGGCGATCCTTGCAGCCTCTCTGCCCCGGGGCAACCTACCTGACGGTGCAGTGCGATACTCTTGCATCAAAGGAGGGGTTCAGGCTGCTCTCCCTTGCCTTCCACCACAAAGGGTGGAGAAGAGAAAAGAGAAAAGCTGAAAGGCCAAGTATCCCAACCGAGCCGAGTCCTTTGGTCCCACAAAACACCTTTTCCAATCCTTTGCACTAAAACATAGCAAATAATAAACTAAAAACCCAGCAGCTCTTTCCTGGCTCACTCGGCAAAGGAGTGCTAGACAGCCCTGCTTAGAGTGCAAAAATATGTATCTTTAACAGTGCTGCTTAAGTGCATCAAGATACTGCTGACCGTTTGCAATTAAACGGGTGTGGGGGGGCGAACTCCTCAGATTTGGGTAAAAATAAACAAACATAAATTGTTTCTTGAAATCAACTCTGAAAGAGTTCAAGAGAAAGATTCCCTAAACTTTCACCCTACTCTAAGAACCACACAGCCTTTTCCTAATTCCCCTTAAACTTGGTTACAGAAGTCTGTACACGTGGCTGCCGGTCTGTCTGTTCAGCCATCATGGAGAAATGAGGTGAGTCTGCTTTTCTTCACATAGGAAGGGGCAGAGCCAGAAAGTGACCTCAGAAAGACAGAGCAAGAGGAGGAAGCGAGCCTAAGGGCATTATCACACCACAGAATTGCTCCCTACTTATGCCCGAGTTAGACTGAAGCTTAATTTTGCGGTTACACAATGCCTGGCCATCAGCAATTAATTTTACTGGCCAGTGGTGTAACTGCAGTTCGATTCCCACTTGCTGGGAGGCTTCTTCTTCTTCCTTTTGTTCCGGTTGCGTTTCAATATATTCCTTCGTGGTATGGCATGTGTGTATGATCCTATTGATACTCTTTCTAAGCAAATCCCATGCGGAAGGCAGCTGCCATTACTGCTGCACAGCTGCCCTTCTCTCTCTCTCTTATTTTTTTCTGCGGCCAGAGTGTCGCTATATTGTTAAACTTATGTCAACAACTTTAAAGGCATTGGTAGGTGTCGCATCGCTCCACCTACTGTCTGGCAAGTGACACAGCCCTGGGTGGGAGTGCTGGGCCCATGGAGTGCAGTGCATTGCTTCCAGAGGCACTGGCGCAACAGAGGAAATTGTACCCATCAGGAAACACTACCTGACATATCAATGTGCCATTGAAAAAATAAAAAACTAAAGTGAAGAGGCTGCAGTGCCCCATCAAACAAGAGAGCAAATAAATCAGCAACAAGGTGTAGCTGGCGATAATGATTCAAAGGGAAGAAAATGAATCAGTAATGTTAAAAAAAACACATTGGGACATTCATCCGGGTGTATCTACCACGTGACCGTGATGCATTACGACAACAAAGGTATGGGAACCAACCTAGAAGTTCGAAAGCATGTAAAAATGCAAGTAGATAAATAGGTACCACCACGGTGGGAAGGTAACGGCGTTCCGTATCTAGTCGCACTGGCCGCGTGACCACAGAAATTGTTTTCGGACAAACGCCGGCTCTACGGCTTGGAGACGGGGATGAGCACCGCGCCCTAGAGTCGGACACGACTGGACAATTTGTCAAGGGGAACCTTTACCTTTTTATGGGAAGTATTGTTAGAAGTGGGTAACATTTCCCTGGGGCGATTGTGACTTAAGAGTCCCTGCTGATCCAGAGAAACCAATAGGAGGACTCACACCTGGGCTCTTTCTGTGCCTGTGGCCCCTCCCCTTTCCTGTTCCTCTCACCTGTGCTGCACCTGGAGGCTCCATGGGGGGGGGAGTGGCTGGAGAGCCAGATGAGAGGAAGTGCAACCAGCTGCTCTGTGAGCAGCCCCTGGTGTCAATACTATCAAAGACCTTGATTGAAGAACTTGGATAGATTTAAAGGAGCTTTGATGGTTATCCGGTGTTAACTGTTCAAGACAAAACAGACAATGTGCCTGGAGAGATGGCATGAAAGAAGACACATGAAAATGAACACACTCTTGGTTCAGTCAACTGCAAGCGGAAGTCGCTCTTCTGTTGTCTTCTCCTTGGATTATTATTCAAGCCAAGTGAGAGAGAGCTGGGAAAGTCTTAAAGGGAAGCAAACATAATGGTTCCAAACACTTGTTGGTGGGACTAAAAAGAATGGCACTGTTTAACAGTCCCTCAAACCTATCGTCCTGCTTCCATCTCTGTTGGCCACGGTGGCTCTTGGAGGCCCAGCTAGCAATGGGGTGGGTGAGGGTCCATGGGGAAAGCAGCCCAGAAAGGATGGAAGGAAGCAAGGATGAATGGCCCCTCTGTCATGGTCCTGATCCAGAAAGTGCTGCTGCTGCAGGTGCTGTTTAAACAATGTTATGCAGAAGGTGGACGTGAGTTGCTCTTTGTTGTTCTAGAGATAGTGTGAGCAGAAATGAAGAAGAAGCAGGATTTGGATTAAAGGGGAGAGAAGCTTCTCTGGCTGGCTGGGGAGAGAGTGCCTTCCGTGGGGTGAAGGTGTTTGAGCAGAGACATGGGGTGGCTGTCGGTCAAGGGTGCTGCACTGGAAGATGTCCATAACAGAGCAGAATGTACTCCGAGGAAGGTCTTTTCCAGCTCCAGGATGCTGGAATGAGACAGCAGTGTGTTTCATTTCACGCCCAGTGGGGTCCTCAAGTTTTATCTTGGGAGATGGGGAGATGATTTGTAGGCTAAAGGCTCTGTAGGGGAAACCCCCCCCCCCAGCACTGCTGGCCCCCTTCCCAAGCCCAGATCCCTCCAATTTTTAAAATGCTTTGTTTAGAAATTCTCTTCTGTTTTGTAGGGGCAGGTGAGATCTTTTGCCCATTTTTCACACAGCCCCAATTTGCATCTCCAGGGGTTCCCACAAATTGTTATCTTTTAAAATGGTTGAGCGAGCAGGACAGGGCTATTTCAGTTAAATAAGAATGAAAACCTTTTTTAAAGTTAAAAAACTCCATAGTCGCAAGTTTTGGAGAATGTATTTCAATAAATAGATACATCCAGAAGCAAGTACATGAGCGTCTCTGTCTGTGCCCCTCTCCCCTTAGACACACCCCTTTGGAAGTACAGTCTGTTGGCTGCTAGGAAATCCCAAAAAGGTCCACACACACACACACACACACACACACACACACACACACACACACACACACACACTGGCCCCACTGAGACTGCCCAGCCCTGCTTTTCATCCACTTCGTCTTCTTCCTCTCTCCCTTTGCCTTCGGAGCTGCCAAGAAATGTTATTTCGCAGTAACAGCCTCCGTTATTGACTGTAGATAAAGTGGGTTGAAAAATGCTTTGCCAAAGAGTTATTTAGCCCCCATTAATCTCCTTAGAGCAGCTTGATTGTGGACAGACATGCTCACGAAGGACTTGATTGTTATCTGCATCAGTAATTAAGGCCTTGCGATTCAACTTATGCCCTTTATAAATGTGTCTTGCGAGTTCCATGGCTGACTTTGATCAGCTTCGTATGCACAAAGTTCCTCCTCCTTATTCTTTCAAAGCACATCTTGCCGGGCCACTGAGGTCCCTGACCGACACACAAATCTTATTGGTTTGTCACTCGCCTTGCCCCAAAGTCTAAGCTTCCTTTTCCCCTTATTGGCTTGGCGGGGGGGAAGGGGGGCATCAAACAGCCTTTTGGAAATCAGCTGCCTTGGAGGAGCTGAGAGGCTTCCATCTTTTGGTGTGCCACAATAACGGCCCTCCTTTGGGTATTGAGATGCAGGCAAATTGCTGGATGTGAAATTAGGGAACTAGGTGAAATGAAACTCATTGTGTGTCCAGTGGCAACCCTTAAGGAGGGACCCACAGCCGGGAGATGGGGTGCTTGGTTCAAGCCCACCACTGGCTTCTTGGGACACAGACTTCTGAACAAGAGGTGTCTCTGTGTCTGGGTGTTGCATCACTCTGTTCTCCCCCCTGGTGGGAGAGACGGAGACTCTGGCTGCTTTGAGAGGCGCTCTCTCTCTCTCTCTCTCTCTCATTGCCCCATTTTCTCTCTCTCTCTGGTCTCTTGCCGTCCCTCTGAAAGCAAACCTGCCAGTCTCCTGGGTCTCTTCTGTGCTTCTACAGAAACAATGCTCTTTATCAACGCTAGGCCAGAATGACTGCTTTTTAGGTCCTGTCCAGGTAGAAGCTGCCCTGAATCAGACCCCTGAATCTGTTGGAGTTTTTGCAACCTCGCATGCTGCCTCTAGTAGGTGTGGCTAGGAGGGAACTTTCTGGACTCAGGTGACTGTCAATCACTAACAGCACCGTCCAATAGTTTCTTCCTGCCTCTGAATTCAAAGAGGGCCCTGCCTCTCTGTTCTGAGCCTTTTCCCCTCTCCTGAGTCTGTTGAAAGCAGTCGGTGAGTCTGTTGAGTCCTGTTGCCTCAACAGACTCAACTTCTTAGCTTGCTGTTCTCTGTTGAACTTTAAGTAATGAAAACTTTTATTCTTTCAACTATTAATGTCTCAGAGTGAATTATTGAGACTGTAAGTGCCAGTTAATGAGGAAAAGGGTTGGTCTACTCTGGGGAATTTGAAGCTACCCTGTTTCCCTGAAAATAAGCCCTAGTATGATTTTTCAGGATGCTCGTAATATAAGGCTTACCCCAAAAATAAGCCCCAGTTGAGTGAAACCCTGGGCTCCACCCTTGTGCAGCAACCAGAAGAAGATGACAGGACTGTGTTTGAATCAATGTAGATGGTTGTACATGAAAAAAATAAGACATCCCCTGAAAATAAGCCCTAATGCGTTTTTGGAGCAAAAATTAATATAAGACCCTGTCTTATTTTCGGGGAAACAGGGTAATTGCTGTGTGAATCCCTGCACTTCTGCCGTGCAGCTAGAGGGAGTTAACCGAAATTCTGCAACAGAAGCGTCTTGCCTCGTTTTGTCGATTTGGTTTGCAGCAGCTGTTTGAGATCTTTCCCTCTCTTGCTGTCCATGTTTAAATTAAGACACCAGCAGCTGGACCAGCCGCTTTCTGTAAGAAAAGGAGCCATCATCTCAGCTGTGTCTCCTCCCCTTCGTTGACTGGCCTTTTTGTGCCATGTATTACTTGGAAATGTAGGTGAGAAACAGGGATAAATTCCAGAACAGCAGGCGTGGTAGACTTCTTTCATAAGTGATGGCGGGGGGGCGGGGTTGGTCTTGAAAAGATTGCCTCTTTCAGTGTGTGACTATAATGAATACAGCATGTCGCTCCTGAAACCACCATTTAAAATTTAAATAATGTTCCCTAGAAATTGGGCTTTCCCCCCCACTTTGAAATGACTGGGAGGCTGCATGACTTCCTTTTCTTTCTGCGATCTCATGGGGTCTCCACGGATGATCTGACTACGGTGGGGAGGGGGGAGGGGTCTGCGTGTGCATCGTCAAGGCAAAACTCTTTCTGAGAATTCACTTTCTCAGTCCAGAGCAGCCGATTCTTGCACCTTCTTCCAAACAGGTCTTTGCTGTTGTTGAGTTGTTAAGTTGTGTCCGACTCTTCGTGACCCCATGGACCAGAACGTGCCAGGCCCTCCTGTCTTCCACTGCCTCCCGGAGTTGGGTCAAATTCATGTTGGTCGCTTCGATGACACTGTCCATCCATCTCGTCCTCTGTCGTCCCCTTCTTCTCTTGCCTTCACACTTTCCCAACATCAGGGTCTTTTCCAGGGAGTCCTCTCTTCTCATGAGATGGCCAAAGTATTGGAGGATCAGCTTCAGGATCTGTCCTTCCAGTGAGCACTCAGGGTTGATTTCCTTCAGAATGGATAGGTTTGTTCTCTTTGCAGTCCAGGGGACTCTCAAGAGTCTCCTCCAGCACCACAGTTCAAAAGCATCAATTCTTCGGCGGTCTTTAGCAAGTCCCTTTTTGAGGGTCCAGCTTCCTAAAGTACAAATGTCTCCATGAGTGAGGGGCCTGGAGGTATTCGCACCTCAGCAGTTGGCCCTCAGTTACAGTGCACCATGGACTTTGTTGTTTTGGGAGAAACACAGCCTTACTATTATGCTGCTAGAGAGGCAACTAGCCTGTAACCAGAGCTGAAAGCCCCTTTCATGTTGGAGAGAGGTGGCGGCGGCAGTTTTTCACATTAGAGAAATCAGGTGAAATCAGGAAACCCATGCTTAAGCCTGGAAGACCAGTGACAAAACCAACGAAGCTGATTTGCATACCTCAAGAGGGAAGAAAATGTTTAAGACTGTGTGTGATCACAGAAACAGGAGGAGCTTGCCCAGCTTCCCACTCCTTTGAAGGTAAACACCCATTCCCCGGGAACACTATTTGAATGCAACCACACATAATCAGCCTCCCATACGAAGGCTGGCACATTCTAATTCATTCCTGTATTTTGTAAACCATTTTCTTTTTGTTTCCTTCCCCTACTCCTGCATTTGCTCTTGTCCTTTGTAATTTTAATTCTTCACCTATATATCCGAGTCTGCAGAGAGCCCTCTGTGTTGCATGGAGCCCTGGGCGTTTGCTTTGTTGCCTCAGTTCCAAATATCCTTTTGTTTGCATCCCTGTAGCCCCGGTTGCATCTGAGCCAAATATTCCTTTTCCTCTTCCGACTCTTGTATAAGAGTGTTAAACTCCTGCATCATCAGTAGTTCTGCTGGAGAGAGAGAGAGAGAGAGAGAGAGAGAGAGAGAGAGAGAGAGAGAGAGAGAAGTGCTTCCTTTGCATTGCCATGGAAATAAAATAAATGTCAGCTGTTGTTCCAACTGGTGCCACTTTTGATGGTTTCTTTGTAGCTCCAACATAGAGAAGAGATATAATAACTCCATTACCTGCTGTCAATACATCTGACATCAACTAAAGTTTAATAAGTACCTCAGAGCCACATTTCCCTACCACTTAAGAGCCGGTATTTTCCTACATGAATGCCTACGGCCTCCATCGCACTTCCTCCCTACCGCGAAATGGTGAGGGGGTGGAATCTGGACGAAAGGAGACTGTCGGCACCTTCATTGTGTCTCTCCCAGGAAGCTTTACCTGGTGAGATGAAAGCTTGAGAAGGGTGAGGGGCAGGTGGGGCCTCTTGGCCTGTCCTTCCCTGAGGGGCTGGAGGGGAGTTGGCCTCCTGGGCCATCCAGGAGTGGCCTGGGCGAAGGGGCGGTCTTCCCCCTAAGGAGGCCCAGATTTTCTGTGGAACCCTGTCTCCGAGAGGGGCCGTACCCATCTCAAAGGCAGACACAGGAGAAAGCATCTCCGATGGTGGGGATGTGAATCTCGCAGCCTCTTTCTCTTGGCAAACCTTCACAGCCTCTTCGTAGTGAGATTTCTCCATGGGAACTGGCTTTCTTGTTCTCTTTCACAACCTTGCACAAAATCTCTTGGGATTTCCCTGATGTTTTGTGGTCATGGTGGGTTTTTTTTCTCCTTGCAAGAAACCCTGATGTACACAGGTTTATTACCATGCCTGTGTAAAATGGCATGGTCAGACTGCACGACCCCCTGGAAAGAACGTTGAGCTGTGCAAAGGAATCCACCCATGTATTACTCAACTGAACAGGGAGGGGAAGACCCCCAACAAGAAACGAACAAGATAGGGGTCTCATTTTGCAGGACGCTGGGAAGTATGGTGGGGGAAGGCTTGGCCAGGTGTCTCAATAGGGTGAGACCCAGATAATTCCTGAGAACAAGACTCGTTTTCTTTCGTACTCTCTGTGTCTCTATTTTGCTGCCTCCTACGGCCAACCCACGGCCAGACCTGAAAGGCGAAGCCCTAGGGTCCGGCTTTCCTGCTCACTGATTCACACCAGGGTGGTGGTGATGTCTCCTTCTATCTTCTAATCAGCATCATGTTCTCTCCAAACAGGATGGCGTCCAAGGCCTTATGGAAGACCTTCTCGTTCCCCCCTTGGGATATCCTGGGGTGGGAGTGGGGGGTGGCAAAGTCCTTTCTCTTGAGCGGTGCCTTCCGCCTGTAACTGGTTTTAAGAGCTGCCTGACATGACATTTTTGAGTTGCTCTGAGGAGGTGTCTGTGGAAGTTACGGTTTTGTTGTCTGCTGCTTTTATTGGTTGCCCTTTTATAGATGGTTTTATGTTGCTGTTTTGTGCTGCTTAGTTTTTATTGACCGCGTTATTAATGTGTCATTGTTTTAATGGCGGTGTTGTTCTCTGTTGCCCTGGATAATTTTTAAAGGAAGGTGTGTGAGGGGCCCTCACTTTTTCAGGCAAACCCATCAACTGGAATGTTGTCCTGAAACGGCTTTGTAGCCTATAAAGATCTCTTTATTTCATGATGGGCCACATAACGAGCGCTAGTAAAGACACAACGGAGTCGCCACCCTTGGAACCAGGTGAATATGCTGAAATGTTGTGGGGGATGTTTGTGGCCACTTGACCTGGGAGGTTACCTGTGATTCTGGCAAGCTCCTCAAAGGGACGCATACACTGTGTGAATGTGGCGGTTGTGCGTAAGAAGAGGGTGAGTAGGACATTTCATGGCGGAAGGGCCGGCGTGTGTCTTCCTTGCCCACGGGCCTTCACAACATGGCTCATTGTCCCCTTGCTCGGTTTGCATGGCCAAGCATGCTGGGTTTGTTTGTTGGTCTAGTTTACTTTGTCCGTGAGAGAGGTTGTGTCTTTGTGTGCGCATGTGCCTGCCTTTGGCTGCCTGCCCACACAGACTTGCAACTCTCTGTGTATGTGTATGTGTGTATGTGTGCGTGCATTGGGGGGGGGGAGTCGTACAGTCTGTGTGTGCCACTCATCTGTCAGCTCTCCCTGATTACCACAAGGGAAGTCTCCACTGCCAGAAACTGAAGGTCACCAGAAGGACGTTTCAATTATTCTGTGTCATCTGTGAGGAACTCGACTCTCACTGGAGTCCCAGCGGAGAGGGCTGTGAAACAGTAACTCGGCTGAAGGAGAAGAAGGAAGGGGAAAAAGTAAAGGGGGGGGGAGGGATGGAAGAGAAAAGAAATCAGGAGGGGGGGAAGCGTCCCATGCAATACACCCAGAAGCTAAGGTCACCAGGATTGACAGCTGCTCGGAGATCATTCCATTTTCTGTGCTGAAAATAACACCTCTCTTGGCTACAGATCTGTGTTTCCAATTAAATATGAGACAGGGAAGAGGAGGGGGAAATAATAATCTCAGATTATTCCTCTAAGATGGAGGAAGTGGAAGAGATGCACAAAGGGAAGCCCACTCACGGGTTCCTACAGCCTCACTTCCTCAAGAGGCGGCCGCTCTGTGGCAAGGCATCCCTGCCAGCGGGGATGGACTCACAGCTACCACCTCCAAAGGAGACCTTGGGCTTGCTTTCATCTTGGGACAGCCCCCCTGGGGAGGTCCAGGGTGGATGCCTGCGTTACAGCACCAGCAAAGCCCAAACATTGGCTGGGAAAAAACAGGGACCCTTTCCTGAGCATTGAGAAGCAGATGGCAACTCCATTAAAATGAATTGGGAAAAATGAGACTAAATTATGGACGCCATGCTTGGGGCTATTTATGGAAATTTATTTCCCTGTCTTTATGCATCTGGGAGGCTGGCAGGAGCCAATCGGGAGCAACAGTGGCACCCAATGAGCCACATCCTGAAGACCGAGCTACCCTTCTCCAGAGCAGAGACTGTGGGCGATGTTGAAAATGCAGTTGAACCAGGAGGCAGAGTTTGGGAGGCAGAGCGGTTTGTGCCTTCTTATGCGACAAAGTATCTTGAGAACCACCAGAGTTTCTTGTGCATTGCAAGGAGGGAGGGAGAACTGGTTGACGGGATAAATGGCCATGATGATCAGAGACTTTGATCCTGAGTACAGTGCGAGCCAGCACGGCTAGTAAGATCTGTCAACTCCACGTTAATGAGTACATATCTACTTCAAAATATTCTACAGATCTTTCTGAAAACTTATCTTTTGAAATTCTGCATGTGTGTTTGTGCATATAGGGAAAGAGCATCATTTTTTTTAAAAAAAGAATACCACTTCACAATTTCACAAGGACAAGGGTCAGGGGTTGAGTGGGGAGGAGAAGTCCTGCTGTCGCTGAGAAGCTGGAAGAGCGTCAGGGAGGCACAGAGGCTTGCCCTCCGGCAGGTGCCTTACTCAGTGCCCCCTGGCTCTGTGGAGCCCAGAAAAAGGTTCTCCACCCACCTGCAGGCTCATATCTTGCCAAGGGGATGAAGCCCTGTTTGTCTCCTGTTTTGTGACTTTAAAACTGGGCCGGGCAGGCAGATGTTTGCATTGCAAACCAGATCTGGGTCAGCCAAGCCAGTGCCCAAGAAACTTTGGCACAGTGACTTGTGCTCTTCCTGCATCGCCACCTTGTTCAGCTGTCCGAGGTCTTTGGCTCCCTCAAGAGACCCCACTTTTTCTCTCATATTTGCTGCCCTGCGAGTCTGGATCTGCTTCCCACTCAACAGCGCCCCCCTGTTCTTGATCCTCTGTAATCTGATGCGGCAAGTACTTGAGAAAGGTCTTGCTCTCTCTGATTTTCCAAGTCTCACCACACAGAACAGCCCCCTGACCTTCACCAGCAAGACTCCCAGCTTTCCTGCAAAAATGAATGCTTCTTCGCAGATCTTCTGGATGGATCTAGTAAGAAGCACAAGGTAGAAGTGATGCTGGAGAAAATCTCCGCTAGGGAGGCTTTTCTCCTAATTGCGAAACTGAGGCTGTTAATCTGCGATAACAGCCCCCATCTGCATGAGTAAGCAACCCCAGAGGATGATTTGACTATCAGACTTGACTCATTCTCCTGGATTCTTCACAGGTCATGCATTCCCTCCCTCCGACATCTCGGGATTCTACATGCTTGATGTAACAACCCAGTGCTTCTGAAATAACGGTCAAGGGTCCCTAATTAGTGGTGCTGCTGAAACTCGTAATTTCCTGCATGGATGCTGATAGCGATTCTTCACCTGTGCTGCAATTTGCATGGAGCCCCTGGCATCTGGGAAAGGAGCCTTTTAAAAGTATTATTATTTGGTTTCCAAGTCTCACTATATGCTAAAGAGGTCGGGGAAACATAGGTTAACTGGTGAGTCAATGCCTTTTAGGGAGAGCTGACCCAGTTGAGAAAGCATTTCAGGAGTCAGTCAGGCAAGAGAGGGGTTCTCCAAAAGCACCTCTCTGTCTCCCCCCCTCTTTCTCTCTGTGTATACGCACACACGCACACACCCACACACACCCAGAAGCCAACATGGGCTTTCCCTCCTGCCTTCCCTGGCAGCTGCACGCCTGGCCAATGGCATGTTCAAGATGTGTCAAAAGGGGATCCAGGTGCCTACCAACCCTCCATAACCAGGCTCTCCCTTTGGAGTGGATGGGCTTCCTGGGTTCGTACCCAGAGCCCCTTCTCGGACCTACAGGAGGCGCTGTGTTCCAGGGAGGTGGCGCTGGCCCGCACAGACCTGCTCTCCTGCTTGTGCAGTCCTTGGGTGGGTTGGGGGAGAAGCTGTCTGACATCTCCAAAATGCAAGGGTGGCCCAAACCCGCCTGCTCCGCCTTGTCCCCTGGGCCTCCCGACACCACAAACTCGCCTGGCTGGGCATCTTAATCTTCACCGTGTTGAGTGAGGCATCGATTTATGTCTCTTAGCAAGAAATGTTATTGTCTTTTACTTCTGAGGAATTCCTCAAAAATATTTGCAGTGGGTGATTCCCATCTGGATTGACGAGAAAAGAGTCCACCCAGCACTACTTCAATATTTCCCGAAACCCTGAGTCTCTTTCAGTGCTTTTCAGAAGCAAAGAATCTGGGCTAGGCTTTAACATTCGTATTTTGGAAGGCTTCCCATTGGCACAAGGGGCCACTGAGCTTGAGAAGGTTGAAGCCGTTGGGCAGCCCCTTTGGCCTGGCACCTCGAGAGAAGGAGCCAGGGAACCCAGGAGTTATCCTTAAGTGGCCTTTGCTTTGCTCCTCTTCCTTTGCAGCGCCGAGCCTCTTTAAGTCACCACATCCTAAAACAAATGTAGGATAAATGTGGCGGGCAACGTGCTCCCAGAAACGAAACATCTTCATTAGGAGGAATGGTTTAAACAGTTGGGGCTTGTTAGCTGCGGGAAAAGATGACGACTGAAGACTTCAAAGGAGAGCCGTCTCAGTCTTGAGTGGTGTGGAGAGATTGAATGAATAAGGGAAAGTGATCCACTCCCCTGAAGCCACTCACAAGACATGGGGCTGCCAGCAGAGTGAAATCTACGCAGGAGAGAGTAAGATCTCCATGCCAAATAGAGTCACACTTGAGGATTCACAAACAGGGAAGGTTTTGATGGCCACTTGGAGAAGTGGCTTGCCAAAGGACCAAAGAGACCAGTCGCTCCGGCACGACCCTCCAGAGGAGAGCTGGAAAGCAAAAATGTCGTTTAAAGTTTTTAAAAGAGAAAGGAACAGCCGTGCCTCCTCCCTTCTCTCCCCCTTCTCTTTCTCCTCCTGCTTATTGTATGAGATGTATTCCCCACACATCCTTAGACAACTCTGAGCTCAGAACTTTTCCGTTCTCTCTTGGGGGTTCCCTGATGGTTCCTTCTCAAAAGGCCACTTTCAAGCCAAAGGTTCAAAAACCCCGCACACGACCCAAAGCTCAGCCCTGCCATTGAAAAACAGCTCTGTCATCCTGAAAAGTTCTAAGCCAGGTGGCAGACCATTCAGAAGCTCTGATGCCTGCTGCAGAAATGCTTTCTTTTGCTCGCCCTGTTTAGTACCTGAGTTTTGGTACTGCAAGAGGAGACAAACTCCTTCCTGGCCCCTTCCCCCCCTCCACTGTCTGCAAGTTTATCACGTCTCCTCTTACTTGCTTTCCTCTAACAGAACCCCCCCCCCCCAATGTTGTAACCTTGGTTCATAAGGGAGCGGCCCCAAACTGTGATCATTTTAACTTATTCTTATGTATTTATTTCAGTACCTTTTAAAATGGCCTTTCAGGGCCGAATAAATGTTCTCTCTGTCTATCTCTATCTTTCTGCAAATTAAGTATTTTTCTTACCCTTTCCAGACCTCCATAGTGAGCAATTTCCCTTTGGTATTTTGAAGGTTAAAAATGCTGAAAATTCAAGGGGTGAGGGACACCAGGAAATCTTCCTTGGAAAACCAAAGCAATACTGTGACACAACCAGTTAGCCCAAAACAGAAGGTAATTGTCAGCTTCAGTGCCAGTGAAAAATTATCTTGGAAACTCCCGTCTCAGAGCATTTGGGAGGGCTCAGATTGAACAGATAAGTTCCCCTGTCTCTGTGATTGGCAGCCCTTTTACATCTTGAGAGGTTGATGGAAAGGTGCTATATTGCTTTTCACATGGCTTTCATTTTCAGTACGGTGGGTGTGCACTTTTTCTTCTTTTCTTTTAGTTAGCTGCAGATCTCGGTCCAATCAATTCAGTGCCTTTGTGCATAAATGTCTTGCCTTCTATGGGTGTCTCGCATTTCTTAGGTATAATTTGAGTGGTGGTCACAGTAGCATTACAAATAGGACACAGGGTATCTTTCATCCCCTCTCCATGTAGCTAGAAGCTTATTTCCAGTTTACACTTGTGTAAGGGAAATTGCATATGTTTTGGCCACACATTGCTTTTTACTAACCATGTGCTGGTTACAGTGCTGGGGATGCATGTCCAGGAATGCAGCCAACACCTTGGTAATGGAAATAATTTTCCTGGAAGACCTCTGTGTTTTCCCTTATGCATGTGTGAATCAGCAGAACTGTTCTGGCCTAAGTCGGAGAGAAATTTGCTCTTTTCTTCAGTCACTGTGGAGGCAGGGAGAGAAAGAAGAACTTAGTTAGACTTAGTAAATCAGAAGTGAAAGCCTTTATTTTCTGCTCCAGTGATACAGCAGTTTGCTAAATGCCAGGAAAATCCCAGCTTGAGCCTTGGCTGAGAAGGAGCTCATCTTGAGCAGCGAGAACATTTGTCCCACGAGGAGCTCAATGGTGGCATCATATTAGTTTTGTCCTCCTGAATTTACACCCTTAGAATTTCTTTAGGGAGTTCATCCCAAGGACCATAAATTTGAAAAAGGGATGGGGGGGAAGCTGGCCAGCCATCGGCAAGAGATGCTCTGAATGCCGAATGTGAGCCAGGCAGTGCAGTTGGTCCCAGAGTTTCACCTGAACATGGAGTTTAGCCCCCCTCCCCGAGAAGGACTGCAACTCCCCCTGAGGTAGTGCGGGGGGGGGGGAGGTTATTCCTGGCTTCCTTTGACAAGAGCTTTAGCGGTTCGCTCTGCCGCTTCCGTCACGATGGTGCTCCTCGCTGGGCCTCTGGGTGCTCTCATCTGCCGTTGCCCACCCCTGTATGTTTCATGCCACGTGGCGAACCGTGTGATGCCCCTTTGATTGAGCGAATGCCTCCGAATGGGGCATTGTCCTTGCTCCAAATGGGGGTCCCCAGTGCCTGGCTGTCCGCCTGCGTTGGCCAGGAAGGAGGGAAGCAGCTCTTCTGCCTCTTGCACACAGGGCCGCTGAGATGGAGCTCGGGGTGGGGCGGGGGGGGGAATGTCTTCCACCTAGCCAGTGTCCATGCAGACCTTTCTCAGGAAGAGCTGCGCTTCTGGGTCTCCTCCCCCTGCCTCAATCCTGGCTTCCCAGAGGAATACCGTCAGTTGGTCCCCCCTTGCTCTTCTGCCAGTGTTTTTCTCTCCACCCCTCTTTCCATTGAGGGTCCTTCCGATTCTAAGAAGTACCCAGAGGGCCACGGGTTGAGTTACATTGGATGAAGAGGAAAGGAAAGAGTTCCTTTGACTTTCTGGAAATCAGAACAGCCACCGGTACGGATTGCTTTCTGCTCAGGAACGAAGGCTTGGGGCCATGGAGGAATGAGAATGGCAGAAGTCATTTTTTCCTTTCCTCCCCAAGCTCTTTGCAGAAAAGGGGAGCAGAGGGCAGCCCCAAATCACAGTTCAAGGGGGGCCCCCAAGGCACACGGGCAGAGTTGGTGGTGGCAGCAGGAGGCATGGGGGGCGGGGAGGGCAGAGAAAGGAAGGGCACAGGGCCAAAGCGGAGGGGCCAGGGAGGGGGCCAACGCTTCATCCTGGAGGTCTACACCGGGGTCCAGAGGGCTGTCAGGGAGGTTGCCTAGCCTGGCCTCTCCGTGCTCCCCTCTCCGTCAAGATTCAGGAATGCACTGGGGGCTTTTTACTTCATTCTGAAATTCCTGGAGAATTAGTACATCATCCGTTCCTTCTTCCCAGCGTTCTCTCACCTCTCCTGAAACCCCCTGCCCCGGCTACCTCCTGTCCCAGCTGCGGCCTGATAGGGCAGCCATAAAAACATTACTAGGTATAAATGAACTGATGGGGATTAAGGAGCCAGAGCATGCCTCCGAGAAGGCTTTAAAAGCATCCTGTTTAGAAAGGGCTCTGGTTCTGAGCCCCAGATCCCAAGCCACTTTCCCTCGTCTGTTTTCTTTTTTTTGGGGGGGGGGATTTAATTGAGAGATAGGAATTGCAGATGGAGACAACAGCCAAATTTGCAATCTGGGATGAACAAAACGGCCTCCCTTCTTTCCTTGGGGGTTCCTTCGCTCAGGATATCTCTGTGCCTGAAATGGAGCCGAAGCAGAATTTCTGAAATTAATGCTGGAATTGGAGCATGCGCAGAGTGCTGCCCTCTCCCATTCCTTCCATTCCCTTCACACACCTTTCCTTGGGGCGGCTGCTGCTACGTGAAGGGCTGCCTTGCCCCTCCTCTTGATGATGTCCTGGGAGAAGTTAAGATGAGTCACATCAACTTTGTGCCATCTTTGCTCAGCCTGAGATGCATCACCTGAATGTAATCAACCAGCTTTCGATCTTAATCAGCATTGCCTAAGTTAAGGAGACCCACACCGATGACTCTCAGAAATCCCAGAATCAAGAGTGATGCAGTTGGAAGCAGCTTTCAGGGATCATCCAGACCCGTCTCTTCAGTGACACAGCCTCCAGATGTCTTGGGCTACAAATCCCATGGCCCCCAGCTCTACTGTTTGGGGATGATGGGACCCATGGTTTATACTGGGAATAGGTGGGAAAGGTTGACCCAGACAGGTCATAGAGGACTTCATCTAAAGCTTTAGCTCACGACCAAACAGCTACACAAGCCACAAAGCCCAGGGAAGGCCTGGAGGCACCCCAGCTCTTCTGCAGCCCCTGTTCAGGCATTTAGGCCGTGTGCTCCGTTGTTGAGCAGAAGGTGAGCTGAGGGCAGCAGGCGGTGCCCCTTCCCTGCTCTCGCTCCACCTGACATTTGCTCCCTCAAGGGGATCACCGGTGGCCATTCCCCTTCACCGTGCCTAAGAGCCAAGTCCCAAATTCCAAGATATTCTCCCCATAGCCTTCCAAGAAGGCACCCTGGTGGATGCCCCCCTCTCTCTCCTGGCTGGCAACGACATCTAAGGGTGGGAAGGAGAAGGAAGGGCCCGGAGAGCTAAGGGAAACTTCGGGGCCCCTGTATTTGCTTCCCTCGCCTTGTGCCAAGAGGGAGATCAGAGCGGTGATCATGGCTTTGTTTGAGAGGAAGAGGAGGAAGGAACTGGAACCGGAACATAAAGAACAGCGGCGACGTCAGCCCGGCATCTCAGGCTGATAGCATTGTTTGCCGGCATGGAGGGAATCCCACCCACCATTGTCGGGGCCTGGCTAAAGTTCACGGCGGACAGATAGCATCGCTCCCAATGGCTGGCCTGCTATCTGATGAGTCAGAAATCAAAGCAGGCTACCACTGACATTTAGAGCCATGGGGACCCCAAGCCAGCTAAGAAAGAACTTGTTCTTATGGGGCAGGAGCATCTCTCTGCTTCTGGCAAATAGTTTCTAGATTAAAAGTGGGGGACAGCTTGGAATTGCATTTCTGTCAAAGCATCTCTAATATCCCACTTGTATTCCATATCGAAACATGTGGAAATATGTTCCAGATTCCTTGATTTTTCTTGTAGGTTCTACTTTGGAAGAAAGGAAGGGGGGAATCTCTTGCAAACTCATTTTAGGTTATGGTGAGAGTTGACATATTTTGGGTTTTATAACTATCTGACTGCACAGTTATTGTTGTTGTTACATGCTATCAAGCTGCCTCTGATTTATGGTGACCCTAGGAATGAGCCATCTCCAGAAGGTCCCGTCCTCAACTGCCCTGCCCAGCCCTTGCAAACTCAGGCCTGTGGTTTCCTTTAAGGAGTCAGTCTATCTCGTATTTGGTCTTCCTCTTTTCCTGTTGCCTTCTACCTTCCCTAGCATGATTGTCTTCTCCGGAGAGTCTTGCCTTCTCAGGATGGGCCCAAAGTAGGACAACCCCAGTCTCAACATTCTTGCCTCCAGAGAGAGTTCAGGCTTCATTTGATCTAGGATCCATTTGTTCATCTTTCTGGCAGTCCAGGGTATCCCCAAAGCTTTCCTCCAGCATCACATTTCAAACAAATCAATTTTCCCCCCTTTCAGCTTTCTTCACGGTCCAGGTTTCACAGCCATACATGGTGATTGGGAAAACAAGAGTGTGGATGATCTTGGCCTTGGTCTCTAGTGGCTCATCCTCACTTTTCATTATCACTTCTAAATCCTTCCTTGCTGCCCTTCCAAATCTCAGCCATCTTCTGCAGGCAGCTCAATCTACTGGTACTGAATTCCTTTCAATTTCCTCTTTTCGCAACTCAAATTGCTGAGCATCTTTTCAACTCCATGAAGGCAGAATGGGATATTAAGGATTTCCTGTGGTGTCACTTTGCCCTGGGGATGAACAGTGGCTCCTTCATCCATCCTCTCGTCACCCCAGAATCGCAGGCATGCCCTCATTTGGTCTGGCTCTGCTCATTTCTCCAAAGTCAGTGAGTGTGCCCGGGATCCTTCTGATCTTCCTTAGTGAGTGAGGAGGATCTGGTTTTGTCCGCCCGGCACCTCTTGCAAAATAGCTAACACTGACAATGCACATCTGGTCCCGGCCACAGCGCATTTCCTGGATGAGCAGAAATCCACCCTGCTGTCTTCTGGCCACGAACACTGGCTCAGAGTTAACGAACAGAAGAGTCCCCGTTGAAATCACCCGAAGCCATGGCTTGAGGGGTATTTAGAATTTCCTCCTGGGGCGAAATGCGAGAGGCCCTCGGAGGGAAGCAAAATGAATGCCAGGACACGAACGAACGACAGCCCTCAGGTCCTGCCCATCCAGGCTGGCTGCCCCTCTCCTCGCTCTGATAGCAATATAATAACCTTGTCCTTTATTGCAAGAGCTTCTCTGATCGCTCCATTTTCCAGCTCTTTGTTGCCCTCTTAATCAGAAACTCCCGTCTTCCCTTTGGCTGCCTTGGCATGTCTTTAAATAACGTTTAAACTGCTTTCCTCCCTCCTCTGACAGCCTCTTTACGATAAAAGGTCCTCCCTGGACAGAGGGGGAAGGAAGACAATCGATAGACTGGCAGGACGCTTTGAATGTCAGGAAGACAGTTTTATTCACTGCCACTTCTAGCTTGCCTTCTCTATTCAGGGAGAGAGAGGGTCTCTCGCTCAGGGAAGAAGGCGGCTTACGTCTAGCAAACGGCTGGAGCCTCCATCATCTTCTTTGTCTCGAACATTCCTTCTAAGGACACAAGATTCACCCGGCAACCTCCCTGGGGAGATCCTGGAGAGCTGCAACATATCCAGAGGGGAAAGGCAATGCCTACGAGTCTTGAAAGCCAAGTCAACGTGAGACAAGATGTGTGAGTTTTGTGGCTCTGTGTGAGAAAAGGCCTTGTGCTCAAGTCTTGGGGGAAAAAGAGATCCGAAGGGTTAAAGAGGAGGGCAGAGGGGAGACACGGCCACCCAAGACCAGAGATGGGTGGGCCAGAACTGTTTTGAAAGGAATCTTGAGGGGGAAATGGACCACTTTCTCAGGGGCCCCGTCAGAAGGCTCAGAAAATCCATTGGGACTTAGACCCGTTCGCTTTTGAGAGAATGGGATTGCCAGATGCCTCCTGTGCGTAAAAACATGTAAAATGCACATTGGGTGGGATTTAGCATCCTCCTCGTCCTCAGCAGCCGCAGCTCTGGAAGACAACATTTCCAGCATGGGCTTTAGATTTCTGCCACCGAAACGAGAGCACCTTAGGAGTAGGAGGGCCTGGACGGCCAGCGATCTCTGTGTGAAGACCAAACTTCACCGGTGGATCCTCTCCACAGAAAGTCTGCAAGGCAAGCAGAGGCTTCGATTTGGCCGGGAGCCATCTCCCGCATGCCGTCTCCAAGGTATTAATATATCTCGACCGCAGCCGAAAAGGAGCCTGTGATTTACAGAGGCCCACAAATTGCTTCCTCCTCCATAAGGAAAGACATATAAACCCATGTTCATGTCAGGTTTATATGAAAACTTAACATTAACAAGCAAATGGGGAGCATAACTCTCGTCTGTCAGCCTGCGGACTGATTTAAGGCTTTGGTTTACACCTGTCCATGCCGGGCTTGCTAATTGATGGAGAAGACACAAATCAATGCACAGCCAAAGGCTGAGAAGGCTGGCCGACCGGCCCTAGCAAAGAGGCTTGGCCTCTCTGAGCCCAGCATCCTCCACCTGAGGTTTCTTTGTCAGTCTGGGAGAGTCACGTCCACTTCCTGCCAGCCACAAGACAAAGGCTTCCCGTGGACGGTTCTTCCGAGACAAGAGGGTGCCGGACAATCCCGGGGCTCCGTGGGCATCTCCTCTCCAGAGAGGAGGCCAGTGTGCCATGCAATCACGTTGGCTCTCATTGTGGCCTGTTACTGGTGAGAAACTATCTGATATGTTTATTAATTGTACTGGTGTGTTTCCAACACGAACAAAGAAAGAAGCCCACCTGGCCGTGCACAGAGAAGTGGCAGGATTCCACCTGCCGGGCCCCTGCTTCCCTGGCCAGTCTCCTTGCTCCTCTGGGGAGGCAACCTTTTGACAGCCTCCAAGGGTACCAAAACTCTCCCTCCGAGGACTCCTTTGCACCCTCCTGTCTCTCCCACTATGGCCAGTTCTGGTCACCACTGAAAATGGCCCCGGGCAGACCTCAAACTCTTCTCTCTCCCCACCCACGGCGTCTTGGTTTTCTTTTACCTTCTCAGAGAAACGAGGCATCCTTCCTAGTGTGCCAGTAATGTCTTTTTCAATGCCTGATAAAGCCTGACCCCTTCTCTGCAACCTTGATGGTCACATCTCTGCGTGAGGCGAGACCACCCTCGAAGCACCGCAGAGCCAGGCAGGGAGCTGGGCTCGGTGCTTTCAAATTACCCACGTCTTCTTGGCTTGAGCTCTGTCCCTCCGTCCCTCCTGGATGCGTGCGCTTTGTGAGAAGACATTCATTAGCAACTTAATCTGTGCTCACTGCAGGGAGGCTTTGCAGGGATTTGCCGGTGGATTGGGAAGCCGAGAGAGGGCCAGGGAGGTAAGCTCTACCTTGGTTTGGGGTCTCTGGAAGAAAGCATTGTACCTGACTCTGCCCACTCAGGCTTCTCGAGGAGTTTTCTGTGCAGGAAGCATGCGGCTGATGACAGCACCCATAAGGCCCCATGAGTACCACGGATGCAGAGCAAAATGTTGGTGATGTGGCCTGTCTTCTCCCCACCTCTCCCGTGGCTCAGGATCAGCTGGGACACTTCAACAGCAGCTCTACGTGCCACGGGCACCTACCGGTGAGCCACCCGTGGGTACTGAGCAGAGGGTAGAGGAGCAGGATTGGTACCTCAGGTCCAATCTGAACCCTTCTGCTCCAAACACGTCTTTGGGGTCCTCTTGTTCTCTTGATCTGTCATTGTTCTGGGTCAGGAGGACTGATCCTGATGTGGGCAACAGATAAACCATGGGCCAAGGACGGCCAGGCTTCTCCCACTCACCCCCTTCCACAACTCCATCTTGCCCACAAGAAGCGCCAAGCGGGCTCTCCGTCTTCCCTCCCGTGGCTGCTCGGTCACTCGTGGCCCCTGCCCCCTAAGAGGGTCATCCTTAGGGTCAATGCTGAACATGGGGGCAAAAAAGAAGCACAGCTGCTCCTTGCCCCCCACATGTCCTTGACCAGCCACCCCCTCTCCAGGGGGCATCAGGAGGGAGGACAGCAGCTAAGGACGGTAGCCTGAGACGGGGAGGCTCCATGCAAAGGCCCCCCCCCCCAAACCAGAGACTTGGCGTTGATTCCCCTGGTGGCCACTCAGCCTGTCTTGCGATCTGCCCACGTTCTCGCTCACGTCTCCGCATCCTGGGTCCTGCTGCCTCTCCTCAGGTGGGACTCTGCTTCTGGCATCTGGCCTAGGCTCCACAGATAGCACAAATCCTGCCTGCTTTTCAGGGTCCCACTTTCCCAGCTGCCCATGCTTCAGACCGTCACACCCCTGTGCCCACAATGCACTCTACACAAAATACACCCACGCCCTGCCCCTTGGTCCCCCGCCTCACCCAGGCTGTGACCCAAAGACAACCGAGATGCACATCAGTGCTGCTGCAATTCGGGGAATGTAAATGCACAATTAGTTCTCTAGGCCCCGTTGGCTTCAGGAAGACGGAGGGGCGGCAAATCGTTCCTGGCGTTTGCCCAGTAATGTGTGATTTGGCACCGAGCACGTGAGCCTAGCAATGGGCCAAGAATAATTTAATCAACGGAGTCCACAGGGATCTCTGGATTATCTAGGATTTCTCCCGTATCCGATAACACTTTCTGAATAGTGTTCCTCTCCAGCTGGTTGCTCTCTGAAATGCACAGCTCATGTCATGCCTGGCTTGGTGGGGTGACCAAAGGCAGGCGGCTCCTGAAGGCATTTGCGCCTTACGACTGGGAGAGCCCAGGGGTGCTCAGTCGCCCGAAGGAACAATGCTGGGAGGTAGGTTTCAAGGTGCTTTCCCCCTAAAAAACATTCCCTGGGGTCGGTTTAATCTCTGCCTTCTGCCACTAGACCTGCAGAAGCCAAATCAGTGAAATCTTTATGGAGCATTGTAGGAAGCTCTGTGTGGACATTTTGGGATCAAGCAGCACAATGTATACACACAGAGCACATTTGATCCAGCTGGTGACAACATGCATTACTGGGTCAAACGTACCCCATTCCTTCACAGACAAAGCCTGGAGGCCATGTGAGGGGCCCTGCTGATGTTATAAGATGGCCCCGTCAGCAGCAATGGCAAAATGTGTGTGTGTGTGTGTGTGTGTGTGTGTGTGTGTGTGTGTGTGTGTGTGTGTGTGTGTGCTGCCACCCAACAACCTCCGCCAAAAAAGCAGGCTACCTCTCCCTTTCCTGTGCCCGACCAGTCCTCACCCAGCAGGTCTTTGAGGCCTTCGGATAAGGGTCCTTGCCCGGCCCGCAGCTTTAGGGGCCTCTGATCCCACGTGCCAGTCATTCTGAGCTCCCTTCCGCCCCACGAATGTTGTGTGAGCCCCAAGACAAAACCGCCAGGCCACACTCTGTGTCGTTTGCCTGTGGTGCTCTCCACCGTCCCACCAAATAAGAGACCCCACATGGTGTGAACCAAGAGCAGTTCAGCTTTATTCTGGAATGCTGCAAAAGAACAGAGGAAATGCTCGGAAGTCATGAGATCCAGATGTGGAGATGGGATCTTGCTCCTTTGGAGGCCCTCACAGAGGATGGGTGGCCATCTGCTCGCTGTCGTCGGGTGTGGAAGGTCTTGTGTTCTGCCCTGATGCAAACACTGGTCATGGGAGGAGGAGGAGGAAGGAGGAAGAAGGAGGGGTTTCTTCACACGCTGCCGCTTTGAGGCTCCCGGGAGGCCCATGGTGGCCCACCATTGGAAACCGGTTGCTGGGCTAGGCTGGCTGTGGAGGCCCTTTCTGCACACGTAGGGTCTAATCTTGCACGGAAACATGGCAGCTAATAAGACAGCATGACACCAACTCTTGTGTGTCAGAATGACACAGCCCCTGACCCAAGAGCAACCCTCTCGCTGGTGGATCTGGGAGGGCCCAGGCTGTAGAACTCTTTGCTGACATGCAGGGGAGTCTGATGCAACATGTTGTATGCAGCTTATGTGTCAGGAGACCACAGGAATGCTTTCATGAGAGCCCAGACTTAATGTGTCACAGAGTTCTTTGCGCAGAGACATCGTGAGGGATTAGTCCCACTGCTGAAACCCCAAACAGCTGCTTGGTGTCCTTTGGGTAATTTCTGAAGCACCAACATCTTGAGAGCAGACCTCTGAGTCCAGGGCTCCAAGCAAAAGCCCTTGCTGAGGCTGCCCATGCCTGGTTCCAGCTGGCCGGATCCATCCTTGAAGTCAGCAAGCCCCGTGCCAGGTGACCTTGCCCAGGAAGCTTGGAAGCCGTGTGTGTGCCTCCCCCACAATGTTATTCCTCGGCTCGGGCACACATTAGGAGGTCTTCCTTTGAACTCCACGCTCTTGTGCCAGAACCCAACTGAGGTCACTCCCAGAAATAATAATAATTATAATTATTATTTAAAACCTCCAACCACTCCTCCTCTTGGCTGTTGCCTCCTTTTTTAATTTTTTAAAATAAAATCGTCTGATGATCTGAACCAGCAGCCTATGGGAACACTGGTGAGGCAGGTCTTGTGGCTTCCTGTAGATGGCCTGCTTTATTCTGCTTTGACTCCCTCCACCCAATCATCCTCCAGCTCTGGGAGAGTCCTGTCATCTGACGGAGGCTAAGAACTCAAATGAGGCAGAAAAACTCTTGGCTAGAGGCAAACCCAGGGTAGGGCTGATCTGCCCTGGGAGTTGGGGTGTTCTGGGTTTGGTAGAGGCAGTAGAATCACCTCTTGGCCCAAGCAAGGGCTGCCCAGAAGCTGGGAAGCAACAGAGGCAGATGAAGGCAGCAGAAAGAGACATCATCCTTTGGGCGAGTTCCTAATGATGCCAGCAATTCCGTCCCCTCACCTTGACTGCTCCTAACAGAGGGCATTCTGGCATGCGCTCAGAGTCAGCATCTGGCTATCTCTTGCCTTGGCAGACGTTTGGCCGGAAGGAGGCTGGGCGCGAGCTACTCTGGGATGGCCCTGTGGGGCCTGGTGGCACCTCAACCGCCCCCAAGGAGCAAGGTCGTCCTTTGGTTGGAACAGATGCTCAAATGTGGCTTCCAGATGTGAGGAGAGGATAGAGGAAAAGATGATGGGGGGCAGGTCAAAGAGAAGAGTAAAAAATAAAAAAGGGAGAAAAGAGGCTGAAGAAACCTTTGAAATGTTGAAGAAGGAATGGAGGAGATTCCCATGGTAGAATTCCCAGGGCTGTGGGTAGAAAGGAAGAGCCAAGCAGGCAGCTGTTGGCTGTGGGGGTAAGATCCCCAGTGCTGGGAAGAGGAGCTTGTGGGAGGCAACAGGGACCTCCTCTGCCCTGGGAAGTGCTCAGTTGGGGCTACAGTCCCCGTTTGGGGTTCACTCACCTGCTGGACCCAGCCAGGCACACGCCAATGAGGGCGAGCTAGAAGAAGGCTTGCCAGGTTTCAAGATGCCGGCTGAGATACCAGGGGATCCCTCTGCTTCCCTCCATCTATGGGTGATGAGACCAACCTCAGGGGGAGGGGAACTGCAAGAGGAAGACCTTAGCTTTCTGTGTGGGATGCAGCTTCCAACTCAAGCCACCATTTCCATCATTTCCCATCTGGCACCGGGGTGCACTCGGCTACTTTCCTAGCGATCAAAAATGGGCATTTCCCCTGGCCTGTGATCTCTATATTTCCTGGTTTGACCCCGATTCTGGGCATATTGACCCAGATTCCCCTCATGCCTAATTCCACAAGTACCTGGACCAGAAGCAGTACCAACCCCCCCGTCCCAAAACCCTTGCTTGCACTGCCTCTGTGACATCACAAAGACTCACCCCTGATTTTAGAGTTTGGCCTCGATGTTTCCAGGCGTAGGGTGCTGCTGAACCTGGCAAGCCAAACCAGGTGGCTTGACATAGTATTTTTGCCCTGGCACTGCAGAAATAGAGGGGCACAGCTGGTGACGGGTTCTCAACCTTCTAGCCCAGGAGGTGGCCAGGCTGGTCAGGGTGATCCGCCTGCGTGACACCCTGCTCTGCAACTCAGGCTGGCAATCCTTCTGCAGAGAGAACCGGCCTGTTGTGTGTACAAGTGTGTTTCAGTTCCTCCCACAGCATATTCCAATCATGAGCGATTGCTGTTAATCTGGGAAAGATGATGCGTTCCAGCCAAGACAGCTTTGTCAACCACATTACAGAGAGGGGCTGGCCATTGCGCTCTGCCTCTCTTGTCGTTTATGTGCCTCTAAAGCTTGGCAAGTAATTCTGGCCCTTTCGGTCTCATGGCTGAATCTGTTCTGGAGCAAACGGAGCCCAAGACTCAAAACAGCTTGCTGAGTCAGGGATCTGTAGCTTCCTAAATATTTGGGGACCCCTTTGAAGAAACAGCATTTTTGCTTCCCCTCGTCCAGGGGGAAGTGATGCGTGCGGAGTTCTGGACAGACAGAGCTGGTTCCTGGATCACGACGATCACGTTTCTGCCAGATCCTGCTGAAAGGCATTCAGTAAAAATTAAAACAAGCCATTGACAAATGATGCATCTGGCCTTCCCCGACAGCCTCCCAGCCACTCGGCAGAGGCTGTTGTGTCTAACGCTAACCTGTAACAGCTGATCACAAGGGCTGCCTCGGTTGCTACTGCTCTTTGCATTCAAAACACAAGGGTCACCACCAGACATTTCCTCTCTCCAAAGAAGAGCCTGGGCTCTGACTTGGTTTGCTTTGTTCTCCCCCATCTTTGTGGGAGGGTTTGTTGTGGTTGTCTGGTATGAGGGGTGCAAGGGGGGGCATAATGAAATCAACAAGCCCCACTCCCCGAATCCCACCAAATTTACAACTCACGGGTCCTGTGGTCTTTGAAAGTCACAACTAAGAGTAACTTAAGTAGTTGGGGAGAGCTTACCCCCCCTTTGTAATCCGAACACATCTACAGAAACTCTATATGAGATAGAGGGGGACTCTTGTGGATGGGATGTTTATACCCCTTTCAATTCCCCATGAAGCTTAACTAAATCCTCTCCATGCCATCCGGACAATGCTTTTCTTATCCTGGCACCTACTGCTATAAGTAGAGTGATTTCCCCACACACCCAGAGGTCCTGCAGCTTTGTGTCCCTCCCAGATGCTTTGGTTTATTTTGCCCTGCTTTGGGGTTCTGCCCTTCCTGGTCTAAACCTCACCCTTCCCTCCTTTTTTCTTTCTTTTCTTTGCTTTTGTTTTTGAAAGGCCCCTAGGTTCTGCCTTGAAAAGTTGAGCAGTGCTTTAGCGCTGTACTGATTTTGCGCTATACTGCTCCCTCCATCTTAAAACAAGGGACAGAAAATGGGAATGACTATGCTGAGGGCTTGATGACAGAGGAAGAGGAAAATGGAGCTCACCACCTGAATGAAGGTTGTTCCTGAGGACTTTGGGGAACCCGAACTGCCATTCTCAGTACAGAAACTGCATGTCAAGGCACCGATGTGAAAGGAGGCAACCAGAGGGGACTCTTTGTGGCTTTCTACTTGAATCTAGTTTGAAAGTGGATCTTGGTAAATCCTGGGGAATCTGTGTGAATAAGAAACTGAAGAAACAAAGGAGGAGGATGGTGAAAAATAAGCCATACACATGTCCTTTCTGGAAGATCTGAGAGAGAGGGAGCGAGGGAGGGAGAGCTCTACTTCCCCCTTCCCAACACAAGACACTTCAGTGGGTAATGTTTTAAGACAAGGACAAGTAAACGCTGGCGTAAGGAGGCATCTCACCATTGACTCCACTACTCCCCTAAGCCCCACTCTTGGGGTTAATCCGAAGGGAATCATTGCTACCTCCAAGCATGAAAGGGTAGACAGATGGTAATCCCACGGTGGCCACAGGAGAAAATCTCTTTGCTCTGGAGGTTGTGTGATGGTATCCTTAAAATAAATCATATTTTTAAAAAGCTGATTTAAAAATAGTGGCTTAACATTTGGAAGCCCCTGGAAGGCTTAAGGATGGGCTGGAAAGAAAGGGGGGAAGGAAAGCATCCTGAGGGTAGAGGGGCTCTGAAATCTGCTCTCAGCCAAGAGGACAGCTGCTGACATGGCTGAGGGAAAACTTTAAAAGCCTAAATGGAGTGATTGCTGGCGAGTGACTAATACTTAGAACAATGTCCAGTGCCTAAACTCTTGGAAGAAAGGAGAAAGAACAGGGGGAAAAACCTGACCTTGAAGCATCTCCTTGGCTTTGGTCCAGGATGTTCAAATGCCAAAAGTGCTCAGAGTCCCTTCTGGCTGCAATTGAGCTCCTTGTCTTTGGCAAATCACATCTAAATTTCTGGAACATTACATGTTCACAGTTGCAAAGCTAACAGTAATTAGAAAAACTATGAGACCAGGATGAGGGAAGGAGCGGGGGCAGGGCTAATGAATCACATGTGAACGTGGCATCGCTCCGCTGGAAGAAAATCAAAGCCTGCATATTTCTGAAGGTAAGATCAGGAATTCCTGCTGCTCTTGTATGTGGGGCTGCATTGTTCCAGTCCATGAAAGGATGTCACCTGTTGAGAAGGAGCCACTTCCTGTTCAGGCCACCTCAAAAGGCATGGGGGAAGCAGGGCAGCCAGACAGGGGGCATCGGCTGCCTGCCCTGCACCAGGAGATCTTGGCTTGGACTTCCAACGAGCCAAGGGTTCACCAAGCCAGGAGGCAACTGAGGTAGGGCTTTGGCTCAAAGGGGGAGGGAGGAAATGCTCTTTAAGACACGGAGGCCCATTGCTCCATCCCAGAATTTTTCAGAGCTCCTGCAGCTCTCTCAACTGAGAGCCAAGAGATGCCTTTGGTACCCTTGAGCAGGGCTGATCTCATGAAAAGAGGGCAAGGTGTTTCTCAAAGCCCACAAAAGTGGGGTGTCTTTGTTTGATCTCCAGGTCTGTCAACTCCAGCTTCTCATCTGCTCTGTGGTGGTGGTGCTGGTGATGATGATAACAACAATGATAATGACACCTTGAAAGGCAGAATCAGGATTCAGGATGACGGTTGTAATGTCTCTGTGACAGCCTAGAAAAGAGGAGATGGAGAGAGGATGGGATAGTCACCATAAACGGAGGAGCAGGCTCATCTCCTGCCATTCCGGAGAAGGGAAAGGACGCAACCGGAGGATCCGAAGGGCAAGAGAAGAGATTCCAGCTAAGCATTAGGGAGAAAAGTTCCTGACAGGAAGTGCTGTTTGGCAGCGGAGGACTCTACCTGCCGTGGCCACGGACTCTCCCGGGAGACCTTGAAACGGACATGTGGCGCCCACTCGTCAGGGATCTGTTAGCTGTAGGTA
The DNA here is from genome assembly GCA_037013535.1 of Intellagama lesueurii. NCBI lineage: Eukaryota > Metazoa > Chordata > Lepidosauria > Squamata > Agamidae > Intellagama > Intellagama lesueurii. Next base: position 27,995,238 of record JBAJHW010000010.1, on the reverse strand, counting down.
TCCTGCTGTGGCAGGGAGGTGGAACAGTTGATCCTTGGGATTGCTTCCAGGTCCACAATTCTGCCATTCTAATGGGTGGATAACAATTACAGAACATATAATGATTGCCGAGACAATTAAGCTGCAGTGCTTTGGACAAGCAAAGGGAGGGATGTACGTATCCATGCTAAGCGGGATGGTTGGGGCTGACTTGAGCTTTCTTTCAGACGGCCAAAGACTGCAAGAAGCTGTCCAGTGAAACGGAGGCTGGGACATGGAAGGGCAAACCTCCGGATGCCCCAAAGATACAGTTGCTGTTTGTCTCTGCTGTGAAACGAGCCCCTGCCATTAAGGGCTGACCGTCTTACAGAAGCCTCCTGTGGGACCTCAGAAGATGCCAGATAACAACTCAGGGAGTTGCAGAAGCTAATCACAACTCCCTCCTGTCTCCCAAGCTGGCAGGATCACAGACGACCTCTCTGGCCCCTCATCGTCTCTGGAAACGGGGCTGGCCACTTGGCCGCAGTCCACTCGCTAATTCAGTTTGGAGCCTGAAGACGCTTCCCACCCCTGCGACGGAACAGCTGGAGAGCAGAGTGATGACTTATTCCCAGGAGAGGCAAAAGAGGAGACTTACAGTCAGGCAGTTTAATGCAGCTGTTTGCTGGGCCGCCAGCTGGTTAATAAGGAGAAGGAGGCAGGAGAGCAGGGAAGGACGGTTCAGGTTCCGTGATCAGAATAAATGACGGAAATGGCACAGGGCGCTGCCCTTCCCTTGCATGTATGTAGGACGACTGCCAAGCTGTCCCTCTGGACCAGAAAAGCACTCGGGGCTTTTTTCTTGTTGTTTTCCCTTCCTCTCTGTGTAAGAATTCACCCATCCTCTCAGCTGGGTAAGAAAAAGGGATATTCCTACGGGGGCACCTTCTCTTCCTACATTGGAATCCATGATACTATTGTCCCTGATTGCTACTTTATTGATTACCTCGGGGTTTTGTAATTATTAAACCACCCCAAGACTACTATTTTCCAGCAACAAAGGAAGTAGCAATCATTGCCAAATCTGGGTCACCTAAGCATGGATCCCCAAACAGAGTCAGCCCATCTCATGCCATCTGCATATATATATGTATATATCTAGTGAATGAAGCCTCAAATATGATTAATCTTCAGGAGCGTCTCTGTTAATGTTCCTGTTTGTCTCCCACGGTGATCACAAATGGTTCTAAGCAAACAAACTGGTGGCCGGAAGCCAGCGCTGGTGACTCCTGGCTCAGAAACAGAGGAAATGTTTCAGACGCAGAAGCGTTAGCCAAGACGTGAGCAACCGGTCTCCGGCACGTTAACTGGATCCACTCAATGACCTGCTCCCCAGAATGATGAGTATAGGCAGATTTATGGCTGGTTCTTGACCTGCTTTGCTCCCCGTGTGCTACTTGTGCCATTGACCCTTTCTGAGTACCTTTCTGGCCATGAAGCTGCACGAACTCGGTCAGAGAGACTCAGCCCCGTCTTCTCGAGGTGTGCACAAACACGGACAGTGGAAGTAGAAGACTCTCTCAGGGGAAGCCAGAGCCACGCGCAGCACGAATCGGGCAACTTGGGTGGGCGAGCAGAGTCATAGACAGCCAGGAAGGGGTAAAAGGAGTTAAATACACCGTGATTTGTTCCAGAGAGCTTTGTCTAAAAAGACGGGAGCATCGTTAAGAGGGTCTGCCTGCTCTTTGGATCATTCTGCGGAGGGGGGGGTGAGGGACAGGGTTCGGGAACAGGCAGAGCAGTGTACAAATGTTTGGCAAGGAGTCAGGTTGATACGCAAGGGCCAGAAGTGGATGGAGAACCAGAGCAGAATATGCGCTCGCCGTGGTGGCAGCAGCAGCAGCAGGAGGAGCTGTCGGGCAAACAGACTTACCCTTTAGGGATTGGATGGGTGGTCTATCCAGGCTTGACGTGACATCCAGGTGAAAAAAGACCATGAGGTGGTGCTTTGCCCCTTGCAGGAGCCCTAGGATCCTGCTGGGAAATACCAGGTCCATAAGGGAATACCCATAATTGATTTTCACAATTATTTGCACTGGGCCTGGGTGCACCACCAAGTGCATCACAAGGTGTGTGACTTGCCTATGTCACAGCGCACCAATTTCTGGTTTATCCTACGGGACTGCAATAAGATTCCAGCCGCTATGGATTTGATTTGGCCTTGCTCTTTCTTTCTTTCTTTCTTTCTTTCTTTCTTTCTTTCTTTCTTTCTTTCTTTCTTTCTTTCTTTCTTTCTTTCTTTCTTTCTTTCTTTCTTCCTTCCTTCCTTCCTTCCTTCCTTCCTTCCTTCCTTCCTTCCTTCCTTCCTTCCTTCCTTCCTTCCTTCCTTATTTACTTACTTACTTACCTTACTTACTTACTTACTTACTTACTTACTTACTTACTTACTTACTTACTTACAGAACCATGGTAGATTCTCCTTCAACCCTCCAAAGTAGAACAAAACCAAAACCACACAAAGTGCAGGGGCAAAAGGACAAACATGTCTTGCTAAGCAAGGGAATGGATGCTTAGAAATGCAGGCACAGCTCTCCAGCGATGCTGCTGGGGATTTAAAAATGGGCTTTATTTTTTTCTCCCATGCAGGAGCAAAACTGAAAAACAAAACAAAACAAAAACCTCACAGTGGTTGACTTTTTTTATTGTGAGAGGATACTTGATGTGTTGAGACATCATTTCATTGAGGATGAGAAAATTCATATTTGTTGCATCCTTGGTCTGTAGCACCGCTAAAATCTATGCAGTGTTTTACACAGAGAGAGAGAGCTATCTGGAGTATGGGGAGATTGCTCAGTGACAGAAATGTAGAGACAATGAAGGTCGTGGTGGCTCTTCCTTCCCACTCCCTCCCTCTTCCTCAGACAGATGTTCCAGCTGCAGTCATAAGGGCTCTCCCTGGAGAGTCATTGCAGAAGCTCCTGATGAGGTGTCCCCCCCACACCGAATGTGTCTGTGATGGAACTGGAGAAGTGACAGTTTTCTATCCAAGCAGTGTGACTTTTCAGGGGCTGCAAATACAGAGGCAGCCCCTGCCCCAAAAAGCATAAGCAGACCAGGGTAGGAGAAAGTCCTGGGGCAGCCGCTTCCTTCAGGGGTCCTGAAAGGTTTCCAGCCCCTGATGACTTTGCTTCAAAAAGAGGACCCCAAGAATCTGTGGGGAGGAAAGTCTTGTGAAATAATACCGAAGAGCTTGCTCAATATGTACTGTGGGATCCGAAGTGAATCCCCACAAGCGGTGTGGGATCCGAAGTGAATCCCCACAAGGGGTGAGGGATATGAAGTGAATCCCCACAAGGTGTGGGATACGAAGTGAATCCCCACAAGAAGTGTGAATTCCACAAGTGAAGGGATTCAAGTAAAAATCCAGTGAGCCAAAAGAAATCATAGTCCAGCAAGAAAAGCCATTGAATTTTCAGAGCTAAGGAGAACTATTAATCAGTCAGAGATGGGTGTGAAGGAGTAGTGAACCCTCTGTTTAGGGAATAACTTAGGGACTCCAGGTCACACAACGTAGAAGGACTGAAATAGTAAAGCAAAGCTCTGAGGGAAAATTCAAGGGGGTTTCAAATTACCTCACGTGTGAAGTGAAGTCCAGGCTAGCTTGGGACCCAAGCTCTAAGTGAGCATTGAAGGGACAAGTGGAGGCCGAGGGGACAGAGAACTCTGAGGTGATTGAACAGTAAAGGCTGGGACCATTTCTAAAGGCATATATTTCTGTTTATTCTCTGTGGCCAAGAGCAAAAAGAGACTTTGTATCAGGCCAAGGGACTGGCTGAGGGCCAGAGGAGAAAAACAGTGTAACCAAAAAAACTCAGTAGCTGCCAGCAGAAAGCTAATAGAAACAGTATCACTCTCTCTCTAACTCAAGAAAGGAAAAAAGCCGTTTGAATTGAGGCTTGTCTTTGCAAATCACTATAAAGATGCCTACCAAGAAAGGAAAGGTGGCAAAAGAAGCATCATCAAAGCCACAAGATTTACCTCGTGAGGAGGGAATCTTAGAGCTGGAGGATGATGGAATTGTAATACAGGAGGGTAATACCTCAAGGGAGGAAACTGCCTCAAGGGGCGAGTTTGCCTCAGGGGAGGAAACCGCCTCAAGGGAAGAAGTAGTTGTCTCAAGGGGAGAATCTACTACATTAGAGTATCAAAAATGGAAATTTGGAAAAGAGCTAGAATTTGAAAAGGAGCAAGCATTGCGAGCATTTAAATTAAAAGAGCTAGAATTTAAAGCTACAGCCCAAGAAAGAGAAAGAGAAAGAGAAAGAGAGACTGCCTTAAGGGCTGAGGCAGAAAAAGTTAGGGCGGAGACTGCAGCCCAAGAAATTGCCCTGAGAGAAAAAGAGATGAATTTTCAGTTGGAAATGAGGCGAATGGAGCTAGCAGAAGCCCAAGCTAATAATAATAACAACACCAACACAAATTCTGAGGGGGGATGCTTATCGAAAGCAGACCTTAAGAAGTTCCCTATATATAGGACAGGCGATAACCCCAAAGCCTTCATGATCCTGTTCGAACGCTCGTGCTGGGACTTCGGTGTGGAGGGGCCAGAACGAATGGTAGTAATGAGGTCTCAGATTAGCGGTGAAATGGCCGAAATCTATGCCCAGATGCCAGTAGAGGTAGCTAGGGACTACCAAGAATACAAAAAGATGGTCTTCCTACACTTTGGCATCAATGCAGAAAATCTAAGACAGAAATTTAGGGCATTGATCAAAAAGCCAGATGAATCCTACTCCCAACTGGGAGCAAAAATGAATAGATATCTTGACAAATGGCTGGAGCAGGCAGAAGTTAAGACCCTAGAGGAAATGAAAAATATAATAGGGCTTGAACAATTCTTCTCAGTTCTACCTGGGGAACTGAGGTATCTGGTGACAGATAAAAAGCCGAAAAATATTAGGGAAGCCAGTGAAATGGCGGACCATATAACACATATAAGAAACCCAAAATATTCTGAGGTAAAAGTTGGAGGAAAAACCTGGGAGGATAGAAAAAAAGAACCCAGAGAGTACCTCAGGAACCAACAGGCAGTTGGAAACCATTTTAAGGGCAAAACCTCAGAGCAGAACCAGCAGAAATACAGGAATTGGGAAGGAAAGGGAGATAGATTCCCAAGTATGGAATCAAAAACCCCTAGAACCTGTTATGGGTGTGGTGGAAGAAATCACTTTATAGCACAATGCGCTAAAAACAGAAATAGTGAGCAACAAAATGGGAATTTGCCTAAGAAAGTATACTGCATACAACAAAATGAGGCACCCACAGGGACAGCTGTTGGGGAGGGCTCCATAGCAACACCAATTACTGCTAGAGCAGGGAGCCCAGAGCAGCAAGAATCACAACTCCCAGTGGCTAAAATTCTCCAATGCTACATAATGGAAAATGACCAGGAACAGCTGGTTAGATGTTCGGGCGATAATATCTTTATAAATAAAATTAAATATTTGGCGCTAAAGGACTCATGCTCACAGGTGACAGTATGCCACGCAGAGATAATCCCACAAGAGTATGTGATACAAGGTGAAAATCTGAAGGTTAAAGGGATAGGAGAAGAAATAATTTCTCTACCAGTGGCAAGGATACCAGTGAAGTATCAAGAGTGGACAGGCTGGTGGAGGGTAGGAATTTCCAATCAACTTCCTACGCCTTGCTTAATTGGGCTAGACTTAACTGAGCACGTTAAGAGGGTTTTAATAAATACCCGGTCCCAAAAAGAAATCAAAGAAACAACCTTAACCTCTGAGGAAAAAGGGGAGCTCCTCACTAACACCAATGAAAATGGAACAGATAAAATAGCTGAGTTAATAGTCATGAGAAACCCACAAGAGAGTACCTTTAAAAGGGAACAAAAAGCAGATCCTACCCTGGAGTTATGCTTTAAAATGGTCAGCGAGAGGCCAGTAAGCCCTGAGAACCCTGAGAGGTACATGATAGAAAAAGACTTGTTGTACAGGGAAACATTGACAAATCCCAAAAGAGGGGGTGAGAGCCTGCATAGACAGCTAATAATCCCGTCTAAATATAGAGGGAAAATATTGGAAAAGGGACACACAGACACCTTGTCAGCGCATTTAGGCATCACAAGAACCAAGCAAAGAATCTCCCAGAATTTCTATTGGCCAGAAATGGGGAAGCAAATAAAAGCCTTTTGTCAGAGCTGTGACATATGCCAGAGACAAGGGAGCAGTAATGATAGAACAAAAGCTAAATTGTGCCCTTTACCCATCATCTCCACCCCTTTCCAACGCATAGGCTTGGACATAGTGGGACCTTTACCCAAAGTCACCAGGAGGGGAAACAGGTTCATATTAACAATCATTGATTATGCCACCCGATATCCTGAAGCAGTCCCCTTAAGAAACATAGAAACACAGACAGTGGCAGATGCCTTACTGAATTACATGTGTCAGATGGGTTTTGCTTCAGAGATAGTTACAGACTTAGGAACGTCCTTCACTTCTAGGTTGATGAAGAGACTATGGCAACTGTGTGGCTTAAAACATGTAACGTCCTCCCCGTACCACCCGCAGACCAACGGACTGGTGGAGAGGTTTAATGGCACTCTAATGCGAATGATTAGAGCATACACCGCAGGGAATCCCAATGATTGGGACCACAAATTACAACAATTACTGTACACGTATAGGTCTGTACCCCAGGAAAGCACCGGGTTCAACCCCTTTGAACTGCTGTTCGGGCGGAAGGTGCGGGGACCCCTAGATCTACTCCGCCAAAATTGGGAGGAACTAGAGGGGGAGCAAGACCCAGAAACAGTAATCACATACATAGAAAACTTAATGAATACCCTGCAAAAATCTCTGGAAATAGCAGCAGAGAATTTGCAAGGCCATCAGCAAAAACAAAAAGTATGGTACGACAGAAAGGCCCAAGAGAGAGCATTCAACCCTGGAGATGAGGTTCTGATGCTAAGACCCATCAAAGGGAATAAGTTACAACTAAACTGGGCGGGCCCTTACAGAATAACCTCCAAAATGAATGAAATAAATTACATAATTCAGGAGGAAGGAAAGGAAGGTCAGAGAGTGGTCCAAGTGAACTGGATCAAGGGTAAAGAATTCACGGTAGCATACAAAAATGAGATAAGGATCTATAGTCAGACGTGGACAGATCCCCTAGACCATAATGAAATAGAGCTACTAAGAATACCCGAGGCTGGATTAACAGTGAATGTTAGCAAATGCCAGCTGGGTAACTCCAAGTTAAAAGAATTAGGCCATATTGTTGGGGAAGGCATAATCAAACCCCTAACACAGAAAATGAAAGAAATCAGTAGCTGGCCTAGAACAACAGCAAAGAAGATCAGATCTTTCTTAGGGTTAGTTAGCTATGAGAGGCGCTCTAGCCAGAACTTCAGCGAAATAGAGGCCCCTTTATTGGACCTAACCCATAAAAGAAAAGCTGGCGAGATCCTGTGGTCGAGCGACTGTGAAGAGACCTTCGAGAGGTTGGAGACTGCGCTGAGGACCGGACCTGCCCTGAGAGAACCAGATTTCCAGCGAGGGAGCACCGTCTTCACAGAGGCATCCCATATCGGACTACGAGCCGTGCTGAGCCAGGAGGACGACAACGGGGACCTTCATCCGGTGACGTTCCTGAGCGAGAAGCTGCAGGCTGGCGAAAGACACATTTCCATCATAGACCGTGAGTGTCTGGCGATTTTATGGTCTTTGCGGAAGCTCGGACCGTACATATGGGGAAGACATTTTGTTCCATACACAGACCATTCCCCATGGCTGTGGTTGCGGACTGTCAGAGCGAACAATAAGAAGTTGATGAGGTGGGCCCTACTGCTGCAAGACTTCGACTTCGAGGTACAGAGTGTCAAAGGGACTCAAAACGTAGTAGCTGACGCACTCTCGAGAGTACCAGAAGACTGAGGAACGGAAAAGAAGAAAAAAAAAGAACTTAAAATGTGATAAAAAGTGATAATATGTTTAGTTATGAAATGTATAAATAAAGATAAGCAAGTGCAACTGTGATTGAAACTTCCTGCGAAATGAACTAATGGTAAGCAATGAAAATACAGATGTTGAATGAGTTGCACAGCACTAGTTAAGTAAGTATAAATGTGATTTAAAAATGTAAAGTATTATGAATATTATTAATACATGTTGAAAACTGTTTTATGTTGTTCGTGGAGCAAACTACTTTAAGTTTTGCTCCCTGAAACAAACTTTTTAAGGGGGAAGGTGCCACCACTTGTGGAGACCGCCCCTGTGGCTGTGTTTGTTGTGGCCCTCACAAAGGTTCTCTCCCTCTTGATTCCTCTCGCTGTCACCAGGTATTATTTTCTTAATACCTCCTCTGAGTGTTAGACACCTGTGCTGCCACTTGCAAGGCTTATTGAACTACAGAATCAGTTGGTTTGAATAACAGATAACCTTTTATTATTAATCATTTCACAAAGTAAATCACGTAGTCACTTTAACAGGGGTTTGATTAGGTTTGGATAGGACGGGACATACATTCAGGCTTTTATTATATATTTTCAATCACTTAATATCTCTATTATTCTAGGTGTTCTCATTCCTGCTTGTTCACTCTAATAACCTTGTTCTTAATTCACTTTCCTAACCCTCTATTCAGATCACTCTAATTTTTCTCCTCTCTCTAAGCTCCAACTTCTCAACTGTCTCTCTCAGGTTCCAACTGTCTAACTGTCCCCTTGGTTCCGCCCCTCCTGCTCTCTCCTTGGCTCCTCCCTCTAGAGCTCCTGTGACTGACAGGCAGGAATGACGTCACCTGTAGGCATTTCACCACATGTACGCACATTGTGGTTGTCTTCCCTTTAGATGTCTCCTTGGCTTTGACCGTCACAGCTTGATGGACAGCTTTGCAGTTTCGGTGTTAGAGGAGGGATGGTATGCCTGGATTTTTAAATAAACCCTGGGCTGTCTGGCTGGATGCGTCCGCTTTAGGAGGTGCCCTGCAAACTGGCAGCTCCTGCTCAAAGCTTCGAAGGGTCTCCCTGAAGAAGAGCCGAGAAGCTGCTTCAAAGTTCAGAATTCAGGGTTGTTTCACAAAAGCATGGGGGGGGGGGGGAAGGGAGGGAGGGAGAAAGAGAGGTCAAACTATCCGCGTCCACCTCCTGACAGGGAGCTGGAAAGAACGTTCTCAACGGAGAAGCACGGCTGTTGCTGCAGAATTATTCCCTTAGGCCTTCCCACGACACCTTTCAAGGCGCACCCGATGGAGAGGTCAGAGCTCTTTTCAGGTCAGGACCATCCACAAAATGGTGGGGAAGTGGATTTATTCCGATCTGTCCCTCCAGCCACTCCGTGGAGAAAAAGAGCCGTGCCTGTCCACACGGAACACCTGAGCTCCCCATGTCCTCACAACGAGGGTGTATAAGTAAATCACGTAGTCACTTTAACAACAGGGCCAAAGTGGGAGAAAAAAAGACCCCTGACCTCATCTTCAGACAGGGATGTATTTCAGTTTCTGTTGGGTGCTCTGGTTTGTTGAGTGCCTGAGCTGCTTTGGTGGAAGCCTCATCCAACGAATGCCACCCAAAGCTGGCCTTGTTCCATCATGATCTGTGCCCTTTGTGGGCGTGTGCCCTTGATGAGCGTTCCTCATGGGCCTTGGGCTGTGGGTCAATCTCCACCCCGAGAATGGGTAAAACACAGGACCTAGATAGGTACCAGGCTTCCATAGAGAACACCACCACCATCACAATTGGGGTGGAAGCGGAACCCTAACGAAATAAAGTCTTTCTTTGGGGCAAAAAGAGGAGGTTTGAAACGTTGATGCCTACAGAGTGTTTCCAACAGTTCAGAATATGCCCCCATGGGCAGAGTAGGGCTGGGGAGGGACAGGGAAGCATCTACAACCAGACAGAATTGAGTCAGGGATTTCAGGAGAACTGGATCTGTGAAATGGCATCTCAGCCCTCAGCTTGACCTCTTTGAATCTTTTCAGTGGCTGCTTCTCCCTCTTCGAAATCAGATTCAGACGTCCTTCACCTTTCAAGCAAAGCAAGATCCTGACGAGGGCTCTGTTGAAATGTCTGTTTTTATGGTGATCCTGAGGCCTTGACAACCCCCGAATAAAGGACAAAGGAACCGGGAATGTTTGACTCAAGTTCCCTCCAAACAACAACCTGGCCACTCTTGTTATTTATGAGAACGGGTGAAACACAGGACCTTAGACATTGTGACATTAGAAGTTTTGTGTGTGTTGGTGACTTTTATACATCTGGACTATTCCTGTTTATTGCTGCTCTTTTACAATGTTGTCCGTGTTGTTCCATTATTTTTAGTGCATTTGGCTTCTCATGAGCCTTATCCAAAAAGTGGCCTTTGGAGTTTCATAGTAGAGGAAGAAAGGAAACGGGAGCCTGCAGAGGGACTCCATGTGACTGGAACACTGAGGGCAAAGAAGCAAGAGCCAAGCGGATGCAAGCGGATGCAAGCGGCTCCTGCCACTCCTTCCAGGGCCTGGGGAGCCAAAGCAGGGAACAATGAGGCAATTACTCATCCGTCTTGGAAAAGAAGATGGTGTGCAGATATTTGCCATTGCAGTGAACCTATTTGTACAGATGCAAAGCAGAAAGTGTGCTTAGGGAATGCCGACACATCTCACTCCAGTGCAAAAGGGAGCGAATGTGGGGTGACCCACAGAATTGCTGAAAGCTGCTTGCTGGGGCTGCTGGGCCACTTCCAGGTCTCTGATGTCCCTTCTTCTTGTTGTCTTTCATCTGGGCAGGCCTTTAAGTGGTGGAAACCTTCAAAACAAGGATGGTCTTTGGGCAGGTTCTCTCAGAGAGGGCCTGTGACCAACGTAGGGGCGCCCGGTGAGTAGGGGGACTGCACTTGGGTCTGGCAAAGGCTGTCTGGCTCCATCAGACAGAAGGGAGGACAAAGAAGGCTAGGAGAGGCAAAGCTAAAAAGACCCCCAGGCAAGCAGGAACAGGCGTTCTCTCAAGCAAGACTCTGGAAGAAGCATCTGATGGAAGAACAATGGCTGGAAGCAGCAGGTGTTGGCCTTTTTCAGAAGCTGGAGATGGGATGGCTGGTTTTGATCCAGAGCGCATTTCAGCAGGTTCTCACCCGTCCGTCCTTGCAAGCTTTCTATTGTGCGACTCTCACGAAACCAACGTTTCCCAAGAGTTTTTCCAACACTTGTTGAATTTCCAACTGATTTGGAAGTTTGCCTCCTTTGGATGTGGGTTATGATCTTCTAAAAATTATAAAAGCACTGGACTTTTAAAAAATTATATATATGTAATTCATACACACACACACACACACACATATATGAACACATTCGGTTAGTTTCACAGAAGTGGTGGTTCTTTCCTCATGGAAAATGGATTGCCATTTTTTGCAAGGTCTTAAATGATCCAAAGACGTGCGCTTGCCCCGAGCTCATGTCTGCAGAACCATCCCAGCCCAATTCCCTTGTAAACTCGAACATCCGTCTCTGCTCCTCTGGAGAAGTGATCAGGAGAGGCCTAACTCTGGTGCTGCCGCGAGACATTTGCGGGTGCTGGTGCATTTCATTGTGCGTGCAGGCCTGCAAACAGGAATGCCTGCAAGGGCCTCATCCTCCCAGGAAGGGGGTGAAAACAGACACCCGTCTCTGGTGCATTTTACAACTTTGAAGCTACGAAAGAACTTTCCAAATGGAATTCCTTATGGTTCCCCAAACCCCAGGGGGGCAGAATGAGTTTGGGAGTGTATGGTTTCTCCTCTCCTTGCCCTGGTGTCAGTAAAGAGATTTATGCTCTCTCTGTGGAGAGGCTGGCCTGCCCCTTAGAATGCTCTCTGGCTACCCCTCTGCATGGAGATGGCGGTGTGCCACTCGATAGGTAGGCCATGCCAACGGCTTCATTCCCATATCTGTATATCTATTTTATGAAGCGAAAGCCACCTTGAATAATCCTTTACAACACTTTCGGTCCTACAGAGACAAATGATGTATTGGACTGAAACGTGAGCCGTGCAGATTTTCAGGAAAATATGTCTGAGAAAGCACGTAAGCCCAGCATCCCCCTAAAAAGGAATCCAACCTGAGGTAAACCTAGACATATATTTTAAAACGTCCTTTGCTATCTTCCGAGAGGAACCTGGATTCATTCTCTTTTGGGTAAAGAGACTCCTGTGAATTCTCCACCAACTCAGCTACTGAAGCATTCAGACATCCCAACTGGTCAGACAGTTACACAACAACAATAACAACAAGTGCCCTGGAGGTGATGACCATGAGGTGATGACCTGTTGAAGAAACCAAGGTCTGTACTTGCCCCCCCCCCCCCTCTTCTGCTCTTCTGTTGCCCATATGGGTTTGATATATATATTTTTGAAGGAAAAAGAAAGAATATCAAAGAAAGACCTGAGGAGGAAAGAGTTAACCTCTCTCTCTCTCTCTCTCTCTCTCTCTCTCTCTGCCTCCCTATCTCCCTCTCCTCCACTCCCCCCGCCCCACCACACACACACACACACACACACACACATCCTCTCTCCTGCATTGCCTGTGCTCATGGCAGCCCATGAAGCTTGGGTTTCGAGGGGTGTGCAAATATTTTTCATAAGCTGCTGCATCCTGTGGGACTGAGCTGGGGGTGGCTTCCTCAGCATTCTTCTATAGGGAGAGCAAAGGGGGCAATAAGAGAAAGGGGCTGAAAGGCTGCCCAGTGGTGGAGATCTAGGTTCAAATGAGGCACGGCGAGAGATCGGAGCCCACATGTAATTGAAATGCAGACAGCAAGCCGTTCAGCCACTGAGCCCGGGCTGTAAGGCAGAGGGAAGCGGAGGCCCCGAAAATTGGCCTTGTGTGCCACCTACGGTTCCTTTGGTGGAGGAGACTTCTCTCTCCCTCCCTCCCTCTCTCTCTCAGCTCACTCTTTGTTTGGCTGTGTGCAATTTATTCGCAGTCAGACTTGAGGCCGACAGAGATTCCCTCAAGGCTTTTCTCTCTGTGTTTGGAGAAAACCTCCAACTTTTGAAACCACAAAAGGTAATAACTGGCTCTCTACCACACCTCTGTCATGCTGAGTTGGAGTCAGAGCTTCCAAGGTTGAAGGGGTGGACCTCCTTCCTTCCTTCCTTCCTTCCTTCCTTCCTTCCTTCCTTCCTTCCTTCCTTCCTTCCTTCCTTCCTTCCTTCCTTCCTCATGAACAGTGAGGTCATCTTCCACCACAACCACTTCCTGATAAGACTAACTGCAATCCTCACAACAGCTGGTGTGGTTGTGTGTAATTTTCCCAGCAACAATATATCCCTGCAATAACACACAGTGCGCCTAGCGGGCCTGAACATGAAGAGCCATGAGCTTGACAAAAGACCCATGGAACCAGTTGTGTCTGCTCTGCTGGGAGGCCAGCTGCTTGCCCTTGGGCTCTTTCTTGTCTGTCTTCCAGCTGCCACCATCTTGTCAGGCTTTCTCCACCTGTCCCATTCTAGCACTCCATTAGAAGAACTGCATCATGGGAGAAGGGCGAGCCTGAGGAGACCCTACACGGAGCTCGTGGCAAGCAGCAGTCCTTCCTTATGGGCTGAAAGCCAACCGATTCTCTGATCCACCGCCAATGGCAAATCCATTGACTTTGTTTTTGTGATTAATCATCAGGAGTTAAACACTGAAGTGAGTTTATGTTCTCATTGCTAAGATGTGGTGCATGGAGAGGATTGTGTGGCCACATCTGGTTCTTCTGAGGATGTCCCACCTCCAGCATTTGATCTGACCCTTAATTTGCTTTTGGCTGCCTCTCTTCCCAACTCCTTTTTCTTTTGTGTCTGTTCTCGTTTTGGTCTGTAAGTCATACTAGATACCTTCTGAAGGTCAGGGCCAAAATATATATATAAAAAATAAATATCCTGATAAGTTCTTACTACTTTCCCACAATGCAAGATCTACTTCGAGGTAGAGGAAGCCTCGAAGATCATGAGGTCCTTTGAGAACACCTTTAAAAATGTTTAATAACCTCCTTTGGTATTTTTGAGAATTTTAAAGAGCACCTGAAAGGCCTCCCAGATCTGGAAGGAGAGAACCAGTCCCCCCCCCCCCTTCCTCATCTCTGCTCTTAAATGCCGTTGTTCAGCTTGCAATCCTGAACATTCAGCTGGCACCCACACATCGCCCGTGGTGCAGTGGTCACTGGTCCGTTCCTGAGCAGCTGATGCAACCTCAGCCAACGGCAGATGTTTCCTCCATGTGGACAGAGCTGTGGTTTGAATTTTCTGCCACAAAAATGATCCAAGCATCTCCAGAGCATCTCATCTTTCTGTAAATGGAGAGGAGAGAGAGAGTGCCGGGCCGAAACGGTGGGGCTGCTATTGTTTCCAGATGGGACCAGCTTCCCCCCTTGTGGCAGGAGCCTTTGATTGTCTGTCTGTGGTATTGCATTTCTAAGCAACAAAGTGCCCCCCCTGGATGCGCCTGGAATATTCTTCTCTCTAAGTGCTGGGGGTGGTTGTGGTGATAAAGCAGGGAGGGAAGGGCATTCCATGTGAATCTCAAAGGAAAGCCTGTCCCCAGCAAAGAGGGCTCAATATTAGCAAGTCTACCTATGTATCTGTATGTATGTGTCTGTAAAAATGCCTAAGATATAAGAAAGGAGAAGATGTGGGGTGCTTAAAAGCTTGCATTTGCCAGTCCATGGCCCCCTTTTTTTAAAAAAAAAATCCAGGTTTTTAAAAAAGGTGATATTCTCACATGCAGAGGTTGATTAAAAAGCCCAGCTGCCACACACACACACACACTTTCAAAATGTGGGAATAAGAGAACCTGGTGGCATACTGTTTTCCTAAGGGACATGACATAATAAATAGTTCCTGGGGTACAGCCCTCTTGTATTATGGGATGAATATCATGTCCATCAGCTAGAGGAGTGTTGTCTTTCTGTTAGGAATGCCTGCCTTTGATTAGCTTTCTCCTTAAAAGTAAACTCTTCCTTTTAAGGAGAAAACTTTCTTGTTCAATAGGCCGAATTTGGGACACCTCTGTGGTTTTGCCTTCGCACCTACGGTCAGGAAATTGCAACTTTCTTCTTTCTGCTGGCAAATAATGTCCTGCACACTCAACAGAGTTCTTCCAATAATGAGAATAACATTTTGTGCAAAAAGAGGTCATTTTGGTAAAAAACGAAAACCTGCTTTGCACAAAATTGTGTAATTTGTCAATTTGTGCAATAGTTCAAATTTATGTGAATTGTCCCACACTCGGATGCCTGTTCCTTTATTTATGATCTTAAATCCCTAGATGGGTTGTTTTCATCTTTAGCCTAGCTTTTTTCTCTCTCTGTGTTGCGTGTTTGCACATGTGTGCTCTCGTTCCCAAAGGCAAACGATGCTGAGCCATGATATATGTATGGGATGGAGGCAATGAGCAGCTCTTGATCCCACCTGGAAATGAGGGATCTTGTGGGGCTTCCGAATTCCTCACTGACGTGTCTTGGTAAGTCATCACCAACATCCCCCCTTTGATCAGGAAAAGAGGTTCGACCATAGCAAGGGGATTGGCAGTTGGCCTTTCCCAAGGGTTTGTCCCAGACTTTACAGGGCTCTGAGCAAAGGATCTGAGCACCACTCCTTCTCACTGAGACACCAGAACCTTGAGCCAGATGGAGTTGAAGTTACCTTTGAACCAGCTGGCAGGAATTGTTGGCCAGAACTAAGAATAGATGAATATGTCTATTATATATATATATATATCACCGCCCAAAATATACTTACGACATTTTGAGTGCATGACAATGTTGGCTGTCTCAACTTGATGAGACACATTGATGAGAATTTTCAAACTCTGCAGGACCCCTTGCCTCCAATGAAGAGAGAGAGACAAGAAGTACTGCTCCCCCCCCCGTTCAAAGTCTCCATATTTTCCCCAAGCAGTCTTTGTGCAAAATTAGTGTCCTTTCCATACCCTGCCACAAAATTCACAAAATGTGCACATGTAACTTTTTTAGACATGCACATGGACCCTAGAATATTTGCATTTCCATAATCTGTATGCAATTTTAATCTTCAATCTGTCTTCACCTCCCTCTAATACATTTGTGTGATCTGTAGGTAGCTTTATATTCACACTTCAGTGCACAGTTTACCCTAAACTGTATACCATTTTGAGCTGAGATCTGCATCACAGAATGAGGGGAAAGGTAGAAGCTGAAAGACAACTCTTCACTGATCTGTCTTTTGGTTTAGGAAGTGCAAATGCAAGTCAGTTCACACAAAAAAGTGGACTTGACAAAATTCTCCAGCACTGCTCATGCCACATCACTTAAGAAAATGTGCCGAGACTCTTCCCAGATCACTTTGGCAATGTGTACACCTTTTATAAAGCCAAACTGGGAAGATTCTCAGTACATTTTCACAAGGGAGGATCTGGACCAGCTGGTTTGTTCCCACCTGCACCAGGAGGTAGGGTTGGAAGGTGAAATTAATTAATGAAAACCTTGATCTCGCTTCCCTTTGTTGTTAATGGCAAAACTGCCTCTGCTTTCGAGGGGGCTTTTCATATCCCTTCCAGGCTTTGAAGACGGAGAACCCTCTCAGAACGCCGAGAGTCGTTATGATGCTTCCAGTGGTCCTTCACGTCCCCTGCTTCCATCGCAGCTTTGAGGTTTGTCCAGTTCTATGCTCGGCCACAAATGGAGGCAATTCCTCCCACCACACACACACAACTGTTTGCCTCTCTGTTCTTTTGCCTAGAGACATCCCTCATCTGCTGTAGCAGAAATGACACCTTCTCGAGGTTGCCCTCCCCTCTATCCTTCTCGTTGATTATTCATTTAAATTTATTCAATAAGAAGACAAGACAAAAACTTGCCCACCGCCTGCCTGCAACCTGAGTTTTGGAAATCATGGCAGCAGCGGAAATGAAGGCACTGCTGGGGCATTAATTGGAGTGCTTTTTAATTAAAATCTTCTTGTTTCCTGATCAAAGATTAAAACAAGGAAGAAAGCTTCCCTCTTCCCTCTCTTCTCGCCTTCCAGCAGCATCCATGATGTGCAGGATGGACACCAGGCTCCAGACGGGTTGCTTGGCTTCCTTTGATGGCTCACAGCTCTTTCTCATCCCTCCTTTCTGCCTCACTGGCTCTTTGGATCTGCAGCATCTCCCTGATTCTAGAGAATACCTGACTGGCACAGGGAGGAGGGAGCTCTGTCAATTTTCAGAAAAGAGCCAAACCAGGTTCATCATTATCATCATCAACAACAACATCATCTTTGAACTGCAGAGCTATTGATCCTATGGATCCAGAAGGGATCCTACGGATCATCAAGTCCAGCCCCTCTCAAGGAGGCCTAGGGAGGAATCAAACTCCCAACTTCTAGCTCCACAGCTGGATGCCTAAACCACTGAACTATCCAGCAGTTTATATGCAGTGGCCAGATTTAACCAGCTATCCTCAAGATATAGTTGCTCTTACTATCCTTGCCTGACATGTAACTCTCAAAGACAACAACCCACAAGCATGGTGGAAGATGCAGTGATTCAGAGCCAGGCTGGATGGTGTGCCTTTTGGAAGGCTCTCGTCTACATGGACTCAATTAAATTCTCACCCACGTGCATCAGCAGACTCCTTTTCTCTGCAGACCGATTGGCCTGATCATTCCCTTGGTTTGGAAGCCTCCTCATTTGGAACAGAGCTTTTCCACAGATATTTAAGAATATGAACACAGCCTTGGTTGTGCGAACCTGCACTTGTGCAGTGGTTGCCTGAGGCTTCCTGCTCATCCACCTCATTTGGTTCCGCTGAAATAGCACCCCGTTGACTTATCTGTTATTTGTTGTGTGTAGAACAGTTCTTCTAACACTTGAGAGCAATCAGAACACACCATAAACATGCGGCGCTCCTGCTGAACTTGGATGCCCCGGGGCACACGAGTAGAAGGTTGCTATAGCTTTCCAGGACAGCGACAGGGTGAGCAGATTTATAGTAGGAATCCTGCTCTGATGGAGTAGCTGTTGACTAGGCTTCCATGGGGCAAATGTGTTCTTTGCTGCCACAGCAGGGTTTGTTGCTTGGCTCCAAAGCATGAAAGAAACCATGGAATTCACCACAGAATGAATGATGTTGGCACGAGAAAGGCTGGGAGTTGACTGCCCTTGGCAGTCAGTGGAGACAGTGGGGGAGGGATCTATCGAGAGCTGGGGATTTCTTAAAAGCTTGTGGGGTTCTTGGGAATGACGGCGAAGGGGGCCAGGCCTGATAAGTCTTAAGGAGAATGTTTTATGATCAGGAGATGGCGAGTCGATTATGAGAACCACATTGATTGTGGTTTAACAGCTACTGTGTGCATCAGATCTGTACCGCTCCTGCTCCTGCCCCAAAGCCTCTATCAATATGGTTCTAATAATCAAACCAGCATCTCATTAACATAAATAACTGCCTTGTCCAATTTGGGAGAAAGCCTCGACAGCCTTGTAACTGGGCTGAGCAGGAACACTAATTGCTTGATTAGAAAACCTTTCTGCAAGTTTAAATCCTGAAAGCAAGGGAGTTGGCTTGACACCAGTGCTTCCTGGCTTCTGGACCTTCGTCAATGAGTCTCTCCTTGGCAATTAGCAGCATGCATCGTATTCAGTCTGCAAACAGAACAAGCTGGGGCCTGGAACAGGCGGCAGGAGGCAGATGTGCCGAAGATCCAGTTTCCCCAAAGCAAGCCCCCTTTAAAATAAATTACTTCTGAGTAGTCGATAGGATTGGGTGCATGATGCAGAGGGACTCCCACTAGCCTCCTCCTCTTTTGCTGCCACATCGCTCAGTTGATTCAACGCTGACCAGTTGGTCTCCAAAGACCCCCAGATCCTTTTTACAAGGCAGCTTTCTTCCTTCTTATATTTATGTGTCTGGTCTCTCCTGCCTAAATGTAGAATTGTATAGTTTTTCCTTGGTGAAACTTTTTTTAAAAAATTGGCTTAGTTCCCCAATCTAGTTAGGTCATCTTGAATCCTGATTCTGTGGCCTGGAGTATTAGCTGACTCTCCCAGTTTGGAGTTATCTGTATATTTCATGAGCATCTTCTCCAACCCTTCCATCCTCTTCCATAGAGCTGGGCAGGTGATGCTGGTCCTGAAGGTGGAGCCAGAGGAGGGTTCCTGGAATGGAGGTAAGTCCGGAGCCCCAGGCCAAGGGGGTCAAAATTCTTCCACGGAGCATACAGCCCTGGCACTGCTTGACAACAGGCAAGCCGATCCATGTTGGAGCAGCCCTGGTTGGTAGTGAGAGAGAAAGAGAAAGAGAGAGAAGGAGCATCATTTCCATGTCCACAGGAGCCCAGGTTCAGAGCTCTAATCTCCTCCTCCTCCTGTTTGTACTCTTTTTATTTCTCGAGTGCTTCAGAGAGAGTCTTGGCCTGGGAGCAGAACTCTTGATGCCGAGCAAACAGTGGGTCGTTTTAGCTTCTTTCAAGCTAATCACGTTTGATCTGGCTGACCTCCTCATTCCTCTACTAATCCTGAAACCTGGATTTGGGTGTGCTTTAAACCACCTGCCAGGGAAGGTATCAGCAGAGATTAGCAGCCCCTAGACAGCAGGAGGGCTGAGCCTGGAGAGCTGAGGGCAAGATGCCGCTGCACGGGATCAGGGAGGCAGGCTGGGCATCCCCCTGGACCCCCTGCTCTGGCGGGGTAAGCAGGGGGCCAGCAGTGCCTGGGGGGGGGCTTGTCTCCAGCCAGGCCTGAGAGCCCAGTTGCGCCCTTTGACTCAGGGCCAGGACCTTGCGAAAGCCACCTTGTGCCTCTGTGAATGGCCACGCTCGTGTGCCCTGCCTTCACCAGACAGAGATCCTTCTCAGTCTTCCTCCTGTGTTCCCAAGCTAGACGGCCGAGTGGGGAGTGAAGAGGCACCGTCCCGGTCGGGGGACCCTTCCCAGGAACGTCTCTGGGAGGGAAAAGCCCTTCTTACGTGCCAAGGGCAGCCTTCCAGCATTTCAATCAGCTTGCTCTCATTTGCCGCTTTTATTGTTTTCGTTGGCTCTTAATGTGTTTTTATTCACTGCTGCATTTGTCCGTTTATGGCTATAACCTTGTTTATAGTGCTGCAATTTTATTTTATGATTTGTTAGCTGCTCGGAGACGTGTGCTGGAGAGGGGTATACACAGTCAAAGCTCAAATGAGCAAAAGATGGACTGCAACGGAGATGTGGGGTCGCCCTTGAAGATGGCCCCACAAACTGCAGAGAAACTAGTCTCTGGACTCCGTTCAAGGTGCCGCTTCTTATCGTTCTGATGTTTCACAAGCTTACATAACATATATAGAGAAAAGGTCAGGATTCTATTTTCAGTTCTCACCTTAAGGGTGGGTGAATCCAAGCATCTTCATTTGAGTCAGCTTTGTTTGACTTTCTGTCCCATTTATACATCAACATACAAATTATTCTTGGTTAAATTCAGATATTGGCTTAAAAAAAAGATGGGAACTGCATTACAAAACATGGAGGTGTGTGAAAATGGAGTGGAGTCTGCATTTGACTAACTGAATGTACTAACTGACTTGCCGAAAAATCTGGGGTTGAAGAAAATCCTCCAGCAGCCATCCACGAGAGCCGTGGTGCAAAGGCCTGTCACTCTGTTCCGTGGCAACAGAGAACCACCTGGTGTCCTGCAGCCGTCACAGAGCGGGTGGGTGCAAGGTTGTGTGAAGCCTAGTTGATTCAGAGGATCCGGTGACTGTTGGGTTGCGGGTTGGGCTTTGCTGCCGGCAGGGGCCAATTTGTGCCCATTTCTTTCTACAATGCCGTGGGGTCTTCTCCCTCTCCCTCCCCCACACCCACAGATATAGGATTTGGTTCTGAAGCCCTGCTTTGCAAGGCAGAAGCAGGAGGATCCCTGGGATGAGCAGGGTGTTAAAGGTAATAAGATCTGGAATCACCTCGGCTTGGCCTAAGCTGTTCCCTCTGCTCTCCGCCCAGCTCTTGACACTCCCTTCCTCCTGGCAGGCTCCTCTGTAAATCCGCCTAAATTGAGAGATTCACTCGTCCCTCTCGGAAGCGGCTTTTGCTGACGAACATTTCCTTTCCTTCAAACAGAAGTAAAACAGTGGCAGCTAAATTCTGTCACTCTTGACAGCAGACGGTTCCCAGCGTTGGCTCCTCTTTGAGCTGCTAAAGTCACACACACACACACACACACACAGAGAGAGAGAGAGAGAGAGAGAGAGAGAGAGAGAGAGAGAGAGAGAGAGAGAGAGAGAGAGAGGAAGGGGATGCTGAGGCTACTCCTATCTGGGGCAACGTGCACATCTGGAAACAAGATGGCCAGGCCATCCAGTGCCCAACAAGAATGAGACCTTCACACGGATTATTGCGGCAACGTTTACAGCGGGGGGGGGGGGGCAGAGAAATGCCCCATATTTCACGGGCTGCAAGCTTGATGAAGGGCTGGCTGTATCGCCATTGCTTTAGAACTAGGGTCTGCACAGGCCACGCACAGTCTTGATTCCACTTGCACCTCTCTCTCCCTCTCTCTCTCACACACACATCTCCTTGGGGGTTTCTCTTGAGGGATGTCTATTCCAAGAGCTGCCAACCTGCAAGGCTGCCCAGACCTCTCAACTGGCAGAGGGCTGGGCTCAGATGGCAAGCCCGCCAGCTGGACTCAGGGCAGCCCCTCTCCTCCCGCCAGCTGGCTCCAGGCCTGGTGCCATGGGCAGCTCTTCCCAACCTGGCTCCCATGGCTGCGGATGCCCTGCTTTCCCTCTGGCCCTCACTGCTCCCAGGGGTGGGTGTGGGGGTGCATCTACAGAGTCCAGTGCCCTTTCTCGCTGTGCACCTGTGCTCTAAGGTCCTGGAGAGTTCCCGACCCCCAACCACCAAGGCTGTGTGGCTCAAAGCCCAGCAACACACAGAGGAAGGGGAGAGCCATTTTGGCCACTGGCGAGAGGCAAGATGTTCCAAGATGCACTGTGGGTGCTTTGGCGGTTCATCCCAGTCTCCAGCCACGGTTAATGTCCTTTCCACATTTGGGCGGGCCCTCCTTCCTGCTTTTGGCTGCTGCCTTTGGGGCTCCCATCTGCCTCCCTTTTCTGGCCGTGACTCCCTCTTTCTGACCACCTTCCCCCTGGCACCACCTTGCCTGTCCGCTCACCAGCTGCTTCTTGGATTCGTGTCCCATCAGTATGACTCTGACCCAAGGTCTAAGCTGATCTTCACCCCTGCTCATCTGTTCCTCCCCCTTGCTCTCTGGCCCACCCCAGTCCACCTCCTGGCTGGATGATTTTAACCACCAGAGTTTTTATTGGGGTGCTTTCCTCCTTCTGGGTGGGTGATGTGGAACAAGCGAGTAAACAGGCAGGCTGGAAGGAAGCAGACACTACCTGATATCTGGCTCCCTTTGAGCGCAACAGGCAGCTGCTTCCGACCCCCAATGGCCCAGATTAATGTCCCTCCGGTTTATGGCTGAACTTGATCCACACAGGATCTCATCTTTCTATGGCCTGTCTGTCTGTGGTAGTGCTTTCCCATTTGGAAGGAAGTGGAATAATAGGTCCGGATGATGTGGGCAGATTCAAAGGGACAACACATGGCACATTTTGCATCCACCCTGTTCCGGAAGACTATCAAAAGTGGGGCCACGGAAGAAATAGGTTCCCCACAGAAGAGACATAAATCAGGAGAGCAGGGGTTTCATGGAGAGAGGGGGAGCAGGTGGGCTGCTAAGCCCTTGATGTCTGCTCCCCGTAGATCAAATGCAGGAAGGCCTGGCTGGAAGGATGTTTTAATTCCAGATGGGGCTGAAAACCAGAGGAAGCTTCTGCCAGGAGAAAAACAGGCACTGGGAGGTTGGTTGCTCCTCTGGGACAGGGCACAGCCAGAAATGGAGCAGGGGAGGGTCTTTCCTTCATTCCTCCTGGCTCCAAACCCTCTGTGGAAGAATGATGGCCTTTTCACCAAGGTTGAGCTCCAGCTTTGGCCCCCGGACTCACCCCCAGCCCCTGACCTTCTGGGCTCCATCCAGGGCAACATCCAATATGCAACTGTGTCTTGATGCAAAACAGTCTGTCTGTCTTCAGGTATTCTTGCTCAACCTAGGCCATCTTTGAGTTCTGCAGTGAAGGAGACAATCTTTGAGTCTTGGAATAAATCTTCCCCCCTACTCCACTTCAACCCCAACACCTTTTTTGGAGAAACCACGGTCTACCCAAGGAAAGACGTATCTACCCGTTTTCCTTCCTTTAACAGTCAGGTTTTAAAATCTCAACCGCTTTCCATCCCAGATACAAAATTTGGAAACTGGAGTGAATTCTGATGCAAAAACGAACTGAAACGAAATTCTTACCTCTCCCCAGTTCTGCAATAGAGGTAGAGAGCATGCAATCTATGGGCTCTGGGACCCCACTCCCTTTTTGTTCCAATGCCACAGAATTACAACAGCAGGTTTTTAAAAAGTGGTGATTTATCTTTATGACAATGTTTGTTTTCAAGCTGGAGGACCCTGGTGGAAACCTGCCGGAAGCACAGATCATGCCGAAAACAAGATGCATGCTTCCCGTGTGCCTTGTTTTACCACTAAATTGTAGCCCCCCCCACCCCCACCCTCTGTTGATACAGCAGCAGCAGCAATATCCAGTGGCCTGGTGGCAAATTTGGCCGTGTGGGGCCAGGAGTGCCTGCCTGAACTTGTCCACCCCATCAACCTTGTCCAGCTCCTTTTTCCTGAAATGGCTCCCACAGGCCAGGCAGGTTGCTTCTGGTCGGTGGTTTACACACGGAAAGAGACACACACCCCTCCCGCTTGAGGGTCTTCTGACAGACGCTCTAACCCCAGGGCCTCCCTGCTGCTCCAGCAGCTGCCTGAACCAAGGTGCCTAGGCTTCTCCGTTTGGGCCCGTCTCCCTGAGAGCCAGGTTTCCTGATTAAACCTGACAGCCTGGAAGGGCCTTTTGAATTGATCTGTGATCTGCTCTTCAGGTGACCAATGCAGGAGGCCCCTGGCGGTGCCCCATCCACAGGGCCCCTTGCTGCCAATTTCCTGTCTCCGTGGCAACGTGAATGTACACATACCTGGGGTCTGTGCCATGGGAGTGCAAGGAAGTGCGAAGATGGGGAGCCGGAGAGAGAGAAAGGGAGAGATTATGTGAAATCGGAGTTAAGCCATGCAAGGAAGTGGAAAGAGCTCAAGCCAGGGAAACACAGCAAGCAGGCCGACTGGGCTGTCCCTTTGCAGGACGAGCAGTGCCTTGGCTTCACCCCAGCAGGACCTGGGGGGTCAGGTAAGCCAAGTCATGGGTGACCTGCCCACCCAGGCCCACTGTGGCCAGCAGAAAACAAAGGCATCCGAGGGGGAAAGGAACCACCTCTTGATAAGCCCAAGGTGAGAAAGGTGAGAGGTGAACAAGGGCATGTGAACAATAAGCACTTTCTCAAACCGTAAATTTTAAATGGCCTCCGTTGGAGCTAGGAAACCTGAACCAGGTCTCCGAGATATATTATCTCGGGCGCACACAAGGTCAGAAATTCTGACTCCTGCTGAAGTTCCCACCTTGTCTTTGTTAATGCAGTGCCCTCCAAGATCATACATGCTAGCAAAACAGATACACGCCCACCCACAAACGCACAACAAACGAACATGTACAACCACACATGAGTGCCCTGCCAGCCTCATTGGGGGCGCTTAGGGTGTTCTCAGACAATACCGACCAGCAGCCTATTCCCTGCACAGAAGCACCCGTGCCCTACACAGCCCAGAAAGCAAGTCTGTCTCTTATGCGTGATGCATGGTAGGTTCCCCCTCTTGGCTGTACACCTGAATGGAGGGAGGGGTACCATCTGGAGGCTAGACTCTGTCATAAGCTAGGCATCCCATTCATGTGTGCTCCAGATGAAATCAATCTGTAAACTCACTTTATTTCAGTCCCGAACTGAATATGGGCCTCATATAAATCAGTACAAATCAGACTGATTCCATTTGTGATTCGAGATTTATCTAAAACTGGGTGCACAGCCCTGTCTACGGGTCTTCTAGTTTTCTGGGCCTGGCTACCCATGAGAGGAAGTCAGACGGACAACTGAGTAAAGACTGGGATTTATCTAATATTGTTTCATTTCATTTTAAAATACAAGCCCTTCCTTGACTGTATGCTTTAAGGACTAGAGAAGGACCTCTGCCTAAAATACGTCGGAAGTGGGAATCGACGGGTTTGACCAATGAAGAGCCCGCTTTTGGTGCAATCTGATTGTAACTGAATCGCAGACACAGATATCTTATGAGCGCCCTTTGGCCAATGAGAGTCGTTTCAAATACCCGTTTTGGGGGCAAGTTCAAGAAAGAGAACAGAAATTTTGTTTGTGCTGAAAAATAGCCCTTTGGGGTGATTGACCTGCACTTGCAGGCTGAGGGGAAACATAATTGTTTCATCCTTCCTTTCTTTTCTTGATTTATATCAGAACGTGGAACAATTTAAAATTATGGACTTGATTGAAATATGGGTAAAGATTAGAGATAAATTAAAATGTTCGAAATCGTCGTCATTTGTGGTCCCCAAAGAAATGTTGCGTCATTTGGCTCATCAGCAAGTTTGCAGAGCAAATGCTTCTGGAAGCCGAGGGTTGCTTCATTATCTGAACACAAAACACTTCATATTGCAATAAACAGAAATTTTTCACAACACATTAAACAGCTCTCAGTTGTCTTCACTGCAGACAGTAACTTTGTAACGGGCTGTTAAAATTCCTATTTGTTGAAAAACAAACCATTTTGTGTTCAGATAATAAAGGATGGGGCTTTTCCCAGGCTCCTCCCTTTGCTCAGCAGCTCCACAAGCCGCATCAGGAACTGTGATAATAGATGCTGTTTTTCCTCTGACCAGGGCTGGCTCTGCCCTGAAGTCGGGTGAGCCCCCTCTAATGACTGCAGAGTGGAGAGGGTGATAAACGGTGCCCCCCGAAACAGTGAGCAAAGGTGAGCCTGGGAAGAGGTGGACGAGGGGCACAACGGACAAGGAGCCATCGAAACACCTCTTGCCGGTTCTCTCTTGGCAGGCCAAGTGAGTGTTTTTTGAAGCCCCAGAACCAAGGAGGAGGCCGGACACGACCTTAAAACCCACCGCCAGGAGGAGAAGGAGCCTGGCCTTTTCTGTGGGGCAAAGCTGTGCCAGGGAGACTCAAGAAGAGTCACGTGCTGTGCAGGGGACTTCCTTTTCAAACCCACCCGGAGAAGAGAAATGTGTCTAGAAGTTCAAAAGAAAGGAGGAACCAATCCCAACCCAACACCTTTGTCCTAATTAAGGCAGAAGGAAAAAAAGGGGTGGGTGGGGTGAGTGGGGAGGAGGCTATTAATTAGCTGAGAATACAGGAGGAACCAGAGACAATGGAGTGTTTTCTCTGAGCCTCCGTTGGAGGAGTCTCATTGCCTCATCTGTGTGGGCAATGAGACTCGTCCATGGAGGACCAGATACTTCTTGGGCTTGACCTTCATCTACCGGGCCAAGTTCGGGCAAGGAAGAGACCTCCTGGATCGTTGTGCCACCACAATTTTCCGTATGTTTTGGAGGGAAGTTACTTATTATTATTACACACTTGTTCTGTAAATACCCCCCCCCCCTTTTTTTCTGGAACACTTTCTCACCTTTATGGTTGTGTTCCCCTTGGTTGCCCAGGATGGAGCAGTGCCCTTAGAAATAGACTCCAAGGCAGATGGGGCTTCTCCGCCATACCTGAAATTACTTCTGGTTAGCTTTTGGGGTGGGTGGGAAGTCAAATGCTCCAGTCGGGGGTGCCTGGCAAACAACCGCAGGGCTTGGCAACCTTCTTCATGGATATTCTGTTGGGTTGTGTTCGTTGGTCCTCAGTCTTTAATAACAACGATGATTTTTTCCCCTTCCCCATTCTTTTAATTTTGCCCCTTCTTCTAGCTCCCTTGTAAAACTGACAGAAGAGCCATCTCTTTCTGACACATTTATGGGCACTCTGATGGGCAGACATGGCCTTATGCAGATTTATGTTAAAATATTCATGGATCTTTCCCCTGCATTTATTTTTATTGATTTGCAAATGCAAAGCTTTGTTCCCCATTCAGTCCATAAACCTGACAGGGTGTCAGTAATGTCTGATTGAACGCTTTAATATACTCTCCTGCTTCTCCTCTCGGTTGGTCCCCAGCCTCGGTTCCTCTGAGGCTGGAGGCAAGTGACGGCTTTCAGTGAGAGCTGGAAGGACCACGAGAGAGACATGTGTTCGCTCACGGCCACGTTTATCCTGCTCCCCTCTTTTCTGACCCAATCAGCATGGATGGGAAGGCACGTGCAAGGCCCCGAATGGATTTCCCCCCCCTCCCGTCACGTTAGGCACAGAATTTCCTTCCTTCCAGAAGAAGGATCTACAAAAAGCAAAACCTCTTTCTCCTGTTCCTCATTTTAATTTCAGCCTGTTTCCGGCTTTGATTCATTGGGGAATGGGGAGGGGGGGAAGGGAAGGGAAAAGTAAGAGAAACCTGGAGTCCGAAGGTGACTTTCTGCCTCACCCCGTTGAGTGGTTTTGCAGTTATCGCTCGAGAGAATGCCGTGACAGCGAATGAGCGAACAACGACCCAGAGCAAAGTGTGACTTCATTCCCATCTATTGTGCTATGCATCCTTGTTGCTTTTCTTTTTGTTTTGCAGGGAGAGAGGCTTAGGGCAGAGGGAAAGAACATAAAATGCCATGTGTTGACACGCCCATGATGGAAAATGACTTTTTTTTTTTTTTGGTAAGTGAAAGGACTGGACCGCCATTGCTCTAAAGGGGACCCGCTGTTGACAGAACTGTTCCTTCTCAAAAGAGGGAGTTTTCCAAATCCAGGGAGAAAAGGAAGGGCTGCTATGTGTGAGAGGGGATCTGAAAGGCCTCGGCGGAGCTGGGCAAGGAAAGAGACAATGCAGGCATGCCTAGGATCGAACAGGCAATGGACAGAAGTGGAAATGCTGGTTTCTCTCACACCCAAGATGCTGAGCGAGGGACAGCAGGAAGGAGGGACACTCACTGCCTTTGCTGGTTCCTTTGTACAACGTTTGCAGCCGACACAAGAAAACAGCAGAGGGCAGAAGGTGGTGCTGGGGAGGAAGGAGGAGCCTGGGATTTTCAGATGGCCAAAAAGAGTCGGTCAGAGCTGAGTTCAAGAGCCTACCACACAAAGGAGACCATCTTCTGCTTCTTCAAAAGGACCTTTCATAGCTTCCTCCCATCATTCAATCTGCCCATTCTGGCTCTAAAATATAATGAGGGGGTATAATTACCTCCTCCTGAAATAAACGATCAGAAAGGGAGGAGACAGCAAAGGCAGAGACCACAAAGGTAACTAAAATGTCACAAATAAACTTGACAACAATGAGAAGTTTCTGATTGGGCTGGGCCCCTTCCAACGCCATGATTCTGTGGTTTGATGACATATCCCAAAATCAAAGAACTGACCTAATTTTGACCAATTTGTACAAGATCTTCATTGGAGTAGAATGGCCAGATTTGTTTGTGGGATAAAGTGAAATAGATTTACAAACTGACGTGCATCTGGAGCAGAAACTGAATTAAATGCAGCACAAAATCATTCCAGCCTATCTCTTCCTCCTCCTCCTCCTTCCTTCCTTCCTTCCTTCCTTCCTTCCTTCCTTCCTTCCTTCCTTCCTTCCTTCTCTCTGAAAATAGCAAACTGTAAAGGTGCCCAGCACACAAACCCAGAACTTCAGCATAGAAATCCATTTTCTAAATCGTTGTAAAATTGTTATTATGTATCAATTGTTTTATATTGTCTGTTGTGCGCCGCCCAGAGTAGACAATGTCTAGATGGGCAGCATATAAATTTAATAAATAAATAAATAAATAAAATAAATGGTTATTCCTTTATTTTGTCAGGATCTGGCCTGTACCACCCTGGCAGCCGCAGGATCGAAGCCAGCCTGACCCAGGAATGGCCGGGTGTTTGCAGGCTCAGGCCCTGGCCTGGGTAGCAGCTGCTGGGCCTCTCATGAGGCTCACCTGGAAACCTGGAGGGAAGGCCTATTGAGGGAGTGGTTCTCCCTCCCAGAACTGGCCTCAGCAACAAAGGTTTTCAGCTGTGTTGTGCATCCTGCTCTGAGTGCCTTGCTGTTCCTGAGCTCCGGAGTCCCTGCGTTCCAGTATTCCTGCATCTGCTCCTGTTCCTGCCTTGGTCCCTGCTTGCTTCTGCTGTTCTCCTGCATCTCGGCACCTTATTCCGGCTCTGTGCTCCTGCGACCTGACTCCCAGCCCGGTGCTCCCACCTCTGCTTGGCCAGCTGTGCAGTGAATGTCTTTGGACTTGATACTTTGTGTGGTGGACTGGGTCCTGTTGCCCTTGTCCATGGTGAGAGGCTGGCTGGGATACCTTGGACTTTGACATCATTTTCATGTCAACACATTTCAGTACAAAATTTAAAAACAGTCAGAGCCATTTTTTTGGTTTCCCAACTTGAGGAGTCATCTCCTAAATCAACTCAGCTCCAGGGCACAGATTGAATCAGGTGGGACCCCAATTATTCCGTTTCTGGTCTTTGATGAATTTGTGGGAATACATTGAAAAACAGGTGAGATTTGGGTAAGAGAGCCAGACATTTTCAGTGTGATCAGGAAGACTAACTTAGACTTTGTTGGGGACATGGGCAAAAAGTCTTCTTGAGTGATATTGCACCTTTTTCACTCATACATTTGGCACTCGGAGAAGTCCTTCTGTTCTGCTCTGCTCTGCTGGCCCAGGTCTGTAGTGGCTGTGAAAAATCTCATTTACTGTCAACAGAAATCCGGTGAAATGATGAAACCGCCTCTTCACCCTGTCCTCATTTAGCTCCTCATACCATTAAGCAGAAAGCAAGTGTTATTTTATTCATTTCGTTGGTCCTCCTGGAAAGCGTCTCCTTGTTTACATAAATCACCAATGCATCCCTCTTCCGGCACCGTGTTTATATTTAATCAGTTGATTTGCAGGGGCTCCGTCTGCTGAGCTCAGGACCCACTGAGGTTTTTCCCATTCTCTCCATCCCACCAGCCGCCAGCCTTCTTGCGTATGCCTAGTAAGAGGCAGCAGCAACAATACACATGCTTTATTCATTAGTTCTTTATTTATAGGACAAGCTCTTAGGTTCTACGGCTGTGCAAGCTATGAACCACGAGAACTTGCTTCCCCAGCGCATACTGGTATGTGTGGAGCAAAGACCAAGCCTCGGCACCAGCAAGGGAGCAGAGGAGTGGCTGTGCTCTGGGCTTTCTGGAAAATGCTGTGTGGCTGGGTTTCCTCATTGCCCTGTCTGGGTCTCCAGCCTGATTCTAAATTGGCTAGTTTCAAAGCTGACCATGAAAACTTCAAAATAGTTAAAGATGGTCCAATCATCAATGCAAATAGAGACTGCAGCCAAGACATGAGAAGAAAGCTGAGACTTGGAGGGGCAGCCGTGGAGGGACCAGAGGCCAAGAAGATCATCCTCTCTATGGTGTGCCGGTATGGATGGAAATGTTAAAATTTTTAAAAAATGAGAGGCAGGGAATCAAGAACCCTTGGTTCGAATCCCCCCCCCCCCTCAGACAAGGAAACTGACTGGGGAGTGGAACTGGTAAAGCCACTCCTAAAGGACCTCACTTATCTTGGACACCCTATTAGGGTCATTATAAGTCAGTTCCGAATTGACAGCACCGGACCACACCAACAGATCAAATCAAGCCTCAACTCTTGATACACGCTGAATTGACTAAACTCAGGCTACCACGCGTTGGACGTCTCATGAGAATACAAGACTCAATGGAAAAGTGAGTACGGCTGATAAAAGTTGGAAGCAGCAGGAGAAGAGGAAGGCCCAATATGAGAGTGATTGATTCAGTAAAGGAACCCACTGCCAAAAGTCTGCAAAAGCAGAGCAGGGCCGAGGAGGAGGAGGAGGAGGACTTTTGGAAGTAGCGAATTCATAGGGTTGCCATAAGCTGGGGACAACCTGACAGCCAGTGACAAGCTTTTCACTTGGCTTGCATTTAGTTCGTGAGCAGAACGATCAGCTTCAAGGCCTTTTAAAGAGCTGTTTCCCCTCCAAAAAAAGACCCAATAAAAATGTGGCTCAGAGTCAGAACCGGAGTTACTAGATTGATTTTAAACTCAAGCTCCGCTGACAGACGATTGGCAAACAGCATCCTGGAATCTTCAGCCATTCATAAAAAATAAAGGAGGGGGAAGTCCCCGATCTGCAGCTGCTGTTTATTTAATGCAATTGATGGGTCCTGCTATTCAGTTTTATCAGGGAGCTGCAGCTTTGGATTTGCTCTTCTTGCAAAAATGTCTGATTCTCTGAAATACTCCCTGTCTTTGTGCCGAAGGATGAGGATGGAGAGCTCCCTTCCCCCCACCTCTCTCTCTCTCTCTCACACACACACACACACACACCCCTTCCAATCATCTGGGTCTTGAACAGCAGGCCTTGCTGACTTTGGCGCTTTTGCTAATATTTCAGGGAGTTGTCTAAAACATTTGAAGAACTGGATTTGCGATGAGGGGGAAGGAGCTGAAAGCACTCCTATAGATGAACAACAGTTCCCAGGGAAGCTTGATACCGCCATACTTGGTACACCGGCAATGGAAGAATTCAGAGTCAGCTTTGTTATGTGGCCCTGTTAGCCTGAATCGTGTGGCACCTGTAAGAACAACAGACTGGTTATTTCACAGACGCAGAGGCCCACCTGAGAAAATGGCCCTTCTCTCAACAAAAGCTGGAATAAGTCTGTTACTCACTGTGCGACCCTCCGTTACGTCCTATGATCAATCATAGGAGGGTGTGTTAAAAAGACTTTGCACCTCTTTATACTATTTATTACTTTAATTTGCAGAATTAAGAAAACAGGCAAAAAGAGCTTTTTGATGGACTCCCGTACATAAGGGTGAGTAAGAAATTTGTCCAGTTTGCATTTCAACGTGAGAATACCCCCTCCCCGAAAACAGACCCTAAAGGGCCTCTTTGATAAAATCTCTACATGGTAGAGGCTTGCACTTTATCCAGGGGGCATAGAGGATGTATGCAAAGAGTAATTCAATAGTTAAAAAATGTTCAACAATACAAACATTGGAAAAAGGAGCACAACTGCAAAATGGATGTAAAATGCATACAGATTGCACATGCATTGGGCGCAGAGAGGACTTCATGGGAATAAGTATGCATTTTCTGCAGCCTGATGCAAACCCAAGTCTGAGAAAACTCAGGGATGGAGAAACGAGTCCCGCCATGCGATCCAGCTTGACAGATCTGCCCATCCAGATGGTGGGAGGTGGTTGCTCTCCATGTTTCATGCCTTGAAAGGGCCCATGTTTTCCAGGTGACCCTGTGGCAAGCTGCCAGGCACACCCGGCCTCAACCAGCTTCCGCTTGGCACCAAAAGCAGCCTCGGAGACCTGCTGTGTCCTGGCATCGCTGTGGCATACATGCATTGGTCAGAACGGGTGGCTGGCATCCCAGAAAAGGTTGTGATGGTACACAATAGGGTTCCTTAGCATGCATCACAAGGAAGATGGCGCCAAAGGCAGGACCCCAAATCCATGGATTCCAATGACAAGAGAGAAATCCTGGTGGTAAGGATTTTTCAAAAATGGTATAGATCACCTTAAAGATCGATAGGCCCTTCTTTCATGGGAGGTTTTAAAACGGATGTTGGGTGCCATCTGCCAGGGAGGTTCTCATGTGGGTTTCCTGCCTGGGTGGAACATGGGACTAAGTGGCCTTTGGGTTGCCTTCCCCATCTACGGCCCCACCGTGCTTTCCTAGGCCACGTGCTTCCAGAGTCCTATCACTGTTCCGTGTCTGATGGGTGTTGTAGTTGGGCAGAGCAGCTGACGACACTCCTCACAAACACGAGCCTTCTCTAAGGAAGTCGTCAGCCAAGAGGTCTGAGCCAGGAGGGCAAATTGAACCCATGGATCAGAATCACACAGAGTCCAGCCACATCTGGAAGGTCAGAGCTTCTTGACCCCTGGCTGCTTGCTTGCTTGTTTGCTTTTTTACAAAAAATGCATCTCACATAACCTGCCCATCCCTCTCACAAAATATTTCTCAGATTGTAGAGCCAGGGTGCCTGCTGACAGGCTGACCTCCTGGGAGTCTCCTCCAGTCAACAACATTCACTGTCTGAGCACCATCTTTTTCCAATCTGCCCGGGCCCCTCTCCCCTCACCCGTCATGCTTGGATTATTATTTGACTACTAATCTTCTGGACAGTTGAAAAGTTTTATCTTGGAGTGCAGAGCTGCTGAGTAAATTAGGCCCTTTCAAAGGGAGAGCCAGGGCGATTCTCAGGCCCTCCCTTTGCTCTCTTCTGAAGGAGGACGGATTGCTTTGATGGCTTCCCACAGGCCCCAGATATTGGATACCCAGGAGGATGACTCACGGGGCAGCAGGGGTGCTCCTCCGCAGGCTTGGCCAGGGAAGAGGAGGAGGAGGAGGAAATTAAATGGAGAATCCGGAAGCCTGCGGACCAGAGAAGAACCCAAAGTATGGGGGAGGCGGGAGAGGCTTCCTTGAAGAATGATGGCTTTCTCATAAAAGAAAGGGCCCCACTTACCTTATTCCTGGGAGAAGAGGCGATGGGTAGGAGGAAGGGAAAGGGGAAAAGGAGTGAGCAAGAGCAGAAGGGAGAGAGAGAGAGAGAGAGAGAGATGGGTCTGTAGGAGAGAAAGGGAAGTGAGGAGGGTCATGGTATCAAGCCTGTAGCATGACGGACAATATGAACAAGGTAGAGAAAGGAATCTTTCTGATCCCACTAGAATTTGAGAATCTGCAAATAAACCTGATAAGCAAGAGATTCAGGGTAGCCAAAAGGGAGAACGTTTTTGTGCAGCACCCAATTAACTCATGGAAATCATTGCCACAAGGTGTGATGGCCAGTAGGGGAGGAAAGACTGGCAACTACCCATGCCCGCCAAGTGGGAACTCCAGGCTCTGAGCCCAGATGCCAGAGTGCACCCACACACTACACCTGCATGCCCCACTTTCACTGCCACAGCGCCATCCCTCTGAATCCTGGGATGTTTAGTTGGGTGAGGTCCTGAGTCCTAGGCAAGGCACGAGTGCTCTTCAGTGGAGAAACCTCTCCCCAAAATGAAACAAAATCCAGGATCTCTTAGGATGGAGTCATCCAACAGACCCTGGCTCGTGTTGGCTTGTGGTTCTCCTCCCTCCGGTGTCACTGCTTGCAGCTTAGAAGCCGAGAGGTCCAGGCAGTCTTGCTTACTTGCTTGTGGTTGTTCCAATCCTTACCTGGCAGATTTTAGGTGTATTAATAATAATGCAGCACAACCTCTTTTTAAGGAACAACCCCGGGCAGATACGATTTCCAGCTTGAAAACTGCCAAAGAGATCCAGAAGTCTCTCTGCCTACACCCCTCTATGGACCCACCCACCCCAGAGCCCATGACCACATGAAAGGAAGCCTGGCATCTGGTTCAAATAAGGCCTTTGGGCGAGAGCTTTAGCCTCAGAGGCAGCAGCCCCTGTCCTACTAAAGCTCAGCTGTGGGCCTTTAAGGAGGCCTCCTTCGCCTCTTGCTTCTGCCACCACAAGGTGCTGCAGGAGAGGCAGCCGGAGCGCCAGGCTAGAGAATACGGTTAGCACATCATTAGCACCAGAGGTCCTTCTAGTGGGACAGACTGTTTCCTATGACTGGCATGAGCTTACCTGCATGTGGCAAAGTCATGCTTTTGAGTTCCTGTGATTGCTCTCTGAGAGATAAGAGCCTGATATCTCAGGCATGTAGCGCTGAAAGATTTGCGTGCTCGTAAGGATACTGTTGGAAGAGGTGCAAATGCACATTCGTGATCTGATCCTAAGAGCACAAGGCCGACCTTTTCCCATAGTCTTGACTGCTTTGGATGCTGCTACCTGGGGCGGCAGCACTGGTGGAAAGGGGCTGCGTAACAGCTTCCTGAGTGCCTGCGGGGCTTGAATGACGCCTCCCTGTCTTTGCATCTTTTGGTGAGTGGTGGGGAAGGTAGACCCAAGTGAGAGCTGGCAAGAGGGGCTGTTCCACCTGAGGCTGTAGCTGAATTTCAGACAGCCCTTACCTGGCTCTTCTTGTACTACCAGTCTTACTGGCCTTGTAGCTCCTGGATCTTGATTTCTGTGTTGGGGCTCGTTCATTAAAAATGAGCAGCAAACAAGTAGGATGGCACTTTCTCAAGTACATTTCCAAGCTGTTTGCTCCATCTTGGACCCAGTGTTGCTGAGCCCTTGGCTTTGTGAAGGACTCAGATGAAGGAATAGGTGGGAGTTTTATTTCCAAGATGGAACAGCAGTTGCTAAAAGCTGCTTGGAATTTACTCTGGACCTGGAAAAATCATCCTATTTTTGTGCTTCTTTCAGACTTGGAGTTGGGAGTTCAGAGAAGGAACTGTGAAGCTTCTACATTTGTTTGTGTGTGTGTGTGTTTCAGAGACTGTTGTGAGAATGGCTGATGGTCGGATTCCAAAAGATATCCTGTATGGAGAATTAGTGCAGGGAAATAGCCCCAGAGGAAGACCACAGCTGCGATACAAGGATATCTGCAAGCGGGATCTGAAGGCCTTAGGAATGGACCTCAACAGATGGGAAACCTTGACCTCTGAGCATTCAGCCTGGAGGCAGGTGGGGCAGCATGGCCTCTCCCAATTTGAAGAGGCACTTGTCCAGCAGGCCGAGCCAAAGAGGCAGTCCCGAAACCAGCAAATCCAGGGAGCTGGACAGGGGACAGATTGTACTTGTCTTCAGTGTGGAAGGGATTGTCACTCTCGAATTGGCCTTCTCAGCCACACTAGACGCTGTTCCAAGACCTCTATTCAGTGCACGTTACCATAGTCTCTCGAGACTGAAGGATGCCTACATGTTCGGAGACTACATATGTAAAGAATACACCCTACATTCCTCTCTCATGGTGCCTGACCAAAACCTGAAATCTCAGTGCCATTTAAAAAACAAAACAAAACAAAACTATGAAGATCCTGACCTCTAGCCCAGGACTAAGACTGCCATTGAGAAGCTGCCTGAGGGTTAATAAAGACTCAAGCAACCCATCCAGAAGTTCAACATTTTTAAGCAAAGGAGCCGCCGTCTTAGTTTGTAGCAATTATGCGAATTGCCCAGTTTTGGCGAAGAAAGGGCAGCATTGCCCAAAAAGAGCGAATTTGTGCAAAATATCCAGAGCGCCAAGGAATGAGTTGCCATGCATGCTGGTGAGGGGAAGGCTGCCATTGGTCTTTCTCCACAGAAGCAAAAATTTCCACCCCGACTCCGACTACAGCCACTCAACAGCAAACTCTGCACACACCATAAAAAGGAAGGAGCTGAGACATTCTGTGGCCACCGGCCTCTTTGTTGGCTTTTGCTGAAACCCATGCAATATTTATTTACTCAGGTCTGTGGAGCTGGGAGGCTCCTTGGGATTCCCTAACACATTCGGTGGAGAGAAGGTGGGGGAGATGACTTGGCTCGAGTCGGATCCCGCAGCCTCTCCCAGCCAAGGAAGGTGAGCACTTTTGCCCTGTTAAGCAGGATCCCCCTGGAAAGGACATGGCTGCTGGCGCTGGCTGTTGAGAGATCAGCCCGAGTTTGCTCTTAAGGTGACCCCAGAACACATTAACAACTTTAATGGACACTGCGTGCCTTAACCCCGCAAAAACCCTTGCCAAACAGAGGGATATTTGGAGCAGCCAGAGTTAATGTAGACCCTGCTCGGTGCTTGGATCCTGCTTGCTGTCGGTCTCTTTCCCCATCCAGGATGGAGCAGCTGAGACCAGAGTGGCCGGGAGGGGGAGAGTATTTCATTTGATTTGTCTTTGGGTGAGAAGTGTTCCACATTTGCACGCTGCGTCATAAATTAGAAAGAAGGAACCTTTACAAAAATATGTTGTGGGAGAAAGCAAAAGGGATTCACCCACGCAGGGAGGCGGCTTTAAGGGTTTAGCTCTTGAAAGTCTGTCTGTGATTTTCTGGGTAATTGCTCACATTTGTAGTGGCTGAAGTAAGAAGGATGGCCTCTTCCCTTCACCAACCGAGGCTCCATCTTCAAGAACTAACCAAGGGGTTTGGTGCGGCGTGGTCTCCTACGCACTGTACCTGCTGCATTTGTCCTTTACAATCTGCTCTTGTGAGAACATAGCAAAATGTTTGAATTTTCCTATTAGTTCAGTGGAAGAAATTTGAAATGGGGTCATGGAATAAATAAGGGATCAAGTGAAACTTACACATTCATCCTAGCTGAGACAGCCAGTTAGGGATTTTGGAACAAACTCAGTTGCCTTTTAAGAAGAGTTCCTAATTTACATTATTAAGACAATTTCATTGGGAAATGTTTTGATGGAAACTTAGAGCCTTCGAACACCAGCTGGTGTTAGCTAGTGGACTGTCACTGAACACAGAGGACCCGTATATCTATCAGGGTGACTGGTATCTTTCCATAGATTGTATGTCCTCTATGAAATTGTCCTATTCCTGGAGCTCTCTCATGGAAAGGAGTACCTTGTGGCAAAAAGCCAAGCAAAAGCAAAGCGTGCTGCTTATATACCGCCCCATAGCGCTTAAAGCACTCTCTGGGCGGTTTACAAGTTAATTGAGCAGGCTACACATTGCCCCCTCCCCCAGCGAGCTGGGTACTCATTTTACGGACTTCGGAAGGATAGAAGGCTGAGTCAACCTTGAGCCAGCTACCTGGGATTGAACCCCACCTCCAGAGCACAGTTTTGGCTGCAGTACAGCAGTTTAACCACTGCACCATGAGGCTCTTAAAAAAGACCCTTTTCTTCCTGGGAACAGGAGCATGGTTATCTGGACAGAAAGATCCCTTCTGTAGCTCAATAGATGTGTGCAAGGTTCACTCCAAAGCACCACAACCTGATGGTGTGGCCACCTTGCAATAGTCTTACTGGCAATCCCTTGGGGACAAGAGACTACCTTTGGGTTTCTTGCAAGGTCTGGTCCCTGTGCTGATGCCCTGACTCTGTGGCCTGAGAGGTTCAGTTGGGTTCATCACTCCAGGGATTCTTCTCAGTTGCTTGAGGGTCAGGCAAAGTGGCAAGTGATGGCAAGGAGAGGCTGTGCTTGAGATCCTGGACCAACTCGTTCAGGCTTTAAGAACCAGATGAGCAAACGCCCTGATCTCGTGTCCGGCCACTTCTTGGGTTGGCAGGACATTCAGAAAACCACTGCTTAGGCTAAAGATCAGAATCCTAAGGAAGCAAAGGACACGTGAGGACTTGTGAGCATCACTTCCTTAGGATTTTTTTTTTAAAAAAATGTTTGTAGTAGCTGCAATCTTGGTAAGGAAGGCCAAAAATGAAGATTCCTGAATGAAACCCACGATGTGGCTGATTTATAACACATGCAAGATCTGTTCTCCACCCATTGTATGCCTTTTCATTATTTTGATGGTTGCATGGTTGAAACCTCAGTCAACAGAGTCGTAGCTGTTTAGCTCCAGTTTTGTTGTTGTTTTCTTTTGATATATGTTTCAAAACCCACTTCTTTTTTTTATTATTGTAATTTTGACAGTCTTTTTCATCCCCCTCCAGACAGACTAAACATCCTGGGTTTTGTTTGTTTGTCTTGATTATTTGCTTGTTTTAAGGTCTCTTAAACTTTACTGTCCCCTAAAGGAGAGCTTCTGGGCAACCACACTCCACACACAAACACAAACACACCCACACCCAAGGTGACTGGAATCAGAGAGAAAAAATGTATGATTTTTCCAGGAAGTCACAAAGTGTAGTTACGTATGGTAAACGGATTTATATTTCCTGCTTTTACCGTCCAGAGGCAAAAATATAAAAACTCAAGATTCATTTACCATGAAGCAGACTGTAAAGAAAGTTCCAGTGAAAACAATAGTGTTTTATAATTACAAAAGGGTAAAACATTTGCCAAAACAATGGAAGGGAAGATGTGATGGACATTGGTATTGTGTTTTCTTTTATCAGAAAAGAATTGTTGAGTTTGAAAGTACTGAAGGGTGATGTCGTCCAACCTCTCACTTATGTAGGAAATCTTTATTAATTCGTTTATTTTTATTTCATTAAATTTGAGATTAATGGAGACTCTTTTTTTTCACACTTAAGGCAAGAGACAAAAAGAATCATTAAGGGGAGGAGAGGGGGGGGAAATGCTGATTTAATTCTTTGCATTCAGGATACTATTTGGTATTATAGGGTATTTTAATTTTGTGTAGAAGGATATTTAAACAATGACAACACACCTATCCCCTCCCCCCAAAAAAAACCCCTATGATCAGTGGGGCTGGAATGTTTCTTGCAGTGGCTGAGTAAGTGGGTGTCCCATAGGAAACCCAAGAGTTCTGGTTTTGTTTTATTTTGCTCCTGGCCACCACACGCCACACCTTCCATCTAGAGCTGAAGAGCAGTGCCAGTTCTGGCAAACTATTGCTCCCCCCCTTTGAATTGCTCAGAGGTATGCCTTTCTCACAGTTCTGCACTCCAGAGATGTGGGTCCAGGCGATGGGCGGGCAAAGCCTTGCACGTCTGTGTAGATACATATGTTTGTGCTTTGCTTATAACCATTACGGCCGGCCGGTGTAACTTGGCAAACCCTGTGTTTATACTCCCAGGCATCACGTCATGCTTTGCATTAGCCCGACCAAGTTATAACTTCAAAGTTCTCAAGTTCTCGGTGGATCTCCTCCTCCTTGCCTCTAGATAAGGAGCCGTCATGGGTCTGAAACGGCTCCTTCCTTCCTTTATTTATATATTTATGCATTTATTTATTTTCCCTCCTCTTCCAATATGAATTTAAGGAACCACTTTCCATCTGGAGCCATGCAAGACTTTTTTTTTTCTTTTTCATTCACAATATTTACCTTGACTCTAATTTGAGTCGAAATGCCTGATATTTCTAGTCGTAATAACATGCCCTGGATGTAGACGCCAGAGGGGGAAAGGAAGAGGAAAGAACACCAGAAAGCTCTCACTGCTCCTTCCACAGAAGCCTTCCACGCCCAGTTCTGTTAAACAACTCCTGGCAGGCTAATGCATGGCAGACGGTGAGGGAGACCTTAATCTGATATCGGGAGCAGCTCAAAATCACCCAAGCAGTGGCTGAGTAAGTGGGTGTCCCATAGGAAACCCAAGAGTTCTGGTTTTGTTTTAGTTTGCTCCTGGCCACCACACGCCACACCTTCCATCTAGAGCTGAAGAGCAGTGCCAGTTCTGGCTCTTTGAACCACAGGGAACAAAGAGGGACAGACAATTTTAAAAAGTGTGACCCATGTATAGGAACCAAGCTCTGGGTTGGGTTGTCCTCTGCAAGTGTGAGCATCTCGCAGACTCTCAGAGTGAGGGGAAATCGCTCTTTTCTCATCACTGTGAGATCTCATGAGACATGATCTTGATCTTTTCTTTATTTTTGAGAAATCTCATGCAAAACTTTCTGTGAGTTCTTGGAACATTCCTAGCCATATTTTTACCTGGAAGAAATGTATTCTACAGAGGATTGTTACAGGTCCTGAACAGAATGGCATCTTTCCTGTGTGGGATTCACCAGAATAGGAATTAAGCAGTGTGGAATCGTGTCCTTGATGGAAAGAGCTTTTGCACTTGAGAGTTTAAAGATGGCTGCGGGTAATCGTTTTGTGCCTGGGGAGGGAAGGACCTTCTGCAGTGATCTAGCAGGGTTTAAAAGAAAAAGAGCTGCAGGGAACGGAGAGACAGAGGACAGCTGGCAAAGTCCCCTCCACAAAAACAGAGCCATCACAAGATTACAAAAAGAAGACTCATTCTGATCTTACACATGACCATAAAGAGGAACAAACAGCAACAGGCCAAAGCTGTAGTGCCTCACAAAAACCCTGACCTATGACCCCCGTGGCCCTCTCTTACATTTTTCTGACTGCAGTCCTATTGTGGTTGCATGCTTTTGAATGTGATATATTTGTTTCCCTTGGCTTCCAAACACGATACCCAGAGATCAGAAGAAAAAAACTATCAAGAGGCCATATCCGAATTCCTTCCCCCTTTTTAAGCTGCCCTCGCAGGCTGAACTGAGCTGCTCCAACCCTTTTGTTACCACAGCCAGCGGGAAAATATTTACGGTCTTAAAACAATACACTCCTCCTCACCCTGTGGTCTGCAAGGTCATCGCCTATTACTTTAATTGTCCAACGAGAGGTTTTGTGTTTGGGCGTTGCTGCTGGCTACTAGACCCTCTTAGAGGAAAATGCCTCTGTGATTTAACAACAATGAGAAAGTTTCTAATCATTTCTTCTGCTGTATCAAAAAGAGAGCTGAAGGAAAGCTTAAAGACAAAAATTTCATTCAAAAGGTGATGCCTACAACGGTGAATGCGAAACCATGCAGCTTACATAAAGAGCGCTGGGAATAAGCAGTTTGTGGGTTTGGAAGTCTTGAAATGTGAATGTTATCTCAAAATTAAAGTGCTTCCCCCCCCCTTTTTTTTTTTTTTAAATGGCTCATAGTGTTCCAAGTGGGATTTCACATCCTAAACCCAGATTTAATGCTGTGGAAAATCATAGCAACACAAAAACTGGAAAAGCGGCATTCTGCCAGTGCAACACGCAGGGCCCCGTCTCTACCCAGAGATGATCAGGCCCTCTGTGTTATGGCCTCCAACAGAGCAAACAGTACCTGGATGGTCAAGAGAGCAGCCCAGGCCACACACTACAGATGGAAGGGAAGGGGAGGCAGAGCCCCCTCCCCTGCCTCTAAGAAGGAAGGCTTCTCAGTCGGTCGGAGACTCACCCACCACCATCTCATTCAGATGACTACCTTTAGATATTTTAATTTCCTAGAAATGGGCACGAATTGGTGGTTTGACAGCTCATGCTGGTTTGTTTATCATCCGAACAGGAGTTTGGTGCTTCAAAACCCCACCTCCTCCGGTGGGGTTTTGAAGCCCCAGAGGCAGCGCCCAGAGGAGGTGGGGCAGGGAACCTGGGTCACTTCCTCCGAGTGGGTGTCTGCCAGGGGAGGCAGGGCTCTGAAACGCCGAACACCCATTTGGCTGCTAAACGAACCGGCAGTTAGTGCTCATCCGTATTTGGCAGTCTTATGCACTGCGTTGCTAACTGATTGCTTTTCCTAAAAGTCTTTTTAGTGGGATGC
This sequence comes from Intellagama lesueurii, assembly GCA_037013535.1. Classification (NCBI taxonomy): domain Eukaryota; kingdom Metazoa; phylum Chordata; class Lepidosauria; order Squamata; family Agamidae; genus Intellagama; species Intellagama lesueurii. The sequence goes on along the minus strand of JBAJHW010000010.1, from coordinate 27,953,204 downwards.
ATCTGGGCACTCGTGAAGGCTCTGGTCCGATGATGCTACTGATTGCATCCTCTCTGCTCCACAACTCAAGGAGATCGTAGACAGACTTGGGGAGGTTCAGAAGGGAGGTTTCGGTCTCATCTGCCTCTGGGCTGCCAGGCTGAGCTGATGCTTGCTAACAGAGAGGGGCTCAACACCCTCTCCTTGGGAGCTTATGTGCAATGAAGCACACATGGAAAGCGAGGAGGCTGGCTTTGCGGCCGGCTCTTCGGAGACCCACCTGAGCCATTCAGTCTGCTGTTTCACAGGCTGGAGAAGCTGTTTCTGAAACTTGGTGTTCCAGTTCAAGCTGCGTGGGAGGTCTGAGGTTTCTCCATGGCTCTCCGATGGCCACAACCTCTGTATTAACACCTCTCTTCCTCCAGAAATACCTCTCAGGTCAGCGCGCCTACGCACATGTTCCAGTAGACCCCAGTGCGCCTCTTGTCTCTCTTGCTCAGGGCTTCCCATGGTGCTGCATATGATGGGCACCATTTTCACCACTATGGACCAGAGAATGTGTGTGTGTTCTGATTTTTTTATATTGTTATATTAATTGAGATATTATTTAATGTTCTATTGCTGTTTATTTTGTTGTGAACCGCCCAGAGTGGCCTTAGTAGCCAGATCAGTGATGATGATGATGATGATGGAACTGGCTGACACTTGCTAGATGCCTGCCTCATGGAGATGGAAAATATGTATTTTTGTCTTTCTGTCTTTTTCCTCCCCTTTAGCACATGGTGCTAAATTTTCTGCTTGGAAAAATCTGCATTATTTGGAGAGGTTTTTCAATGCCCGGTGGAGCCACCATCTCCCCAACACAAGATTTACTGACTCTTATTTATTCACTTATTGACTCATTCATGGTTTTTTTTCCTTTTGAGGGAAGGATCAAGGTATTGGGGGCCCCTAAGAGCCCCTTCTCGGTCCCGTGAGTCCCAGCCTTGGGCCAATGAGGTGCTTTGTAGCTTTCAGTTTATTTTCAGGACATCTGTGAATATCTGGAACACAGGTGCCCTTTGGGAAGGGTGAGAATCCTGCTTCGTGGGGGCAAATGAGAAGCTGTCACAAGAACCGGCAATCTACTCTTGGCCTTGCAATCCACAGATGGGGGGGGGGTCACAGGATGAAAAGAGGGACCCTCGTGTGCTGCCCACAGAAAGAGGAACCAATGTGGAAGGATGTGGATGGAGGTCTCCAGCAAGGAGGATGTCCTCCTCCTAGGCAGGGAAGTCTCATCAGTGGGGGAGACCCAGGAATGGTTGGACTCAAAGGGTTTGGAGTCAAAAACCACACCATCGGCAGAGACATCAAGCAAAGGAAATCTGACCTCCGTGTTTGAGAATAGAGCCAGGGCAGAGAATCCCAACCCCCACCCCCACCCCCATAGGCATGTTTGCCTTTCCAGTGTTGCTGATAATGGGAAGGGGGTGCTGACCCTTTATGTCTTGCATAAGAGCAAAAAATTGGCCAGAAGTTGGCAGACTATTAGGGACGTGGTGGCGCTGCAGGTTAAACTCCAAAGCCTCTGGGCTGCAAGGTCGAAAGACCAGCAGTTCGAATCCACGTGACAGAGTGAGCTCCCGTCACTTGTTCCCAGCTCCTGCCAACCTAGCCGTTCGAAAGCATGTAAAAATGCAAGTAGATAAATAGGTACCACCATGGTGGGAAGGTAACGGTGTTCCATGTCTAATCGCGCTGGCCACGTGACCACAGAAACTGTCTACGGACAAACGCTGGCTCTACGGCTTGGAAACGGGGATGAGCACTGCCCCCTAGAGCCGGACACGACTGGACAATTGTCAAGGGGAACCTTTACCTTTACTTTGGCAGACTATATATATATATTTTCAATGGATGTCTGGATGTATTGAGATACCCTTCTTTGGCACAGATGAATTGGTAACCATTTGTTACCACAAAATATGCTGAAATAAACCTTGGCTCATGGTGTTCCTTCAACCCAGTATGGGAGGAGGTGGAATAACCTTGTTTTTGAGTCACCACATACAGGTCTGTTTGTTACCTTGTGAAGGGAATTAGCCGAAAAACAGCTTGGGGCTGCGCAGTAGCAAACCAGGAAGAGCAACCAAGGACCAGGAATTCCAGCAAATAAGATAGGAAGCCCACAAGCATCCCTCCACATTCTGAGCCATAAAAATATGATTACCCTTTGGGTCACTTAATCATTTGTTGTCCTTCCAGGACATCCCGAATCTGTTCCCTAAAGGTAGGGCTGGCCCCTCCTAGCCAGATTGGGGGTCGAGTGGAGTCAACCCCGTCCCCAGCTTGGCCTTAACCAATAACAAACTTGGGGATTTGATCTCCCAGCAGCACCCAGATCAAACGAAAAGCAAGGTTTTTTGATGATAAGCATGTTTCCAATATTGTAGCGGGTGTGTTTGTAAATAAGCCATGCCTGGGAAGTTACTTCCTCCTGTAGCTTTTCTCCTCTGAAAGTCAATAATCTATTTTAAAATGGATCTCATTTTCCTTTTTAGAAAATCTATTTGCTGGAAATGCACGTTGTATTTGGCAAATGCAAGACAGCAGGAAGCTGAAGGAATTGAAAGGAAGTGAAGGACAGATGTGGATGTGTTTCTTCCTGAAGGAAGCAAAACTGACAAATGGCACGTCTAGGAGTGTAACCTTTTGCCTAACGGCGTCTGAGGATCCCTGGATTCTTGTCCTTGGGAAGAGGCAGAGGGAGAAGCCCCAGCCAGGAACGGGGTGCGAGCAAGGTGGCTGAGGCAGCCCTACAGGCCAGGAGAACCCCTGCTTTGCTGAAGCGGGTGATTCATGTTCATTTTATAAGGTAGATTTGTTTGCTGTTCTCATCTCGGATTGCTGCCTCCCTTGAGGTCTCTGTGGCTCGGGGGCCTCTGTCTGTCCCAAACCCGCTTCCCGGCTGACGCTCCTCCAACAATGACCGAGACAGGATGAACATCTCCAGGGCCAGCCTCTTGGCTTTGCAGCATGAAGGAAAAGCTAAACGTTGCTCCTTTAAAAAAACCCTTTTATTGCATTTTCTTTCCGTGATAACATTCTTTACTATCGTGAGTTCATCTTTCAAGAGGAATGCGAGAAGGCCTGTGCCAGCCTGGAGGGGAACTGGGGAAAGCCTCTACCTGAGCTCACAGCAACCAGACGGCATGTGCTACCCCTTTGGCTGCTTTGGAGCTGGAAGGGAGAGGCCAAGAAAACTTCCTCACTAGTTCAAGGGAAGAAGGGGAGGTGGAGGCTGCAGCGACCAGGGAATCAGATCTGGGATGGGAAAGAAGTTTGTGCAACCTCCTCACAGGCCAGAAGGCCTCAGAAAAAGTTTTGTGTGAGATTAGAGAACTTGCCTTGGAGTCTCTCTGCATTTCCAGGTAACCCTTGAATTCCAACTAAAATAAAACGTTGAGGCAGAGATGGTGTTTCTTTCTGGGATGGAGCCTGTAGGGAATGTGAAGGAAGCAAAACAAGATAGCAAATTTTACTGGGGTGTTGTGGCTTTCTAAGCACAAGTTTTAGGTTGTTATTTCATTCCATGGGGAAGCATTCCAACAGATGTCTCAGGAAGGTCAGCAGCACCACAAGCAATGCCTGGTGGCTTGAACTGGCTCCGTATCTGAGGGAGCGGGATGGACATTGTTCTGAGTCGACTGTGTGATGTCAAGACCAAAAAATGTTAATGCAGTTGGAAGCTGCTTCAGGAGGAGAGTCTAGAGTCCAGCCAAGTAATAGGAGCACTCCATTTTGCTTGGGCCAGGCCTCTAAGTACTGGAGAAGCCTGCCCTGTACTGGGCACTACGGTTTACAAAAGGTATCTACATGGTGGAATGCCTCCAAGTGAAGTGGAAAAGCTATGGGAGAGGGCATGTCTCGCCTGAGCAAGAGAAGACTGAAAGATGATCATAGAGAGCCATCTTCAAACAAGGAAGCTGGAGAGAGCGCCTTTTCTTCTTCTCCAGAGGACAGGGGCCGGACCAATGGAATCCCTTGACAAGAAAGGAGATGGTGACTAAACATGGGAAAGAGTTTCCTGACAGTCAGAGCTGCTGAACAGTGGAACGGATTGCCTCAGAAGAGAGTGGGCCCCTCTTTCATTGGAGGCTGACTTCTGCCGTGAGTGCCTTCACCTGGCATTTTTGCACTGGCTGGGTTTCAGACGAGATAACTTTTTTAGTCTGCTCTACAACGGTGTGGTTCTTGTTTGATGCCACAGGCCCTGGAACCCAGGAATGGGGAAAAGCAGAATGAAGCAACAGGGTTGGGGAAGAGGGATGTTGACCAGGGCATTGAAAAGGGTCAGGATTCAAGCAGCAAAATCATTCCATTTGCTTCCCAAAGATATAAGAAGATCATCTGAATTCCTGGCACAAGCCGGTGTTTCTGTTCTTAACTCTTGTTTCAATACCAAAGTGTGGCAAGTTCACAGGTTTAGGCGAAGAGCTTCTGGACTCCCCCATGCTGTCAACGGGAAATACAACTCCATTTCTGTCTTCTTATGGAAGTTCTCACAGGGCACGGAGGGGGGTCTGTTTGGTTCCTTCATGACAGAACTGTTCTCTCAAGCATCTGTAACATGGGGCAAAAGGAAACGCCCCCAGCAGGGAGAGTTTTCAGAGGGGCATCGCTGAATGTCAGTGATTGGCCCCAATTCTCCTCCTCCATCTCTTTCTCATTCTCTCTCTCTCTCTCTCTCTGGCTAAACTGGTGGGGATTTCGACCTCTTATTTATGTTTGGCCCAAGCCATCCATGTGGGTCCTTTGAGGACAAACCTGCTGTTTGCTGCATCTGCTGGGAACTGATAAGACAGAAATCTGATAAGCTGCAAATGTTTCTCCTGTTGGTTGGCAGAAAACTAGGGGTGTGTGTGTGTGTGTGTTTGTTAATCTGTGGATTTGATTTGGAGATCCATTCCTTGCTTTGGACCCAGCTGCCATGGCATCATCACAAATGGGGTTGCGCTCTCGCCCAATGTCAACAGCCTGCAAAGCCAGCTGGTTCTAGGGGAACCACGGAGAACCTCCGCCTTCAAACTCTGGTGTTTTATTTCCAAGCTGTTGATTCTTTCACAAAGTTAAACACATATTTTAAAACCAAACCACAATCCCAGCTAGTCCTTCCATTTGGAAGAAGTGAGTGCAGGGTTGTTTGGTGGTTTTTTTTTTGGAAGAGATAACAATGTGGCCTTTGTTTCCTTCTCCCATTTCCTCCCACCCTCCTCCTCCTCCTCCGCCGCCATTCCATCTTTCCCAGCTCCTAAGCTGTTGCATGACAGGGTTGATCCCACAAAGAGTCTGGGCTAGGGAGTGGAGCCTCCAGGTTGTGGGCATCCAAAGGGGAGGAGACGCCTCCTTGCCTAAATAGGAGGCAGAGATGAAACCCTGAGAAATCTTTCCGTGTTGGTTTCATGGGCCGCAGTAAGACTGTTATGAGGTCTCTTGGGTTGTTTTCTTCGTTTGGATTCTTGGTGTGTGTGTGTGAGAGAGAGAGAGAGACAGAGAGAAGGAGGGTGGGAAAGAACTAGGAGCCAGAGGAAAGAACACAATTTCATGCAGCAGAACCAAAGAATAACCCTGTTAGACACTGAGGATGCACCTAGGAAGCTCTCCTTCCACTGCTTTTCTCTGTTTTGATCTCCTACGAAATGGTCTCTATCTTTTGCAATATACATCAAAGCCGAGTAATTTAAACTTTGGATTTCGGAAAGCCCTAAGTTACCAGAAACCCCCCTTTTCATCCCCAGGAGTGTAGTGTGTGTTTAAGCAGGCAGAGAACAGCAGAGCGCCTGCTTTTTTGAACCTCGACATCACTCCCGGCATTTGACACCCAGCTGTGCCGTTCCTCTAAAATGAAGTTGGAGGTTGATCAGCACCCAGTTTTCCTGGAGGTCCAGTATTAGAAGACATTGAATGACTGTGTTTAGCCTAGTGCCTCGGTTTCTCCCCTGTAAAATTATCAAAGGCACCAACACTGCCTTCCTTTTTCTTTTACATTGTTCAGGGGGGAAGGAGAGGCCCCAGCATCCTTTAAGTGTTGACCTAGCCTAGAACGCTCATCAAGGCTCCTCCGAGCTTTCCTAAAGCAGAACCATGTTTTTGTCGAGCTTTGTTATGAGAAAGAAACTAACCCTGAGGTTTGGGTCAAAACCGAGATGCTTTCGGTCTCTTGTCTTCCCTGATCTCTGCTTAAGTAAAGGCACACAGATGGGGGCCTGAGGACCCTTTTGCTCTTTTGGAAGTACTCTCATCATGTCACAAATTCATCTTTGAATTTTGCATCTGTGCGTCTCCGTTGGGACACCCGGTGTGCTGTAGTGGGCAGGGGGATGGGCTAGGACTCAAAAGGCTTGGGTTCAAATCATGGCTCAGCCATGGCAATTCACTGGGGGGGGGGGTGTGTGGACATGATAAATTATCCCTGAAATTTCCCCCTTACCTTGAAAGGCCTGTTAGGCTCTCTAAAACTCAGTTCTAACTGGACAGCGAGTAGCCTATCAGGCAAAACCCAAGGAAAAGTTTCAAAAGACAAAAGCATTGGGGCACCTTGGCGACGGTTATATTTTAATGTAAGCTTTTGTGGACCTTCTTTGCCACGTGCCGTTTTCTGTTAATCTGGCCCCTCTTCTCTCCTCCTTTTGGGTGGCTAGGAAGGGCGCCGTGCTCGCCAACGTCCTCTGCCACGTCCTCCACCCCACCCCAGGCTCCCAGTTCCCGGCTGGAGGAGAGAAAGGGCTGAAGGGGGAGACCCCAAGAAAAGCAGGGGTGCCCCCCCCGGACGCCTCCCCGCCTCTTTCCTCCACCCTCCGCCTACTTTCTGTGCAGCATCTGCTTGGTATTTCCGCCCAGCTTTGCAGAGTGACGTGTCGTTCCTCAAGGACGGGCATGGGAGGAGGCCGTTCTCTTTGTTTCCAGGTTGGCTCCTCCATCATCCTGACAAAAAGTCAGGCCTTCGTGTCTACCTCACCAGCTCTGCCTCTTTGGGGATCAGGCCACAGCCGTGGCAGCTCTCAGTGATAAACTGCCCTCTCTAGTTCTCCCCCCATAACAAATGAACTGTGTGCCGTTGTGCGTGGGCAGGGGGGGGGGCAGGCAGGGTCTTGGAGGCTGCCATCCTGGCTCCTATCCATCATGCCTCCTGGATGTGCCCCCCCCCACCCCCCCCCACCCTCCGGCTTGCTCTTAACCGGTCTCACCTTGGGAGGATTAGCACACCAGGGGCAGGAAGGGGAGGGAAGCATGGCATTGGGCGGAGAGTGGAGGAGGATGGAAAGACCCCGTGAGTGGCGGGACCCCTTTGAGCATCCTGGGGGGTAAGATTAAAGGCTGATGGAGGGAGTGTTGGCTGAATGGCCGCTCCGGAGGGAAAGGCCAGCAGAGTTCATATTTGGGTGCCAAGAGCTCTCTCACCGGGGCCTCCTTCTGTTGGCCACAAATTTGGGCCTCTGGAAATGAATCACACCCGTGACCGCCCCCCCCCCCCCGGAGAGAGTCGATAAAAAAAGCAGAAGATGGACACATTCTATGTATAATATTATTAGCAATGGCCTTTAAGCTCTGTGGAGGAAGGAAGGGCTGAAGGCGAGGCTTGGCTCCAGGCAGAGGTGTGCCCAGGGCTGGAGGAGAAGTTTCCCTGGGCTGGATACGACCTGGGCAAACGTCTCACTGGGTAGGGACCTGCCTGACCTCCCCGGGTTTGCTTCACAGAGCAGGCAAAATGTAAAGGGGAGGCAGAAGGCAAAGGCAGCAGCCGGAAAGAAGGCCAACCCCCTCTCCTTCTTTTTTTCCCTGATGGAAGAGATGAGCCAGGAGTTACATGGCAAGCTGGAAGGAGTGAACCTGACAGATCTTTCTCTCTCCTCACTAGAAAGAGTTGATCCGCACAGTATTTGTAGGAGACGTACCCATGCCTCTAAGCTATCGCAGACCCCATAAAAAGGCTTCCGCTCCCACCCCTTCCAAATATCTCAGTGTTTAGTTTAAAGCGTGGTGTAAATAGAAAGAAAAAAAGGCAGGCAAGAAGCAGAAAACATTAATAAGAAAGACTTCCTTTTGCAAATGCCAGCTGTAGACACAAAAGACAGCCTTTGAATGTTCCATGATTGACCAGCTTTCACATGTTGCTGAAAAATGTGGCTGGTATTTAAAAAAGAAGCTGCGCTTCCTCTGGGAACTTTCCCTTCCGTGAGTTGCCTGTAAGCGTTCAGAACATTTCTGCGCCCCCTTTCCAATTGCTGACACGTTAACTTGGCAACAGGCTGAATTAGAGACTTCACGCTGCCTTCCTTTTAACATTCAAGGGAGGGGACGGTCAAAGAAATGACTCTACAGGCTGAGAAAAATCTCCTACTGTCTGCCTCCATCCCAGCTCCTCACAGATTCTTCCCCAACCGGGCTCATGAATCTGTGAACACATCACTGTGTTCACAACTTGGAACCTGATTTCCGTACCTGCCGTTGGGCCAAAGCTCCTACGCAGGAGCGAAAACCAAGCTGTATTTGCATCCACCCTCATCAACAGGATGGAAAAAAAAAATGAATGACAACCGAGGAGCTGGATCCTGGCTCAACGGCTGCTGCTGGTGCTAAGTGAAGCCGAGTTGATCTTGGGCTGGCCTTCTGTTGCTCTGGAGAAGACAGAGGGAGCGCTTTCATGTTGATCACAGGAACCCAAACCTCTTGGCTGAAATCAACCCTGCAGAGAGCAGACCTGGGCAGCTAGAAAGGGCAGGCTTTTGCAGCTGTTTTTCTGGCCCTGACTATTCCCGACACAAACCCATTAGAAGCTGGAATAAAATACTTGGCTCCCTGATAAACAATCAATAATCCCAATGGAGCTGTTTTGCTCACTTCAAAATAGAGGCAAGGGTTTAGGAAACTGGAGTTGGTACCAGGGAAGACAATCGAGAGAGCCCTCTCAAATCAGGCCCATTCATCTGCTTAGAAGGGGTCGCTCTTTTCCCCCCCTACTGAGATTATCCTTGCCACAAGCCATGTGGTTTGTGAGACAGACACACTGGGTGAAAAACTGCCTTCCTCTGCTTTTTTTCGAGGAAAGCTTGGGTCCCAACCTGTTTCTTTTTAGGGCAGAGGCTAAAATCAGTTTACTGTACACATTATACTCACACTTTTGGAAAAGAACACATCTAGTAGCATTCACTCAGACCTCTGAAAACAGACATTGTAGGCAGCTCATGATTAGAACTGAAAGCACATTCAGGCTGGACAGATGTGGTTTAGGGACAACCTAGGTAAATCAATTAATTCATCATTAAAAGCAGAGCTTGCTTTAAAGGGTGTGTGGGCGTCTGTTTATTATAGCAGGAAATTGCCTTAATCTGCTCTTAGCAAATTAGACTGCTACTGTTTTATATGTGGTCAGACAGGAGAAAGCAAGGCCTTATTCACATAATCTCAGGGACATGGCTCTGGAACCCATGTGAGCCTGGAGGGATCGGGTCGTAAGAGAAGGGAATGTGCATTGCCAGAAAAGCATTCATGTTTAAGGAATCAGACGTCAGGTAAATCCTGACCTGAAACACTAAAGAACCATCACAAAACGGGACCAGCTGATTTGCAAATCACAAGGTAAGGAAATGTTCCTGTTGTGCCCTCAGGGAAGCTTCAGAAAGATGTATCTTCCCCCCCCCCCGGCCCAGTGTCAGAAGAATGGCAACCAAACCCAAATTCTGCTATCCTAGGTGAGGGTGGGGCCACCGTGGGCCTGGGGAAGGGACCTCTGGGCCCGTTACATGGGTAGGAAGGGACACAGGTTGGCCAAAAAAGGAAAGCACTGCCCGATCCCACTGAGTCAAAAGCGAATCCCTGCGTGGGCAGAGGAACAACGGGTGGCCCAGGGGCCTGTGATTTGTGACAAAGTGTTAGGCAGGATCAGGAGGACCAAAGTAGGCTTGGGCAGAAGGCAGTTAAGAACGGCACACTTTTACGGGATCTGGCTTGGCACTGTTTAAAGTCTAAAAAAGGAAGGTGTGGGGACCCAGGGATGGCATGCATGTTTGTACACTAAGAACTTATCCTGTTTTCTCCCCCTGTAACTTGATTTGCTCAGTGGAAAGGGGGACAAATGAGTTGCATGTGTCTGGGGCACTTTTTCTTTTTCCTTGGATAAGAAGAGTGTAGAGGAAGGCTCAGGAAGCTTCAGAGGGTGGCACTGGGCAACTATTGACCTCAATCCTGGAGAGAGAGAGAGAGAGAGAGAGAAAGAGGGAGGGAGGGACAGAAGGAGGGGACAGAATTGCCCTCTGCTGAAACCTTTGCCGCATAGTGCAGAGTTTCAAAAGCACAAGCAATAAAATTATTTTTGGAAAGATTTTGGCAGAGACGATCCTGTTTAGTTTATAGAGTAACCACCAATTGCCTTCAGGTTGATGAATGAATGACTGCACAGAGCTCCAGCTGGTTTTTCCAGCCCAGATGTGACCCAAACCTCTGGGTGTTTGAGGCTGGATGGTGAGAGATGAGAACTCTGCTTTGTAACATGCATAAAAGGACGGGGCGCAGGGAGCACTGGCTGGGGTGGGGGGGGGGAGAGGGAAGAGGAGGAGGATGGCTATGAAAAAACAAGCCAGGTTTGCTCCTTCAGCTCTAAGCTAGCTGAAAAAATTGCTAGCAGCTGCACCTGTAAATGTAATTAGGAGAAGAAATGGGGCAACGAAAAGTTTGGAGAACTGCTTAGTTGCAGGTGGACAAAGTGAAAGGAAGGACTTCGCATATTCCTACCATTACAAAACCAAACCACAGGTTGTGTTGCTGGAATAAGTTACATGACGCTCTTTGTTGGCCTCCATGGGGCCTACCTGAATGAGCAAATGTATGGAGATCTCATGCTGAGACTGGATCTCTCCTTTATGGCCTGCGTTGGCAGAGAGCAGAGGTGGTTAACATCTCTGTTCCAGCAGGGGAGGCTGGTACTCTGAAGTCTATCAATATGTCTTCACATGCAGCCCATCCTCTTCAAGGCTGCATGGTCATGGGGAACCAATGGCTGCTCCTGACAACACATCATGGCATGTAAGCTTCCAAAGAGAGGTGTGAAATCTCTCCTTGTCGTGCCCAAGGATTCCAGATGTGGTCTGCTCTTGGAACCAGCAGGAAGTATGCCTAGTCGAGATGACACCCTGGAGTCAGGGAGAGTGGATGCCCCTAAGCTGGCTAGATCCAAAGTCCTTCAACCAGAAGGCAATGTGCCCATAGGAACCTGGGCATTTCTTGAGCCTTGCTCAGGACCGAGATGGGCCGTCCTCTTCCACAAGTTCCATAATCCCAGAAGCCATCAAGTCAACAGGAGAAGTGGGCCTGGCATGAGCTCTTGGAGAGGAAATGATAAGCCAGGCATCAGGCTCAGGAGCCGGGCCTTTGAGGCTTCTTAACTTGGTGGAAAGAGGAGGAGCCCCGGAGGAGTCACCCTGGTCTAGCTGTATGAAAGGCCTCACTCCGTTCAGCAACATCCGGCCTCGCTGGGAACTGTCCATGGTGCTGCACCTTTGGGCTGCCCCTGGAGATCTCAGGAACTGCCTGAGCAGGACACCACAACTGCCCAGCGCCCCTCCCTCCCTCCCTTCCTTCCTTCCTTCTGAAGTGAAATCTCATTTTCCCAACAAGGACGTGTGTGTGTGTGTGTGTGTGTGTGTGTGTGTGTAGTCAGTGAGTTGTCATTCTTTTTAATTCAAGGCATTGACCATAAAAACACAGTTGCTTCCTCGGAAAATGCAGAGAGAGAAAACCCCGCCTGCATCTCCTGTCCTTATCCCTCAGCGTGGTGTTTGGATGGGGAGTGCCAGGCAGCCCGACATCAAAGTGCCAGGGGTGCAGCCACTAGAGGTGATGATGAATAATGGAGCAGGAACATGAAAAACCTCCGCACAGCCAAGAGGTTAGCAAATCTATACCATGCTATCCTGAGAGAAGCAGAGAGTTCTTGGAAGCTGGAGGCTGTGGCTAGTTCAGTGCCTGGAGGCAGCCTAAGGGAAGCAGCAAATGGAGAAAAGCCACCGTGAAAAATACTAATTCTAAAAATAATGTTTCTGTATTCTTGCCACTGAAGAAAGGCAGAGTTGGCAAAGACGGAGTTACAGAAGGCAGCTTTCTTCTCTCCTGAGTCCCAAAGCTTTGTGACCTGATCTTCACCGTAGATTCACACAAACAGTTCCCTTGCCTTCCACTTGGACACTTCCACTGCAAGCCAAGTCAAGTTGATGATCTGAGGAATTCATTACAAATTATGTGAACAGTCCTGTTTGTTTGTTTGTTTGTTTGTTTATTTACTTACGATAAATGTATCAAAAAAAGAAAGAAATAAATCCAAAAAGCATAGAGTCGTGGAAAGAAAGCTCTGTAGACTCTCTACCCAGTCACCTTGTCTTCATAGGTATGGGATTCATCTGTTTCTAATTTAGACACTTTTTACTCGTTCTTTTTAACTAGTTATTTCTGAGATAATCAAGCAGGTGAGCTCTGTTCCCATCCTGAAAGAACACCGATGGACATCTGAGATGCATCAATGAGAGTGATGGGGGATAAGGGAACGGTGCAGAACCTCTGACATCGCATGGCAAGCAAGAAAGGAGCCCCTTCCCTTTAAATGGGACCTGGGGGAGGGAGACCAGGTGAACTCTATGGATCTGTGCCATGGGCAGGTGGGTGCTTGTCCCATCTTCAGTTCGGGGCCAACGTGGCATCATCCCCACTGCCAAGCCAGCACTTCTCGTGGCATTTCTCTCAGATGCAAAATGTCCATCTGCCTCGGCCATTTTCTTTTCCGATCAGAGGAAACCTTCTGTACAGGATGAGCAAGGCTGGTGAACATGGATGCCAAATGTATTGTGGCCTCCCAAAATGGCCACGGAGTGGTGGGTGGAAATGCCCAAATACGAACTCAGTGGTTTAGGTGTCAGGCTACGGAGCCAGAAGTTGGGAGTTCGATTCTGGGCCCCAGGCAGCCTAGCCCTGCTTTGAAGACTGGCGGCACGAAGCGGCACCTTTCTCTGCTCCTGTACGACTGCCTTGTAAATAAACCAATATTTCAAAAACAGAGAAGACCCCACTTTTCTCCCTTACACAGGAAATAACTCTAGCTCCAGAACCTCTTCCGCTCTACCAAAGGTTTCGTCTACTGGTTGCGCTATGAATAGAGCAGCATGCCTGTCCTCCACCCCACCTTCTCCGTGGGTCTTCGCATCCCCCCCTCTGACTAGTCTCCATGGAAGAGGACCCTGCAGGACTGGACAGGGCAAGTTCCTTTCCACCTGTGCGAGGAGAGCCGGGAGGAAACAGAAGCTGGTTGGAGGCGAGCAGGCCAGTGTCGAGCTTAAGCTAATGGAGTTTTATGGCAAAGATGTCATCCACAAAATGCCTAATTATTCCTCTGGAGATTCTTCCCTTTGGCAAGCTGGAAAATCAGTAGATTTCCTTGGTGTTACTGGGAGCAGCAATTTTCAATGAATAGGCAGCAAATCACTGAGCGGCCGCCCTGACAATATAGCAACTCCTAAGCATTGGCTTACATAGCAATTTCCATGCAACATTGAGGTTATTACATAGCAAGTGCCATGTCATTTCAGGCTAAATGCATTATTATCACTTCTGCTTGACAAATCTACCTGGCCGAGTCAGGCTACGGAATGAGATTTCCTTGATTTGTTTGCTAGCGAAGCAGCTTGAGGGGATTGTATTTGCTTGCACTTCCAGCTCTGCTAGCAGCATCGCTGGGCACTCAGGATCAATTAGTCCAATTAATCACATTGTCTTTTAAACCATTGCTAATGATGCTCCCTGTAAGGTATGAAGGCTCCAATTTCAGTCCAAGGTCCCACCCTTTGTGAACAGAAACCCTCAGGTGGATGGGCCGCCATTTCTGCACTCCAAAATTTTTGCACAGATGGACAGTGGTGGATATATTTAAAAAAAATATGTGCACATTTGAATGCATCCAAAGGAGGGCAGCCCAACTGGAAAAGTGTCTGGGAAACCAAGCCCTGACGCTCAGTCTGGAGAACGGAAGGCAGAGGCGACATGAGAGCCATCCTGAAACCTCTGCAGGGTCACCCCTGGGAAATGGAGCCAGCTTGTGTCCTGCTTCTCCAGAGAGGAGGACCAAAGGCTTTTCACCTTCCAGAGCCAGGTGGTGCCCTCAAACCTGCCCTCTCCTAGAGAATTTGAGGGAGTTCAAAGCAGGTCCGGGAGCTGGTTCAGGGGGTTGTGTGTGCTTCTGAAATGAAGAGCGCTGGCTTTGCAGGAGACGATCCAGGCTGTGAGGATCTGAGTTACGGAGATCCCACTCTGTAGGTTCCAGGATCAGGGGCCCCGGAGCTGTTGGGATCAGGTCCAGGCAGGATGCTGGCAGGAGCAGTTTCCCAGCACCTCGGCCTGTGGTGCCCCTGATAGCATGGATCGGGTGATCCGTTCCTCCTTTGAGCCCAGGCTGCATGGAGAGTACCGGGGGGTGGGGTGGGGGTGGTCCAACAGGGTCCATCTCCAATATGTTGGTTGCAGTGGGACTCACCACAGGAACACAACAGAAGGGTGAGAGTGTCCCTTTGGCGCCACTAATGATTCCAATGGCCTGAGGACAAAAACTCTTGAGCAGCTCTGATCTCAGGGAGATCTCAGGGCGGTATCCCCCTGGAATCAAAAGCACTCCAGTGATATCAATATCCATTCCAAAGGCTTAATTCCTTTCCTTCCTGCACTTCTCACTGCATATTCAAAATCCCTTTTTTGCAGACATTTTATGGAGAAATGCATCCCCTTTCTCTTCCGTTGTCCTTCCATTAATGCTGTAGTAACACCAATGTCATGTAATTATTCTGTGGGTAATTATCCGCTATGCAGTTTTTTTTTAAAAAAAATCTTCTCTAGGAGAAAGGCACAGTATCAGGAGATCAGCAGCAGCCTCTTGACATGATGATAATTATCCCCCTGCAGCTTTAAAGATAATTGTAATCTAGGAGGACATGCAATTTCCCCGAGTCTTTCGATGGAAGGGAAAGCGGAGCTGGCACCACCAAAGAGTGCTTCTGCCTGCCTGCCTAGCTGAGGAAATGCTCATGAGCTCAGGCTGGAAGGCAGAGACTAAGGACAGGAATCAGGTGACCTGTTAACAGAGAGCCTGCGTTGAAAGCAGGACAGTATCAGAGAGACAGGGTTGAGGCGGACTTTCGGGTCCAAGAGATAAAACTTCAAAGGCGTCCTGTGCCAAAGTCCTGCCAACCACTGCAAGACAAGAAAGCCAATTGGCAAACCTAGGTCAGGGTCCATTCCTTTCCTAAGGCAGGGGGCAGATGGAGGGGGGCAACCTTAAAAGGAATGGCACAGTAGGGTGAAGCAGCCTCTTCCTTCCCCACCCTTCGTTCCCATGCACTTGGTGCTTTTTGGTGAGACTCAGGATGGACATCTTTTCCGTGCCAAAGGGCCTCAGGGTAGCCAGTGCTGTATACAGCTGTTAAACCTCCCCTAGGCTTGCCGGCATTTTGAATTGTGGTGCTGGAGGAGACTCTTGAGAGTCCCCTGGACTGCAAAGAGAACAAACGTATCCATTCTGAAGGAAATCAACCCTGAGTGTTCACTGGAAGGACAGATCCTGAAGCTGAGGCTCCAATACTTTGGCCATCTCGTGAGAAGAGAAGACTCCCTGGAAAAGACTCTGATGTTGGGAAAGTGTGAAGGCATGAGGAGAAGGGGACGACAGAGGACAAGGTGGTTGGACGGTGTCATCGAAGCGACCAACATGAATTTGACCCAACTTCGGGAGGCAGTGGAAGACAGGAGGGCCTGGCGTGCTCTGGTCCATGGGGTCACGAAGAGTCGGACACGACTTAACGACTAAACAACAACAAAATGCTTGCTGGCACATCAGTACAAGAAGCATTTCTGTTCGTCGTGTCATTCTTAGAGGCGCCGGAGCTGTGCCAGAGGAAAACAGTGGTCAGCCTCTGAGGACTACAATACATTGGGAGGCCGTTAAAGGGGAGGGTTCCTGGTACAGTTTACTGAAAAGTGACAGCAGAGGCCTGGCTAGAAAAACAGACTGTTCAGCAGAGGATAATCTTGCATTTCGTTCACACCAGAGTCTGGAAACATGAGTTTTCTCCTAACAGCAGTCCAGAAAAGTAAGATTTCCTAGCTCTGGTTCACCCAGAGCAGAGGCTGCACCTGTGGATTTCTCCAATGGCTCCCTGTAGATCAGAGTCCTGGGCCCCCACTTGCATGGAAATTGGTAGGGCCGATGCCCCCCAGGGAATGGGGATAGCAGAGTGCCCCAGATGTTCCAGGCACCTTTCTTGTAAGCAGAAGGAGACAGGCAGCCGAAGCCTAGCTGAGCCTCCAACGGGAATCAGGGGAGAAAGAGAGCCGGCCTCTAAAGAAAAGCCAAGCTGAAATCACAGGAAGGTGCAGATGGAGTTTGCCCAAGAAGCCACCAAGAGAATTGTCTCCCAGCACCCAAAATGGATGCTCCCTCCTCTGTTATTTTTCAGTGACAGAGACTCGGTCTCCTGGTTGAGCACTAAGAGGTAGTAGGAACCCAACTGTCCGCTTTAAAGGAACAAAAATTACTACTGCCGATTAGCCATTCATTAGCATGCTATCAGCAGCATGAGAGCCGGCCCTTATCTGATGCAGCTTGAAGGTGTGTGTGTGTGTGTGTTATCTGATGTTGTCTGTGGAGGCGGATCAGGTGCCCTTGCGGCTGCCCATTGACTCTTCCCCAGTTCCCTGGCAGCATCCCAGCAACATAAGGACTGGAACGTCTTTGCCGCAGCCCGAGGGAGCTGGGCTTATTTGCGAAGCTGCTGTCCCTGGAGTCTGGACCCATCATCTCCTTGCCCCTCTGCTCCTCGGTCCAAGGTCGGGGGTCCTGGCTCTTCTGCCTCCAGCAAGGAGAGGGGACCCTGGCCGACTGTGGCAGAGGGTGGCAGCGGGTGCTCCCCATCAAAGAGCTGCAAGACCTCATTAGGCAAGCCTGACATTTAGCAGCCCCTTCTCTCCCTGCCATTATTCTCTGTGTGTTTCCTCGTTCGCTGGCAATAAGCACGACATTAGAGATGATAAACGACCATTATTGGCTGTTGATGGCAGAAATTAGGAAATGCTCATTATTAGCCTTGTCTCATCGCTGAGGGTGTGTGCTCTCCTTCCCTGCTGCTGGCCCCAGTTGAAAGAACCAGAGCACACCGTCTGTGAGGGGAGCTGCACGACCCCCCGGGGGGAAAAAAAGGGGAGGTGGGCGGGCGAGCGAGCGAAGGGGCCGGGCACCTGTGGCATTAGCAGGGTGGAGCCTTCTGGGGAGCGAGCATCTCCTTCCTTAGTAAGCCTGACGGAGGAAGCGTGCCTGGGGCCTTGTTTGATCAACGCTCTGCACCTGCAGCCCCCCCCCCCTCTCTCACTCTGCTTCTCTCTGGGTCTTTTTGCTCATCTTTACTGTGTGCTGTGGCAATTCAGAAGCCAAACAGAGGAGGCACACTTTCAAAGTGTACACACAACCTGTTGGTAAACAAATAACCATGAGGGGTGGACCGACTCGATCCGTAGCAGGTGGGTGGGTGCAAATAGAAAAAAATAATAAATATCTCAGTTGGGAGGGCCATAGATGCAAACAGCCCCGATTTTTTGCAGGTTGGCAGTTCAATGGGGGTTGGGGGGTGGCTGAGAGGGAGCAGCTGACCTGATGGAGTGGGGGGGGTTTCCCATGTCACCACATGTCTAGGATGGCTTCTTTTCTCTCCTCAGGTAGACAGAAGGAAGAGAGTTGAAAAACAGACCCTTTTCTCTCCGTACCCCTTAAGCAGCCAAGTTATGTTCTCCTGCTTTGGCTCAGCCTGGTGTCCCAGACCCCACCCCTCCCAAGGCAGAGGTCTTCTCTGTTGGAAATCACTGTCTGGTGAAGTTTGAACTGGATCCCCACAGGATCCGGTCTGGGGAGTCCAGAAGGGCCCTGCACGTTAATGGCAGGAAGGGAGGGGGAGGAACGAGCACTTCAAAGCCCTCCACATGTCTTCATTGAGCTGTCTTAAAAGAATCCAGGTTTCCGTTACCGCGCCCCAGGTTGTCTGATCTGAGGACATCTCACAGGGCAAGCTGATAAATCTTTCATCTCCTTAGACTGCTGGTCTTCCAAATGCCTTGAATGTGCACGTAAAACACTGTGCATGCCATGCACCATGGGAGCATGTCGTTTGCATGCAAAGACCTCTGGCTGCCCACATGTTTTTCCCTCTCATTCAAGAGCCTCGGTTAGACTCCAGCTGTAGGAGGGAACAAGGCAGGGGTACCCTGGTGTTCGGTATGGAAAGAAGAATCAAGAGGACCAATGGGCGGTGCAGCCAGGAAGGTGGGAGGGAAACCAGTGCAATATCTGTAAGCATAGAATCACTACTGCCCGAGTCCTGAGAAAAGATGCTGTGGATTCCTTTACAGGCAACCCACCTGGGACTTGCACAACCTGTGACTTCTCTAGGTGGATCTGGCCCAGCAGTCATGTGCAGTAGCCTTCCGAGGCTCAATAAGCCTCTTGTTCCTGCTCTTAAATGCCCACCCCTCCAAAACGAAAGTTCAAACACAGAATCCTGGAAGGGACAATCATGCATTTTAACCCTTTGCCAATACAGAAAACTCACACCAGAAACAACCCTGAAAGGTGGCTCCCCAGTTCGGTCCGAAATCCACCAACCCAAGGGGTCTCCACCGCTTTCAGAGTTAATCTGTTCTACCACCCGCTCTTTCCATCAGAAAGCCCTTCCTCATACTTAGTCTGAATCTCCTTTTTTGTAATTTGCATCTGTTAGCTTGAGCCCTTCCCTCCACAACAAGAGAAAACATGCTCGGTCCATCTTCCACGTGGCAGTCCCTTAAGGGAGTGGTTCCTCACCTGGGGTCCCCAGTGGTTCTTGGACAACAACTCCCAGAAGCCTTCACCATGAACTGTGCTGGCTGGCGTTTCTGGGAGTTGGAGTCCATTTCTGGCGTTTCTGGGAGTTGTCTGTCATTCTTCTCTTATCCAGGCTCATTGTGTTGTACAGGGCTTGATTTCCAGATCTTCACCATCTTAGTTGACCTCCTCTAGACACATTCGAGCTTCTCAGTGTCCTTGACAGAATGTTTGCAGATAAAAACATATTTATACTACTGTTTTTTTTACGGGGGTGGGGGCAACTGATTGCTCTACCCACTGGGGGAGTGAGGTTGTATAAAGTGAATGAACCTTCCTCTTAGGAATGCATGACACCCATGGAAATTCTTTCAGGAAAAAAAAATCCAAGCTATTAGAATTGCCCTGCAGAGGTGCATCCTTGCTGTGCAGGACTCACATGGAAAGGGCAGAAGAGACACGTACCTGCGCAGGCCTCTTACCAGTCCTGTGCAAAATGGCACCACAATGGCACATTTCCTGAGCAGGATTCATGAGTAAAAAACATTAAGCTATGCAACATTTGGTGACTTCCTGCAAAGAGCTACAGTCAGAAAATGGGAAAAAGGAAAATGTAAAATGAAACCAGGCTCTTGTTTTTCATGCAAAGCCAAGAAATCTCGATGAAACTGGAGGAAGTCTCAGTGGGGAGCCTTGGCATGGCAAGAGGTGGAAAATCACCGAGAACGAAACATTTTGCAAGTACTTGTCATGTTCCTCAAAGCCAGAGATAAGTGAGTTGCAGAGACGCGGCCACCTGTCCACCTCGCAGGCCAGCATCCCTTCTGTTCTCCACACCTATTTCACAAGCATTGCTCTTGCCAAAACACTTTTGAAACTGGGAGTGAGAAAGCCATGGATATTATTAAGGTTCTTCTTTAACATACCATGTATACATTTATTTGCATGGTCTGTGATGAAAACTTCCAGTAAGACCCTTAGTGTTATGCTACAGTTATTTGTTTGTTTGTTACAAATATTTAGGTGCGCCCAACAGTCCTGTAAAAGCAACTTACAAGACAAGTCTTCCTTCCTTCCTTCCTTCCTTCCTTCCTTCCTTCCTTCCTTCCTTCCTTCCTTCCTTCCTTCCTTCCGATGGTGGGTCTTGTGGTCTTTCCTTGTTACAGGAAGTCAGATTTTGGCTGAATTTCAGGAAAAACTTCCTATCTGTTAGAGCAGTACGACGATGGAACCAATGACTTCGAGAGGCAGTGAGTGCTCCAACGCTGGAGGCCTTCAAGAGAAACACAGACACCCATCTGTCAGATCTGCTTTCATTTGTATTCCTGCACTGAGTAGGGGGTTGGACTTGATGGCCTTGTCGCCCCCTTCCAACTTCACTGTTCTTTGATTCTATGATTTGAGACAATCTCTTGTTAAGTGGGAAGTGGCCTTCTTCTAACAGAAGAAGACAGGGAGGGTTGTCATCAGGAACGTCCAATCGGATGTTTGGTTTGCCAACAACGGAGATTACGAGGTGATGGTGTTGGGAGCCCCTTCCTTCACACCTGCCCAGTTATCCACATTATTCTTTAAAACTGGCCTGGACAGCCGGAGAGCCTTTGTGTGTTGCTTTCTTTAAAAAGCCGACAGTCGTGTGGTTCTGCAAGCCATACTGTGCCAATACATTAGCGGTATGAGCATCTTTTTTAAAGGAGAGAAATGAAACTAAATAAGGCATGGTGTGCACATAAAATGAATGTCTGAGCAAGTGCTTAGCAAGAAGCATTTCTGGGCCACAGATTGAAAACAGACTCGGGGAAAAAGAGACTGTCAGCTGCCTCCTCACCCCACATCCACCTTCACCCCCTTCCCCACTGGCTGTCCTAAGAAATTTATGTCTCACCCACTCCATCATCTCCTTCAGGGCTGGGATATTTTTTTTAACAGCTGCCTTCAGAGACTTCACCTCCAGCCCCCACCCCACCCCCAACGCCTTATGAAGTCCACTCCATGATGTCACCTGGAACGATAATTCACTCACCTACCGGAACTGAGCACCGGCCAGGAGGGATGCCATAAATAATGGGCCAAAGATGGGAGATGGGAGAGACAAGGTTTTCCCTGGGGGAGACGGGGGAATTATTCTGACAGCTGAAAAAGAGAGCAAGAGAGAGAGAAGCCAAAATGGGTTTCATTCTAAGGCGAGTGAAAAACCACAACTGTAAAAATGCAATGGGGTAGGGGGGAAAACCCAAACCTACCGTGTGATGTGCATGAGATGAACTTTGGCTTTGGTGAGTTTAGCCTCAACAATGGCAAGACAAAAGCCAAACTCTCTCTCTCTCTCTTTTCTCTCTCTCTCTCTCTCTCTCTCTCTCTCTGTGTGTGTGTGTGTGTGTGTGTTATTCAAGACCCTCAGAGTCACGGCACATGGAGCAACCCATGCACTCATGTGCCTTTCTTCTCTGGCAGTGGAAGGGGTGCTGCCTTAAGTGAGAGATCCCCCACCTGTGGAAAAAGGACACTGAAGAAGCCAAGAGGAGACCCCTCCCCCTAGACCTCCTCTCAGGTCGAGATTGGGAATTCTCAGCCAAGGATGAGATTGGCCGGTGAGGAAGAGGAGTTTCCTTCCTCTACAAACCAGCTGAAGGTCATTTCTGGTGGAGGCTTCCAAGAAGGACAAGAGGGCTATCAGGTGGGCTGCTGGTCTGGCGGGTGAGGGCTTGCAGCCACCCTTTTCCCACCAGGTCATTGCTGGCCAGTCTCCCAACCCCACAGCAAGAGATAAGGTTCGGGGCACCATTTCCACCTGGATGAGTGTTCCTGTCCCCCAAAACCTTCCACCAGCCGACAGTCTGCCTTTCTTCCTCAAGGTGAGGTGGAGGGTGGTCAGCATTGGGGGAAGAAGGCTTAGGGGCAGCCGGAGGAGGGCTGGCAACGGTGGGCCTCCAGCGCTAAGGCTGTGCCAGGCTTTCTGCCCAGCACCATGAATGAGGAGCATGCATTTCCATCATCGTTCTTGTGGGTGGCTTGTCGAGATCTCTCCCCCTTCATGAAACAAGCAAGCGTCTTTCTTAATAAAACCCAGTCAAACAAAGCAGAGAGGGCTAACCTTTTCCAGGGCCCTTTGCCACAACGTGTTGTCACGGCGACAGCCAGCGCCAGGCTGTTTTGTATGCGCTACAGCGCAGTTCCTCCTCCACGCGGGCAGCCTCGTGGAGCCATCCACTCCCATTATGGCCTTGAAGGGAGCCGTTTGGTCTTCTCAAGGCATCTTTATTCCTTGGACTGCAAATCACAGGAGGGGGAAGAGGGCAAGAGCCTGCATGCGTCCGACATCCTGAGGCGCTGGTGCTTCTGAGGAACTTTGCTCCTTGCTATGAGGGTCAATAGGGAGAGCAGCGGAGCAGCGTGAGCCCCGTGCTGTGGTAGAAGACTCTTTCTGCTCCCAGTCCTTGGCTCAGCATGGCCAGAGCAAAGGGGATGACGTGATGCTGGCTCCACAGAGGGAGCAGGATTCCGCCCTGCCACACTTCCACCCAAAGCCGGTGGGACTGTCTGGGCTCTCACCTGCTAACAGCCAAAGAAGAAATGCTCCGGGTTGTATTAAATTTGATATTCTGCAACACCGTAGACTTGAGGGCCAAGTGGCGCCAAGTGCTTTTGCGCCCTTCTGCAGGCCATGACTGTGTTGCCGTGTTCTGAGTGTCGAACACATCTGGAACACATCTGGAGGGGAATTCATGTCTCTTCCTTCCTAAGTTTTGCAGCTGACCTGAATGAACCTCAATGGCAGCCCAAAGCATCCAACCTCTTGGGCCTCAGGTACTTTCATAAGACCTCTGCTACTCCTATGACGTTTCCCTGGTCGGGTTTTATTTTCCTCCACACAGGAAGGTGTCCCATTCTGCTTATTTGCATTTACTGCACTTCATGCCATGTTTCATTCCCTTAACTATGGAGAACCTGCCTGAAAAGGCCTTCATCTCTTCATCTTCAAGGCGGCCCGACTCTCGTTTTTGTTTCTGAGCCCCAAACGTGACAAATCCCAAGAGGTCAGCAGAACTACCCTGACCTTCTGGCTGCTGGGCAGAGTCAATGAAGCCTCTGGGAAAGGCTCAGCAAAACGGCTTCTGGAGGTCTTGGTGGCCGAGCAAAGACACCGGAGGAGGGGGAAACGGGGGCAAGGCAAACCCGGGGTGGGCCTTTTAAGGCTTTTTTTAATTCCAAAGTGCTATTTCATGATTACTCTGATTTCCTTTAATTCACATTTATTTTGTGCAAAAGCCCAGCTGTTCTCCTTCTCCACTCTCGTTGAAAGCATCACAGTAGATCTCACCGTTTTGCAGGGCGAGAGGAATAATTCTGGAGTTCCTCCTCCTGATGAGCCAGGATGGAACAAGTGAAGATTTTTGCTGCCTCTGTCGGGCTCCTTGGCCACCCCCTGTGAAACCAAATATCCCTGGGGCCAACTGTCTGCTCCCCCTTCCTTCGGCCGGGCTCTTCGCCCCTTTCTGCAGCCCGGCCTGCCCTGTCAGACCATCACTCTTGGCTCTTCGCCCAGGAGCAGCACAATCCCGTACCAGAGGCACAAGAATGCCTTGCCATCATGAAACCCTCCCAAATAATCTGTGCTGGAGTCAAGGGAGGCATTTCCTTCCTCAGTGCCAAAAAGCAATCAAGTTCTCCACTTCTGACCCTGCCTCCCCCATTTCCAGATGCATGAGATTTGATTATCTTGAGCACAGTGTCATCTTTAACTCACAGTCTTCAGAAATAATATCCCAGTATATATATATACTGGGATATTATACATATTGCTATAGTCTCCCCTAGTTCACACTTTATCCTTTCTGAATTGTTGTATAAATATCAGCTGGTCGTGGAAGATTTTCTGCACCTGACTTTTTTCCCAATTGTTCCCTAATGTCTTCTTGGGGGATTTCAGTCTTTGTAAGGATGTAGCTGGATTTCCTAAACAGGATACCTTTGGAACGGTGCATATTCCTCATTGTCCTCTACTGGGGTGAGGGGGAAGGAGTATAAAGAGGGGGAAGAATCACCCAACCTCATTGGGGGTCGCCAATCCACCTCAACTGAATGGGCTCGTCTTCTCCAGCTGCAATTAATTCTGTGTATAATAACGATCCAAGTTCTGCAACCTCTGTGGTAGAAAGACCTGTAGTCATCGTGGTGGTTCAAGCAAACCTTTACTCCCATCTTCTCTCAGGAGAAAGCAAACAAGCACTTGGTGCAAAATGGAGTTTTGTGCCCACGAAGGAACAGAACAGAACAGCCATCCTTTTTGCCATTCAGGTCGGGTTCAGACTGGGTTCAGTTCTTCTTCTTTTCATATCAAGTCATTTTCAGGAATGGTTAATAGTTCAGAAGTGAAATATTTTTTTGAAAACAAACCAACAAACCACCCACCCATACTGTTTCCAAAAGCTACACATTGTTTTGTGGCACCAGAGAAGGGCTGGTGGCTCCTAAAGCATCTGAAGCTGCTCGGCCAGGGGTGCCTGATCAACGTGATCTACTGTAGGACCTCCAAGGGAAAGGCAAAAGGCCGGTCAGCAGGAAGAAGGCCTCTGGGCTGGAAGACTCCCAGCCCTGAGCACCAGCTGTATTCTTGCTAGTTCTTAGAAGAGGCAAAGCCCCTGCAGCCATCTCATGACAGCCAGCAGGACAAAGAAGGCACCACAAGGGTGAAAGAAAAGTTGGAGAAGCCAGAGAAGGACAAAGCAAGGTCGGAAACTTGGCCAAAGCCGTTTGCGTTGGGCTGACTTCAGAAAAATCAGCCAGCCGGTCTGAAGACTGGCCTGCGGACATTTAGCAGCAGCCAGGTACCCTTTTGCAAAGCAAGAAAGCCCTGCCGTGACTCTGATCTCCTCGGCTGGCAATGCAGGGGGGATCACATCTATGGAGACGCCTGCAGGAAGTGGGATCAAGCCATACAGACACGGCTCTTTCAAAGCGGGGGCCAGGACAAAATGGGTCAACCTATCTCCCGTCTGGGCCATTTTCTCACATGTTTGTTCCTAAATAAATGCCATCTGTATTCTGCATTAAGCTATATATATAGAGATACATATATATCCACATGAACTTTTGCTTCAAAACACATGAAATTTGTTTACAAAAACATTTCCCCCAAAAAAAACAGGCACTTGTACCATTTCCAAGGGCAACACATTGTTTTGTGGAACCTTGAAGACTTTTTTTTAAAAAATAAATAAATTATGCACTCCTTCAGAGGTTGATGGAAGTCTTTCCCCAAAATCCAGGCAGAGAACTAGTGTGGAGGGAGTGGACAGAGAGTTGGACTAGGGTTCAAGTTCCCCCACTTGGTCGTGGAAACTCACTGGGAGCTGGCACTGGGAAAACCATTCCTTGAACACCTGATATCCTTAGAATGCGGTGGCCAGACTCCTTAGTGGGGTGAGAAAACACCAGCATATCTCTCCCACTCTGGCTGCCTTGCATTGGTTGCCCATTCGTTTCCACATTGACTTCAAAGTGTTAATGATGACGTATAAAGCCCTAAACGGTTTGGGACCTCGATATTTGGCAGATCGCCTTCTCCCACCTAGATCTACCCGAATTACTCGGCACAGCCAGGAGGGACGGTTGAGGGGCCTAACGCCGAGAGAGGTCCGGAAAGAAAGAACAAGAAACCGGGCCTTCTCGGCAGTGGCCCCTCAGCTCTGGAATAGCCTTCCATCAGTGATCCGCCTGGCTCCCTCGCTGGGTGTTTTTAAGAGCCATTTAAAGACTTGGCTCTTTAGGCAGGCGTTCCCTTCTGTCAATTCTTGAATTCTATCTTCTTGTTTTCTATCATTCCCCATCTTGAATACACCATATTATTGATTCAATTGTTTAATGTTTATGATGTTTTTATGATATTTTATGATATTTTATGATATTTGTAAGCCGCCCCGAGTAGATTTATATTCAGGCAACCTAAAGTCACACAGCTAGCTTTCTTGTAACCACACAATGCACCAAGTCACCCTTCGTTAAAATGAGGGTTGCTATTATTCACTCTCTGGTGTCTTGAGAAAAACTGGCCATCACCTGGTGCCATCACGAGGCTTCTTGGAAGTCATTTTCCCTTCCACTGGCTCTGAGCTACTTTGAGGTCACTGCACACAAGCTGGTGCTCCATCTGGCTGGACCTTGTGAAACACTTTGGCTGGCATGGCTGGGTGTCTTGGTGAGAGGGAATGGCCTGGGTAATCCAGACCAATGCCTTGAGGGCCACCATGCAACCCCTCTCTTCTGGGTAGCTGGGAACCCGAAGAATATGAACAAACCTCTCCCAAGTCCAGATCCTAGGAACACATGATCCTCATATGCACAACTGGGGCTCACCGGGAGATGCCTTGGCTGGCTGTCAGATGACGTGGGGTGCCTCTGGTTGGGATCTTGAACCAGCCCCAGGTCCAGCTCCAGCAGCATCCCCGCCCCTTAAGAAAACCCAAAAGCTGATGGGAGCCATAAACTGCACAGGCAGACGTCTGACTGGAGCTAGCAGGCAAGGCTGGAGCTGAGACCACAGCCGTCCTTTCGTGGGACTGCAGTGCCACCCTTTGCATGCTGTAAGAAGCTGCTAGCGGCAGCAGACCAGACCCTCGCCTCTCCAAAATGCCACCGGCATCGTTTTCCAGCTGCCCTCCACCCTTGGCCCACCTTTGCTTTTCCAACAGCACCCCCTCATTCCCAAGAAGGGCTTGGAAAAGGAAGCATCTGGAGCATCCCCAAGACAGCAGGAGAAAGCGAGGAGGGGACCCTCCTCAGGTTTTCACAAGAAACCACAGCACAGGCCCGTTTTGGAAGTCAATTTCTGCCTCCCTAAGTTAACAATATTCCAGGCATTCACACAATACAACTCAGTTTTTGGTTACATATTTATTTTTGTCATAGCTGTTTCCAACTCTCAGCTTGATGATACAGCGTTGCTGTGAAAGTGACACCATATTTGTCATGTCTGACATCTTGCTACCATGAGGAGAAGATTACAGCAGCCATGGCCCTGGTGAGGAGAACCCAAGCTGTCAGAGATCAAAGTCCAGGAGAGCTTCACTTCAGAGACACCGAGGGGAATGGGTGCTTTCCCGTTTCTGCAGCCCAATGTCCTCACTAAACCTCTTTCAAGATGTGAGGAGGCTCCTTGTCTTGCGAAGCCTCAAGGGGTTATAAGCGTTGCATCAGTTGCTCTTTGCCCCCTTCTTCGGGGCCTGGCTTGGCTAGAGGTGCACCTCCTATTGTTGCGTTTCAGCCAGAGGTGTCAGACACTCACTGCAACTTCTACCTTGTGCCTTCCCAAGGCTCAGTGATTTATGTACAGCTGTCAAATCCCTCCCACCATAGCCTTGAACTGGAATATGATTAGGGGCTTTCTGCACTCAAATGCCATTTGAAATGTCGGTGGGGTTGGGATGAAAGATTCCCAGAAAGGTATTTTGGCATTTGCTAGAAGTCCTCTTGATTCCATTGAGTTTCTGCTGCTGTTGTTTGGGGATGTTTGTGTTCCTAGTGAAGCAGTTAAACTGGTCAGATTTAACAGCACACTAAGCAAACATAAAGGCAGCCTCACAGGACCAGGCCACCCTTTCCCAGGAGTTACATGATCACAGGAGCTGGTACCCAACACTGGTAGTGTATCTCAGAGAAGATCTTTGATAGACAACAAAGCAGCAGGCTAAAGGCTGACCCTTTAGCGCTTCCTGCTTGGTGAGGGGGAGAAAGGAATGTTCTGACCTAACCACTCAAAACCTACATGAGAATGCAGACATTCATCCATGCACCCATGCGCTCTCTGTCCTAGCAGTGCAAGTAACAACCAGAAAAGGGAAAGGAGAGCATCGCAGAAGGCAAGGTCAATGTGCTACTCTGGTGTAAGTTCCACAGTTTGCACTGTAGCAAATCAAAATGACACCCAACTGGCTGCAAGGAAGTATACAGCCTGCTGTCCTCACTCAGAGACCTCTTTAGTGCCTCAGTGATTGAAGTCTGCCCCATCTCTTTCCCCACTGATGCCAGATCAGCATCTTACTTCAAAGGCCTTGCAGCTTCCCTTTAACTTTTTCCACTTCCATCCATGTTTTTTTTTTAATGTTGACACCTTTCAGCCTGCAAATGCCAGAATTCACACAGGGGATCAATGGTCACTGCTCTGCCCTTTGAGTACCCTGGGCTCTTTACTCTGTTCCCTAGTCACTATGGGGATGGGCAAATAGACCTGAATTTGTGGGTGTTTTACCAGTCAGCGGAATGCAGTGAACAAAATAACTTGCATGTGTGAACTTCAATTGTCCTTGAAAAGGGGACACAGAGTTACACAGTACCACAAAAACTGGAACACACACTTTCTGTACAGTTTTTTTGTGGATGTGTCTGAGCTGAGCAGCGCCCATCCTTCAAGTCCTCCCTTTCCATCCCTCTAGAACTCTCAGATGGTCCGATAGCAGATGGGGGCTGGATTAATGGAAAGGATGCCCATGGTCCAGGCTGCCCAGACTGCAGAAGAGACTAGCCCATGGTGGATGCTGGTTTCAGGAAAGCAGATGATGAGGGCCTTCTGTTTCTGGTAGACTTTGGGATTCTAATTATATCCTAGTATTTTGGAGCAGAAGCAGAAAAAAAAATGAGATTGCAAAAATATGTCAGTCTTTTTCATTTGGAAGAAGGAAAATTAAGAATCCTACAGGGACCTGCGCAGCTCACGAGGTTGATTTTATGGGTTAAGTAGCTTTTTTCAAGGGTGACAGTCTTTCTAGCAGCAGCTTACATTCAAAGTAACCTGAGCTTCAGCAGATCCCTCTGATACATTAAATCTAAAAAAGAGAGAGCTATTAAAACGATAAGATGCCTGGTGAACATACTCTCTGCAGAGTTAAATTGCAGAGAGGGGAGATAACTTCAGAAGGCAGAAGGAGAAGTCACCAAATAGTATGTGAATAAATGTTATTAAAAAATCTATTTCCTGTGCAGCCAAGAGCCGGATTCTCTTTCCCCTCCTCTCAGTTTCATGTTTTATACATCAGTTGCTGCACCAAAAATTATGTACAATGAATTCTCACCAGAGTCTTCCTAAAGTCAATGGGGTTTGTTCTGTGCATCTTCTCGATCTACGCCACGGAGCCGCGAGCGTGCATGTGTAGAATCCCAGAAACAGCCTACGTAGGCTTGTCTAATTGCGCCATGTGTACTATGGCCCTGCCAGGGAGAAGGATCTGCCCGGATGGCAAAGTGATTTACTCCTGAGGCACAGCTGTTCAGCAAACAGGAAGGCCTCTGCACTCAGCTTTGCTGTGAATACATATCCTTTTTGCCTGGGAGCGTTTCCCCTAAGTTGTGAGTGGGGATGGCTGTGAGTGCTCTGATGGCAGTGATGCAATGTGGCTGTCAGGAGAGGGAGCTCACAGGAAGGCCTGCTTGGCCCTGGAGTGGTTAGCTGTCCCTCTCTCTCCCATCCACTCATGGGAGGGATACACACCCAGGGGCCTTACACCTCCTATAACCCCTGACCACCAGCCATGCTGGCCAATCCTACTAGGATGGGAAGCACAAGAGAACCCTCCTTCTAGTTTCAAGGGCAGCTGCAGAGACAAAGAACATGTGAAAGGCTTGAATGTTTAGTGGTCAAACGATGGAGACCTAAGAATCACTCTCGGTTTGCAGGATGAGCCCCTGATCTTCCAAAATGGGGTCATAGCAATCTCCCTCCGGAGAAGGGCAGGTCATCCAGCCAATAACTGGCTCCTCCTGTGCTCCGGCCAAGAACCAGAAGAACACTTGGATGGGGAGCCCAGCCTTGGAGCTTGCCCAATGGGACGTGGCAGGTGGAAATTCCCTTTTATTTGGTCATCTTTAGACAATGGGCTGAAATGGAGGCAGGGAGGGAAGAGAGAGAAGGTTGAGCCTCAGGGAAGAGCTGGGCTTTGCTGGGTCTCCAAGCAGGAAGACAAATCTCAGGACAAGTGGTGCTGGAAGGGGTGGGGAAAGTTCCCTTGGCCTTGAACCCTGGGTGCCTCTCTCCTCCTTATTACCACCTGCCAGGAGGACTTACTGGCTCCATGCAAAGGGGTATGTGTGTAAGCACAGTGCACCACATGATATATATTTTGGAATACAGGACCTGGCAAACCGAGGGAGGGGTGACGCTTTCCTTTGAGCAAGCAAGAAGCAACTAGGCTAGTCCAAGAGAGCCCCTCCCTCTCCCACCCCTTCCACCTCTTGGCCTGCTTTCCTCAGAGAGTGCCGGCAACCCTGGAGCAGTGATCAAAGAAGTCATGCCAACTGAGAAACGTGTAAGGTAGGACAAGCCCAGCCATGGGCAAGCTCTTTGGGGCCCCCAGTCTCTTCTTCCCATGACAGCTGGTCGCAGGAGAGCAAAGGACTGACGGTTGCTTCCAGAGATCCAGGAGAATCTCACCAAAGAGGCAGAAAGGGTGAGCATGGATGGGCACCCATAAAAGCTACCATGAGAGGGGCTCCAGCGCGGTGGGTCCTCCTCAATCCTTGTCCTATTCCTCCCATCTCTTCTTCTGTTTCTCTTTCCAGGAGGAGGTGAGGGGCATCGGGGGGGGGGAGGGGAAGAGGAGGGCTGGTTGTCCACTTTAGTTCCATTAGTGACTTCTCTGCTGAGTTGCATGTATTATGGATACAGCAAAGTCTTCGAGACCCGAATGGATCCTGCATTATTCATGCCCACCCTCACACTTTGTCTTTAAAAGCTCCCCAGGCTTTTAGTGATGTAAAATAAATAAATAAATAAAAGCACAAATGTGGGCTTAAAGTTGTTTTCAAAAGTAGCCCATAGAGTAATGCCCCCAAATCGCCCCGCTTTAAAAAAAAAATGGCCCCAAGGAAGGGAATCCAGGAGACTGGACGGTTCCAGTGCTTTGGCATTTCTTTGGCATCTCTTTTTCTTTTAGCCACCAGTTCTGGACCTGAGGTTGGCCTCAGCAAAGGGTCCCTCTTGGGTCATTCCTAGAGATGTCATCACTGCTTGTTCCGTTCTTCATCCCCATCCATTGAGGCTGTTTCCGCTCCCCAAGAACCCTTGCCAATGAGAGCCTGAAACCTCTCTTCCCTTATCTTTCTGCCCCAGAGGCTGCCTGGATAGCAGCAAAGCAGTCTCCTCTTGGGTCCTCTGGGTTGGAGAATCCAGTCCTCTTTCTTCACAATGTGTACGTGGCCACCCTGCAGAACACCCCCTTATTGGCTGGGCAGCTGAGAAGGGTGAACTTCTGCCTGGCTGTCTGGTTACCCACTCACCCCACCTGCCTTTTCTCTCCTCCTGGCACCTGTTGGTGTGGACTAGAGATGGGCACGAATTAAAAAACAAATCACCAAATTTGTTCAAAAATATATATCACTAATCCCATTGATTCATATTTGTATGAATCAATGCCCCCAATGAATACAAATCAATGAACTTTTAGAGATTTTTGATTCATGGGTTTTAGAAGTTCAGAGAAGCTTTTACTGACTCTTCTCTACAATCCCTCTGAGTCTCCTGAAGGTTGGGTTTCAAAGATTCAAGTTATACACCTACAAAGCACCCCCCCCCCCCGAAAAGTGCCCTATAGCAGCTGGCTTGGGGAAACCCAATCTTCACTAAACTTGGAGGGATTGTAGAGGGGGGTCATGGGAAGCTTCTCTGTGATTTTGGTGTCTCTTGGTGACTAGGGGGAATTTTCACGGAGGGACCCTTTTTGTGGGTGTATAACTTAGACATCCAAAACTGAAACTTCACCAGACTTGCAGGGCTTATAGAGGAGAGTCAGGGGAAGCTTTCCTGCAAATTTGGTGTCTCTAGGTGCTTGTGGGGCATTTTATATAGTTTTAAAATGAATTGATGAATTGATTTATCAGGAAAAAAATCATAAATTCGTAATTCGTGATTTGTCAACCTTGATGAATCACAAATCAAAATGAATCACAATTTTTCTGATTTGTGCCCATCTCTAGTGTATACAGATCTTGATCTGTGACCAGAAAATTGTCTGGAGAGGGGAAAGGATCATGTAAACCAATTGTGGCTCCTTCCAACTTAAGAATTACATGATTCTTGGTTAAAAGTGCAGCGGTATTGTTGTGTTTCAAGGTTGTTTTTTTCCCTTTCTTGTTCTAAGTGAGCCTGGCAGCAAGAGAAATGTTGAAATCCATTCCCTGGTAGGAGCTTTCCTGAATTAAATACCATCTTTTAATGTCCCCATGGGTTCCAAAGCACTTTAAATGTGATTATTATTATTATTTAATTTGCTTCCGCATAATTTTTGCTCTCCTCCAAGGCTCGGGAGAGAGGGGAAAACAGATTAAAAAGGCAAAAAGACATGCTGGAGAAGCAAAGGCAAAGTTGATTATTAAGCACAAACCTCCGACTAATCATTCTGCTTTCTGCGCAGTTCGGCAAGCTTCACGGCCGCGCCTTCTCCAGCTACAGATGGCCCATCTGTGGGGCGGTGGTGATGCGCAGCCTGCCGTGTGCTCGAATCTGCAGCGGGTGGCAATCGGAGGAGAATATTTCCCCGACATTCCAGGCTTATTCCCTAGAATATTTCTGGTAAATCTCAGCTGGCTGTTAATGGCCCAGAGAACCTGCTGGTGGGTAATGTATGCTCCTGCATAGCATTTTTCTTGCCACGGCCTGCCTTTACTCTCTTCCGTGGCTCAATTAGTGTCTGGGCCAGAGCGTCCTGAGTAATGTCGCACTGGCTGCTTCCTCTGTGTTTCAATTACACGAGAGAAGCATTTTCAAGGCAATTAAAGGCTTCCTCTGCTTGCAGTCACAATTTCTGCTTCGAGGCCTGCAGGATCTCCCTCTTAGGAAACAGGGGAGGGCAGGAGAAGGACAGCCACAGGACAATTTGGGGGAACAATTGGAAGCACGGCCAGGCTGAAAGGCTGGAGAACACCCCAGAACCTCTGGTGCAACTGGCATTGTTGTGGGGGCACCTCTCCATGTTTGCCTCTGAAATTCATGGAGGCAAAGACTGCGGGCCTTATGAGACGAAGGACAAACCATGTGGCCTTCCAGTTCTTAAAATCCTTAGACGTTTGTGCCAGATCAACACGTTTCTGCATTAATCCTAAATATGGGCACACCTTGTGGCACATTCCAGTTTCCAGTGTCCCCCCCCCCCCCCAGTTGACGGGTTTTGTTTTAAACACACCTAATGAGGGTGAAAGAGGAGAGCACCAAAAATGATCTTAAGCTCAACATCAAAAAAACTAAGATCATGGCCACTGGTCCCATCACCTCCTGGCAAATAGAAGGGGAAGATATGGAGGCAGTGACAGATTTTACTTTCTTGGGCTCCATGATCACTGCAGATGGTGACAGCAGCCACAAAAATTAAAGACGCCTGCTTCTTGGGAGGAAAGCGATGACAAACCTAGACAGCATCTTAAAAAGCAGAGACATCACCTTGCCGACAAAGGTCCGCATAGTCAAAGCTATGGTTTTTCCAGTAGCGATGTATGGAAGTGAGAGCTGGACCATAAAGAAGGCTGACGGCTGAAGAATTGATGCTTTTGAACTGTGGTGCTGGAGGAGACTCTTGAGAGTCCCCTGGACTGCAAGGAGATCAAACCTATCCATTTTGAAAGAAATCAACCCTGAGTGCTCACTGGAAGGACAGTTGCTGAAGCTGAGGCTCCAATACTTTGGCCATCTCATGAGAAGAGAAGACTCCCTGGAAAAGACCCTGATGTTGGGAAAGTGTGAGGGCAAGAGGAGAAGGGGACGACAGAGGACGAGATGGTTGGACAGTGTCATCGAAGCTACCAACATGAATTTGACCCAACTCCGGGAGGCAGTGGAAGACAGGAGGGCCTGGCGTGCTCTGGTCCATGGGGTCACGAAGAGTTGGACTCGACTTAACGACTAAACAACAAGAACAACAACACAAGAAGGCTGTGAATGATGGATGGATTGTTTTAAAAAGAGGCAAACCCTGCTTCTGACGCTGCCGGTCTTTATCATTCCAAGCAACAAGAGAGCAAGCAGCCTTTGTCCCTCAGTGTGGTTTGTGCCATTTGCATTAAAGTGTCATTTGTACTATTTTGCTGAACGTGCACACATGTTGGAGAGTAGTATAACTACTTGCAAGGATAAATAATGATCGGAGAGCAAACTTCTGCAAAACGATCTGTTGTGTCTATGCCACTTCCAACACGTAGTTGACAAGTTAGTTTTTCTGATAATGTAATCTTCCAAATTCTATCCATCCATCTTTTTATAGAAACTTCATTTGCATTTTCCCCGGGAACTGAGATTTCCAATTTTGCTGCCGCCAGCGATAAACCTATGAGAGCTTTACGGTGCAAGTTTTCATTAGCGACTTTGGAAATTGACAGTATTAGCAAAGTTTTGCAATCTTAGCTGTGTTGCTAGTAATCATTCTTTAGAGTTCATTCCCAAACGTGGCCACTCTTGAATGATGTAACTCCAGACAGAGTAAGGTTCCTTTTGATCACCATTCTCTCCCACAGTTGAAACCCAATCCAACACAAGGTGCTAAATATTACACCCTTTGCATAAAATTCATAGCATGGAATAAATATGTCTTTGGTCATATGTGCAAATATGGACCAAAACAGAGCCATTTCTGCCTTTCAGGGGAGATCATGGGGGAAAGCAAAGAGCCCAGAGGCAGTCACTGGGCGGAGAAACATCCCCCACTGATGCCTCCTGTTAAAACCAGCATTGTTGGAATTAAATATGTTAAAGTGAAAAAGATGCCATGTAATTAAAAGTAGGGGAAAGGGAACTGAAACAATCAATACCTTATAAGGAAGACTCTAAGGCTGTGCTAAAGGGATTTACTGACAGCTCCACCCACCAATGAAGCAAAACATGTCTTCTGGACTCTCCCCAGATGCTGCGGGTATCTGAGTGAGACCACGGTGCTGTAGCAGCTGCTCTCCGCATGCCTCCCTGAATGGTTTTTGAGGGGCTCCCTTTAGGAGTCAACAATCTGTCTTTCTTTCCTTCTCTTTGGTTTCTCATTTCCTTATGGTGGAGGTGCCCCCCCCTTGCTTCTCACTTTTTCCCCCTCCTCTGTGGGTGGGTGATGGGCAAGCAATTCCACAAGAGACCATCCTGATGGTGCTGGGCAATGCCCTGCCCTAAATCATGGCTGTTTGCATGTCCTCATTTGTGGGAATCCCCCCCCCCCCGGGCATCCAGAAACACAGGAATACAGCGAGACAAGGATTGGAGACATTGAAGTGTCTCCAAAAGGGGGCACAGCAGGTTGGGCATCAGCCTTTTTGTGTCCGTATTCGTGCACAGGTTGGGTTGCGGGGCCAGGAGACACCCTGAGGATGGAATATCTCCTCCCTGTCTTTCTTGCCTATAGTTCTCAGAGTTTGCCAGTCGAGGCTCAAACCAGACCCAGTGTTTAGGACATTTTCTGAAAAGTCATCCCCTCACTTGGGGAAAGGCCTCTGCTTGTCAGAGGGATCGGTGCATTTCTCATCTTGTGAAAGGATGGCCAAGGGAAGACAAGGACTGGGGCACCTGCTGGCTGCAGTGCTACACCTGCACAAAACCACCACTGTCCTTGTGTCTTTTCCATTTGCTGATCTGTGCCCTCCAGGGGTAGGACTCAAGTCACGGGACTCATTGTCAAGTCGGACTTAAGTCTCAGCCGTGACTTCACTTAGACTTGATTCTGGGTTCTTTTTCAATGACTTGGACTTGACTCACAACCCACCCACCCACACTCTTTTATTTCGGGGGGGGGGGGGGAGAAGCTTGTTTTTTAACAGGGACTCAGACTTGGGACTTGGTACCAAAGACTCGAGCCTGGACTTGGAACTTGGATCCAAAGACTTGCCAACATGCCTGGTGTCTTCTAATGTCTTTTAAGGGCACGGACGCTCTCCGCAGATGCTAAGGCAAAGCAGATCTTAAGGGACAGCTGCCATTCTGTTGTTGAGGCCACTCCTTTTGGGGGAAAGTTCAGAGTTGCCCACAAAAGAAGCCAAACGGATGCTGGGAGGAGTTGAAATGTAGGCGGATGCCTCAGAGGATATTTCTCAAGGATGCTGATTGCAACGGTGCTGACAGATTCCTGGAATGAGGAGCTACTGAAATGGATAATTCTGGCAGCTTCAGGGACTGAGAATGGCTGCTTAAATGCCTGATGATTTTTTTGCTCATGGCTGGAATGCACGAGAGGTACAAGCCAAGCCAAAGCCAAGCCATTTCAAGTAGATTGAAAGCGAAAGCCCTCTCAGATGTCTTCACAGGCCAATCTGGGGACTTATGATGTCACTCACATTTGTTAATAACTTGGCCCAGTAGACAAATGGGCCCAGCTCATAATGCCTGGCTCTAGGGGTGGATTGGGCACCATGTCCCCAGACATTCTTCCCTAGCTTGGAATGGAAAAATACATTCTCAACATAGCCAGCCCACGTCCAGGTGCTAAAAGAGGCCGGATCTGTAGGTGTGCACACAAAAGTCCTTTACTCTTTATCCCCTTAGGCTGAATGGATCCTTAGTCATTTGTGTAAAGGCCAACATGCCATCAGACCATCTCACCAAGAAGCTGCTGTTTGTTTGTGCAGGTATTTTCTCCTCGATTGGGCCCCTGATTCCCCTAACTGCCTTGTGCAAGCATGGTTGTCTTCAGCCCAGATGAAAGGGATGTGGATCGCTCTTCTCCCCGCCCCCCACCATTTATTTTATTTTATTTTTTGCATGAAATGAGTGCAAGCCAGGAAAGCAACCTCAGATGACAGACGAGTTTTTCTTGAAGGCCCCTGAAGAGAGCTCACCAAGCTGAGTCCAAATTGAGTTGACAGGAGCCATGAAGGAAAGCCGAGTGGGTCAGGCGTGGTGGAGGGAGGCATTCCTTTCCTGTTCACATCACACCCACATGGGTTCACTCGTAAACCTGCCGCGTCCACAGACCAGCTCTGTCCCGCTTCTACCTTAATCTACATCAACCGCCTTCCAACAATGTTGTGTCAACACAGCCTCCATTAATACCTTTAAAGTTCAAAACGTGTCGTTAATATATTTTCTCACAGACCAGGCACTGAAAATGCATTTTGGAAAGGGGTGAGAGGAGGCGCTAAGAGCTGTGCGGGGACAGGTGGCAAGTGTGAAAACTGAAGTATAACAAAGTTGTGACCCGCACATCAGTCCAGAACCCAAAGAAACCATATGAGACACATATCTGTTGAGGGGTTGAGCCAGGTTGTTCCCCCAACTTGGCCAACTCTGGGGTGGGGCCCTGGCTTCTGTGAGGAACAAAAGTCTAGGTGATGAGGGAAGGGATCTTGAGGGTCATTGTTTGCATGTGCAAGGACAAAACAAGAGACACATTACTGAGCCCCCAAAGGTGGGACTGAGCCACTGAAGGCCATCAAAAGAGAAGAAAATGGGAGGCAGGGGGTTCTGGGCGGGTGGGGGCCTAGAGGTGGCTTGTGACAGCCTGCAGATTTTTACAGGAAACCATCCACTGAAGCAGGGGGAATGTGGCGTTTAAGCGGCAGGCCTTGGAAAAGTCTTCTGCTAGAGGCTGCTCTATTTAGCATTGTATGGTTGACCTGCCTCTCAGGGTGTAAGTGACCATCCTTCTCCCAAAGGAGCCTGGCGGCTCTCATTTGGAAGCAAAAGGACTCCATCGTCTGGACTGACTGCCCAGGTTGGCAGTGCAGGCAGGAGATATTGATGAGACTTTCTCTCAATATCTGCTTGTCCATGTCTTATTTGAATTTATATGAAAACAAGAGAGAGAGTCTTCTTCGCTGTAGCACTCCAGTTCTTCTTGAGATGGTCTTCTTGGTAGCAAGAACACAGAACAAAGAAACAAGGCACAGGCTTGTGGCCCTTTCCAGGCCAACAGACTTAGCTCAGGGCAGACTCTGTGCTTTGCAATCCATGTTTGCAGATCCATGGGGTTCCTCGTAGTCCACGAAAGCGGATGCGAGCATCAATCTGCTAGCCTTCATGATGCCAATAGACCCTTCTACGTGTCCTTGCGTCTGCATGTTGTAATGCGTTTTGTTGACTGGTGTTTTTTTTTCTTTCACACAGGGCTACTCCTCTAGAAAATATCAGGAGGCCGTTTTGAGTGTCTCAGCCCAAATCCCCAGGCTGGCTGAAGAATTTTGAGCGTTGTCTTGTAAAAAAAGGAACTTTCCCCAATGCTTGAGTTTAGTCCTGGACCCCTCCCTCTCTCCAGGTCCGCCCTGCATTCTGAGGTTCCTCTTCCACCAGCTCCTTCTACTCTTCCCACCAACCAAGCCTTCGCTCTCACCCTTTTCCTTCTCATGGCTGGTTTGAGTGGAAGTCAGTGTGTCTTGTCTCTTCATTTGTTTTCCTCTCAGGCTCCGGAAGGCTTTGCCAGGGGATCACAGAGGGTGAAATTAATTCATTTTTGTTTATGCAGGTGCTAGTTTGAAGAGCAAATGTTATTGCTTGTAAAATCCTTTGCATTTCATTTTCTGAAAAAGCAGCATCCCAATAAAACATGGCAGCATGTCAACAGCGTGTAGCGGGGCAGCCATATGCAGCGAAACAACCGTTGGCAGGAAGCAGCCCGGCTGGATGGCTCCCAGCTCACCAGCCCTTCCAAATCCTGCTCGTTTCCCCTCTAAAGAGCACGATGCAGCTGCTGGAGCTCCGAGATGCCTGTTTCTCTCTTGTGGAAACAGGCAGCCATGTGTCCCCCCCTCATCCCACTTTGCCCAGCCAGATCCTTTTCATGGCAAGATCTTCCTGCCGTGTGAACAGCTTCCTCCCAGTTCGTTCCAGCCTGCAACAAGCCCTTCTCGGCTTCCTCTTGTTCACACCCTCCGCACCTCACGTACGTCGGTAAGTCAACTGCACGCATGGAAGGGCTAGCCTGAGAGGGGCTCGTCTGATTTCTGCCAAAGGCTTCAACTCCCACAACGGGAAAGCTGTTTTCACAATACATGGGGGCTAATTCAGAAGCAAGCAAGGATGGCCGTGGAAGGAAAGAAGAAGAATGCTGGAGGCTTCTGGCTAAACATTGGGCACCTTATTTCAAAAGAAGATCTGTTGTGTTTGTCGTTGTTGTCAGGATATTAGGGCCCATCATAGAGAATTTACTCTTAGTACATGAACCAAAGTTTGCTAACAGGCATCCCTCTTAGCACAGGTGTGCAGTCACAGAGTCAGCACATGAGGCTGATGCAATCCATAAAATGTGTATTGGACATGAGGTAATGTCTGGGAGAAGACATCAGGTGATGTGCCCAGTGATGGGTTGTTCACACTACATAAGTGCTGCACACTATGGTGCTGTGTGGAGTGTTGTGTTGGAGAGTTGCTGCACAAAGTGTTGTCTGTTTATTTATTGTAAGTGTATTATTTAGTCTGTTGACTGATGTTTGTAGTTCTGTTGTACATAGCCTGTGAATACACTGCTGGTGAAGGAACCCACCCTCCCTGTGAGTCTCTTTGCTGTCAACCTGGAAGACGGACTTGTCTCGGAGCCATCTCCACACCCCAGATCTTGACAGTTGTTGCTGCTGCTGCTGCTTTTGTTTTGTGCAGCTTCTAACTATGGGACTTTTCAAGGCTCCTCCTCCTCTTTGCCCGCCTGCCTGCTCCTCTTCCCTGTGATGTTTCTCTTCCTCCTGTCTTTCATTCCTTCAGGGCACCCCGAGAGTGAATTACCCCATCCAAGTAAGTTACACGTGAACCAGTGTACTCTTGACGATGTTCCATTTTAAAATCCTACAAGACGTTAGAATTCTCAGAAAATGGTCCCAGGGCGAAAGGGGCTACCGTGGGGTAGAAAAGAGAATCCCCACAAGGGTAGCAGGCAGGTTCTCCTCTGTACAACAATGGCAAGGCGCAGACACCCTGTTTCCTTTGGAAGCCATCCAGGCACCCACATTTTTTAGCACCCGCTGCCTTTCCCCCCCTCCCCCAGCACTGAGTCTTCAGTGGCACCCACTGGCTCATGCAAGGCCAAATCCATGAGATTCCATGAGCTTAGACATGTCCTGCCTGAGCAAGAAGCCAAAGGCTACTAATGGAGCATGAAAGGGACCACCACATGCACCCAGGGGATTCCTGGAAGAGAAGAAAAAAGGATGGGATGGGGAGTATTGTTGTGCACCCTTTTGTAGACAGAGCTATTCCCTGCCCTCCCCAGCGGGCACCCCCAGGCTATGGCAATGAAAAGTGGGCGTTGTGGGAGAGCATCTGAAAGTGAAGCAGGAAGAGGGAGGAGACGGGCTGTGTGCTGGTATTAATGACAGCACGAGGCCTAAACCAGCCACAGAACGCCTTCCCTCGGCTCTGATGAAGCCATATGTGGAAGCGCATCCAGCGAGGTATATGAGCCGTCTTCTTTAAATGAAATGTCTCAGACAAGTTGGAGGGAACCAGGAAAGCATCTAATGATGCTGAGAAAACGTGGACGAGTCAAAAATAAAGGCCCTCCTGCTCTCCCGTCTCATGAATTATTGAGATGGGAGAAAATAGGGCAGACGCCAAGACTAACAAGACGTTTTATTTGGCCAACGCCAGGACAGGCTTCAGGAGAAAAAGCTTCTCACAGTCGACTCATTTAAAGTGTTGGGAACAGGAAGTCAAAGGAAAAAGCTCACCTGAAATGAAAGGAATGGGCAGCCATCACCACGTGGAGCAAACCTGGGATCGAGACCGTCTCAATCTGCCTTGGCTGCCTAGGGAAAGTGGCCGGTCCTTTGGACGGCTTTCCTTCCACACAGGAATCAGCCTCTTTTGACTGATGCAGGCAATGTCCCTGCCTGGTGGGGATGCCTGATGGAGTCGCCAGTGGAAAAGGACCTGATCCACACCTTTGGAGCTGATGCACACAGATCAGAGCAGAAGCAGCCTTCAGATTTCACCCTTAAGTGTTGCTATGCCATCTTTGGCCCAAAAGATGTTTTCCCAAGTGTATTTTACCATCTTTATTTCCCAGGGGTAAAATTAATCTAGAAAGGTGCATTTTGTGTGTGTGTGTGTGGGGGGGAGGGTTCAAAAATACTGATTAAATAAATGTTCCTATAACATATTTTGCCTGTCACTCTCACCGAACCTTTTAAATGCAGAGTGATACAAAACAAGATATTGATAAAAGAACTTCTGCCCTGCTCTTTTGGTGTCTGGGCATCACCAGATCATAGGGAAATTGATTTATGGGGTCTTGCATACATTTTTAATTTTACACATAGTCCCTTCAATTAGAGAATGTTGGTGCAGATTTTTAAATCGTGTGAATTTTTAGCCAAGCACCTTTTTGTAGATGCAGGTCATTGTTGTGTACAGATTTTTATCTTTTAAAAGAGAAGGAAAGTCTGGGCAGCTGACAGTTTTCTAAGGGAAAACACATTCAGCTCTGTAGGGAAAATGCCAAAGGGGCATTTCCCTATTGAAACATGGGCCCGGCCCATTCTTCACCCAGCCCAAGCCAAATCGCAGCTTTGTGCCTGCGGGGAGCTTCTGGGCTTCCCTAAAAGATAGAGAGTAATATATGGCCTACTCTTTAAAGCCTCCTACTGCTCTTTTAGACACAGTGTTTGCTATTTATTACAAGCCTCTTCTGAACTTTTCATCTGATCCATCAGTCCCACTTAGAAGGATTTCTTCTAAATCCATGGGAAAAGAAAAAGTGGAATGAATCGTTTCAAAAACCTGAACGGGGAAAAAAAGAAGTTGTGGTGAGCAATCCGCTTGGGGAGAAAGGAAGTTTGAAAAGAAGCAGAGGTTTCCAAAAGCTGATGGTGAAAGCAGGGGCTCTTTGAACGTTCGAGAAGAACCCTGCCTTCCCATTAGGAGCAAAAGCCGGTCGGAAACCAATTGCTAATTTTGT
The DNA here is from genome assembly GCA_037013535.1 of Intellagama lesueurii. Classification (NCBI taxonomy): domain Eukaryota; kingdom Metazoa; phylum Chordata; class Lepidosauria; order Squamata; family Agamidae; genus Intellagama; species Intellagama lesueurii. The sequence continues at coordinate 27,911,480 of JBAJHW010000010.1, read as the reverse complement.
CAATTTCTCAAGTATAGGACTTCAGCACAAGAAAACAACCAATGAAAGGAACGCGATGCCCTCTCAGAACTCCAGAAAATGTGCTCTTCAGAGAGAGAGAGATGCATTATTCTGCTTTACAAACCCTGAGGAAATGTTTGATCTAAACAATCTCGAAACACTTATGTTCTTGAGGCAGAACTCCCTGAGAAAGCACAGAGATCTAAGATAGAAATTGCCAACCCCGTGGGTTCAATTTATAAGAAAAGGGAGGTTGACTAATTCTTTGGTGCACTCCAGTAGTCAGCAGATATTTGCAATATGATCTCAAGTGCCTCTTCCATTTCAGAATCCAGTTTGAACATCAGGCATTTCTTGCTCCATATAAGGTAAAAGCCTTTGTTGCAGCACTTTGAGCATCACTTTGCTGGCCTGGGAAATTAAAGCAATGGTCCTGTGGCTACTGAACTCCTTGGCATATCCTTTCTTGGGGAATGGAATGTATGTTAGATGTTTACAGTCTGTGGGCCATTGTTTTGTTTTCCATATTTGTTGGCATATTCTTGTTAGGGTTTTGAGAGATCCAGTCTCTGTGGCTTGAACTAGTTCTATTGGTATTCCATCCACCTCTGGTGATTTATTTCTTCCTAGTACCTTCCGAGCAGATTCTACATTACTTTCTAGAACTGCAGGTTCTTCACCTTTCACCACGTTAAGGTGTGCATCCAAGAGGGGAGGTTAATTGTTAGTGTGTTGTTAGTAGAGGTGTGCAAATTTCTGTTGCTATACTACAACTATCAGAATCCTATGCACCTCTAGTGATTATTGTGACTGATATTGAGATCACTATCAATTAATTAAGCTGTGCTTCCTGCTCTGTCGATTATATGATTTTTGCTGAGGAAGCGGTGGACCTTTTTGTGTGAGAAGTCTGTATGCAAAGATGGGGGTCTACATCCAAGGGTGCCATGGTGGTGGATTTTCTAAAGTGAACAGTGGCCCACCTAAATGATCTTTCTCTTTTACATACTACTTGAAAACAAAAACCCTTGATGTTTCAGAACAGAGATTCTGCTCCAGAAAGGAATCAAGTGTCAGCTTTTGCATTCTGAGCCAAAAATATAATGTTGAATATGTAATTTCCTGACTCAAACTACACAGCTGAAGCTGAAGAATGAGTTTACTGGCAGTATATATTTGAATATTCCACTAAATATATTTGCATATTCAGTTTTATGTTAATACTTGTAAGTGGGTTTAATAGTGACGAATAATATCAGGATCATGATGTGCTCAGATTATTGTATAGCTCCCCACACACACACATACACATTGAAAACAAGTTTGGTTTTTAGGAACACAGTTCACAAGAATTCAAAGCTCTGTAATCAATAGAGGCCAATTACCACTAATTAGACTCCTGCTTCTATTACATACCTCCTAATCTTTTATAAATATGTTTATCATAATCAGTTCATTAGCAGGAAAGTAAATGAAGGCAAGGGATTTGTCACACTTGTTCCATGCTGGCTACCTTCCAGGCCAGGTAATTAGGCACTTAAACTACACTTTTCCAGGCACTTGCCTGAAGGTAAATCCTAAAAATGGGTTGAAGGTAAATACTAAAAATGCCCTGCTCTGGACCTGGATATTGGGCACACAGAGTGAAACTGACCGACAGCGAGGCCTTCCAAGAGCCATCCGGACCCACTCCATCTTCGGTCTCTGCCATTATCTGTTTCTTGTTATTTAAAATGAAATGAAATGATAGAATAAAATGGAGGGAGGGCATGAATGGCTATGACCTTGGCAGGCATGTAGTGCCACTAGAGGTGGGCACGAACCGCTGGTTCGGTGGTTCGTGCCAGTTCGTTTTTCAGCCAAACCGGTGTTTGGCACTTCAAAGCCCTGTGTCCTCTGGCAGGCTCCCGCTCATTCCCGCTAAGAGTATCTGATTTTTCTGCTCATGAGGAAAAGGAGGTCAAAGGAGAGGCTTGAGGGGAGCAAAACGAGGCACAGTAGGAAGGGGCTGACAAGCAAAGCTGAATGGGTTCATGTCGGGGGGGGGGGGGAGAAGAGCATTTCGTTTCATGGTTAAATTGAAATTCCCCATGGTTAAATTATATGAGACCAGGATGTTATCAAAGCAGAGTTTCTGTGTGTGTGTGTGAGAGAGAGAAAGATGCATGAATGGTATCTTTACACAATGTATCTAACTAGTTCGCATTACAAATAACAATTAGTAGTTATTATCGCTTCTGTTAGAAATGTTATGGCTCTGAACTGGCAGCTGGCCTTCTCCTTTTCAACTCTATTAATAGATCCAAGTAATGAGGGTTTCAAGGAAGGGTGGGCAAATCTGGCTCTCTTGCTCTCTCTCAAACATTCGTATATTACCGGGTACAAATTTGTCCCATCCTGTTTGCTCATAAATTTGCAAAAAAAATATTAATTTTTCACAAAATTATGTGTTTTTCTGTGTGCAGCTGGGGAGCAGGGCTGAAACTGAACTGTGTTCTGGTTCACATAGCAGTTCAAAAGCAGTGAATTAAACTGTGAAACAAGCAAATTTCTCATCCCTTCCTGGCGCAGACGTATCTAAGCACACATCTATTACCATGACGCACCTAGGCACAGAGGAATTCTTAAAACGCATGTGTGTTTTTGTTTTTACTTTGTTTTTTGGTGTGCAATTTTAAGCACACTAACGGGACTTGCAGTTCTTGGACTAACGTGCATTGGGACAAAGTGATACACACGCACGCACGCACACAGAAAGACACACATACATATATTTGCAGGAAGTGTCTGAAGACATTGGGACAGCTTACTAAAACTTCACCTGACAGTTTTGTAGTCCTTGTGTTGTGCCTGTTGGCCTAAATACTGTTGCTAATCCCAGCTCAAGCAGACTCACTGATTCGATTCCTAGATGATAAAGCAACCCTTATTTAAATCCCACCAACTCAATGGTTCTGTTCTAGCAGAGGCTGGCAAGTAGCTTTAGACTATGGTCTTAATTATCCATCATCTTGATTATTGTAGTTTTTGTTACTTTGGTACTATCTTTGTGGTGTTGTTGCTGTGAGCCTGGAACAATTACCTTTTTGGACTACCCCTCCCATCGTCACTGCAGCCGGCCGCTCCCCAAAAAGGTAACATTTCTCTGGAGGTGAGACCACATTTTCTTGAATAAAAGCAGCAGACGTACATTCCTGGGCTCACCCACGCTTGCTATCTTTCCTATTATCCTTGCTGCAGCAACCAAAGAAATGGCCAGAGACCCTGACCCACTCCATTGGCCCCACTGGGCCCACCGTCCTCTTCCTGAATGGTCTCCCTCAGGGACTGTTTCATCCTTAACTAGTAGCACCTGATTTTGCTTGCTTTCCTGTTGCCCTAAGATCTCCCTTGCCTTCTCTACGGTTAGCTTTTAACCCTATGGGCCGAGATGGCGTCTTCCGCTTATTTGTTGCACTGTGTCTGGAAAGCTAGATGTTGGTTGTGGTAGCACGAGAAGTCACGATGGGATGAATGTTGTTGACATTTGCCTATAAAGGTTGAAATCCCAGAGGAATCTTGCAGGTGTTCCAAAATATATATTGATATCCCTACATTTGAAATGTGCACAGTTCCCCGTGGAAAAAACCCCTGAATTTAGGAGGAGTTGGATTTAAGTGACAATGAATGTTGGTTGCTGGTCAAGCTGAGTCATCACACCTCCAAAAATGTTCACACATTCACTACCTAGAATGAAGAAGCAACACAGCTGGTAAGCTGCTTGTTTCAGGGATGGCCTACTGACTGAAAACAGGGTTCACTGTGTGAACAGAACCCTCCTGGACTTTTCTGTCTGCTCCACTGTGATTCCAATTAAGGACTTATTTATTGATGTGGAGGCTGGGTGGACCTGCATGCTGCTCAAATCCTATTTTACCCAACAAAATTTGAAGGAACGCGCACAGAGCGCAGCATCTCAGCAAAAGGAAACCGGGCGGGAATTCACCGCAGCATTCATGCAAAGCATCCGTCTGCTCTGAAACCTAGTAAGGACTTGAATGCATCATGTTAATGGCCTCCACTCCTTGTCTCCTTCTTTACTAAGTCTTTGCTGTTTCAGTTTGGACACATCTTGCATCCCATAGATCCTCATTATCTTCCGTATGTTCACTGTTGTTCACTATGAATATTTCATAAGCATCCCCCTTCCAAAGCCTTTCTCTTGGATTTGCCAGGAGAAGTGATCTGCATTAAAGGAAGAGAGAGAGAGAGAATATGCACAAGAGAGGGGTATCAAAGTGTGTTCCAAGGGGGGGGGGGGCAAAGAAAGCAAGCGCATGCACTCCTTTCCAGATGAAGCAGTTGTCTTGTCTCTCAATGGCTTTGAAAGAGGCAGCAATAGCAGGAAGCATGGCACTAGGCATGCCTTTTCCCTAGGATTTGTTTTCAAGGGTATTTAGTTGCGGTCATGCACATCCTCCTGTTCAGGTGTTCCAGCATCCCAAATCTTGACAGGTATGACTCTTACTTTGCTTGACTCTTACTTGGCTGAGGTCAGGCTCAGCAGAGCTCTGGCGGCTTCTACCAATGGGAAACATGGAAAGCAATTGAATGTCCCGTGGTTGATGGCTCTGGCTCCTGCAGGCGTGCTGAGCAGGCTCCAAGTCCTTTGTAGCGGTCACTCCTGAGGGCAGCAGGGGAGCAAACAGGCTCCTCCAGAGAGACAGCAGAGAGACCTCTCAGTTCATGGGTCAGGGTGGGGTGGGCGGGGAGATAACCCTCCCTGCTTCGAAACAAACTGCATTTTGCATGCGTTTGGACCTACGGTCACCCCCTTGACTCAGTTGCCTCTCCACTGGGGCTTTTCTCTTCTGCCTCCAAAGAGCTGGGAATGAATCCTTCTTTTCATCGATTTTTAACAGTGCAGATTTAATTGAACATTCCACCTACGACACTTTGCTACAGGACATGGAGTCTTGTAGGATCGCCATGGTTTTCACAAACTGCCTCTCTCTGAGATTAGCATCCTTTCCATTTAAGAAGCGAACCACACATGGAGAGAACAAGCTCTTAACAACTGACTAATTATTATAAGAGAGGCAAGCCACCCTTTCGATGCTTCTTATGCTTACAAGTCAGCACAACTAAGCAACAACTTGTTGTGTGCAAGTTGTGTTAGCTGTGCTACTTTCATTGAAAAGCTACCGCAAACAATTTTGCTTCGTTTCCACAAGAAATCATTCTTGTTCTTCCTCTCGTTTTGGCTGAGAGTACAACAAGCTACCTTGTCCTCTCGCACAAGAAGAATCTTGCAGTTCCTCATTCTCCGAGACTAGCCCATTCCTGGCACAAAATAACAACAGCAACAAAAGAAGTTGACTAACAAGGTTATCTTGTTAAAGATTAACCTCAAAGTGTGGCTACTGCCTGAAAACTCTTGACTTCTGTCTTGTGGTTGGCATTAGGGTTCTTCAAGGGACATGCATTTAAACCAGAAGGAGCTCTGGAGGATCACTTGCCTCTTGGTCCAGCCAAGGTCTAATGTGTTCCACCAAATCAGATGTTTGCTTTATGTTTACTGGTGCTCATTTACAAGAGTAGAAACCAACACCGCCACCCATCACTTGATCTCAGCTCTCACAAATCTTTCTGTAGAAGCCAAATGCTATCCGCATCCTCCTGCACAGGTCACTGTAAACAGCTCCCTTCTGATTATCCGAATAGCATAGATGGCCCAAGGCAGTTTGGTTCAAGAAAGCTGCATCTAATTTTATGCCACTTTATCACGTTTACAAATCAACGTCTCCTACATAAATACATCTCAGGCAGCCTGAAATGGTAACTTAGCCCGCCTCCTCTTCCTCCTCCTTACAAAAGCCATCCAGTCTGGAAAGAGGATACCAAGGACTCAGACCTCAGGAATAATTAAACAGGAATGCCCGCTGCTGTTTGGGACGGGGGCCAGGGTGGTCCACGCAGATATGTTAATCATTTATTTCTCCAAGTAGATCTAAGAACACGCCTTAAGTAGAGGATACAATAAAAGCCAAAAAGGGTTCGTGCAGAATATCAAATGGATTCCAGGAGGCACTGAACGGAGTGACATCTCATCACTTGGTTGGGATACATGAGAGTTTTAGCACAAGGAACACAACACAGGGCGTGTTGAGGTGTAGTCAGAATTCTTGCGGGGAAACGCAACGGTTGCCAGGCAAACCCACAGAAGCGTGGTAGATACCAGCTTCCTCAAAGTGGTTTGAGGGATGCCTTTGGCCATCTTCCCAACTGCCATTCCATCGTCTCCGCCACGGGGCTCCTTAGGAGACAGCAGGGCAGCTCAGAACTGTTTCTGTCAATTAATGTAAATGAACAGTGACCCTGGGGCATGCTTGGAGCTTTTTTTAAAACAAAATCTGTAGATCTCTTTCTATCTCATGTCCTGACTTGTGGGGCCCAGTATTAGCACGTTGCTTTGGACAGGCCCAGGGCCTGCTAAATAACACCCTAACCCCTTCCACTGTCACCGTCTGAGGGTCGCTCTTTGCCTCCATTCCCTCCTGCTCTGATTCTCGGTGTTCACTCTCAGGGCCCTGACCTAACTTCTCCACTTCTTGTGGAGATAGGTAATTTGGGGTTCTGGTTTGCATTACGCTTTTGCTCTGCTCCCCAGTAAGCCTGGCAGATAGGAGAGCGCTTGGGGGAGAGAGCAGCCGAGAGGGAGCTGCATCAGGCGAGACAGGAAGCAGTTAAGACAGCGAGATGGATTTGGCAGAGATGGAATCAAGGCAAGGGGGAATCTTGGAAGCCTTCCCAAGATGGCAGTAGGCATCCAGATCGAAAACAGAAAACGGGGGAAAGAACAAGGACCTGGTAGGGTTGAGGATAGCTCCAGGGTTCCTCACACTGGGAGCAAAAGAAGACTCTGGCCTGAGAAGACAGGCAATGGTGTAAATGGCCGTTTAAAAGAACCCTTGAGAAACAGTGCAAGTGGCAGGTCCCACCCTCACCTTCTCTAAGGATTGAGGGTGTAGCCTTGAGCAGCACAGCACCACCTCTCCATATCCCGCCTCCGCTTGGAGCAACGGAGAGAGTTGCCATTGACAGTGCCTTGATCCGGACTCCAGTGAAAGCTTAGCTCCTGCCAGAATGCCGCTTCCTCACCTCTTCAGCCACTTGCACGGCTGTACGTTGTGCAGGATGCCTGCCTTACTCCCTACAGCGGTGGCTTGTCATGCTGTGAAAAAAAAGCTGTTGTGAGTTGGCATCATGGATAGCAAAGCTACGCACGACTCTCAAGGCATCTGTTTTTTATCCGCACACACGTTTGCAAAAGAATAGCAGTTGTAGGAGAGGAGAAAGTCAAGATCTGGACTGTGGTGAAAAAGTTATTAAGCCTTTCATAAATCCTAAAAGAGAAAATTGTCTGGCCATTGATGGAATCCTCCCTTTACGTTGTTCACACCCGTGTCCAGGCCTTGGTGTTTCAGTTTGTTTGTGAGATCTCTCTGTGCAATGGATTCTCCCCTCCCAGAAGGGCTGATTTGTTGTTTTCGAAGCAAGACCTGGAGCCTCTTGGGTCCTTTGATCCCCCAGGCATACAAGAATCAGGTTCTCGATCAGTTCAGCCTGGAGACCGGGGGTGGGGTGGGGTTGCTGGACGCAGGGAGAGGGGAGCAATCAGCATATTTTCACTTGAGCTTTTAAACTGGTTTGTTCATAGTTGGTTTAATTCTTCTTGTATTGTTGCCCTTTGCGAGGAGTTTTACGTTGGTGTGTGTGTGTGTGTGTGTGTGTACATGAGCATCTGGACCAGGTCCCATGTACCTACTTTAGACCCTGTAGCCTTTGATAATTTCAAGTCCAGTTTAGAGAAACTTTAACCCCAAAAGTTAGCATTCAGAAAGGAAGAAGATCAAGCCTCTAACTAGGTCTTGAAAGCATTGCCTTGTATGAACTCCCACCCCCAAAGTCAAGGACCTGGAAGCACAACTCACAAGCAGTCTCTTCCATCCAGAGACACAGCTGGAAAAATGGACCGCGGCCCATTCTTCATCTTTGCACGTCATAGGTGTCCGCTTTGAATGTGAGAGGTGTTCAGTAAGGAATGTTGAACCCTTTTGAAGACCAGCTGGAGAAGCGGAGGGGGTTAATCACACCAAAGTGGTGTCCCCAGATAGGCACAGCAGGCCCAAACATCTGGCAGCAGATCCAGATGCTGCCCGGCTCTTCTTTCCCTTCCTCCTCTTCCTTCTCCTCCACTCCTTCGCCCCCACCCCGGCTCGGTGTTGCTGCCTCCTGTTTCTCCCTCAACTGGTTCTCATATTTTAGTGGTCTTTCTTTGTTGATGCTCAGCAGCTTGTTTCTTGTGCGCATGTTTGTTTTTTGTGGTGCATTAACTATGTCATGTTTGAAAACAAAAAGGTCTAGTTACTAATGGAAGACACGCCAACGTGGCCCTTGCAGGCAGGCAGGCGGGCGGGCGGGCTGGGGGGGGGGGGAGTGTTTTCGATTAAGGCCACATGCCGCACTGACTGGAATCGAGCCCCTGATGAAATTTGTCAGGATAATCCAATTGAGATTGCAGTTACCTTGTATGTTTCTTCCTGCCTCTCTTCGCTCACACACGTTATTGTGGCTTTCTCTGGTTTGGATGCTGGATCCATCTGTCAGTCAACTGAGAGTATCAAGGCGTTCATCAGGCTGCTCGGCTCCACTGAAGATGGAGGAAGGAAGGATTTCCCAGAGTTTTGTTCCGTTGTCTCTGGTGGAGAAAACATGGCTCTTGCACAAGCAAACAACATAGTAAGTGGTATGGCTTTCTACTGCACATTTCCTTGGCCCACTGTGTTAACAAAAGAACAGTAGAGTCTCCCCCCTTCCCTTTCCACACATTCTATTTTATGCTAAAGTCTAGACATCTGTTTCAGAGCCAAAGCCATGTTGTGTTCACTAGTCAGTATTACCAACACATGGACCTCCAGAAAAAGAAATCAGTGGGTCCTAGATGAAATGTAGTTGAGCTCTCTCTAGAGGCAAAAAAGATGAAACCAATGCTGTCATAGTTTGGATGCATCATGGGAAGACAAGACTCAATGGAAAGGACACTGCCCTGATACCTGGTCACCCAACCGGGTACCCCTGTCGTCCCATTCTTATCATTCTATCTGCGTAACCTAGAGATAAAGGAGTCATACAGGGAAGGTACAGGGTGTGTTCTCCATCTTCCCAGAGTGCAGGACACGTAACAATGGGCTCAAGTTACAGGAAGCCAGATTTAGGCTGAATCTCAGGGAAAACTTCTTAACTGTTAGAGCTGTACGACAGTGGAACCCATGACCTTGGGAGGTGGTGAGCGCTCCCACCCTGGAGGCCTTCAAGAGAAAATTGGACAACCCTCTGTCCGATCTGCGCTGACATGGATTCCTGCCTTGAGCAAGGGGTTGGACTCGATGGCCTTAGGAGGCCCCTTCCAACACCATCATTCTGTGAGTCTATGACCCACAACCACCTCTCAGCGCCTTTCAGTGCTCCTTTGGGACAAATGCTGGTGGCAGTTCTAACCAGAGGAGTGAGGGATGCTCCATCTTCAATAAACTCTTCACCCCACCCCCATCCTTCTTTTTGACTTGGGAGCAAAAACAGAGAGAGGCCCTGGAAGGAAACCACTGGAACTGGCCCTGAGACAAAATGGGCAACACAATTCCTGTTAGGAAGCTCTTCCCACCCCTCGTATCTTGGGTTGCCACATGTGAGTCCTTCTGCCTGAGTCTTTCATGAAGATAAATTCTGGAGCAGGGGCCGTTCATCATGCATCACACACATATTTATTTTACTTCTAAGTGCTTTCCATTTTGATGATTTGCTTTGAGCTCGGGAAGGAATTAAAGTGTGGGGCTGACAATATTAGAAGGAATCGCTCACATTTTTGGGCACATTTCCAGATTCTCAAGGTGTAAGGACCATGCAAGCAGGATTGGGGGGGGGGGGACAGGGGCTGGAGGAGGCCTTAAGACGGGTGGGGGTGGGGGTGGGATCCAGAAAATACTCTTCCATCAAACATGAAGCGCTGGCTCTGAGAACAGCGAGGGAGGGGATCAGGGGCCAGAGGGGAATGCAAGTTTAGAAAACATTCTTCTGACTGAACGATGGGATTGGAATGTTAAAATACCAACCCACAGGGGGACGAAGTTTGAACAAAGAGCCAAGGAAATTAGCTGAGAGAGAGGGTGGACACACATTGCGACCTCCTCAGTACAAAACACGACACCCACCAGGGCAGAGGAGCGGAGGCAGAAAATCCAGACGAAAGTTCACTCTGCGGGTGAGCGTTGGAGAGAACAAGCTCTCTGGCCTGGTTCCTCCCTGGGCAGATTTGAACAAGTCAGCATGTTAGAGAGGGCAATGCTCCGGAGCTTGACTTGGAGGGCTGCAGAAAATGGGGGTAGTCTCTGAGGAGGTCAAGAGCTGCATGCAAAAGAGCCTTCTCTGGTCCTGAGGAAGCAGGCTATCATGGTCTGGGTGCCCTTGAGGATGTACAAAGTACCCGGCCCGCTAGAGGGGAGGTAGAGGTGTCTTTGAAAGGCCTTTGCCCACATACAGAATGTCTTTACCTTCTAACGAGCATGTGTTGGTTGGATTTAAGTACCTAATCTTTCCTTTCTGAAGAAGAATCAGGTAGAGAAGCAATCAACTGGCCATCCAACAGAAGCTGGCCAGTTGGATAATGTTCTAGTTGACCCATGAAAATCCAGGCTCGCTAACAGCTCTGACAGACTGCAGGAGTAGAAGGTGAAGGCCATGCAGGGCGGCCAAGGTCATTCAGGTGAGGCCTCATTGGTCCACTTCTGGCATCTCCAGGTGAGGAGACAGATCTCAGGAGGGGAGACCATTGCCTCCAGAGAATGCCATGCAGAGCATGCCTTTAATGTTCCGGTTTTAAAAAAGAAGGAAAGGAAAAAGGCAGATGTCATTGGTGTGTCATCTAATTCAGTGGATGCCCTGGAGTCCAATGGAGTTGTGGGATTGATTTGCTTCATCCCAGAATTGAATCGGGTGATTCTGCTTCAGTCCAGACCTTACCCAACCACTCCAAATCCATCTGCTTCAGTTTACAGGTTGTGATCTGTCTGGAGCTGGTGCACAGTCCTAATGGCCATGGCCAACTAGCCAGTATTGGCTTTTTGCCCGATAGCCAAAAGATGCTTCCCCCATCTTTATTTTCAATTGACCTTTTCATTTGTTAGCTGCATTTTATTCAGGTTCTTCCCATAACCTCCTGGCTCTGAAGCAGTTCCAGTGTGGCCTGCCATGTCTTTGTGACATCACAAGGATTCCTCCCTATGACCTCAAAAGGACCTTCCCTTGTGAAGGCCATTAGTCTCGGGTCCCTTCTGTGGAATTAATGGGAACCTTATGGAACCTTATGGAAAAGTCCAGGTGGGTGTCCCCGGTCACATGAGCACACTGAATATTCTCAAAAATAAGAACTGTTCTCTGATTTCCCAGGCGCTGAACCTTGAAACCGTTGCTCATTTTCTTCTGCCATTGTTCAGATTTTCAGAATTATTATTAGTGTGAGTAATGCAGTTTATAGAGTATCATCAGTGCTCTCAGAGCTATGCAAGGTTAAATAAAACAGATCCCTAATGAACGATTACCATCTGAAAGCTAGACAAAGGGAAAACAAGGGAAAGAGGGGAAGGAGCAGGGAGATCGGGAAGGGGATGTGATGGGAATGAGAGCCAAGACAATTAAAGAGAAATGTACAATAACTCCACAGAACTGGAGCCTCTGGTCCCACCAAATAGAGGAGGCTGCCACAGGCAGAAACCAGGAAGAGAGGAAACTGGGAGTAAGGTGGGGCTTGAAGTATCAAAATGAGCCTTGCCTTGACCCAGAGGGGGCCAGTGTGCATCAGGAAGTTCCTCTGTCTGCTTCTGAGCCCAGATTTGCACCAAAACCTTAGGGGGAAAGGCATGTGAGTGTCCCCATCACATGGCCACCCTTTCCCTTGAGGCCAGAGCAGTCAAGCGGGAGCCATGGCAAGGGAAGGAGGGGACTCTGGAGGTCATCTGGGGGGTGTCTTCTACTGAAGTGTGGAGCTCTGCTGAAGCAGGATTATTCTACCTTTTGACCCACCAAGGTCAGAATTCAACTTCCTGAGAGCTCCAGTTTTCACAGAGAATTTAAGATGCAAGTGTTTGAATTGACTGCCTGCAGGAAATAACAGGTAAAATCTCTGGAGGCCAAAAGCTGGACGGAGCAGAATGTCCAGGGCTGCTGTGATGATTCCAGGACTCGGTCCTCAAGCCAGTTGATTCATTTATTTGCAGGTGTCAGATCTCGTCTGCACAATTAATGATTTCTGAATTTGCAGAACTTCTGCAGGTCATCCCCTCACTTATCTTCTTGACCTCTAATTGGAGTTATTTACTTTTTTAAAAAAATTGGACTTTGGCCACTTCAGTTGAAGCAACAGGTGGCAATGGCACCCCCTCAGCCTTCCCCTCCTTCAAGATCCATCTCCCCATTTAAAAGGACAGGGAATAAATAATGGTGTGGAGAACACAAATTCTGGAGCAGTGGGATGAAGACCTTCCTCCAGCCATTTCCTTCCTGGGTGTAGGGATGGCCTTTAAGAAAATAGGAGGGAAGAGACCCCAGCCACTTGAGCGGGGGCCCCATGACGCTTCTTTGGACTGGGCTCTCTCCATTGTGGGTGACAAAGCGAGATGCCGGCTAGGCTGGGTGCCCCTGGCTCGCTCTCTCTTCTCTCTCTTCTCTCTCTCTGCTGAGGAGGGCACAACCCCAGCCAAGCAGAGGAGAGCCATCCGGCTCCTTTACACGGATTCCTGCCCAAAAGGCAGGATAAGAGCCACAGGCTGGCTTCATGACGTGTGTGAAGATAAGGGCAGTCTCACGTTACTCGAGCCCGGCTTTCTGTGACCTGATAGCATTAACACCGATTCCACCGACTATAAAGAGCCCCCTTCAGAAGGACGTGGGCTTTTGCGCCTCCGACTCCATTATGCATGAGCCCCCCGCTCCTGCTTTGGCCTCCACAGGACTTTCCCCCCTTCTTCGCCGTCTGGAGATACAGGCCTTCCTTTGAACGTCCCCCCCACCCTGGCAAGCTTCCCACCAAAGTTTCAAATCACACCGGATAATATTCCCCCTCCTCCATTATGGCAACCAGGAGACGCTGCCTCTAACACAACACCCAACACCTCTGCCTGGTGGAAGGGTATTTATGGGGCCAGAGGGGGACTCTGGGGGGGGCGTCTTTGGAGGATTGGGGGCTTACTAGCAGATAGGAAGCAAAAGGGGCTGGCTTGCTTTGTTCCCTGGCCCAGAGGTCGTGTCGGCTGCTTGTCAAATGAACTCTTTTTTCCATCTCCGAGCTCCACAGGGTATCTTCTGAGCCCTGGTCTTGGCCTCAAGAACCTGCTTTCCAGTGAGCTGGCCCTTCCGATGGGCTGCCCATGCTGGAGACCCGATGGCCCAGCAAAACTCTTGCCACCCTCAAACTGGCTGGAGTTGTTGCTGCCACTCCCTCAAGGTGCAGAGGGATGCCGCTCGCTGTGCAGGGACATTTCTGCCCCCAGAACACCTGCTTGCTCCCAACATGCTGGAAGAAATCGCTTGGCAGGTCTGCCTCTTCCCTTCTCTTCCTGGAGCCTTCAGAGCAGCGCAAAACGGATCCGTGGGGTGTAAAATCCCACCCACACGGGTCCATTCAGCATTGGCCAGAGGGATCCCTCCCATGAGGATCTATACATGATTTGTGGGTCAGGAAAAAGGGACTCTACGGATACCTGCTACCTCTTCCCTTTCCCCCACCCCACCCTGTTCGCTCACCAATGCTTTGCAGAGAAGGAGACAAGAAGGCAAATAAAGGGTGGGCAGGGAGTGTTTGGCGCCTGTTCCCCTGAAATTCCCCACCTATGTTTGGCTCTGCAGCCATGATAGGAGGAGAGGGAGGCTCCGAACATGGAAGGGAAACGAAAAGTTCATGGTGGAGGGTACAGAGGTACCAGGGTGTGTGTATGTGTGTGGGGGGGGGAGGAGGATGCTCATCCCTGAGAGATTTGGTCAGGGCTGGCCTTGGGTGGTCTTTTGGTTCAGTTCTTTGTTGGTGAGATCTTAGGGCAAATGAGCAAATGTCTCTATAAATGGGGTGGAAAAAGCTTGAGATCAAACAGAATCCAAAGGTGCAGGAAGTGAAGGGGGCAGCTCTATGTCCACCTCTGCTCTCATCGAATCCCCTGCAAGAACTGGGTGGTGGGAGGAGGCGTCTCCACCATCCAAAGCCAGGTCATCTCCTGACATGTCTTCAGGCTGCTGGAGAAGGACAAGGAGAAACATTGTTTGATCGGGTTGCAGGCCGGCCGGCCGTGGCCACAAGGATATATTGAGGGAAGCTGGGGCAACCATGGAACAGTGGTGTGACTGAACCACGGGACCACAGTTGGTGCCCATCTCTACGATCGTTTTCAGAAGCCACCTGGGCCTGTAAGGGAGAGGTCCCGTTGTGTGTTGACTTTCTAGGACCCAAGGAAAGGAGTAAACTGGTTGAAGAGTTTGCACAAGGGAGGAAGGGTCTGAGCTACAACCCCAGCTTCCAGGACTAGAAGAAGCATTTCCAGGGCCCACTTCTTCTCAGCTTCAAGCCCATCAAACTATGATGGGGCAGATGGGGATGGTACTGGGCTTCACCAAGGCCACCCTACGCCACCAGGAACATCCTTCCTCACTGCAACTTGAAGGGTTCTTTCCTGTTAGAGAAACTATGTAAGATAACCTCCTGGCTAGTCAGAAGTCCACCCTTTCCTGGTGGAAGCCCAACCCCCCCCCCCCTCTATTTGCTGAACAGCTTATTTTCTTGAAGGGAATTATAGAGATTAATTTCTTGGAGCTCCTAAGTGGATCTGGCTGCCAGGGCCTCAGGAACAGCTCTTCAAGGTCTGGAGAAGGGAGTGTGCAATATTTATCCCTTTATGGAACAGTTTACAATGAGGCGATATGGCTGGCTTGGTTTATAGGTCGGCAATAAAACAGAAAAGCCATTGGCTGGGTGGCTGCACATTGGTTGTGCATGACGTGAGCTCTTTGGTTTGTGCATAATTTATAAGCGCCCTGTGTGGGTGTGCAAAGATCACAGGCCCCCATGCTCTCCTAACTCAGCCAAGATCCAGGAACCGGAAGGGAGTGTCGCCCTTAAAGACCTTCAGAGACAAAGAAAGGCATCCCAGGATGGAGGAGGGGCCAGGGTTTCTAAGGCTAACCAGAAATCTTATGCCACTTCTACTTTGAAGCTCCATCCATCCATCCATCCATCCATCCATCCATCCATCCATCCATCCATCCATCCATCCATCCATCATCTAATCTCTCTCTCTCTCTCTCTCTATCTATCTATCTAGCTATCTAGCTATCTATCTGTTGTCTGCAATATTTTTAGACCCGAGGATGACATTTGTAAAGTACAGCTTGCCATATGGAATCCACATCTAATTTCCCCGCTTTCCAGTACTTTAGAGGTTCCCCCCTCCCATAAAAATAAGAGAGGACAAAACAAGGCACAGATTGGTATAAAATTGCCACATGCTAATTTATATTTATAGAAGAACCTTTGGAAATTATTTATTTATTTATTTATTTATTTATTTATTTATTTATTTATTTATTTATTTATTTATTTATTTATTTATTTATTTATTTATGGCAGTCAATGGAACTCGTTCCACTCTTAGGAAAATGCAAGCAGCCACATCTTCAGCAGCCTGTTTATTTCAGCCTGAATGAACAACTGATTGCTGAACTTTTAAAAACTGTTGATACCACGTCATGTTGAGCCTGTACATCTGAGGGTTGCTTCAGCAGTTCCTTTTGGATGCCTTTTCAGGAGAACTTCCATCCCCATGTAACGCAAACCTGTTGCGATCTCCATCGGAGAGAACATTCCTGGTCAGGCTTCACCGGCTGTGGCATTTCATTGTTCTTGTGAAAATCCCCTTGTTGCTCCTCCGTCTCGAATATCATGAGAAAGAGACAACAAGCCAAGTGGACACAGCAAAGGCCAGGCTTTACATCCCGAAACAAAGATGGGGGGGGGGATCAGGACAAATATAAGAGAAACCAACCGGGAGGGTGCATGGACAATGTTACGAGGACTCGGCTCCTGCATTGCAACCCCTGAGATTTGGGGCAAGACCCGAGGACAGGCAGTAGGCCCTCCAGATGTCATAAAAATGGGGTAGGTGAGGGTTGAGGGGAAGGAAGTAGAGGTCCTGGGCCATGAGGGGGTGGGGGTGGGAAGCACAAGGAGAATCTAGGGGAATGGGCTGAGGAACCAGGGGGAGCCCTGCTCGACAAATAATAACTGTCAGCAGATGCAGAGACGGCCACCCTTCTTGCTGTTGGCTTATATATGTTACGTGGCCTCAGCACTCACAATATGCTGCCACCAGAGTCTGTGGAAGGTCCCCTGCCACGATACCGATAGTCAGGCTAGGAAGCAGTTGGCAGCATCACACTGCCCTCCATGTGCGCCTACACTCAACACACAGGTGAGGCCGCTTCAGATGCGGACATTATGAGAGTTGGGACAGCCAGTGGAGGTCCCCATCCCAGGAGGCATGTGTAGGGCTGCTACGGCACTTCATGCAACAGGCTTGGTTGTTCCCAGCAGCAAAACCTGAATGTTAATCGAGCCCTGAACATTTTGAAGAATCGGCAGCGAGCTTGTTGTGTTTCACACACAGAAACACACACACCACCAAAGACATGGCAATTCCTGGTCCCAGCCTTTTCCCTTCCCAAAGAAATGTTACAATCTGGCTCTGACAAAAGCTTCAAATCATTTCAGCCCACAGAACAGAGCTGTCTAATAACGAGGAGTAATTAATCACATTCCATTGCGCTCTCTCAGCTTCCTGCTTGTGGCTCCTCTGGAGAATCCGAAGAACCAGCCTTGAAAAGTCCACCATTTCTGTCCAGAATCTTTGCATTGCTTTCCTAGCAAAAGGCTCTGCCCAAGGAAGAGAGTCAGGGAGAGAAGCACAACGAAAGGACAGGAGCCTGCTTGGTACTGTCGTGAGTAGGAATTTCACTTCAGGATACGGAAATCTAGGCTGAATCTCCTGCTCCGTTATGAAGATATGCAGGTGATTTTGCATGAGTCTCTCTGAACCCTTCACATAAACTATTTCACGGGGCTCTTGTGAGTCAGAGAGGAAAACATGTCTGCCAAAACCCTTATTTTCATTGATTTAGGCTGTCATGATGAGACAACTCAATGAAGACGTTTTGGGCTCTGAAAGAGTCCTTGGTGGTGAGACAAGGAGTGGTACCTTCTTTTTGTCGAGGTTTTGGCAACTTGCAAAAATGGTCTTATTGTAAAACCACAACAACTGGTGTCCTTTTGATTCAAGAGGCAGAGCAAGTGCAGAACAAGTGCAGAACAACTGGTAATGGTTTAGAAAAGATAGGAACAACCCCCTGCAGTGCTCCTAATCCACGCAATAAAGCAGCAGTGTTGTCATGTTGCACAATTTGCCATATTTGTGCTGTTGGTGTTATTTAAACGAATTTGCTGAATTTGCATCAAAAATCATTCTTTCTCTCTTTCTTTTGTCAAGAGCCTTCCAGAATGCTTCTCCCTCCCAGTTGCTGGAAGCAGAGAGCGATTTTGTGGTCCTTATTGCAAGGACAGGAAAAAAGAGGATTTACTTGTGAGAGTAAAATGTCTTTCTGAACTCCTTTTAAGAGGGAGAGTGGGAATGAGAGAGAGATATTTAAAGAGATTGCTAAAATTACGTGACTGTAAATTATCTGCCTTCCACTGTATTGCTGTGAGACCTTCAGGATCTTAGTTCACCGGGTTTTGTGGTCACCACATTTTTCCTATCCTAATCCAAACAGGAAGAATATGAGTCCTTGGCCCAAATGGGGAATGCATTCCCACCAGCACTGTGAGTTGCCAGCACAGAGCCAAGGTTATAGGAGAAGCTGCCAAGTGTGCTGAGCACAACTAGAGATGGGAGAGATACGTCGCAGGATGGTTCCTCAAAACCCATACAGGAAGTAGAGGGAGACAGGCCCGCCTGTTCACTCTGAAGTCCATCAAGTCCTTCAAACTGGTCTGGATGGGTGGCCATCATGTGGAAGAGGCCGTGTGGACATGGAAACCAAAGGGTCCAAGGACGGATCTTAATGGAGCATCGTCAAAGACAAGAGATAAAAATAGCAGAGATGGCAGGCATTTTGAAGACACGCTCAAGGCTTGGCAACTCAAGGCGGCCTCGGTTGGAATCCAAAAGCCAGCAGGACCTTCTCCCAATCTGTAGCTCATGGTCCAGCATGACAGGCACAGTTCTCCCTGCCATCGTTTCCTCTCAGAGTAGGCAGCAGAGAAGAGAGATCTCCAAGCTAAATAAATTGTGAAGGGACGGAATAATTGCCCTCGGGGTATTTGGTTTTACGATGAAGAAGCATCTTGGCCCGAGCATAAATCCCGAACAGAGGAGACAGGAACTGCTCAGGTGACCTTTTCCCCACAGCAAGGCAATTTGGCAGCGGGTGACAGATGTGGCTCAGCGTCAGCACAAAGGGAAGTCATGGAAAGGCCACCTGGGCTTGCCGAGCAACAAGAACCGAAGGCCAGGAGACAAACCTGCCTGGGTGTCGGCTGCCCGGCAGGCCTTCCCCTGCTCACCTGGGGAGAAGCCTCCTGGGCTGCCAGCCTTTCTCCTCTGCAGGATCGGGCCCCTGCCTCTCCGCCATGGAACCTCTGAGGCTTACACCTCCTTCTCGGCTGAGGTGAGAAACACAGGCTGTCCAGGATGTGGTCCACCTCTGGGGGGGTTTGGTGGCTGAGAGAGCAGCAGTACAAGGGATCCTTTGAGGGATCCACTGCAGAGCGACCAAAGAGCAAGACTCATTCCCAAGCGAAACCTCTGGGCCATCCCTGCTGGGCCATGGCTATCCTGCTCTTGTTCCGCCCTGGCTGGCTTGGACATAAGAAGTGTGCCGAATGCCCTCCTGATGTGCTACGACTGAGGGTGGCATCCACAGCGCCGTGTGACACAGAGCCTGTGGAACAGCACCCGCCACAACCACCCGCCACCCCCACCCGGATGACTAAGAGACGCTTCGTCTCGACCCATATGTTTCCTATTGGGGCCATCAAAGTCTCCAGGGTTAGGCACACTCCCAAGCCGCAGTGTGAATCCTTAATAGGAAACATCCAGGCCTGTTTATAGGAGGGCTCCTACTGAAGATGCCAGCCTGCTAAACGGGCAGGCAACATTCGTCCACGTGAAGTGGTGGAGGGGAGGAACTCTAGGCACGGGGGCCTCACAGGCCACTTCTATCTGCTGATCAGTCAAGCCTGCTCCCTTTTAAAAACATGAATTTCTTCAACATTCAAAAAAGCCACCCTTGAGCTACTCTGAAAACTGTGAGATGGTTTCCACCAGACACTAAAAATGTGTGAGTCGGTGGAGGTGGACCCTGTTGGCCAGAATCTTACTGGGGTTCACGTGAGATTTGAACAACTTGCCATGGTTAGTAGCGGCTAATGGATGATCTGCAGGAGCGTGTCTCAGCCACGTACCTGATCGTGCGGCCAGGATGTGTCCCAGCACTGCGTAAGTTAGCTACAATCCCCTGTAGCAAGTTGCACAAGCCTCACATAAACACATAAGAGGAGGTGGATTTCAAGGGTTTCGTCTTTTTCCAGCATTACCCAGAAAGTGGGACTTATGGAACACTCTGCTCTCTTTAACGAGATAATGTTTCTACAGTGACTGCCAAATCCCAAGGGCTTTCTTGTAAGTGGGGGGCGTTATCGTGGTTATTATACGATCTTGGATTCTCTTCCTGCTTTCCCCCCCAAAAAAACCAAGGCCACAAGAAGACTCAAAAGAAAAACCCAGAAGCTAAGTGGCTGTATCTTATTTTACTTAAATGTGACACAAATGCACAAACCGTGAGTGCCTCTGAAAGATAATGAGCAGATTGGCAGCTGGGAAGATGGGCCAGGCCACGTGGTGGGTTTAAAGGTGCAGCAGCTCAAACACAAGCCGACTCGTTTCCCTCCAGGATTGGGTTGCTACAGCATTTTAGGATTCTCCTCCTCCTCCTCCTCCTTCTCCCTCCCTCCCTCCCTCTCCCTCTCTCTCTCTCTCTCTCTCTCTCTCTCTCTCTCACACACACACACACACACACACACACACTAGCCATCAACTTTGGCATGCACATCAAGACCAACTTTGCAGATTCATCTGAAGAAGATGCAGTCCAGGAATTTCCATGGCATAGATCGTTTATTTATTTGTTCGTCTATTTCTATAACGCTGACTTAAAACTACTCCAAGCAGTTTAGACATAAAAGCGATGACCCAAAACATCCACAAACACAAATATAATAACCAAATAAGCCCCAAGCGATGACAGGCTATGGGAACAACTGTAAAAATAACTTACAGGAGGATGGCTTTAAAAGCTTCCTGGAACGAAAGATGGGAGGGAGGAGGCCTGGTGAACTTCCACCGGGAACCCATTCCATAAGGTGGGGGGCCACTGCCGAGAAGGCACGATTCCTCACTCTTGTCCTTTCCTCTCTCCCTCCCCCCGCTTTTTGTTCTCGTGTGGGGGCAGGTTGTGCATGTTCGAAAACAACCCGGGGGTCCTCTGCTTTAATTAAAGATGCTACAAAAATCCACAAAGTTTCTCATTCTCAAAGAAAAAGAGGTGTCCCAACCCCTTGGGACATGCTGGTCCAAAAAAGAGAGAGCAATCATCATCATCATCATCATCCACTGCGGTGGATAATAATATGTGAAAAAGAGGTCAGCTCTATTTTTGTCAGGAACAGTGGCGGATCAAAACTTAACACCGTTTTGTGTAAGAAACTCAAAACAAAAACCTAGCGTAGCTAAAACGCAGATCCGTTTTTGCTTGTTGAGTGTTGGGTAAGGGGCATCAGTTCAGACTCTGTGCGTGTGTGTTTGCGTGTGTGTTTGTGTGTAGAGTACACCTCTGAAGTGAGACATCATTCTCAGAACAATTCAAGAAGTGATGGTTTGTTCTTATTCAGGGCGGGGGGGGGGGGGGGAGTGTTTCTTTGCTATCTTTTTTAAAATGCCCTGTCGCCATTTGTAGCATTCGAAGTGTTTTCTAACACTTTCTGGGAATGAATGATACTCTGAGACATCATTTTATATTTCTCAGGATCATTCGGTGGCAAAAATGACAGATGCCTACATGGGTTTCCCCCTCCCCCGAAGTGTAAAAAAAGGAGACAATGAAAACATTTTCCCACCTTGTCCAAATGCAGGTAAGCTGCCAACTGCTGAATCGGTGAGAAATTTGCCCCCTTCACAAGTCTGAAATGTTTCTCTGGAAGTGTGTGTCTGGCGGGACCTTGTTTGGCCCATTGTTGACGTGTTCCCACTTATCTATGTGTCTACATGTGGGGTCCAGACCCTGCAAAATCTTGAGAGATTGGCTGGAACCAATCAGAGCATCGTTAGAACCGAACAAGGAATGGTCTTTTCTGAAAGGGCAGGAGAGAGAATTTCAGTTCTCAGGAAACTCTAGGACAGGAATGAGGGACCTTTTGCCCTCCAGATGGTTCGGACTTCAGTTCCCAGAAGCCCTGCAGAGAAAATGGTAAGGGATTGTCCTGCAGGATTTGAGGTCTGAGACCAAAAGCCCAGGCCGCCTTCTCTAAAGAGTGACAAGTCCGGCTGTTCCTTTAGATCGTCCTGGCATGTCCTGGGAACTGACTCAAGAAGCCAGCAAGAAGAAGGGAGAGGGACACACACACACACAAACACCTGGCTTATTGTGTTTCTCTCAAATCTATGAGATGCTTTAGTCCTTCCCCACACTCACAAAGAAAGTGTGGATGGGACTCTGCTGATGGTCCCACCTCCGACACCTGGGACAACATCATCCATGGTGTCCAGTGACGACTCTCTGAACAATGCTGGTACCCCCAGTCCCGTGTCACTTCAGAGGTTTCATCGGCTTAATTTTGTGGGAGACAAATATCTGTAAGGGACATGAAACTCCATGGTGGGAAGATTTCCCCATCTTACTACCCACAAACCTCAATAACCCACTTGAAACTTTTCTGCATAGGCCTGCAACTGATAATATAACGGAGTAACTCCAAAGGGTGTGTGTGAGAGAGGAAATAAATTATCTCCTTGCTTATTTAGGTGGGGCTGTTCTTGAAACTGCTGGTGACCACCAGATGGGGGGGGGGGGGAGGAGAACACAAAGCCTCCTTGTTAGTCACACTCCTGTGTCTGTACCGGAAGGCCCTGTGAGAGCAGCAGCCTCACGTCTGGCTTCCCCTGGTGCTCCCACTCTCACACCATTGTCCTCCCCCCAGCCACCCCCACCGTATTCCCTGACACTTGGTAATACGATTAGGATTCAATTCTGGTGAGAAGGGAACTTCACGTTCAGAGATGCCTGAGGCACACCTGGATGCTATCAGGCACTTTAATTTCCCTTTCAAATTACCTAGTAGACTTGATGATTTCCAGCGATTTCTCCACAGAGGTCTGTCTGCCGTCCCCGAGCCCCCACGATCTAATATCTGACGGGTCTATGTATGTCAGAGCACCTGCAGCTGGGAAAGGGGGCCCTCGGCAAAGGAGGAGGGGTGCAACGGGGTCAGAGACACAGACGGAAGGAGAAAGAGAGAGGATGGATGGATGGATGGATGGAGGAACAAAGGAAGGAACAGATATGAACGGGGCACGGCGAAGGCCAGTTTGTAGCTAAGAGGGCTGCCTCTTCAAGAACCAGGCACTGCTTGTTTCTGCCCAGTCTGAACAGTGCCCAGCCATGGAGGCCATCTGAGGACTCAGCAAACCACAAGATAAAGAGTACTTCCTAAATTCCTTGTTCTTGTTGATTTAGGCTGTTTTAAGAAGATGAACCTCTTCTGTGAAGATTTTTCAAACTTCATGAGATTCTTCACCTCCAGCACAAGAGTGAGATGAAGGCCTGTTGGCAGGGTGGGGTAGGAATCAAAGTCTGTTGAATTTGCACATGCAGTCTCTGCACATAACTATTGTCCTCACCCTATGGGAACCAGATAATGTACACACACAAACGTGCAAACTAAACATAGAAAGACTAGCTGATTGTTCAAAAAGATGCGAGCAACTCATCTAGTGCTTTTAATTCTTAATCATCCATGCTACAGCTGATGCTTGCCCTCCATCACTCCCACCAGTGCTTAGTGAGCCTGTAACTGGACAAGAGTACATAAAGGCAATACAGAAAGCATCATACCCAGGGCTTCCTTGAACCCAGATCCAGACTTGCAGCTTTTGCACCAGACTTGGAACACAGAAGTCCAACTATGATGTTCTGCAGGCTTCCCTTTGCATCGTTTCCTAGCTCTAGGCACCGTCACCTGTGAGGATCTGGCTGTCAGTACCAGCAATTCAACGTGGATGCCTGTCCCATTGCTTTCACCTTCTTTGCGTGTGTGTGTGTGTGTGTGTGTGTGTGTGTCTGTTTTGTTTTGTTTAGGGCTGCAGATAGATTCAAACCGAGGTTCACTCTGACACCTCTGTCAAAAGCAATTATCTCCAGCTGGAAAGGTGGGCAGAGTGATCCGTCGAGTCCATTCATGGCGGTGAGCTCTCTGGAGCTGGACCTGCTCGAGGCATCCAGGCGTCAGGAGGAACTCAGTTTGCACACCAATCGCATTTTTGAGCCACGGCCCTCCCGTGGTCTGTTCCATCGCTGGGGTCGTTCCCACTCTTTGGAATTTATGGGAATGTTTTCCTTCTCCATTGTCTCAACAGCCACTGGGTCAGCCTGTTGGTGTCAGCGGCGTTTTGTGGTTTTCATTTCCTGGCCTGAAAATGCTGAGCCTTCTCCCAGGCGGGTCCTCTCTTCTCATTGTTGAATGTTGGGTTTGAACCAGAGGCTCGGAGGTGAAGGAGACCGGCTCCAGGGTTGCCACAGCTTGGCTGTTTGCTTAATTCCTCTGCCACCCACGATCCCCTGGTGCCCTCCCCCCTCCGGCTTTTTCTGGCCTCCTAAATGTTTTCTTGTATACATCCTGCAGGCTGAATCATCAGAGAGCAAGAATGAAGCAGCTCTGTTCTAATGGGATCTGAAGTGAAACCCAAGCCGTGTGTTAAATAAATGATGGAAAGGCTAAGCGCCCCCTCCCTCCATCAAAAAGAAGTATTCAAAGCAAAGCACAGTCTCAACCAAAGGGCCATTTGGCGCCCCAGGAACTTCCCTTTCTTCTCAGGAATGGCTCTGTTGGGCCAGGTATGTGTGTGAATGTGCTCCTGTGTGTCCACATATACTATGCGCATATGTGCATGGGCAGAAGTCCAGTCCATTCTGGAGCACCATGGCATGATGCCGGCTCCTTCCTTCCTTCTGCACCCACTGGCCTAGAAATTCTGTTCCCAAATGTCCTTCCACCTCCGGGTCCCACACTCAAGAAGCAGCAACCTTCTTGTGAGCCTGGTTCTTAGTCCACCTTGCACTGGGTCTTGAACACTCACCAGCCACCATGGTTGCTCTCGAGGGCTTCCGGCTGCTGTTTTCCCAGGTCTTCCTGGAGATCCCTGGTGTTCCCTGGCCTTGATCTTCATAGCATCTGAAATCAGATGAGATCAACTGCCTTCAGGATGGTCTGGTGGTATACCTGGAATGCATCTGTTGACCAACCTACCAATGTTTCCTCCCATTCTGGAGTTCTGTGGCTGTTGTTCTGGAGCCCAGAAAGAGGCAGCATTTCTTCTCAGGTAGCCAGAACCTGAAACCAAGCCCAAAGGAGCCATTGCTCTTCTTGTTTTGGTTGGACCAGAAGGATGGGTGCTAGGCTAGGCTAGTCAAATCTGGAACTGGACTCACACGTTTCCACTGAAGAATCTTTCCAAGTCCAGGCAGAAGAGGGATTTGCCTTGAGAGCACAGACCTTCCTTCCCACCAACCATGCACACATGGATCCTTTTTACCTGTGCATGGGAAGGATTGCTTTCAATGTGGTGATCTCTAGCTAGTACTTGTGCAAGACTGAGGTTGCATGGAGTGCTACATCCATGGGTCATTGTGTGCTGCATTTCCTTACCATGGGTTTAAAAGTTGTCTTTGGCAATCCACTCCAGGCTGAATTGCTACACATTTCAAACCACGCAGGTAAATACCAAAACAAGCAAACAAATCCAGCATCAGGTTTAATTTAGCTTACAATGCCACAGAGGCTGTTGTCTTCAAACTTTGTATTTTACAAACAGAGAGAGGCAATGGAAACAGCAAATATTGGCCAGTAGCAACCTGGGATGCAGAAGCTCTTTTAGGTCAAAACCTTGATGTTTCTCTTTGAGCAAATTTTTTTGCTCAAAAAGGATCAAGGCCCGGTGCAAACACAACATGTGCAGTTGAAAATAATTCTAGCATTGTTGCATAGTTAACAAATTATGACATCAAACCATCCTTGAATTAAAAAGAAACTTGGGAACTCATCATGGTTGTCCCAAGGAATTTTTTATGGGGGTGAAGCAAAGCTGCCTGGGGTCACGTGGGCCTTTTAATACAGGCGGTGCCTTCCAACCAAACACACCTGCACATGTTGTGTGCGCACCGGGCCTTGATCCTTGGCATCGCTTCAGGTGATATTCAGGTGAAGCCTGCAAACAGGGGGGAGAAAATTCCCTTGTCTTGGAAAGTGGCAGAGAAAATGTGGAATGTGAGAGGCATCCTGCGCTCCAGCAAAAGTTTATGAGCAGTGAGGGACGTTTAAAAAAGAGAAGAAGAAATAAAAGCTTTTGAAAAGACAGCACCACCCTCCTCATAACATTGACAGCTTCATAAGATGTGTCAGGAAAGGAGCAACCAGGTCCTGGAACAGCTTCCTTCTCCTAGTTTCTGATTCTCCCATTCCCTGTGGGGAAAAATAAAATATTTCTGCATTTGGGTTCCCCCACACACACACACCTGGAGGGGCCTGGGGGCACAAAACGTGTTTCAAAACAGTCGACGGAGTCAATTTCTTCTCAACGAAGGTCTCCAGAGGCACCTTGAGCCATGGATGAACTAGCAACTCTTCCCAGCTGCTCCCTTTCGAGGGCAAGGAAAGCGACTCTTTTCACACTCTTTCTGTACTCTTTTCCTACAGGTTTTCCGGAGGCAAGGAGTCTGTTGAGCAGGTTGGTTTGCTCAGAACCTGTGGGTCTCATCCTGCAGAGGGCTCTCCCAACCTGGATCTCCAGCATACCCCTGCCTGAAGAGACGCTGGGGAAATCAAAACATCTCTCTTGCAGAGAAGGAAGTTGTGGTGAAAACACCTGCTGTGGTTTTGTGGAACATCATAACGCAGTCTCATGCTATCAGTCAGGCCTCCAAGCACACCCTGCTCCATCAGCAATGGGCTTCTCTTTGAGGGGCTCACACCCACCCAAGGCTACGAGTGGCCATGATGACGTTGACTTATCCTGCCGCCTCCAACAGCACACATGTACAAAGAAATGGATTCTTTCCTGCTACAAAAATTGAGAGCCAAGCTGGTGTAATGGATAGTGTACTGGGTTGGGAGCAGAAATCCCCTTCCGGGTAGCCCTGTGCCTTTTTCATCGGGGTTCAGACCCACCCTCCAGCCTTTTTAACCCAAATGAACATGGGAGAGTGATCCAATTGGTTCCCCGATGCCTCCAGGGCGTCTGTCTCTCTCCCTGCCCCCTTTTCACTCCCTTTTCTTTCTTCTCTCTGGCAAGTCTTTCAAATTCTGGCCACAAAACCTGGAGACTTAGGGACAACCTGGAGACTCCTTAAACGAGATCTACACCTAGTGGTTAAACGTAGGTATGAGACGCCTCTCTGGCTAAGGAACCACAGCTTGCATGTGGCATCTTCAGAAAGAAGGGAAGGATAACTCTATCCTCTCCTCACACAGACAAAGGTGAACATGCACCGCCTGGGACCTGGTCTGGATTAGTGCAGTGGGCTGAAAGCTGGAGATCTGTTGTCTGTCTTTTCCCAGTCATCTGCAACAAGCGCATGCTCTCTCTGTCTCAATCCTGCCCCCCCCCCCGGCTGATTCTTTCTGAGGTACATGCATTTCCCTCAACTGCAGAAAGAAAGAAAAAATGTCCACAGGTGGGCAGTGGCATGAGGAGAGAGGACGGAGTCACGAGGTGAGGTCAAAGGTAGACTGTAGGTATTATGAGGTCTGAAAAGATTTGCGAGCTTCTACATCTGCACTTAATATTTTTACTGTTTAAATAAAATAAATATAGCGCTGGCTCAAGACCATTTCCTACTTGAAGGATGACTGTACTTCAATCCACATGTTAGTCCAGGAAATGGAAATCTGCTTCGTTTATTTAAATATGTGGACTGGAATGAAATCCTTGAGTGTCCCCATCACCGCTCCACACTGCCTCTCTGCTTGCCTGTCTCCCGGTCTTAAGATCATCATCCTCATCATTGTCTTTGTCTCCTTCTGAAAAGTCAAGCGTATCAGCTCCACTGAGGATCGCTTCTGATTTGGACGGTCTAGGGACGTCTCGTCTATACAGTGGCCTGAGCCTGCCGGTTGCATTGCTGCCTGTGACGGCTTGAAGAAAACAGTATAGTCCTAGGTGGGTGGGGGTCAGAATCGGGGAAATGAAGGGGGGAAAGAAACCATTAAAAATGAATGTCATCTTGAGAATAAGGAAGGAAGCATGGAAACGGGGCCCTGGGGTTTCCTGGGGTCACAGGCTTTACCATTTTCTCATCGTACAAAGGGCCCTTGAAAAACCTGGCTGAGCCCCTGGCCCGTATTCAAAGAGTGGGGTAAGATGGCAGGCACAGAAAGCGAGACCTGGTGGGCCTTGATCTCATCCAGCTTCAAGGATTTTCTGGCCTTCATGAACCAACACTTGTGCATATTTACTGAGTATATTTACTTTTTTGTTTTTGTTTGGAAGACGGACTAACAAAAGCAGCGACAGCAACTTAACGAGGCCTAAGATAATGAGCCAAAGGCTAAAACCAGAGGCAGGAAAAGTGCATCCCGTGTCGATCCTTTTTGTGACTTGTTTGAATCCAGCGTGTAACCCTATTTAGTACTATTAGAAAAGGTGGGCACCCCCTCACCTTCTCCCTGCTGGGAACAGTGGCATCAAGAGAACTAGACCAACGTCATCGTTAGGTGTGGATTTTGTTCCAGTCCATTTCTTAAGAAGTCACTAAAATTCAGAACCTCCATGATTTGGGACAGAACGAACTACAAATATAAAGCTGAATACAGTATGGGGTGCCTTTTAAAACTTCGTGCCTGCTTCCAGGGTGTGCATTTCATCTTTCAAAAAAGCATCTTTTGCAAGACGTTGTTTTAAAACAAAAGAAATGAAATGAAGCATATGCTTTTAAAAGAATGTCTTCGTACTCAGTCATTGATGATACCACGCTTTCCTGTGTAATCTTATGCAAGTCAATGTCCCTTTTAAAAAATATATATATGGTGTGTCGTTATGCCTAACCTTGTTTGAGCAATCCTGCCAAACCAAGACAGGAAACTGGCATGGTTAGTTTCCTGGAGGGGGTCACACAAACCCCCGTTTCCCTCTTCCTTTGACAGGAGAGGAGGGCATTTGCACCCCACAGCTGGTTACCCACCCCTTGCCTAGGGTTGAGAATTTCACTCCCCAATGATCCAGCCCTGAAGAACTCTGTGAAGCATTTCATCACCCCCCCTTTAAAAAAAGAAAAAAGAAACTTCTCCTGCCTCTAGGGATTGCTGCTTTGAATGCCTGGTACACACAGAGAGACACACAAACACACAGAGGCTTCCTCACCGCCACCTGACATCTTCCTTCTCACCCCCAAATAGCAAGTTTTCCCTTTCTCTGCCCTACCTCTTCTCCTGCCGGCGCTCACCCAGGGACTTTTCACTGGTATTTAATAAAGTTGATTAGGCAACCTCCTGATTTGCTTTTATAATGAAAACATAATTGTTCCTGCTGTTAAATTGTGGCGGCTCTGGTGGGTCTGACAGAACAGCATAATAAATCGTGGAGGAGCCCGTGGTTGAAGAGATTTTTCTCCTCTTCCTCCCCTTAGGAAGCCAAGGCATCAATGCCTTGACCCCGGGCACGGGTGCTGCAGAGTAAGCACAAAGCAAGATGAGGCCCTGGCGCACAATCCCCTTCCTCCTCCTCCCCCCCTTTTTTAAGGTGCCCCCAAGAAGAGGGAGGCAGAGCTTGTCACTGGTGCTGCAACTTATGCCACTTTTGTCTCTGTGCCGAGAGCTTTTTCTCTTCTCTGTCTTTCTCTTGGCTCAGCAATCTAAAAAATCATGCAGCATAAAAAAACCCAAAAGAAACAGAAGGTTGTTTCACATGTCATATATTTGGGGGATTCAGAAAATGGATGATTGCTCGGAAGAGAAAGCTGGCACTGGGTTGGGAGAAGGCCAGCTCAGCCCTGGGCCTGGCCACCCACCTGCTTCTTTCACCTCATCTTTGGAAGGTCCTGCTCACACGGTGCTTCTCTGCAGAACAGAGTTTGGAACATGGTTTTTCAAAAGAAATGTGTTCCTCCTTAGTGCCTACCTGTTACTTCTTGCTTGCTGTTATTATTATTTAATAACTCATTAACTCCAGCTTCATCAATGATGTTTTTGGACAACAGAAGAGGCGGTATGGCAATAGCATCCCAAACTGGTCTCTTTGGTGCAACCAAAGGTACAGACTCTCCCTGACAGGTCAGATGTTTCCTGCAGAGGAAACCAGAGGCTCTGGATGCCAGTGATGCCCTGAAAGGGTTATCATCATCATCATAATCTCAGAACGGCAGAGCTGGAAGGGGCCCTCTGGATCATTGGATCCAGCCCCTATCCAGGAGGCCCAGTGGGGGAATCAAACTCCCAACCTCTGGCTCCGCAGCCAGAGGCCTCAACCCTTGAGCTCTCCAGCAGTTCTCTTGGTGTATTGCCAGTTCAGCACCAGCTGGCTGTGATGTTCCAAGCACCACAGGAGCCTTCCATCCAAGCAAAAGACAACTTAGGGCAGAGAGTGGAGCCCCTGTGCGAGTTCAGAGGGAACTAACAAGTCTAGACCCCAATTTATTCTAGCATGATGTGCCCAAAGCAGCTCAAAAACTGGCTGTCCAATGTGAAGGCTGACATCTCCTCTACTGGTACCAGCAGAAGGTCGTCCAGGCTACTCATGAGACCAGCTCCCATGCTTAGGTCACAGTAATGCACGCCTGGTCAGTTTTCTCTTCCCCTTGCTGATCCTATTATGGGCTGAAGAGGGCATCCAAAAACATCAAGGTCATCATGAGAAAGGTGGCATGCATGTCAATGTGGTCCGTAAGGAGAAGAAGCGACTCAATAACCTTAGAGCTTCAGCTGTCCTTCCACACAGTCACAGGTCTAAACCCACCTTTGTCCCCCTCTTCACAGACAAATGCAAAGCCTTTGTAGCATTCTCCTCCACTTCTCTCCTGCCCCTGTGAAGAATTTCCCAGCACTCTTGGTCAAGTTTACATTGTGCAAAAAAATAAAAAGAAAGAAAGAGAGAGAGAGAGAGGACTATTTTTAAGCAAAATTATCAGGTACTGTGCAAAATTGCTAAATTTGTGTACTGACTGAAACCAAGATCTTTCCATCCCAATTGTGAGGGGATTTGCACATCTTGGTAATTTTTTTTATCGAAATCAAACAAACGTCTCGTCCCTCCCTCTGAAGGATGTCCAAAGGCCTTCTTCTTATCCCTTGAATATGTTCTCAAAATCAAGGTATGTTGCTCCTTGCCTTACCGAAAATCGCAATGGCAGCCTGGCAGTAGCACCCCTGCACACATTAGCACAGATAAGTGCCTGTACATTTACAGCAGGTCCCTGGTTAGCATCACCTTTCAGATGAAAGAAAATAAAACAACTGGCCAGGGAGGTTTGAAATTGCTGACCGGGGAGCCCCCCCCCCCCCACACACACAGTGTCATCCTCTTAAGAAGCAAAGAGAAGCTACTGCTTCCTGGATTGCAACGGGGGGGGGGGGGGGTCCTTGGAGGTCAAGAGGCTGAGTGGAGAATGCTTCTGAAATCTGAAATTCAGGAAGACCCAGAGCCACTGAGAAAGAGGGGCCCCCTCTTGGTCACAGCTGAAGGCTGATGTCAGGCCTCCAGAGAAGTGAGCGCCTGCCACATTAACTCCACTATTGCCAAGTTAACTACCCATATCGTTGAAGCGACCATCAGCAATAAAAGAATAAAAATAACCCTCAGCCACAGCCAGCTGTGTGAATAATAGATGCCGAGCATCATCGCGCAAGAGGATGAGTTCATGGCTCGTCTCTTTCCCTGGCCTTGCTGCATTTCCCTGCCGGGTGTATTAGGGAGCCCGTTGGCTTGTGCGATGTCCGTGTCATGCCCACGGACAGACTTGCTGTTCAGAATGCTCCTTTCTCAGGTTTGCCTGTGGAACTCGATTCCACCAGCTGGAAAGTCTAGGGCAAGGAAAAGGAACTGGATGGGGGGGCAGGGGTGCCTCCCTCTGGGTCCTGTTGGAGCTCTTGGCAGCTTGAAACATCATTGGCCACAGTCTCCTTCTAAAGCATCTGAGATGGGGCTTGGAGGCCCTCTTTCTCAGCAGCTTCTTCTTGAAGCTCAGAGTTCAGAAGCTGGTGCTGGGAAACTCTTATTTTAACAACAGAGCCATTGGCTTCACTGTGATTTCCACTCTGTTCATCACGCTATTTATCATACATATGTGAAACCACTGGGAGGCATTATCTAGAATATGACCTTTTGTTACCATCACAAGGATGATGGTGGTGGTGGTGACGATGCTCAGGTTCATATCTTCTTTCCATCTACATCCAAGAGAACCTGGTCTGAGTCAAATCATCGGTCCATGTAGCTCAGGATTGCCATCAGGAACTGACATCAGGTCTGCTGGGTTTCTGCCGTGATTCTTTCTCAGTCCTTCCTGGAAATGCTGAGGTTTGAACCTGGGACCTTCTGGATGCAAAGCACATTACCACACAGCCACACACATGCAATATTATTGCCACCCTGTGTGCCCCCATTGTAGTAAGCTGCCAGTGCTGTGTGAGTTGAAATGCACCATAAATTCTCTTTGAATGGTCTTTCACATCATGGCACACCACCAGCACCACCAGAAATATCTAAGGCTACCCGCAGAGAAAATCAGTCAGCAGAATCCTTTCTTTAAAAAACCAAAAAGGCAACAAAATGTAGTTGTATGCCCAACATCTTCACTGAGGAACAGGACATGGAACAAAGACATACAAGAGGCATGGATGGGACGATTTCCTCCGGGTGCACGCAGAGTGAGGATTCAGCTGGACAAGATGCTCAGCCAATTTTAAGACGGGCTTCCCCTCAAGCGGCAACAAGTGCCTCGGACTCCAAGCGTCTGCTTTCTCACTCCTGTATCTAGTAATTTGACTTGTTTTGTGACTGGTTGTTGGGAAGGAAACATAGGCTGAAATCGTGAGACTGCTTGATCAGGAAAACTACTCTGAGGACATCCTATCACTGCAGGACGAATATGTTAACAGTGGGGTCCCCAGAGGGTTTTATTTCACCCTAAGGCTTTGGCTGGTGATGTGAAAAGAGAGGAAGGCAGTCCCAATGATCCGGCATTTGCTTGGCGTGAAAAGTGGATGGGAAATGTGCCATCGTGATTGATCTGAATTATGAAAATGCTGAGCAATGGCTCCCCCACTTCTTTATCTTTTCTCACCACTTCCCTTCGGATTAAGTGAGCTCAGAGGAGGAGAATCCTTGGACAGCCTTAGCTGGATGAAAATCACAGTATAGAAACCTCTCTCTCTTATTCTCTCATGCACACTCACAGAGACACAAGGGCAGCCCATTTCCAGCCCAACTGGATGCATCACAATGATCTTGTTTAGCTATTCTCTGCCATCCATTTATCTCCAGCATTCCTGCTAGTTGCTCCTTTGTTTTCCCCAGACTAGGGTCTTCACAACAAAATAATCTTCCTTTCTTCCTTTCTTCCTTTCTTTCTTCCTTTCTTTCTTCCTCTCTTCCGTTCATCCATCTATCCTTTCTTTCTTCCTTTCTTCCTTTCTTCCTTTCTTCCTTCCTTCCTTCCTTCCTTCCTTCCTTCCTTCCTCCCCTCCCTCTCCTCCCTCCCTCCCTCCCCTCCCTCCCTCCTTCCTTCCTTCCTCTTCCTTCCTTCCTTCCTTCCTTCCTTCCTTCCGTCCTTCCTTCCTTCCTTCCTTCCTTCCTTCCTTCCTTCCTTCCTTCCTCCTTCCTTCTTTTCTTTCTTTCTTTCTTTCTTTCTGGGTGGCATGAAAAACAAATCTGGAAGCGATTGGGTGGGTGCCTTGCTTAGATAGGAATGCCGATGCCCAGTTCATTTCCTTTAAGGAAACACAACCCGGGGGGATAATTAGAGCTTCTCTGTGTACACAATCCTATATTGTTTATCCAACACAAATTAAAAAATATGGTCCCCAAGAACACAAATCTGGGGAGATAAAGGAACGATCAGATCCCAGACGGCTTTCATTACAGTCCTGAGTTCACTGGGCTTCCTCTGCAGCATGCTTTGTGTATTACAACCACAGCCCGAGACATCGGAGCCTTGTGCTTGGAGCGGTGGTGTGTCTCTGAGGGGGTACAAGTGGGGTTTAAGGGTGTTATTTCCCCCACGTTGCCAAGGACTCTTGCTGGCGAATTTTGTGGGGTTCACTATGTAAGCCTCTGTATTTAGATAGCAAAAGGGTCTCACATAAGAAAAAAAGTGCCCCAGAAAGGGCCAAAGTCCGCTAGAACGGAAAGCCATGTAGCCCCTTGGACTTCTGGTTAAGCAACATTGTCTCACTCATTCACTCTCTCACTCAACGTGTTTATTGAAACAACAAGCCACCCTACTGCCTTGGCTCTCTGGGCGAGATGCACCATAAAAACAAAACCATGAGATCATGAGCATCAATAAAAATGCAGCATCAACCCTAACCCTTTTTCAGAATGAAGACTAAAAGTGGCAACCAGTCAACAAGCAGAGAAATTTAAAACAACGATCGCAGACATAAAACAGCTCAAAACACCAATTCAGAGCAGAAGTAAAGGACAATAGAAGCTGGGCAAGAAAATGTCTAGCCAGTTTTAAAGCTTGGGAAAAATTTTGCACGGTCCCCCCAAATAATGACAAAGAAAAACAATGGGCAGACCTCTGTGGAGAGGGCATTCCACATGGGGGTCCATGTATCCATGTGTGTGTGGTGCCATTGCAAAAATGTGCTCACAAAACAGTTGCCCAGCAAATCCTGGCAGGAAGAGTAAGCAGAAAGCAAGGTTCCTGTTGATGCCCTCCATTGCTGGGGAGGCACATACTTACAGAGACACCATTCAGTGACTGTGGCCTTCAGCCACGAAACACTTTGTAGCCCCAAATCAGCACTTGAAAGTGAACCAGAGAGAGGGGGTTGAATTCCAGAATACTTGTATATAGCTCAGTGGGCTGGACTACCTGGGTGCAGAACTTATGTATGAGAGTTGAAGTCTTTACCTGCTCTACTGAGAGAAGGACCAGCCAAGATTGCCTGGAGGGAATGTGCATGTAGCAAAGCGTGGCCATGTAGCCTCCCACCTGTGCAGCCCTGAGCACACTGCACATTAGTCCTGGACTGCCACCCTAAAGGAGAGACTGGTGAACCAGTTCGGAATAGTTTATACCTAAAAACCTTTGAGAAGGTTGTCATAGGTCAGAATCAACTTGATGACACATAATCACTATTAAGTGAGCTGGTAGGACTCGGTGGGTTGGAGCAATTGACTGTGGTGCCAGAGGTTTGGACTGGAGTTCAAATCCTCATTGTGTCTTCCAGGGACAGCAGGCAGCTGAGATCACCAGGAACATGTGTGGTTGATGGCAAACGGTCACCAGTGTGACCTTGGGCAAGCTGCATGGTGGTTCTAGAGAGTCACCATGAAGAGGGACTGAAAACCCACTTCTGAGTACTTTAGACCTAGAAAACTCTGGGAAGGGTCACCCTAAGTTGGAATTGACTTTACAGCATGTTAATACCATTATCAGCCCATTCCAGTTAATTCCTTTACCACCATGATTTATGCTAAATGAAGTGTTCATGTACAGTCTTCAAAGACAGCCCCACATATAAGCCATTGCAGTAGTCTAAATGGGACGATACCAGTGTCTGGACCACTAGAGCCAAGCTATCTCCATGAGATAGGATTAGACCCTCCCTTCAAATCAATACTTTGGTTGTTGTTTTGCTTTCTTAACTTTGCTGTTTTTTTAAATGAACGATAATCAAAGTATGTCAAATCTCGGTGTCATTTACTCCAGCCCACTCATTTGCTTCCTCGAACAAGTGGGAGTTGTCGTGTTATGAAGTCAAGAAGAAGTGCGACATTTTCTAGATACACCATAGTGTTCGGTAATCTCTTGTCTACAAATTTATCACCAGATCACCGAGAAAACAGCAGCAACACCATGATGAAGTCTGACAAAAAGTCCAGTTGCTCACTACTGGCTTGCTCTTTAAAAAGGTTGAATTTGGGACATGTTCCTTTCTGAATGGCAGTGTCCAGCATCCTCTAGCAAGCAAGTAGAAAACATTGGGGTGGCAGTTTCCCCTAAAAAAGTAACATTTTGCAGCCCTGGAAAAAAACAACTGATGAGCAATCAGCGTGTCACTTGGTTTGTGGTTGCAGACCAGACCATTACTGGGACCATGCAGTGCCAGGGCGAAGGAAAATGGATATCCAGGGGCCCTTTCTGTACATTGGCTCTGAGGGTGCAAGAAAGAATTGAATATCAGGGGATTTCAGAAGTGGTGGAGTGCTGTTAGGGGTGCAAACATGTCTCAGTTCTGTTGTTTTTACCCAAATCCTGCTGCTTTCTTGTCCTTGGTTCATATTGGGCTGGGAGACGTCTACAACCTCTTCTTGTAAAGGAATTTCTGCACATTTTCACATTTGATCATTTGCATTTCTGTTTAGATATCAGTGTGCCGAGTTGTGCTTGCTTCCCATGGCTTGAGGCATGTTTGCTCATCTCCATTTTTTTTTTTTTCAAATCTGGCATGTTTTAAAATGCATGAATGGTCTTGCAACCCCTGGAAGGCCAGGGAAGGAGAAGAACGCAATGTCTCGCAATACACCACGGGAAATTTTGAACGCAACTGAATCCTTTTACATCTCTAGATGCCAAGCGAGATGTCCAGGGATAAGTGGCACTTTTGTGTGTCGGGGTTTTCAAGGCCAAGCACTTGAAATCTAGCTGGAGATGGCTTTCCCCTTCCAAAGTAGGACGTGAAGAGCCGAGTGACTCCCCTGTTTGCTCTTTGAATCTCAAGCTGGTCTCAGTAGCAAAGCTGTTTGTTTGTTTTGCTAATGGGCCCCGGGAGGCCCTGTCTCCGTTTACAGCCTTCAGCGTCTCTCTTGGGTCTTGTCTCCTGCCTGACTGCCATGAAATTTGGGGGAAGATTTCTGGTGCGGTTTTTATGCAAGGACCACATGCTTTGGAAGTCTCCTATCAGAGGACACCCAACTGCCCAACATGGCATGGCAGTGAGCCAGGGATAATTGAGAGCAATCTCCTCCCCACCCCTCTTGGCACACAACACATCAGGCCCTCCATTGTCCCATGGCTCTGTTTCCTGTGGGCGCAGCCCTTCCAGACACCACAGCTTTTCCTATTAGCGTTGATGGGCAACGCCTTTTAAACATGCAGAAAATGGTTGTCAGTTCTCTTTGTCAATGCTACCACCACAGTCCATTGCTTACTCCAGAACTAAGCAGCTTCGATGGTTCAGCTTCCAACCCTACTGCTGCCATCACCAAATTTGCTGGAGGGTCATGATTTAAAAAAAAAAATCAATTAAATGGTCCTCATTTCCTTGGAACAAGGTCGGAGCCCTCTGTGTATTTGGAAATGGGAAGATTCCCGGAGGCCTCTAGGAGTGCTGTCCCAAAGGGGAGTCTTTTTCATGCCCCTCTGGTTCCGTTGGTGGCAGGGCAGAAAAGGGAACTAGGAATCTTGGCCAAGATGGACATGGTTTGCCTTGTCCCACCCTGAAATTGCACTAGCCGTAGGTCCATTGAAATATGAGGATTTGCTCTATAGGTTACACGGGTTCAAATGGGCCTACTTTAACTGCAAATTACTTCACTAATGTAAGTCACAACCAAAGTAGGCACCTTTGAATCATTAGAATGGACAGAGGTGTTGATTTCCCAAATCCTCATTGATTCAGTGGGTTTACTCAAATGCAATTGAACACACTAAGCTGACCGACTACCCTGTGACCTGTGAACTCTGTTCTCACACTTTGGAGGCTAGTCTACCCGCATTTTTTTTCTTGCTTAAGAATAGGAACACTCTTGTGGTCATGCTCACACAGCAGTTCTTCTACCATTTGTTTACTCCAGATTATGATTTGGGGTTTGTTTTACATGCCAGGCCCATCTCAAGAGCCTCACCCAAGAAGAACTTTGCAGAAATGCATTTTTTTGTCCAGACTCCCCAAATGCCAGGAGATTTCGGTCGCAACCCAGAAGGTTTGTGCCATCAAATTAAGCCCCTTCGTTGTTCTTTCTCTGCCCTGACATTTGACAAATGTCCAGCAGAGTTCTAGTGTTCTCCCAGAGTCTGTGAGACCTGCCAATTTCCAGGCTTTTTGTTTGCGCAGTTGAGGGATGTTGGCGAGCGAGCTCCCATGACGCTTTTTCTGTTTTGCCCAAAGGGGGTACCGTACAGTTCAGAGCGAGGTGAAATTCTCCCTGAGTGAAATTAAAAGGAAGCTCAAAAGGCCCAGAATGCAACGGCAATCTGTCCAGGAAAGGCTGCTCCCCCCACTGCCGCCGACTCCCCTTCCTTGTCTTGGAGCAAAGGAACATGTGGCTCACAGATTTTTTATTAAATACACAGTTTTCTCTCTTTCTCTTTCTTTCTCTTTCTCTCTCTCTCCCTCTTTCCCTTCCCCTCCCGATTTCTCTCTTTCCCCCCTCATTTCGCTTGCTTGACAGAATTTAGATGAGACAAAACATGAGATCATTTCTGCCCTAGAAACCAAAAATAGTCGCCTTCGTTGCTCCCGGCCTCACCCCCGGCCTTCTGCTTGCTGATATTTAGGGCATCCTGCAGATTACAATCAGGCAGGGAGCATTTTGCTGCCCAGCTTTGCCCACAAGAGTTTTTTTCTCGTGATCCATGGGCTTGTTGTGAGTGCTTTTTGCGCAACCAGCTCTCAGGGCAGGAAAACCTGGGTGAAAATGTCTCTGTGGGGAAACAGAATGGGGCAAATGAACACGAGCAACTGCCCTCTGCCTCAGATGGACAATTTGATGCCCTCCAGATGGTCCCATCAGCCTGACCGCACCTGGCCAATGGTCAGGGTTTTGGAGGGCTGTGGTCCCAAGGACCTGGAGGGGTGGAAGGTTGCTGACCCCTCACTTCGCAGACTGTATGGAGGCTTAGACAGGGCTGTTCCGTGTGACCCAAGCCAAGCGTGGCTCAGCCTGGATTAGACCCTATATGCATCTCAGTCAAATGTGGTTCTTCTTAGGCTGGCTTCAGGTCACAAGGATGGAAGGCAGTGTGGTCCCTGGTGCATCCCTCGCACTATGAACTCTGACTTGAGGGAATCTCATCAGGCGAGTCTGAACACACACAGGGCGAGCTTCCAGGTAATCATGCACTCTCCACATCTTCGGTCCTAATGTCAGAGGAGACCTTCTGGGAAGAAAGAGGGTTGGGTTTTTTTTTCCAGCCGAGTCTTCTCTGCTAGCATTGTAGCAGATGCCAGAAACTGTTTCTGCATCAAGAGGAAAGCTTTTACTTAACCATAATGAAAATGGAAGAAACCTGATCCAGTGCCTAGCACAGGGAATGATTCCTGGCGCCATCTTTCCCGCTCTCTCTCTAGTCTACTTCCTCTTGGGTCCACGCTTCTGGTGACATAGAGCCCACGTCCACCAGGTGGTGGCCATGAAGCCAGAGGTGCTGGTGAACACAAACCATCCATTGTCATTTACTGAACCTCCATGTGCCTCTCCAGGAGCAAAGAACAGTGGCCAAGATCTGCACTGCGTGAGATGCCAGGGGCATCTTCTTCGCAGCCACAGAAGCACCTTGCAGCCTGTGCACTATTAACCTAGTAACCTAGGATGAGTTATGGAGCACCCAGCCTTCGTCTCTCCAACGAAATGAGAGCACCTCATCTGTTTACCCGGGGAGATGTTCTGCTGTCCTCTGTAGCATATCTGAAGAACTGCTGGTTCCTTGTCCTGAGAATTAACGGGTTCCAGTTTTGACTCTAGCTGTTCTTTGTATGCTTGTTGAATTGAAGTTTGCGTTTTTTTTGCTTGAGCAAAGTTTTCGAAAGACTCCCATCACCTCAAAACACTGCATAGCCAAAGCATTCTGCAAGAAGTCTGGCCTTCCCCCATGGCTTTCTGACACTGAGCAGCAGCTGATGAAGGTCTTGGGGCACCGGTAGGCAAAGCATCCTTGGGTTCTTCCTGTCTTCCTCAATGGCTAGGAGGTCATCATGAGAGCAGCAAGGGCTTGATCCATGTTGGGATGAGTTGAGTCCAGCAAGTTGAGAGGCTTCTCCGTGATGCCTGGGGCCCCCTCTAGAATTCACTATTCCTACTGTATTGAGCTTTCTGAAACTGGACGAAAGGATGTTAATCCCTCCATGTGACAGAATAAACAAACACAAAACCAGGAGCCTTCCTTTTACAAAACATCTCCACAAAAGGAAGCTCTACATATTTGGGCTTATCATGACTCAGTCTTGAAAGATGATTGGGCATTTGCGCATCTCAGGGCAAAGACAGCTTGCTGGATAGCTCTATGACCTGGCTGCAGAACCAGGGGTCAGCAGTTCATGTGGCTGGTGTGCCAGCCTCTGTGGTCTTGGACAAGCTACATGGGTCCCAGAGATGGTAAGCCAGTTCTGAGCACCCCATGCCTGCAAAACCCAGGAAGGTGTAGCCATGAGTCAGAATTGGCTTGAGAGTACATAATAATTATTACACAGAATACTTGAAAACAACAGCATGTCTGAAAGCGACAGATGTTGACATAGCATCAGAACCCTGTGAATTGAAGTTTGTTGTACTTCCTCACAATGGGAACACAGTAGACCCAACCCTGTCCTGTTCTTTACCTTTCTTCCAAAGCTCTTTCTATGACTTTGGGGTTTTCACTGCTGCAGCAACCCCCAAACCATTGTAGCTGATGGGCTGGCTTGATACCCTCCCCGCTACCAGAGGGGGAAATGCTTTTCCTGGCACCCCTGAGTTTTTGAAAGGCATCCCTTGCTAAAAAGACCTTGAAATCCATTTAATGCTGCAGCTCCTTTCCACTTCCTCTGCCTGTCTGCATTTGAAAGCTTCGTTGTCCACGCTGCCCCTGAGCCTCCCCCTTCCTCCTCCCACTCAAGTGTTCTTTGTCTGGCCAACAGATCTTTCAGGTTCGGGGGCCGCCTGCCTTGCAAAGCAGGGGCATGGCTCCTGTTATAGCTTATTACATCCTCATTATAAACTCCCTCATCTAGAGAATTAATCATTTTAGGCTTTTCAGAAACGTAATGAATTGTTTAAAGGACAAGCTCCAAGAGGCAGCCGCAGCAGCTGTGGGTCTGTGGGCCTGAGACGATCTCTAGCGGATAGAACAGCCATAAAGAGGAGGCACCTTCTACATCTCGAGGAACAGGTCACCTAAGGAGCAGAGGCGGGTGAAGAAAATTAATTCACGGGTCTCATCCTGCACTACAACATCCTTCTCCTTGCTGGCAAAGGTGGGGAGGAATTTCCTGGTGGAAAGAGTTCTCTAATTCACAAGAATAATGTGTGGCACAAACATTTACCAATTTTTTTTGGGGGGGAGGGAATGAAACCATGCCTTTTGGTACAAAAAAATGTGTTGTCTAGCAAATTGTGCAGATTGCTCCAAAATAGGACAGCAGCTGAAGCACTAGATGGGTTGCTTTCATCTTTCTCAACAATCAGCCCCTGCTTGTTGTATCTTTTCTGCCTGTGTTTTGTATCACAAAGATGAATTATGTGAAAGACCTGTGATGAAAACTGCAGAGATCTTGGGGGGCAGGGGAGTGGAAGCACGAAACAGCCCTTTGTCTCACCCTCTGCTTTAGGAATCTTCTAGGGCTTCAACATTCCTCATCAAGGTGTTTCGTTGCAGTGAGATAGCCTATGCTTATAAAATAAGGCAGTTAGTGGGTGCTCCTCATGAATTGGGAAAGGTAATATTTTTTTTTAAACTACAACTCAGAGTATGTTTCAACCTGGCTGCAGAACCAGAGGAGAGGCTCTCAGGAGAGGCTGAGAGGTTTGGAGAGATGCAGTCCAAGGACAGTTTTTCATTCTCAGCTCTGATTGGTGCTTTGTGCTTTGTCTCCTCCTGGGCTCTGTATGCCTCTGATGCTCAAATAAAATGTCCAGAATCCTACAGGTGTTCGCATAAGGTTTGCCTCGCTTGCTGTGTCTCATTCACAAAGTGTCAGGGCCTGTCTTGAGGAAGTGCTTCATTGAATAAACACTGACAGGATTCCAGAGAGTAAAAATTACCTTGGCCCTCAGATACACAGCCAAGAAACCTGGACTCTGATGTGCACGCATTATACCCGTTGATCAGGCTGCCACACAGACTGCATAGCTTATCCTACTTCTGCTGGTCCTGAGAGGGGCCAAGGATTGTGGTGAAGCACCAAAACCCTGGATATCTGGTTCAGCCACTCCTCTACCTTCTGAAACATCAATGGACACTGCTTTGCAGATGTGAGGGTTAGAAAGATGTCACTGGTGCTTTTGCTGCTATTTTGTTGCCTCCCTCACCATCTCTTTCAAAAGCAGGAGGTCCATCGTGTGTCATCATCTGTCACTGGACACCATCCAGTCTCTTACAGTTTTAACATTTCTGAAAAACTAGAAGAAACAGCACACACACACACACACAAATTGTTTACAGAAAGAGTTGGATTTGAGCCAATGTTCCCCGGGGCTGTTCTAATACTTTCTTATCAAAGGTCCTGATGAAGGACAGGAGGTACATCAACTTAGGAACTTCTCCCCATGAGAAACCACAGACACACTGAGAAAGCCTCTGTGCCTCTGATTCAGCTCATGGAGATGAGCAACGTGTGTGTGTGTGTGTGTGTGTGTGTGTGTGTGTGTGTGTGTGTGTGTGTGTGTGTGTGTGTTCCTCTCTTCCTTGGCCAACTATGACAGCAACCCATCACACTGTGCCTTGTCAAGTTTTCAGACCCTGGGGAAATGCCAGGCCTTCTTCCCCACGGAAAGGAAGCTGCTCCCTTCTCCTCATTCTCTCTCTTCTTCCCTTTCCAGAAGCCTTCTTTCAAACATAGATTTTTCTTCCTGATAATCAACAATGGATTTGAAAACCTGGAGCAAATTATAGTCCATTACTCGACCCGACTCTTTCCAAATCCTCTGCATTAATGCAATCAATAAAGAGGAAGCAGATGCAGATTGTCGAGAACTCCGCCAGCCAAGTGCTCTCTCTCTCTCTCTCTCTCTCTCTCTCTCTCCCCCCCCCCTCGCCATTCCCATCCCGATCCCTGATGAAGGTCTCCTTCACACATACAGGCTCACTGACTCACTCACTTGCACACATTCGGAACGCACAGGCTCTGCTCTCAGCCAGTCCGCAGACCGCAGAAATCAAGATGAGGTTGGACAACATAACAAAACAAGGGAAATTGTCAGACTGGGAAGGAATGTGGGCTCTAATTAGGGTGCATTAAAACTTCTGCAGATTACCACGAGGGTAGGCAAACTGGTTTCATCTGCACAAGAGCGATTCCCAGCACTGCGGGTGCTAGGAGAGACATCCAGGCAAGATGGGGTGGGAGTGGAGATATCCAAGCAGGCGCTTGCAAAACAGAATCAAGTGGTTAAAGGGCCCCACGGAAAAGACGCAAGAGAACTCTCTCGTCCTCTTATTCACACCAGCTTCATCATAGAACGGCTGCAAAAAATTGAACCACATGTGCACCGCCTGTTCCCACATGTTCAAGCAGAATCAAAAGGGCCACAGCCTCTGGCTCACAAAGGCCATACGCCTGGAATCTTCTGCTCTTCTCCCTTCTGGTTCCTGCAAACTTATGCATAGGCCGATATCCCAAGGAGAAAGGAGCTCACTCTGGAGGCCAGGGACCAGGAAGTCATAGTGAGAAGTGGAGGACTGGGTTGAAGAGAGCATGCCTACGGCTGGTCCCTTTCCCGAAACCATTTGAAGAAGGAAGACATTTGCAACTTAAGGATGCTGCTGTCATAAGTGTGTGTGTATGTGTGTGTGTTAGTTCAATTCCCCTGAGGCCCCATTGAAAAGGTCAGGTTGCCTCCACTGCCCGCCTCCCAAAATGTCTTTCTTCTATCCCAGGGGGTCAATATCACTGGCAAGCACATGGAATTGGCTCTTTTGAGGGTTATTTCAAATGCTCAGAAACACCCCTTCTATTGGAGATCTGAGCTAAGTGCTCACCAGAGTCACTTCTGGCTGAAAATATTGAGGCCACCGGGAAGGGAGATGGGAAATCCCACTGAAAACCCCATTTATCTTACCTGTTCTGGGATGGGCAGCTTCTGTTTGTCTCCCCTCCCTTAATGCTCTCCCCCCACCCCCAGCTTTCTTCTAGTTATCCTGCACAAGGAAGGATCATGCCTCTAACACAGTGCCAGTCAGATCTGGGTATTCCCTGGTGGTACTTTAAGTGAGGAATCTCCTGCCAAGGCGGTGCCTTCTGTTGAGGGTCACTGTCCCAGTCCTTGCCAAAATGGGTTTGCTGAATGCTACCTGGTAGGGAACACAGTCATGAACTCATGCCCTGCCTATGGACCTCCTCGAGGCACTTGACTGGCTTCAATGGGAACAACATATTAGACCAGATAGTACTCTGGTCTGATCCATCTGTTCTTCTCCACTGAAGATCCAACCAAATCTTCTAATCCTTCCCTGTTGGGAAGTGACTTTGGGCATGGGATTAGAGAATGGCTGAGTTAGAGGACAGAGCTCAGTAGATTGCATTGCTTGGCTGCAGACTCCCACTGGGCCAAGAGAGCATGTGTGGCCAAGAGGGTGAGGTTCCCTGTCACATGCATGGTCTCAGGGGCCAGCTGCAGGGTGGTCTCAGAGCACCCTCAGGAGGAGTAATTGATCATCCTCTTCTGAGTATCTTAGACCCCATAAGCTGGAAGCCACTTGACAGCATGTAATTAATTACTTTTTTACTACTACTACTACTACGACGACTACGACTACGACTATGACTATTACGACTACTACGGCGGCGGCGACGACGACGACGACTACTACTACTACTACTACTACTGTGCATAGTGCTGTTTTGAAGATGAGCTTAAAAAATACCTCAAGGTGAATTAAAAGTTTCATTGGTTTATAACAGTCTAGGTGAATTTCCCATTAGCATTCAGAGAATACCTTGGCAAGTCCTTCAAAGAATCCTTTTTCCATTCTCGCAAAAGCCTCTGGAGGCAGAAGAGGAGGAAAGATCCAGGGCCAGTTTTCAGAAAGGAACGCTTCTGGAAGAGGCTGTCCATGTACAGTAGAGAGCCTTTCAAAGTCCTTTTGGGTAGCTCAGTGAGTCGGAGGGGGTCAGGAGTTTGATTCCCCACTGTGCCTCGCAGGAGAAGAGCCGGCCTGGGTAACCTTGGGTAAGCTGCACACATTCCCAGAAGTGCTTCCAGAAGAAGGGAATTGGGAACCACTTCTGAGTGCACTATAAAAACCCTTGAAAGGGTTGCCAGCTTTGACTTGATCGTCTATAATTGATTAATCAAGGTTGTTGTTTGAGAAATGCTATTTTTGTTGTTGCAGATCTTA
Organism: Intellagama lesueurii; assembly: GCA_037013535.1. Lineage (NCBI taxonomy): Eukaryota > Metazoa > Chordata > Lepidosauria > Squamata > Agamidae > Intellagama > Intellagama lesueurii. The sequence goes on along the minus strand of JBAJHW010000010.1, from coordinate 27,866,603 downwards.
GAACTGCTGAACTGGAAGGAACCCTCTGGATCATCACGTCCAGACCCTGTCCAGGAGGCCCAGGGGGGGAATCGAACTCCCAACCTCTGGCTCTGCAGCCAGAGACCTAAACCACTCAGCTATCCAGCAGTTGTCTGGCTAGCTCTAAGAAGTCTGGTGGTGGTGGTGGAGGAGGAGGAGCAGGACACACGATCACCAAGGGCACCCTGCCCACCATGATTGGTGTTGGGGCCCTTGCAAAATAGGGATTCTATCTGCCAATTTTTTATATGCAGGAGGTTTAAGTTTTGAAAGAAGAGGCTGAGAAATGCCATCCCAGTAGCCCAGGGCCTTCCACTGAGATCTCTGCCTTGTGCTCCTTCTGACCATCCAGAACGCTCCATGGTTGGACTGGGATTGGGGAAGAGGGAGGCCATTACACTGACTCGGCCCATCCTTTGCTCCCGGAGTGTCTCCTGGAACCGAGCTGTTGTCTTTTTCCTGCTAAGCAAATGAACAACCAAGCAAGGAAAAAAAAAATTAAAAAAACAACAACCACAGTGCTGTGCAATGGAGAGGAAAACAGAAAAGGTCAAGCCAGAGGTGAAACAGTGAAAAGGAGAAAACAAATGTTCATTCCACAGAAAAACCGCGGGCCATTCCCAAGACACAGACCAAAAAGAAGAAAAGATGGGGGGTGGGGGGAAGAGGATGTCAGAGGTTCCTTGAGTTCACGGGGTGGCCTAAAATGCGTCATTGTTTCTACCCTACACAGCCATGTTGGTGTGCAACATGTATATGGGTGTGCGTGTGTGGGGGTGTGCGTGTGTTCATGTCTCCATGCACCGAGTGCCTTTGCTGCACGAATCCTGCTGGTCCCCCTGCTTCCCGTCCTTCCGGTTGGATGCAGCCACTCCAGATTGGCCAGCCAGCTCTAAAAATACATGCCCCATTAACCTACTTCCATCCCCAGCAGTAACAAGGAGTTGCAAAGTGACTCGATTTCCCTCGGCAACAACATTCTGCCATCACCTCCCTCCTGCGAGAAACAAACCCAGAAAACATTTGGCGCTCTGGGAGAGATGCCAGAGCCAGGCAGTCACGTTGGAACAAAAGGCTGTTCCCCTAAAAGCATTGGGTGGCCTAGTTTTGCTTGCTCTTCTTTTTTTGTTTTTTGTTTTTTCCTGTGCCTTCTTCATTTCACCCATCATGGTTTCCTTCTTTCCTGTGGATGGGGTCTCCTCTTTGCTTCTGCCAGTTCTCGCCCATGCGGCTTCTCTTCAAACTGAAAGGCTGTCTCGCCTCTCCCTGGGCCCCACATGGGAAGCGTTCTCTAGGCAAAGGGTTCATCCGTTGCTTGGTGGCCCAGAGGGAGCTGTGGAGGGTCATCTCTTTCTCGTACACAGAGCTCTCTACTGAAATGCACAGGGAAGCTCTATGGTCGCATGGAGTCCTTGGACCTGCGCAAGATCTCAAGGTATTTCCAGGGTCCTGCCTCTTCACCCTCCACAGCTCCTATGCATCCCATTGCTTGTGAGAACAGGGCTTGTGTTGGAGGCAGGGATACACAATCTCACTTGCTGCATCCTTTTATTCAAGGGCGAGATCTCTAGTCACTCTTCTGCAGGCTGGAGAGCAGAGGGAGGAATTTCATGGCACTCTGAACGACGGCTTGTGCAAAATGGTTCAATTGCCCACGGTGCTTCCTTAACGGGGTCTGGACTTGATGATCTAGACTGCAGTGGTCCCCAACCTTGGGCCTCCAGATGTTCTTGGACGTCAACTCCCAGAAATCCTGGCCAGCAGAGGTGGTGGTGAAGGCTTCTGGGAGTTGTAGTCCAAGAACATCTGGAGGCCCAAGGTTGGGGACCATTGAGGATCCCTTCCAGCAATTCAGTTCTATGATAAAATGGTCCATTTCTTTTTGTACGAAATATGCCACTTGCACAGACCATTAATGCAAGTCTATGATGATGGCTCCTTTAACCATTTGAAGCTGTATATGGCTTACTTGTGTCTTTCTTAGCACACAGCTAGTCCTGTTTTGCTAGTTATCTGGGTGTGCGTTGGGGGAATTGCTTTGCATCTCAAAGGAAATGGATGCTCGAAACAGAAGGATCCCGCAAGGCTTTAAAATTCTTTGTTGAGGTGCATCACCAGATTGCAACAGCCTAAGCTGATGCAGACAAGGGATGGAGAGACTGTTTTTCTGTATCTACGGTAATTAGTCTTACTTTTCAATGTTAGCTCTGGTTGAAATTTCAGGATGATGTTACACTCTTTGTGTTCCTCCTAACATCTTCAGGGATCGGAAGCTGTAGTTGTGGGGCAGGGGGAAAGAAGAGGAGAGGGTGCAAGCCTGTGAATTTTGCCAAAGAGGACTTCTAAAAGCTTCTCATTCCACAGCACGACGGACTGTAAAAAGGTGTGAAACGTTAATCCTTCAGCAGGTTTCAGGCCATGAAAATATTTCACACCTGAGTTCAGCCGTTCCTGTTGCACCCTGTTGGTTTTGCTTCCTTTGGAAAGCAAATATTTAGCTTTGAGTATGGCTTCCTCTTCCTGGCACTGCTAGCTTAGGATTGCCTTGGGTGCCAAGGGCCCCACTCACTTCCTGGACTAATTTCCAAACTGAAATGGAAGAAGCCAGCCACTACGCTCATGGGTTACTGATTAGCTGTTTGCCTGGGCTGTCTCCTTCCTGAGGCTCTGGTTAGCAGAGGACGGGGCACAAGAAGTCCAATCACACAGATGGCTTAGTTGAAATCTCACTGCAGCCAGCCAAGAAAGTTCTTTCCAAATCAAAGCAGGTGATGCCTTCAAAGCCATATTGAGAGGATTTGAAAGAACACCATTTCTTGGTATGCTTCCCACCTTCCACAAAGTTAGAACATTGATGGCCTCTCTCTTCTGAGCTCCGTCTTCAAGCAGAGCCAGATTAACTGGGATAAATGTCACCACTTCCTGTCACTGCTGCCAGAGGAAAACGGGTGGACAGCTTGGTTTTAATGCGCACAACCCTACAAAACCTACTTCAGCAAGCACATACGGATGACTTGAATACAAGACCTATTGGGTTCTATATGTGGGACAGGGAAGGAGTGAGGGCTCGCTTGGCCCTTGCCTTGGGCTGCAAGATGCCTTGGGCTGGCCCCAGCCTATAGCGGTGAAGGCTGTGAGCCCATTGGATCCTGACATGGTGCCTGATAACATTGGCTGTGACGTCATGAAAACGACTGTGAGTTCCTCAAAGGGGTGTTGAAGCTGCAGGCAAAGCCCTGCAGAAGCAGCCTCTTGTCTCTGTACAAATAAGTTTAATGAAGAAGAGTAAAAGGCAAAGAGATAAACAAAAATTCGTTGCACTAAGCAAATACTAGAAGTGATGAAAGCACTTAGAGATGAGCAGGCAAACAACAGGCTCACAGCTGCATGTCTACAGTTATGAAAGGAAAATGCTGAAGAGCCAGTTATCAATCCCACAGAAATGCTCCCGGAAAACATGTTATTGAGTGAAGTGGAGAAATATAAAGAACAGAGCAAAAATAAGAATACAGAGTTCTCGCATGGTAAAATGTCTGGATATTCAGATTATTCTCCTTTATGTTACCCTTATTCTACTCCTTTTAGATGACGATTACCATGTCTGAGCTGCATATTTCAGAATAGTCTGGAGGAGGGAGGTTGCTTGGGGTGAAAACCTCAGGGAAGGAGTCAAATGTTCAGGAGGACATTTTGTCTGCAAGTGCAAGAAGAACCGAGTGGATGGGTTATGATGGTGGTGGCCATCCACATCTGAGCAGTGTTAGGATGATGCCCTTGGCTCCAGCTGTGCATGGCCTCAGAAGCTCATCATTGTGTGCTTTCCATTTCAAGTGGCTTCCCAAGCTCTCCAAACGCTCCCGGTGACATAAAGTCCCCTTTCCTCTGGACCCAAAAATGCCAGCGAAGGGATCAGGCCCCCTTTGACTTCCTTCCTCTGGACTTCCACGCCCTCTTCTGACTTCTACAATTTCTCCTCCCAACAAAACACAATTTGGTCTTTCGGTGGTATTTCCAGATGACACGTTTTGAAGGCCTGGTGCCGTTTCTTTCAATTAACCTCTATTTCAAAGGCAGCACACGCCACGGAGCAAATGTGTTTTTTTTTTTTTTTTGAGTAAATGTTAAAAAAGAAAGAAAGAGAATCCAGCACTTCTGTTATTTTCACTGCCGCCCCTTCTGTTATGCCTCATGGCGTCAACACACATGCTTGTCACCGCCCTTTCATTCCTTTAACGTCTCTGTCTCTGACAGGCTGCCTTTTTTCCTCTCTCCCCTCGTCCCATCTTTCCTCTTCAGTTGCTGTTTCCTTCTGTGGCAACTTGCCTTTATTCCTTTTCGAACTCTCCTTTCACTTTTCTCTTAACTTCATGCAGCCCTAGGAGTTGAGACAAGAGCGAAAATTTGGTACCTTTTTCCTCTGGCACAAGAAGACAATCTTCTCAATTAGAAGCATTCAACCTGTTTGAAGCAGAATCTGGGAAGCATTTATTCCAAATGAACCTTACTCAGAGAAAGACAAGTAGGGAAATTGGTGTGTGTGTGCGTGTTCTTTTTATTCACACACCAGGTGCGCCTTTGGCAGCAGCAACTGAAGAGATGCTTGCTCGGCAAGCCAGTGTGAGGTAGATTTTCCCCCTCCCGGCCACCAGCAACCATCCTACAGAGTCCTATTTCCATGTCAGAAGCAAATGGAGCCACCAGGTTCCCACCCCACAGTGCATTATTCTTCTGCCAAATGTCCTGGGGTTCTCTGGCATGCTGCTCCTGAGACATGCAATCTCCACACAGATTTGAGACTAAGAATGTAAAACTACCTTTGCCTTGCAGTATTCTTGTCCTCACTGGAAGGACAGATCCTGAAGCTGAGGCTCCAATACTTTGGCCATCTCATGAGAAGAGAAGACTCCCTGGAAAAGACCCTGATGTTGGGAAAGTGTGAAGGCAAGAGGAGAAGGGGACGACAGAGGACGAGATGGTTGGACAGTGTCACCTAAGCGACCAACATGAATTTGACCAAACTCCGGGAGGCAGTGGAAGACAGGAGGGCCTGGCGTGCTCTGGTCCATGGGGTCACGAAGAGTCAGACACGACTTAATGACTAAACAACAACAAATTCTTGTCCTCACAGGTGACAATGGTGTGGAATTTCCTTGCACTCAGTGTGAGAGGTCTCACCCTGGTGAGAAGGATGGTTTGATGGTGGTGGGGATAAGTCTTTTTGTGCAAAATTGTGTAACTGGAGCATTTGTGCAAATTGCTCAAAACTAGCATGACCGTTGATTTATTTCACAATCTGAAGCATTGGATGGGTAGCTTGCTTCTTTCTTAACTGTCAGACAATCCTTCTGCGCATGGTGTGCAGGTGCTTTGCTTCTCCACAGGGAAGGAGATATTTTGCACAAATTGTGGAGACCCTGAAAGTAGAAAAGAGCTTGTTGTCCTGCTCACAGCAGGACGCTGTGAAAGTAGATTTCATGAAAGCACACAATGAAATATAACAAAATTTTGTGGGTATTTTTTCTTTTGTTTTATATTTTGCTCTTTTTTGTCTTTGTTTTTTGTCTGATAAGCAGAAGGCAAGGAACCTTGTGGGGATCTAAATCTCAAGCCACCTCAAGAATGGTACATTTATAAGTATTTATTCAAGCCCTACTTGCGGAATACATTCTCTGGCCTCAGTAGAAGGAATTGTCCACCATTCCTCTGCCTTCCCTGTGGGCTGGAGGGTGTGGAAAGCTAGTCTCCTTGGGCCCAGATGACCTCTTATGGGTTGTGGTGCAATTCCTGTTCCTCACAAAGTGTCTTTGCTTTGTTTTAAGAAAGCACATCCACAACCTTTCCAGAGGGAAATACCTGGCTGCTCCTTTGAAAGATATATCATCTTGCCCCATAAATCTGTATATCTGCATGGCTTATGCTGCATTTGGGAATGGGGGAATGGCCACCAGGGACCCACCATGAAGCTCACTAGGGGATGTTTCAGCAAAAAGATGGCATATAAATGCAACAAACAAACAGAAATAATCTGGCAACAGACACCCTATGAGAATCTGGCCATAAAGTTCCCCACAGTGAGAGAATCCAAGATCACTAACTTGATTTAGGCCTCATAATGTGCAGAAGTTGCGCTTGCAACATCCAACCCCGATTTGCTTGAGGAGCTACAGAGTCCCAGAAAGCTGGCAGCTGGCATTCGTTGTGCATATTCATGGTTTTGTGCTACTTCTGGTTAAAGTGCTAATCCAAGCAAGCGCTGTTCCTCCCGGTTTGTGTGGCTCTCAGGCATATTAAAGGGTGATTGCAGCCTTATTCTTTCCTGATGTGTTGATGCTTTGTTTGTCGTTGGAACTGGTGTCACAGCCTTTGCGTGTAATGCGTGGTTGAAGGAACAGATTTTCCTGGTCATGAGCTGAGCTGGAGAGAGGAGGGGAAAAGACTGAGGCTGAGGCTTCCTTGGAAAGGTTGCTAGGACACTGGATAATGTAGGTTGCAGGACACTGGGATTCTGTGTGGATGCTTATTTGGCACTAGAACGATGAGTTGTGGGTTTGGTTGACTTGTAGCCGATCTTTTCAACTTGTACATGCGGAAACAAATGGCTTATCAAGCTGGATGAAAACTCTTTCTCCAGGATTCCTTCCATTTCCTAAGAAGGGAAAAGACCCTATAAATGGTTGTCATGGACCATTCAAACCTACAAGAGTTCCCTGAACTAAGACCAGACATTTGTGTGCTTTTTAAAAAAGATACCCTTCTCAGATCAAGCCACATTGACTGCAACATAAATGTTTGGTGGCTGTGTCCTAGAACCCGGTCATTATCGACACAAGCATCTGAGATAGAGGTAGGGATGTGCATCACAATTTTATTTTATTTTATTTTATTTTTGCATTTCTTTCATTTCAGGATCTTTGGGGAATTTTCTCTTTAATTTTTATATTTTGGTCTACCGGTCCTTTCATTTTACACAAAAGGGAAAGCTTCCTTTGGGTTTCCCATTCGTGTTTCCTCATTCATGTTTTCTGGCATTCTAAAAGCCTTAAAGAACTCTTAAAAACCACTTCCAAAAAGCAGAGACAAGGCTACAAAGAATCAATCTGCTCCAAAAGCGGACAATAGTACAGATGAGAAAGAAAAATCATCAGACCTATATACGCACTAGCTTTTATTATCATATTTACACAACCCAGTGGCGTAATGGAACAGTCAAAGAGCCACCTTTTGGTGCACATACCACCACAGAAGTAACCAAAACAGTCCCAACCAACCTGAACAAAATAGACATCATTAAGAAAAGAAATATTAACCAAATAACAATTTTTAAAAAATAATCAAACAGGGAAAGCCCCACTGAGGAATTTGTTAAGCATGTTCAGGAACAAATGATGATGCACCATCACTTCTTTTTCAATGAGTCTAAAAAAGAGAGCACCATGTGATCTGAACTCTAAGACAGATCAATCAGGGCTTGGAAAGTTCCTTTTTTAAAAGCAACTTTTCTAAGTGAAAGCAAGGGAATGAGTTTTTAAAGTTGTTTGCAGCATGCTGCTTTTTCTAAAGTCCCTCAGAAACCCTTCAAATGTTCCCAAAACCTGAAAATTAGCCTCTAAAATTTTCCTCTTGGATGTTCTCAGCATCATCAGCTTCAATCATGACCATGAAACATCCAAACAGAAAGATTGAACAGGACAGGATTGGAGAAAGGAAGTACATTCTAGGGTAAAGAAGGCAGAGGTGGACATTGCTGTATGTTCCGTTAAAGATGCGGGTCAGGAATCAGGCTTTTTAATGAATCTGATAACTCTATTTGGGGTCTAATGAAGAAACAGAAAAGGTATGTGTGTGCAGGAGGAGATGTGCACCAGCTCCTCACCCTGGATTCAGAGCACATCCGGCTGTCCCTGATTTGTTTGCTCTGATCCTCCTGCATCTGGGAATTTACGTCTGTAAGATCTGAATTGCAATTACAGGGCCTTGCTGTGGAGCGCCTGCTTTTATTTCCCATGATGTTTGCTGTTGCTTGGGAGAGAGACGAGGTTTCGTTAAACGCAATGTAACAACTGGTGTATCTACTATGTGTTTGTTGCTTTACAGCTTCCCCCTCTTTTCCCTCTCTTCTTAAATTCTTCCCACCCATTCCCTACCAATATCTGGCTTCTGCTTCTGAAAATGAAAGAGGCAAGATTAGCTGTCTCCTTGTCATGCCTGGGCCTGTAACAGCTGACCAGGTAAGTGGCATCCATAGGGATCCTGGCCATTATTCATTAATTCATTAATTCATTCATTAATTCATTAATTCATTCTTCCTTCCTTCCTTCCTTCCTTCCTTCCTTCCTTCCTTCCTTCCTTCCTTCCTTCCTTCCTTCCTACCTACCTACCTACCTACCTACCTACCTACCTACCTACCTACCTACCTACCTACCTACACTCCTATGCCTGCGATTCAGTGGGCTGCCCTGGTGACATCACAGAGTCAGGGCAGGCAAGGCCTGAGAAGGGGGCTGGGTCTGAGCCAAAACAAGGTCTGTGTGTCGAGATGCAGAGTCCTGGAGCAGGAGGGAATGGGCGGTGAAGGACACCCACGTTCTAAAGCCGCCTTGCAGCCAAAACTCAATCTGCCTTCTCCACTGGTACCATTTGCATTGAGATTTCTCTCCCCCGCTGGTGATCTGGAGCAGCTCTGGCATCTCTGTCCAGGAGGAGCAGACCACTTCATTCCATATACCAGTTTGTGAGAACCCATGTCCTCAAGAAGTCCTAATATTGGAAATGGGGGAAAGGAGGAACGGAAGCAGGTTGCCTTTCTCTCCAAAAGGGTTGCAGGTACCTCAACGTATCTCCAAAAGAAAAATGCAAAATGCAAGAGCTGCCATCTGTGGCCATTCTGGGCTATATATATCAATGCATGCAAAATAAGTTACGTGGCCAATTAAGTAACGACTGTCTTGGCTAAGCCTGCACAGCTCACTGTGGCTGGCAAGTTTGAATTCAGTTGTCTCATGCTAGGATCACCCTCTGGAGTTCCTCATCCAGGTTGGAAGAGAATCTCATCAAAGCCAAATGGGGCTATGAAGATGCTCCGTGTGTGGCTGTGTGCATGTGTGTGTGAGAGCGAGACCGAGAGAGAGGATGAAAGGCACAGAGGACGCAGTGGGGAGGCCTCCAGTACTACCTTTCTGCAGGAACCCCAGATGATGAAGTTTGAATCCTCCCGGGAATCCATTTCGAATGAAATTCCTCATGAAATCAGCAAACTGGCTGGCACACTTTGCTTGGCAACGTCCCTGTTAATGGGGCTGTTGCAGGAGGCCTTTAAAGACACATGGAACAAAATGCTGAGGTCAGTGAGCTTCTTGTCAGCCAGACTCGATGGTGACAGGGCTTCATCAATTCTCACTGTGGGTCCTTCTGTAAAACACAGATAAACGCACCAGCCACAGTGTGAAAAGGTGGATGGCTGGACCCTTCTGTTGGGTCAGATAAGAGCAGCGGGCTTTCCAACATGTCTTCCTTCCTCGGTAGAGGATGTTTCCCCGCCTGCTGTAAAACAGGTGGAAATCCTCGTTGCTTTTGGAGCCTTCAGTGCCAGGAAGAGCTGAGCCGGCTCCGTTTCTGCCTGTCCTGCCGCCGTGGAAAAGGCCAGGCACTCCAGCAGAAAAGGACAAAATAACAAGCCCGAGAGCGACCCTGTTGCTTACTGTCTGTTGCTCCTTGCACGTCACATATCAGAGGGGGGCAGCGGGATGCGCCTGCCATGCTGGCATTCATTCTGGGAACATGCATGAGGGATCGGTGGGCTCTGAAGGAGCCGGTGGGGGTGGGGGGAACTGGTCCAGGCCCAGCTGGAAGGCAGCTTTGCAAGGAGACGCCCTCTTACTTGCACCAGCACAGACCTGACTGTAACAACAGAGCAAAAATGGTCTCCAGTTGCGAGTAAATAATATTCTAAAATTCAGACGGGGGGGGGGGAGCCTCTGTATGCAGATACAAAGCTAAATTCCTTCCAGGTGAAGTATTCAGTGTGTCGTTCATTTGGTCTGATCTCATGACATTTCTTACCTTTGTCAGTCAGTTGTTAACTAGCTTGTCAGCCACGCACAGAGCTGAGCTGTCATTGCAGGGGATTTTAAAGAACACACCAACCTTACAACCACCACCACAGACTGAAGCTTGAGGGAAGGCATGACCCTCCCACACTCATTTCTTCATTATTTTTCTTGTGTTCCTTAAGATGCTAATCCCTGCCCTGTCTCCCTGCATTTGAATACCTGTCTGTCAGGGGGTCACGTGGGCCCAGCTCAGAGGGAAACCATTGCATCTTGGCTTCTTGCACGCTGCCACATTGCTGGCCTCTGCAGAGATGCTGGGATGCTGGCCGGGTGGCCGCTTGGATGTCATCACACGGAGGAGATGCATCACTGAAAAGGAGGGCAAAAGAGGGTGCTGATTTGCATACAATTCAGCATGCTCGTTTAAATGTACTGAAGCAGAACTGAAAATGACTCCTTCATAATGGGAGCTGAATTCAAAACAGATGATGAGGCTTGTCACCCAAGTGGGAAGAATAGCAACTGGCTGATCCGGGTGCCTCCCACTGAATTTGCTGTCCCCCGGCTGTTCATGTTGGGTGATGGGCAGCCTCAAAGGCCCTGGCCCCTTGCTTCCCCTGGTTCTTTACATTTCAATCAGATGTCAGGCTACCATCACATGGAGTTGTTTTCCCCAGAACTCCTTCCTCTCACATGGTTAACATTGCTGGAGATGGCGTTGCATCCTCTGCCCGACTTTCTTTTTGCATTCAATTTTTGTTAATATTTCTTCCTCTTTTCAGAACAGAAGAATCGGTGGCACCTCCTCCACAGACAAGACGAACCCAGTGGTCTGCTGCCTGGCCAAGCAAACAGGTCTCTGTTTTCCAGCCGCGAGAGTCAACAAAGCTACAATACCCATTTGGGTTTTTCTTCTCTCCATTTGTATGTGTAAAAATGAAATTTCAGGATTCTCAGAATTCCTGCAGTATGAATCACATTCTCTCCTGGCTCTGTAGGGTTATGGAAACCTCTCTCTTCCCACATGGAAACCGGGGTATCCTTTTATGTGCAAGCCTTCTTCCCATCCCGAGTAGATGCCACCACCCTCCTGGCATCACCTATTTCCTGTGAGCTCTTCAATTCTAATCAAATTGTTCTGCATCTCATTTCCAAATAGTTCCTTGAGGTTACAACCTCAAATTAAGATTGTCTTCTTCTAACCCCTGGACTTCAACTTGTCAATGTACAAAAGGAACAGAAATAAGACTGTGAGGTTAGATTTTTTTTTTAAAAAAAATGCTATTTTTATGTTTTTTCTCCAAAGACTCCATTGTAACTCTGTTTGGATCGATCTATCGATCGATCGATCGATCGATCGATCTATCTATCTATCTATCTATCTATCTATCTATCTATCTATCTATCGATCGATCGATCGATCTATCTATCTATCTATCTATCTATCTATCTATCTATCTATCTATCTATCTATAAAATGCAGAAGAGTATTCAACATTCTGTTATATATAAAAAACAGAATGTTGAATACTCTTCTGCATTTTAAAGGCAATAATTCTGAGCCGGAATGTAATGGAACATGAGATTATATCCTTTGCAGTATGCCTGAGATGAGTTCTTCTCACTCCTCAGGTGCAAAGACAGACTGCTGTTACTACGCAAACTGAAATGAACCGCCGCTGCCTCCCCGCCCCTCTCTCTCACACACATCCTCACACACCTCTCTCCTTTTTCTCTGCTTTGCATGTAACAGGGGCCTGCGTGGTTGAAGCACCTTTTGAAGTGGCGATGTAATGAGATGTCCTAGTTTTTCCAGAGGACAATAAAACTCCCACATGGCCAATAAAACAAAAGCAGAGGGAAAAAGAAATGAGACATGATGGATGGAGGCAGACAAACTGTGGATAAGTAGCTAATCAACATAAAGTAAACTCCCCAACCGGGGCTGGGGAAAACATTTCGGAGAAGGTAGCCGCAGGTCTCGGGATGTCATAGCAGGGCGGTTGGCAGGGTAATTACTGCAAGAGGAAAACAAAGGAGACGGACGGTTTCTCTCTGGGTGGATTCAGCCCTCCCACTTTTTAATTCCCTTTGAACAAAAGGCCTCTGCAACACAGAGGGGGAAACTCTCTCTTTCCAACTTGAGTCCGTGGAGGGTGGGTGGAAGTATTTATAAAAGACTGTGAGAGACAAACTGAGGACTGTGGCATGCCAGGCTAGCAGAATCTACATTTCAGCCTGGGAAGCCTAATAAACGTCCATGGGGGAACTCTCAGAGTTCATAGAACCCTAGAATAGTTGAGTTGGAAGGGGACTTTAAGGCCATTGACTCCAACCCCTGGCTTAAGGCAGTTCCTGCCCCCCAAGATTTGGTCTGCTTCACCACCCTATCGGATGTATTTCCATACCATTGGCAGGGATGCTGGCAAGTCATTGGAAACAAGTCCCAGGTCCAAGTCCCGAGTCTTTGGTACCAAGTCCCAAGTCCAAGTCTCTATCAAAAACAAGCCATTTTCCCCAGAAAAAAAGGGAGGGGTGGGGGTGACTCATGAATCAAGTCCGAGTTATTGAAAAAGAAACTGAGTCAAGTCCTAGTCAAGCCACCGGTGCAACATAAATCCAACTTGACAGTGAGTCCCGCAACTGGAGTCCCCTTCCATGGTGCAATAGCGATCTCTAGAGCAGCAATTTGAAAGTGGTTCTGACTTATCATGATCCCTTTTCTACTTTTTTTCTATGCACAAGAGTATCCAGAAGAGGTTTCCCAGTCCCTCCTCCTGGGGGCGCTCTGGGGGCTATGCAGCTTGAAGCACAACTGGGATTCTCCTTTGGAAGGCAGAAGACAAGGAATAGCCTTCTACTGGCCAGAGATGCAAGAGGTGGGGCATTAATTGGGCAGTCAGGCTCCCTAATTAGGAGGCAAAATTATTGATGTAGCTTACAGTGAAGTCGAAGGCATCTTGGAAACTCTTTGTGTTACGCTAGTTGCTTGTGTTAAACTATGAGACTAACCCAGCCGAATTCTCTTGTGCAGATAGTTTTAGAAGTTGTAGCCATGTTAGTCCATGCAAGCATGTGGTTTTGTGTGTGTGTGTGTGTGTGTGCACGCGCGTACATGCGCACGCGCGCACGCAAATGGTACAGCTTTTGGAGGTGAATTGCTTCAAGTTAAGAAATCATCACAGACATGTTTGTTGCACACCGAGTCCCCTGTCCCAGTGTGCAAGAGGTAACATCAGCACAGATTTCTGAACTGCAGACAATTCGTTTCCAAAAGCCATGCCCTTTATATCATACAGGAGAAACTCACTCTGTCTCTGCTTTGGGGCCTGAGATTTGTATCAACTAAATGATCTCACACATCAGACAATGGTTGAACTTTATGGGAGCTGGTGGGGGATCCTGTCCTCCATGTGAAACATGGCGCTCTTCCTCCTCCATCAAGATGCTTTTGTTGCCACCAGAGAAGGTCCTTGTGGAGTTCTGTACAACCAAGAGCTTTAATCCCTGTGGGGAAATGATTACAAACAACCACCAAGTCCTAGAGTTGCTTAATCACTGTTAAGAAATTTCTTTATAATCTCAGTAAATTACTTTAATTACTTACAACTACCAATTAGTGCTTGAATGCTTCCACGGAGAAGTCTGCAGGCATTAATCTGTTTCTTCAGCATGTTAAATCACAGATCAAAAGACGGTTTCTTGTCTGCGTGCGGCTCTTTAATTTGACAGGTCAAGATTTCATTTTATCCAGCCATTTTTTTTTGCTTGATCGCACCTCCGCCTGGCGATCTGCTCCTCAGTTCCTAGCAATCTCCTTTGGAAATCCCCTTGGGTCAGCTCATAATTTGTCCACTTTGGACTAAGGATGCAATGAATATGTGCAAATTAATGTCCTACACGTAGACTTCCTGTTGGGGCATCTGGTTCGTTGTCGAGTGAACAGAAGGCAGGGGTAGATTCTCGCTTTGGTCTGATCTAGTTTCAGGACTCTGTATGTTATTAGCATGAAAACCTACCCCTCAACAGAAAGTCTATTGGAAGACTTATATGTGAGCCAGAATCACACAGAAGTGAGACATCTGGAATCAAGTATTTTTCTCTTCTATGGACTCACCGGGCATATTTCCTGCCCTTACAATGCCTTCCCTCCAGGCATGTCGCAAAGTCATGTGTCTTGAGAAATCAGACATGGAAATGAAGCCCATGTTTGCCTTCTGAAGATAAGCTGCAAAACATAGGCAAGCTTGTCAGCAAATCTGGGTCAAGGCGAGTGTTGTGGCGGGGGGGGGGGGGAGAGGCCACTTTTGCCCTCTTACAATCGCTGTGTTAGTGGCAAGTTAACACAAGGCATCCCCTGGTTTGGTCCTCAGACACACTTATGAACTGGGACATCAGAGTACCAGACAGGAAAATGCAGTGGAGACAGTAAAGGATCTTGCATATTGAAAGTGCTCTGTAAAATAATAATAACAACTAATATCCTTTTGCCATTTATTAACCCTGTGTGTGGTCATAGGTTTGGAAGTTCAGGTGCTCAGCAATCTCCACAGTCAGCTTCCCCACCCCCCCCACCCCACCCCCGGAACAGACTAAGGAGTGTCCAGAAATACAGGCAGCTGGTCACTGTATATGATCAAATCAAGCACAAGTTTTTCTTTTTCTTTTTTCTTTTTCTTTCTTTGTCTTTTCCTTTTCCTTTTCCTTTTTTCTTTTTCTTTTTCTTTCGGTAAGACTAATATTTGTTAGATGGATTGACGCTCTAAAGAAAGCCACAGCTCGAGTTTACAGGACAATCCTTTTATAGGTAAAGGTAAAGGTTCCCCTTGACATTTAGTCCAGTCGTGTCCGACTCTAGGACGTGGTGCTCATCCCCGTCTCCAAGCCGTAGAGCCAGCATTTGTCCGAAGACAGTTTCCGTGGTCACGTGGCCAGCGCGACTAGACACGGAACGCCGTTACCTTCCCACCGTGGTGGTACCTATTTATCTACTCGCATTTTTACATGCTTTCGAACGGCTAGGTTGGCAGGAGCTGGGACAAGCGACGGGAGCTCACTCCGTCACGTGGATTCGATCTTACGACTGCTGGTCTTCTGACCTTGCAGCACAGAAGCTTCTGCGGTTTAACCCGCAGCGCCACCACGTCCCACATCCTTTTATATCCTTTCCCAAAGAAAGCCTTTAATAAACGCTGTTCCATACTTCGAGATCTGGAATTATCTAACATCTGTCCACCCTACTAAGATAAATGGTATAAAGTCCTAGGTAGATATTATCTCTCGGTACAGTTAACAGAATGGAAATGGCTCTTTGGAATGAGCCCAAGACTCAGATCTTATGGAAAATCTTTTCAAATCAATCAATCCATGGTGCCGTACTCCACATAAATGGACTCAAATGCATCACACCAAAGTGCTTTGTTGGAGATATAACAATTCCAGGGCTGATTATCTCCTTATCTGGGATGGAATGGAGAAAGGAAAATAATTATAGAATTTGATGTTATTGACAATGCATTATCTTGGAGGGTATAAGTTGTCAAGAAATCCGGAGAGGACATTATCATGCATCCATAATGGTGGTGAATGGAACGGTCCCATCTACCTAACTTTTCACACACAACTCCAAACTCCTCCAAGCCTGTGGACTGGTCTCCCAAACGGTGGGCTAACTTCAGCCCACTGACCCTGCAGCTGCCTTCTTTGCTCTGTATCTGCCTGGTGGTGGTGGACACAGGAACTGGGGGAGGTCTTCCCTATGACTGTTGTGTAAGTTCCCCTTCGGATACCTAAAATGCTGCTGTACCTCTGTCCCAACAATGGGGGGAGGCTGAGAAAGTACCGTGAACCCTTGCATTCTCGACTCAAGAACTGTGTGGGTTCAGGAGTGCTACATTTCCCAGGCTTCCCAGTGCCTGGGACTCATCTGGCAAGCCTATTTAATGACTTATTCACTATTTGTATTGTTATTTCACTAATTATTCACTATTTGTACTGTGTGTTTTTAAAATCCCATAGAACTTATTCTTTCAAAGTTTTACATTTTCTACATATTTTACATTGTCTTTGTGAAGTCTTGCGCAATAATGCGGTATTCTGCTATGCCATACGAAATAAATAAAAGAAATCTGGCAAGCCCTGTCCTAGGGAGGAGCAAAGGACTCTCCAGTCCAGCATTCTGTTCCCACAGTGGCTAACTAAAGGACTCAGAGGAAAACCCACCAGCGGGTCATCCATGTAGCCCTCCCAGCCCAACTGTATTCCTGGGCAACTCAGCTACTGGGAGTCATTCTAATGCTGGTGTGCATAGATAGCCCCCATGGCTAGTCACTGCTGACTGCTTCATCCTTCATGTCAATGTTTAAGGTCCAGGGAAAGAGGCAGGGGTGGAGAATCCCAGAAAACTCAGGAGAAGGGCCAGAGGGGAGGGGTCGGGGGCTTTGCAGACCATTCAGAGAGAGTCATTCTTTGACATTGTGGGACAGCCAACCGGGTCCAAAGTGGGAACTGAGCTGGGGACCTGGTTTAGGTCTCCGGCTGAAGAGCCAGAGGTTGGGAGTTGGATTCCCCACTGGGCCTCCCTGATAGGGGCTGGACTTGATGATCCATTGGGTCCCTTCCAGCTCAGCAGTGCTAAGATCATTGTGGGAAGGGGGTGTTCATCTATCACCCCCAGTTCGCTAAGGTGCATGGAGAGCAATTTAACCAACACTACCAAAAATAAAGTAGTCTTTATTGGTCTTTGCCCGTCTGTTAAAATTTGTTTTCAGTCCTTTCCATTGATCAGAGGGGATAATTCTATTAGTACCGTGATGTATTGAGGAAATGGATGAACATCTGCAGACTTTTTCTGTCTCTGCCTTTCCCTCTCTCTTTCAGCAGCCCTGCTGCACTGCATATTTATCTGTTGGTGTTTGAGATAGAATCCCTATGAATCCAGCATGCTGGGACCGAGGCGTATACAAGGCGGCTTGCAGGAGCATTGAAATAAAGCACCAGCAGAGTCCTTGTAGAGAGAGCGATTCATAAATAGATTAATCCTTCCTACTCGTAAGGATGGAGTGCCTCTCAGGGCATCCAAGTGCCCTTTTGATTTTGGTGCAAATGTCAGACCATTCCACTCCACTTTATGATTCTCCACTCCATACTACGCACAAAATGATCTTATTTTCTAATATCCAGCAGGCTAGAGATCAATTTTCTACAAGCTGGTGAAGCAAGGAAGGACGTAAGCATGCAGAGATGCACAGAGACACCCTGGTTTCCACACAACCCCAGGGAAAGTGTGGAATGTATTCCTAGAGCAACCCTCCGAGCCAAAAGAACACGGTCAACTTGGGATCAGCTGGATTTTTGCCTTTACCAGTGACCAGCCAAGGCAAGAACCATGCAGTACAACTTAGTTTCTATCTGCAGGCCCAGCAAGACTGGCTGTAGGTGGAACAGCATCCTGGGATGAGTCCCTTTGGCATTTCTCTCATAATTTTTGCAAAGTCCTGTTCACTTATGCTTTGACACGGCTTGTTCTAGATCAAAAGCAACACAAGCGAGCTTTCATTTTGACTGCTTGGTAATGCAACCTCAAAGGAAGGCTCAGTTTGGTGGATTTCATCTAGCAAAAATGTTTCCGGTGATATTATTGCACACCAGGGCATGCAAATAAAAGCGGAACCCTTCTGCCTTGTCTACTCTTTTCATTTCAGGCAATTCTAGAAGATGCGGGAGGGTTGTGAGGACAAAGGGAACAAGAAGCATCTGGTTGGGTGGACCCTCTGGATGGCCTTTGACCTCTTTCTAAGGCAGGGCTGCTCCTCATCAGATGATGCCTCTAGAACACTGAAGCCTCAAAGAGGGGATGGCAGGGCAGATGCCAACCAGGTTGAGTCTTCCTCCACTATTGCCCCAAAGGAAGGCAGTTGGCATTGGGGAGGGCAGGCTGTGTGTCCCCAGAGCCATGAGATCTCTTCTCTATGGGACTTGTTTTGGGTGAAGGTGAGAATTCTCCCAGCTTTTAAAGAACTTGACCTGGGTAAGAAGGAGAGATTTGGGGCCAGGCTAGTACTGCAGACAGACACGGCCAAACCCCAAAGTGGTGCATGGGTCCCCTGACCTAATCTCTGGGCCCGAAAGTGTTGAGGGAGGGAGGCCAAGCAAGCAGAAGGTGTTGCTTTTGGAGGGTGAACTAAGGGTGGGCTGGAGTGTGCTACTTGCAAGGCAGATGCTGCACACACCTGGATACCTGGAGCATCCTGTCCCATGTCGCTCACAAGACTACTGTGATGTTTCTGAGTCAAGAGTTCCTTCCCTACAGATAATGGGAGGGTGAGGAGGGAAAAGACAGGTGCTTGGATCATGTAATTTGTCCTACATTTTTTAAGCATTTCCCACTTAATAAGATTATGTAAGCACGTTGTCTCTGTCATATTTTCAGAAGAGAAACAAGAGATAGATAGATAGATAGATAGATAGATAGATAGATAGATAGATAGATAGATAGATAGATAGATAGATAGATAGATAGATAGATAGATAGATAGATAGATAGATAGATAGATAGATAGATAGATAGATTTCACTTTTACCCCGCCCATCTAGTGGCATTGCCATTTCTCTGGATGGCTTACATACATAAAACATAAACATAAAACCCCCAACAAGTAGCACCTTGATCTCATGCGTGCGCACCCCGAGGTGGCTGTCCTGGCTTGATTAATGGAAATGAACCCACAAGGACTCATGTTGCCTTTAGCCCACTCAATTAACAACCGTTAAATGGATTCATTTCATGCTGTTGTAGTCACTCACGCTGTGACTGCAGTTACCGATCTCCACCCCTGGCACTCTCTCTCTCAACATCACATGCTTAGAAGATGCTTTCACTTCTTTTCTATTCACCATTGTTCATTTTCTTGATGGATTTATTAACCTACTGATGAGTCTTTCTAAAACGACTCCTGGAGGGGCGGGAGAGGAAGGCAACAAGGCAGGATCACTGGGCAAATGATGGGCCCCTGATCTCAAGAGCTTCTCCTTCTTAACTCCTGTGGCTGCCTTACTAGTGGGTTGTCATGTTCCTGTATGAGTTGCACAATATGTTGAGACTCTTCCTGGGGAATAAGAGATGATGGGGATGGATGATTCTAGGGACGCTGTATGAGGGAAGGAGGGCAACCGGTGGTCCACAGAGCAGCTTGGAGGCACAACCACAGAAACATCACCCATACCTTGTGAGAGTTGGGTAACCCAGAAATCTTGGAACCTGGGCAAAAATAGGCACACCTCTGTACACGTCTAGTCCATCCAACAGCATTCAGGTTGTTAAAATGGATGGAGAATGAAGGCCAGCCAAGCAAAGCTGTTGGTTTTGACATGAGGAGGGAGAAATCTGGGCCCAGAAGCTGACGTGGCCAAACGACACCTGTGGGAACAGCAGGAGCAGCTGGGAAGTGGTCCAGCAGATTCTGGGCAACTGGCAGGGTAGCTGAACCCGACCCAACTTGCCAATCCCGCTTCCCTTTGGTGATGCTGATGGAAAGCCTCAGGCATAAGCCAAAGAGATGAGAATCAAGCGGAGTCCCCAGGTGTGCACGAGAACAAAGAAACGGACAACCTGTCCTGCCCCCTGATTTCTCCTCTCACTACATCAGTCAGAATTCAACAGGGGCCAAAATGTTCACCCCCCCAAAGCCTGCTGTGCGGCTCTTCTTTCTCAAGTACAACCAAAGGGCACACAAGTATGGTAGCATGCAGAAGACACCGCTCACACGCACACATGCATGCCATTGGAAAAAATAATATTTTGTAGCTTGTCATGTAGTTTATACACAGGAGCTGCCAGTCTCCTCTGATTGCCTCGCCTTTGCTTTCCGTGTAGCGACGCTGCTTTTACAGCTGTATCACCTTCTGAAAACTCACAGACATTCTTAACGGCTTTCATCAGCGGCAGGAAAACTGCCAGACTCTGACAGCTTTTTCTAAACAAATCGCACGGCTCCAGTGGAAGCATGGGATGTGACGGACGGGCGATTTGGGAGGCAGCCAAGTTATTGGCAAAGAGAAATCTTCGGGTATTTAATGGAGCAGGACAGAGCAAGCGCCCTCTGTCCTGAAATCTCCTTTCAAATAGTTTGGGGTTCCTGAGCACAGGTCTTTCGTGTTGCACAAAGGCATGTGTCCCGGTTTTTAAAACCATTCTCCCCCAAGTTCTGCAGAAAGAAATGCATAAATAATCATAAAGCCAATTCCAAGAACCAGCACAGGGACTTAGGCCTATGTTTCACACCTTCCTCTTGATCGCTCTTCTCCCCTTCCTTGAAGATTAGGTAACTACCTGCACTAGGCTTACAATTTCTACCTCACTCTTTTGCTTCGATGTCCCCATATCCTTTATCAATGCGACCTGTCCATGGGGCCCATGTGCCTTCTGAGCAGCTTCCCCCTTCGCTGCGTGGACTTAAAGGCTTCCCTGTTTTGAGCTTCCACTGTCCCACTTCAGTAAATCTACTTCCTCCATCCACACCTCCGTCATCTATAAATAGATTATAGCTGGTCCTTTTCAAGCTTTGGATATGGACCAGCTCTCTGAACACCCTGGTGTGGTGCATGTTCACAGTACAGTGCCCTGAGCCCAGCGCTTAAAGCCTACCACATCCCTGAAGTCAATGGGGCTGTGTAGGCCCCATCCTGGCTCATGGAGATCTGGAAAATACCATGATGGACTTGAAGAAACATTGGGCTTTGGGGCCACCAGATGGGTGCAGGGGGATTAGACACAACTAGGTGCCTTCTTATTCAGGCACGGACCACACCTAGGGACCAATTTACATCCCTAACATGTACAGCTATATACATGTATGTGACTACCTGTGGTAAAACCCTTTCCCTAAAACAGTCCTTACATGGTCCCCCAACCTACCAAAAGAGGCAGACACATGACCATCGGTGGGGAGAGGAAAAGAGTTCTTTATTGCTAGAGGGGATGGGCAAGGTTTGGCACTGTGCTAACAAGGACTGTTGAAATATCAAATAATGTGTCAACCTGATCTAAACCAATTTTTGCAACCTTGTACTTACAGTAAATATCCACAGATGTGGCAATTTGTTACCTGCCCGTTTGGGAAAGCTTACAACGAATACTTCAAACTCAGCCATTCTGACTGCCAAGCAGAGGACATGCCAGCTGAACGATGAGCCCTGAGGCCTTGGCAAATTTGCCCAAAGTAGAGAAGTCGACGTATTTGCCCCTTTCAGATTGAGGGGAAAACTCCGAGATCAGCACGATTTATGGCATGGGAACCTCAGGTGCTGTTTCCAAACTTTTCCTCGCTTGTGATTTTGGGCAAGTGTTCATCACTACTTCTTTCCTTCCAGCTTGCTAGCAGTACACAATACCAGACAGCGATCCGTTTTCCCCTTGCGATCACACCCTGAGATGCTGAAAAAGCTCCTGGCCACAAACCATTGGTCAGCCACTTTTTGATGATTTGGAATATATCTATTCCAGAATCTCCAAATAATCAAAAAGTGGAGAATATATATGAAACTATAACTCTGGAAAGATGAGGAGCTAGAGCAAAATTTGGAATATATATATTAGACACAATATATATATATTCCAAATTCTGCTCTAGCTCCTCATCTTTCCAGAGTTATAGTTTCACAGGTTTCCCTGTTAAACCAATTTAAGCTTGTGAGACACAAATGGCTCTTAACTTCTTTCTGGCAACTCCTTGCCTGGAATACATGTATAAGTAACCTTTTTTTAAAAAGGGACAGTCAGGTTTTTAAAAGGAGCACCATTTATATTTCTATGGAATATGATAGCACACTTTTTTTTCCAAAAGCAAACAGTAAACTTGAGATAGCAGCAAATTCCACAGATTCCCCCCTATGTGCACAGCACACACACACACACAGAGAGAGACAGACATGCACAATCACACACTTTTGTTGTGGATTCAATGCCAGCTTTGCATGTATGTTGAAAGAAAAGGAGGGAGCAACAGGAGGGGGAGAGAGATATAAAATAACCCCAAAGCATCCTGGCCACTACATTAGCTTTTAAAATAAAATCCATTTATATATAAGTGTTGGCTTTTTTCCCAGTCTCTGTAGAAAAGCTTTTCTATATTAAATGCTACAATGAATTAAATTAACCATAATGATTTCTTTGTGAATGGAAACCCTTTTTCCTGTGTGACATGTTTTTGATCATTTTTTCCACAGCTACAACAACCCAGACTTCCTATCAAGTTGAAGACTGGGTTTGTTCTGCTATTTGCACAATGAAATACAATTACTCTTTGCACTTCGGTGTCCTTAAAGTAAAATAAATCATAGCTAATTTTTCCTGTGCACGTGCTGTCTTTCCGGGCAGAAGGACTGACGGCTCATGCCAGCACCGTCCATCTGTCATACCTGCAAACTCCCAGCTGGGAGAAATGCATTGTTTTTTGTACCCGCATGCTAAGAACAAACTGCGCTAGCAGTGTGAACAGGGGCAACCCCATCCTCACTTGCCAGCACCACAACTGGAATCACAGCGGTAGCTTCCCAAACACATAAATTGATTAAATTGACCTCTCTCATCAATGAAATTATGATTTATCCATATGTCTCATTTCAAATTGTATCATATTGTACTGTGTCATATGATACCAAGAACACAGAGACTTATCAATATTCTGCCTGCTTTCTGTAGAGCCCACCCGAACAATTTCTTTTCCAGAGGTCTGCTGGCATTGAATAGGAATTCTCTAAGGACCACTGCTCATCTCAGGAAAATCGGAGCAGCAGGATTTTTGAGTGCTTTGCACCCTTTCTTTGTAGCCCAGGGATGAGTGAAGATGCTTGGCCGTCTCTAGACAAAGTCACTACAAAGATCATTCCCCTCATTTCGTGTTTAAGTACATAACAGATGCATTTTAAATTGCATCTGAAAATGTAAAGTATAGATATAATAAAAGTGTGTTTTTGCTAACACGATGGCTGGATAGTTTAGTGAATGAAGTACTGAGTGATGGAGACAGAGTTTGGGGGTTCAATTCTCCACTGTGCATCCTACATGACAAACTGCACAGTTCTCAGATTGCTCCCAGAAGAAAGGAATGGTCAACCACTTCTGACTACTCTCTACGTAGAAACCCCTGAAAAAGGGTTGGCATAAGTCAGCACATTATTATTATTCCTGCTAACAAGCGTACCCTGCAGGTTGCTTACAGTTCTGTTAGACAAGATGGTAGTCCCGTATCTAGCACCAGTGCTCCCTCCAGTGGCAAGAAGGGTGCAATTGTGAAAACACAGTAAAAGCCAAATTGGAATGCTCACTGGAATACAAACTGTGGCTTCTCTTTGCATGTCAAATGATGGATACACATTCATATGGGAGTGCTCGTGGTTGGAGAGAAAGCCTTGTAAGAGCAGGAAATACACATTCTTCCAAATGGGTGTTATGGCCTTAAGCAGCCCTGGCTGGCTGGATCTTCTGATTGGACGCTCCCATGGGCTTGCCTCTGTGTGAAATGCAAAAGATTCTTATTTTTATTTATTTATTTAAAATAGTTTTCCCCCCACCTTTCTCCGTAAAAAGGACCTAAGACTGCTTACATTGTTAAAAGACAATATTTAAAGCTAAAAGCAACACTCATACAACTACTAAAAAGAATCAAACAAATGCCACATTAAAAGACAGTAAACAAAAGCAACACCAAAACCCCATTCAAAGCAGGAAGGCACCGCCACCCATTTAAAAATCCCACTCAGGCAGCCAGTCGTGCAAGGAAAGCTTGCCTGAAGAGACAGCTCAATCTGCAGTAGTTTTCTTGAAAGCACATACAACCCAATGCATGTTTACCTGAAACCGAGGTCCCTGTCAACACAATGGGTCTTACTTCCAAGTAAATATGTACAGGGTGTTAGTACCACTGTGGAAAGGCCATCATCCCCTGAATGGTGACTGGGAGCAGGAAGAGTCTTAAGAAAACTTAAACACAGAAGAGATACCTACATCAAACAATTTTGAAAAGGTGATTAAATAAATAATAGTATTAAAACACCATTAAGCTTACAATGATTTAGAAACATATTTTAAAAGATCCATTTTAAAGAAATAGCAAACAACAAATGTCTGCCATGTCTGCGGTCAACAGTCTGCCTGCAGCGTTTTGGACCGCTGCATCAAAGACAGAGATTCTTACGGTATATTAAAGACCAAGGTCTACCAAACCCTGTTGAGAAGCGCCATGGTTTTGCCCCTTTAGCAGGCTGCTTTTGACACAACGGGTCATGTGGCCAGTTCTGCAACCAATTCTGCAACCAACCAATTGCATGATGGACAAACTACTTGCTAGATTACCAACCTGTGCACACAGTGTTCCCCCAACAGAAATCCAAGTTTCATTTGGCCCAGTTTTTTCTTGATGGTAGCCCACCTGCAACTTCAAGGTAGACGTGAGAGGCCGGCAGATATTTCTAAGTCAGAAGGCTAAGGCGTGCAACCAATGTATCCAATCCTCAACAAATCGCCCAACACTGGGTGGTTTGACTGCTGGAGATACAGCCGTACAACTTTATTTGGATGGCCTTGTCTCAACCATCATTTAACATTTCAGTAGATGTCAAATAATTTTCTTACAAAGGTAGTGCAGTGTGGCTTTCCATTTTCCATTTATATGTCCACGAAAGCCCATCCTGTTTTGAGAAAAAGTGTGTCTGTGAGTCTGTGAAGAAGCTGCCAGATTCCCCCATCTTATGGCATTCTAGACTGATGGGAGGTGAATGTGGACTCGACCCCAGTGGCCCAATCCAGCGATGCTTTGCAGATGATTCAGTGCCGAGTTAAGAGCTGATCTCGGCGGTGGGGCTGAAGGATCCTTTCAACCCCCACTGGTCTGCGGCCCTTTGAAGGCAGGGAAGTTTCCCCCACTTCTTTCCTGTAAGTAGGAGATACCGGAGCTGCCCTCGATGCTCTAATTTGAATGATTTACAGGGCTTTTTATTCCACTTAAGTCCACTTACAGCTGCAAAGAGGCTCTAAGCCAAGAATCAATTACCTATTTCTAGTGGGAACGGCACAGGTAGTCAGAGGGCGGCCATCTTTTCTCACTAATTAGGCGTTTTGCTGGGCTCCTGCAGGCAGACGCGTGTCTCTGATAGAAGAGGGGATGCTATCCATTTGGAGGGCTGCTGGGTTTCGGAGGGAGGCCCCTCTAGCCATGGGGTCCCAGCTTAAAGAACTGGAGGTGTATTTAACCAACCTTTCCCTGGAGAAGACTCTTTCCCAAGATGGGCTCAGCTAAGGAGCTTCCTGAGCAAACACTTTGGATCAGCAGAAAACCAGACTCCTGGACTTTAAGGCTGGTCCTGTTTATTAAGATGAAAAAAGGAGAGGGGTGTCAGGAGGTTTATTAACAAATGTGGTGTTGTCAGAAGAGGAAGCCAAGATGAGAGAAAGAGGCACATGGGACTCCGAATTGTTAACAAAGCTCTCGGAGAGTTTGTTATCAAACTGATGGAAGGAGAGAAAAGAAGAAAAGGGAGAGGAAAATGGATCCGGATGATGAATGAGTTGATGGGAAGGAAGACATTGCATCCATGGGCTGGCACGGAGCATTTCTGCTTGGGCATCGCCTTGGCTGATTCACCAAAATAGCACCTGGGCCAAAGACTCTGAAAAAGAGTGAAAAAATGCACCCAACGAGAAGATTAGAGGCCAAAGCATCCAAGTTACAAATTGGTTCCCATTTTTCCCTCCAGCCTCACTTAATGTTTCCAGCGTGTCTTTGATTAACTCAGCTCCTTTATTTAAAATCCTCTCCACATGCCCGGTCTCGTAGCGGCTCAGTGTTGCAAACAATGCAGTGCAAAATTTATAGTGATAAAGGGGGAAAACGGGAACAGTTTGGCAGAAACCCCGGAACCTTGCCTTGGAAAAGTGTGTCGGGCAGGAAGGGAGCTCTGTTTGGGTGGGTAGGTCTCCAGCACTCGGTGAGCTTTGGCATGCATACATGGATGCCTACATGCAAGGCTCACCTCGTCAAGAGGGACCTTCCCACCTGGGGAAGCAAGACTACTCACACACACACACACACACACACATTTAGAACCAACCATTTCATAAGGCACCCAGGGCTGTTTCAAGCAACTTCATCTCCTGTTGGATCCCTCATTTCCTTCCTTCCTTCTGGGGTGCACAAAGAGGAGGAACAAGAGATGGTGGTGCAGGAAGGTAAGGGCTTTGCTGCTCCCTGTTTTCTGATAGCTGAAGTCCATTTGATAATGCAGCCCAAAAAAGCACAAGACAAGGGACGGCAGATCTTTTCTGCAAAACACTGCACCTGGCGAGTGCCAGAGATGCAGGCAAGTCTTTGGGTCCAAGTCCCGAGCCCGAAGTCTTGGGTATCAATTCCCGAGTCCCAAGTCTGAGTCCCTCTTAGAAACAAGCTCCCCCCCCCCCCCAGAAAGAGGTGGGTGGGTGGATTCCAAGTTGTGAGTTGAGTCAAAATCATTGAGGGGAAAAACCCGAGTTGAGTGCTGGCGGAACCTAGAGCTGTCAATAAGCAAAGTCCATCTTCCTCTTCCCGCTGGATTAGGGTTAGAGTTAGACTGTACTCACTGACCAGAGGGGAGAGCTAGGCCCAGGAGGACCCATGGAGGGTCAACTTCCCACATTGCCTTATGCTTTCACAGGCACCCCACTGTGGTTCACCCTTTCATTGAAGGACTGAATCCTCTTCTCACACCAGGAACCGTGCTCTGCCCAAGCTGCCGGCCCAAGATGTTGGCAATGAGCACAGAGAAATGAACACTCCGGCTTCCTTAATTAAACTGGGTGTGTGTGTGTATGTGTGTGTGTGTGTATGTGTGTCAGAAGCACAGAGGCAGTATGCAAGGCCTTTGCTGCCGCTTGGCTCTTCATTTCCCTTTGCTCCGTTCCTTACCTTTTTCCAGATGCCTCCAAATTCCCAGCTGCTGCCACAACAAAGTTCTTGCATTTTTACCTTTTTAAAAAAGAGGAAGAATAATTGGGTAACTGAGAATAATGACTAAAATGGTGTAATAAATCACATGCACACCTGGCTTAGAGGCAGGGCTGAGGTAGGAGGGGAGGCAGAGAGGAGAGTGCTTCTCTCCTCATTAATAAAGAGTCCAAGGCCATCCGTGCAAATAAAAAGAAGGGGGGGGAGGAAAGGGGGGGACAAAAAAAGGGCCTCGGAGTCAGCAAGATCTGGGTCCCGCTTTGCTCCCTCAGTGGTGCTGGCATCCTCTCTCCTCCATGTGCAGGCTTCAGATAAGATGATGATGAGCGAGAAGAGCAGGAAGGCCAGGCTGCACAAAAGGAGGGGAAATTAATGGAAATAGTGAGGAGAAGGAGGAAATGGTGGTGACGGAGGTGGGAGCACCCAAACATCACCTGAAGTGATGACATTCAAAGTCAGGGAAGAGGTTGCTTTTCAGAGAAAACATCCAAGGAGGTCCAAAGGAAGCCAAAAACAAAGAGCGTCTCAACAGGATTAGTGAAATGTCAGGGGACTTTGGGAGTCTCACACTTATCAACAGATTCCTGAGCAAGAGAAACCATAACTCGGGAGGGAAATAGGGGTGTGGGGGGAAGAAGCCGGAGAGAAATCCCAGCCTTCAGAGGAAGAAAGGTCGTGTGAGTGGGCTTTTTCTGTGAGAACTGGGATGGGTGGTAGACTGACTGACCTGGAGCGGTGGTGGGATTTCCAGGACCCCCCCCACCTCCCCACCCACCCAGGGCCACACCAGGGCATTTCCGGTGGGAACGCCTACCACTGGGAAGAATGACTCAGCCTGGACACTGAGATGGCCAAGAAGGTGAGCCTTTTCCCCCTTCATCCTTGGTACCTTGAGGGCCTGCCTGGGGTCTACACACGCGCACACTCCCGGTCTGGCCCTGGAGGAGCCACAACCAGAGGAGTATGGAATGGGAGAAGGCAAGACTCTGATGTGGAGCACCAGGCTCCCTCAGGCTTAGCAGTGGGGCAGGCTTTTCACTGCCCCCTTTTGCATCCTGATCATAGCTACTATTTTTTTTCTCCCAGTGCTGCCTCAGGATCCTTCCGCCTGAGTTCGGTATTTTTGGATGCGCTCTGCCGAGCTCTGGGGGTAAATGAAATCTGCAGAGGCTCAGAGGGGTCTTGATTTTCTGTTTCACCTATTTGAGGGCTCAGCCCTGGGGCTGAAAGTCAGTTGTGAGAATGTGGGTCGGCCCGATGGAACATTCCTTCACGGGTCAAGGCCCGGAACAGGGAAAGAAGAGAGGCAGTTTCTTGGAGGCTTTCCAGTCACAGAGCTCTGCCTTTCACATGGAAGACGCCTCCGACCACCACCACCACCACCACCACCACCACCCGGCTTCATTAACTGCGTTTTTGCCATACTGGGGGCGGGGAGGGGAATCGGGGCAGGAAAGCAGCTCCTGGACTGAGCAAAGTTTCTCACGTAATTAAAAAAATAAACATCAGAGAAGCTGCCTTATTTGCCATACCAAGGCAGAATCCTGTTTTTCTGTTTGATTTTGATTTTTGAAAATTTTTGAATCAACAAGATGGCGCAGAAGTGAATCGGCGCACTCATCCTGCAGGGACAGAACGGGTGCTTAAAAGGGGCTGAAAAACCACCACTTGGAGTAGCTTTTATAGTCAGTTAGTTATGTGCCATTTTTATAGATACATATTTTATGGCTTTTTATAGATACACATTTCTCCACCTGCGTGCTCAGGTTGGCCAGACGAATGGGAAAATGTGGGTCCACTGACTAGGATCCGTGGTTTTAGATCGTGGGATGGCATCCAAAAAAGGGCTGATGGGTTAAGCAGGCCAGCCGAGTGAATCCTCACAAATTGAAACCCCGAAGACCCGTGACTCAGGAAGGAGGCATTTCCTGCTCTTTCTTTCCAATGGCTGCTGGAAAGCAGAGGCGAATGAGTGCTTAGAAAGGGGTGCACATTCCGCCCTTCTCCATCTCAGGTTCTTCACAGGCAGTGTCAGGGGGTAGGGGTGGGGAGGAACACAGAGAGCCATGGGGAGGTCTGGGCTCGAGGAAGGATGGGTCTGGCAAGGGACTGGGAATCGCAAAACCCTTCCCGAAAGGGCTGACACACAGGATCTGCTACCCAGCTGGGCTGATCCATTGTCTTCCACATGTGCGGCAACAAAATTGTTGGCACATGGCAAGAAAGGGTGATTACGGCGAGGATGCCGGAGCGGTTGCTCACTGGAGAGACTGGGCAGGCGGAGGGAAGGCACAGCCACCTCATCTCAAGATGAAATAGTCCCTCCTCCTTCTTGGCTGACACAGAAGACCCACCTGCCCATCCTTCGCCGGGATTGAGCTTTAGCCAGTAGCATTTGGGGGGGGGGGGCTTGTGGGTTGGTGGCTTCCTTCAGGAGCACCTGTTAACAAAACAGAAGGAAAGGAGTGATCTTCCCGATCATGGACTCCTCATCCTTCCCCACCCCCCACCATGGACTCTTAGTGTTTCTGAACAAGGTTGATGCTCGTTTATTAGTAATATAATCAAGGAATTTTTTTAAAAAAACCTGTCCTTCTTTCTCATGTTACACCGTCTCTATAAGGAATGGAGAACAAAGCATTTTCCTTTCTTGGACGTCAAAAGAAAGCGTCTCAAGGTGGAGATGAGGGTGGCCCCCCAAAGTGCCTGCCATTGACTGTGGGGTGGTGGAGTGCCCTTTCGCCCCCCAGCAAAGCCTGGAGAGCATGTGTTCTGTTGCTTTCAGTTCCAAGCCGTCCTGAGATAACAAACAATGAACTTCTTCTGTGGGTGCAGTGTTGGTTTCCTGAGGGCTGATTCTCATTCGTAGCTCTCCACACACTCTCCACGAGGTTGCTGCGTTCCACCAGACGAAACTCCACATCAGAAGCCCATTCACTTCCCAGCCACAAACTCCCTCGTGTGGTCGTCTTTCCAGATAGGTTTGTCTGTAAGGCTACCATGCTGTTGTGGCTGTCGATGAGGATAAGGATGATGCTCATGTTGTGGAGAGACATAAAGGACACTGTGCTGGCAGCTGGGCTTGGATCGGAAGAGAGCGCCACGCATTTTCTATGCCTCTCTGTTGAGGAAATGGCCCCCAGTGACACCCTCTGAACTCTGCAACTGTCCCAGCCTATGAATTCTGTGAGTCCTTCACAACACTCTTCATGTACTGGCACACATGCAGCTGTTAATTCCCTTCACAGCCGTCGGTCATACCCAAGGATGTAGGTATGAATCACAGACTGACATGGCCATGAGGACGGATCATAGCCATGCCCCGGCACACATGCAGGCTATTAAAACCTTGTCCCTTTCCCATCTCCTTCCTTTTCTCTGTTGTCTAATCCATGCTTAAAGCCAAAGAGATTAGCCATTCATTGACAAATGTGCTCCACAAGGCAGACCTCAATGGAGTCCAGGCGTCAACGGCCCAATCACATGGGAGAGAACAGACAGGCGTAGTCTTCCTTACCATCCTAGGTTAATTTGACCACAGATTAATGCTGTAACTCTTAATTGTTATGGAAATCTGCCCGTTGAGCTCTTTCCAAACACAAAGACTGGGGAGGTACTTGTTCCTATCTTACTCTTTTTTCCTCCCTTGAGCAAGCCTAGTGAGGGCTGAGCTGCAGCTTTCGCTGAATTTCCGGAGACACACGCAGACCTATATGGAGATGAAGCGACTCTGAATATTTTTTAAAGCGACTCATTCATCACTAGCACACCCACTCCAAAGAAAGAGGCCGGATTCAGGTTTTAGACATGCACAGGGCGGACGTTAAGGCTATTTGCCTTCACAAACAGCAATTCGAAGGGACAACTTTCCAGCCACCCACCGTCTCTGCTGTCCCACTTTATGTTTCCAATTTATTGCCACATTTCTCCTGGGTAAACGCAATAAAACTGCATGAGGGGAAGCTGGTAGCTTGCAAGGAAAAGGGCACAGACGGTCCATGTTGACCCTCTCTGTGTTTCTCCAACATCCCCTTTGTCTCTGAGTGGTTTCCATGGCAACAGGACTAACAGGATGGTTGGGGAAGAACAAAATATGAAGTGGCTGAAGCCTTTGTCCCAAGGCAAGGGAGCTGGCCCAAATCCTGGGGGGCAGGTGGGGAGAGAGCCACAAGCAGGTTCCTCTTTGTCCCCTTCTCTCCCTCGGTGACCCCTCAAGGGTTTTCCCTGCTGTCCTCAGGTCTCAGCCCTGGTGACCTGGCTGGGTGGTCGTCTCCCTGCACCCATGTTGCCATCAGTTGTTTTGGTGATGCCTATACGGAGGTGTCTTTGAGGAAAACGGCAGTGGAGCCTTCCCCCTAGAGAAGCCATGGCACAGCCCTGCGTTCCTCTCCCAAGGAACGACTTTCTCGTGGCCGTCCAAGACCCATCATCCCACCTGACTCCTGCCTTGGAGCATCTCGGCTTTCCGTTCTCCCTCTCTTGCCCAGGAATTCTTCTTAGGCCCATCTTCTCTTCCCCACTTGACAGTGCGGGAAGCCAAGGCGTTGCCATAGAGACGTGAGTGATGCCACGCACAAAGGATCTTGGTTTCAGGTGGGGGACCAGGCAGCGAAATCAGACACAATCCCCGGAGCACAAAGTTGCCATTCAGATGCAAATGCCTCTCCTGGAACAGCAGGAGAGAGAACAGGAGGACCTCGGAATATTGAATAGGGACCTTGCATTGTTTCTATTTAATTGGCCTGTTCCCCCCCCCCCTAAAAAAAGAGCTTCTCATGAGGAGTCCACATGGCTTTCTAAAGGCATTCTGTGAGGGGGACATATAATAGCAAATCCCCCCCCCCCCGAAATACTGTCCTCTTCCCAAGGGCTGAGGTGGGTGGGGGGGAGAGATTCTTCCCAAGGGAAAAACAGAGATAATTCCAGAGCTCCTTGAGCTCTTTTGAGGCTGAAACACGCAAAGGGCTTGAGTCCATTGACAGCTTCACGCCAGACATGCACCCCTTTTGAGAAGGCAGAAGGAGGCTTATAGGTATGGTCAGATGTCTGAGAGAGAGAGAGAAATAGAGGCAAACCTTGTGCAATCCTTCTCAAAGCACCTCCATCTTTCTTCACTTTTCTTCAAACGTGTCATTTTCAGAGGAACGCTCAATATTGCTTTGAGCTTTGGCCAAGCTGAAAAGTCAGGGATGTCCCTTCTTAGCCATGGAACCTCCCAGCTTTGAAGTCTGTCCCTCCAAGTCCTGGTTGCAGGAGAGCAACAGGGGAAAGTACGCAGCATTGGCCTCATCTTCTTGTTGGCCTCCCAGAGGCTACTGCTTGGCCATAGTGGAGAAACCGAATCCTGCGACAGAACAGCCTTCCAACCCAATCACAGGAGGGACCTTCTTGTCTTCTTGCATCAGGTCTAGGAATGGGGTGTAAATGTATTCCCTTTGCATCTTTGATATGAATTCACCCAATTCACAGTTTCTGCACCAGCACAGATGTTGAAATGCAGCTGTCTTTTCAGATGACTGCAGTTTGCTGAATTTTCAGATCCATTTCCCTCGTCAACAATGCATGCCAAACTGCACACATTTGGGGGATGTGGACGGACAGAAAAAATGATGAGGAAATGGGAAGAAACAAACTTAACACACTGTAAAAATGAGAAACTGGGGGGGGGGGGGTGTGAAAGGAAAATGGAAACTCCTGTGTCTAGAGTCTGTGCATAGATAACAGATTTCTTTTGAAACTACAGCTGTAGAAGAAAATCCATGCCTCTTTGTACTCCTTAACGGGAAGACCTATCATGTTTTTTAAAAAAAAATCAGGGGGGAGGAAAAAGAAGAAGCTGCCAGTTGTGTTAAGTCATCGTGTCAGATTCTTATACCAAAGAAATGTAACCTCAACTTAATCCCACCCTACAACCCTCTAAGAGGGCAGAGGCATCCTACGGGGAGCAACAGAAGCCCCTTCCAGCCCCTGCCCCCCCCCCCTTTTGTCAGGATCAATCTCCTCAGAGTTGGCTCTCAGGTTTCTGATTGTCTTGCATGCATGAGAAGAAAACAAAAACATTACAGACATTTTTGCCCCTTTTGGCAAATTTTAAAGGTGACCAGCAAAAGAGCTCTTGAAATGTGGCAGAATTTCACCCCAGGGAGCAGGCTACGAAATCACGACATGGCCTAGAAGTATGAGGGGAAACCAAACAAGGTGGTGTGCTTTTGTGTTCCTCAAGGGAAGTTCGAGGGGTTTTTGTGAAGATGCAGGTTCAGACTGGACCAGGTCTGACTCAGCCTGACCCACACCTGGGTCTGTGAACTAGGCCCCAACCCAAACGGAGGGGTCTCCTCCACCACTGCTGTAACAAGAACACCTGCAGAGGAGATCACACCTGCAGTATGAGGCAAGAAGCAGGTAGAACAGATCCCCAGGAAAAGGGATATTCTTTTCCCACAGATCCCTAGGAAAAGGGGATTATCTCCAGGAAAAGGTGGCGGAGGGCAGCTGCAAGGTGGAGACCTCCCGTACCTCCAGGCGAAGGAAGAAACCTCGCTGGCCATTCCAGTGCCCAGCACAGGTCATCCCAAGCAAGAGCTCACCACTATTTGTGACTAATAGCACAGGAAGGTGCGCTGATGACACAGTCCTGCTGGAGGCTTCCTTCATGGCTTTTTCCCCTCCCAAGGCTTGCCATGACGAAATGTGGACACCCAAGATGTCTGTTCACGCGCACCAAGGTTAGATTAGTGTAGAAACGTTTAGCAACCAGAGAACTTTGAGGGTGGCTGGTGGTGGCCTTTCGGCGTGAAGAACCCAGGCACCTTCAAAAGGACCATCACAACCTTCTGAAAAGCACCCAGGGCTGTTCCGCCCAGGCTGGAAAGCGTCGCCTCGGACTCCGGCAGGCTTTGGTTTCCCCACAAAGGAAATGGCGGAGGTGCCTCTTTCACCCAAGACAAAGGCATTGCATATTGCTATACTGATGGCCTGTGTTTGTGAGGCCTTTTGATTTATACCGAGAAGACTATTATATCTCACCCTGCTGTTTAAAAGCTAAACGCTCTAATCGTGGCAGCTATTACTGTCATCACGTACCAGCCATGCTTCCCAGATTCAATCTAGCCGAGGACGGCTCGCGTGATATTATCTGCGTGTTTGTCGGCCTGATGGAGCCTTCTTTCTTCTCCCGTTTTCATCTGCGCGGGTCTCGTGGACGTTTCTGTAAGCAGCCATTCGCGTCATCTTCAGCCGTCAGAGAAAACAATCCTGCTCCAATTTCTCTCCCCCCCCCTTCAGATTGGAAATCAAATGCTAAATGAGATCATGTGATCATAAACAAGAAAGGGGGAGACAAATTGGAGAGGATTCAGAGACCAGCAACATGGGTGATTAAGGAGCTAGAGGGACGCACTTGTGGGGAAAGATTAAAAGAGCTGAAGATGAGGAGCCTGGCTAAGCAGTGACTAATGGAAAGTCAAATCATTGTCTCCCAGGATCTAAAGGGTATGGCAGGAAAGAGCAGGGGCGACATCAGAGATTTCAAAGCAGAATTATAGTGTCAGCTCATAGTACAAGCGAGTCTCATGTTAGTGTATCCTAATCAAGTCTCTGGTCAAAGCGCTTTTTCAAAATTTTAAAGCAGTATAAGCCTCACGTTGGTCTGAAACCTTTCTTTCAATTTATGACCCTCTGTCTGTCTGTTTGCTGGCAATTTTTTTTCTCATCATCATCACTGCAGAGCTGGAAGGGACCCAATGGGCCATCAAATCCAGACCCTATCAAGGAGGCCCAGAACTGAACTCCCAACCTCTGGCTCCGCAGCCGGAGACCTAAACCACTGAGCTGTCCAGCAGTCACCGGTCTTCTGTAGATTGGCTTCTCATTACAACGAACCTTTGTTTTCCTAGCATTGCTCCTACAAAAGTAGCAAAATACAAATGAAATCCAATAAAAAACAAAATAAATGTACAATCTAAGCAATAAAATGGAAGCAGCCTCTCCGTGAAACCAAGATAACGGCAATGATAGGGGGGATTCCGTGTGTGCAAAGAGTTTGAAAAGCCATGGGAGATTCGAAGATGGATATGTTTTGGAAAATCACAACAAGAACAAAAATTTCACTTGGTGTGTCAAAGATAGCCAGAAGCTTCTTAGGCTAGGGATTTCACTAATATTGGACTTTTTTCTTTTAATCCTGGAAATTCTTACAACCCCCTTCCATGAATCCACTTGGGACTCCTATGGAGACTGGGAGGTTTCCCAGAGGACAGCTGGGTGTCTTAAGACTCTTTTGTCCTGGGTGATTTTCCCTGAGGAGTCTCCAGTGTTTAATGCAGAAGGCCGGAATTCTCTACAAGACACCTGCTTGGTGTCCATTCTTGTGTTTCTAAGAGGCCAAGTTAAAATTCTTTTCCGGATAAGGGTTTTTGCTTTTCACTAGAATTGATTTTGCTCCTCCGTGGTCTTTGTTGCTGTTTATTTTGCTGCTGCAGCTTCTGTTTACCATCCTTTCTGTTTTCCCCTCATTTCTTTCCCTTTTTAAAATCTGTTTTGATGTTTTATTTGAATTGTTTCAAAATTGGAACACACGCCACCTTGAAGACTTTCTGGTAAAAAATCAACAGAATGAATAAATAATGCCGATTATACTTGTGGATGCTACACAAGGTCTCTAGCAAGTCTGTGCAGTGAAGCTAACCACTTTCCAGTTTGCCATGATGTACAAGAAGCCCTGATTCTGATGCACAAGAATGGAAGTGCATTTCTAATTAAATAAAAATTGATTACAGGTGAGGCCCTCACTGCTTCTGATGCTTGGTTTCCCACAGCCGCTGCCTATAGCTTCCTTTTTGATGTGTTCATAATTGAAATACATTAGTGCACGGCCAATGAGGGAGTGAAATGTCGTGATGTGTGACAGAGAGACAATATTTGGTTTCTAGCTCCCGTGATCTTCTCTCCTTCCTTAAATTATATTACGTTGTCACCACCACCTCTGATTTTAACAGTCAAGAAGGAGGGACCTTCTGGGTGCAGAGGTAACAACACGGGGCCTTGTTGCTTCACTCTTAGCTTGCCAGAACATTCCTCCTCTCTACGCCCTGTGCAAAGTCTGGATTTTCCTTTCCTTCCTCCTATTTGAGGAGCAAAAGCCATGAAACAGACTGATTTACAATTAGGAGGGATTACGGCATGAGGAAACATCATCCCTGCAGAGATGCCTCCCTTTTCTGGAGGCATCACGAGAAGAACCATCCCACCATCAACACACTGATCTCATCTGGTTTCGGAAGCTTAACAGCCTCACGAATGGTTAGTTCTTGGACAGGAGACAGCCAGAGAAGCAGCCAAGGTTCCCAAGAAGGGAGGGTAAAAAGCCGAAAACCCTGGAGGGCCTTCCCAGCCACGGAAAGTGGCTTAGACAGATCACAGGTCCAATCCTGTATCAGATAACCTCTGTATGGATAAGTCATACACAGGCTGGGAGAGGAAGACGGCGGAGAAGAGAGAAGGAGAATCACAGCACGGATAACACTGGAACAGCAGCAGGAAGGAAACAAGAGGGGGAGGGTTGCAAATGCTTTTAGATCCCCCCCCCCCTAGCTGGGTCACACAGGGCTGCATTCAAAGCAAAATGCAAAAATTAGGAAATATCTGCCACAGCCAAAAGAGAGAAAGAGAGAGAGAAGGTTGGGTGAGACGATGCACACAGCTTTCCTCAAGGCTAAATGGGAACCATGTTTGTTTACTGCCAGGAAAAATGCAAGCCCCCCGGGAGCCCCTTCTTCTCTGGCAGTGTTTGTTTGACTAAGCGGAGGCTGCAGAAGGAGGGGTCCTCCTGCCCGGCAGATCCTCCGATAGAGTCACCAAAAGCTGTTCCACCACTTGGGGTGGAAGCGGAGAACAACATAAATAGGAAACAGATTGGGATTAACAGTCCAGAAAAATGACAGCAGACGGCCCTCGCCTTGGCCTGTCCTTGATTACGACAGAATCGCTGCAGCCGCTGCTGTTTATAATTTTGGGGGAAAGAGGAAAGGAAAAAGAACCTCCCCATTTTGTCTTATCCATTCATTCAGCTTTGTTTTTTGTCTGACAGGAACACGAAAGGGATCTTGACGTATCCTTTAGGACCGGGATCCAAGTTGCCAGCAAGTTATCCTAATCTGATTACTGGGGAATGTTCCTCAGATTTGAAACATATCATTGCCTCAATTCTGCTACTCGGTGCTGTCAGACATCTTGTTTTCTTTGAAATAAAGTGAAACCTAATATATCTTGGTTTCTTCCAGGGAGTGCCATGTTGTAGACCTCTCAAAACTGGCTGCTGGGAGCCATGAGTTTGGCGAGGGAAGCAGGAATAAGGAGTGTTATCCTTCTGTCCAGCTGTTGGGCCTCCTCCACCCCACTGGGGCACCCGGCTGGGCAGCGTCTAGCCAACGCACTTGGATACAGAAGGGCTCAATGGGGTCAAGCACGTGGTGGTTTTGGCGTTTTCCACGGTTGCCACACTGCCTCCTCTCCCCTCAGATTGCACTGGCATTTTCCCCACCAGCCGCCTCATATCAACAAGCCAAGTCAGCCTTCTCCCTGGAAGGTACGAACCATGGGTGGTGGGCAAAGAGGTCATCTGTGGGCCACCTATGACCGTCCCCACCTGCAGGAGCTCAGATAGAGCCCCTGGCAAATGTGCCCCCCCCCCAACACACCCACCGCCACTGCCACCACCATCTTCATTATTATTAGTCACCCGGAGCAGTTTGTGAAAGGCAAAAAGAAAAAAAAAGCAATGATCAAAATTGCTCCTTGAGGGTATGAGAAGGCATGATTTTTTTAAAAAAATTGTTTCTACTTTTAAAAATATATAAAATATTGGTGCGAAGGGATGAGTCTGGTCCTTCAAGGTCCCTGGGGAAGACCTCTGGAAGTAGTCTACTCCATTGGGAAATAAGCATATAAATCTGTCAAGTTCTGTGCAAATGCACAAGTTTCCAGAGAGAGAGAGCATGGTAAAAGGAAGAGAGAAAAAAAAAAAGAAAAGGGAAAAAAAATTTCCACATGCATTACCAGAATTGGCCACTACAGGGTGCTAGATACCATGCTATGTATTCTTCACTAACAAGTATTCATCGCTCAGTCTTTGGCTCCCTCTGGCAATACATGTGAAAATAGGTTTTTCTGGATTATTTTCTTTTAGTATTTTTAATATTTTCAGACCCTGGATACGTGAATCATTGGATACAATCCCATGGATAAAGTGGTCCTACTGTAGTTTCTTATAATACCATACTCTCAAAAAAACACACAAAAAAAACCCCAAAACAAAAACCAATTTAAGAAAGGCTTTCTGGCTTCTGGCAAACCTAGCAGGACTTTCAAGGTACTGTATGTCAGATATTTAAGGAGTGGTTTTTCCAGTGCCACTCCAACTTCTCCTAAAGACCAGTTTTCCAGATGAATGTGCCACACCATCAGTGCACACGCCTCAATAGTCCCTACTTTCTCTGTTTGAGACTGACAACACTCTGCATTTTTCCAGCGTTGCCAAACCTGAAACCCCAAATGAGAATCTAAAAGGCAGCAGCCTGTAGTAATGCCAGGCTGGGTTGCACGATCACATCATTGAACCCAGCAGAGAGGGGCAAACCTCTCTGGATCAGTGTTGTTCTCGCTCTCCATCAGAAGACACTTTTTCATGCCACCCTGTGACACATCGGTCAAGTGAACAGGCAAGTGTTTCTGCTTCCTCCAACACCGTAGAAGAATGAACAATGTCTCTCTGAAAGGGAGGAAAGGGAGAAAGCCGGAGGCACAGTGATGGGATGCTCAGAGGGCTCAACTGGACCTTACGGTGAAGGTGAAATATGAGTGGTGGGGAGAGATGGGTTGGCATCCTCCATTGGCAGGATGAAAATCTAAACAACAACCATGACATGGCACAGCTACTGCAGCGAAGAAGGGGTGGTGGGCTAGAAACGAGCACAAGGTTTCTTGGGGTTGGGAGTTGCAATGGTGGGAGAAGATGGAGCCACATGTGGCTTCTGTAGATGTGGAAGGTGGCTCATCCAGGACTTGGTCGCTGCCCCCCTTCCCCCAGAATCACTCTCATAAGACTCTGTGGATCTGGCAGGACATTCTTTGCACAGGCCAAGAAGGGAATCTAAGGTTTTAGCCAGCATTCCCATCGAACATAAGAAATTAAGGCTGTTGAACAAAGTATACCTGAGAAAGAACAAGTCTGACTTCAGTCTGACTTGACAGCGAGTCCCACAAATGGAGTCCCCCCCCCATTCCTGCTAGCTGCCTCCCAGAATATCCCTCTCATTTTCTCTCTTTTTCTGCAGGAGCTTGTCTTACACCTCCCATGCCAAGGAAACACTGGACTGTTGGGTTCTGCAACCCCTGTTTCAGAAGCACCGTGGTGAAGCACTGGGCTTCACCACTACCAGTCCCCTATGGTGGCCATAACAGGGACAGGATCCACTAATCCCAGTGGAAATTACCTGTGCCACTGACAGATCATTACCAGCAAGGTTCCTTTCCGTGGACTCTACGCTCCTGATAAATCATTATTGAGTTGCACCTTCTATCGTGGAGGCAAAGGAGCCGAGGAGGAACGGCAAGGGCTGGAGAGGGTCCCTCGAGTGGACTGGTTCCTGCTGCTGCTCCCCCTCCTGCCTTTCTGGCCGGCTTGGCCGACTTGCTCCAGACAGGCTGCGCTTGGGTTTTTTACCCCAATGTCTGCACGGAGCCCTTGAGGCTGATGATGGAGATGGGGATGAAAGCCGAG
The DNA here is from genome assembly GCA_037013535.1 of Intellagama lesueurii. NCBI lineage: Eukaryota > Metazoa > Chordata > Lepidosauria > Squamata > Agamidae > Intellagama > Intellagama lesueurii. Next base: position 27,826,779 of record JBAJHW010000010.1, on the reverse strand, counting down.
ATGGGAATGCGAGTGGGAAACGGGGGGAGGGGGGGACACATTAATCATTAAGAAGCCAAACAATCTAAGGCAATTAAGTTTTTTTGTTAAAAGGGGGAGGAGGAGACTTTTTAAGGACTAAGCCGATTTTGAATCACACAAGGTTCCTGTACTAAAAGCCCAACCAGAGGGAAGGCGAGAAATCCCGTCCACGGTTGACTCCTAAGTGGGGTAAATGTCAAGCCCATCCTTTTGAAGAGGCATCAGCACGTTTGCTATTTAATGGGAATGGGTGCTGAAGGCTATTTGCTGCTCTTTGTGGTCTACATTTCTACCCCACCTTTCCTCCCCCATTGGTCCTAAAAACCAACTTGTGAAGAAGGTTGTCCTGAGAGAGAGAAGGGGACGGAGCTAAGATCACCTACAGAGGTTTATGGCTCTGTGGAGACGTACCTGAATCTCTTGAGCAGCTTTGCTCCGTTGCTCTGCTTTGTTCTGGTTTTTTTTTGGGGGGGGGGGGTTGTGTGTGTTTTTGGACAAAACTGCTAGAGTTTTTGCAACCTCACATGTTGCCTTTAGCAGGTTCGGCTGGGAGGGACCTTCCTGGGCTGGAGTGACTATCTATATATTCACTAGCCATTCCTTCCTTCCCTGCCTCTGAATTCAAAGAAAGCCCCGCCTCTCTCCTTTTCAGTTTCCCTTCTCTTTTTTGTCTGTTGGCAGTCATTTAGTCTGTTGAGACCTTTGCTGAAAGCAGTCACGTATCTTCTTAGTTTGCTATTTGATTTGTTCAATGGTGAGTTACTGAGCCTGTATGTGCCAATTGATGAGAAACAGGGTGGACTCGGGGGAACATAAGACTATTCTGCTCTGTGAATCCCTGCACTTCTGCTGCACAGCTAGAGGCATCTAGCCAAAAAATTCAAAACTCTGCAATAAAAAGAACCACCCAAAGAAGACTCCCTGCCAGAACTTTGCTGCTTTGTTCTATTTCCAGCTGTCATTCAAACCTAGGAAAGATGAAGGCATGCAGCTGTGCATGCATACGTGGGTCAGTAGGAGCGCATTAGTGTAAGAGGCTCTTCAAAGTTTCCTGCAGAGGTGGCCAGGACAGGGCAGAGTCTGCCATCCAAATGCATGCCGCCCTCCCTCCCTCCCTCCTTCACCCCCAGCTTTGCCTGCCTGCCTATGGCTGCTACAGGTACATTCATGCACGTGTTAACTCAGGAGAGCCACTGGTACCCTCTCTCACGCACAGAGGAGCAACACAATGCTCTACGCCAAATTCAATTGTGCGTTTTGTTCGTCAATGGCACTTTGGTTTATATAAGGATTTCTATTGTTCAGGAGGACTGGCTCTAGAAGAGAAAGGAAAACAAGACAGGAAAAAGAGGAGAAAATACTGCTGTGATCAATGTCCCTCCTTGGTCGCTGTGAAATTGTTTTTCTTCTCGTAAGTGTAGCCTGACACTTCGTCACCCATTATTTCTCTACCCTATTTTTCAGACTGACTTGCGAAAGCTATTGATCCATCATCAGATGCTTGAGAAGCCTGTGCTGTTTGCTGGAAACCTTTTTCCAAGGGCATCACATGCTCAAGACACGGGGGACAATTGTGATGATGGATCGATTTTTTTAAAAAAAGACTATACATGGTCCTTCCCATGCACACACACGGACACACACACACGTTCCTACCATGGATACTTCAACAGGGGTGTGTGTGTTGCTTGTGTGTAAAACTCCTGTGGGGTGGCTAGATCTGAACCCGCTTAGGGCAGGAGACATAGGCTGGACTGTCTGAGTCGTATAGTCTGTAAAGCGTAATACTGACAACCAGTGGTACATGGATGCCACTGGGCATCATCTTTCCTTCCTGTTTTGCTTTCTTGTTTAGCTTCTTCCTTGCATTGCTCCTCAGGTGCAATTCAGATGCTTCGAATAGTTAGCAGAGTTGTAAGAGGTTCTGAATTAAGGTTAGAAATCCTCCTTCCTTCAGCCTTGCAGGAAGGAAAAATGAACTGTGGCGTCTTTCTCCTTCTCAGCATGGGTGGGTTTTCACAGAGTCCTGCATGGCGCAAACAATGTTTTCAGCATTTCTGTACCACAATACAACAAATGCCACAACATTGTTGTCAATATAGGTGCACTCTCCAGACCTCATGGGCTGAAATCTAAAAAATGCCATGTTCCTCCACAGGTAACAAAACTATCCCAGGGAGTAAGGAGAAGACAGTGCCAGAAGGCATGAAGGGATTGTGTCACTCAAGAGCAAGACAATAAGTTAATAACAGGAAACACTATGGACATGGGGGGGGGGGAATCCACTGGTCTTCATCTCTATCGCTGTAACATAAGAGATACTTAAGAAGCGGGCAACAGGGATGTGGGCAAGTCTATGGGTCTGAGTCCCAAGTCTGAGTCTCTGGTCCCAAGCCCCAAATCCCAAGTCCTATTAAAAACAAACTCCCCCCCAGAAAAAAAGGGAGTCGCGAGTTGAATCCAAGTAACTGAAAACAAAACAAAACAAAACAAAGTCCAAGTCAAGTCCGAATCGATTCGTTGGTGGACTTAAGTCTGACTTGACAGTGAGTCCCGAAACCCAAGTGCCCATCCCTGGCAGGCAAACTCTTTTTTTTTTTTAATTTAAATATTTATTTTAATAACTTGGGATAGGGTGTGGGGTACAAAAGGTAAAAAGAAAAAAGGATTGGGGTTATGAGGGAGAGGAGAGACAACAATATATCAACATCCTGGCAGGCAAACTCATGTGATAGCTTGGGCCTCTGTACTTAGTAGAGTATTCAACAGCAGTGAGGACGTTAAGCCATGACAGAGAAAATAAAAAGCTTCAGATTGACACTCCTAGATAAAAACGTTCCTTGAGCATTGGACAGAAATCCTCTACACCGAACCACCGTAACTTTGTTAACACATCCCGGATTTTTTTTATTGGCTTCGAGTCTTTGCACCATTGTACTGTGGTCTGGTTTAATTTTCCAAAGAGACCTTTATCCGATCAATCAGCGTTCAATAAAGCTGGGAGTTATTTGCATTTAACAGGCTGTAGTGTATTAATTCCTGTCAACAGGAACCTAACGCATCTCTTGCAACTTGCGGACACTTCTGAATTAATGACGATACTCTTCACTACCTCAGAAAATTGGTTTGGTTGTCTTGGTCTCATAATAAATGCCAAGAAGATGAAGTGGCTGGAGCTTCAGAAGGAGGCGACGGAACTGGAAGGAAACAGCAGCAAAGTTCTAATGTGAGCAAATCCTTGTTGACAGGATCAGTCCGGTCATGGGGGGGCGGCTTCCCCTGGTAACTGGGAGAAAGAAGATGACTGGGAAACTGCCAGCTCCACCTCTGGCATGCTTCCTGTTTTGGGGAAGCTTCAGGGAGTTTAGTCTTGCCAAATTCGGCTGAGCGCAACCCTTCCCCCGTGTGGCCCTCTCTAGATGTCCACATGCTGCACGGGCCAAGGGACATGCTGGCTGGGGATAATGGAATTTGTAGTCTGAGATATCTAATGGGCACCAGCTTAGGGAGTCTCGGTTACCCCTTTTCCTCAAGCCATTTTCTCTTCTGTAAATCAGACAAGTCCCCATGCTGCTGTTTTCTATACTGGTGGGCGGAGAACCCCATACAGAACTTTGGAAATGGTGTAGGCAGGAACGGAGATATACGCCACATTCAGAATTTAGCAACATTATCCATTTCAAATCTGTTCCATTAATTTTTTGCTTTACAAGATTGTTTTACCATTTCAGTTTGTAATGGTATTTTAAAAATCAAGTCGGCAGCCTGTTAGTGCGACGTCAGCTCCGCCTTCAACGCTTCCTGCCCTCCGTCTTTCCACATTGATCGATCTGCCCTCTAATAAATGTTCCAGCAGTGACAAAACCCACCCACAGGAGCATCCAGACCCAACATATACAAAGCTAAAACGGGGACTTTTCTGTAGCTTGCTCAGCTGTGAATAAGGACAGGTGGGAAATGTCACCTGAGGACCAGATGTTTTCCCCTTCTATTCGTTATCGGGAAATGGACCCACAGAATGCCTTCTGGTGGGGCTAGAAAGCTGGTGGAGAAGAGGGTGGAATGTCTTCCCTTGTGCTGGAAACCCTGAAACCACCTCCCTCCATGTTCATTCAGAGTACTGAGATGGCCAGGTAGCTTTTCAGGGGTTAAATGCCACTTAGTTTTCCGTGCTGCCCCATTCCTCCGATGAACATGATATAAATACCTAGAAAGCAAGAGAGATGAATAGACTGGTTTCAAGGCCTGAAGGGGCTTTTCTTTGCCACTGGGGAGCTAATGGATTCTTGCCTTGGCAAGCTTCGGTGTTTTATTCTCTGCTGGGGACGCCTAATGGGCTCCCCCCCCCTTTTCCATTCATGACCTTTGGAACCAGTGGTGGCATGCTTTTGTTTACAGGAAGAAAAGACAACCAGCTGCAGGGAGAAAGCTCATGCAGGGGAGAAGCGCTCCTGAGCCTTATTGTGTGCGTTCAGAGAGCCAGCAGGAAAAGGAGAAGGCTGGCCGGCTTTATTCTTGCTACCTGCTTTAAGAATGAGGGGGAAAAGAGGTCCATGAGCACATGTGCATGCGCGTACATATGTCTGCTAAGCAGTGGCATGCCGGCTTTAATTCTTCCCTCAGGCTTCAAGACCCTCGATCCTGTAGAGTGTAATAAACTCATTAGAAGTCTCAGCAGGTTAAGAGAAAAGAAGACGGGACCAAACTATGGGAACAGAGAACGATCCGATCTCTATGCTGTCACTGCTACGGGCAAGGACTGGCATTAAAATGCTCATTAGCTTAGGAAAATGGAGCACAAAGGTGACTAAGAAGTGGGAGGCACACCTGCCTGTACAACACATCACCTGTAAGAAGCAGCTCTGCTCTCCTCTGCTCAATGCATTTCACTGCCTGCTGAAATCTTCTGAAGAGGCCACTTCCATTCTGAGGGCCTGAAAATCAATCCAGGTAGGGTTTGTGGCCACCCATGGTATCAGGGAGCCAGGGATGGTGCTACTTGGTCCAGGGAGGCAGGAGCGGGCGTTTGGGCACCAGGTATTAGAAGAAACTTGGTAGCTGTTAGAGGATGTAGAAGAAAAACCCTGAGAAATTTTATCAGCTTCAACAGGACTCTTCTGGCATGTCACACCTTCACAAGTGGAAACCTGCAGATCTGCCACATAATTCCAACTTACTTGGGGGGGAAAAATAGCCATAGCATTGTTCCATCTCTGCTCCAAATATTTCAGGAGCTACACCAAATTGAGTGGTTCGCAACTTTGGGTTCCCACGATGTTCTTGGACTGCAACTCCCAGAAATCCTGGCCAGTACAGCTAGGGGTGAAAGCTTCTGGGAGTTGTTGTCCAAGAACATCTGGGGACCTAAGGTTCGGAACCACTGTAGGCTATTACCTGCCTGTTATGCGACGTTGAAACCAATGCATCAGAGTGACATACGCCAGGGTCATCTTTCAGCCCAGGCTGCCGTGCAGTGCAGAATAAATTGGTGGACCCAGCTGGGACCGAAGCACCAGCTCATTGCTCAGGTTCCTTCTTTGAAACGGAATTTTCAACAAGCCAAGAGCCTCACCCCCCAAAAAACATTTTGCACACCTCTCACTTATGCCTTTTTTTGCCTTCCATGTCAATATGATGACAGCACTCTTCAAATACTTGAAATATCGTTCTATAGAGGAGGAGCAGGATCTGTCCTTCGTCATCCCAGAGTGCTGGACATGTGCTCCAGTTACAGGAAGCCAGATCTTGGTTGAATATCAGAAAAGCTTCCTATTAGAACAGTACGATGGTGGTGAGCGCTCCCACGCTGAAGGCATTCAAGAGAAAATTGGACAAGCACCTGTTAGATCTGCTTTGATTTGGATCCCTGCCTTGAGCAGGGGGGTTGGACTCCGTGGCTTCAGAGGCCCCTTCCGAGTCCATTATTCTAGGATTCTATAATCAGTGAATAACCCTACAAATTAGAAGGCTGTGTTTCCCCCCCCCCCCCCAAACACTTATGCAGAGAAATTTTGAGACAGAGATTCAGAGAGAAATTCATTTCCTAAAATAATGGCCCAGCAGGGTGTCTCTGAGATGTCACAGAAGAAGGAAGGGCCTGTGGTTGTGGCAAAGCAATTCACCAAGCATCTTGACCTGTAGGGATCATATTATATGGGGTAGGCAGAGCCTTGAAATGTTACCTTTTTTTCTTTTCCCTTCATTTCTGGACTACAATTCCCAGAATGCCCCAGCCAGCGCAGCTTTTTCTGGGGAAGCAGTTAGCTTATTGTACAGAAGTAATGGAGTGAGCTTTATTGACTGAATCTTGTGGGAGGAAAAAAAAAAGGTCCTGGCGGGGAAACCCAGTTCTAACAAATCTGAGATGAAATCAAAGCAAGAAGGTCAAAAAGACCCATCTTTGCTTCCAGCTGTTTCAGAGACTCCTGCCGCGAATCGATACTGGAAATCTTTCAGCAGCCCCGAGCAAGATATTTGGGGGGGAAGACACAGCATCTGGAAAGAGGAAGCTGTGTTAAAATCAATTACGTCACGAATTAACTTGGAAATCTGCTAATGGAAAGAGGCAACTTAATTCAATTTCTTTTTTAAACATAATTGATTGACTTAGGCTTGTCTACTTGCAGGAACGTTTGCTCAGAATTGAGTTAGCCAAGGTGTTGCAGTGGTGCTGTTTCTTAGGCCAGGGGAGCTGAAGGGAGGGGAGGACAAGCTGTAGGAAGACTCTCAAGAGGCTGCCCAGAGGCTGCTGAGTTCAGGTCCTCTGGGTGATCCGGGTTCAAGTCCTCTGCAGCTGGTGTAACTCATGGGCCAGGACAGGGGACCCTGGGCCCCCAAATTCTCAGGAGAGGGGACCTCCCTGACCTGGACATGAACCATCTATGCCTCCAAGCCATGAAACTCATAGGGTGACCTCAAACCAGTCCTTTTCTACCAGCTGATCTTCCTTGCAGGGTTGTTTTCAGGATAAAGGAGAGAGGAGTAAAGCTATGAACGTTGTCTTGGTTCACTGGAGTAAAGGCTAGAATAAATGTAAATAGGTATTACATTAAATACACAGCCATCCAGATTTCAGTTGAGTAACATATAAATAGACCCATATATAAAATGATACCAAAGTTGATCTCTAAAGACTCATGGAGAGGATTTTCCACCTTCAACTGTGGATCCCCAAAGACCTTCTAGACCAGCCTTCTGCCAGTGGAGGAAATCTCTAGAAAGCCCCTCTCACAGCCAAGTCCCTCAAGAAGGAGAGACTGCCAAGGCAACGTAGCTTTTGATGGGGTTTAAGCTTCCTTCCTTTTAATTGGAATGGGCTTAACTTGTGTTTTGTGCCAGTAAGCAACTAGGAGACACAAGGCAGAAATACTTTAAATAAACCAAATTATTATTATTATTATTTTTTAAAAATGCTGTTGTACTGTTTTCAGGGCAAACTTCTTTTTTTAAAAAAAGTCAATTTCTTTCTTTTTTTTTCTTTTTTCCTGACAGAAGATCTTTTCTTCCCTAACTTTGTAAGACCTCATTTCACAAGGTGGCAATTAAAATTTCATATCCTGACTTTTCCCTGAATGGTTTTTTAAAATATCTTTTCAAATTACTTTCTTGTCATAGAAGGGGGAGGGAGGAGGGCTTACTTCATTATAACGAAGGAGCAATCAACATCTTAAATGCAAATGTCGGTCCAGAATCCAACAGGGAGGGTTTATTGCAGAAGATTCTGGCTCTCTACGAAGGACACGTCGTGGCCGTCCTTGAGTGTCTCACCCCTTGGAGCCTTCTTGTCAACCACAAAACCAGAAAGAGAGGCATGGAGTAACAAACACAGCAGAATGTAGGGCATTTTCTGCACCCGTACAGCCTCCCCACTGAATAAACCCACAGAATTCATACGGTGGTTTATTTTGCTGTCTCCCTTACATATTTTCTGTCACTTCACAGTAGCAGGATGTGTCTTTGATGATGAAAGAATAAAGAAAGGTCGGATATCAAATGCAATAAACATAACCCACAGATGAAGTAAGTGAAAACTGCGGCTGGGTGCCTTCATCAACTGGCACAAAGCATAGTGATCATGGATCAGCTAAGTGGACATGGATGGAACGTGGACATTGAAACAGTGACGAAAAATACAGCTTTCCTCTCTCTCTCTCTCTCTCCTCCCGCCCCTCTGTACAAATACTTTAAATCCTACCTTTCAAGAAGCCATGAAAATCGCAAAGATGAAAGATATAGCAGTAACATCATTGACTACCAAAAGTGAAAACCCAATTCAGATCAAGCTGGTGATGATTTAGAAGGATATCATCATCAACAGTTATTTTAAAATAAGCCCTTGAATGAAGAAGGCCCATTTTCCCCCAGAGTAAAAGGTCTCAGGCCACCAGGATCCCAAAGCAGGGCGTTGTGACAGATAAAGAGGTATCACGGTTATAAGACTGAAGTGAAGATGCACCCCAAAAACCACCTGGCAATGGGTTGGTGATTACTTATTTGCTTTAAAAAAAATGGTTTTCTGTGCTCCTAGGACAATAGATAAAAACAGCATTTAAAGAGAGATTAAAACAGTTTTCTAAAGCCAGTATTTAAAAAACAACCAATGTTCTTTAAAAATGAATCTACAGTTCCTGATTCCTGCTGGAAATTCACTGGTATATATAACAAAAGCCATACAAAGCAGAACGTCATGGGTGCCTGCCAGATTCTCGTAAGAGACAAAGCCAGCCAGACGACTTTGGGGAGGGAGTTCCACGCTCAAGGTGCAGCTACAGAGAAAAGTCTCCCTCACCGGCTCTCCAGTTCCCCATTCTTGGCAGGGTGGTGTGCACAACAGAGCCTCCAATGAAGATCCCAAATCCCAGGCTGGTTCATAGGAGAGGAGAAAAAAATTCCCGGAAAATTATCACAAGATTCCTGGTCCTCTAAATGACGGCATCTAATGGACAGCCTCTTCAGAGTCTGGCAGTTTTGTCATAAATAAGAGCGTCCAGTTTTGCCCGCCATCGTACAGTAAGTCAAGAAGTCACGGAAGCCATTTTTTGGTTTCACATCAAGCCTCAGGGCTGGTTATGCTACAGCTGATCACTCCTGAGCTTTACACCAAGGGGGCTAATGATGGTGGGTGAAACTGACAGGATTCTGGCCAGCCCTTCTCTTCTGAGATAGGGTCATCATGAGGAAATAATGTCCAAGGACACAAAGTCTTGTTCCACCCTTGAAAGCATCAACATTGACTCATCCCAAACATTTGTGGATAACTTCAGCAGAGGCCTCGCCTTTCATGGTTCCGAGGAACAGAGGGCCAAACCATCCATTACAAGTCCCTCATCCGTCAAAGCTGCCATCAGGTCCAAGCAATTCCTTGTCTGAGGAATCAGACTTAACCAAAGAATATGTGTATGGCCTTGACACCAGCCACAAAGCGAGGCAATCTCATTTGCAAACATCAGGAAGTGAGAAAAGTTCCTGCTGTGATAATCACCCGCAGTCAGCACTTAAGGAATTCCCTCTTCTAGTGACAGGTCTTTGCAACATCTAGTTGGGCCCTGAGAGATCCTTTCCCACCTTATTTCTTAAGACTCAGAAGGAGCAGAGGGCTAAGGCTAGATGTACTTTGCAACAGAGCCCACACCTCCTGGGCTGGATGTGTGTCGCTTTTCTTCTGAATCCCAATCTCAACAAGAAACAATACCCTTCGTTAAGGAAAAGGAAAGCAAGAGGTGTTAAAATGAGAGGAGTGGGCCTTGTGGCAGAATTATCCTGAAAATGGAAGCAGGAAGAAGCCCAGAAGGTGTGAAAAGGACAGCCAGAGATGAGGGATGCAAATGGTGTGTATGTGTGTGTGAAGCCATTTACTACATTTTGAGTTTCCCCAGTCTTGTTTCTCCTTTCCAGGGGACACGTTAGAATATTCCCTGTCGCTTCCCAACATCAAAAGTTCTCACTTTCTCTGCCGGTGCTTTGCTGCACTACCCTCTTTGCAAGGCCTGCCGATAAAAAAGGAAGGCTGGGGGGCACACTTGTGCAGCGATGAAAACTCCAAAACCTGGGATAAATTTCGCTGTGGCAAAACTGGAAGAATCGCTAGTCCAGGGATGACCCCTTGGGGGAAAAAAAAAAACACCAGTCCAAAACAGACTCATTTCTTAGACTGGGTGCGTCAGGATCCATGTTCAGCCATGAAGCTTTCTAGATGATCTTGTGCTCCTTTTAGCCTGACCCTCACGGCTGTTGTAAAGATTGCACCAGCTGAGGAGTGCTTAAGTGTGAAGAAGAGATTAGCTCATGGAGAACCTGGGGAGAATGAATTTCCAAACACTGGTTTCCCAATGATTGTACAGCCTTGATTTGTGGCCCTCTTTTCAGCTCCAGTTTCCTCGGCCAGCTTGACACAGCTGCCAGTTGGGCTGCCCACGCCTGGTCTCCTGGCGTCTTGCTTTACTTTCCCATCTGGCATCCCTGGCTGAGCAGGGGTGGGGGTGAAAGGCAGGAAGGAGAAGCCTCCATGCAAAGAAATTGAATTTCTTTGCATTTCACTGAAAGACAAATGTTGGTGAAGGAGGGGATGGCCTTCAGTGGTTTAGAAGAAACACATGTTCCCAGGAGGCCCCTGGCTTCCTTCTCCCCTCCCCACCGATCCTCCCGTGCCCCTCCAGGGCAGCCCCGTCACATAGAGAAGGGTCTCCCGAGATGTCAAGCGGGGCTCCTGCTAATTCCTTCTGCTAACCTGTCTCCGTGGAGGAAATTGGCTGCAATTAGCTGTGCATGGTTTCCTTTGCACTGGGAGAATGCAGCAGCCCAGCCCAGCCCAGTCTGTGGGAGAATTTCAGGCTGAGGGAAGGCGGCGAAGGGACCCGACATGTGTGTTGCTGTTTGAGGTCGCCCTGAGCCCAAAGCCAAATCGGAGGCAAATCAGGAGGCGCTCCCTTTTTGGGTGAAACATCTCTGGCAATTTCAGTGGAAGTTAAAAGGCTTAAAATAAGAGGAGTGGCATTTCTTAAAGGCGTGTTGCATGTCGAAGAATGAATTGGGAGGGACGTAACCTGGAGAGGAGATTGTGATGTCAGCAGTGAATACCAAATTTTGCCCAGCATGACATCCACAGCCAAATCTGACCTCTCTCTCCAGGCAAAACATCTGAAAGTTAGGAGGGAGGCCTTTTAGTCTTGGGACAAATCCATTTCATGGCCATAATAACAGTTTGGAGATCTGGAGGTTCTCTTGAACATAAAAACCAGGAGGAACAGAAGGTTCACTTGATAAAGAAGGGTCATTGCATGGTGTCCTACCTTGCAGGGGTGGTGGATTCTTTATCCTTTACCATGGTACAGCAGTACTTCTTTTTTTTTTTTAATAATTTTTATTTTTCTAACACATATAGACCTACAAGATCAACAAAACATACAAAACAAACAAAAACACATAGGTGGGGAGGCATTTTCTTTACAATATTATCCATTATATGAATCTGACTGCATCAACCTTATTGCTCTCAAATATTTAGTTCAATATAAAGCATCCTAAAGTTATGATAATTCTGGTGATTGATTTTTTATAGATTCTTTCTCTTGCATTCTTATCTATCCAATTATATCTCAGAATATCAATGCTTTACAATCATGAGTAATCAACATTTCAAAAAACAAAAAGATATATCTATCTATCCTTAACTACATAATCATGTTATAATTCATATATACTTGATACAGTATCTCTATGTGAGTGCCTTACAATTAATATTGTGTTCACCATAATATGTGTCTATGCATACATATATTTCATATCAACATTTCAGATGTTTAATTCAATATATAGCATCCTAAATCTATAGTGATTAATTTTACTAGATTCTTTCTCTTGGATTTCTTATCTATCCAACTACATATTAGAATATCCATGCTTAACATGGAATACAGCAGTACTTCTAACAATACTTGTAGATACTGGGGATCTGTAGTCTTCTAGGAGAAAGCTAGGTGTCACAGAAATGCTGCTTTAGGTCCTGCATGAAGGAAGCTGGTGCAGAAAGTAGCCCAGACAGAGTCTGCCCACAAGCCTTCACGTGTCCAACAAGGCAGGCAGGCAGGCAGTTGTGTGTGTGAGAAGCACTTTGTTGCATCTACCTCCACTCGACTCTAGGTGACACCTGATCCTTAAAGGCAGTTGAACTCCTGGGCTTCATGTGCTTCAAGACTGGCCGTTCCTACAGAAGCTGAGTTCCAGCTGTAAAAATGCCCAAGAGTTGCTAATCTACCCTGCAGATTCTCTGTGTATTAAGTCAGGGCCCCCACCCCGAAGGCCTGCCAGTATGAATAAGAGTCAGCCCTTCCTAATCTCCCCATCCATCCATCCATCCATCCACCCATCCCAGCCACCTGCTGCCCTGTGCTCTCGTAATCGATCGTGTCGTCTCCTTCCTTCCCACCATTGCCACCTGCTGATCAATGGCTCCTCCTGGCCCCCATTAATTTTTTTGCCAATGGAAACCTGTCTGGAGCCCAAGACTTTAATTCTGAGAAAACATGACACCTTGTAATCTATCTGTCTCTGTCTGTTTATTTATCTCTCTTTCGGTCTTGCTTTGGATGCTCTGGCCGAGTGTTGCTTTGGCACAGCTTATCTGGGGTTACGGCCAGGCTGCAAGCACAAGAGGAGGAAACATCCCTGGAGAGCGTGCGTCCCGGCAGGTGTCTCAGATCCAAAACACTTGGGTCAACCTGACAAAATAAATAGAAAACGGTTGGCATTTATTGTCAGACTGCTTTATTCTCTGGAGGGAAAAGCATTCTCAGTGTTTGCTGAAAAGTCTCTTCTTTTCTTACTGAAAAAAACAAACAAACAAAAAAAACCCCAAAAAACCCCAATATGCAGTCCAAAGCAACCTCACCAGTTCATGAACGGGAACTCATCCTTGGGTCATATTATGCAGAGGAACCTCATGGACCAACTTGCCAGCTGCCATCAGCATGTGTTAACGGGAGCTCTTATTTGTTTAGAGCAGCTATGTCTGAACTTGAAGATGACCCAAATCAGAACTAGAGAAGACCTCTGAGCTCTTGTCCCCTTTGAGTCCATTCACCACCCTTTCCATTCAGATTCCAACATCAACATTTGCCCAAGAACACTGCACCAGAGGTTTCTTTCCCATGGTGCGCTGGCTCACCTGGCCCTGGGCCCGCGTTGCACTTGGTCCCCAACCCAGGGATCTGAGCCGGACTTCCCAGAAGGCCTACATGTCCCTTCTTGGGCACAAGAGGGCAGAGTTTCCTGCAAAGAGTTCTGCTAAAGAAGAGGGAGTCGCAGAGAAACACATCCAGCAACAGCGGATCCACGGCTCCTTATGTGCCGCTGCCGCCACCACCATGTTGTTGGGCATGCACCACTCAAGACGGCCAATGCCAGGCCCCTGATCTAGTCACCAACTAGCCTCTTGTCAAGGGGACTTCCCAAAAACAGCTCTGACCCGTTGCACCCTTGGTAAAGGAAAGCCACCCAGTAACTCTGGCCTGCACCTGCCTTTCCAGCAGCATTGGCTTCACCATTGCTGAACGTGGGGCACCACCTTGCTGTCAGAGTTTTGCAGTAACAGGGACAATGTCTGCTTCAGTGTTCAAAATCTTCAGGAACAGGCAGCACCGTAAAGGTGGTGTACCCGAAAAGAGTAAGGTAAAACTATCAAAAGTGAAAAAAAAACGGACGTCAGACAGGAAAAGCCTTGGAAAATAGAACAGCTCACCTGTGTCAGCTCACAACCTGAGACAAAAGCTGGTCCTTGGTACATGTGTGCAAAGGCACATACCTGCCAGTCTCCCGTTGGAACTCATTAAGTCTGGCACGTGTCTTGCCATCACAGTCATGGAAAAGAGCCCTCAGTCCCAGGTCCTTTGGCAACTCGTTTTGTGATGATGAAATAATCACCGTGGGCAGTAGGGAATGTGGAAGGAACGGTTCATTCCAGGAGGCATGCGGGCATGTTCCTCCCAGAGAATTAAACGGCATGGAGACAACCATACTCCATATGTCTGGAACAGTCCTGATCATGCAGCATGGTTGGTGTGGTTATTAATCCAGCCCTGCTGGTTATGTCCAACTTTATAGGACAGTTGCATTTTAAAAAGGAGAAAAGTAAGCAAACAAAACACGAAGCACCTGTAGAAAAGGATTACCAAAATGATTAAGTCTCACCTGGAATGGTCAGCTACATATGTGACCAGGTAGGTTTCCTACCCTTCTCGTCTCTCTTCCACCTCTCCCGTTCTCTCCTTCTATGGGAGTCAAGGCTTCATTCCATTCCAGCCAAAGCAGGGCGAGGTGTTTGGGTATTTAAAAAACAAAAAACAAAACATAACATCTATATCTTAACACACAACTTCCTTTGATGACTTTTCCAGGGCATATAAATGCACAAAGCCGCATCCCTTTGAGAGCTGGTCTCGTTGCTGTCATCCATTTAGCACTGAGTTATTAAAATAAAGCTATCTTTCAGCATCGCCAGTCTCTTAATCAGGGCGGCAGCTTTCAAAGGAGCAGAGGCTCCTCTGTTAACTTGCGTAGCACTGGGCCACTTAGAACTCAGTGGAACAGGAACACTGGGAGGAAGGGAGGCCGGATTGGAATCCATCAGGAGGCAGCCCAGCTGCCCATGGCTGAGTCGCTGACTTGAACATTGCCCACCCATTCCGGCCTGTCAGATGGAACACGTGCTCAGAGATGGCAGATGTGTTTAGAGTCAATGACGTTTCTGTTGTTTGGGTTGCTCCTCACATCATATCTCTTCCTGCTGCTCCTTCGTATCCATGCTGAGGTTGCTCCATCATCTCAGACATTGGATCTGATGTGTTCTCTCTGGAGATATGCAACAGTGAGACAAAGATGTAAAATGTGGGAAGGGTGGCCGGAGGAGCGCCTAATGGTGTGGCAGAAAGGGGGCTGGAAAGGTTAATACTGAGGCAGATTTTCAACAAGCATTTGGCATGTGAGGAATTGTCTGCAGTCAACTTTGTTGACTTTGGTGTGTTTCCAACCTGCAACAAACAACAGCATTAAATATTTTCTTTTATTGCACATTCCAGTTGTAGAAATATGGGTTTGTGCCTTGGTTGTGACAGCTGGTGTGATGCTCTAGAAGACCAATGTCTTTTTCTTGCACAGGCTGGCGATCACATCATGGGACTTACACAGGTGTAAAGAAGCCCTGGATACGTCCCCACAAGCACAGAAAAAAGCCTTATCACTCACACAACGAGCTGCTGCATGAACTGCTGCTTCCTAACCTTAATCCTAACCCTAACATGAATCCCACTTTCCAGATCAAAGTCCCTTTATTGTCCCCTTAAAATCTTATTAATGCCAAGAAGTATATGCTGCTTGCTTCTCATGTCTCACCATATTTACAGGTATTTAAATAAAATAACTTTCAAAGAAAGCTCCAAATATAAAAATGCAAATACAACATTTAAATCACTCTCAGCCCACTTGGCTGAATATCTTCACCCGGTGACGTGTTCTAGAGCTACTAGTTTCAACTGTCGGCAGATGAGGAATAATTTCAGGTACCCAGCGCATAAAATTAATTGCATATTTTAAAAGATTTATTGACTAAAGGTAAGTCGTGTAAATAACCTAAATCAGAACTCATACAGTTTAGGTCACCAGATAATTATCTCTCTGTCTATATATTTTCTGTGCAAAATGGTCCAAAAGCCCAACCTAGCTGCATTGTTCTGCCTCTCAGCCAAGGATCAGCTGCTTATATTTTGGCATTGCTTCCCTCTCGGCATTTTGCAAACGCCTGGTTCTTGTTTACCCAAGAAGCAACAAGACCCCAGTGGGACTTGTCATCCTCTCTAATGCATCAAGGAAGGACACATGGGCCGCAGAAGTGCCATTGTGTCACACCCATTGCAAAGAAACCAAAAACAATTCGCAGCCCACTCCTTAATTAAAGACATTCATGTGGTGCCCTTATTAAGCTCTCCATGGTTTTTACAAGGTGTTTGAAAGATATTCTAAACAAAGTGTCTTGCAAAATGTGGATCTTCTAGCCAATTCAATAAATAACCAAGCCCAAACTTTCATATAGCCCAATTTTAGAAGCCATCTGCAATGAAGGTGTTCTGGGCACAGCCTGAGTGTGGGCTTGTAAGTCTAATTACAGGTGATAAGATGAAGGAACATTTTGGGTGGTGTCATGGCAGAGTCGCCTACAAGGGATCTTGGAAAGCCTTCTTCAACCCAGACCTGGCCCAGGTTTCTCTTTCTTGATCCTCCTGTATCACAACAGACAGCATCATGGGGCAGAGATACAGACAGCAAGCGAAATTCAGGAGACTTAAATCATATCAGTTCTAATTAGTGGTCCTGACCAGGGAAAGAAAATTTTAATTTCTTGTTCCTGTTATATTACCATGTCTGTAGGAGTGCTTTGATGTAAACTGAGAGACAGAGAGAGAGAGAGAGAGAGCACAACTGTCCAAAACAATCACTGGCAATTAAGTCAAAACAAAAGAACTGCCTTTCTAAAAATTAGTGACTTCAGCTTAATGAGTTCTGCTTGTACATTGCTGACAAATTAGCAGATCTGCAAACAAACAAGATGCAGGGGCTCTTGTTGCTGTGTGGGTCTTTCTTTATGCAGAAGCTTACATGTGTCGAGATGGATGTGGACATGAAGGGGTTTGTTCCCAGAAGTGTGGTGTGCACATGGCATATTTCAGTGCAACCTTTCAACCAACTCAGGAGTAGCTATTCCAAGTAGAGAGAAGGGCATCTCTCACACAAAGGAAAGAGTGCGGATTTTATATGCAATGTACATAGGCATGGTACACATGGAAAAAAATGTTTTAGTTAGCATATCCATCCCCAAATACATTGGTTCCCAATTTTGAGTAAACCAAGTGTTCTTGGACTGCAACTCCCAGAAATCCTGGCCAGCACCACTAGTGGTGAAGGCTTCTAAGAGTTGCAGTGCAAGAACACTTGGGGGACCCCAGGTTGGGCAGCACTACCAACCACCATCCACAGTCCTAGCAGCCCTTGGAGAGAGGGAGGGAAAGATGGAGAGGACAGAGTTAATGTTTGCTGGATGCGGAGCAGAAGAAGGCGGTGGAGAATCAGCAGAGCAAGTGTGGGGTCTTTTTTTTTGGACAACTGTGAAAAAATCAATTGAGCCAAGGGTAACTGTGCTACCCCCGGGGGGAGGGGCTACAGAGAAGAGCCAGAAGCCTCTCTTCGCCTCAGGGTGGGGCAGCATCACAACAGGTCCCTCATACCAGGGATGTTGGCAAGTCTTTGGGTCCAAGGTCAAAGTCAGAGTCTTTGGTACCAAGTCCTGAGTCCCTCTTAAAAACAAGCTCTTTTCCCCAGAAAAAAGGGGGCTGAGGGGGGTTCTGAGTCATGATTTGAATCCAAGTCACTGAAATAAAACCCCAAGTCGAGTCACCAGTGGTAAGTCCAACTTGACAGCGAGTCCCGTGACTTGATTCCCATCTCTGCCTCATTTGGCGTTCATTGGGTTAAGAGTGGTTTGAATTGATGAAAGGGCAAATGAGAAGTCATACACAAGACCAGCCCTTCTCAGTCTCAAACTTTTTTGGGCCACGTGGCCATAAACACCATGCAAAAGAAATATGGGTTGAATTAGGATTGTATAAGTTGCATAACGAACGATATACGGTGATGTGTGAATAATTGTTTCCAGTCTGTGGCCCCCTTCAAATGGGCCAGGGGCCCCAAATGGCCCCCGTTGAGAATGGCTGCACTAGACTGAGTGGCTGGCACCAAAGAAGTCAAGTGACATCTATTCCCCCCCCCCCCCCCCAACAACCACAACCCAAGAGGCAGAGAAAGAGATCAAACACATTAAGGCAACTGAGGATCTTAGTTGTCAGAGAGAAGGGATTCCCTTCCTCCCTGGTTCACTCTTGCTTGTGGGCTCCTCCCCAGAGCCTCCAGCTCAGGACAAGACTGCTTTTGGGCAAATTGGTTGCTAAATGGATCAGTTTCTCAGCTTCCCTGCTCTACCCCATGTTGGCTATGGAAGCCCCCCGCCCCCAAATAGGGCTTCTACCTATGGATTCTGGTCCCCCACACTGCCTGGTCCAGGAAGGTCTGGAGAAGATTCCTCAAGGTAGGGCAAAGTGGTGCATGAGCAAGCGGGTGTGTGAGCATGTGAAAAGGATGCATAAATGTGTGGTTGGAATGTGTGCACATGGGGTTTCTGTTAAAGGAGAACAGGGTGGCTCCATCAACTTTGGGACTTGACCACACCCACTGATAACATGTGGCTTCTTCCCCCAGAGTTTTCCCACGTGGCAGTCTGGTGTTGGGGCCAAAAAAATAGTTCCCATCCTGGCCTATCTGAGTCAAGCCCCCTCCTATAACTCTGAACAATTCTCCTTCCACAGACAGATTTGATAGCCTCATTGTCCCTCCAGACCCTTGCTCTCTCTCTCTCTCTCTCTCTGTGTTTGGATGTCATTTTATCAGGGTGTCCCTGCACGGCATAGCCCATAGCTTCTCTGAATTACTCAAGCCCCTTCGCCACGACAAGGCAGCAATCCGTGAAGGGGTAGTTGACACCAATTTAAAGGCGTGGGGTGGGAGGCTGCCCTCAGCTTTGTTCATGGTTTCGAATCAAAAATGGTTGGTTGCCTGCTTTAGGGAGCGTAAGAAATTATCGTTTCTGATGAAAAGCCTGGTGGAATGTCAAGTTTTCAATCCCAAATGGTGAGGAGTTTGGTTAAGAAGGTTGAAGTCCCATCCAAGCAGCAGGAAACATGTCGAGGGAGGCTTGATGGAGAGCATTCCTCCATTCTCCCCACTTCCTCTTTGCTTCTTAACTAAGAAGAAAGCTCGGTCCAATTCAGGTTTTACAAAAAGGAAGAGGAACCTTGCATTTCCCAGGTTTCTGACACACAAGGGCACACCTGCTCTGAATGCCGAGCCACAGGGGGTCTTTTGGTTTGGATACTGGGGGTGAGGAAGGTGCAGCGCCCATGCCCACCCCTCTGGCTGTAAGGCTAGGGCAGTTAGTGGGTTGGTGCTGGATGGAGTCGAGGGGGATCCATCTCAAATGAAGCCTAAGCTTCAAGGTTGCTTTTCAGGGCATGGCCACTGTGGACCCAGCTGTGGCCCATGCAGCGTCCAAGCCTGGGAAACAGGATTCTCTTCGACTACAGTGCTCAGGGTCCCCCCACCCAGAAAGTGTCAAAAAACACACACAAAACCCACATAACCAGAACACACACAGAGAGAGACAGAGAAATACTCTAGCACTTTTTTGTTTAATTAACTGCACCCATCTGTCTGAAATTTAAGTGCCAGGTGACTTACCAACCTGCTCCTCTTTGATCTACATTCTCATTTCCATACAGGTTTAGAAAAGGAGCAAACCCTTTTCCATCCACACCTCCCTTTCCACACAAAACACTTCCCACATGTTTGTCTGACTTTTTTTTTTTAAGAGCTGCTCTATAATCCCATGCCATTTTTGTAAGAATTGCTCACAAAACAGTTGGTGGGTGAGCGGGTGGGGTCCCTCCTTAGAGCCCACACTGGAATCCTTGCCCAAAGCAAAACAACAACAACAACCACACTTCATCTGTCTGTCTGGAATTGGGTGGGTTTCAGTCTCTCGTAACATGCCTTCAGGTTCCATCCAGTATTTTAAGAAATAAATAAATATTCATTTAATATTAACCAACACACTCCTCTACCCATGTGTCTGAAATTTGGCTCTCCAAAGGACTGGTTATGCCTGACAACTTCACCCAATACACTCATAAAGTGAAGACGTTTTAGCCAAGTTTCAGTTCTTCACCTGAGGGGGACTCACAAAGATCCAGATTTTCTCGAGTGAGGGTCTGCTCGGGACCGTATGACCTCTTTAAAGGGGTCTGAGGCCAGTGAACCTGATGCCTAAAGGATGAAGCAGGTTCCGAGCCGAGCCTCGTCTTTCAGGCATATTCCAAAATGGGGAAAATCTACGTTCCCCTTGAAAAAACCCAACCAATGAGCTGAGTCTGTGAAAGCAGGGTGGCTCTAAGATGGGTTAAAAACTAAGCAGACAGAAGACTGAAGTTGTCTTCAGACATCTGTTTAACATTTTCATAAAATCTTTAGAGCTTTAAGGCTAATAATTCTTTAAAGCTAATAAAGTTATTTTATATTGAAGGGGGAAAAGGTATTATGATGGGTGCTTACTGTGAGGAGAGGCTTATCCAGAACAATGAAACGCCTCACAAAAGCATCAAGAAACCCTAAAACAGCTGCTTTGTTTGGTCGGGACAATGAAGAATGCAAACCAGCTCCAGGTCTCTGTGGTCATGGCGGCCCATCACATCAGCAAACGCTGGCTTGACAGAGGTTCCCACCCACAGCTACTGGTTGTAAAAGGGTGCCAGTTCTCAGGACGCAGAACATCTCATGGCTGTCTGGATGGCAGAAAAGGTCGGGATTTGGACCCAGTGCTCCCTCTGGGCACCAGTGGCCCCATTACTGTGGCAAAGTGAGGGGTACAGAGCAAGGCAATGCCTCACATGGTTTCATGGCTCCATTAATTATACCATTGCTTGGATAGCTCAGTGGGTTAGGTCTCTGACTGCGGAGCCAGAGGTTAGAAGTTCAATTCCCCCACTGTGCCTCTTGGAAAAACAGCCAGGCTCTGTTGCCTTGGGCAAGCTGCATAGTCCCAGGATGTGACCCCAGAAGAAGGGAATGGGAAACCACTTCTGTGTGTTCTCTACCCAGGAAACCCTGGAAAGGGTTGCCATAAGTCAGAACTGACTTGCCAGCATATGATTATTATCATGAAGAACTAGCTGACCCTCACATGCACTTGTCCACATCAAACACAGACTTCCCTTTGCTGACCAGAAGTGAGTGTTTTTTATGGAACATCCATGTGTGCCAAACCCGTTTCGTCTAGCAAAGTTTTGCTGGTTCAGCTGAGCCCAGTATTACGTCCTGAGTCAAGCATCAACTCATGATGTGTGTTGGTCTTGAGGAGGGGGACCTACATGGATTATGGGTAGGAATCATGGTGGTCCTGTTCCAGGACAGGTCAAATCCTTCATAAAGCAGAAGCTCTTCTTATCACAAAGTTTGTGCCAGTCACTACAAGGAAGGAAGGAAGGAAGGAAGGAAGGAAGGAAGGAAGGAAGGAAGGAAGGAAGGAAGGAAGGAAGGAAGGAAGGAAGGAAGGAAGGAAGGAAGGAAGGAAGGAAGGAAGGAAGGAAGGAAGGAATTTGGATAAATCCTGCCCATACACCTTCTTTATTCTGTGTTTCTTTTTAAAGTTCAGCTTCTCAGTTAAGTAATATAAGCCTGTCTCAAGGGACGCAGCCTGCAAGCACCTCATCCAAATCTCTGAGCAATTGCTCCATTTTTAACAATTAATGAATCTGTTTATTTATTCTAGTTTTTAGCATCTAACAGTCTCTTGTGACAGGTAAACATTAGAAAAAAGGCATTCAGCACTCTGATCCTCTCTGTTTTAGGGCATAATTCCTTCCGAGAGCCAGCTTGGGCAGTTAAGACGCTTCTTACTTGGGAAGTGAAATGGGGCCACCTAAAAATAAGGGAGCCATTTCTGCCTGCCTTCCTGGGTAGCAGAAGAACGTCAGTTTGCAGCTGAAAAGGAATACAAAATAAAATCCAGCCAACGGCCCACAAAGCAGTGTGAAATCCGAAGAAACAGAGAACCAGAAAAAAACCTTTTAAATGTTTCTTCTTCTATGAGAGTGAAATAAGCAAAGCCTTTTATCTCTGCTCCACTTATAAGACTGGGATATTCCGGATATTTGTCCACAAATACCTTTGCAGTGCTCAAGCATTGCATGTTTGTTTCCCCTGACAGTGGTGCCGAGTCCCTTGCATGAGTCGGTCAGCACCTGACCATTCTGGAGGTATTGCCTGACGCAGTCAAGTCTGGGCCACCTGTCCTGGAGAGTTGTGGATTTTGGATTATGTTGTTCCAGGCCAGCCACCCGTCTCAGCTTTGGAGGCAGGTTGAATGATTTAGGCCAAGCACATGGTCCTGTACATGTCTCCAACAGTGGCAGCCTTGACTCCTTTTTCATCCCTCCTTGGAGTTCCCTGGTGTGCCAGGTAGCCTTCCACCTGGGCACTATCCAGGCCTGGCCTGGCTTGGCTTACAGCATCAGACAAGACCAGGTATGCTCCAGGTGGGGTGCAAGAGATTCATTCCTGCCTCTCTATGGCTATGCTCCCAGTTTCTTGATGGATTTCTTGGTGGGGGCTCAGCTTTTAGGCTTCCCTGTGAACCCACTCCCCACCCACAACCAAGCCATTCAAGATGCATGACTTCTCTTCAGCAAGAGAGCTCAGGGAGGAGGCCCACCTGAGGAGGGCTGTGGAGCCAGAGCACTCCGAAAGTCTGAAGGCAAGAACCCTGCAGGTAAATCTCTCCCATGGAGGATACGCCTCAGTTACAGTAGTTTCGCCTTTATGTGCTGCAGTTCTCCGCTCACTTTCATCTTCCCACTTTCCCTGGCAAGTGTTTGAACATACCTCAGGAACTGGAAGGTGCTGTAAAGGTTCTGGCACCCGCTGGAGTGGAGCAGGAAGCCAGCCAAGGCACCGGGAGGTTTCATCCCATTTGGAAACTATAAGGCTCCCTTTTAGCCAAGGAAGGGGCGAGCCCAACGGAACATGTGCTAAACATCATGTCGGGAAGCTTAGCGCATTAGGAGGAACAGCGTCCTAGCTACGGACAAATGGAAAGAGTTTGCAATTCGTTACAGGGAATTGCGGAGGTAAGGAAAAAAATACCTTCTTTGATTCCAGCTTTTTGAACCCACTTTGACGAGGCAGGTAGAATCTGTGCCTTCAGTGCAGATTTTCAGCTACAAAGGGGCTGGCATGGAACAAATCAGCCCCACAGGCCTGGAGCATCAGAGGAGAGTTTCTCTGCATTTGGAAGCTCACCTCGGAGGGGCACTGGATGGGACAGAGCGGTGCGGAAAGAGAGCAGATGCAGCGCAAGGCGGCTGGAGTCTTTGCTGCAACCACTGCGCTGCTGTTTGAATGAAGAAGTGGGGATGCCTGCCCTGGGTGCCTTCTTCAGCTGGATCCCACATCTTCCTATGAGACTCCACCACCCTGCAGGCAGAAAGACGGCCTTGCAGCATTTCTGAAGGGCTGCTACATTGAAGAAGGCAGCGATTCCTAACATGGTGCCTAGGAGTGTGCCTCAAGAGAAGTCGTGGTGCCTGCAAGATCCCTCTTTCACGGCTGCTCCTTCTCGTAATTCTAAACAAGGAACCAGCTACCCCAAGGCCTACACACACACGCAGTTTGGCAAGTCTAGGCAAGAAGGGTCAGCCTAGCAAACAGGAAAATTTGGAAAATTGCAGAGAACAGGACATGTTCCGAATGTTCTTCCCTTCCCTATGACAGAGCCTTAAATCCTTCTTCCATTGGGTTCATACCCTTGCAGGAGACTCACTCATTTCCTTCCTAACCAAGTTCCTGCCCCAGTTTCAGTGCTCTGTTAGTTCTGGCTTGGCACCCTGCGTCGAGTTGCACCCCACCAGCTAGAGTACAAGTGGCAAAGCAAGCATGAAGAAGTAATTGCTTTGTTCCACTTCTCTGGCCCGAGAAGAGGTAGAACAACGTTTAATGGAATTCAGTGAGGCAAGTACCAAGAATAAATCCGTGCTATGTTAGCAGGATGCCAACAGATCGACTTCTGTGTTTCCTTGGGAATAAGGAATGGCTCATGGGGCTGACAACCAGGCTTGCCTCTGCAACTTGTACAGTTGTTCTCCATCTGCCACAATTCGACCTGTGAGGTGCTCCGAGAAGTCAGTCCTGGGACCTCTGATTCAAGCAGTAGACATTGTCAAGAGAGAAAAGGCCCCACACTGAGGCACTGGGGTCCTTGTAGTGGTGGTGGCGCTGCTGCCGCCGTCTTGAGGGTTTTCTGGAGATCCCATGAAGGGCAGGGGTGGTGAAAGCAGCCATCAGGTGCAGAACCCTGGACAGCTCCCAGTAAACCTGGCCTTTGCTCTGGTGTTGACCGGAGCCGCTCTGAGGCCTCAGCTTCCCATGGCTCAGGATTCGGTCCCTACCTCCCTTCCCTCCAAGCAGGACAAGGAAGACCTTCCCGGCCCATTGCCTGGTGGTTCTTCACCTCTTGAGGAGTCCCTACTGGGCCAGCTGCTGGTGCCCGGTGTGCCAGCCCCCTGAATCATGGAGCTCCTGGAAGCAGGCAGCCTGTCCCTGTGCTTGAGTCAGGCCCTGGGGTGTCATGCTTGTTGTGGCCATGGAGGACTCAGGTTCAGAAGGGCGAGGCTGCAACAGACGGGGACCCTCGGATCTGGCTGGCTAGGGGATCCCCGACACCTGCCTCCTCGCCCTCTGCATCCCGCAGCTCCTGGATGCCTGGAATGTGACAGATGTCCTTGAATTGAAGCAGGGAAGACCTAATGCAGGGAAACCAAGGGCTAAAGTAGAAAGTCCCAAGAGTTCAGAAGGAGAAGGAGGAAAGCCTTTTCCCACCCCATCTCCCACTGTGAGACATCCATACCTCCATTACTTTTAACCCCGTACGGCTCCGTCCACCCTCTCCAGTTCCCCTTTCTATTTTCCCTTTCTATTAGTTTATTTGCCTTTTTCCAGCTGTGAAACTGAACCTCACCAGAGATGACCCTGCAGGAGGGCTTGAGCGGAGGGCAGCGTCATTGATGGCTTTAATAAAAACAGAGAGTGTTTGCTGTTGATAAATTGCTGGGTGAGCCATTAAGTGTATTAAACGCAACCCAGGGAACAAGGTGGGGAAAAAACCTGACGGGAGGAAATGTGGTCTCACTTACAAGACACATGCATAGCTGCCTCCTTAGTTACATCCATATGTGTTTATATGGAGCCTTAAAAGGCCCCTGACAAAAAACCAGGACAGAGCTGGAGGGGCAGACTTGAAGATTTGGGGTGTATTTTAAGAGGTATTTCTGTTCGCATTGGCATGCCGATCGGCTATGTGAAAGACACTGTGGGCCTCTGTTTCTGTCAGGAAAAATGATGTAAGGAAGACCCAAAAACACATTCGCTTCCTGACTTTTCGGGTTATAATTGCACTGTGGAAGGCATGCGCGCTTTCCTATTTATGCATTGTCTAGGAAGTGCTGAAGGCTCGGGCAGCGCTCCCTGGCCTGCCTGAATAAAAGGTTGCCAGCAAATTCATCATCTCTCACTCTGCAAATCAACCAAGGAAATATGGGGCAGTCTATTTTTATCCCGGCAAACTGAAAGGCTGGAGTGTCTAATTCAGTGCTAAAAATACGGCTGAATAGATAATATAGGATAGAGAGGGGAAGTCTTTGGCTCCCTGGTGTTGGCTTCACACCAAACCACCCTCGAACCTCACTGCAGCCGGGAAAGCATATTCCTAGAGAAGGGACAGTGTAGGGTCGCAGTTACCTCTTCTTGGGCTCAACCAGGCACTGCGTGGTGTTCCAGACTGGCTTCCACGGTGTGTGTGTCAATGGCTGCACCACAAGTCCCTTTTACTAGAACTGGGACTGGCAGGACTTACTCTATGAAACAAACCATCCCCTGTAGGTCCAGCCATGCAATTCGTCTCCGATGACCCGGATGCCATCTGCAATAGGCTGGCAAAAGGACAGCAGACCTCTCTGTACAGGATTCAGAAAGCAGAAGGTCTCCCGTTGGAAGAGCCAGCACCGAAGGGCTTTCGACCTCTCTCCCTACCTGGATACCTGGATGAGCAGGGCAGCCACCTGAGTTTTCAGCAGGCACCCTGGGACCTGAAAACTTTAAAAGACATTCTTTTTTTCTTTCTTTTTTAATTGCCAATGAAAATTCCCATTGTCCCCAGAGGGATCTACCGTCCCATTTTGGAATTATGTGCCAAGGCAACCCTGGGTGTTTCTAGCAGCACGGAAAGCAAGACAGAAAAGTGTTATTTTTGTTTGTTTGTTTGTTTTTAAAGTTAGCCCTTTGATTGCCTTAGGACATTGTATTTAATTTATCTCTTTTACTTATTTTATGTCCTATGTCAGCTGCTTTTCTTCCGGTGAGGGGATCCGAAGTAGCTCACCATGTTAAAAACAAGCAGTCCTGAAAGCATGATAAATCACAGATTAAAAAGCAATTAAACTGTGATGATAATCAAAAATCCATCAAATAATTTAAAACATTTAAAACTTTATAAACAAGCTTAGAAAAGCTAAAAAAAAACCAGCATCCAGGTTTTTTAAATGGCAAGTCACGGTTGTTAAAAGCCTGCCCACAGAGGCGGGTCTTTCTCTCAAACAAAATGGACGAGAAAGAGGGGACCGAGCTAAGCTTTCCGAGAGAAAACGTTCCACAACCCGGGGGAAGCCACAGAGAAGGCCCCCCCCCCATCTCTCATAGGGTTCCCCCATTCAGGGTGCCTGCGATGGCAATGTCGGCAAACAGCATTTTTTAAAATGCACATTTCAAAAAAAAATCTTGTTTGCAACCGCATTTTAATGTGGAAACAGAATAAAAAAGATTTAGGAATTTAGGATATGTATAACAAAGGCACAAAAGTAAAATGAACTAGGAACAGCTCCATACCTACCTCAACCTCCGATGTATCTGGCTTCTCCTGGAACCCTGTTGTATCTACATATGCCTAGGTCTTAGCCTATCTTTACTTGTTTTTTTTTTAAAAAAGCTTTTGAGTCCAAGGTTAATAAAGTGTTCCCAAGTTATTTGGTGCTGGCACGCATCCGTCCACAGCTTTGTTCATCAGGAAGCCAAGGCACTGCAATTGCCCAGGAATGGCAAAACCCAAGATCCCTCTGGAATGATATGCCTTGAAGAGGCCTTATCACTAGTATCATCATGGTCAAATTTCCTGCCATCTTTTCAAGACGGTGCATCTCCGGGAGAGGGATTAGCAAAAAGCTGCTTTGCAAGCCGGTGTGGGGATTTTGAGCTTTTGAGCTTCCTCTCTGGCACTCATTTACTCGAGTTTTAATTGCAGATTAAACAGAGTGGCTGTACTGCCTGGTCATCTCAGTTTTCCCTAGAATCTGTTCATGCCACCCACTGCCTGTTTCCCCCATTGATTGCTCAGGATTCCTGGCTTTCAATTCTTGTGTGAAAAGTTAATAGTCCCTGTAGATGTCAGGATATCAGGTAAAAACATGCAGTCAGGATTCTGCTCACCCTACTTTCCCTCAAGAAACAAGCTGCTACTGCTTCCCAGTGTGCTTAATCCTGTGAGTGAAGTCTTGGGGCTACGATGGATATTTTTCAGGTTCCCAGGATTTTAAACCTGGAGAATTGCCTGTTCTCTCCTGACCCCTCTGGTAAACATTGCATATTTGTTCCAGTGAAGGGTTTGCTCTGCAGATCAGCTTGCCAAAAGTATGTAAAAAGCAACGGGATCATAGCCATGAAAGCCCGTGAGGTAACAAAACCAAACCGACACAAAGCAAGGCAGAATGGTCAGTGCCATAAAAAAATGATTAGGGTTAAATCCACCTGTTATTCCCACCACGGAAGACCCGCTGAATGAAATGCACTTGGTAATTCAATGCTAACATGAATCTTATTGATTTGCCCAGTTTCCTGCAGCTGCAACAAACTTTTTTAGCCCTTCGGATCTCTGCTATCATGGTCTCTGTTAGTTTTGCTACCAGAGACTTAACACAAGGAGATTATGAATGGGTTGGGAAAGTTACTTTTTTTCCCCAGAGGTATAAAAATTTCCCCTTCTTTCATTCTGTTGGGGTGAAAAGAAAAGAAAAACTTAGACTTTTTCTTCCTATGGGAGAAGATCACCAGAGTTCTCTGCCTTTGTGCGCGTTTGTGTGTGCACAAACTCAGGTATAATCATTCAAGATTGCGCACAAAGCCCAATTAATAAACGGGGGTAAGTAAAGGCCTCTGGCGAGCAGTGTTGTCCCCTTTATTGGAAAAAAAATGGGAGCTTAGCAGGCTGCATATCCCCTGATGCGTGGAACCGACAACAGGGGCTGGAGCAGGGGGCTGGAACTGGGGCACATCACCTGCCTACGCAATGGGCTTGTGTCCCTCTATGCCTTTCCTTGCACCCCAAGACGAAGAAAGAGAACCGGTTCCCACTGTCAGGAGCATTTCCTTAATTTGCCTTGGCAGGAAGTGAATCAAGAAGACAGCCTTGGCTGTTGGCTTGCTCCGGTTTCTCGTTCCCTCAGGACAGCCTCCTTCGCTG
Source organism: Intellagama lesueurii (assembly GCA_037013535.1). NCBI lineage: Eukaryota > Metazoa > Chordata > Lepidosauria > Squamata > Agamidae > Intellagama > Intellagama lesueurii. The sequence continues at coordinate 27,798,548 of JBAJHW010000010.1, read as the reverse complement.
AAGACCCACATTTATCACATGCTTCTCTCCATGATTCTGCATCCTTCCAAGGAATTTCTAACTTGGCTGCTCCTTCTGGGGAAGACAATAGCTTAAATGGAAAACACATGCTCTGGAAATTCTTCGGCTGCTTCCCTGGGTCTCTCCCATCTTCTTTCAATCTCTTCCCCACATCCTGTCAGCCTCTCCCTCCTTCCATTCCTCCTTTCCCTTGCGACCTTCCCTCCAATTATCTCACAGCTTTGCCCCAAAGCTGAGTCGGCTCACATGCCGATGCAGACTGGCTTTCTACATGGTTACCCATGTTTATATTACTCATTCGTTCGCGCAGCGCTTTGGAGGGTTGTTAGAGTTTTAAGATACTCAGATGGCTAAAGAGGCTCAGCCTGACAGAGGCAAAAATGATATAGAGATGATTACAGAAAGTTGCGAGATTCAGCCGGAGAAGCAGGGGAGAGCGAGAGGGAAAAGCAGGCTTTATCTTCTGAATCCGATGGAAAGAATGAGACCTTCTGGTAAGACCTAGTAAGTTGCCCAGTTTGGAGAATTAATGCCCCTGTAATTACCACTACATTCTCTGTTTGGACAAAAAGGATGGCAATAAGAGGGGAATAAATGGGGACGTGACTTGGATCACACTTGCCATCCTGGAAAGGTACCCCAGAACTCGTACCTGGGTGTCCTAAACTCCGGGCCAGATCTCAAAGCGCTCAGAACCTGCAGGCAGTATCCTTAATGGGAAGGGTGGCCCCACCCTGATCAGGCTGACCAAGAAAGACCTCTCCGGTCAGCTGGACCACTCCCTGGCCCCATCCCTGCTACCCCCCATCAATGCCGAGATTGAATTTCAGTTTACTAGACTCAGGAACGAAAAGAAGAGACCTCACCCCCATTGACTCCAGGAACCTGAGAAACCCATCCACCTCCCCTACCTAGGCTTGATGAAATGGCAAAAGAGCTGTGTGTCGTCCATACGAACTGCTGATGTTTTATGCAGATGCTCGACAGCAGGGTTTGGTGTGCTGCGGGGCATTCCATGTCACCAAGCAGAACAAAAACGCACCAAGCACCATCTTCTGGCATCTCCTCCATCAGGTAAGGAAAGGACCCCAGGCCGCTGGGTGAAGAGAAGCAACCCGGACGCCCTTGAAGGCCAGGCCGTTCCTTCCCGAGGGCTGTCGCCTCTTAGTTCACCCCATGGATTTATTTTATTTATTTAAAATATTTATATGCTAAATGTCCTAAAGGATCCAAGGCAGCTTGCAGTATTAAAAGAAAGGGAGTCAAAAACCAATAGTCAATTATTGCAATCTTTAAAAAAGCAGCAGACAAATATCATATTAAAATTCATGATAAGCACAAGATTAAACACACAAGGAAAACATGGAATAGCGTTGTAGCTTCTGAACCAGAGAAACATCAAGAGCTAAAAGGTAGCTTTTCACTTGTGTGTGTGTGTGTGGGGGGGGACGGCCATCAGACTCCCACCCACCCCCCTCAATGCTGAGGGCGTTCAGGCCTCTTTCCCTTCATCTCTCCTTGTGTGGCCAAAGTGTTCAGGAAGAAAAAGCCGGCTGGCCGTCAGCTGAAGGTTTCGTGAGATGTCAGAAGCATGTCGTTGAAACCCTAAAAGCCCTTATTAAGATAAGGAAGCAGTCAGGCTGCAGATGCAAAGAGGAACAAAACAGTGCCTCTTCCCTAGTGTCTCATGCCTCTTTTTTTTTTTTTTTAATTTAAGCAGACGGATTCCAAAACTGACTTGTGAAGCACAAGGATCATGCATGTTGCTCAGAAGATGATTAACTCAGGATGGGAACAGGATGGCATTTTAAAAAAACTGAATAAATTCCAGTTAGGTTCCTTTAAAATTAGTTTGGTCTGATAAGGAGAGAAGTTTTGCTGACCATGGAAATTCCAGAATTTTTCTCTTCTATGGGAACGCAGCATTTCCAGTAGGGCAGACCTAGAAGGAGGGGGTCCATTAACCCACGGCCAGCAACCTGGTGGAAGCAGGAGACGTTTCTTACCTGCGGTCGAGAGGACTCCCGGGGAGGCAGGGGTTCCAGTTGGAGCACCTGAAGACCTCGCAGGTGGGGCGCCATCTCCTGGGAAGACTCCTGACTCTTGAATCAGGAATACTGGAGTCTTTAAAGAGCCCAGCATTTCCTTCTTCACAACTCCTCTACTCGGGACTTAAATCCTCTTCTAGCAGCCTGGTGGTCCTTTTCGTTGCTGAGAAAAACAAAGGCTCCTGGCTCTGTGGAGTGATACGTCCCACAGAGTTGGGTGTTCCTCGCTTTCCTGACGAGTGAGATGCTGGTGAACAGCAGCATTGTGGCTGAACCCTGTTTCTTTTTAGTGGACAAGAATGCTGGGCTTTGTGATACTTGCTTATTTAGCCATTGGTACCTGACGGAAACCAGAAGTCTTGTAGGCAGATGTTACAACTTCTCGTCCTGCCTAAGGATAGCATGGAGAGGAATTACACTGGGAGCGCCTTGCTTTTCAAGCTTTCCACTTCCAAGTTTAGAAACAGCTAATTAGAGTTTCTGTTTTTTGGTGTTTTTTTTTAAAAAAACCCTCTGAGGGCTACGTCCTACCAATGGGGATTCCATGCCAAAGGCTGGAGAGAGATGTCAAGCTATCACACACAGGCCTTGATCATGAAAGACCAAGAAGTTCAATCAGTGAAACACTTGGGCCACTCATAATTAGGCCATTCACAGTGCTTGATTTAAGCAGGGCACAGCAGGCCAATGGTGCAAGAATCTGGGACATTCTGCATGTGTGTGTGTGTGTTTGTCATACATGCACAACCCCAAACCCGGTGTTGGACGTGGCAAGAAAGAAGGACTTCTTAATGTGCTTCTTAATATGCTTTAAAAAAAACCAGTCCAGCAAAGAAGGAGAGCCTGGATGATGAGCACTGAACATTTGCAAGCAAAGCTCAGAGGAAAATGGATGAAGATGGCTGAATGGCCCTCCCTAGCAAAAATAAAGTGAAATCCATTTTTAAAAAAAAAAAAAAAAATTCAAAACACCCTATGGGGTTGCCTATGGTGTGTTGGCAACTGCTTGCAGAAGCAAAGATGCTCGGCTTCCATGAGTGACAGCTGAGGACCCCACCAATTATGAACCGAGCTACCTTTGAAATAAGTCCCTTTTCACCACCTCATCGCCTCTTTCAGTAAGGTCTGTTCCCGGCAATCTCGCACTAACCAAGCTTTTCTCATCCTGAGAAACTGTGAAATGTCTCTCCTGTCCTGCAGTAATGCATTCTGACACCCCAGAGCTGGTGGAAGGAACTTCGCGAGGCAGAGCTGAGCCGCCAGTGACGCAAAAGGCGTGGGAGCAGCCCCAGCGCTGGAGAATTGGAACCAGCTTCCATCTGGTTGCGATACCGACTCAGCAATCTTGTAAAAGAGCTTTCATGTTTAAAAATTAAGCGTTTGTTTTTGAAATATTTAAGGTGGCCCTCCAGCTAAACCACCTGAAGCTGTCATTGTATGTGATCTTAACAAGGAAAGCACAGTTCCAGGCAGAGAAAGAAGGGGAAATGGCTTTTCTCTAGACCTGCCCAAGGCACCTCAAGTGGCTGACCAGTATCCATTCTAGTCCATAACACATATTTTTTTTCTCATTTGTGTGTGTGTGTGTGTGAAAAAGGCCCATTTGCCCCACACGTGCTTCACATCTGGGAATGTGCACCCTAGTGCCATGGATAAATATGGCCTCCATCGCATACGAGAGACCTTTTACAGCAAACCACATAAAGAGTCCATTCTACTTTGGATTGCTTTGTTTGAGACCTCACAGGGGGCAAAGTGATGACATAAATATTACTCCTGGCCAGCCCCAAACACTCTCAATGACTAGAGACAGTGTGGACATGTTCATACAGGATGCCTCGTCTGAGACCTTCACACATCACCCACATCGCAGGGCTAAAGGCCACATGTAGACAAGAGGGACCTTGGACCCAATCTCCACCCCTGGGGATCACGACCTTGACTAGTGCCTGCTGGCTTGGGTCCCTTGGCTTTCCCACCTCACCCTCTGTTGTTTGCCCCACTGCAGTTTTCTGGGAGGGAAATGCCTGACACAGGGGTGGGCAAAAGGAGGCCACAATAATGACCTTCTGCAGAAGCTTTCGAACTTCTTTGTCAAGCAAAATAATCAAATGAGATGGACAGAAGACCTGGATGAACAGAGGATGCCATGGTAGCAGGAAGGTGAACCCTGACATGTTTCATCTTCAGGTGCTAAACACAACAATTTCACGCATTCTGCAGACTGACTTTTGCACATTTCGGTCCATGTGCAGCATTTAGAACTGTATTAACTATTGCCTTGTTTCACGAACAAATAAAGTAATAGCATTAGAGGGGATGTTTTGTGTCAGTGTGATAAATCGCCTGTCCTCTTCTGCTTGTTGTGTGCATGCATGTGTGGCCCTGGGTATGTGAAAGCTTGACTCAGCCCATCTTGCTGGAAATGGAGACAGTGGCCAAGTTGCTCCAGAGCATGACTTTCCTACATACTGAATTTGTAGAGAATCCATCAGGGGCCGTTTTCCATTATGGGAACCTGTGCAGTCCTTATTGGTCTTCTCAAGAAGAAGCCACTGGTGGCTACATCATTAGAACTGCATACATGTTGTGCGGTCCATCTGGGTAAGGCTGGGAAACCACAACTCTGGGTGGGATGCCAGATGCCCTGACACCCCCTGAAAGTGGGAGGAAAAAGGGTGGAATTTGGAGCACAAAGAAAAGCAGCCCAAATCAGACATGTTGTCTACACACAGGGAGAGAGACTCAAAATTCACATCAGATCATCGTACATTGCTCATGCTTTCTTACTAGCTCTTTGTTCACTGCTTAGAAGGAAAATCAGAAAGGGAGCGCTACAGAGAAGCACTGCCAAGAAATGGATAGCACACAGAAAAACTCAGAAGAGGCTCCGGAAACAACAACAAGAAGGAGCACATTTCTTGAACAAAAGTTAAATGTATGCTTTACATGTTTTCTTATCAAAACAAAGTTATCTGTGCTCCTTTAAGTATTCAAGCAATGAGCCTTTCTTGAGGATAGAGATGCCAGTTGTAACACCAAAAGGTACTTTTCTTACCCCCAGATTTTGCCAGCTGAGAACGATGGAAAAAATGAGACGTGCAGTGAAAACAGAAACCATCCAAAAATGGCAGTAATGAAAATGAAGGCGGGTATCTAGGCCGAGAAACTGCCTTTAGACCTCGGCATTATCGCACAGAAACAGAAGAGCCACATATTAAGAAAGAAAAGGCTCAGAAAATAAACATCCTTGTAATGTAATTAAGCAGCAGCAATAAAGTTTGATATTTCATTGCATTTTACATTACTCGTCAAGAGTTCAGTGGCAGGTTTTTCCAGCTCACCATCCTGCACAGCAATGGCTTTTGATTGGGCTGTGAGACCATACAGAGCAATTTCTGTGCCTCTTGACATACCGTTTGCAATTTGGAGATTAAAACATAAGTGCACAGAATGGGCACTATACAGGATGATGCACCGCGCCTGGCATCACCAGGCTCTAAACCACCCCCACCTCCATCCCTCCTTCATCCTGGACTTCCCATTGGCACTTCCATCCTTGCCCAAGCCAACAAAAGGCTATCAAGATTGACATCAGAAGAAAAAATCGCTGCCACCCACCACGCACTCCAAACTTCGAAAGCCCTGACAGCAGCTTACTGATCTTCAAGCCCAGTGCATTTTGCTGGGTTGTTGTTGTTTTTAAATCCACACAGTGTGAACTTTTCAGCTTTTCACAACCCAGCGAAACAGACTGAAGGCTCCTTTAGCTTGTGTCTGAGATGCAAATGTTGACTTAGCTTGAACATTCTGTTTCCCTGGGTCTCCTTATCCTGAGTGGGTTTGTTCATCCCTTCTGCAGCATCCGGGACTTAGCTGGAAAACAGCAAACAAAACCACGGCACAAAGTAAGGGGTGGGCCACTTTAACTCCTTCCCCTCTGCCACCCCGCATCCCAGGGGCAGAATTCTGCTGTTCACTTGAGCAAAAGGTCCCTTTAAGCCACAAAACACCACTTGGCCCCTTGAATAGTACAGATGCCATGAACTCAAGAGACGAACGCTGCCAGGCCAGATCGCTCGCTCTAAAAACACGTTGTCACTAGCGGTTCTCATCATGCTGCGTGTGTGGGTATGTGGGGTATTTAAAGCCTGAGAAACTCTATCTCATGATTATGGACAGCTCAGGTCTTTGAAGTCCCACGCTGGCGCAACTCTGGGGTTCCAGGTCATGGAAATGCCACTGTCAGTTTAATTGCTGGATGTCCCCAACACGTTGTCAATCGTGATGCAGAAATGCCCTGAGTCAACAAAGAGGGAGAGGAAGGGAAAGCGGGCGGCGCAGCGCTTGGCCCCCTCCCCAGCTCCCGCCGACTGGCAGAGAAGCCTCCCGTTGCCCGGGCGTTCACCCTCTTTCCCCCAAAATAACTCTGGAGCATGAGGGTTCATCTTCTGGGCACACACACTGTCACCCAGAGAAGAAGTGCTGGCAAAACCCAAAAACCCGTTGGGGGCTCTTGTTGCCCCCTAACTCTGCTGGCTTCATGAGAAATTGAAGTCCAACATGATGAATGTGTAGAGGATGGAGGTACTAATCAACCCCCCTCCACACACACACTTTCTTTTTGCCCTGCCTTACTTCTAGAGAGCTCGGGGTAGGTTTTGTGGCACCCTCCCAGGAACCCTGCGAGGTAGAAGAGATCCTGAGAGAAAGCATGGCCCAAGGTTCCCCACTGCACTCTAGGGTTTGGGCATCTGACCCTCACAGACCCTAGTCTGAGTCTGGCATTGTAGTCTCTCAGCCACAGGGATGCCATGCGTATGCAAAGGGCGGCAGTCACACCACGGCGCTCTGACATATCACTTCATCTTCCTACGACTACTAGCAGGAAAAAGATGAAGGAAGAGGAGAAGAAAGAGTTTTTTGCAAAAAAAAATCTTATAAAAAAAAATTCCAGGCTTGATATCAAATGCCTTGAGTTTGCAAGTCAAGTTATGTCTTATAGGATTTGGAGGTTGCTCACTCCTAGGATCACCATACTTTCGAGGCAAATGGATGGCACCTAAGAATTAGAAGAAAAACAAACCCACAACTTTGCCACAGTTGGAATAACCTGAGTGCCTTTAAGAGAGGTCACCGTCTGCTGTGACTTTAAAGGGAGTGAATAATGATGGTCTGTTATTCACCAGTGGCTGAAACCTGCCCGAGAAATGAGGCACACAGGAGGGAAGGCTCTGGTGCCTTTCCCTCAAAGGTCAGCCTGTAGATTAATTAAATCCATGAGCACCAATGAAATCCTGCAACACAGTGTAATTAACAAACTGGCAACTGCTTTGAAGGACGCTTGCTTCCATTGTCTTTGGAAAGAGTAAATTGGTGAGGGAATATTTTTAAAATGTCAAAAGATATTTCCAAAGAAAGAGGATGAGTCCTTTTATATGGTTAGAGGAGGCAAAAGGGGGAAGCAACGTGCTCCAACCGACACAGGGAAGATTTGGGTTCCAAAGGAGGAAAAGCAGAAGCAGGAAGGAAGGCAGGCAGGCAGGCAGGCAGGCTTTGGCCTGCATTTCATGCTAGCAAATACCCCGCACTGCATAGGCAGAGAGATTCCAGTTTTTGCGGCCACCCTCTTGCTAAGAAACTGCATCCAAAACCCACTCCCTTCCAAAAGGGGACGGCTGACCCTCTCCAGATGCCTGGATATTGGCCAGAAGCCCTAATCCTCCAGATTCTGTGCCGGCGATTGCAAGGGCTTAGGACAGGAGTCGGGCAGGCTTTGTGCACCACTTGCCGGCAGGATGCATGCCGGAGTGGGCATGGCCTCGCCCTTCCCTCCCACACGCAGTCTCCTCTCATCAAAGGCAGAGACAGTGTGGCACAGCCTGCCTTAGAGGAGGTGGGCCCTCCTCCAGAAGATGTTTTTCAGCCGTGGCTGGATGGACACGTGGCCAGCATACCTGTGGTTTACGAGCGAAGCCCATAGAAAAAGGCCATGGGATTGTCAATGGCTTGCTTTTGTTTCCACACCTATAATATTAATGGATTCCTGCTTCACTTCCACACCTTGAGTCTCAAACTGTCCCATGCCTCAAGAGCTTTGCAATGTAATGTCCATGATGGGAAAATGTCCATTTGCCTCACCACTCTCCCTCATTCTCATTCTCTCTCTCTCTCTCTCCCTGGTGCAAGCATGGACTGGACGTTTTGCAGAAGTGGTAGTAAGCGAAAGGCTGAGATGCAATGTTGCCTCTCTGCTAATATTCACCAGTTTCCCTCTAATGCTGGGCTTTGGGGCCCATTCACCCCCTCCTCCCAGCCCTTGGGTGCATTCAGCCTCCATTACCAGTGGAGCTGAGCTGGATTGTGACAGCTAGTCACAGGGGGAGTGGCAGAGCGTTTGTCCTGCGTTAAATGACTGATAATGTTCTCCAAGATCTCCTTCCCTTCCGGGAGAGGCAGAGCCCAAGCGTGCCATGAGCAGGAACAGGAAACAAGCCGAACTCCAGGGAAACGGGGGTGCAGCCAGCCAGCAAGTGGGGCGGAGGGCGAAGGGTAGCAAAGGTTTCTATGCCGTGGTTTTGTTGAGCGGCGGGGGGGGGGAGTTAATTCTGGCAGGCCAAAGATTATACTGAGCCTGGGAGGAGGCGGGACCTTATATTCAAGGCATCCCTTTTACACATCTTGAGATGTAAATAATATCTACAAAATTCTTTGTTATACGCAATTGGCAAATTTCTTCACATTCGTACAGAATGAACTTGAGATTTGAAACAAACAAAAAGGAGGCTGAAGTGATTCGTGCCCCATCTTACTGGGTTTGTCCTGTGGACACAAATCCCTTTGCAAAGACACTTTGCTTCCCCCAAAAACCGGATCTGACAAACCCGCGTCGACCTGGACGTCCCCTGGAGAAAATGGTCAGATGAAGCTGTGGAGGGGCAAAAACTAGACAGTCCTTCAGTCTGAATCAGCATAAGGTGGAAGACCCTCCCGTTTTAGAAAGACCAAATTCATCCCATCATAGTGAGGACCCTCCACTAGCAGAACAGTCTAGCGGAGTGCTATGGTTTGCAGAAAATAGTGGGCTACTTTTATCAAAAACTGGAGGGTGGGGGAAAAACCCACAACTCAGTCAATCCGTCAGTCATGTAATTCCTGAGCAACTGGCATCCTTCTTGACTTGTTAATTTTATCAACTTTTAGAAGTGCACTTTGCGTTCCATTCTTGCTTCTGCTCATCCCTCGGCAACAAAGAAGCAGCACAGACCTGCTCAACAAATAAAAATAAAACACATTAGGAGAGGCTTGCTCACATCCATCTGCAAACATTCCAGTGAAATATTTGCATTTTTAAAGACCAGTGTGCCAAGATAGAAAGTAGCACTTTTTTTTTAGATATGTTATAGGCTGCATTAGCCATACTGATGTTTTATGTCTCAGAGGAAAGCTCCCCAGTGCCTCCGTTGGAAGGCCTACGTAGAGAGAGAGGGGGAAGCTTTCCTAACCTGATTTGCAAGAAGGGACCTATCCTGTCCTCAGATCCACACGTCTTCCTGCTCGGGGTTCAGCCAGCTGTCCTTTCCTTTCAAAATGCTTGTTTTGGGGCATGCCAATCCTGTAGAATAGACCAAATAACCTTTATTTTGGCAACATGGCGCCTTTTATGTTTGGAACACCATCCCTTCCTCTCTTGTCTGTTCTGCCCCAACTCACAAGACGTTTCCACGTGAGTCATTTGAAATCTATTAAAATCCAAAGCCCCTCCCCTTCCAGGCTTTCTTTGATTACCTCCCCCCAACCCACCACTCAAAAGTGCCCTAGTTTTCAAAATAATGTTTCCCAGAATCTCAATGCCTATGTGCATGCACGCTTGCAAAGCGGTGCATGCGCATGTGCACAAACCCCCCCCCCCCCATCTGCACACATAAGCTGCCTGCCCTGACATCCTCCCCTGACTCTTTCCAGCATGAATCCCAGTGAGTTCCTAATGCGTCCAGAGATCCCTCTGGGGGAAGGGGCCGGGAACAAGGAGGGGGGCAGAGGCAGGCAGGCAGGCAGGCAGGGCGGGAGAGGAGCAAAGGGCAGGGGACATGTTGAAAGGAAACAATTTGACACAATTATATTTTGTACAGCCATGGGTTGGGTTGGCTCTTCTCCTCTCCCCTTCCCCTTCCCCTCCCGCCCCACGGCCCTCCCCTCCCCGCTGGCTTTACCCCAGCCCCCCTCCTCTGGCCCGCTGCCCTTCCTCTGCCGGGGTCACTCCTCCTTTAAGACCCTAACTAGGTCATTGTCAGGATAAACATTCCCACTGTACTAAACAATCTGATATGATTGGTGGTGATGAGGTCAATTTCACGTCCCTTTGTTCATGCAGCAAGCTTGTCAGAAGCGATCATTTCCAAGCGAGGAGGCAATAATCCACGATCCAGGGCGCTCGGTGGGTTCGCAGAGCCTGCCGCAGCCCGCAGCCTTTTTCTGTCAGGAATTTGTGTGGGGAGTGGGGGGTGGGGGAGGGAAGGAAGGGTGCTTTACAGATGCAGGTCAACCTCAGGCACAAGAGAGAGGTGGCAGCAGAAAGAGGTGGGCGGTTTGCACACATGTCTTGATCCCTCTACCGCCCCCTTTGTGCTTTTGGGCGAGGGAAAGGGGTCCTGGCACCAGCTCCCGGCCTTCCACAAGTGTTGCAGTGGTGCTGAAAACCCACAGTTGGGGAAGGGGTCCCTCTTAGCCCAGAGCCAGCCCCCTGGGTGAGACCTGCAACCTGCCTTGCTTTCTGTATACCGGCTTGCAGACGCGGGGACCTCCATGGCCTCGTTCCATTGATGGCAACATCACCCAGGCCGTCTCTGTCCAATCACTTCCACACAGGAGGCTGACCCATGAAGGATGCGTGCCTTGAATCGTAGCCTTCTTTCAACCCAATTGTTCCCCAAATGACATTTTAAGGGAAATGTGCAAGTTTTAGCCTCGGGAGTAACAGCCAAGGAATGTCACAGGAAGGAAGGGAAATACTGTAAGTAATGGCGGTTTTTATAAGGGGTGGGTGGGTGGGTGATGTATCCATCATTCTGCGCATTTTCCCTAATATAATCATTGAGGACCTATACACATACTTTGGAGCTCATTGTTTTCCTTATTTTAATGCATTTGGGTATAATATTTCCATTAAAATACACTTTGTGGGACCCCTTTTCTGAAGAACGATTTGTGTTTTGCTTTATGTATTCGTCCGGTGCAAATTAAGGCAGGTTCACATTAAAATTTCAACCCCCATCCCTGTCACAAACCAAATTCTTTCCCATTACGACCATCAAGGTCTCCAGCATAGTGGGGCCTTACCTAGCCTGAAGCAGAAGGCTTTCAGCCACTCAGACAAAGTCACTGTGAGTTACAGCAGCAGTGAAGAACATGCGACCGTTTGGATGTGGTTGCACTCTACTTCCCAGGATCCTTCACCCTTGGCTATGCTGTCTGTGGCTGATGGGACCTGCAATCCAGCAACATCTGAGGGTCTGCCCACTTCCATATCCCTGTGTCTAACCACCAACAAGTTCATCCCAGGATCTTCCCTGTTGTTCTTTATCACCAACCTAATGAAAAATAATTATCTTAGCAAGTGCTGATCTGCTTTCCTAGAGGTTCCAGAGTAACGGGAGTTCATACTTGTTGACAGGTTCACCTAAAAGGGTTCCACTATGGTATCCTGCCTCCCAATTGGTGGGTGCAAGCCTTATACATAAAAGCAGAGCCTGGAATAATTAGCATGGTTTTGAAGATGTGTTGTCGTTTGTGAATAGCATGTATCCAAGGGCCTTGGAAGTTGGGCAGGTGAGCAAACGTCTGTGCAGAGGGAAAGTAGAGGAATAAAATTAGAAAGGGACATTTCCTGTTTCGTTCATACAAATGCTGCCTTTGACTGTGAGCCATGCATTTAAAAATAACAAAGATCCTTCTCTTCTGAGGAGAGGGTGGATGCAGGGAGAGGAGAAAGCAAAGGGAGAAAAAGCAAGAGAAAAGGGGAGAAAAAACCACTTAGCTTTGTCTCATAAAATGAGATATTCAGTTCTATTTTGTTCACATCCACACAAAGTAACTTCACTTGGGAAAATGCATGTCCTCCTGTGAAAATTTCCAATTGCTTACCGCAAATCCCTCACACGGAAGAAAGGTGCTGCTGATATAAGCCATGCAACCAGAACAGTAAGGTTCCTTCCTGCCCATCACTGGCTACAGAGCCTAGAACGGAACCCTAGCCTGTTCTAAGACCGTACCGTAAACAAAGCTAGACAAGCGACGGTCTTCTCCCATTGCATTTCCAACTTCAGTTAGATGATGGATACTTCTTCCAAAAATGCATACATTGGGAAAAATTGGTATGCTGACTGTCATGTAACCTTGAATAAGTAAAGACTAAATTTTTGAAATTGTGTTTGCAAGGTTCATCAGCCAACATCTAACTAAACAAACAGCCGCATAGAACTTAAAATTGTTACAGAAGCACAACACACATCCTGCTGTCTTCGCACTCAGCCAGGGACACTAGAACCAGGTGGGGAATCACAGAAAGGCTGGGGTAGAAGCATCCCACATCTGGTAGGTCATGCAACCAGTTGAACATGGCTAGCAAAATCAGGGACGGGACCTATTATGTGACTGATCGCTCAAAGGCCGGTCCAGTAGAGATCAACCACCATGCAGTAGTTCCCAGATTCACCACTATTCTCAGCTGGATTTCGGCCAATGTGTTTTCCTTTCACAGGTAATCCAGACATTGTATGTGGATTTTATATTTTTATAGTGTATTCCTTATGATTGTGATTTGCTGTTTTAAATCCTTTAGACAAAAATGGTTTATAAGTACCGATAACTAAATAAACAATAAATCAACTTTCCCCTTTGATTGAAAACCTGGTTCACTTGCTCCAGGCTCCCCCCAAAAGACATTCTGGGACTGATGCAAATAAAGTTGATCCTTCGTTTCAGGCGGGTTCCTCGTGGAAATACAAGGAAGCTGGAAATCTCAGAGCTTTTGCGCTTCGTTCAGCGTCACGCGGAGGTGCGGCAATTTTGCCGGAGGTGAAATTTGGTGGCAATTTTCAGAGGAACACTTAACTCCAGAAAAAATCTATGACAGGTGCTCCCTAGAAGCGTCTGCAGAATATTTGATGTTGCAGGTGGCTGTGGGTGGAAGCTGGCCCTGCTGATAGAGGTTCCTTCTATATTCTTATTTCACAAAACACTGGCAAGAAGAAAAACGGAAAAAGTACGCCCTTCCTCTTCCGGGCAGCCAATGCCTGCTTTTTTTAGGCATGGCAACCAGCCATTTGAAGCCGCTAAACACCCCATCTTGCTCATGGTTCTGTCCTGCACCTCACACAGTGGAGCTATAATTGCCAAGGAGGACCTGCTGCTGTGGACGTGGTGGTGTGTATCGAGCTCATCAGCACCACGGGGGCCGTTCAATAAGGAGATCTAACAGCCTGCAGATAAAGGGCTGACTATTGATCCCAACACAATGTCCTGCCAGGGAAGAGAAAAGAGATGCTCGGAAGAGCAGGTCAGGATCCTGTACCCATCCGTGCCGTCCAGAGCCGTGGCAGCAGAAAGGCTGAAGGATGATTGTTTTTACAAAGAAAGCCATGCAACTCTCTGAGAAGTGGGATTGCGTGCATGCATGTGGAAGGCATGGAAATAAAAAATCTAGAAGAGCTGACAGGCAGCAGCAGGCCTCACTTAACGGCACTCCAGAAGCTCACAGGTTGTAGCAGACAGCAGGAAACAGCATCGCCTGTGACTTGATGGCCTTACAGGCCCCTTCCAACTCAATTGTTCTGCGAGTCTATGATCACAAATTGCAGGAGCAGCAGGTCAGACCGTAGAGAACCTCACTGCTTCAGATTACAGCTCCCAGGATAGGGTAGCACACACAAAAAAGTAACTTTTCTCAACCTCCTGCACTTTGTAAACCCAGCCGTGGGTCAAACAGCAAGGAGCCTTGTAGCTGCTGAGAGACTCAGAGGCTTTATTTGGCACCTGCTCCCGTGGGGTGTAGCCCAGAGGCGCCAGGCGTAGCCTCGGGAGACACATATCTGGAGAAAGTCCTGGGAAAGCCCCAAGAGGTCCAGCATGTGGAGAATCCGTCTGTGGTCCTGAAGGGTTGTTGACAGTCTGTGGGGTGACCAAGAGGCAGCCTCCCAAAGGAAGAACTTCCTCCCCAAAAGGTGGCCATGTGGCTTCCCTGTAGGGCCACCATCTGGCCACCTGCCTGCTCTCGGGTCCGAGCTTGAGCACCTTTTGGGTCATGCTCTCGTCCCCCAGTCCTTCCTCTCTGGTCATGGCTACTGCTTGTGCTCCAGGATCACGACAGGCCCTAGCTCAGGGACGATGGTTTACTGCCTTGCTGAACCTCCGTACTCGCTGCCCTGTCGATGCCCTGCCTGCGTCTCCTTGGAAGAACGCCTGCAGCATCTTTCCTGCTGCTCTTTGCTGTTATATGACATGCTTAATTGATGCTGAATATTCAGAACCGTGAAGGGTGGTAAACAAATGTCAGATCGGAGGTGGCACCAGAGAGAACTGAGCTAATGGAATTTTTAAGGTGCTTCAGCTCAGAGTTGGCCAACCTTGACTGTTTGCTCAGCGCCCTCTTCGACTGCGTATGTGTAGCATCCCCCCTCATTTTCACTGTTTTACACACACTGAAAACCACAAGTGTGCTTCTCCTAAGTGCTCGTTGGTCAAATTATACTCCTACATGAACAGCACTCCTATAACCTGTGCTGTGGCCCCATAACACATCGTGTGGGTGTGTAAGGCTACCTAGCACACTCCTAAAAGAGATGCGGATGTGAACCAGCCTGTTGACCTGGCCTGTACTTGAAGAAAGGGACGCTGGCGGGTTCTTGCCCTGCCCTGACTCAGTCCTTTCCCAGTTCAGGAGTTGTACATTTGTGGTTTTTCAGGAAAAAATAATAATGCATGCCTGCAAAATGGAAGATGCAGATTGGAAGGACAGCTTGACTCTCCTTCACGGAATTTTTTACACCTCTCTCCGGGACGCTTGAGCTGCAGTTTCCCTGCCTTGGCAAAGGATGACCTCACGAGAGGAGGTCTGGGGTGCCTCCCCGGTGCCCTTTGTGGCCTCTTCTTCTCTCCCGCAACTCATTTGAGAACTGGGCCCTTCAGACATGCTGCTCTAGTTAGGGGTGAATCATTCCCCTCTCTTTTGTACCGTAACTGTTGCAAGGAGCGCCCTCCACTCTGCATTCCATGGCTGCTAAATTCCAGCTTAACTAGAGTGACATTTAAAATTAATTCCAGAGTTGGGCTGGGCCCACCTCCCTTCCGTTCATTTGTGTCTCCTCCAGGCACAGTTTTATGCTAACTGTACACATGCATATATTGATAACATAGAGGAAACAAACCCTTTTTTGGGGGAAAAATGGAGTTTCTCCCTTCCACAAATTGCTGAGGGTGCAATTTTGAAAACAGAATGCAAGTGGTAAACAGTCACTGGATGACAAGATTCCTTGGTGTGATTGTACATAGGATTCCTTTTGTGTTTTATTGAAAGACACTTGCCCTCTTGTACGTTAATTTAACACTGCACAGCAGGAATCTTGATAGCATGAATTAAAGGCCCTGGAAATATGCTGTACAAAATTGTGCATTTTTAGCACTTGAAAAGAGAATGTTAATCGTCATCATCATCATCTTAGGACTGCATGGCTGGAAGGGAACCTATGGATCACCGAGCCCAGCCCCTGACAAGGAGGCATGGTGGGGAATCAAACTCCCGACCTCTGGCTCTGCAGCTACAGACCTAAACCACTGAGCTATCCAGCAGTTCAATCAGAATTAAGAACGCAGCCACCTAAGACCCCATTTAATTTCCTCTTCAGAACTGTGAGCGGAGTACGGCCCTTGTTTTAAAAGTTAGAAAAACCTTCCCTTAGCCAACTCACATCATTAAGGTAAATTTCCCATGGAATGTACTGAGTGAAATATCAAGTGGCACACGTTGCTTTGGAAAGACTTTGCAGTGGGCCAGGAAGCTCTTCCTTGTACTTGGTTTCCCTGCCAAGGTAAAAAAAATTTTTTTTAAGTCTCAGCTTTTTGCCCCACAGGAAAAGGGACATGGTGGAACGAGCCACTCCCACTTGGCATGGGCAGACATTTTGTGGCTGAGCGAGACTTTCTCCCGTTTCCGGATGTGCCCTCCAGTCCCCAAAAACAAGGGTACATTTGCTGTTGAGTGCTTACTCAAAAGAAGACGTAGCAAGGTCAACAAAACACTTTATACCTGGTCAAATCAATCCCACCTGTAGTTAAGCTGAGGATGGCAGGGGACAGGATGCACTGGGAGAGAGTCCACTGAATCCACGGCCTTGCCACATCTCTGGGATATTCTTTTATGTTTGCCTCTTCCTTCCTGTTGACAAGGAGGGAGTTATCCATGGCATCTGCCAGGTTACACTTGACAGTCCTACTGGCATGTTGGAAGAACATGGACAATGTAGAGATCAGGTGCTCACCCTCAAACATGGCATCGAGACCCTTGGTTTCCTTCCATCTGGCCACCGAGTCCTCCTCACCAGAGGACTCTGGGCCTGGTGGAAACCCACCAATATTACATGCCCTTCCAGTGGCCTGCAGGTGGCTACCAAGAGAGAGTGGCCGAGTGGCCTTGACAGTGGAAACCCAAAACCCAGATTAAATTCTGCTGTTTTGAAGAAAGAGAAGGAACGGTCCCTTCCTTCTGAGACCAAATCCCTCTCCTCTTGGCTGAGAGAAAACCTCCTCTAAAAAATAGAACAGAATTTTAAATGTCTTGCATTGGATTCAATTAAAAGGCAGATATTTACAGGGAAGAAACTGTTGTACCAGGAAAGGTCAGAGGGGAGCTGAAAAGCTGATTCTTCCATCAAAATGACAAACATTGCCTGTTTTATTTGATCTAAAATTTAATTAGAAATAGTATCGTGGGCAAAAGTGCAATATAGCAACGTTATAAGATTGATAAACGCATGGCCTGGATAGGGGAAATTCAGGCTGAGATATTAATCCAGACATGAGAATGAATGAGTGATGCTAGACCTCCATTATTTCACTATTTCTAGGTTTAAAAAATGTTTAATAACCCAGTTATGAAATCAAGTGGGAGGGTTAAGACAAATGGAAGTCTTTGGAAACCTTAGTTCTGGAGAAACCAAAGCGAAGCTGTTTTTCCATCTTCTTCATCTCTTCATGCCTGAGGAGGATGACAAGAGACCTTGGCTGACCTTGGAAACGGGCTGGGCGGGGTTTCCAAGACCGATCCATCACCTGGTGAGTTTGGGAGTCACATCAGTGAAGTACAGTAGCAGGTCGTATAACGAACCTGTCCCTCTTCCCTCTCATCCTTTAAGGGGATGCTTAAGACTCTAAGGTTTTGGGAAGCTTTTAAGGGCATCCTCTCATAAGTTCTTTTTTCCAGGTGATTCCCTTGTCCATCATTGCTTGGGGTTTATTTAGTGACTGCGTTTGTGTTCTTAATTTTTGTTGTTGTTCTTATTTGTTGCTGCTTGGGTGATTGTTTTTATGTGTAAACCACTTAGAGTAGTGTTGGACACCGAGGCAGCCATATAGAAATGTAACAAACAAACAAACAAACAAATAAGGGAACATCATTCTTTGTTCAGACATGTTGCACCTCCCACATCTTTAGGCTTGAAACACATTTTTTGATGCTGAATTTTGGGCCTCCTGTAGCATGCGCCAGTTCAAGCGATGACCAGATGACGTGCAGGAAATCATCTGGGATGCCACACTGGGATGATGGGGACCAGATCATGCATGCACAGATGGGTTGCTTTAAAGGAGATCCCACCCGGGGAAGCGACCTGTTTCGGCACAGTTCAGCGTGATTCTCTAGCCCCTCCTGGTCACACCCTTCACAAGGTGTGAAGCCATAGAAACAAAGTTTGGAGTTGAGTAAACCGCTTGCTGGATGACCACAGGGTTAGAACAAGGCAAGATTTGAATCCTCCTGAACCCTTCCACAGGCAGAGATTATCTAAAACTCCGGACACCCCTGCTGTCCACTGAGCATAAAACAACGGCAGCCAGATTGTCCGGGCTCCGCATGCCTTTGCCGAAACCGGTATGGCAAAGGTTGTCTAAGATCTTTTCTGCCACCTGAACAAAGACAGCCCACCTTTTCTGCAAGGACCCCTCTCTCTCACGCGCTCTCATCATCACTCCTCCAGGCTTCAGCATTCCAGAACAAACCGCCATAAATAAGTCGGGTTTTTCATCTTAATAGCCATGTTTCCACTTATTTTTTTTAATTATCATTTCATGAATAGATTCTTTAGAGTATATTTAAATTAAAAAAAAAAACCTTAGCCGGCGGTTAATGAGGCATCGTTGTTATAAGCCTGGTCTGGTGATATATTACCTCGGTCTAGGCAGATGCTCAGACTCTACATTTGAAAATCAGCTTTTTCAAGCGGAAAATTATAATTGGTTTGTCTAATAAAAGAATAAATAAATATCTATTTAACTTCATTACTGTCGGAGGTGGGTGCCTCTCCCACCCCACCCCCCACCCCAACTGTACCCTCTTTTGGATTTTATGGTGGAAAAGCTAATTATTTTTAATTGGGTGGATCCAAGGAGCATGAGGCAGCCTCAGACACGCTGATGGCTGGGAATCCAGTCGTTTGGCTTTTCCCTCGTGCTGCCTTGGAGAGCAGGTACCTTTCTTCCCTGCCCTCCCCCCCCCCCCCCGATCCTGTCACCGTCCCAGGTGGGAAATGGGCTGGCTCGCTCCTTGGCACAGCAGAAGGCCACTGCTTTGAGGCCACCATTCCTCAAAACGGCAGAAAAAGTTCCTCTGGACCAAAATCATCTGGCCATTCTGAAAAGCAAATCTGTTTGCAGCCTGCAAAAGGTTCCAGAGACCTTGGAGGTGTGGTGAAGCTGGGGTCCAGGAAGAAGCGCCTCCTCGGTGGGCATCAAGGGTGGCATAGAGAGGAAAAGCTATATTCCTTTTTCTAATTGGCTTAGACTGGCCATATACAATTCGGAGATCTCAATCAGGAATTTTAAAAGACTTACAAAAAAAGCCCTGCTTGCAAGGAAAGGCAAGACAAAGAGGGAACCCAGAACCTCTGGGGGGTTTTGCTCTGCCTTCAACCCACTGGTGATTCCTTGGGCTGCTTCTCTGCTTGTTGCTGTATGTACCAGATCCAGACCCCGTCCTTTTGGCTGCTTTCCTCCACCACCACCACCCTGCCACCACCGCTGTTCTGGGTCATGGACCACCCTTGGCAACTAACAAGACACGTAGACCCTTGCATGCTGCTGTGAACCTGCCTCTCTCTGCTCTTTTCCCCCAAATAATCTGAGGCAACCCCGGCATCCGATGCTTTAAATGTGGCATTTGAGCCATTTTCCGGGAATCTCCAACCTCCCTGCTCCTCACTCATTGAACGCAAAGCCAGCGGAGTTCCTTTTGAACGGTTCTGCTCAGCCTAGATTTGCAAATCCACCTCAACATTTTGCTTAGGTCAAAAGTAAGCAGCTAACAGATGTGTGGATGAACACATTAAAAAAAAGAAAGACAGAAATGCTGGCTGTGTATTAACTCTTCCTCAGCCACCCCCATCAGATGCTGCATATTTTTTCTGGAGCTGGAATGACTGAACATGGCCTAAGGATGCGCTTTAAGTAAAACTTGGGTCCCGCTCCTTGTACAAAAGGACTTTGCCTGTTTTTCTTGGACCAAGACAGGAGGGCTTAGGTTGTCCTGCTTCTGCCCGCCTTTGCCCCTAGGGAAATACTAACAAGTCCTGATTTTTTTGTACCATATTGAGGTGCAGAAAGATGGAGAGGCAGAAGCAAAGAAGGCACGGCCTGTTTATCTGCTCTATCTGTTATTCTTTCCAGCAGGGCAATAAAATGAAATGAAATGAAATATCCCCAAACTGCTGCTGCAAACGCTCCTTTTTCTAAGGACAGAAGGAAAATAGAGAAGGTTCCTAATTGCACCTCAGCCCCTCGTAAGAGATTTCCAGCAGCCACGGGTGTGTCTTTTGTATCCGGGGTGGCAAAGGCGAAAAAGGATCATTAGCATGGAAGGCGCTATTTGAATTTTGCTTATCAGTTCTGCTTGTTGAGCACATTTCTGGGCCAGAAAAAGCCTCTGACAGACAGCGTGGAAAATTAATTTTTAATGGCTTTTATTAGCGCTTAAGCCATTCTCAGAGGGTAAAATGATCCTCATTTCGGCAGCATGGCAAAGGTCCTGGAGGACTTTCCAGAAAGCGGTGACTCGAGAGGAGGAGGGGAGACGGCCGCCTTCTCTGAGAGAGGCTCCTCGGAGGCCAGAGCTCCTGAAACACCCTCAGCGCCACCCACTTTGTCCTCCAGGAAGGGCCGAAAGCGAAGCATGCTGCTTCCCTGCAAACCGAGGGGCCACGGCGTGGCGGGCTGCGCCAACAGAGCAGAAGGCAAGGACCAAGGGAGGAAGGGGTCTTGCAGGTTTCCCCCCCTGCTAAGTCAACAGCACATGGCAGTCACTGACTTGGCCTCAAAGTGTTGAAACCAAACCTACCATCAGAAGGGGCTCTGGTTAGCTGTTGAATGTTACTGTTTCTCTGAGTTTAAAAAAAAAAAGTTGATCCTCACACAACTCGAGCACAAAGCCACACACTTACTGCAAACCTCAAATATCTGGGCAATTTGGAAACAGGCGGTGAGTTTTCTTCTGTATCATAACATGGCCAGGGTCCTAGGAATGATGGAAAGCAAGCATTTGAATGAAGACACTGTAGTTCTGATCGCTGCAAGGTTTTTCATTTAGGATGCCAACAGCTGAAGGTCTCGGTCTGGTGTGCAGTTCTGCTGTGCAGTCCAGAAGCGAGGCAGAAGGTTCCCTTGCCAATGGATTCATGCAGAGATGCAGCCAGCAACCTCTCTCTGAATGAGTCTGTGTTAATTCTCTAGTTTCCCAAAGCCCTCTTGCCATCCTCTTGTGTTGCCCAGCTTGAAAAAGGTTGAACATTGTGCATGCACGAATGAGACCCAAAGATCTGGAACAGAAAGGACATCCAAACCCCAAAGGTCCCCTGCATTCTCTCTCCCGGTGCCAGGGCAGCAGAGGGTTTTGCCCACGTGTGGCCTAAGTGATCCTGCTGGCTGGACGTAGGACATGCCCCAGTTTTCCCAAGTGGACGATCAGATGGTTTTTAAAGCATGCCAAAGAAGAATCGATTTCACCTGGCTTCAAAGGACCAGCCATGCAAGCACCGGCATGAATACCGTTGCAGCACAAATGTTTAATGAGGTTAACACTGTGCAGCTTCTTTTTTAAAACAAGGGAATGAGGTTGAAACGGAATATGCCCCCAAGATGGGCTGGCAGGCTGGCAGCCGTACGAGTGATCACAAACCAGGGCACCAGAAAGATGAGACAAAGGGATTTGGGAAAATGCTTTGCCTCAGTGGATCCGCCAGGAGAGCGGGAGCTGAAGCAACACCTGCCACACTCCCCGAAGGTTTCCCAAGAAAGACTGTGCACAAAAATCTATCGGGGAAGCAGGTGCCAAGTTGGAGAGCAGGGCGAAGAGGGAATGTAATGTGCGGAGTGAGCAGGACGGGGGATTTCTGCAAAGAGCCTGGGATGAGGGGGTGTCAGTTTTATGTGACTCTCAAAGGGCTGAAAAATATGGAAACAACACTTCTCTGATAATGGGAGCCTCTGAAGAAAAGGAGGGGGAGAAGGTGACAGCCTAGAAAGGTTTGTGACCTATGAAGGCCAACAAGGGTTCCATCAACTTCTCGTTGAGGCTGAATCTCCACTGAGCCACGGATGAAGGTCAGAGAGGCAGAAGCCCATTGACCAAAATTGGAGCAACAGCGGTTGAGGAAAAGAGCAACAGAATGAACACAGTATGGACAGGCAATGTTAGGAGGTGGACATTTGTCCAGGAGAAAAGCAGAGTCAAAACAAAGGGGTGGAGCTGGTGCTTTGATTCTTGAAATGCTTGGTGCCTTGTGCTTCACTAGGGGTGGAAACTCAACACAAGGAGCTTCCATGGAGAAAGCAGCTCATCTCACGAGAACCTGTGTTGGTGGTTTTTAAAGCACTTGCTATTCTCTCCTCTCCTCTTCTTAAACTGAGCCTTTTTGTTTACACTCTAGTAGGGATAAGATTTCTGCATGGAACAGGAGAGATATCTAACTCACAGCTACAGGCAAGTGCCCATAAATGGTTCTTCTCAAAGTCCTGGTTTGTGAACAAAGAAATCTGCTTTGCATTGAATCAGGGCGTCCATCCATTGAACTCCGTCTGATCAAATGACTCTGAGAGTCTTAGGCAGAGTGAGATTTCGGAGTTCAAGTGCTTGGATGTTTTCACCTGTGGAAAAACCGGCATTTTTCTCCTGAATGTAAAGCTACTTATGGGGGAAAGCTCCAGTTCTGTGTCCACTTGGCCACACTACCATTGAGTGGCCTTTAATCTTCACGACACAGCCCAGTTCGGACACAAATTCCCCTTTCTTCCATTCTAGCTCTTAATGCATTTCTGTGGCCGGTTCAGCCTCCCACCTTTGAAGCCAGGGCTGTCCCTGCTCTGCCTTCCTCCCATTCAGCCTCCTTCCCCATTCTTCAGGCTCTCTTTGCCATCAGAGAAAGCATCGTTTTGGGCTGGGTGGTCACAACAGCATCGGCCGAGCACACAAACACCCAGAAGACTCTATTGTGAAGGACCATAAAATTCATTCTCACGCATGGTTTAAGAGCAAGTTGAAAATGAGTCCTCCAGAGGAGGTGAAGAACCCAGCCTGCTGGACAGAAAAATCCCCAGTGTCTCTTTATGACACACACTCTATTTGCCAAGCTTTGCTGTGGCCGAGTCAGTTGGGGCTGCTGCATTAACATTTTTTGCAATAAACCCACAAGTAACATAAGGTGGAAAAACTCTATTAGGACCCAGGCAGGGCTTCTCCTGGCTTCCTCCTGGACACAAAGAGCAGTCAGTAAAAACACAAGCGTAAAGTGAAGCTAAAGCAGTGGCTCATTTCCCAAGGGAACCTCACCAAATAGCAAGCTGTCCAGGAGCATCCCCGAATCCACATTTGCACACAAGAGTTGCTTTGCACAATATAACAGTGTTAACTGTGCACCAGATGTACTGAGACTTAAAATAAATTTACCCACGGGGGTCCAGGAAAACTGTGCCCTGAAGGTATTTCAGCAGCGTGCCGGTGCTGTCTGAATTGACTGTGAGATTGTAAAAAGAAGCTCAATCCTGCCACAGCTTTTGGCTTTTCTTTTCAGCCTCGGCCCTCCCTTCCGCCGTGTTAAGTAAACACCGTTTGAGGTGCCCACATAGAAAGCCACGTTGAGGCAGCTGTAACTTTCTGTTATGCTTGCACGAGCAGGTTTTTGTCCCTTATAATAGAAGATGCACACAATACACCCCAACCTTAAGATTCATACAAAGTGCTTCAAAAATTTAAATGACAATAACCTCTGCAGGTGCATCAATTAACAACTTGCGATACCAACATTACGGACACGAATCGAACAAGTCTTGCAACAGTTCCTACTAAGAAGTTTGGTAACCTATCAGTCTCGGGCTTCAAACAAGGGAAAGAGGAACAGAAGGACCCCGAGGCAGTTGTGCCTTGTTCCTTGCAGTCAGTGAGCCAGAGGAAGAGAAATCTCAAAAGCCCCCCTCACTCCACCCCCAGGCCTAATGGAGAGTCCCACCAAGAGCCACTCTGGGGCATTTCACAACCACCACAAGGCAGTGGGGCCTCCCGATGCACTAGCATCTGGCCACTTGCACAGAGCTGAGTTTTCCCTCGTCTCCCCCTTTGACAACAAGGGGGAGGGGGAAGGCCCTCCAGGTATAAACAAGACCAGGCTGGCCACGAAGAAGAGAGCCAGGCCTTTGCTCTGCAGGAAATGTGTGAACCAGAGCACAGCACCACATTAGGCCTGGCTTCTTGCGCGTAAATCCATACAAGGGCCCACGTAGCATGAAGGCACAGTGGCCACCGCAGCCAACTGCTCCTTCTACTTGACCACTGCTTTGCTTTGGATTCACTTGCTGCCAGGGAGAGCCCCGGGAAACATTTCCACTCTTTGATCAACCATGAAGAGACAACAACCCCCCCCCCCCAAGGGCTCAGCAAAGCCGCCCTTCCCAACACAACGCTCACACATAACTGCTCCTAAGGGGTCAATGACACTCTTAGGCACACTTATAACCATCTTAGAATGGCAGAGCTGGAAGGGACCCCATGGACCATCAAGTCCAGCTCCTTGTCAAGGAGGCACCGTTGGGGTGTGTGTGTCAAATTCCCAACCTCTGGCTCCGCAGACGGAGACCTAAACCACAGAGCTGGCCTGGAAGGGCGCTCCTTTGAACTCCATGGTGGTTTCCTTCCCAGTAGGCTGTGGTGGTCAAGGGCACTCTTAATGGTCTGGCTGAAAGCTCTAGATGACTGCGGCGATTGGGATGAGAGGGGATATGGCAAAAATTCACATCTGGAGTGTTGCCAAGAGGAGCTCACCCCACAATATAGGGACGCACCCCCCCGCCCGCCCGCCAAGGGCAGCTACAATGAGCTACCTGTGGTACCTGTGCTCTTGGGAGGCAAACATGGAAAAAAGGCTATCTTCTTGCTTGTACAGGCCCTGTACATCCTTAGAACCTCTGATCAAGACAAACGTAGGATATAAATTTCAGATAAAGACAAGTTTGTCACATTTCAAATGGCAAGGCTATCTTTCCACTCTTATAAAAATAAACTCTGCCTCTTCTGCTGTGAACCAAGCTGGCAGTTAGATTATTGCAACTATGGGTCCTTTGTCGCTAATTTACTGTTTTACTGTT
Source organism: Intellagama lesueurii (assembly GCA_037013535.1). Classification (NCBI taxonomy): domain Eukaryota; kingdom Metazoa; phylum Chordata; class Lepidosauria; order Squamata; family Agamidae; genus Intellagama; species Intellagama lesueurii. The sequence continues at coordinate 27,773,586 of JBAJHW010000010.1, read as the reverse complement.
AAGATTATTGATCACATTCATGTTTGCGTAGGTTCAGCTATGCGTAGTGCATTTTAGATCTTAGACTTTTAAAACCAAAACAGAAGTTCTTTGACTGCATACTGAGTCGCCCTGTGTTGTGCTTTGATTATGTAACCTGTAAAGGCCTGTGTGCGAAAGCATTAAATTGAATTTGTGAATTCGTTGTTCGTGGGCCAGTCGAACGAAAGGCCTTCGTTCCACGCTAGAAGCCGGCTGCTTTTGCCAGCCACGTGACTGAACCACCGGCAGGGAAGGAGGGAGGGAGGGAGAGGGCAAGGACGAAGAGAGGGAAGGCGGGAGGCGGCGCATGCCCAGGCGGTGCCAGAGTGGGCTTAGAAACCCGAGCTGCTCGATGAGTTCCCCAGAGACCAGGCTCCCTTGAACTGGAGCTGTTATCCAATGATTCCTAAAGACTCTTTGGGGATTCTGAGAGGGCCAGTCGAGCGTAATTACCTTGGCTGCCTGCCACCTCCGCCAGCCTCCCGTTCCATGCCAGGGGACCTCCGGGCTTCACTCCAATTAAGCGACGAGAGCCGAGGATCTGTACAGAATACATTGTTCTTTCCGAAACGACTCCCCGCCTGGCAAAGTGAACGATTACAAGGCGATGCTCCTCTTCCTCTGTGGACCTGAGTGATAGGTGGAGGATGCATGGGAGAAAGGGAAGAAGCCACGGGTGGGATGGGCGAGCCCAGGTGGATGGGCCGTTTCATTGATGCCCGCTGGGAACAAGTCTTAAAGCAACGACTTAGGGGGCTTCCCTCAGCCCTGCTTTAGGCCCATAAAAGAGGCGTTGACAGAATTATTTGCCAGTTTATACTCGGTAGCCCAGGACTTGCTAGGTGGCCCCTTTCAACACAAACACGCTCACACACCTTGGTCATGGCTGCTGGATCATCTCACACCTGGTGCCACAGCCAGCCTTGCTCCCACCCTCCATCAACCTGCCCTATCTTTTTATTGTTGACTTTCCACTGTGTGGGTTAGTACAGTGTGACAAGGGGGGGGGGATAAAGCAAACCTCCTCCGTATGAAAGAGGCTCGTAAGATTTAATTGCAGTTGAGCCAAACCCGCCGTGGGCCAGGATGTAAGATGAGCGAATCTCAGTGTCACAGCCTACTGGCATCTGGAAGAGAAGATAGCTACGCGGCCACTCATCTGGACCATGGCTTTCTGGGGAAGGCAGGCAGACAGGCAGAAGCCGCAGGGGAGACCGCTTGTAAAAATGTATTTCGTTTGTCGGATTGGTTTTTGTTGGTATTTGCCTTAGCCAATAGAGCCGTGGGAAGCCGGTGGAAATTAGAGTGGACTTTGAGCAGACACTGCCCGATCACAAGGCAAGTATAATCCTTGGCAAGGCAGGCTGAGTTGTGAAGAAAGTCAAGAGCACACTTACCCAAACCCAAGGGAGCAAGAGGGCTGAGCGTGAGCCCCCAGAGCCCCTGCCCTGAGCAGAGCATGGAAAAGTTACTTTTCCAGGAGAGGTTCAGAAACAAAAACGGGGTCTGCATGGGGTTCACCACAGCTGGAGGTGAGCTTGATTTTTTCCGAATGGGAGCGAGGTTTGGGACGTCTCTGACGAGTCATATCCCAGCCCATGTATATCTGGGCAGCCATCTTTTCACAATTTCCACATTATATGCTGATCGAATGGTTGGCAAAGAGTTAACCAACCTAGACTTTCTCATTTCTCTCTCCTCCTCACTCCTCTCAGGGCTGTTTTGTACAAGAGACAGGAAATAGGAAGCTGGGTGCCCTTCGATTCTTTCACAGGTAGCTTGTGCAAGCACAATAATATTTAAGATAATATCTAATATTTAAGGTAATTGTACCTTGCAAGAATTCTGACGCTTCAGTGATAGCTCAGTGGCTGAAGTAGAGACTGGGAGTTCGATCCCCCCATTGTGCCTCCTTGACAGGAGCTGGACTCCATGATTCATGGGATCGCTCCCAGCTCTGCTGGTCTAAGATTACTGTTATTATAATAATCGTATGCACCACCTGCCTAATGCAGATGCTTCCCTACTGCCTCCGGAGGTGAAGTGCACAGGTTTCATCAGTTCATTTCCACACTTGTGATGCTTTCTATGAATGAAAGAAAACCTTTGCAGGCCATAAGATCTGGAGCTGGCCCCTATTTTTCTGAGGTTTTAAATGTCTCTAATGCTTTTTTTTTTTTTTTGAGCTGCTGGCTTTATTTTGTTCTGCCATTTTAACCTCTGTTGTGGTTTGTGTAGTTGTGTAAGGCCCGCTGAGGGACAGATCTGTCCACACAGAGATAACCCCAACTCTTTGACCCATTCTTTGGCGTCAGACTTTACCAGCTGCACATCCTTCACTGCACTAAGGAAATCGGTGGTGCCACCTTCAAACCCACAGGCAATTTAAAATAAATTAAATGTGCAATTACAAAATGCATCTTGCTACACACAACAGGCCACTCAGCCACGTCTCTCCAGGGGCCCCTTAGCTCACACGCCAAATTTTGGCTGTCTTGGCTTCACGGTCTTGGACTGGTGGCTCCGAAGTGCTGGCAAGCTCACATCCTCTTGGATAACCAGAGCTTGCCAGCCCCTGGTCTTGGTTTCTAGGAATGCCACAGGAAAATAGACATTTTCTCCTTAAACCAATGGGGAAGAGGCAGAAAAGCACCTTTCTGAAAAGCAAGCTCTGTTCCCGTAGCCGCCCTTTCCTCTGCGCAGCCTTCTGCCGGGCGTGTGCTGCGCACGGAGGAAGGACAGGCCTGCTGGCAGGCGGGAAAGGGAAGCAATTAGATCCCCTTTCATGATTGTGGCACTTATCTGGGTCTTTACAGGAGAATCTGAAGGGCTTGCGAGCTGAAGGCGGCTCAGCCGTCTAAACTGGCATTAAAGGCTTCCAAACTATCCTCGCGCCGACTCCTGCGTCGCAGGGAGTAAGAGGCAGGATCTCAGCTCAAATGGGTGGCAGGAACGGTAAACCATTTGTGGGGGCTTATCAGGAGTGCAGGAAAGCCGTCACTCACAAGAAGACTAAGCCCTTGCATTCAAGATTCCCATGAAAAGGGAAAAAAAGACAATGTTTTGGGGGGTGAAATTAAGCTTGAAAGGAAAATGTACTTGAGGGCTTCAAATACCTTGTTTTATTCCTTCAGCCGAACCAATTATTTAGATACCCTCTCAAAAAAACCCACCAAAACCCCCCTACACTCATTATCGGGAAAGATGTAACCAGTTATGATAGTTATTAGTGACCATGCTCATTTACAGCAGGAACCTCTTCTGGAACAGAATTGCTGCATTTTTCATTATCACATTCAAATGTTGAACAGATAAGAGAATATGTTTAGCCGATGACACAGGTTTCCGCACTGGTTCCCAAGACATGACAAGAAATCTCATTTGCTCATCGTTCCTCTTGTCCTGCAGAACCAAGCTGTCGTGAGTATCAGTGGAAGCGGGTGACACCCACTTCCTAGGGAGAGATTAAGCCATTCCAGCTGTTAGCCTGATCTTTCATGGAGGAGAAGCTTCAGCACTTTGGAGAGCCCCTTGAAAGTTCGGGCTGAAACCCACAAGGCCAGTGAGCAGAATGGTTTAAAACAGAAAAGGGCTGTTGACTCACCATCAGTGCAGAGTCGGGGAAGAAAAGATAATACCATTCTAACTTGACTTTAAGAGCCATGGTAGAGAGGTCCACAAGATGAGAGGACTACTATATTTGATGTCCATTTTTGTTCAGTTTTTGTTCTAATAGTATTTCTAAACCCCCATGAGAAAGATAACAGCAGGAGAAGGAGAGCTTTGTTGAGCGCCAGCCTAGCAGGATGTCACTCTCACATAAGGTTGTGTGCTTGACCTGCTTTTCTCCTCATGGACCTCAAATGCTTCGCCTACAGAGAAACCAACATGTTTTCTCCAGAAGCAAAAAAAGGGGATGGCAGCTCTACCCACCCACCCCCCGCCAGGGTGCAAATTTCCAAACCGATGGCTCTGGGGCTCAAAACATCCCTGCAAAATTCTAATCTAAGCTGACCAAACGGGACAAACTCAACAGGCTCCCCACTCCATCTCGAGGGGACCCTCTTTTTGATCCTACCAATCCCAGATGGAATACGGAGGATCCCTGGTGGTGCTGCCCCAGCCCAGGTACAAGCAACAGCAAAACCCCACACCCCTAGCTCTTACGCATGGTGGCAACAGACAGCCCTCTGGGCATAGCGGAGGCAGCAGGCCTCTGAACACCAGACACTGGGAAGCAAAGGCAGGGGAGAAGTCCTGAGTTCAAATCCTGCTTGGGGCCATCCCAGGGAGACAGCAGAGCTCCTCAAATGCCCATGAAGCAGAGTATGATCCAGCTGGTGTGTATGGTGTTGGGCCAGGTCCTTAGGCAGGCGGCCCCTCCTGATGGTGTTTGCAGGGCTGAACAGTGAGTGTGTGGTGTTCGAGCCAAGGGACACCTTAATATATTTTGGATAGGCCCACTCTGCTGGGCTGTTGTGCAATCTCACTTTAAAGAAGCTTCCCACAATATAGTCTTTGGAGGGACAATATATTGCACTAAGTTGGTTGCAAAAGCTGAAACTCTGGGGGGAAAAAAGCGAGGATAATCCGGCTCTCGTCTTGTCTGGAAATGTCTTTTTTATTATTATTTTTATCATTGTCATTGCCCGCACTAATCTGAAGCAAAAGGTCATGTGAGAAGTGTGTGTGTGTGTGTGTGTGTGTGTGTGTGTGTGTGTGTGTGTGTGTGTGTGTGTAGGCAAACTTAATGGGTTGGGGGGAAAGGACCTGGATTTGTAGGCTGTTGACAGAGACATCCTGTGTAAGGGATTGAAATGGGGTGGGGTGGGGTTGAGATCCCACTAAGGAACAGAAATTTCCAGCAGGCGCTTTCACTAACAGATTTATTTTTGCTTATGGGGGAAGAGAAACCCAGGCGGAGCAAAGCCAGGAAGCTGAGTGTGAGAGGGGAGAAAAAAGGCAACACGACACGGGGCCCTCGGAAACAGACAGGAATTTCCTGAAAAGGAGGAAGAACAGCAGAGAGCAAAAAGATGGATTTAAAAAAACCCTGTTTTCTAGGTGCCTTCAGCTCCAGCTGCCCTCTATCCAAGGTGGTGGTTCAATTTTTAATGGCAGAAAACCTTCTTCCTGATGCTGGAGAGAGAGAGATGACTCTGAACCCACTAGCCAAAAGCAAAGAATGCAAGCCACTCCAGTAACTATTAGGAGAGACCTGGGGTCTCCTGGCCCTTCCCACCAGGCAGGGAAACTCATCAAGCCAACCCTTCCTTAGGTGAGGCCCCAAACATGTGTTGCACCTTCCCTGCCGGGGTGGTGATGACTCCCCTTGGCTTTTGCAAGGAGACTCGAGAGAGAGAGAGACTCCAGAGCTACAATTTGGCTGGAAGCACAGAGTTTGGGGCTATCTATTTATCTATTCAGTGGTTTTTTGCGCAACCCACAAGATTTTGGGCAGAAAAGACAACTCCTTTGTACCAGATAATGGCAGGCTTTATTTCCCCCCTCTAAGGCTCCTAAGGTGCTGTTTTCTCCCCTTTTTATACCAAAATTCTTGCAGCAATTAATAATGCTCTTTCCCAGCATGGTGTTGTGATATGCTGATTCTGTAGAGGTTGAGAAAACAGTGCCTCAACCCTCCATTCTTATCTAGACGCCTTAAATTAGGAGACAGGGTTGAGAACCAGAGACGCACAGGGCATAATCCTGCTGAGTTACACGATCAAGGAAAGACAATTGCCTGAAAGTGTCTCCTGCTCTGGCGGGCTCTCCCTTTGCAGGCCTGGAACGGCACTGGCCATGGGACGGGTCACACAACCTGTTGTGTGATCGGTCATGTGAACAAGAGGCCACCCGGGGCACTTTGCCACTCCAAGTAGGATCTGGCACAAAGTGTCTAAATCACGATTTCTGGCACTACAGATTTCTAAAATTCAGGGGCTTCCAGACTACTTTTTCTCCATGGCTCCATATTTAATTATAATTGCAATCAGAAAAATATTGCAAATATTGAGGGGAAACAGGAGAGCACTTTTCAAATACTCAAAAGGTAGTCCAACAGAGGAGGAGCAGGATCTGTTCACGATCATTCCAGAGTGCTGGACATGTAATAATGGGCTCAACCTACAAGAAGCCAGATTTAGGCTGAACATCAGGAAAAACTTCCTAACTGTTCGAGCAGTATGATGACGGAAGCCATGACCCTGGGAGGTGGTGAGCGCTCCAACGCTGGAAGCACTCAAGAGAGAATGGGACAACCCTCTGTCAGACCTGCTTTGATCTGGATTCCTACCTTGAGCAGGGGGGGTGGACTCCATGGCCTTAGAGGCCCCCTTCCAACTCCATCACTCTGGGATTTGATGATTCTGTGAAAGCAAACGATAGCTAGAAAGGGTGTTGGAGAAGGGGGGGGAAGCCTCTTTCCCAGCACAGAAGCGCCAAGGAAGTGCTTTATTTCTAAGCTGTGCTTTGCACTGCCGGACGAGCGGTTCCCTGTGGCAGGTAGTTCTTTATAGCTCTGGCTGGCTTGCTGCTTCTGCCCTCCGCTGAGAGCCAAAGCATCACCCTTTCAAACTGGTGACGGGCTCTGAAGCAGTGCCTGGCGACACTTCAGAGGCCTGCCTGCTCTGCCTTGATGAAGAAATCTCTGCTCTGCGTGTGAGATCTGCAAAGGTGGTCCCTGGGCTTTCGGGGGCTCTTTCTTCTCCCCACCCCCACCCCCTCCTCTTCACATCTTTAAAGGTAAACGCCTGCCCAATCCATCCATCCATCCCTCTCTCTCCCTCCCTCCCTCCCTCCCCCACACGGCATCTGGAAAATACATTACGCGATCGTATAGCACTATTTCCAAGCACACCTGCGGCCCTGTTTTGAAAGCCATACTTCCTAGACTCTTCGAGAAGATTTTCTTTCCTTTCTTTTTTTTTTTTACTTTAAAGATGCTCAAGGAAATAAAGCAGAAATGGATAAAAAGCCTACACAAGATTGCAGGTCCTTCCAGAAGCCTCAGCCGGAATGAACAGGGGGGAGGGGGGGGGAAGCAAACTTAATTTGAATGAGGAAATTCACTGTCCCCAAGTTACTGTTCATTAAAGTTTTCAGAATTATGAAGTACCAGGTCTGACTTATGGATGAACTAATTATGGGTTCTTGCAACCCTCTCCTCATTATATATTCCCCCATCTCATGGAAGGGCAAGCCCGAGGTGCGTTTTTTAAAAAAACAATAGCCTTGATCTGCGCCTTTCACCAAGCATTTCGTGGCGAACCACAATTAAGAGAGCTCCGTCCCGGCCATTGTTAAAATGGAAAAGCAAAGAACGTCGGAGACCCTGTAAAACTCAGAACTCGTTCAAAGGGAGTTTGGCAAAGGCTAGGATGGAAAGCCGGGAGGTCCTTCCCGGCTGCTTTTGTGCTTTGAGCAGCCCCTCTGATCTGCAGAAATCAGCAGATCAAATACTGTCACCTGCTAATTGGCAGCTGAGCAAGACTGCCGAGATTAGTGACAGGCGCGCCTGACACCTCCCGAGAAATGTTGTTAACCTTAATGAAATTTGTTTCTGATTCCACCGAAATCCCACAAAAATGGCTTCTTCACCGAGCCCATTTGGCTCCCTATTTAAGATAAATTCATGGGCGACTCTCCGCAAGAGTTGTCTTTCCGACCCTTGGTTTGTCTTACAAACTGGCCCAAAGGTTGTTTCTGGACAACGCTCAGCACGCACGCAACAGGCGGCTGTGTTCCTTCTGTCTGTTCTGTGCCTTACAGAAAAGAGACCCTCAAATGCAGACAAAGAGTAGTTTGTGTATATTGCTGTGGATGTGAAACACAAGTGTCACTTATTACATGGGGAAGGACTTTATGCACATACATACATTCTAGGTTCTGTTGATATCTTCTCTCTGCTAACCCCCACTAAACCTATATGTCTCTTCTGTTTCTAAATGTAAACCACCCCTTCATTTCTGATGATTGACCAAGACTCATGGGCATGTTTCAGTCATTTAAGTGTACAGTAGAACCCCCATATCCATGAATCTATTCTAAGCTTTCCCCCTGTGGATGCTGGAAAACACAGATGATAGAGAATGCTATTTTAACAGCAAGCACTATACATAGCATGGTCTCTGGCTCCCTCTAGTGACTGGTTCTGATAACTTCATCATTAGAAATATATATTTCTGAGATTTTTCTTTTAATATTTGTAATATTTTCAGACTGTGGATAAGTGAATCAGTGGATACCAATCCTGCAGATATGGGGGTCCTACTGTACTTGGGAGCAAAGTAGTTGATAAACCAGTTCCCGCATCTTCCTTGATATTCTGCTCACTTCCCTCCACCATGAACAACAGAGGGATTGCAGAGGAGAGCCAGGGAAAGCTTCTATGTGGTTTTGGTGTCTCTAGGTGCCTGGGAGGGGGGCATTTTATTTGGTTTTAAAGGCAAAACGAATCAAGAAATCAATTTGTTGATTCATCACAAAACATTCATAAATTCATTATTCATCATGATTAATTGACCTTGACAAATCATGTATCCAAACGAATCACAATTTTTCTGATTCACGTCCATCCTCTCTCTCTCTCTCTCTCTCAAAACACCAGCACTGCATAAGCGAAAAGCCCCCAAACTTTTGTACCTGCAGTTGTATGAGGACTAGGGATGCTCTCTCCCTCCTTCTCAGTGGAGGGTTTTCCACCCTGTGTCACCCCCCCCCCTCAACGCCCTTAGAAGCAGGTTGTGGAAAATGCTTGTTCCGCAGCTGTTCCTGGACTAGTTCATAAATATTTACAAATCTTAATGTGAGTTTCGTTCCCCTTAATGTCCAGAATATTTATTTCTCTTCTGTCCTTCCTTTTTTCCACTGAGCATTTAATGGAGCAGGGGATAAAAATGAGCCTGAAATGCCACAGCTTTGTAGTGATGTGTAACCCACCCGAAGGGATCAGATGGGCAGCCCTGGGCCCGTGCAAAGCAGAAAGAGCATCACAGAGCCCTTGGCTAGGTTGACAGGCTCCAGGTGAGCAGAGGGCACCCTCGGGCAGCCGTTCCTGTCCCATCACCCTGGCAGGTCCATCTGACATGGCCAACAATTGAGGATTCTGGGGACTGAAGTCTAAAATGTCTGGAGGGCCACAGGGTGGGAACCAACTCCTCTGTCCGTAGTTAGACACAACAGCACTTGAGCTGGGCTTCTGGGTCTGGAAATAGACATCACAGGAAGCCCGTGCTTGTAAGAGGAAGATCCTTAACAGGTGGAAACCTCTCAAGATCACACCAGGAACATCTCTTCCATCTGGGAGTTGACAAATTACCTTGCTTGTTTAATGATTAATCTTCAGACTTTAAGCATGGGACTCCTCTGAAATCTGGCTTCAGACACCCTCCACTGCATCTCTGAAACATGCACACTCTTTCAGCTCTAATTACAGGCTGGCTCTAATGTCTGTTTCTGGGCCAACTCACGCAGATGCAGAATGTGCTCTTTTTTAAAAAAAAGCAGGGCAGACCGACATAATTATCCACGGAGAGGGCTCGTCTTCCCCCTCCCCCTCTGCCAGTCCCCAGCACCCCTTCGCAGTGCTCCTCTTGCTGGGTGCAAAGGCAGCGATGCCTCACCCAGGTTTCCCATAGGAGATCAAAGGTGATGTGTGCGTAGATGTGAAATTGTGCATGTGTGTGTGTGAAACTGCACTGCTTGCATAACCTGCTTACCAAGCCATTTTGTGTGCATTCATATGTTAGATAAATAAATAAATAATAAATAAATAAATGAATAAATAAAAATCCCCAGCTGCCTGACTCCTTTGACAATTGGAGAGGTTTTGAGCCGTTTAAGTATTTACCCTAAAATAAAAACCCCAACCTTGAGCAGGGGGTTGGACTTGATGGTCTCAAAGGCCCCTTCCAACTCTGTGATTCTAGGATTCAGTGACTGATACGGACCGTACCGATGAGACAAGGGGCACTTTCTGGGCCCCTGCCATGTGTCGCTCATGTCCCGCGGTCCACAAACTCTCCCGCTGGGCCAGCTTGGTCCTGTGAGAAGGAGGAGAAGATACAAGCTAAGCAGGTGGATGGGGAGGAGATGGGAGGTTTGCCTGTTCTGGAAGTGCTCGGCCTGGAGACAGGCGCCCAGCGCTGCCGCCGAGGAGGCAGAAGCGGCTCTCTGATGAGATTAGCCCAACAGAAGGCACCCTCCCATCCCCAAAGGGCAGGGAAGGTGGGGGGGCGGGGAGAGAGAGAGGTGAAGCAACGGCAGTGGGAAAATTAAAAATGAAACATATTTGTCATTTGGAGCGGAGCTCTGACCTTATAATAAAAGGATTAGGTGGGGTTTCCAAGCGGAAATGAGCACTGGGACAGTCGTGTGTGTGTGTGTGTGTGTGTGTGTGTGTGTGTGTGCGTGCACTCAACAGGGAGGCTTAAGGAAACCACAGGTTCAAGGGGGTGACTCCAGTGGGCATTTGAGTGGAAGGGAGAGGCAGAGATGCCCCCTGGTTGCCATCTGTGAGGCACTCCTGCCCCCCAGTGGGTCTCCCTTGCTCTTGCACCCCAGGAGAAGGGGGTGCCAGCTGCCTAAGAGCTCCTCCTGACTCTGTCTCTCGTCTTCCTTGGGGTGGGGTGGGGGGCAAAACAGAAGGCGCTTTTCTCTGCCACGCTTCGGCCCATCTCAAAAACTCTGCGTATCAAGATCCTGTGTTTATTCTGATCTGTGAAAGGAACCGCTCTGCAACCAGAGCAAACGCCTGGGAAACACAAGGAGCTTGTCTGTTTGTTTGTTTGTTTGTTTGCTGATCCCTTATTCTGGCGAAATGTTCCACGAAAGCTTACGTTAAAATAGAACAGTTCGTCTTTAAGGTGCCACAACGTCTCTTCTTGTTTCTTTTTTGCTTTTGTTTCCTTTTATGTTTCCTGTTGAACTATGGGATGAATGTGTATCACTAATGTTAAACCTTAAATGAATATTCAGAGATGATTTGTGGTTAAAGGCACCCTAAGATGTGTGATCAAAATAACATTTGACGTGAAAATTCACAGTAGAGAATTTTCTACCGTAAATCTATTCTAGACCAGTCGGCTCGGTTAACAACAACGGTGGCCGGTCAAGTCAATTCCAACTTACAGACAACTTTTCCAGAGTTTTCTAGATACAGAGTATTCAGGAGTGGTTTACCAGCCCCTTCTTTCCCCAAGTGATAATCCACCACAGTGTACAGTTAACCACAAGGTATGTCATTCATTCCTACTTTGCTGAGATTTTTACCAGCCTTTGTCGACATCAGATCCATGCGCATGGTAAAACTCTGCTCACAAAATAATATTATTTCTCAAATTTCCAAGCAAACGGCGGTAGGGGACTCATTCTCGCCCTGTCATCCGTGGTGGCCTGGATACAATGGCCTTGTATCCAGGCAGCTCCGTTCCATTAACAAAAGGGGTGAACCGCCATATTCTTGACACATGGAAGCTGTTCCACAGTTGCCACACAGGGGGACTTCACAGGGCCTTCACATGCCAGCCAGAATATTTGCACTGAGCAAAAACAGAAGACATTTGATATTCCTCGGGCATGGAATTGTTCCATGTGTGCTGTAAGGAGGTAGGTCTGAGTTAACTGGCATGGATTAAAAGTGGGTGGACTTCTTAATACAGCACATTTTTAGCTAATGGGGAAGTGACTTTTGGGCACGTTTCTGTCATTGACATTTAAAAGGTTTTCTTAGTCTATGTCTATTTGAAGTTTAATTTTGATTTTGACCGCTGTTGTGTTTATTGTTTCATGTTATTGTTTATCCGTTTTTCAGCTCTAAACTGCCCAGTGGCCCTGGCAGCCAGAGGGGTGGCATAGAAGTCAAATAAATAATGAAATAATAATAATAATAATTTTCCCTTTCCAGGAATGCAATTGTCCAATGGCTTTCGCTATTTATTAGCCAATGGGTTTCCTGAATTCTGCCTTAATTAACAATTTCTTCCTCTTGCTTCTGCTTTAAAAACTGGGGAAATTACTTGCAAAGAGTTACCCAAGAGAAGTCTGTCTGTCTATCTGTCTGTCTGTGTGTGTGTGAGAGAGAAAGAGAGCAAGAGTGGGAGAGCAAATGTGTACGAAATTCCCTATATATTATGTCATGGGCTCCGATCCAAGTCATAACTCTGGGGACCACCCAGACAATGTTTCCGCTCTTCCTTGATGTTGCTAACCTTCCTATGCTTATGCAAACCTTTCCAATATGTATAAAAACCCGCCTACCCTCTTGTGGGGCGGTGCGGTCGATGGCACGCTCTGTTAGGGCTTATATTAAAAAGTGAGACATTCCACTCTGAGCCGTTCAGGGTCATAGATTTTGGATTTCCAAATGTTTACAGTAGCTTTTATTAAAACGGCCAATAGCCTAATTCTGGCCAAGCGGCTCCGCAGTATAGGTTTGCAAGCTTAATAAATCAGAGCACTCTGAGTGGATCTGCAACCGGGGCCAGGAACGGGAGTTTGAGTTTGTTACCTGGTGTGTCTTTTAACAAGAGCCCCAGAGGGAGACCACAGCTGCGATACAAGGAGATCTGCAAGCGGGATCTGAAGGCCTTAGGAATGGACCTCAACAGAGGGGAAACCTTGACCTCTGAGCGTTCAGCCTGGAGGCAGGCGGTGCATCACGGCCTCTCCCAATTTGAAGAGACCCTTGTCCAGCAGGCCGAGGCAAAGAGGCAGTCACGGAAGCAGCAAAATCAGGGAGCTGGACAGGGGAGAGATTGTATTTGTCTTCAGTGTGGAAGGGATTGTCACTCTCGAATTGGCCTCCTCAGCCACACTAGACGCTGTTCCAAGTCCTCCATTCAGAGCACGTTACCATAGTGTCTCGAGACTGAAGGATGCCTAATCTAATCTTTTAACAAATAGGAGGAACCAATTTCATTTGTAAAAGCTCACTCTCAAGAAGAGAGATGCTGGGCAGAGGCTAAAATATGGACAGGATAGCTAGAAGCAACTCTTCAACCACTTTTCCATTCTTGGATATTACTATAAGTTAAATAAATAAATAAATAAACCCTTCAAAACATCATATTATTCAAGCAATAAATGGATACACCTTGAAAATGTTTTCAAGATATTGCCTGATTATCCTTAAATATTGTTGTTGTTTAGTCATTAAGTCGTGTCAGACTCTTCGTGACCCCATGGACCAGAGCACGCCAGGCCCTCCTGTCTTCCACTGCCTCCCGGAGTTGGGTCAAAGTCATGTTGGTTGCTTCGATGACACTGTCCAACCCTCTCGTCCTCTGTCGTCCCCTTCTCCTCTTGCCTTCACACTTTCCCAACATCAGGGTCTTTTCCAGGGAGTCTTCTCTTCTCATGAGACGGCCAAAGTATTGGAGCCTCAGCTTCTGGATCTGTCCTTCCAGTGAGCACTCAGGGTTGATTTCCTTCAGAACGGATAGGTTTGATCTCCTTGCAGTCCAGGGGACTCTCAAGAGTCTCCTCCAGCACCACAATTCAAAAGCATCAATTCTTCGGCAATCCTTAAATGTAGCTCTAGGTAAAACCTGGGGGTAACTTGGAGAATCAGCCCAGTGGTGGAAAAATTAGTTACTTATCTCCCAGAAAGGTGGATAAAAATACCTCTTTAGCTTTCCTTTCAAAGTCCTGCCAGCATTTCATCTGAGCAAGGCTGCTGACCTTCACATTGATTTTGATCAATGTCAGCCATCTTGAGTCCCTTATTTGGGAGAAAGGTAGAATGCAAAGGAAAATAAATAAATAAATAACGTCACAGGCAATTTTGCAGCAGTTTGGGAATACCTGTGGAAATGTCCCTTCTTTTAGGAAATTTGTAAAAATAGGGTGCTTGGCCACCGGATCACAGCAGCAGAATGCGCTCCACCCTGACCCAGCCACCTTAGGTCCTTTTCAAGAGAAAAGCGAGTTAGAAATATTTTAAATAAATAAAATAAATAAACCCAGTCAGAACTTCCTACTTCTTCTCCGTCTTCCAAAGCAGAAGATACGTCCCAGCTACAGAGTTAAAGTATAGCTGGAAGAATCAGCCAGTTCCTCGGTGTTTTGATGGAGGCTTCAGAGAAATCTCAGTTCAGCTGTGCTCTCTTATGCTCCTCGAGGCCTGTGGGGACACATCAGAGAAAGTGAGAGGACCCCTGGCTTAGATTATGCTGGGCGACTCTACTGCCAGAAAGCCAGGAACTCTTTTTAAAAATATAATGGCTGTGAACCAGAACATTAAAAGTTACTTTAAAGTGTACTGAGCTACTCTGACTTCTTTTATGTAGACTTCTATTAATTTTCCATTAAAAAAAAAATACAACGACCCATGTCAGAACAGCCCCAAGGCTGATCTATTTAGGGCTGCCCGAAGATCCCCTGATTTGGCTGATGCCTCGTTTCATTACTTAGATTCCAACCAGAGCAGGTCTTATTTTGGGCCCATTTTGGGTCCACAGAGAATGGTTTGGGAGCCATCTGGCCATCTCGGAGTGGTGAAGGTGGTGAAGAAAGCTTTTGTTGCTACCACTATCACGCCCGCCCAGAAGAGACCAGTGACGTATCTGCATTGCCCAAACCTTTGTCAACCAGGTGCTGGAGCAGTTGTCTCCTCAGAGTGATGAATGGCTTGCAGACAAAATCAGACAGATTTGACTTGACTGGGGCTCCGATATCTGGGACAGTTCAGGTGGATGTACTTTTGGGAATCACTTGTCTTGTTCTCTACCCGGCCAATCCTAAGCAGAGATCCACAACCATGGCCCTCGTCTGAAAGGTATTTTGTCTCTCCATAGTGTGAAATAATGGTGATTATAAATGCAAAGTACAGGAGTGAAGTCTCAGTTCTGGATATTGGGAAACCCAGCGCTGCTCCAAATCTTCATGTATGCCTTCATCAGTCAGTGCTACTTGTAGACACTCAAGTCTCAGTGATCAACCCACAGAAGGACCGAAGAGACAGACAGGAACACAGACCCACAGCTGCCAAGCTCATGATGCAAAGTTCAAAGCCACGCTGGATGGCTGTCTTGGCACCGATCTGTATTTTTACAGCTTGCTCATTAATGCTACCAGCGCTAAACCAACGGCACAAGGAACCAAAAGCAAAATAAAAATGCTGAGGGAGGAGGAGGAAGAAAAGGAAAAAGAGGAGCATGCTCAGAGTTCCACTCGGATGGATTTCCTGAAAGCCCCTACACAAGAGGAGATGACTGACTGAGGCGGGAAAGCAGAAAAGCTCAGATGTGGAGCCCGACACTTTTTGACCACGTGTTTTCACTGGAAAAGCGGGGACACACACCCTCATGTTTATGTGGGACTGCATTTCAGTTTTAGGTTTGCTATGGTAATGTTTTAACAGGGTGAAATGCAAACAGGTATTGGGATACAGTCAATAGACTGTAAATTACAGGATAATAGAGTTCTGCCCCTAACTTTGGGGTGATTACCAGCAGCATGGCTGGGATGCCTGTCTTCAGCTCTGTGGTGGTCACCCGCGTAAGAAGTCTCTTTTTTCCAGAGCTGTTTAAGGCCAGGTCCATCTTCTTTTCTTTACTTTTCTTTTCTGAAAATCAACACCCTTGCAATGGCATTTTCTAGGTATAATTTTCCTTCTGATTACCCTGAAGAAAATGATGCCCAGCTACTGTGAGGAACAGGATCATCCCACTAGCTCTTTTGCCCTCCATTTTTCTGCCTCTCTCTTTTACAAACACATGACACTTCCCATGTAACATGGTGGTTGTAGGATGTTAAAATCTTTGTGACAAATGTTGTGAGTTAACCTTCTCTTTCAAAGGCAAGCTCTTCGTGAGCCAAGACAGAAGAAATTTCACAGCCTTTTTGTCTTAGTTTGACCTCCTCTTTTCCCCGAAATTTCCATTTTTCCCCATTTGCCTCTCACAACAATTTTAGTCTTTTCAGCAGAAAAGGAGTGACTCCATCACTGCACTTCTTCCCCCTGCTTCATTTTTTTTTGTTCCAAATCTTCACATCTGTAGCCCAAACCACCCTGCCCGGCTCCGAGGAATGTTACTAATCTGCGTAAATCTTTTCGTTTCCTCTAAAATTTCTTAGATGTTTTGCCCAAATAGGAACCTTCATTTCAGGACACATCTTTCAGTCTTTTTTTGGGGAGGGTGGGAGTGGAGGTTGGGGGCTAAGGCTGTGCTCGCTTCCTGTTTGCCAACCCTTTCCCCCAAACAGATATCACAGTCACAAATGGAGCTGTCTCACCTCAAGCCAGACCCTTGGTCTCCCGCTCAAGCAGTCTGGCCAGCTCTGATTGACAGCGATGGCTGCTTTCATGGGAATCAAGCAGGACTTTTCCTTCCTTCCTTTTCCTTTTCCTTTGAAGCCTTCCATCCAAGAGTAACCAGGCTGAAAGCAGGGCAAAAGGAGGCTCCAAGTGGAGGGGGGGGGGAATCTAACACACACCACTCTACCAGAGAGTCAGGTAAACACAGTGTGAAGGATCTGAGGCCAAAGTCCAAGATCAAGCCAATGTCCGACAGTCATTGTAAACAACGAGAGCCCACAGAGCACCAGCATGCCTGTCCAAAACATCACGTAAAATCTTGGAGTCAGCCATAAGGGTAGGAATAACAAGGAATGGGTTAAGAATAGAGATGGGCATGAATTTAAAAAATGAATCACCAAATTTGTTCAAGAATCGCTAATTTGGCAATTCGTATTCGTACAAATCAATGCTACCCCCGATGAATATGAATCCATGAATTTTTAGAAATTTTTTATTTGTCAATGTGTTGGGCTATAAAATGGGGGACCCCAGGCACTTAGAGATGCTTCAGAGAAGCTTTCCCTGACTCTCCTCTACAATCCCTCCAAGTTTGGTGAAAATTGGCTTTCCTCAAGCCTGCTGCTAAAGGGCACTTTCCTGAGGGGACCTACTTTGTGGGTGTATAACTTGGATGTCCGAAACCCAAACTTCACCAAACTTGCAGTGCTTGTAGAGGCAAGTCACAGAAGCTTCTTTGCAAATTTTGTTTCTCTAGGTGCTTGGGAGGAGTGTTTTATAGGGTTTCAAAGTCAAAAACAATTTGATGAATTGATTTGTCAATTCATCCGAAAAAAATCATAAATTCATAATCTGTGATTCATTGACCATGATGAATCAAAACAAATCACAATTTTTTTCTGATTCGTACCCATCACCTCCAACAAACACCCAGCCCGGACCTGAGCTTTATGGACCTGAGCTGCTGAAGTCCTGCCCATGGCTCAGCTGCAGGAACTTAGCTAGCCGGGGAAGGAACTCAGCTCCAGGACTTCCTACCTTGAGCAGAGGGTTGGACTCAGTGGCCTTAGAGGCCCCTTCCAAATCCATGGTTCTAGGATTCTAGGATTCTATGACTGGTCTTTCTGGGAGCAAAAGCTTTCTGTTGAGGAGACCTCTACCCTTGAGGAAGCCTCTTCTCCTGAGGAGACTTTGCATGCAAGTTGAACACTTCTCTTGGGTGTTTCTAGCCAGGAGTTTTCCTGGGCTGTGAAGGAATATCTCCTCCTCCTCCGAGCTATTTTCACCTGTGGGTTCAACCACCTGGAGCTCTGGGGGTGGCGATGTCCATCTGTGGGGTCTGACCTCCTGGCCTCCCCTACATAGGGTTGAGGATGCTCCAGCTTATCTTCCCTGGAGGATTCACCAGGTGGGCCATGATCCCATGCAAAGGTCATATAATATTTGGCCCTGTTCACGCATGCTCTGATAGCAGAGAGTCCAGTGAGTACACTTTGACATGGACATCCTGCTGCTAAAATAGGAATGACCAGGAGCCAGGGTGAATCAGAGAGGGTTCCAGCTGCAAATTTCAGAAAGGGTTCATGGAATGCCAGCTTGGATCCATCCCTTGTGTCTCCAGAGAGGTTCCAGAATTGAAGGAAGGGGATAAGTTAATGGTGTGGCTAAGTAGTCCTCTCACCAACTTTGCCAACATTTGTGAATGAGAAAGGAAAAACAGCCAACGGGGACATGGGTATTAAGTAGACAAGGCTGTCTGTCTTTCAATGTTTCCAGGTGGCAACGAGGACCATTTCTCATGGTCTTATTAGCCCGTGACATCCTTTACATGGTTTCTCTCTCTCTCTCTCTCTCTCTCTGTGTGTGTGTGTGTGTGTGTGTGTTGGGCTAAAGACCTGCAGTGCCACCACTCTTGAGGGCAAGCCGGGACCCCTCTCGGCCCCAGAGAGGGATGCATGGAGATGGGTTACAGATGGCAGAGCAGCTTGTGTGGAGCCACATGGCCCCTGGCCCCCCAAGGACTCATGCCATTCTCTCTCCCAGCACATGGCGAGTGTCTGTGGGCTCATGCTTCCCATGTGATGTCACTTGACTACCACTTCTGGAGGAGGCTTTTACTTGTGGTTGAATACCAGGCTGGAGGGAAGGGGGTCGGGCGGGAAAGAACAGAGTTAGAAGCTGACAGCATTTCCATTACAAGCCCTGATTAATTTAGGGTGTGGAGATGGGGGTCAGAGTTAGAAGTTGTCATTCCAGATGTGGATTTTTGCTTTAATTCTCCTCCGCCCCCGCCCACCGGCTCCTTGATGAAGGATTTAGATCCTCTAATGTTCTGATTTTCTTTTCAAAGCAAAGGAAATGTGTGTTGCCTGGGATTGAGGAACTGAGAGAGAGAGAGAGAGAGAGAGAGAGAGAGATGCATAAAAAGTCATTTCATTTGGATGTACAGAGCTAGAACAGAGCCCATTTTCAGCCTAGCCTTTTGTAGATATTTTCAGCCGTGCCAAAATGGCTTACTTTTAAATACTTTCCATGAGTATTTGCAAAAATCAAAAATGGCTGCTTATTAGTTTGCCTTGCTTTCAATTAACCTCATTTCTCATTGCTGAATTTTTCTCATCAGCCCAGTCTGAATAACTGCATAACATTGTGATGTTACTTGGTCTGCATGTCTCCTGTTTGGATAGCATTAGTGGGCATTCTGAAGCAAAATTAGGAAATTCGTTCTCTCACACACACATACACACGCGCGCACACACACACACAGAGAGAGATTCTGTTTGTTTTGTTAACTTCTGGCCTGTTTTGGCAGTTTTCGGAGTATCTCTACTTCCTAGCAGAATTTTGCTTCTTCTCCTGAAAAGGGTCACCATTGCTCAGAATTGACTTGACGGCACATGAATAATAATTTAGATGATTTACACAGTTTTGCCAGGAGAAAGCACCTGTAAGCATTTCTAGGTGAATTAACGTAATTTCACCAGAGTTGGCAGATTGTTTTTTTTTAAGTATCTATGAATTCATGGTATAAAAAAGATAATAGCAACCCCTTTTCAGGTTGTTGGCAGGAGGGGTGTGAGTTCAAGTTCTCCCCCCAACAGGAAGCTAAACAAACCCTGCACGGACAGAACTCTGGGCCTTCTCCTGAGCTTCCCTTTTCTTATGTCTTTTCTGGGAGCCGGGAGGGAGTATTTAAGCCTGCACAATCTCCTGCCTTTGCTGTGAAGTGATATCATAATACAGGGGGAAAAATATTTCCAGACAATTCCGACAAGTATATAAATAGGCCCATAGCATTGCTGGTGTCAGCTCTTTGCCATGCTTGAGAGGTTTGTTCTTCTGAGATGCGATCTGTGGTCTGCTGAAGGGAGGTGGAAGCCACTTGTTTGACAGAGACGCATGCGCCTTTATCCGGCCAATTGGCTTTCTACCCTCCCTGTACCCAGACAGAGGTAACGATGGTCTTCTTTGTATGTTCTGAAACACATCCCATGAGGTACAGTCAAGAGCAGTGCAGATGTGCAAGGTTATTATCATGACCATTCTCTCCAGGGCAGTCTTGGCTCAGCTTTTTTAAAAATTAAGATTGTGAAAAATTGTAGGCACATGGAGGAGACTGTGCTCATCAAGCAGGGATAATGAGTAACAAAAGAACTGAAAAGCAGGTAGTCAAGTTTTTAGCAGGGAAAATTTTGTTCCGTAGAATGCTCTCTGCTCCGACAACCACCCGTTTCCTGCTGAATCACCGCAATCAAGAATGGTCGTGTCTTTCAAAGTCTTGTTGGGGGGTAGGCATGGGAGTCATCCAGCCACACAAGTGACTCCTGTGCCCATCATCCCTAATTAGTCGAACAGCCAACAAGGGATTATGACAGCATCTGAAGGGTCAGCTGTTCCCCAATCCTGCTCTGGTGCTTTGCCGTGGGCACCAAGGCTCAGGCCAGGCGGCTCTCCCCTTGGCAAAGCATCACAGTCTCTCTCCCGTGCCCACCCTACCGCTTTCTCCAGGAGGGAACACTGCTTCTGTTTTCCTGTTTTCTGAATTGACATGGATGTGATAACGTCCGGAGCCAATGGTAAGCTCTCTCTATTCCCCCACCTCCTCTCTTGATCATCGAAGCAAATGTTGAATTCCTGTCCTGGAGAATATTTAATATTGTGGTTAAAGCCAATCCAAAGCAATCAAAATAAAATGAAATGAAAGCTCGAGTGGTTTCTACGGACAAGTCATCCCAAAGGGGAGGTGACTAAGGTAAGGGCTCCTGTGATCCAGCTGCCGAGGTCCTTGGGCATGACCTCTTGGCGCGCACGGGGTGAGCCGTTCCTCCTGGCCTCCCTCTGGCATCTCAGGAAGCTGCAAACTCTCAGACTCACAGATGTAGTTACTCCAAAGGGACCCCCACCCCCTTGAACAGGACTGGAAAACACTGATACCAGCGCTGGTTCCAAGGCAGCCTTAATTGGAGAATTATTTGCAAATCTTTTCTTGGCAACGGCACAATCTCTCTGTGTCGGATTGAAAGGCTGCCAGGCAGATTTTCAAATGAAAAGGCAGCAATAAAAGGAGAACCAGCTTCTCGGCTCCCTCCTCCCCTCCTCCCCCCCCCCAACAGCTGCAACAAGCTTCAGCGTTTTTGTTTTTATCTTTGCTGCGCGTGGGGGCCCGTCTTTCCCCCGTTCTGAATCCAAATTCGAGTAATTACTGCTCATAGTTGCAGTCTCAGAACAGCTGTGACCCCCTTTCCCTCCAATTTCCTTCAATGCAGGCCAGTTCCCATAAAAATTCACATGGAGGGCCGTTACAGAATCACACCGTTCTTGCAGTCATCAGCCAAGGGATGCATCTGCATCGGGCTCTGGGCTCAAAAGGCACGCTGAGGATGCCAGCATCTCCCTCACCCGCCATGGAGAGAGGCACACTTCCAGTGAGGTTATGCATCTCACCCCAGATGGGGTACTCCAGGTCCCTCTCCCCATTGTTATGCAAGAGGTACCGAAGAGGAAAGCAATATGCGGTGGGTACGAAGCTGGCTGGATCGCTCAGTGAGTTAGGCATCTGGCTGAGAAGCCAGAGGTTGGGAGTTCGATTCCCCCACTGTGCCTCTTGCAAGAAGAGCCAGTCTGGGTGGGCCTTGGGCAAGCTGCACAGTCCCAGAAGAAGGGAATGGTAAACTACTTCTGATCACTCTCTACCTAGAAACCCCTGAAGAGGGTTGCCATAAATAAGAATTGACTTGACTGCACATCATCATCATGATTATTGTATGGCCTCTGCAGGTACTTCCCGCTGGTGCCTTTGCCTGGGAGGAAATGAAAATGGCATGCAAACATGTGAAATTGCCATGTTTTCTTTAGGATACCAGGTTGGAGGTAACCCATTCTCTGAGATTTCAGGGTCCACACCAGAGAATAGAATGTCACAGAGGTGTGTCTTTATAACGTCTTGGAGTTTGGAAGGGAACTTGATTGGGAGACAGTCATGAGAGGAATCTAGAGAAGTGAGTCCCCTGAAACCCAGTGACTCGGGTGGTATCTCAACCCAGCAGCCAGCCAGAGAGGAAACGGTGCCCAGCAGCTCCAGGGGTTGCCATCTTTCCCATTATAAGGGCACCTGCAAGGGTACCTCACACATAGAGATCATCATTTCTCTTCCTTCACTACTGCTGACCCTGAGAGTAGCAATTCTGAGACGCACAGTGATGGAGCTGTAACGGCTCTCTTCGTTAAGCTCAGGTGGCATGAGGTGGGCATGTGCCAGGAAGGATGGAGGAATGTCCAGACGGGAGTGCCTGATGGGATCTTGGCCCCTTACTGAGCGCACCTGCCTCGTGTCTCCTTCTGCCTGGAGAGGGGAGGCTGGAGGCAGCATCGCTGAGCAAGGAGCTGGTGAGTCCCTGCCCTTCTGTCAGCAAATGTCAGTGAACAGGCTCACCTCCCTTCAGCCACAAAGTTTTGTGATCTCTGAACATTAGCGCTTGGGGGCAAGACCTCCAGTGAAATGAAAGATATGCCAATAATCTGAGAGGGGTTCCTCTGAAGCACCCATATGCTGCTAGCCTTCTAGGCACCTTGTGGCTAAAGCCCTGACGGATCATGGCTCTCTACCTGGGCAGGATGTATGCCCCTCTAGACACCTTCACCTCACAAACCAGGCCTGTTTTTGGCCTCTGTTTCCCTCCCCCCTTTGCAAGGTGAACTCCCCACCACTGCCAAAATTCAGTAGCAATTCAAGCACACAACTGAATTTTTATTTGAATTGTGGAAGTCCTTCTTCTTTTTTTTTTTTTAAGTGCAGGAAATGTTTATTTTAATGGGTCTTTACAGTTGGCGGCTGCTATTGCATTTCACTAATAACCTGCAAAAATCCATACAAAGCAAACCTTTTCTGCTTCCTTGAACAGCATCCGATGGTTGCATTCAGCCCCACTGTTTGGGGAGAGTCAGTTAGGAAATTTTCTTGTGGCTCATGAGTTTCCCATCCCTCTAATAAACACCCTCGTCATCACCATTGTTTGCCTCAATGGGACAGGCTGCCGTTCATAGAATAGAGGCTGGACGTTGCCAGTTAAAAAGATGTGACTCTGGCTAGGAGGAGAAATTTGAGAATCAGGGCATGACCAACGTATGGAATACATAAATTTCAAGTGTTAATCCCCAGTGGAGTCCTTAGGAATTGTACCCGTTCAGAATGCAAGCCTCAGAAGATGTATCTGGATAATTCCTCGTGTCCTGAGTAGGGTGGCCACTAGTCAGACTGCAGGAAACTGACTGAAGCAGAACATTGCTCGGTTGCCTCTCATGCAAACCATACCTTGAGTGGTGCTTTCTTCATGGTCTATTGCTATGATTTTGTATATTCCAGTCTTTGTGCCTTAAACAAGATCAGATCCTTAGACCGAGTAAAGCTACCCGTCCAGACTAACCATCCAAATGAATTAAATTTATGGGCTTAAATAAGCTATTTTCACTCTGTGGATAAGAACCGGAGGTGCCTTGCATGGAAAGCCAGGGGGCAGAACAACTTAACACAATGCGGGATGTCACAGGAGAAGACTGTGGTAGAGCTGAAAATATCCTTTTGGGTTTTTTTTTTTGCCCACCACAAAATCAGCCCAAATTAGCGACTTCCTGTCTAAACAAAGATTTGTCCTTGCTCTGATTCTGTGGAATCTTAAACCATTTCCTCCCTGATACATCTCGGGTTGGCCTTGGGCAGTAACTCCATTATTTTTTTTTAGAAGGGGCTGCCTGGGCTCCCATGAGCGGTTGCTTCTGCAGAGCCCACAGGACAGAGCAAGTCCATGGAGAGGCCATGCATCCAGCCGAGAGGAACCCAAGTCTCAGCCCAGCATTTTGGCCCTTGGGCAGTTGACTTCCATCCGTGTCCTGTCCATACTCGGAACGGAGGCAGGTACAGATGCGAAGGCTCTCCCTCTCGTTGTTTCGGAGGGCAAGCCCTGCCACAGCCCTGCTGACTAAAGGCAGAGGAGGGGGAGAAAAAAGAGGAGCCCCCCAGCCTGCCCCCCAACCTCGTTCTTCTCCTTGCCTGTTCCCTTCCCCGCCCCACCCCCTTCTCTCTCTGTGGCTGCAACATTTATTTTAGAGCTTTAAAAATGTTATCTGGCAATCTCGTCCTTTCTCTCAGCCTTCTTCTGCTGCCTTCCATTTTCTTCCCCTCCATTCATCACTTTGAAAAATGACACATTTTTGCTCTCTTGCTAAGGCCGCCCTTCCTCAGCTGCCCTCCATCTTTGTAAGTTGTGATCCTGGACAGGAAATACTCCCATGTTGCTAATTGATGGTGATTATTTAGGGACGTCACCACGAAATACCCCGGCTGGTCTTTGGCATGACAGATGGGCTTTCTCACAGCAGGCTCAGCCTCGTTGGTTTCCGAAGTTCATGTCAGCTCGTCCCTTGGTGTGCGTTGATTAACCCCACTGGTGCTGGGCCTGGAGGGCTGTGACCTTGCTGAGCATCCTTTGGGGGTTTTGAGCTGTGATGGGAAAATGGCACAATGGTCAGGGAGGGTGTCTGTCCTCCACCAGCGTCAGGTTTTCCAATGTTGCCGTTGGCTCTGATGTTCGGTTGTCTTTGTCCAACTGTCTTTGGACCAACTGTTAGGCAACACGATCGGACAGCTTTCAACAGTGGTGGCCCTTTGAGTGGAGGAGAAGAGAACCAATTCATAAAATTCACAAAAATAGGCAGTGTTTTGCAAAAAATAGCATTCATTCATTCTTTATTATGCAGTCACAGAGCCCAATTAAAACAACACAGCAATAAGAACGAAATAACAAATAAGTATTAAAACACGCACATATTCAGGAAAAGTAGTCAGTTAGATTAATAAGGCCTTCTATTCACATAGAAATAAGGCATTTAACCATACCCTCCTCGATCGCCATTTGTAGGGATCAGCAGCACCTTCAGGAGAAATTGCAGCTGGGGAACCGGTTAGTAGGAAAAGGAAGAAAGGGTTTGACCTCTACCATTGGCTGGCCAAAGCGCTGGCCCAGATTAGAGTCCTAGCTGGTTGGTTTCCTTTCAAAAAGAAAAGAAAAGAAAAGAATAGCAGGTGAGTAGTCCAAGGATGCTTTTACTGATGTGGTGATCCATGGGGTATGTTGTGAACACAAGTCCCTAGGAAAATCCCACCATTTCTAAAGCCCATATCATAGCATGCACCATTTGGGGAATGGTTGGGTTTGATCCTCAGTTTCTCCTGCCCCAGCCACAGAAGATGGGTAGGAAGAATGACAGTCAAGTGTGGCCGGGAGGGGAGAAATGAGAGAGGGGGAGGCACAGGAGGTGGCATCTCTCGATGGGAATTGTGTTGGAAATTCCGCTTCTGCGCCTTTGGCCCGGCCACCTTGGTGAGCGCATGAGCTCACTGCTTATGAAGCCGGGATTAACAGCTCTGGTGTCCTCACGCTCAGCTTGCCGGCTAATAGAACCCACCTGGCCAGCTGTTGGCTCAATCTCTCTTAATGCTGCCCGGCTTTAGTGCTGCTGGGGCTTAATTTACAAGTTCATGTTGTTTCTCCATACAGCCCCCACTGCTGGTGGGTGGGTGTGAGGGTGTGCATGCACGCGGGCATATAGGGATGGAAGCCTTGTGGAATCAGTGAGAAACACTGCATCTCCGTGTGACTCGGTCTCACTTTTTGGACTTCCGGCAGAGAATCTACGGCTCAAGGAATGACAGTTTGCATCTCTTCTCTGGTGGCCGAGGAGAGGAAAGCAAAGGGACCGTCTCAAAGCTAGTGGCACTTTGTGGTTTCTTTGCTTGTTTCCCTGATATCCATTCGGAAGGCCCATATATATGACTGGGTGTGGCTTTTGCTTTTAAAACTAAGCAGAGTTGTGTGAGCACAGCTTAGATCGAAACCACACAGATACATGGCATGGGACGATTTTGTCACTTGATCATAAATTCTTGAACCTGTTGGCAAAACATGCAGGTGGATTTCCACAAAGCCTCAGTCTGTTCAGTTTTATGTTTGTATAGGAATCAAACTGTTTCCCGTGACCTTTGCTTCTTTCTGTGCTGGCTCAGATTCCCAGCAGGGACATGTTACTCATACCTACCGGCCAGGTAGCTATTAAAATGAGGAATCCATCACCACAAAAGAGGAGATGAATTTGATTCAGTACCACAAATGTGACCATATCAGCAAGGCTTCAAATTTAAGCCCTGGAGAGGTATTCAAAGCTGCCTGCTTTTTACTCTGTGCAATATTTTTTTTAATTGCCAAGGTTTTTCCCATCACATTTATGAAGGTATTTCAAATTTTTTGAAAGATCTCTCTCAAATGCAAAAATGAACTGACAAAAAAACAAAACACATATTGTATTTCATGTATTGCAATAGGAAGAGCAACCCTGAAGTATGGAGGAGGAAGACAGAACCCCAGGGAATCTAAATGGAAATATTCAGACCTCCCTGTGATGTCACCAGGCTTTACTTTCTCCTGTTGGGATTTCCATTAATCAAAGCGGGTTGGCCATAGAGTGACCTGCTCCACAAGGTCATCTGCTGATAGTCATCCCTGGTCTCCCCAAGGGCCCATATCGAATGCAGGGAAAATATCCCTGGGGAGTAACCTTGGAAGCGTGAAGGCTCACTCCTGCAGCTGTTGCCTGCTTGGTGTTCAGCTTTAAGCTGCCATTAGGTGAAACCATATCCGGAGACCCTGAAGGGGTTTTCTGAGCTGTGATCAAATCTCATATGAATTCACTCCTTCCGTTGCATCTCAAACCATCCAGAGAACACTTTGTACATGCCAAGTCAGTCTCTCTTTGAAAAGGGATCCGAAGTCTTTCTTGGAACTTTTTATAGTTTATTTTATGTATTCCACTTTATAGGTGGGTCATGTAGGGGGAGAAAAAGCAATGTCAACACAACCATAACACAGTGAAGTACAGGGAAGCCCAATGAACAACATACCATCAAGAAACAAGAAAACCTTGGGAGGTTGTTATTTCTGCAGTGGGTGCTACCAAGGTGCTACCACGATCTGGCAGACAAATCAGCCCCCTCCTCTTCATCTCTCAGCGAAATCCTGGCTCCCGTTTGGATCTCTGGCTGTGACCAGCCTGAGGAGTCAGGTGGTTCCATACAATCCTCAGAGAGAGCACGACAACACGTGAGCTCCATTGTGACTTTGCAGCCTATCCAGGCTGGTTTCTTGTTATTTTTGGCATCTCTGAACAGCTCCCTCTGTGGAGCAGGATGAAGCCCACAGTCCTTGGTTGTGGTGGTGGTGGGAGCAGCGAGGGGGCTGGTTGCTAGATGAAGTTTCCTGCTGAGGATCGTTCAAGGGCAGTCCTCCTACCAGATCTAATTACATAAACAATGTTGTTCTGCTTCTCCAAATAAACACAGCAAGGTTTGTGGATGAGAAATTAGGGACGAGAAAGCTTGCTAATGGGCTCCTTAGCTGCAGGGGTAAACAGATGGTTTGAAAAGGGCCCGGCCGCCCCCAACATCTTTGGTCTAGCCTCCTCTTTCCCCCCATGATGGCTCTCTTTCCTCTCCACCACCGTTTTCCTCCCGCCTGCCCGGCCCTGCAGCCACTGGAACAACCATGAAAAAAGTTTGCAGTCTAATCAGACCTCTGAGGGGTGGCAGGGGAGCTTCTGTAGACTTCATTCCACAGGTCTGGTTTCCCCTCTTCATTTAGGGGTTTACATTGGGAGCATCTGATCAGGATCCCACGAAAGGCAGAAAGGATGGATAGGGAAAGAGGAGTAAGAGAAAGGGCAAGAGTTGAGAAAGAAGGAGAGCAAAGAGAGGCTTCATCAGGGAGATGCAGAACTTAACAGGGGATGGAAAGACCCGTTGCACCCCTGGATGAGAGAAAGATGTCCTATTGGATGATTCATAATGGATCTACTGACAGAAGATGCAGTCATCCAAAAAGAACCAACCTCTCAAAGGCTGGCCTTGTTTCCCCACAACGAGTAAATCTCTTCTGCATGTGCCTCTGGTAGGGAGCCTTCCCGCCTACTTGGTTGAAAGGTGGCTGGGGCCTTTCCTTGGCCACACTCCCCAACACAACACACAGGTCTACACACAAATGAAACAAGTGGACTCCCAGCTTGAAAAAAAAAAATCTAGATGGAGTCCCTCAACGAGGCGCTGTTTGCTTGGAGTCCGTTTGCCTTACAGCTCTGTGCAGTGGATGATGCTTTCGAAAGTAAAGGACTAAGTGCGCCCACTGCATTGTTCCACACTTCACTACGTTCCCTACAATAATATGTGATAATGTCTAGCATGATATATTCCCTGTTATACTGAGTTATTTCCCTTTACCCTTGAAATAAATAATTTTAAAAAATGTTCCCTACTAAGGTAAAATTGATTGGTGTATACTTGACGGTGCATATTTTCTGGTGTAGTTTGGGGCTGCCCGGGGGCAGGGGGGAAATGGACTGCCAACCAGCGCCACAGAAGTCTCCCGTGACGACATGTGCTCAAGGATCAGCTTGGGAAGTAGACGGGCGGGAAACACTTCCTTGATCCCAAACGCTTCTCAGAATGACAGGTGACCACAGTCTCCTGCTGGGTCACAGCCAAGGTGTTACACGGAAGAAAACAAGCAGCACATATTTAAAGCCTCCAGTTCTGAAGCGCCAGGCATTCTTGTCACATTAATTCACTTCTTTCGCAGAGAGGCCCTTTATCAGAGTGAAAGCATCTCCCTTCCTCCATCTCCTTGCGCCTCAGGTTACACGAAGGCCCATTAGCTCTCATGTCTCTGTCACATCTAATCTAAGCCACAGGACCATTTGGGATGGATGACCGACTGTTTGGCTTCCTGTTTGTCCCTTTCCCCATTGATGGAGAAAGCAGCAAGGGAGTGGCAGGGTGGGGGAAGGTGGAAGCCAGGGACAAAAGCAGCCTGCGTGCGGAAGCCGTTGCATCTCATCTGCGGAAAACCGGCTGGCCAAGCAAGAACAGATAAACCAGTCTTTTCAGTTGCAAATATCAAAGACCTATGGATTGCACTGAACAAGTGTTTCTGGCTCCAGAGTGTGCATGTGGGCAGGGTGCTCTTCCGGTGCAAAAGCCCTAGTGCCCTTGTTTGAAGAAAATCCATCATGCTGGAATGTTACACCCTTTTTTCCTTATTTGCTGGGAAGACTGTCAGTAGGATGAGATTTTCGGATTTTTTGTGCTATCAACTCCATAATTCTCCATTCTGGGAGTTCTACCTTACAAACACCTAAAGGTGGCTCACTGGGAAGAAAAGCCGAAACTAGGGGGCCTTGGGGCCAAGCTAGGCCAAGCTCCATCTAGCTTCCTGTTCAGAAAGAAAGCTCCCAGCTACCACCTGGGCAGGAACAGGAAGTTTGGGTGAAGCTAGGTCTCAAAGCCTTCCACCAGTTTAGGACTTTCTCCAAGGCGAGTCACATTTAGATTTCTGTAAGGTATCTGTCTGTTAGGTAGGACTCCCAGAAGGGAGGATTCTGGGATCTGTGGTGCAAAACACCTGAAAATCCCATCCCTAGAATTTCCGAGGCCTCAGAGATGGGTGAAGCATCCTTCTTACGTCCAAGAGTGTCTGATAAATGGCATGGCTCAGTTTCAGCATCTGTTCAGTGCAGTACAGTACCCCAACAGGAAAGGAGAGGGGCAGACAGGCAGACAGGCAAGGGGCTTTTATAGGAAATACAATCTGAGGAGCCTCTCTCGCTCGCTCATGCGGCGGCGGCTGCCGCACACGTCTGGCACTATTGAATCACAAGCCTAAGTAGCTTCCTCTTGGCCTCACAAGGGAGCTGCTTTTATGTTCCACTGAAAAGGTACCCTGCTCAAACAAGCAGAGACATAATGGGGGAGAGCATCCATTAAACAGAAGGAAACGAGGGCATGTTAAACATTAAAGATTCATGGGGGCGGGGGCTTGTCAGCTTGTTAATGCATTTGTGTTTGCAAAATAACTATCACTTGCAAGCGAGGCTGGGAAAGGTATTGAGCTTGAAAGAGGGGTGCCGAGAAAGGTCTCCGAATCAAAAGAAGAGGGAGGAGCGTCAGGGACGGCTGGGAGGAAGGATGGGCTGGTCGGCTCGGATCAGAGGTCTTGTGTAAGGCTGGTTGGACAACATGGCTTAGTCCAAGGACCCGTATTCTTCCCTCTGGAAGCCACAAAGGCTGCCAAATTTATTTATTTTTTAATTCCACTTCCAGTAAAAAAAAAAAAGTGTACTTGGGGGTGTTAAAGAATACAAGTGACACAGTGACCTACTGTAGTTAAAAGCTGAATTGTCATTTTCTGAGTCTTCCTGGAGGTGGAAGCGTTTTTTGTTTCAATTTATTTTTGAAGAAACAGAGGGGTCCAGAGGGTTAGGGTTAGGGTTAGCGAAAGCTGCCTAAAACACAAAAAGCATGGCCCCTGTGCCACACTAAGTCAACTCTTGCTTTAAGATGAAATGAAGAACACAAGACTGGCCAAAAAAAGTCAAGATGGAGGGTTATACGAACCTAAAAACTTTTACTAATGCAGGAGAATTCTGTTTCAGGCCATGTTGTTGTTGTTGTTTTATACCATCACTTTCTGAGTTATAGGGACCCCAATAGAGTTTGTGAGACATTCAATGAGTAGTTCACCATTCCCACTCACCCACCTAAGCCGAGTGGGGATTTGAACCCAGGTCCCCTGAGTCCTGGTCTATCCATTACACCATGATGGCTCTAAGTAGACTACTGAGAGCTAAATATATTTCAAAGCACCGTGTTGTATTTCTAGCACCACTATTGTTCCATTAAGACATGCTATACATCTGTAAAAACATACATGTGAAAGTTTCCAGATGGAGGCCTCCTCACACGAGCAATTAGAAGACAATGTGCAGCTATTTCATCATGTGCTCCTTAATGGACTTTATGCAATCAGGGACATGATGGAAGAAGCAGCTGGAAATTGAGGGTGGGGGCGGAGTACAAGTGGAGGACAATGTTGTCTGAAGCCCATGTAAAATTTGGTGAACTAGACTGGGCAAAAGCTAGGTAAACGCCTGAGCTGCAGATTAAGTATGGATATATAATCACCTGATCAGCACCTTAGATGATCAGAACTGGGCAAAACTGAGACCCCATCGCTGGCCAACCCTTGCCATCTACGTAGAAGGAGTTCAACTTTTCCAGCAGGGAGTTCGAGCCACTCCTATAAGGTCCACGGACAATGGAGAATCACAATTCTGAATTGGGCAGGAAGTAGACAAAGCCAACGCTTGGGGGGAAAATGACCTTTCCCTGCCTGGAACAGTAAAAGCCAGAGTTTGGGAATGTGTCAATGTTTTAGCTTAACAACTGCCAGAGTCCCTCTGCTAGCCTGCCTGATGGCTGAAGAGGTTCTGGTATCGTTGCCTGTTGTCTGAATCCAAAGGCCAACAAGAGCAAGCTGTTGAGTCAACAGAACCTACTAATGTGTCGACTTAGGGAGCACACGAGGGATGGCAAGGAGGATGTCCTTGGAGGACATTTGGCCCCGAGTGAAGAATTAACACACATATACACACGTGTGCATGCACAGAGTTGATATGTGAATGAATGTAAAGAAGCAAGTCAACATCTGTCTCAACGGGCCGACAGCTTCTCGGGGCAACTTCATTTTTATTTTTTATTGCAGGATGAAAAATAAATGTGGAAAACTGAGATGCATTTTGTTGTTGCTATGTACCGTCAGGTCGCCCTCAACGTACGGCGACCCATCAGTCAGGAGGTGCTCATTCTTTTCATTCCATCAATACCTTCTGAGCCACGAAAGCATTTGACGGGAGTGTCCTTGCCTTGGCCTCGGTGGAAAACAGAATGGAAAGAGCTCCTGACGGCCTTTTTCTCTTTCAGTTGGTACTTCATCTCAGGCTCTCTGTGCTGATGTACATCCTTTCTGTTTATGTGTGCATAAAATTAGAAATCCAGAGGATTCAGCGTCAGGGTTTTAAAGCTCCTTGAGCCCCATTATTGTGTGGAGTGTGTCCATCATCTCACTAGCTGAGCGTATCATAAAAGAATTAAAAACAAAGAATACTTGCCAGCCCCCTGACAGGGATCAAACTCACCTCTCCCTCGTGGCCTCCCTTCGGTGTTGAGTTAAATAACCGCTGGGTTACTGGCCTCCAAATTAAGAAAATAAAAATCTAGAGTCAACAAAAGTGGGTTTGCCATGTGTTCAAAGGGGGGAATATGAATATTAGCCTGGTTTTGGTGAGGCAGCAGCTGCTAGAAGCTGTTGGTAGAAACTGCAGGAATGCATCTCTCTCCCCCCCCCCCCCCCATCAGCTCCAGAGAGCACCATCGGCTGGGGCCTTGCAGAACAGGGCTTCCACCAACACCATCCATGTAGGCATGGTGCATGGATGGAAAGGTCAGCTGAGGCTCGTAGTTTATGTCACTCATGGCTGAGATTCTGGGCTCG
Organism: Intellagama lesueurii; assembly: GCA_037013535.1. NCBI lineage: Eukaryota > Metazoa > Chordata > Lepidosauria > Squamata > Agamidae > Intellagama > Intellagama lesueurii. Next base: position 27,741,381 of record JBAJHW010000010.1, on the reverse strand, counting down.
GACAAAGCAGAGACAGGCCAAAAAAAAAGAGAGGGAATTCACAAATACCATTCTTCTCAATGGGTTCAGATTTTCTCCCTTCCCTTCGTGGTTCTGTTCTCCTCTATATCTGTTTCTGCCCCCCTTCTGCTCACCTTCACCGGAATTCTTTCCTGAGCTTGTGCCGGTGAGGGGGGGGGGGGCAGTTCTATAACAGGTGGATACTTGAAGCAGAAATGCATTAAACTTTGCGTTGTAGAGATCAGCTCCACCAATTGGCGTGCTCATCTTTCCTGGCTGAAGTCATACGGAGGCTGGGCCTCCTGTTCTATTCCACGTGGGCTGGAGCAATGGAAAGCAAACAGGGTCTCTGCATGAACCCCCCCCCCCCAGGGGAAGAGCTGCACTGTACCCAAAGGATGCTCCATGCAGGGCAGCAGAATATATGGAAAGACACTCAGCTTTTGCACTGAGGTGGCACATCTGAGAGACCAAAATCCATTGGCAGCCCTTACTATGCAGAACTTAAAGGCCAAATATTTTCATGTTCCTGTCTAGACCTTCGGAGAACATCAGAGGTTTTGAACCTGGGGATACTGTTGTGGGGTTTTTTTTTCCTATGTCACTCATCCCTTCTTGCTGCTGCTTGTGCTGATGGTAATTGATTGATTGATTGATTGATTGATTGATGATTGATTGATACCTCTGTGCCCTGACACCTGTGCCTTGACATCTTATACGGAAACCTGAGACAGATATGAATGTAGAAACATCTACAAATCCATACTGCAAAATACAGATTCCGTTTCACTTCCCTGCTTTAGCTCCGCCACCTTGCTTAACCTTATTGTCTGGAGAGTTTGTACTATCAAGACCTCATTATGTGTACAAAATGTTCTGCAGTCCATTTACGAAGGCATTATGAAATAACATCCATAATTAAAAACAACCTACAATTGTCAAAAAATGAGTGTACAAAGTACATTTGGCAAGGAGCAGCCCTTGTGGTTGAAGACAGGAATGGCAAACATGTTCTGAGCGCTTTTACCAGCCAAAGAATCTGTAGCTCCCAACCGACTCTTGTAGCTCTGAGGAAGGATGTGTTTTGTTAACAATTATCTGTACTATTAAGCGATTTGTTGACGCAGCAGCAACAGTCATTCCACATGTGATCGGGGTCCTGGTCGTGCAGAACAAGGAGATGAACAAGACAACGTGACGATCACAGCCTGAAACGGTGCACAGTTAGCAGATCTGTGTGCAACCAAAGGTTCATGGATACACAATGGTTATTCAGTTGTGTACTGACTGGTGAAGTAACATCAGCAACTGTGACACCACCACTGCCACAACAAAATGGCAGTAATAACAGAAAGGAGTGGGAGGGAACATTAGAGATGGATGGAAGCTCCCCGACCCACTCGGTGTCTGGATAAAGAGTACACAGATCAAAGCTGACCCGCCACAGGCCCTTTCAGAGACCTTCCAACCAGACCCTTGTCTGAGCGCATGACAGGATTTGTGTGTCTTTGCTTCTCCCAGAAGCCTCCGTTTCTGTGCACAGAAAAATGCAAACTCCAAGGCTAGGTCGTCAAATGAACGGTGCATGCAGGATAAAAGGGCAACAGATGAAGATCTGGACGCTCTGCTTTATTCCTGGTTTTCATTTTCCTTCGTTCTTTTTTCCACCCCATCAGCTTCTGAACACAGTCACCTATGCCATCTTAGTGAGCCGAAGGAATGCATGCATCTGTAAGGCAAACACTGTACAACTGCAGCAGCTCAATGCACTCACCAGAGGGGGGGTCACATCAAATCATTTATTCGCACAACAGCACAAGGACATCTGAGCAGCATACAGAGATTTGGATGCTCTAAACAAGCTACAAGCTACAGCACACATTGTGACATCTTCTTCTCCCATTCATCTTCAAAATCCTCTTGAGTGATGCCGGAAATTAGAAAGAGGAGAGCACTGGACACAGAGAAGAGGAATAAAGGAGTGACTTATAGGCTTTGGTCACAGTGGGTTTTTTGTTTGTTTGTTTTGTTTGTTTGCTGCATGTTATGTAGGCTTTAAACAGATCTGTCCAGTTCTAAATCGTCCTTGAGCTTCTACCTTTTTGCCTCTCCTTTTTTTCCTGAGGTCCATTAAGGAGGAAGGACAGAATAAGCCATGATAGGGCTTCTACTTGCTTGTGTGATAAAAAGCCTTTCTTGAGAGCCCAACTACATGTTACACTTCCCAATTTGGAGTTTCCGACAGAGGCAAGAGACACCTGGTGTCTGGGGCACAGACGTTTTCCTCACCTCTGTGTGTTGCAAAGCATCTTCCTTGGTTTCATGATTGGGCGTCAGAAGGTAAACATGAGCTCCCGTTGTAGGTCTCACGGCCCAGGGGCACAGGAGCAAAAGGGCGCCTTTTCATTCCATGCCTAGCCATGTTATTTGGATGCTTGTGGCAGGAAATGCCATAAGCTCTTCTCCACACTCCTTTCGCAGCTAAAATCAAGAATCATGAGATAAATCACTGGCCCCATGTGGTCCTGCCAGGTTGAGCAAAATCTGCTGCCTGAGGCACCTGACTCATTCCGCCTCTTGGCAGGGCTGTCGGTGGGCACACACTTAGAGGGAACCGTGCCACGGCAGGACCAACATGCCTTCCATGTTTAAATTAAAGTGAACCCGTCCATAGTATCGCTTCTGGGTGTTTGGGGGATGTCTCCATTTGCAGGCTCTGAAGGTGGGAAGACTGTTGGTCTCAATGATCACAGTCTTCCTTTCACAGGAAAAATGTTGTTTGAGGGGTTTCAAGTGTTTTTGCTCGAGGGATCGTGACTAATAGTCTCACAAAATACCTCCCTGCTGTCTTCATAAGCAGATGTTTTCCTGACAGGCGTTCCTCAGCATCAGAGAGCAGCCAGGGGGTAGATCAAACTGCAATTTTTAATGCCACCGATTGCTTTTTTTCCACACTGGCATTTTTGAATCGTTTCAGCAGCAACAGGAGGCCCAATTAGAGAACAAAAGCTGCTTTACTGCCAACGCGATTGGGAAAATGTGCCTTTGACGGCGGTTGGCCCCATTCCGGTTCTAGAAGGTTCCCCAGTGGAAAGAGGTGTGGTGCTCAGAGGCCCCGGGTTCCTCACACCTTTTCAAAATGCTGACTACAAAGGGAAATGCCCCTCTTAGACTTGTTTGGGTTAATCATCATCCATCATCTGGCAAAGAGCAGGGTGGGATGGAGCAGCAGAAGCAGTGAGCTTGGTCCAGACGGGCTGTGAAGATGGTCCAGCAGGAGATGGTCATTTTGGGTTTCCTCCATTACTGTTTCTGGCTCATTTAGCCTCAGGGAACGGGTGCAGAGCCAGTCCCCCTGATGCACCCGGAGTGTCTTAAAGAGTTCCTCATTCTAGTTTCAAAGTGGCTTTGCTCTTTCTCCAACCCTGTCACCTTTGGGTGGTATTAAAATCTTAATTTCCATCTCCCTCGGTAACATGAAACCAGGTTGAAGGCAAGAGCAGCTGGAAGCCTTTGGTTGCCTCTGAAATCAAATGTATTAAGGTGTTAGGAGGATCCCTTCCCTCCCTCCCTCCATGTAATTTCCCCCCCTCAAAACTGCAGCTATGCTCCAGTGGGTAAATGGGGAAAAAGAGGGAAGGAGTCACATTGTCTCGGGGTGAGGGTGTGACTTTGAGCAGGGAAAAAACAACAACCAGCCACATGATTCTTCAGCTGCACACCCTCTTTCCCCTTGCATTCTGCCCACGTTCTTCTCTCAAACAGAGGAAGGTAGGGAAGAGGCGGCAGGTCTTTGCAAGTTTCACCTTGTTTTGCCAGATCATATTCCATTCTGGAACAGGGAGATCTTGAGATGCTCACATTCTTAAGAGGAAAACAATCAGAGTTAGGGTTAGAGTGATGGCCCTGGAAGATACCTGGGGAACCTTCCATTTCCCTTTCCTCTCTTTTCCATCACCAGCACAATTACTTTTAAGAAATAACTCCAACTTGCTTTGGAAACTACATTGCATGTGTTGATTCTGGCTTGCCGTGTGACATGGCTTTCTTGGATGCGTCTCCTGGAGTTCTCAGCAGAATAATCCCTTCCTCTTGGCTTGTGAGCACTCGGTAGTTGGAGTTGCACAGGCAGAACAGATAAAAGAGTTAGTGGGTGGATGAACCACAAGACGTTCCATGGGTCTTGTGGCAAAGGACCAGCTCTGGGACGCATGAAACAACAAGAAGTGCCCTTGAGCTGGGCCAAAAGGCGGAGTCTCCTTGGGATCAGGGGAAGAGCTTCCAGACCAGAAGCTGGAAGTGCTTCTGTTCCAGGTCTCATCGCAACACAGAAAGACAGCTGCTGTAGAGACACCATCGCCATCCAAGCCATGACTCAGGCAGACGTCCATGCCTGTGCTTCAGAAACAGACTTCAAAAGATTCCTGGGCTGAACTAAACAAACGCTCGCTAATTGGCCAGGCACATGAGCCAAGGAAAGCTCCTGCAGTGTGCGCAGACATGTCCGGCAGTTATGGCTGCCAATAACTTTTCTTTCTGCACTGGGCACTGTTGAGCCATCTCTTTCACAGCCACCATCAACTGCCTGCCAGCCAGTTGTGCAACAAAGGAATCGGGTGCAACTCAGCAGCCCCACTGAGCAGATCCCTGGTGGGGCATTTGAAGTCCCTGGAGCTCAATCTGGAGCCCAACACCCTCCCACGTCCTCACAGGTACATCGGGAGTGCCATCACTGAGATCAAGACATCAGCCAACATGTTTACCTGTGACTACTGAAGTAGCACACCAGCCCATGAGCACATGAGCCAGAAGAAGAATTAACCCAAAGCAGGAGTGTTCCAGGGGACCCTCCGCCATTTTCTCTTGCCTTCACTTGCCAGGATTGAGGCCGGAGAGAGGAAGAACTCAACCGGCTAAGGTACACCTCTGGTGCCAGTGTGTTCAGACTCCAAGTCATTACAGACCTCTGGGATCCTTCATAAATAATGGACCAGTATTGATTTCCTTTGCCAGTAAACATAGAGTGACCTTTATTAAAAATACACAGAAAAGCCACTTAGGGAAACTCACGACAGCCAGATTTACACTAACAGCTGATTTATCTTGGAGCAGCTGGAGTCAGAGGGATGGAGGGACAGACGGGCCCCTTGTTCGGACAAGCATCGCCTGCCCTTCATTCCACCACCCTCCCTGGTTGCATGGATTATTCCTGCACCATCCAGACAGGCTGTGATTTCACAGGGCTGGCCCTGCTTGCCTCCTTCGTGGCACATTTTAGTTCAGAATGAAACCGACAGGCCAAAATGTGGAGGACTCCAAAAAACGTTGGAGAACTCCCCTGAGCCATGGGAGCGAATTGTTTAAAGAACTGCAAACCCTCCTCTAGGCTGGATAATACCAGGGGTTGACCCTTCCTTCTCCTCAACCCACCAATTTCGTACGAGTTCCTTCGACTTGTAATAGGGTGTGAGAACCAGAACCAGAATCTTTCTTTATTCACATCAGAGCCTTGCACAATTTAAAATTATGGATGTATATGAAATATAAGTAAAATTAAAAAGCAAATTAAGATGTTCAGATAATTAGACCATTTTTGACCAGAAGTGGGCATAGAAGAAACCTCCCTGAAGAGTGGGGAAGCCTTGAGAATACGATCAAGCATCCACAGTGTGCAGCCGGCCAATCCTTCACCCCCAGAAACCTTGCACTTTAAATGTGCAATCATCATCATCATCATCATCTAGAACGGAAACATGGGGCTGTTCCCTTTGCCTGACCATGTCCTGCTTGCAAGTTTTGCAGAGACGTCTGGACAGCTGGGCCACCGGATGCTGGTTTTGCTCAGCCAGGCACTTCTTTGGCTCTTTTAGAATAAGGACCGCTTTCCCTCTGACGGCTTTCTTTGGGAACGTGGCAGGATGGGTTCACTCAAATGGATCTAAATTACGGGTGCTTCTAGTCTGAGCTGGAAAGTGACTTTTCAAATGTCATTTTGTTTCCATTATATGGGTTATTATCCTGTCATTAGACATTGTGCTTCGAGAAGTAGCTCATTGCATTGCTTAGTGACTTTATGTTAAATAATAATTATTACTATATGCCGCCAAGTTGATTCTGATTTGCAGAGGCCCTTTCCAGGGTTTTCTAGGTAGAGAATACTCAGAAGTGCATTACCCCTTCCCTTCTTCCAGGGCTGCCCTGGGCCCACCGTGCAGCTTGCCCAAGGCCACCCAGGCTGACTCTTCTCCCCAGAGATGCACTATGGGGACTCGAACTCCCAACCTCTGGCTCCACCAATAGGTCCTCCAGCTCACTAAGCTATCCAGTTACCTTTTGATGTTTTAGGGAGGACCCTTAGGATTGACAGGGAATGTTATATATATATATACTCAACACTTCCTGACAAAAATGCCTCAAACGTGGCTAGAAAACATTCCTGATTACACGAATTAAGTAATTTTATTCAGTCCACTATTTTTAAATAGCTAGCCTATGACCTCTTTATGAGAAAAAGAAAAAAAAATAGCCTGCTACCGATCACTATAGGAGTTGTAATAGAGGGTGTCCAGACTCTCCTTGCAGGCTAGGCTTTTATTCTGAATCAGGCCAGCTTAAGCAATTTCTCTGTGTACGCCTCTCCAGGCAAAAATGGCATCTTCTATTTATAACCTTCCCACGGCCGCCAAGCACTTTCTGACTTTTCCGCTTAGCACAGAAAGTCACATTCAGAAGGGAGTTAGCTGGACGTAGTCGGTTGACCGGTGGTGCTCAGAGCCTTCCACCCAGAATCTCCCCATCTTGCTGCTCAAGCGTTGCGTAACTGCATTCTAGTCTTTCCCCTGTTGTCCTCCTGCCTTTTAAAGGAGCATTTGTGAGCACGTTGTTGTTGTTTTTAACCCACTTTGCACAAAAAGATCAGAAGCAGTGGAATGGGTTGTTTGTATCCGCCAGTGCTTTACTGTGCAAGCAGGCTGTGCTTCACAAACAGTTCAGACAGTCAGTCTACAGAGACATCGTGCATGGGTGAAGTCCCACGTCCCTGGGCTGCTTATCTCCATTTCCAGCTTGTCCTGCACCACCTCCTGTTCTGCATCCCTGCAGCCTTCCAAAAAGGTTCATTTTTACAAAGCCACTGTTTGGGAGGACAAACGGGGGGGGGGGGGGGTTCCACTGTGGTCCAACCCCCATCTCTCCCTTTCCTGCCAAACACTGGGAGCGGCTTCCACCTCCGCCTTCACATACCTTCTAACCTGCTCTGCGCCATGATTGCTTTTCAAAAAGACCAGGGCTGGTCTTTTGGTTTTTGCTTGCTTTTACATTTGATTTTACACTTAAGTGACGTTTACATAAAAGTGAAAATTCAAAGTGTCAACAAGCACATTTCAAACTTTTCCTCTAAGGTCTTTTTTTTTTTTTAACTTGATGCAATAATGGTGCACTTTTCGCTTTTCCACTTGACTTGCTTTGTGGGTTGACGAAGGCTTCCAGACTTTACCAAACTCTAGTGCAACAGCCCATTTTACCAGTGTCTAGGAACACACACACACACACACACATTTCTTTCTTCCGTGGTATCCCAAGCTTTTCTGGATGCTAGCTTTTCTCTTTCTCCATTAGATTTCATGACCTTCTGTATTCATCATCTTATTCCAACAGATGATGGAATGATGGTTTGCCAGATGTAACAGCAGAATCAACTTAGTTGAATAACTGAAAACCGAGGAGTTGTGGAGTACAACGAAGAAATGAGCATTCAGCCTGCTGTTAGTCTTGAACTGGTGGCCCAAGTCATTGGTGACTTAACCTGTACGCTGTTACTGAGGTGTACCCAAGGAACAAAATGCAGGGGTCGGGGTCGGGATAGAGGTCGGGTCAGGGGTCAGGCTAGTGGTACTGGGATCCTCCCTGATGCTTACAAAACTTTTTGGGAAGGCTGGTGGGGCCCTCCAGGAGACCTTCCTGCTCTTCCTGCTACAGAATGCCTTCTAGCAGGGCTGCCAGAATAATCTATTCAGGTATTTTCGAGGCAGTAATCCGGAACGTGCTTCTGGTGTTAGCAATTGCCTTGAAATTGTCCATTCAGCACCCATCTCTCACACGCCTTTAAATATAGCCCAAGCGATGCTTATTCAGCCAAATGTGTTTGAAATGGCCTAAGATGCTTGTATAAATCTGGGGTTTTATCTGCCCACTGCCCTCTCTTTTGTCTGCTCTCGTGGGTCACCAGAACATTAATTACTGTGCGTGCCATTCAATAAAACAAGACCATTTTCCTGGCCAAAAGTTAAATCCCAGCACGGCAGAATAACTGTTGAAATAGCTAGGAGTAAATCTTTTCTTGTCCTGCAGATAACTCTACTGCCTCTTTTCGTTCCGGTAACTCAGAGCTGGGGTTCAGGGGTGTGGAGAAGCCTGTTTTTTTTTTTCACATAAGAGAGGAAGAAGGAGGAGAGTGAGGAGAAAAGTTACTTGTTTCTGGCAAATGGAGTGGGGGAGGGAATGATTATTCCGAATACAAAAAACCTTTTACCAAAAGTTTCCAGGTTAAAATTCATAAATGAGAGGAAACCCTCAATATGTTCCAGACTGTGCTTCTGGATATGGTACCCTATTACTCTTGCTCTTTTGATGCATCCATGGTTCATCCACTGCCAATCTTACACTGTCAATAACAATTTTTCTCCAGTAATAATAAAAAAAGACTGTTTTTCACAGGTATGGTTTCGTTTTATTATGAGAGCATTTCATTTTAATAGCATGCATGCAATGGCCCCTGAGTACCTGGGTCAATACAGTCCCAGATCCAAGGGCAGGACATAAAGAAACAGATGTGCTTTCATAAGGCACGTTGAGTACATATACTTCTCCTTGCGGAAATGGCACTTTCCGACGGGCACGTTGATCTGGACCGTCTAATGTCATGACCTGGACTTGCCTAGAACATTTAGAACATCTGCACTCGTTGTTATCATGACTACCCAAAGCTCCCCTTTTCTCACATGCTATTTGTGACTCTCTTTGCCCAGCACTCCTCATCTTCCAGTCACTATTAGTTGTGTCCTACTAGCAGAGGTCAGGAAATCAGCTCATATAGAGCCTGTACATGTACTCTATCTGAACCAAACTTTCCCAGGCAAGGGTTCTTAAATCCTTGAATGGAAATCCCTTTTTTCACAATGTTGTAAGCTTTTTGAGATGATGGACCTTTTTGTGTCCCTAGTATAGTCCAGATAGCCCCTCCTAGTTGATGTTGTAGTTTTGCTAATAGTCTACAGGATCATGGCTTTTAATGGCGAACACAGGTGGCAAATGCTGCTGGGGCCACTCCCAAAACAGGGTTACCGAGAAACCAGCCAGAAGAGTTGATGTACTGGTGGAACCCAGAGATCTTCAACAGTACCAAGGGTCTGAAGGATCAGGTTTGTAGAGGAAGAATACTTTTCGACCACGGTTTTGGCCAGTGTGGGCTTTAGAGACCATATATCACCCATTCCTGAATCAACACTGGCTTTGACTATCTTTCTGAACTCAACGGAAGAGTCTGGCTTAGACCTATAGAGCCATAAACAGGTTGGGAGCAGGGCAGCCTGAATTCTGCCTAGATAGAAATTGCTTATGCAAAGGGAGTTTGAGTATGTCAACAGGAGAGTCCCTTAGCTATGAAGGCTGCAGAGTAGCTTGGCTTACTCCAGTGGTTGGCCGTCAAGGGTTAAAGAACATGCTTCATTTTTAAGGTTGATTGTACAGATGCAGGAGACATGGGAAAAAGGCCTCCCATGGACAAACATGGTGAGGAAGTGATACGGGGGAACTCCCCTTGAACACTCCGGCCTTCATGTTTTATCCCATCTGCCTTTTTATTTAATATCTACATTTAACTGCTGGGAAAGTTGGTCCAAAGTTTTAGGATTCAGTCCTGCCCAAACAGGCACAAATACACAGCACATGGCTGCCTGTGGAAAGTGTTTGGGAACCTCAGCTAGTCCAATATGCTGGGGTTACACTTTGAATGCTGGTTATGGGCCAAACAGGAAGTTCTGAGTAGGAGAGCTTCCTTGGCCACTGATATGCTTCCAAAAATTAAGAATATTGCATGATGTTGCTTTTTTGTGCATGTGAACTGCTATGTTTAATTTTGGTTTTTCTTATAGCTGTTATGTTTAGTGTCTTTTAAAGTGTTGTCAGTTTTATTGTGTGGTGAACTGCCCAGAGTGGCCTTGGTAGCTAGATGGTGATACAGAAGTTGAATGAATGAATGAATGAATGAATCAATCAATCAATCAATCAATCAATCAATCAATCTCTTTTGTCTGCATGTCATTGTGGTTTTGTGCACCGAGTGTCTGTTGCTACAGCCCTTCATCGTATTAAGTGGTCTTCTAAGCTGAAGAACGGGAACAGGGGAAATGGTAGCCAAAGCACAGACTGCAGGTTGGTTTAAGGGTCTAATATTCTGGAATTATTCCCGGATAGCAAGTGCTGGCATGACAAAAGTTCTTGTGGTGCTCCTAGGGGAGTTTTAATAAAAATAATTGTGAATGAGAACAGCAGTTTTGATTCTTCTTTGGGGGAAGAAAGATAACTCTTGCTGTCTAAGGTGTGCAGCCCATTTGATTTCCTTCCCCTCAGCTGCACTGAGAAATTATCTTGCTGCTCTGTAGACCCTGAGGGAACCAAATATTACTTTTGTAAAAAAAAAAATGTAAAAATTAAAATAAGGGAAATAGTCCCAACCAATATTTCTATGAATACTAAAATCCTCTCACTTAGCTGAAGGGAAATTGAGAACCCAAAGACATCAGCCCGAACCTCTGTGTGGAGACGTGACGGAGGGTGCCAAATGGTTTCCTTCAAGGAGAATTCTAGAGGCAGAGAAAGCGCCGGCCATCTCGACCCTTCTGCTATGATCTCGTTTATGGCAGACAATGTGTTTGCAATATGCAGTCAGGGGAGACAAAGACAGAGAGAGAAGTGAATGGGGTGCTGGTGGGGGAAGAGAACGAGAGGAAGAGCAGCGTTCGAAGACACAGCTGGTTTTCAAGTATCCATCTTGGGACTTGTTTTGTTTGAGTAAGAAGTTGGGCGCTTGCACGGGTTCCTTAGCAACGCTAGTAAGCTCATGCTCTTCACGTTCCCAGGAATCACACAGCAGGGATTGATCCAAAGTTATTGTCATCTCAGTCTCCTCCACCCAGTCCGTCTGCAAGCAGGAAGCGAGCAGTGGCTCTGCTTTCGTTCACCGGGAACACTACAGCAAGAAGAGCAAAGAAGATGTTTGGCTCCTTACATGCTCACATCCTCTGCGAGGGGACAACCTGGGACAAAACCAGAGCACACGTTCAGGGTTGGTCATCATGGCCCACCCACTGCCTCTGCTCTTGGGTCTTGCCTCCTTGGTGCAAAGGCTGTGGTTTTCTCCCAAAGCAGAGGAGAGTTCCGTTCACTCTTGCAACCTCAACCATCCCTGCCTTTCAAAGTGTGGAGTTGGGTGTTTCTTTGTTTTTTTTTGACAGATCTGTGAACTAGTTACAAACAATGCAGTTACTAGCTATTTTGGTAGCTGGTAGTATAATTAGTAACAACCAAGTTCCTTCTTGGGTGTCACAAATAACAAGAAGCGTTAATACTCAGTTACTTTCAAAGGTTACTTTTTAAGGAAATGTTTAGGCCTGATTTCTGCCTTCAACAGGGTGGAAAAATGGGTCTCCTTTCCTCTGTTTATTCATGTCTGCAGCCTGTGAGTGTGTGTGCATGTGAGAACAAGAGAGAGGTGGTGGTGGGGGGTTTCATCACTCCAGGCAGTGCTGGAGCTGCCACTGCCTGGAATGAACCCCTTGGTGCCAATCAAAAGCTCCTCCACAGAGGCAGCCAAGACATGACTTATGGCACATGTGTTTGGAGCATGGGAAAAATGAGGCAATTAATTAACAGCAAATGTACAGTTAATGACCCCTCTCCCTTTTTCTCCTATTCTAAACAATTCATCAAAATAATTTCATAGAAATTTAGCTGATGAGGGTACTAATTACAGTGGGTCCAGCCGAGCTCTGATTTGATTTCTTGCTTTCTTTCTTTCTTTTTTTCCCCACTCAGAACCAAAAGCTGACATTTCATTTTTGGAATTCAGGGTTAGGGCAGCATTTTGAGAATTGAGACGAGGGTTGTGGAGGGACGGATGGATGCAATTTTTCCCTTGTTTCAAAAATAAGAAGGATTTCAGGTTGTCATTTGGCTAGTTTTAAACTTATTCAAGTGCCGAATGAAAAAGAAGAGTCACAGAAGCATTTAAGAAACAAAACAAAACTTCAGAACGGCACTAAAATGTGCCCCCCCCCCACACACACACACAAAGAGAGCAAAGCTCTGGTTCTCTTTGTTTCAAGTGAGCAGGATTTGGAATGTTGACTTTAAAAATTGACACTGATTGTTGGAAATGAAGGCTGGTGTCTTCCTACCTCAAAGCAGAATGGAAAGACAGCTGTGTAAATGCTACCCCCCCAAAAAAAACCTCTCTCTAGGTTCCAGCAGGCTCCCTCTTTTTGGAAGACCAGTTGCACAACTAGTCACATGACAAGGAGCCAACACAGGCAGGGACACTTGGACAGTTGCCCTCCTGTTTCACATCTTGGCAATAAAATACGTGAATTTCATCTGTCATTCTTAAGGTTGGAAGAAGTAGAATTTAGTTCCCTTAGCTCATTTTTTGATCAAATGGTTAGATTTTTTTTAAAAAAACAGTATGGAGTATTTAAGGAAATTATTAGATTTGAGTGATGTTGTGTTTGTTTGGTTTTTTAATACACTATGGGATTTGCAAATAATGGAAAGTTTGTTTGTCACCATTGCCTCCTAGTGGCGCAATTTGTTATCAGCTCCTTTAAAATTGCTCAAAAAACCACACACGCAATAAAGAGGGCTGTGCAGTCCTGACACAATACAAATGCAGGAGAAGGTGATATCTTTATAAGTTTTTTTAAAAAACAAAACAAAACAGTCCATGTAAGCTTTTGTGGTTAAAATCCCCTTCTTCAGGCCATGCACCAACATCTTGTGAACTGTGCACCACTCTTTTTGAATTACGTTGCCTTTTCCACTCTGACCCTTTTCAGATGCACTTGTCTAAAACCTACCATCTGACGGTTGAGGGCAATGGGATTTGTAATGCTAGTGTACCTGGAAACTTCTGTCTTCAGAGTTTTAGTACAATGGATCTGGAAGCTGCTAACTTGAGAAAGGCTATCCTAAAGCATTAGGTTTTCTAATAATCTGTCACTGATTGGCATCCCTTCCCCTCTTGCAATGCTTCCAAACTGTGTGCTGTTCATTCATGCTTCAAAAACCATTGGAAAATTTGCCTGGATTGGAAAAAAAAATGGAATGAGGAAGGATGAATTCCTTCTCATTCCAGGGTAAAGATGTCCTGAAATGATGCAAAACAGTAACAAAGATGACTCAGTGGATTGCTTGGTGGATCTGGAAATGAATTGTTAATCAGAAATATTTTGAGCGCCCTTGAGCATAAGCAGAACATTTTTATGAACTTCTCAACCACAGTGGCCTCTACTTCCCCCTGACATGGAATCAAGAAGTCAGGTATGCACAGATCAATGTTAGAGCAGCTTTTGCATCCCGGCGCCAGGGGTCCTGCGTTTAACCGCTGCTCCCTCCAGTATATAACAACCCCCATACTCTCCAACCGCACGCCTCCTCTCGAGACCGTCCCCCACCACCAAGGCCATTATTCTGGTTCACCACAGGAATAGTGAGTGCCGTTAGCCAGCTAATTGACTTTTCCTGTTAGGCTGGCGGAAAGGGGAGACAAGTGAACACTGAATTAGTGAAATATAATGAGTCATTTCCAAGCTCTCGCAAAGAGTGGCATTCACCAACAAATTAACTTGTTAGACCTTGTTGGGTGAAGGAGCTAGCTAATTAGCACATAAGTTGACGTGTTGATTCCAAGCATTAGAGGTTTGCTTCCCCCACATTTTTCAGCCTAGTGTGGGACAAGGTGGTCTCCCTTGTCAAAGGACATGACTTCTCCGAACAGGACTAGGATGCTGGAGGAAAAGAAGAGTCAAGGGTCCGTGTGTGTTCTGTTGCTATCATTTGAGAGCCTCCAGCATCTCTTCTAAGGTATCTCAGTGTTACAAGCCCACATTGATCTCAACCCATTTGAGTGTGACAACTTCCTCCACACTGTTTCTACATATGTGGCCTTGGAAGAAACCATCTCTGATTAACAACCATTTAGCTGGTGCCTCCGTCCAGCAGAGCCACAGGAAGAATTGTTGCAAGCACAGACGGGGGACACGGAAGGACCCTCCCCGAAGAATGGGAGGCCTGTGGACCCCTTTGGGCATCTCCTGGGCAATGACAGCACCCCTTTTGGCTGAACCTTCCGCCCCAGAATTACTTCCTAAATGAACGAAGAAGAATCACAGACTGCTCCACCGATTCAGCTCGTATTGAGACAACCATCCTTCTGCCATCACAGAATTCTTTGGAATGTACATCATCTTCTTTTTGCAGCCGTTTTTGTGATTTCCTAAGAATATTCAAATCTTTTTGCTTTCCTACAAACAATCAGTTAAGGAAGGGAAGATGGAAGAGATGTGCAATGCTTTTTGACCTTCGGTAAGAAGACCATGATCTGGATGGTAGCCTGAGAGGTAGGGAATGAAATCAGCTTTCTCTGCTACCCTTGAGGAGGAGGCAACAGGTGCCCAGAAGCCATTCAGGTACCTCTTGGCTATGTCAGCCCAAGAATTTTGGACCAGCCTCCACTTTCCCACTTTTCTGGTAATGGTTCTGCTGCTTCACTGCCCCCCCCTTCCCTGAAATGTAGAGCTGTCTGGAATTCCAATCCTCCCCTTGCTTTTTCTTTTCACAATATGACCACTTTGAATGTGCTGAGTAAAAGGGTTTTCAGCCAGCCAGCCAGCCAGCCAGCCAGGGGCTTTGTCAGGGCTTTCTGCCATTCAGACTTACATTCCTTTTTCACTTGCAGGTTCTGGCTCAGCTGACCAGCTCTGTGCTGTGAAATATTGGATGAGGGCTATTCCAGCCCCCTTTCCCCATTTTGTAGAGGCTGAAATCCTTAACAACAATGGATTGCTTGCATACCTGTCCAAAAGTTTTGTGACATCATTTACCTTGCTCACATCTCATAGCCCTTTGTGTGAGTCTGGATTATGATCATGGTGGTCTCATGGACCCTGTTAGGGTCAAACCATTAGCTAGGATGAAGCAGTTTTCCCAGAGAGAGGAGGATCAGTAGCATCAAGGGAACGACAGTGGCAGTAGACCCCGTGGACATTCCCTGCCACTGGAGGACAGAGCTGTGCTCCTTGCAGCCAGTGCAATGCCTCCTAAGCCAGGCCACTGGCCTCTGCTGAAGTGGCTCTCCCAACACCACAACTGAAGTAAGACTCGTGAGCTGGTCATAGAATCATGGAATCATAGAGCCGGAATTAGCCTGTAAAGCCATGGAGTCCACCCCCCTGCTCAAGGCAGGAATCCAAGTCAAAGCAAATCAGACAGATGGTTGTCCAGTTTTCTCTTGAATGCCTCCAGCGTTGGAGTGCTCACCACCTCCTGCTGAGGTCATTGGTCCCATTGGCGTACTGCTCTAAGAGACCTTTGCTTCTTCCAGGGTTGGAATTCCACCCCTGCCTACAAGGAGCGGGAGACAGAATCCAGGACACCAGGATGTGGATCTCTTGTTCCAGAGCAAAATTTATTTTAAAAATTAAAAAAGTGAATGATACCACTGGCTAGAAATTCAAAGCCATCAATTCTCCAGGTCCTGCCCTGGAATGATACAGCCTGCCCCCTGCTGGCCCTTTGGATCCTCTTGGACAGGAAGTCACATAAGAGAGCTTCCTGCTGGACTTGAGCAACCAGGTCTCCCTGCAGTCTGCTGTTTTTCTATATCCTTGGATCCTGCCTTGTTCCTCAGTGCTGGGACTTACTACTTGGTTGAAATTTCCATTTTATTCCCTGATGACAATGATGCTCCCTCCAGACTTTTCCCGTCACCCTCTTCTTCCCAAGGTGCCTACAGGTGATCAAACAGCTGGAGCAAGGTAACTAAGGTGAAAATGCCCACCTTCAAACCTCCTGCTACCATCTTTCTCGCTTCTCACAGTCTCTGAGTTTGCAAGGTGAAATAAATTGAATGATTGAGTCTAAGTAATAATTTTTTAAAAAGAGGTCTCTGATGGACAGACAGAATCCAGCTGTGAAGAGAGGCTGCCTTGATGCTTTGCAGCCTTTCCCATCCATCCGTGAAGAAATTCATAATTTTATTAAAACCAGATCTACCACCTCATCATGGATGGATTCTTTTAGACCATCCGTCATGTCTGTAAGTCCGCTGGGGTCTGACTAAGCTTGAGGAGGGGACAGCTGTAGGAGCTGGAAAGGGTACCGCCTGGCCAACTCTTTCGGTAAACCCTGTGGTGTGTCTGCACACAAAATGGCATTTCTAAGATCTAAGGAAAGCCTTTGCAACAGATTTTACTTTGCATTCAACTCTCCATGTTCTTCTGACACACGCATCTCCCTTCTGGAAAATGTCTTAACTGGAACACTTTCAGATTCCCTGATGTTCTTCTGCTGTTTTCATCTGGTGAGCAAGGTCCATCCAATTAATTTTGAATTTCAGTAGGAGCAAAATATGGTTTTCTTCAAACCCATTTGACAAAATCTACCAGCTGTTTTTTTTAAAAAGCAAGGGGTCTCATTGAAGGAGTACATTCAATTGCCACTGGAGTGCTGGACACTACCATTCCCGATGGAGACTTGCATACTCAGAAGCATCTTCTCCCTGCAAATGGAAAGCTAGGAGTGTGATCAGACATGTGGAATGATACATGCTTGATCATACCAGAAAGGGGTGCTTTGCAAGGAGCAATCTCCCTTAAAGGGGTCCTTCCATCTGTCAGGGAATCAACCCAGCCCATTCTCAAAAAGTATTAACCTACAACTGGATTAAAAAGATCCAGCTTGGGCATGGATCGGGATCAGGCTGGAGCACCATTCCCTGTACGTCATGTGATCACCCCAGACTGCTCCACAAGCAGTCCAAAAATATTTCCCCGTGTGATCACAATCTAAGTATCAGGGAGGCAGCTGCTAGTCCTGTCTTTTCTCTAGTAATTAGGTTGTTTTTTAAAAATGTGTGTGTAATGTTTATTTCCTAGGAGGAGTCAATCCTTTATCTGTCCTGCTGAGCCCTTGACACATCTGAGTATCACTCTTCCTCAAGACCAAAGCTAGACCTGATGCAACAAGACAAGGGCATGAATGAAATAAACCACCCTTTCCTATCTTTCTGCTGTCCTGAGGAAAACCTTTCATCTGAAGTGTGTGTGTGTGTGTGTGTGTGTGTGTGTGTGTGTGTGTCTGTCTGTCTGTTTTGGGATGGAATCACCCGTTGGTGCCCATGAACTCATGGGCCCATGGTTGTCAACTGATCTTGAGATCAAATGTGAAAAATGGTGACTCAGCTCCTTTGAACTGGATGGGGGAAACGTCTGCCTGTTCATATTTTGTGGGCAATTTCAGCCTTTTCTTTTGTCTGCTTGTGGAATCTGGAGCGCCATATCTACACTCCTCCGGCTGCTTGCGGCAGATCGATTCTTGGTCCAAAATATTGCTTTTAATTAGACAACTGGTTGGGCCGTTCTCTATTACAGGCCCTGGCAGATCTAATTTCGATTTGCTCTCAGGGGAAGTCTGAGTTCTGTGAGGAAAATCATGACAAATCGGTGTAAAACTAGAATAGATAATTGGATTATAATTACACCGAATCTGAGGAGGAAATTTGGGTTTTCTGACGAAGGTCTAGCCCCTGCCTCCTTCAGTGCAGCAAGAGACACGTGCTCCCTCAGAGGTTCTCTTGACAAGCAGATTTTAATACCCAGGTTTTGGGCCCAACGTGCATCCATAATAGAGCAATTCCACCTTCCTCAGAGGATCTTTAGTCTTATATACCTTCCCCCACAGACAGAAAAGCCTATTTAAATTGCCTGCTCAAACATTTGAAGAAAAAAGAAGAGGTCAAAGAGGTGGAGGAGGCCTGAAATATTTTGAATGGTTTTCTGTTTTGGCAACTTCCCTCGACACCTGTACTAGAAACATGAGATTTCGACACTTCATTTCCTTGTACTTCTACTTCCTCTTCTCTCTGATGCCCCACTAAGTAAGGATCAAAGTTTCTTCTCACTCTTTCCATCATGGGTACCTTGGACAGTCTTGACATAATCTCCTTTTTGCCATCATTCAATATTACGGAATATTTTCTGATCTCTTTAATTCATTCCAGCACTACAAAATACCTGCCACCCCATCTTTGAAGTTTGCATGGAACTGTGCAAGTTTTTCCTCCATCATATTATTTATCTAGATGTATTCTTCAGCAACATCAAGATGGGACACACAATCACCAATTTTATAGGTTAAAAATGGACTTTGGAAACAGGGTAGCCCACCTGGGAACGTTAGCGATAGTGGTGGATTTTTGCCCTTGGTCACTGAATGCGCCTTTCACTTGGAGAGGGATTCACAGCCTGGAAACCCTAAGAGACGCCATGTGGGTGGGCAGGCCAATATTGAAATGGTGTGAATGACAACCTTTGGATATTCTTAAGTCAGTAGTTCCTAACCTTGGGTCCCCAGATGTTCTTGGACTACAACTCCCAGAAATCCTGGCCAGCATAGCTAGTGGTGGAAACTTCTGGGAGTTGCAGTCCAAGAACATCTGGAAACCCAAGGTTGGGAACCACTGGCCTAGAGTCTTAGGTCATTCAGAAGCATATTCTAGGGCAGTGGTTTCTAACCTTGGGTCCCCTGGTGTTCTTGGGCTACAACTCCCAGAAATCCTGGCCAGCACAGCTAGTGGGGAAGGCTTCTGGGAGTTGCAGTCCAAGAACACCTGGGTTACCAAAGGTGGGGAACCATTGCTGTAAGTCAACAGCTCCACTCACAGAAAGTCTTACACTTTGATTTTTGTGGAAAACTAAGGAACCCTTCTCTCGCTTTGCCACATGTTCAATTAGCCTGACTTGAAAGAAGTGCCCAGGCAACATTTGGTCCAAATTAATGATCGTTTGTTTTGAAATGCAGATGGTTTTTAATCAGATGGAGGAAGGTGGAAAGAGAGGCTTCTTGTTTCCCCACTGATTAATATTTTTAATGAAGTCATGCATCTTTTTTCCCTTTTAATTTGGAGAATAAATTTAGCATGGCCTGAATTTGCTCTAAATAAAGGCAAACAAGTCATAATTGGAAACTAGTTTTTCTTTTCTCTTCTTCCCTCTCTGCCTTTCTTTTTTTGGAGTGTCAGCATTCCAGAAAGGTCAGTTGGGGGCAGCAAAAGGTACCACCCAGGATCTGGCAGCTATTTTGGAAAACGAGGCTCAGGAAGAGACCAGGATGACACCCCGCATGGGTGGCAAAGCCTTAGGGCTCACGAGGATCAGGGGTCACAGTATCTCATTTCTACCAAATGGGGCAGGGCCTAAAATTTGTACCCCATCCTCCAGGCAGGCATCAGGATGGGTCAAGTTGGGATAAGATGAGTCTGTAGAGCTTAAACAGCACAGCTGTAATATAATCATCCTTACTATTTAGGCATTTTCACAAAAGAAGAAAAAATGTCCCACAGATGAGGTCTCATATACAATCAGCATTCACAAGCTGGTGCATCTCTTCCTTCACCAGCAATATTCAGTGGCAAAATGTGCTTTACTGTGTTAGGCTGTGCTGTAATATTATGAGACTCTTCCAATGTGCCCCTCTGCCTGGCTAGTAGGTACGCTGTTGAGGAGTTGCTGCCTGGTGTTCCAGCTATCACTTTGAAAGCCAGTTTAACTGTTCCAGAAAGAAGAGAAGACACGGCAAAAATGTAGCATTCTTTTAATAAGGAATGGGTCCACTCTATGAATCTGTTGTGTGGTCCTCAAACATGTGAAGTTTGCCCAGAGAGAAACTAAGGCTGATGCTCTTAAAGCTGCTTTTGGTGGCACTGAGGCAGGAATGGCTAAGTGGTGGTGACTTAGGAATGCTTTCCAGTACCCAGACCCATAAAAGACAACACACAGGGCAGAGATGAGCACAGCCCTTGCACAGAGAGATCAAAGTTTTCTGTGGGTCTCCATGTTACTGTGTGGCAGAGCAACGAGAGGCTGATGGCCTTCATAGCAAGGTTGAGTGGTCCTGAGACCACGACCCTGCCCACATCCTTTGGAAAAGCACAGAAACTCTATTTTGGAAGCCTCCTCACACACACACGGAGATGTCACATTTCTAGAGCAATGGAAAACTCCCTGAAACTTGAAAAGAAAGAGTTTCCAGATTGAATGCAGGAGAGATGTGAACCAGCGTCGGTTCCATGTACAGTTAATGAATTATCTGGCAAGTTATTGATGAACAGAGGATCATCATTTCCCTGGACACAGGAAATACACATCCCTCTATCAATCCTTTTGGCTGTGGGGGCCATCTGTCTTGCAGCCTCCAGCCCATTCGTGGGTCTCCCACGCCCAGAGAGTCCCCTGCCCTTTCTCAGCAGATGAAAGAACAACCTTATCCATCATGACAGATTCTGGATGTCACAGGACTAGCCAAGGCTCCCTGATTCTCTCTGTCCCTCCCTCCCTCCCTCCCTCCCCACCACATCTCTTCTGCCAGCCCAGGTAATTGAATCAAATTGTCAGCTGAGAACTGGCTGCTGATGATTCAGCTCCCACCGAAGGCTAGCAAATTATCCGGCAGCTTCGTAATGAAAACTGTCATCATCCTTGCAATCAGGAAAGATAAATAAGTTGTAAAACACCAGGGCCCAACGCCCTTCGCCGGTGAGGCGCTGTGCCAGAGGACTATTGGTGTTCGCTATGGTCTGTCTGTTACAGGAGAGAGACAGAGAGACAGAGATATGCGGAATGCTTAAAAAGACATGGGTGTGTTTTTTGGTCTAGTCTTAGAAGGCCCTGTTTGTCTTCCTCAATGTTGCTGCAGCTAGTAACCATCGAAAAGTATGGCCAAACAAGGGGCAATCCCAAGATCCAAGACCCACCTGGCTAACTGGGAGCCCAACCCCAGTTGACCTGCCATAAGGCTCCCAGTTAGCCAGGTGGGTCTTGGATCTTGGGACTGTCCCTTGCTTGGCCATATTTTACAATGTTTACAAGCCACAGCAGCATGGACAAAGGTCTCCTGGTTCCCGTTAGCTCACTGCAGTGTGAACATCTGACACCAGCAGCAATGGGTTCCCCTCCCCAGTCATTCATTCATTAGTTCGTTCGTTCGTTCGTTTGTTCATTCATTCATTCATTCATTCATTCATTTTGGAGGATGCTGAGTAGGATGGTATTCTTCACATTTCCTTCTGGAAAGGCTGAAAGGAAGCATGACTACCTTACTTACAGGCATGACACATCACCTCCTCACAGGCTAGGCATGGATGGTGTGTGGTCACATCCTTCAGATAAGCCATTCAGTAAAGTCACCCTCGCATCCTCTCTACCACCACAGCCACCACCTGCTAACATACCTAGTGGGTCATCTTGGGGAAAGGAAAGACCTGCCAGCTCCTGTTTCCCCCCTCTGAGAAACACCAGCCTTCTTTGTAAGCACAGGGCAACTTGTTTGTGCCTCCTCTGCTTTCCAGCTGGGCTTGCCAAAGAGGCTCAAATCTTGCACAGTTTTTCTTTTTCTTTCTTTCTTTAAATGAAAAGATGGAAAAACACTACAGGGGAAAATGGATTTTGAAGTCTAGCAAATTTCACAAAGCGAGGAATCAAGATCTGAATGTTTGCACCAGTTAAGTGAATACAGGTAATATAAAATGGACTAAATTCTAGTGTAACACCATCCTTCAGATGCTGAAAAATGCTGCCTTCTACCAGAGGAGGCTGGTGGCACCAATATGGTTGGGGCGGGGGGATTCCACACTAGTTTTTTATTCTGAACTTTACAAGAACTATTCAAGGTGCTGAACCCTCTCCCTCAGATAGATCCAGCATCTTAGATAATACCTTTGCAATCAGAGTGAAGCCTGGGAGTAGATCCAGCACCCTTGTAGCGTAACCCAGTTACCAAACTCCACTGCCTTCTCCTGGAAAACCTGCAGATCCCAGAGGCTGCTGGCAGAAAAGTTTTTGCAGTCCTGTACACAGAGGAGAAAATAGAGAAATTATTTCTCCTTATTTGTTGTAGGAGCTGTCTCGTACTGTGAGTAGCCATGTAAAGATTTGACACATTTAGGCAGCCAGATTGCTAAAGTCTCTCTCAATCTCCCTCTCCCTCTCTCTCGTTTTCTCTAAAAAAAAAAAAAAAACTATGCTGCAAACTTCCACCAGTTTTTCACACATTGGATGTCTTTTCTCTTTCTGAAAACACCTTTCAAGTAATTCTGAATGCAGAGGCAGCTGCATATAGACAACGTAAGCCCAAAATCTAAACTCATTATTATGGTATCCTGATTAGGTCTTCCCAAAGGGGAGGCAAGGATCCTCTGGAGACAGACTCCTCTTTCATCTTTCGTTCTCCTTCTTCATCTGCTCTTCAGATCTGAGGGCCTGCCTTCTCCATCAGTCAAAAGGCGGGTTATATATCACCGTATAAGGGAAAAATTGGTGCCTTGAGTTCCTTCACCCCACCTGATCCCAAGAACCTCTTAATCTCCCACTTATATCAAGCTTTGGAGCCTTGTTGTGTCTATTTATATCAGCTTATGGAAAGCTGCTGAAGTGCCCTGACAGGTCTCCAAAACTGAAGGCACGGAGTTGCCCCAGGGGACCAAGATGATTAAAAAAGAAAGATAAGCTGCCATAGCAAAGAGCATTTGTAGGAACATGTTTGGGACCCATGCGATGGAGCTTGTGGGGTTCTCCAGCCAGCCTCCTCTTCCAATTACATCCATAGGAACTACACAACCCAGCAAGCTAGGCTCCTTTCTTGCTGCAGGTAAGGTCCAGAGCCGCCGAGGGACCCCCAAATAGCAACCATGCCCTGTAACATCCACGGTGAAGGCTGCGTCTTTCCATGCGAGCTCAATGAGGTTTCCTCTCCCTTCAAGTAGGTGCAGGGCCCTCCTTTACATCAGCCTGCTTTCCTGTGTTCACATCCCTCTACAGCTCTCTTGCCTATGATTTTTGAAACAAAATGCCAAGGAACATTATTTTATAACATGCTGTTGAGGAAGGAAGGAAGGAAGGAAGGAAGGAAGGAAGGAAGGAAGGAAGGAAGGAAGGAAGGAAGGAAGGAAGGAAGGAAGGAAGGAAGGAAGGAAGGAAGGAAGGAAGGAAGGAAGGAAATGAGCCGAACCTCAACGCCACATGCTAGAAGATCTTTCTTAGAACGGTTCTCCCAGGCTTCTCTGGCTTGGTGCTGTGTCATGTGGTCTCTTAGCTGGGAATCAGGATGGGTTCCTTTCGGTACATCTTCTTGTGGATCTCTGTTTGTTAATACTCCAAGTTTCTAATGCAAACAGGATAGTCCGCTGGTTTTCCTCGGTGTCCTGGAACCTTCTCTTCTGCACAACACAATTCTGCGGCACAGTCTCCACCCTTCTGACATGGTGGTCCCTGGACTTTACTTTCCTGCTCAACCCCTCTCCTTTGCCATGGGACCACTGTTATCCTGGAAGCTCTCGCCACCTCTCCTTCCCCTTTCAGGAGCCAAAGTGTTCTCTTCCCATGCTCAGGAGCCCTCTGTGTCTCTCTGAGACATACCAGTGCAGCTACTTTTCCAGTACCAGAATCGGGAGCCAGCCGTCCCCTGCATGTCTCCCCGGAAGCAAACCCTACTGTGCTTAAAACTTTGTGCTTTGCACACAGAACATGTATTTCGTACTAATGAAATGCAAGACACAACCTTTTATTATTGTCATTTGCACAAAACACTGGTTTTTGCTAATCCTGCTGACAGCAAAAAAGAGAGAGAGAGAGAGAGAGAGAGAGAGAGGGAGAGAGAGAGAGAGAGAGGTACTAATCTTTTCTCTCTCTCCCAAGCAGGAGTACAAGATCTCATTGCAATCGGCAGTTTTTTATGATGAGATGAGTTGAAACAGTGAAGCACTCTTTTTTATATATATATATATATAGGATGATAAGAACTGCAGTCCTCGTTTCATTTCTGTTTCCAAGACAGAAACCTGGTCAGGTGAGATGTATTACAGGTGAGGGACAGGAGGCACAAGGTGGATGTCTTTATTGCCTCACAGAATGCAGACATACGGCAGGGAAGGAGACCAACAGGAGGACCAGGGAGACCACCTTGAACCTGTCACCCACATAAGAATTCCAGCACGTCCAGCAACCTTCTAACCATCATCGCTCCCACTTTGCACTTAACCTGTACAACCAATACCTACGGCCCGTGTCAGGCAGTTTTTCTTTTTGCCATTTTGTCCAGCAGCTTCGTGGGTCCCCCTGTCCTTTCTAGGGTTTCACTGATGCGGCAGCATTGCTCAGACTCTGCAGAGGGTCCTGGCATTTGTGGAACTGTCTACATTTCTGATCAGAGCAGATGCCAGACCATAAATAATCTGAAGAATGTGGTCCAGCCAACACTGTACACCCATGATGAAGGCAGTCTTGCCTTCCCCTTCAGCCTCGTGGTGCTTTGGAATGAAGTGTAACAGAGCTGAGCTCTTATTGCAAAAATGCTGGTGTGTGTGTGTGTGTGTGTGTGTGTGTGTGTGTGTGTGTTGGAATTGCACAGCTTTTATTGACCACTTAAGAAGCTGCTGGATTTGAACTTCCAATAGCCTTGGCATTCAGCAAAACAGAACAACTACTTCATAATAGACATTTCCTTTCACTGCCCATGTTTGTCTAGAGGATGCCTCCATATGTATCTGACGTGGACAGATGCACTCACCCAATGACAGGTGCGATGGATCCACACTCTGACACACCTGTGTAGGAAGACCCTTGGATGTTGCCGACTTGCTCAGATCCAATGTTCCTCCATCAAGACAATCACGTATGTGACCCACTAACATCTGGAGAGTTCAGGCCGCTCTTCTGAGGGGCTGGAAATCAAAAGCATGGGGGAAAGGTCTACCCGCAATGGTCAGTTCCATCACCTAAATGGATTGTCCAGGTTAGAGCAAAGAGCAGGGGAGGTCTGATGCTCAGAAACTCTCCAGGCAGACCTAGCTGGCTATGATTGAACATGGGAATAGATTAGAATGGATGGGTCAGCTGTGGTTCTTCTCATTGCTTTCCATCATCAAGTCTGTTGTCCTGCCCTTGCATCATTTGGCAACTGTTTTTAAAGCCAGCACAAAATCCACATGCATTCTCTGCACATTTCTGCTAATGCATGGGTTTTATATGCATCTCACCTAACAGATAAAATATTATACTTCTTTGGCCAGTACCTTCTTACCTAAAGGCAAAGCAGAATGGCAATCATATCAGTGCCCCCATATGAACCCTGACAAGCTTCCTCTTGTGTGCTGTGTTGAAAGATCCCTCACACAACCGGTCACATGTGTGTACATTTGTGTTCATTTCCCCTATTAGTATGCCCACTTCGGAATACAACCTCCCTTAATATAAGCTCTTCTATATGCATATATGTTCAGAGAATGACATTACAAAATTCTAACAGTGTGAACTAAAGGGTAATTCAGACCTTGGGAAGAATCTGTTGAATTTAACCAGTTCTGTGTTGATTTAATGGCCCAGCTGTAGCTCAGTAAAAGGACATGTACTTAGCTTTAGGACTACACAGTCAATTTAGGTGAATCAGGCTGATTTAGAGTGATCTAGAACAGATCCTGATCAAGTTAGGTTGACCTGATTCAGGTCTGGAGTGTATGGGTGCAGCCTGAACTGATTTGAACCAATCTGGACCTTCAGACACCAGACAGAAAGATGGGGGTGGAGTGTATATGAGAAGGAGCAGGAGCCGGGTTGGCTCACTCAGGGTGATAAGATGCAAATCTAGGTCAAAAACCTCAGCACAGCTCTCTAATCACAACACTCACAGCGAGGGAACTTGTGAGGTCAGGCACATCAGCTCATGGTGCTCTTGATTAGTTTGCTGGACATTTAGCTGTTAGTTGAAGATCTTTGAGGGATCTGGGGTGAAATCGCTGTTGATCCTTAACACAGCTTGGTCTCTGCGTCTTCTACTTCTTTCTTTCCTCTTGTTCTTCATTTGAGTAACCCAGACTAATCTTCCGTTGGATCTTCATTTATCTGTTTATTCTGTGTGAGTTTCACTTTTAGGAAGTGAATCCTATTATCTCCCCCTTTCCTAATGGGCCCTAATTATTGTGGGGTGCCTGGTTTGCTTTCTCATTTTGATTCTTCGTGTGTGTGTGTTTAATTTAGCTCTCAAGTTCTTCACAGAACTGTTTGTGAGCCCTCTGTCTATTTGTCTGCTTTGCCACCAAGAACAATCACTTTGTTCACAAGGAGCCGATCAGCTGAACTCCTGTTGCAAAAGGCGCAACTTTGGGAGGTGATCTGCCTCAAGTTGAAAAATCTCCGTAGACCTTAATTGGTTGCACTCCGAGTCTCACAATTCAGTAGGCAACAGATAATGTCTACAGAGGGGCAATTTGCCTCTCCAGGTTATGCTTTTTGCACAACGATACAAGATTTCAGTCATTATATTGCATTTGAGAGAGAGATCATTATAACATAGCATATTGTATATGTATTTAGTTCATACTGCAAAGCAAAGCGAGCATTATAATTTTATTGCTGATCTCTTTCATGTTGGTTTCATATTGAATTAAACTTAATTTCCATGATACATCCTCATTAGGGAAACTAGCATATCATTTGCCGTTTCAGCAGTTGCTGCTACAGCCATTATACCTGGGCCTTAGTTGAACTGACTCCATCAGGAGGTACCTCCGCAGCGGGAGGGGGGGAATGCCACTGGTGCCTCCAAGGCCCAGATGAGGCAGATGGGGCTGTCTCTGCTCTAGTTAAGGCTCGGAAGTGCTGATAGAGTTGGTGGCCCAGGGCAGCAGCCTCGGGGAATGGCGGTAGAGGTAAGGCCCGCGGAGGACTCTGGAGGACTCTGGAGCAAGTGAGGTATTGCTGTACTTCAGCATCCCAAAGCATCAGTCGCCTCTTCTTGAAATGAAAACACCATTCCTCATTCATCTTTTCCAAGCCGGGCAAACCATCCACAGTGTAGGAAAGATGAACAAACAGCACACAGGTTAATGTGAGCAGAAAGAAGAGAGATGCAGGCCAAGGACAAAACGTAATAGAACAGATGTGTCCTTTCTTTCTTTCTTTCTTTCTTTCTTTCTTTCTTTCATTTATTTATTTATTTATTTATTTATTTATTTATTTATTTATTTATTTATTTATTTATTTATTTATTTGTCGCATTTGTATCCCATCCATCTAGTAACTGAGCTCTACTCTAGGTGGCTAACAATAGTAAAAAGAAATATACCTGATATTTCTTTTTGATTCCTTTTAAGTGAAAAATATTTATTTTTAAAGACATGATACTTGAGGACCGCCTTCCCCAACCTGGCAGTTTCTGACATGCATCATTTTTAAAAAAATCTCGTTATTCTCAGCTATCAGTCAGATGGTAGTGGGGGTTTTTTAAGGTCCAATGCAGTGGGTAAGCACCAGGTCAGAGGAGACCATTTAAAGAGTATTTTTGAAGGGCCACCCTAACAAAATGTGCCACTAGGGGGCACAAATACACTATTCTCTGTAAATCCCACAGCTTCTTTGTAAATGGATTTGAATAACAGATTAATTAACAACAGCATAACGAATTAAACTGCTCTTGACATTAACAACAGTAGTTTAAATACCTCATGTCTACTTATCAACTTTAACAAACTAATTTTTAAACAGAACATTCCACACTCTGGGGTAGCTGCATTCAATTGGCATATTTAGGGAGTAAAAAAATAGGACATTTGTATCAAAATATCAACTGAAGGACATGCTTTCTCTTTCTTCAGCTGGATAGTCTTTTGCTTTCAGCTATAGCAAAGCATCTTTTATATTCTCATTTTGAGGCACCCTTGAAGAAGATGGATTTCTACACAAATACATTCAGCTGCAAAGGTTTTTTTTGTTTTTTTAAAAAAATAAAATCCAATTCCAGTTGGTCAGAATATAAACTATCAAATGAACATTTTAAAACTTTTTTTAAAGCCAACACGTAAGCAAAGCAAAGAGTGGTTCGATGGACATACAGTAAAGTACTGAGGGCTGGATGAGGGCTAAATGAACTCTTGTGCATCGCTTGCAATTAGCATGTTTTTCTTCTGACAGTGGAAAGGGATTTCCTGGCCTCATACTTCCAAACTAAGCCCTTGTTTAATCTTCCAATGACCAATCACAGAACAAATCAAGGTACAGAGATGAGGAAATTTGCATGGAGGACAAACAGGTGCCATTCAGCACTTAAGAGGGCACCCCTTCTAAATATGTGTTGAACGTATTGTCTAGTTTGACCCTAAAACCATATCTTGGAAACAGAAAGAATCCAAACAGACTTTCACGGAGAGGACTACTGTGACTCAAGGAATAAAGACCTGCATTAGAGAAACTCCACATCGTTCTTTGCTAAGATGCCTCTCCAGTTCTCCAAACTCTTGCTCCTTGTGGAACCTTCTTGTAAAACTTGCAAAAAACATCCAGGCTTCATAAATTCCCAACTCATTCTCCAGATATTTCCTGCACTGGGGTTTTCAGCAGCATCTGCTGGTTTGAAGTTGCTTTTTTATTTGTCCTGAGGGCGCCATTACTTTTCAGGTTGAGCTGTTGTTATCCCCTGGCCTATGATCTCCAGAAGGCTTTGTCTGTTGAAGAAACTCTTGATGAAAGAACAATAATTATGATTAGTGCAAAGACAGATTTCATTTCTTTTCACACGTGCGTTTGTGCTGATTAGTAGAGCAGAACATGGACACCGTAGCAGGGAGTCGTCCTGTTGGCCAGCCATGCCCACGTCACAACCAGGCTTGGATCACGGAAGCCCCTTGGTGGGTCTGAGCAAACAGGGCATTTCTCTGCATGAGGGAGGGGCTGGCAGAAGGTCTCTTGTAACAGGGTCTCCATTCTGTAGACAGGTGACATGGATAACGTTGGCAATGGAGAAAGGAAGCTCCGTAGAAATGATGTCTCCATGACCTGGCCCACGGGAGGCAGGGTAAGAAGCTTGGGACCAGCTTGTCCTACTAGGCAAAGCTTTTATTGTGCCACTTCCCTGCCAGTGTATAGAGGTTTGTGGCAAACAATGTCCAGATGATGTCATCAAACCCACCATCTTTTCCTACCCCTTCCTGTTATCTTTCCTGCTTCCACAAAGACCCTTCCACCTGGAACCATCCTCGGAATGAAATCAGGCCCAGCTTATACACCAAAGTACAAGCAAGTGTGTGTGTGTTGTTGTTGTTTTTTTAAAAGCCGCTGATAAGCAAGGCAGTATGCATGCAATCCAGGGAAGGAAACCACCATAGCCAGGATCCTGTGGCATCCTGGAAGGCAGAATTCCCCATCACCCTCGCTGTTTTCTGTTGCAGAAAGAGAGATCCCCCATTTGGAACAAACAGCTTGTGCAAAGGAGATGCCAGATGCGTCCTGACCCAGGCTCTGGGAGTGTCAAACCACGCTTGAAGCAGAGTGTTGCTTGGGTGGTTCTGCTCAATAGGGTTCTAAGCAGAGACGGGAGCCACCCTGACCTTATTGACCACCTCCTGGTTTCCTGCCCCCAAGGAGGTTTTCCTAATTACTATTTTGTTTCATTTGAGCTTGTATTTTTGGGAGGGGAGCCACTGTGATCCTGAATCCTGAAGTGGCACCTTTAAGGAGAAAAAGTGGGGGTTTGCTCAGTAGTTGGCCAAGCGGTTCAGGCTGGTTTCCTTTTCTGCCTCCTTGGTCTTTTGACCACAACAAAGCCCAGCATCCACAGATGACTGTGTGCCTATGCAAACTCCTGGCAGACATCCCTGGGCCTGCAGGGCCTGCATTTCAAAAATCAGAAACATTCCAACAAGGGATGGCAATCTCATTTTTTATTAAAAAAACAACAACATTATTTTGGAAAGACTCGTGGCAGATACGTATAAATCAGGCCACATGTTGAACTTGTCCATACAATAATAAAAGTACAGTTCCATCAGCATCCCTTCTCCCTTAGCCGTCTAATACCTGGTCCAGATGTTCTGCCTCCATACGTCACAGGGAGAGCAGTCGAATATAAAGGTGGGCCAGAGCTTGCCTCTGTCTTGCCCTGAAGGACAGGCAACTTCTGGGCAGGGTCTCTTCCAAACATTCCTCCCAGGAGAGCAGAAGGCAAGCCATCCAAACACAGGTGCAGAGGCCCCCTCTCCTCTTCGGGACTACAGTTCCCAGAAATGCACAGGTGGCACGGTGGTAGGCTTTGCTGCTTTCTAGCTCATCCTCAGGCCTGTTGCTTCCCCAAGCGGCTGTTGACCCAGTTGCTTTGAAGCTAAGCACTAATTATCCCCCTGCTTTGCCTTTGCTGACTTGATTTCCATGTTTGCTTTGCAAATGAGGGCTTTATTCTCTCATGACCCCCCAAATATCGTGAAGAAGAAGAAGACAGCAACCAGGAGGTCTGTAGTTCTCTCTCTCTCTAGCTCCCACACAGCTCTTCTGCTGACTTGCAAAATCTGTTATTTCTGTAAATGCTAGATTTCCCCCAGGAAAACCCCGACGGCTAAGGCCTGGGTAAGAGCATCACCCTGGCCTCTTCCTGTGGTCCTCGTCCGCCATCTAGCGTTCTCCTCCGGCTGTTTTCTCCTCCTGATACTTGCTCTGCTGCCCTCAGACAATCAAGGGCCCTGCAGCTATTTCTCACACGATGACAGCTCAGTCTGGTTTTTAAAAGGGAAAAGTCACTTCCCAGATCGTGTTAGCAAAGTCACTTTTTCAAATGCCGGTGACATCTGTCTCTCTTCAATGCTCAGGGTTTCAGAGGCACACACCCACTGCTACAACATCCTCATTAGCAGCCGAAGCACAGGGTGCTGCCCAAACTGACAGCACGTCATGGTAGTATAAGAATCTAATGAATCTTCCCAAATGTTCTCTTCCTTACCAAAAAAAGAGAGAGAAGGGGGGGGGGGGTAGCCAAGAAACCTCGTTCAAAAAATTGTTAGTCACTGTGAGATTTTGGCATTTTTGCTGAAACAATGAAAAGACCTACACTTTTTCCAGCACCAGCATTAGCCAAAAAAAAATATTTTGTTCAAAAATTTGTAATTTGTGCAAAACCATATCTCGTGCAAAAAAAAAAGTATTTTGCACAAAATGTAATTTTCTTTGCGCAAAATATATTTTTGTACATGAAACACTTCCTTTCCTCCCCCACCTCCCCAAGGTGTGAAAATTACACAAAAGCAATCTCACATATGGGAGAGAAAGTTTTAGAAAATTGTCCATCATGCCTACCTACTCTATAAGTAGCTGAGGGATTACCTGCTGACTGGCCAAGTGTGAAGGCTGGAAGCTTTCCAGTCACACATGGAGTCACATTGCCGTCTCATGGAGACTTCTGGATAACTCAGAAACATGCACATTGTTCCCAGAGGGCCAGGCTTGCCTGGATGATTTTTAAGAGGATCTGATTGTATTTGTGCTTTTAATCAGGAACCAGATGATACAGAACTCGGAAGGTGAGGCTTTTCATAGCTGCTGATAGTTGCACAAGCCCTTTAATAAGCAGCAAGAGCACCAGTTCAAAAGCTGGCCACCGTAGGTGAACCTTGGGCAGATCCTGAGATAGCAGTGACAAATATCCAAAGAAATTTGGTACACTCAGTTAACTCTCTGCTCCATTATGCATATTCTTCTGCATCTTTGCTGTCTTTATTATTTCCATGTCAAGCTTCCTTACAGGCAGCCATGAATGGTGGTCAGACCTGGAGAAAGCAGCTCCACCCGTCTTCCTTAAAGGAGAATTCGAGATGGTCCTGGCAGCTGCCACAGGGAGCCTCATTGATCTAGCTGTGAAACTTCTGGAGGTAGTCAATGTGGGTTCCTTAACTGGAAATGATGACCCCTCTTCAGAGACCTCCCAGAACTTTATCTATGTGCACGTTCCATTTCTTTCCTCCAGGAATCTCAAGATTGCACACATGGCTCATTTCTCCTCTACTTCATCCTTTCAGCCCTGTGATGGAGGTCAGGTGAAAGAGGTCACATGGGTGCAGCTCGCTTGTCTCTCCGGTGCTCCTGGACCCAGCAAACTAACTGCAATGGCCAACATCCTGCTGCTTCTGTTTTGTGCATGGACGAGACTATTTTGTCAGCGGCTCCTCCGCCCACTCCACTTGCACCAGAAGAAATCTCCTGTGTTCCCTGTGGGCCAGCCTCTGGCTTGTGTAGCCAGAAATAACAGGTTGCCGGGGCAAATGTGGAACACTGTGGCCATGGAGCCCTTCGCCTTCTGCATTGGCCAAGAGGATTCTAGTGTCGCCTTCCCACCTCAGAGTGCAGAAGGAGTGGAGGTAGTCTCCAGCAAGGACATCTGGCATTTGAATACCCCACATGCCTCTCTGCAACACTTCTAAGCAACCAGCCAGTAAGGAAGAAGGCCCTGGCGAGGTTTCTGGGGAGCACTAGAGCAATATCTGTCATGAACCCTTCAGCATCAATGGTTCATTGACACCGGCAGCAACATTCAAGGGATGCTGGTTGTATTTCAACTTTTATTGCAGCCCAAAGGCTGACGGAGGCAAAAATATTCTGAATCACAACATTTGTAAAATCCCAACAGTATATATCAACAATGAAGCAATGTTTTCAGTAAGGGATGCCTCAAGCTGAATTGTAGAGTAATTTTTTATATGCAAAAGAAAAAATGAGAAAGGATGCAATCCATGCAAGATCATCATTGTCATCCTTCATCTTCATCTCTATATTTGTATCTTGCTTTTCTACTGACAGTGCCCAAAGCAGCTCATAACAATTCTAAAATGAAAA
This sequence comes from Intellagama lesueurii, assembly GCA_037013535.1. Lineage (NCBI taxonomy): Eukaryota > Metazoa > Chordata > Lepidosauria > Squamata > Agamidae > Intellagama > Intellagama lesueurii. The sequence continues at coordinate 27,708,412 of JBAJHW010000010.1, read as the reverse complement.
ACAATGGCAACTAACCATGATATGAATCTCTAATGAAATTATATGAATGTGAAATAAAGCAGTATTGGAAGATACTGCATCTCTTCCCTCCACCTTCACGTTTGACTGTTATCACACACAGAATGAGTGGTCCAGTAGAGAGGGAACATTTTTATGGTATCAAAATGAGTCAGCTCATGGGTAGCCAAGAACCACAAACCACCCGGATTCGTCATTTTTCCAGTCCGTGCTCATCTTTAATCATTTGCTGTTATTTAACGTCAATGTCCATTTTGCATAAAAACATGTTTCTCTTTTTGGAAGAGAGCTACCCTTCTGATTCCATTTTTCTTTTTCTTCCCTTTCTTGCGCATGGCACATAAAGAAGCCGCACCCCTGAAAAAGCATATCTTGTCCCCTACTGCAGTACTGTTACTCTCTTGTGGACACATTACTACTTCCTCCTGCAGATGAGGATGTCCTCAAACTCTCCAGAGTAGGGCCCGGGTTGGCCACCCCGGGGGCTTCCGTTTTCATGCGCAGGGTGCTTTTGTCTTGCCATTCCTGAGCAGCTGAAACCTCTCCAGTTCCCGGAAAGAACTTTCTAATTAAGGTCTCTGGGAACAAAGCATGGGGGGTGGGGGGTGGTTTCCAAAGTACCTCAGCAGCTGTAGCAGCTGTACTGAACACACCAGCAAGTGGGAAAAGGACAAACTAGCGTCTTCCCCTACATGATAACACGCTTTAATTTGCAGCACCCCCATCTCATTGCCACGCTGCTCTGTCTCCAAGCACTTTGCAAAGCCCCGCTCTGAAGGCCCTTCATGCACCACCAAACGCCAATCACTTCTGGGCCAACGCTCTGCCGCTGTTTAATACCCAGCCTCCTGGCTGACCAGAGACTTTGAGGAAGCAAAGAAATGTCTTCTTCGAGTAAAGACAGCAGGGGAGGCTAGGAGGAGGAAGGGCATGACTGCCAAACAGAAACACAGAGAACGACCCCTCAGAAATTCCTAGGCAAGACTTCGCCATTCTTTAAAACCATTCAGTCACCTTCATTCGCCCCAGCAGAAAACTCTTGAGGGATGGGAAGCCTCAGCCTACCTGCTTCATGGCTGATGGGAGGAACGCTTGCCTTTTGCTTTGTTGGCTGTTGCACGAGTCTGGTGGTAGCTGCCACTGAATGATCCATGCTACTGGATGAAGGTAAAAGGGGGGAAGAGCATTTGGTGGGTCTTCTTAAGGACGCCAGAGCCTTCCACATGTGGCTGAGTCCCAAAGGCTGGTCTACCTGCTCTTTGCTTCCGTGCCCAGTTTGTCACCAAGAAATTCTCTTGTTAGCTCAATTTGGTTCCAGATCATGTAGACTAGAAAGGATAAGCATGTTCTTCCTTTCCCCCTGGGACTTAGTTGAGCTGCTGGATTTTCCTGTGAAGACAGCAAAATCTTGCGGTATCTCAAAGACTTGAGTGCTTTTTGTTCAGCAGAAGCGGCAGCAGCCCCCTTCTTCAGATGCACAGAGGGTAGGTTCAGTTGACATAAATAAACATCGCCCTTGGCTTGAAGAGGAACAAGGATCTTCTGTCTCATGGCTCCCCTGAATCATCTCCTCCATGTCGGTTTGTCTGTGCCTACCACCCAACTGCTGTACATTTTAAGACAACCTTCTACAAGTCGTTCCACCCAGAAGAGACATCATTAGTACGGCGAGACTCAACCCATCTAATGATATGAATATAATGAGCTGCTCGAGGCATTATGCATTCACACTGTGCACACTAGAAATGTCCACAGTGCCTGGTAGGAAACCCTCTCATGTCTTTGTGAAGCTCTTTCTCACACCTGCCGCCCATCAGCTTTACAATCTGAGACACCAGATTGATCCTTGGATTTCTTTCATGCAGGGCATGTGGTCTAACAGGAAGACATGACTCCCAAGCCCATTTCTTTTCCAGAAGTCTTCACCTCCACCACCTTGGCCTTGATGCACATAGGATGTGAATGTCTACATGTGAAGAAAGGAGCAATAACATGTGCACAGGACTGAAATTCTGCAACTAGCCAAGAAAAGCCCCTTTTGAAATTCTCTCTCTATACCTAGGAATTACCACTGCTTGTCCCTCTCCAGCTAATTAGCTGATAATGTTAACTGTACGGCGGTGCTTTACACAGGTTCTCATGTCCCTTGTGGTGGAGCAAACTGACCTTTCTGAACTCTTCATTTACAGGTTGATGGGCTGCGATTCAGTTAATCAAGGCAGCCCCGGGCTCTCTTTGGCCAATAATAACCAAGGACCTTGTACAGCAAATGGATTAAGTGTATCAAATTCACGAGATTCTCTCCACTTCATGAATGCCCCTGTGGCAAAGATGACAAAACTGGCCCTTTTGCCTCCTGGCAGATGAGCCTAAGGATGCCTCTCATTCAAGGAAAGTGAACGGTTTCATTTTATTCCAAGAAAAAACACCAAAGAGAAAAGACTCTAATTTTTTTTTTGTTTCAAATGGGGGGGGGGGTTGTTTTCAATCCAGAGGACTGCAGGGTCAAAGCTTTATCTACCAACAACAACGAAGGGAAAGATGATCTATGGGACCCGTCAGGTTGGAAATCCACAAGGAGGAGAGCTTGTTTTTGCTGTAGGTAATGAGGTCATAAAGGGAAGGACAGGATTTATGGGATACTACAAGGGCTAAAGTAACAAAACACAGCAGAAAGGTTTCTTAACAAGGCTTCCCTTCTATAATGAGCAAATCATTTTCCAACTCTCCTGGAGATGGCGGTGTTGGCATTGAGAACACATCCTTCCTGATTCATGCAAATGATGTTGCAACTAGAAACAAGGACTGGGTGGTTGTATCATTGATCTTTTTCAGTTGCAAAAAACACAGCTAACCTCACATCCCCTCCCATAAGAATCATGGCAATGAGAAACAGTGGCGTTCTCTTTGAGTCCACCCAACCCAAATGCCAATTTGCCCTGGGAGTGTTCATAGGTGATGGGTTGAAGGCTCCTTCCACAGTCTCAGGGTACCACCATTCACTTTGGCCACTACATTTTCTAAGGGGAAAAAAAAAGAAACTAGTTTTGTCCAATAAAAGATCTCCATTGACTGGCTGATCTTGTCTTCTCTGTCCAACTGTGGCTTCTGGTATCTGTTCTTGCACCAAAATAATTTTAGGCGTAGTCTTCCATACCAGATGATGTAAATAGTTGGCATCCACAGAGCAGAAATTTGATTTGTGTTGCAGAAACATCTCAAATAAAAGAAATAAACTAATAAGAAACCAAGGTGGTGAAGTGAAACAGCTTTAGAATGGTTTGGTCTGATCAACACAGCAGGCAGGATTCGATGCAGGAGATCAAGCGACTTCACCAGTACAAGATTTTCTTCTCCGCTGGATGATAAATGGCATGTATCCACAAATCCACCTGCATGGGTTAGCTGATTGGCAGTCCTAAAAGCATCCTTCTCCAGCTGTGTCTGTTTGGCTGTCACATCCCATTTTCATTTCATCATCCCATGCTTGGAATAATTCATCCTGTCAGCAGGATAAAAGAAAACCCCATTAAAGTATTTTGTGGATGGGTTGCTAGTCTGTTGCTAGTCTCAAGTAGAATAGACCCATTGACTCAGCTGGATTTATGAAAGGGTTAACTTAGCATTCAGCCATGAATTCAATGGGTTTATAGGATTCGGGCCAAAGTATTTGTTTGATTTTAGCCATATTGGTAAATCAGCATCAACAGCCTGTTGGCCAGAGTATAGAGTATATGAGGTGGGAAGGAGATTAAGTCTTCTTTTTTACGGGAGGTAGTTTTCAAATAATGCAGTGCTGTTGTTTAACTAGTACCATGCCTTGTTTGGATAGACCCTAAATTACCAGTTATTGGCCAGAATCCAAAAGGGGTGTTATGCTTGTTTAAATGAAATGGGGTGGCAAATATCTGCTAAATCAGACAAGGTGCTGATAGCAGTTCTAGAGGGTGGCCACATTAAAAAGATCTGTCACCACATGCAAAAAGAAACAGCCACCCTGAGGGTTTCATGGTTCATTGCCTCTTCTGTGAGCACTTCACCTACTGCCATCCCCTGTGGCAGTTGTTGCTGTTTACATCTGGAAGCTATAAGGGGACCTTCTAAGGTCTGTTTACATTTGAGGAGCCTTAAACAGAGCAATGAGGCCAGATTCTCTATCAAACATCATTCTGTGCCTTTTTTTTTCCTTTTTTCTTTTTTGTCAACTGGAAAGGCTTGGACAAGTTAGACAAAGAAGCATCTGAAGCTTCCTCTCAGCATCTGGTTCAGAAGAGGGCCCTTGGGCTACGAGGGAAGGAGAGCTGAACTGGGAAACTTCTCCCTCCTTGTCATATGACCAAAGCGTCTGCAGGGAGACACTGGAGCTGACACAGTGCTCAACCAATCCCAGCAGAAAGCAGGTGTGAAAGGGGCTTTTCCGGCTCTAAGATCATCCTTGCAATCTCCTCCCTTTTCTGGACCATCCCTGGTTCCCCTTTTCACTTCCTTGGAAGATACTTGCATGGACTAGCTACCACTTGTGAAGCTCTCCTCCAGAAAAGGATCACCAAAGCAAGGAGATGTCATCGTGCGGAGGGTATTCAAGAGACTGTGAATCTTCTGGGATTAAAAGACTCCGTTCTTGAGCAACCATTCACCTTGGAAATATTTAATAAGCCACATAGCACCTCTTTTTTTGGCATAGAAGATAGCATACCAAGTTGGCAGGCTTAACCACGGAGAGCGTTTAGAGCTGCTTATCATTGACTGCCAACTTTTGACAACCCAGCTCTCGGGGATTATCATTCCGAAGACGGCTGAGTTTTGAAAGCTATGATTTTGATGAAGTTGTTTCTGCTGGTTCTCCAGATGGTTACAAGAAGTAAGCTGATTTTAAATTCTCTCCTTCCTCCCTCTTGTTCTCAATTGATAAAGGTCAGAATGTCGAGACCATACAGAGATGTACCACGAAAAAAGGTGGTGCTGAATCTCTGCAGATCAGACGGTGGGTGGGAAATATTCTGTCAAGCTAAACTGTATTCTTGTGCATGTCTGCTAAGCGCTCAGGTGTTTTATTTATCCTGCATCTAGTCTAGGCTTTTGTGTTTTCTTTAGATTAGAAAAGAGAGAGAGAGGCAAAGCGTCCATGCTGTTTTGTAACTCCTGTTGTACCTGGATTCATCTGTGTCTTTTACTTGCTCTGTCCACCCTTCTCTTATGTATCCAAATGTACAAATGAGGATGAACAAAGATGAAAGACATAGGTGCACATTTATAATGCCACTTAAATTGTTTGATTCTGCCTTTTCCGTTCTGACTGTTCTTTCATTCAGTATTATTATCTATTACCTTGAGTCCTAAAGGAAGGCTATAAAACAGAATCAGTCCATCAGTCAGTGGCAAAAACTGATCCCACATGTGGCATCGCTCAAGAAGTCCAGATCACACTCATGCTGTTATTCACAGGTCTGTCCATCTCGCACTTGACTGCTGCTCTAGCAGGTAGCTGACATCAATGTTAGGTTTGGTAGATCCAGTGTATTGTAGGGGACAGTGAGCTGAGCTGGGACTTAGAAGGCCTGGGTTCAAATCCCAATTCCATTGCAGAAGCTCCCTGGGGTGGATGTGTAGCCATGGCAAACCACTCCTTAGACATCTCTCAAACTTCACCAACTCTTCTGGGTCAACATAAGCCAGAAGCAATGCGACAACACCTAGGAACAACCGGCCTTTTCTTCACACGGTGTGCTTACGACCCAGATTTCAGTCATCATTTTCAGGGGAACTTGCCACATTAGCCTTCTGCTGGCTTCTGTTGTAGCAGAACGACGCAAAGAATGAATTTTATGGCTCCTGAGGGAATGGGTGGATGAACTGCGTGGAAACTTCAGCTTGTGTTTTTTTTTCTTCTGTTTTTGGTGTCATTCCCCCCTTTTTTTATGGGGGTCAATGCAGACCCTGACGTGTGGGATATACAGCCCTGAGAGAGAGCAGAAAAGCACCAGTGGTTTGAATTCTTTGTGCAGATCTTGGTGCTCTTTCACATAGCCTAGGATGACAAAAGTCTGCTTTAAAACTGTATAAAGACATATGAGCCTCCCTGCCTTTTGCCCCAAATGCTCCTTATTATCCCTCCAGCTTCCGCTTAATGCACAGCCAAAGTGCCTGGAAGTCTTGCAACCCTTCTGATGCCTGACCATCCTCATAGTCTTCCTATGTTTTCTGGGCACCCTGGTTTCTTAGGTACTCTCCCCTTCCCACCCCAACCAAATCACCCCCTCAGGTAGAGCATTTTCCTGCAGGCCTCCTGAACCTTCTCCACCCAGCTAGTCATGATATGCCCAGGGCTTCATTTTTCCTCTACTCTCACCATCCTTTATTCATTGCATGCCATGTCCCGTGTGTCTCCTTATTCAATTTGCACCCTTCTTCTAGCAGATTGTAAGCTCGAGAAGATGCTGAGTCACATGAGTTATCCTGAGGCCATTCTGGACAAAAGGCCTGGAATGATTCCTTTAAATATAGAAATGGCCAGAGAAAGATGCTCAGAGGGTTACTTTTGGACATGTCCCTCCACGGTTCTTTATGGTCCAGCCTTCCAGTGCTCATGGATCAACTCCAGCATTTGGAGAACAATTAACTGGAGTGAGAACTAGACACTTGTTCCAAATAGTTTAAATGGTTTGCGTTAAGTTGATTTAACTCCTGTAGATTTAACTGGGATTTAGGACCTGAACTCTCAATGTCCTCCTTTCCACACAAGAACCAAGAACAAAAAAATTCCAGATGCAAACATCAGTAAATCTGAAAGGAAGCGGGGAGCTTTTGACCTCTCAGGGCAGCTGAAGAATTTTGATGTTTATTTCTAGCTCTCCCTAAGAGAGATTGACCAAGCTGCTGAACTGCTGGGTCATAATTTAGAGCAAATGTGGAAAAATGTCCCACCTGCAGCTAGGAAAGATTCACAGCAGGGAGACTTTAGTCAATTTAACGCACTGTTTTTTCTCTCTCCCCTCTCCCACCTTAATTATGATTCCAGGTATTTGCTGAGCTCCACAAAGCCTTTCCATGATCTACAAAGGCTGGGCTGACATCTACTATTTGCTGCTATTCGGGTTCCACAGAGGCTGACCTCAGCCTGTCAGTCATGTGTGGCAAATCGCCAGGGGGCCAGTAAGCCTCCTGACATCCCAAATTATACCCTTTCCCCTCTGTTTTTGATTCAAAATACCCACACCATTTGCTCATGATGTGCGATTCACCCCCAAGAGAGATTACTGCTTCTCCATCTCACTGAACAGGATGCAACGCTAAACTATGGTTTGTTTAAAGAATATAAGAAGCTGGTTTCCTTTCATCCCTGCTCCCAGGTGTACCTTGGGAGCTAGAACTGTCCCAGCTAGCTCTTCATCTCCACCTGAACCCAACTGCTTCAATGATCTCTGTGTACCAACCTATAATTTCTGGCTACTGTCCCTGTTAGACTGTTGGCAATAGTTCTGGAAGTCACTCCTTCATAAGGTTGCCATAAATCAGAAGCAACCTGATAGCATATAGCAGCCACAACCACGGCAACATCCCTGATGCACCACTGTCTTCCTTTCTCCCCTTTCAATGTCCTTTAGCTTGGGTGACGGGCTTGAGTTTTTCTTCTCCACCCATCCTACCAGCTTCTGGAGGTCTGCATTACAGGGATGTTGTCTTGAGAGCACATGGGTGGGAAAGCAGGTGCATGTACTCTGGTGCAGCAGCTGCAAGAGTAGGCGGGGGGGAGGGAAGAAGTGAAGGGAAAGATCACCCTTGTTGATCACAGTAGAAGATCAAGTGAAACAAAATGGACAATGAGAGGTCATTTTGGCAGCCAAGCCCACCTGTGCATTATTTAATTCTAACACACACACACACACACACACACACACACACACACACACTTTGGAAGCAATAGAAAGATTCAGCTGGCAACCTTTGATAATCTTTGGCTAAAGCGGCATTTGCCATTTGTTCATTTTTTATTACAGATGTATTTTTTAAGGTTTGTATTTTGTTTCTTAGGCCACTGCAGATAGGTTCCCCCCCTTTTTTTTTTTCCTGAGGGGCAGAATTAAATGCATAGAAAGTAGATTCAAAGTCCTCACCTTTTTTTTTTTTTTTTTTTTTTTTTTTTTTTTTTTGGAAGATTAAACCTATCTCTGTGATGGCTTTCTGCAAGATCTCTGGGCCCCTGAAAATGTTGACAAAGGCCATTCCTGATGCTTGCCCCCATAGTTACCAGAAGTTCTCCTGTTGCATCCAGGGGACATAGATTAAATATTTTGGGGCAGCAATAATATCGTTCCTTTGCTGTCTTCGTATTTTCCATTTGCTAGGTTGCTTGCTTGATCCCAGCCTGACTCACGGCAACTGCTCCTTGGGGACATTTCCATGCAACAACGGGACCGTCTGCTTACCCCAGCATCTACACTGCAATGGGGTGCAGGACTGCAACGATGGAGCTGATGAGGACAACTGTGGTAACTTCATTATTACTACACTGCAATTCGTGTCTCTTTGTTTGAGGGGCCACAGACCTTTCCACTTTCCAGCTGCCCCACCTGAGGTCAAAGGAAGCCCTCTACGTGGAGCTTTTTGTGGGGGGAAGTGGGGTTGTCTCACAAGGGCAAATGCTGTCCTGTTCTGCTTTTGTGTCCTGTATTCAAAATGAGCTGGAGTTTCCTCCAAGGCACAGTGTAGCGACGTAAGACTTGAAGAAGGAAGAGAAGATCAACCCAAAGACCCATGGGTCGGGCGGCTTCCTGAAATGGACACCTAGGGCTCTTGTGTCTTCATGGCTGCCTGAGAATGAGAACTTGGCTCTCCCCAGTCTTGCTCTGGCATGCCAGCCCCAGCTCCTGATCCTGATCCCAATGGCTCATATGACTAAGTGTCAAGCAGGGAGAGGGCTCTTAGGCGCACGAACTCCTTGTAACCGAATGCAAATCCTCTCTCATAGTGAATGACATTGGGTGGCCCACCCTTTTGCATGAAAGGCTCCTCGGCAGTGGCAACAGGACCAGAAAGGACAAAACCAACTGCAGTGAGTACGTTTTTGCAGCCGTGCACTTTGTCCCCTTAAGCATGCCTTTCACGTCCCTACCCGTGGCCTGGGCTGTCATGGGGAGTCTTTATTTTCAAAGCAACAGCAACTGTAGTCTGTGGCAGCAGACAAAGGTCCGTCAGGTGCTTTGCTTTTGTGTCTTTTTGGCAAAACAGCATGCTTAGATCAATGAAGACCTCATCACACATCATGTTACCCTAAGCCAGAACCATGTGCAGGTGTATATTTGTATCTTCATGGCATGCAATGTCCTTACAGCGATGCAGGGAAGCAGGAATGAGAGCCAGGCTCCCCGAGACATCCCACTGGATGGGTTGCAGCACATTGTCTTCCAGAGAGGTGCAGGGAGGAGTTGAAGGAAAGACAGCACTTAGGAACATCTCCTCTGATTTATTGACAACTGGCACCCACGTCAAAGAAAGGGCAGCAGTGATGAGGACAGAGGTGAAGAGGGCTAATGGCAGACACAAAAAGCTAGATGAAACTAAACAAAATTAGGAGGCAGTTTAAGAGATAATTAGTCTGGATTGGAATAAGGAACGATCATACTAGAAGAGGTAAACTCTTAATTCCATTCCACAAATACTTCTGGGTTGCTACAACAGAGAGTCAAATGTTATGCAGCTTGGTGTGATATCTCACTCCAATTAAGGGTGTAATGATGCCCACAAATTTTCTTGTCAGCAATGAAAACAAGGCACTGAGACACCCCATCAAGATTTTGCACAACAGTGAAGACACCAGGGTTTGCTTTTGCTCACCAGCAGCAGTTGAAGAAAACGAATTTCTTTCCCCTTTGCATTTTGTCCATAAAAAACATATTTTAAAAACCCTGGTATTCTACTCAAAATAGATGTGTGCAAAGTGTTTTGTCACTGCTGTTCCAGGGCCTCTCTTTCTACATTTTTTTTTCTTGTGCATGTGTGAACAACCCACAAGAACAGTACTTTGCTTTTAAAAAGAAGTGGCCCACATTCAGCTCCAACAGAGAATAAAAGCTGCTGCTGAAGGGAGACAGAATGGCTTACTTTTGTAAAACAAAAATATTTACTTGTGGCTGTAAATAGAGTGGGCGTGGTCTACTGAACCACAGACTGACTTTCTCAGTAATACCATTTTTTAGGACACAACAAAATGGCACAAATGTGTGAGAGCTCCAAGGGGGTCAGAACAAACAAATGGGCACCTTCACAACTAGAAGCAGAGCTGGCTTCAGCAATGCATCATGTATGATTATCCCCTCATGTCTTTCACACCTTTGGAAGATGTCATTTAGCTTGCCTTTTTCCTCTTTTTTGGCAATTGGTCATCATCAGGAAGAAACAGCAGGCTCTGTTTACATGTTGATTTTGAAATACTCTGGGGCTCTGAAAATGCATCTCTGGAGGGACTGACATTTCACCACCTCCTCTGTGAAGCTGCCTGATCACCCATCTTACTCTCCAGATCGCTGGCCAGGAAGGGGATCCATTAAATAAAAGGGACAGAGATCTTCGCTTGCCCTTCATTCTCCAGTTCACAAGCGGAAGGGTTGCCTGAATGGTTTCTCTTGACCGCTGCCTTTATCCACTTGCTTTCCCAGATGCCTGGCACAAGTCTCTCTTTTTGACCAGTCGCTCTGTCTTTCCTCTTAGCACTTGACTGGTACCCAACTGAATGCATGTGCTCAGGGACTGCAGTGCGCTGTCAAGCCCAGGACCTCCTCTCGGTGCCCCAGGGTTTATCCAACGTGACCGAGCTGTGAGTATTGGGGAGCCACAGGCCCCTGCCTCCTCTGTAAGGCCAAGCGCAGCCAAAACAGACACAGAGGAGTTCAGATATTCCATCAGCGAGGCGCTAATGCCATCTAGGGCTAGAGCGGCCGGCCACAGATCAGGAGACGAGGACCTGTGTCCATGGGGTGGGGTGAGATGTGGGAGAGGTGTGACGCGAGCAAATGCCAGCAACCCCGAGGAAACTCCAGTTGTGTTCAGAAGGCGGTTGATTATTTTAAATAAGATCTGAAAGTTTAAACGATGGGAGGCCATCTCAGCTGTACAGGAGAAGAGTCTTCTGGGAGCTGTTAAGAAATGGAACAGGATGAGGTCAACTGTACCCTTGAAATCTATGCAAACTAGAAGTGCTCTGCTTTGGCCAGATTAGGGCTCTGGAATGGCACTGGTGGCTTTTCTGAATCCAGCAGTGTCACTAATATATTCATGTTTTGGCAATGAAACCCATACTTCTCTCAAAAACCATTTCCCTGCTACCTGATCAGTCTTCCATACTGGATAATCTCATGTTTAAGGATCGATTCGGACTCGGACTGTGCAGAAGCATCCTCTGGGTATTTTGTCTACATATTTCAGGGGCACATCCAAAATATAAATGGCAAATGAAGCAGGCTGAATGTATATGACACCTAGAGATGTTCCTCAGAGAGCTGTAGCTTTATATTGAGATCTGTGTCCAGATCCAAATCCTAGTTTACTGCTGGTGTAGCTCAGCAGGTTGGAGAGCCAGGGGTGCTGAGCTAGTGGTTTGGATCTCCACTAGACCCACCATGAAGAGGGCCAGCCACGATCACCCAGAGACAGTGTGTGTGGCTGATGGGCTTACATGCCCTTGCCATCTTGGTGGGCTTCAGCAAGGCTTCAGAGCACCACCCAAGGGAGGGATTGACTGGTAGATCACTCCTGAGTAATTGATATGTACAAAACCCTGGGAGGGTCACCAGAAATCTCAATCAACGTGTCAGTCAATTATCCATCTTGTTGTGACATGCAGCAATCAGCTACCGAAGGCTAGCCTTCCTCTCTTCATTCCATCTGTTTCTAGTGACCTGAAGAAAAACAGGATCTCTTCACTATTGGACTACCAATTTCTCGCATACAGTGGACTCGAGTACCTGTGAGTATCTCTCAGGGAGCTGGGTTCTTTGTCTCTGTCAATGAACAGGGGATACATAAGGGAAAGGAGATCTGGGACCGAGCTCTGCCTTTTGGAAGACTTTGGGTTCTTTCCTCCCTCTCCTTCTTAACAAAGAGGTTGTAGCCATGTTCAAGCCTATTGAGGCTACCAAGGTACACCAAGCAGCCTGGTTCAGGCCTTGAGTATAATCTAACCCACTACAGAGAGTTTTGTCAAGATGACACTTTCCAAGGAAAATACACAGCGGTGGACCTATACGAATGGAGACACACAAAATACGCCCATATGTTACTGTGAAGCTTTGCCTCAACACCCACCCACCCGTACCAAGGACCTTCTAGGTCTCCTGTCTCCTGTCCCGACAAGAGACCTGTGATTGTTTCCCCCTAGGATCCAGCAGGGTTATGACTGAGCACGGTGGGCCATCCTAAACAATATGTCTTTTTTTAACAGCTTCTTGCAAGAAAACGGGATCCAGACCCTATCTAGCACCACTTTTTCTGGACTTGTCAAGCTACAGAGGCTGTGAGTGAAATGAAGGGGGGCAGGAATGGAGAAGGTAGGCCATGCTGGTTGAGGCTGAGGTGGCACAAAACACAGCCCAAGTCAACACAAGACAAGACCAGGCACCCTTTCCCGGAAACGGATCCCCTTGAACCAGCATATGCTATGTTCCCAAATATTGGAATAAGAAGAAGATTTTGACATAAACAGAGGTGTTGGGGTGTGGGTCTCTGCTACATGCTTCCTCCATTTTTTTGAAAAAGATTAATGTCAAGTTTCATGTGTGTTGCAATGCAACATATATAAGAGAGACCGTATGTTTGTTATGAATGCGTAAAAGAATAAGAGAGGGTAAGCATGCCCTGGGTAGATGTTTCCTCACTGCTCAGTTCCTTTGTCATATTTTAATTTTGCAAGGTTTCTTTCTTTCGGCTCAGCAAAATAGCTGAGTCGTCTTCTGTAAAAACAACAGCAACTCTTGGTTCCCGATCAGGCATTTTACCTGATGACCTGAATCAGGCATGTAGGAACGAATGCTGGAAGGATGCTTCCACGATGCGTTTCACCTAGGAATGGTCAAGAAGGAGACTGAAATCTGGACACCGATTGCACTGAACAGAACACATCCATTCCCTCCCCATCCCCATATGTTTGTTCCAGGTACCTTGGGTCCAACAGTATCTCGGATCTGCAGCCCCAGACCTTCCAGGACTTGCGCAGTCTCCAATGGCTGTAAGTTCATATTTCTGTGGCTGGCCACAAGGGAGGATGGGTGGATTTTCACAGACGTGGTTCTCTTTGGCTGTTTATAGCCAGTGACTTGTTTGCAAGGTGGAAGGAGGGCCCTTTCTTAGGGTGGGAGCACCCACCATGAAAAGGAGGAGGTGAATATGGGATCCCCCTGAAAGAAAGAGAAAATTTACACTTTTTTTTTTTAAAAAAAGGGGGGGCAAAGTGTGTAGGGCCAGGAGGTGTTGCCATTAATTTTCCTAATGCTCACTAGCAGATTTATCTCTGGACTTTGGTGGCCTCTAAATTTTGATGCCTCAGTTGTTCCACCTAAGTTATCCTCAGCCCTAGACCACAACCCTCTTCCCATACCCCAGATAGTTTTACTTACCTTCTGTTTTGGGTCAGCATGTTTACCTCTGTTCTTTCTCCCCCCCTAGACTTCTGGATAACAACAAAATAACCAAAATCCTTCCATCCGTTTTTGTGGGGCTCAAATCCCTCATATTTCTGTAAGTATGGAAGGAATACATGGAGATTGTCCAAACCTCTGTGCAGCATGCATCTGTTTCCCCCTCAAAACAAACAAACAAACAAAAAACAAAAAAAAACCCAAGAGTTTCACTGGGAAGAATCTTTGGGTTGGACCTTCGCTTTAAAGCAGATAAGTAAATAAATAAATGTGCACCAGACTCATCCTTTCAGTTCTGCCTGTATGGCAAGAAATCACAAGGTTTTCCAAGAAGGGTGAGGTTTGTTCCCGGGGTCGTGGCCCTCTCCTCATGGATACCAAAACAGAGGTAGTTTTGAACTACCTCTGTTAGAAGAACAGTGCAAAATCCAGGAGGGAGGGTTGGCCAGTCCTGTTATTAAAATTAATTAAGTTTCACAATGATGAGCAAGCATGGAAGTTTTCCAGAACTCTTAATTATTGGAAAGGTTGCACAGGGTTATCACAATGCTCTGTATATATGTACATAAAGCGATTAGTAAATATTTTAATCATGTTAATTTGGTTTAACTAAACTAATCAATGACAAGTCTCTCTCTCTCTCTCTCACTCTCGTGCTTCTGTCCTAGGGGCCTGCATAACAACTCCCTGAGAGCTATGCCCACGGATTCGATGTGCGCACAGATGCCAAAACTGAACTGGCTGTAAGTTTCTCCCATGTTTCCTCTGGACTTTGGGAGGAGAGGCGTCCGGGCCCCAAAGGGTCCATTGAATTCCAGGGAGCTGGATCTGCCAGAAAGAGTCTGACCCTTACTCAGGCAGATATTAAATAACACATTGACTGGACCTTTGGGGGGGTATTTTCTGTCCCTGTGGGAATTCCAGTGTGCAGTAGCGCATGCCAAATAAAATAGGTTAGGATGTGATCCCATAGGAAAATCGTTTGAAGGTTGAACTGCTTTGGGGTCTATTTCCTGATGATCCATCCCACGATGCATGAGGAAATGTACTCCAGCCTGACCCTGATCTGTGACCTTTTTGATCCTACTATTTGGGGCTGGCTTTGGTCCCTTTAAAGTGACCCTTTCTGGTGTGATCAGGCACACACCTTTCTAGCCATCTGACTGCACATTTAGTCCTTGACGTATGCCATGAAGCTCCCTGCTGTCTGAGTGTGTGGGGTTTCCTTGCCCCACAAATTCAGGGTTAAGGAGAAAGGATTCTGTGTTAGAGAGACTGATGGCTTCACGGCCTCTACCTGTTGCTGTTTCCTACCCCATGCAGGGATCTGGAGGGAAACCAGCTCCGTGCTCTGCAACGTGCTGACTTCCATGGATGCAGTGAGCTCACAGTTTTGTGCGTATAACTTTCTTCTTCTTCTTTTGGTGGCCTGAGCACTGATGACTGGGGATCAGATTCTCCACTAACCCATCGAGACTGTACTTAGGTCCAATTTTGCTCCCCAAAAGGATCTCCTCTGGCCCAACCAAGCAACCTTGGCAGATGGCCGTTGTGCTGATTGACAACTCAGGGCCTTCCTCAGCACCTGGGAAAGCAAGTGGTGTGTAGTTTCAGAAACCACCAACTAGCCCCACCATCGCAGCTCCAATGGCCACCAAGCACTTCCCTGGCCTTTTGATTAGCAAAGGGAAAGGTGGTGGTGAGAACGTTTGATGCACCACCCCCCTCCACAGTATACCACCCAACTCGCATCTTTTCTAATGTCAGGAAAAAAAAGAGCCGCTATTAAGGTGTTAGACGGCAACTCACTGGAATGAGGTCTGCATTTTCTCTCCATCAGCCTGTTTTGGGTTGAATCCAAGTCTTTCCAAGTATCTCTCATGGCTTCATTTATGGGACCTGCATTGAAACTTTATTTCCAGCGGCTGACAGAGCCAAGAGGTTCTTCTGGAGAATGTGCAGCCCTGTCCTGGATTCTGTTTTTCCTAACATGATGGTTATGTCTCCTTCGGAGAAAACTCAGGACACTTGTGTCACGCATGTATACGATCCCTGCACACCAACTACAAATTTTCCATGGAAGAGAGGACTTGAGGCATGGACTGTGTAGTTCAACCTGTCTTTCCCTGCTTATTTCTAAAGAGGCTTTTACTCCACAGCAAAGGAAGGCAGGGTAGCACCAACATCTATAAAGATCTGGTCCAGGGTTGGCAAGGATTTACAAATCTTTTGCCACATGCTGGAATGAGTTGCCACGTGCTGTGGACTGATACCTTGAGATCCAGGGATTACCCGTTTCCACCAAGGGGTGCTCAGTTTCAAGGGCCAAGGTTGCAGCTCATCCAGACAGAGGTGGAAATAGAAGTGTTTCAGTTAATTTCATAGAAGACACTGCTAGGGTAGACCCACCATTGGTTGTGGGGCCTCTATTCACAGGATCCTAGAACTGTAGAGCGAGGAGGTACCACAAAGGGCATCTAGAGGGACCTGCCCATGCAGGAATCAACAGCCAAAGCATCTCTAATAGACGGTCATCCAACTTCTGTTTAAAGACCTCCAAGAAAAGGCACTCTGCTTCTTTCCAAGGTAGATTGCTTCCTGGCTCTTACCACCAAGAAGCTTTTCTTGGAATTCCTCTTTCTTCTTGTGATTTGGAGGCACTGGTTTGGGTCTTACATTCCAGAGCAGTGGAAAATAAGTTCCCTCTGTCTTCCAGAAAGACAACCATTCAGATATCTGAAGCCGGGCATCACCTGGCTTCTCAGGGTTCTCTTCTCCAGGACAAACATCCTGATTTCTCCAGGTTTTGTCACACTCCAGAAGGAGTGTACCAAGAGAGAAGTGATGAAGGTAGCCCAAGGAAAAAGCTCAGTCATTCCTGCTTCCTTCTAATCTCAGTCATAGATATGGGTGTTGCCCTCAAAATGTGCAGAGAACAATAGGGAAATTGGGGAATAAAAGTCCGTTTTAGAGTCACCAAACCAAGGAAAAAGCCTCCTTCCCATCAGTGTGGTGCAAACATCAAGGCAGGAAGACGAGTTATTGAGCTTTGATGGGAAATTTGAATCTGAAAACCTCTCTGTGTCAACCTCATGGAAGCATAAACACAGGCAAGAGGGAAGGGTAAACAGACCCTGCCAGTGACATTGCACCCGTGACAGTTTTACGAGGGAGATGAAGCAGATGAGGCTGCTCTGTGTAGATTGGGGCATGGCTCTCCTCCATTGCCCCATTTTTAATTTCACTGCTGAATCTGATGGATTAACCGAAACTTAGAGGACCAAAGCAGTCTAAATAATGAGAAGGGGCTGGCCGAGGTTTGGATTCCTTCATCCTGGCTGTTTATCTGAGCCAGAGGTCTTTCCATAAATCTATGATTGGAATACATCCCCCACATCAGGGCTTTTTACATCAGCCTCTGACTTCTTTCATCCCTCCAACCACTTATGGTTCATCTGTTTATTTGGGGGAGGAGGAAGACAAGAAGCAACATTCATGACTCCAAGGGTTTCCTAAAAATGATCACTTGCTTGTTTTGGGTTGGGGTCTTGGTTCGATCCTTCAGAACTGCTTGCAACTGGCATTTTGGGACACTTCTTCTCAGCCTTCAAATCCTGCTGTTATTGTTGTGTGTTTGTTTTAAGCTATTTACATTTTTTTTAAAAAAAAAAAAGGTAGACATGGATGGATAATGCAAGCAGGAGTCTTACTTTCATTTGCCTTAATTCTCCAGGATATCAGGCAAAACCCAAATATATGCTTGCCCAGGCTAACATGGCTACCTTTTCCAAACCTTAATTCTTCAGGGTTCTCAACAGGAACAAAATTGAGTGGATTGAGGATGGGACGTTCTCTGCCCTTGAAAAGCTTGTGGAACTGTAAGTATTTCTAGTGCACCTTCCCTAAAAAGACCAGAACACTGCCATGGGTGGCAGAAAAATCCCAAGGGGCCAGATCCACCTTCATAATTCTCCATCTTCTTTCTCTCTCTTCCAACAGCGACTTGTCCTCCAACAAACTTAAGGAGATTCTCCCGACGTCTTTGAGGGGCCTGCATGCGTTACAACAGCTGTACGTACAAGATGTTGGCCTCTTCTTAGTGGAACTATCATCTGCCCTCACATTAAAATGAGAGTCAGGATTCCTGAGAAGTATTTCTGTAATTCATCAGATGGCTTTGAACAATCTAAGCATGTGTTTTTTCCATTTCATTTCCCCACCATTCCAGCTTATGGATGCCTTATGTATCCCTGTGACCTTAAAACTCACACATGAAAGTGTTTCAAGAGTACCCAAAGCAGAAAAGAAAAAAGAGAAAAAGGAGGTATTGGAAATATCAGCTTTGGCCACTAAAATAATGTCTCTGTGCTAATGAACTGATTATTCATCTTTGAGGGTTGAGGAATGCTGACCGGTGCTGAGTGTTGTTTAGGTCTTCTCCAAAACCTGCCCCTTCCATGCTATTGCTTTTTTTTCCTTGCAGGAGCATTTCACACAATCCTCTGCACCAGATCTACCCAGATGAATTTGACCATGTACCCCATCTGCGCTCTCTGTGAGTTCCACAAACAGCAGAAATCCCAGCAGGGTGGTATGAGGTCCCCCCCCTTAATCCTCTCATTTGGGGTGGGCAAGAACCAGAAGGCTGAACCTCCTCATTCATCTTGTTGTTCACGTTGTTTTTGTAGGAGTTTGGAGGGCTTAGAGATCCCAAACATCCGGAACCGCATGTTTGAAGAACTCACTAATCTGTCTCACATGTAAGTCAACGGGAAGGAGAAGGTAACAGAAGGAAGGTGACCAAGTACGGTCATTTACGGTGGTAGTGGCCACCAGCCACATCTTTATTGAGTTGTCTAATGGATCTTCTCCCTTTAGCAGCTGGCTTGGGGAATCCCAATCTTCATCAAACTTAGAGGGATTGTAGAGGAGAGTCATGGGAAGCATCTTCTAATTTTGGTGTCTCTAGGTACCTGAGGGGGGTGAACTTTCCTGGGGAGGCCCTCTTTGTGAGCATATAACTTGGACATCTGAAACCCAATCTTCACCAAACCTGGAAGAGAATTGTAGTCAGAGGACACTTCCCTGCAATTTTGATATCTCTAGGTACTTGGAGGGCTGTTTTATAGCCCAACAAACTGACAAATCAAAAATCACTAAAAAAATAATTGATTCTTATTCATCAGGAGGCATAAATTCAGACAAATGCAAATCAACAAATTAGCAATTTTTGAATGAATTTGGTGATTTATTTTTTAATTCATGCCCATCTTTAATGTCAACATTTGTACAGGTGCAGTAGATGTAAACTTAGCTACTGTTTGTCTGTTGTAGGAATGGAAATCTTACCTTCTTTCACTCTTACAAATGAGAATGAAAAAAGTAAGAGAGAAAGAGTTTTCTTTTCCTGAGTCTGATTACAAATGTTCTTGTGCAATTTTTTTTTGCATTTTCACAAATTTTACCAAAAGAAAAAAAAATGCTGTAGCTTTTTTTTCCCCTGCAGTAATTTTGCATGGTTGACAGAGAACCGTGTATTTTGCATGAAAAAAGAAATAGGGGAGAAATCTTTCTGCTGTCCTGATGCCACATGGATTCCATGTGGTTTATCCTTGCACTGATGTGAGCTATTAGACGGTGTGTATTTGGCTGCCTTCTTAATCGGCACTATAACTGACAGGATGTTTCATTGCACAATCACTATGAATAACAGCCCTGCCAGGACCAATTTATTAAGCCTTTCCTTACATTCTCTTCTCACCCCACTGTTTGTTAACCTGCGTACATGGAAGTTAATTAAGCATATGACAATTCCCTTTTTCTGAGCAGTGGCCATTAAATGCCTTATGAGAAAAAGTGCTTATATTTGTTTTTCTGATTTGGGATGAAAACAAGGGCTAATGAGATGCCGTTTATTCTGTTCTGGAGCTCTGCATAGAACTGCCACATGAATCCTAAGTTCCCTGTTTACCCATGTGGTCTTTGTGGGCATTTGCTACCTCTTTTTCCTCCTGTCACTGTGCCTTAACTTTAACAAACCCCTGCCATTTGCCAGTATTCTCAAGAGGTGATGCAGCTGCTAAGTGTAACCCTCTCCACTCCTGTGGCATATTCCTCCGGTGGCTGACCTCATTCTGTCTGCACCCAAGGCATCTGAAGCAGGAACCCGGGGAAGACAGAGAAAACAAGGACTCTGTGATAGCTTTTCTGTGCATGCCTTCTGAATTCCCGCTTCAAATATTTGTTGAAAGGGAAGAAAAATTCCAGTGACATCTGCTACATGTTGCAGAGCTTGGAGAAGTAACCTTAAAAAAAAAAAACCACACACACACAAATTCCAGAATCATTTGTAATTTTTGCATCTCTCTAAAGTATTTGTTTACCATTTTTCTGCCCAGCACAAAAATGCAACGGACCGAAATAATTAAAAATGCAATCTAAGCAGAGTTTTAAAAAATAACGACACATTCTCCAAAAGCCCATTTTAAACCCATCTTTAAGACTAAAGGCCTTTTAGAATAATTCCGTTCCGGTTGCCCCTTGAAAGTTCAACAGGCTTCCTTGGGGCGAGAGTGCCAGGCAGGCCAGCCTTGGGAGGGAGATCCACAATCAGCGGCATGACACACACAGCCCTGCCTCGTGCTTTTCACAGCCCAGACTCTTGGGGAGGCAGGACATGCCACCGGGCCTCCACGGATGAGCTCAGATTCCAGGCAAGCGCTTATGGTGCGAGATGATCTCTCATAGATCCTGCCTGGCAATCAGCAGAAAAGGAAGCCTTCAGAGCTCTTCTGCGTTGTATCTAAGAGTGAACCTGGAAAGAGACAGAGATCTAGACAGGACACAGGCAGCTGGGGAAGGACATGGAGGAAAGATCCCACCAAACCTAAGTCTTGTACAGAAGCCCTGTGTGCAAAATGTCTTGGGTGGTACTCCAAAGTGCATGGTTTATTTTTTTTTTTTCCCCAGTGTGATTGTGTTGCCACTACCTCACCTTCCCTCCGGGTCTGAGATAGATTGTGACAATCTGGAATCCTAGTGTGTTCTAAAACTCTGTATACGTCTGCACAGAGATAAGGGTGGGGCGAGGTGGGTTCCATAGGATGCATGTCCCAAACTCACTCCAAAACCCAGTTCCAAGACAAAGTTGAGAGTTAGATGAGATGAGAGGCAAGGGGAAAACAGAAGGATACTTTAAGAAAATAATTCCCCAAACAGTGATTCTTAGAAGACAATCCACCACCTCCCATACATTGGGTTGTCCAGATAGACTGAACGTGCGGCATCACAACAAGGCACCCTTCTTTTCTCTGGCAGTTACTTTAAGAAGTTCCAGTACTGCAGCTTCGCCCCTCACATCCGGAGTTGCAAGCCCAACACGGACGGGATATCCTCCTTCGAGAACCTCCTGGCCAGCATCATCCTCAGGGTCTTTGTCTGGGTCGTCGCCTTTGTCACTTGCTTTGGGAACCTTTTTGTCATCTTCACTCGATCTTTCATTGTGAACGAAAACACCAAACACACCATCGCCATCAAGTCTCTCTGCTGTGAGCTCAGGGAGGAGGGAGCAAGGGGGAAAATGGAGGGAGGAGAAAGGCGCCTTAGCATCCCTAGATCCCAGGAGCTGCGCGGCACCCACACCCAAGCCAGCAGCTTCCCTCTGTGGTGGTGGGGCTTGAAATCTTATCAAATCAGTGGTGCAGTCCAGCAGGCATTGTGTAGACCGGATACTTCTCTGTAACCTGTAACAAGTGGGTAGAAAATTGAGCCCTTGCATTCTCAGAGTCAGCCTGAAGGGCATGGCCTGGTGGTGGTCTTGAACTCCTTATTTACTCTGGAGGAGGCTGTTTCTCCTGGGCAGTCCTTCTCTGAAGGCAAGTATCTTGCCTTGAATCTTCAAACTGGTCTTGTACCTTCGCCCTCCTCCATTTTTGTGAAATGGGAAGGGGCCCCGACTCTTCTTCTGATGTGGCCCCTCTGTACTTGTCACGCACAAGCTTGGGCTCCAAGCTCTCTTCGGGTCCAGGCTCTGTGGGGCTGGGTGGCTCTTCTTCCCTGCTGGGTTCTGGAGCGCAAGGTCCTATGACACTGGAGGACTCTTCCAGCCGAGACATGACAGGATCCTTCAGGGGCTAGGTTCTTTAGGTGTTGCCTCCCCACACAGGTAGAAGTCCAAATGCCCAATAATGATCATTTTACAAAGGAACAGGCCTAGCATGTTTTATTCCTCCCGCATCTTAATTCTTGGTTCACTTTGTGGGGCATGCTTTTCAAAAACCCGTTCCTAGGGTGCAATTGAAAAGGTGGTTGGTTATTGTCATCAAGCACTCTGAACCGAGGTTGGGCTGAAGGAGAGCAACAGATTACAAAGGAAATAATAGGTGTCTCTTTCAGTGTGATAAGATGGCAACATAAAGATCTCATTGGATCACAACAGAAAGGGTGGCTTCAAGGTGTGACCCTTGAATGCCACCCTTCCATCCGTATGTGTTGTGTCCTTCAGCCCACTCAAAATAGAGCAGGGTTAGACTGATCCGTGATCTCAGATAAGTTGTCTGGTCACTGGTGAACCAGAAATAGAGTGAACCGGAGGGTGCTGTCAGTGCTCCAGACAGAAAGTGATCTGATTGCACCCGTTACCTCTGTCCCAGGTGCTGACTGCTTGATGGGCCTCTATCTCTTCTTCGTGGGGGCTTTTGACCTCAAGTTTTCAGGCGAGTACAACAAGCACGCCCAGGCCTGGAAGGCAAGCCTCTGGTGCCAGCTGGTGGGGTCCCTGGCCATGCTCTCCTCTGAGGTCTCCATCCTGCTGCTGACCTACATGACCCTGGAGAAGTACCTGTGCATCGTCTTCCCCTTCAGCCGCTATGGGGCCAGCAAGAAGCGGGCATGTTCCACCCTGGCCACCCTCTGGATCGTCGGCTTCTTGCTCACCGTGGTGCCTTTCTCAAGCAAGGAGTTGTTCGGGAATTACTATGGCAGAAACGGGGTGTGCTTTCCCCTCCATTCTGACGAGGTCGAGAGCCCAGTGGCCCGGGGATATTCTACAGGGATTTTCCTGGGTAAGGTACCAGATGCTCCTGTTCCCATCCTAAGGGTGGTGCTAAGGTGTGGGCTACTTTGCTGGGTCCAGCTCCCAGCTCTCTGCCTTGAGGCCTTCTGAGGGCCTGCATGGACCGTCGTGAGTGCAAAAATGAAGCCATAAATAATGACACCAATGCTTCCTGTTTTGAATACTGGATAATTTGTTAAACAGAGAAGGCTGTGAGCTATTGAAAAGGACACACGCATTCCTTCTGCTGCTGTGCTTTCTGGGAGCAAATATGGTGGTTGTCTGTCTGGGCTTCAAAATCTACCTCTTCAAACTAACTTTTGTGCAGAAGCAGGATTGGCGACATAGTTTCCTAAATTCAGAGGGCCTCGTTTTCATATTATGAAAATTAAGCTCATTATACACATGGCACATATTAAGCAAAATTCAGCCTATTTTCTGCTGCTTTATTTTTCTATCTGTACCTTTCAGCCTTGCCAGCATTTATTCAGTAAATACTGATCTGAGAGGGCTGGAATATTGCAGGGCTAGACAACTCCTGATCCACCTGGGACCATTTCCATCACTGCATCCCCAGTCACTTCTAGTCTCTTTCTCTGTGTGTGTGTGTGTGTCCATCTTTTAAAGATGATGTTACATTCAGAGGCCAAATCGTATCTCCCAAAAGTTTCTGGAGGTATGATCTGTCATTTTTGGGACCTACAGGTTTAGGGGTTCATGAAACAGGGGATGCTGCACTACATACTGGGGCCCTTTGGTTCACATCCATTCCAAGGGGTCCACTGTGATAATTGTGTAGAGCGTTGGGTTTTCAACTGCTCCATCCCAAATCCTACTAGTTCAGCTTTGGCTGGAGATGGCTTCTTGGCCAAACCAAGAGGAAAGCAAGGACAGGAATCAGCAAGGCAACACAAAGCATTACTCAGGTTAAATATTCTCCTGTAAGTAGAAAATATCCTAGTTTAACTTTCCTTGCCCAGTGCAATTGTTTCATCATAGTATATTCTGATTTTATTGAATATTTTCTCATTGCGAAGAAAATGAATATACATACAAATACAATATATCAGTGTCAGTGGATTTTAGCATGCCCTTTAATGGATATTTTATGCACTTTTCTCACAGCTGCATGGTGTCATGGTTATACAGATAGCAGGATGTACAAAAGCTTTAAAAGAAAACAAAACCCTATGCACAGCCTCTAACTGAAGCAAGCAGTTGTGAACACTGCAAAGACGGCACCAGACACAGCCAGTTAAAATCCCTCAGACGCAGAGTTGATGTCAGTAGGTTATGGGATGTGTTTCTACTTTAGCCAAAGAATTTCACAAAATGTAGAGGGGGATGAAAACTCTTCCCTCCCTCCAAAAAGCTCTTGGGAACATCTGGCCTCTTCTTTCTTCCTTCCCGCCTGCAGGTCTGAACCTGGTGGCCTTTGTCATCGTTGTGTTTGCCTACACAAGCATGTTCTACTCCATCCACGTCACTGCCACAAGGACGGCGGGAGTGCTGTGTCTTCTCCATGGAGGTGGCCATCGTCAAGCGCTTCTTCTTCATTGTTTTCACCAACGCCCTCTGCTGGATCCCCATTTTTGTGCTGAAGCTCCTTTCCCTGATGGATGTAGACATTCCAGGTGCACTGCCTCAGTGTAATGGTTTTGAATTGGGAATGTGGTTGCCATGAGCTGCTAAATCACGGTGTTCTCCCTGTGATGGTGATTTGCCTTCCTGAACGTGCATCCAATAGAGAAAATAAATGCAAAGCCGTAGAGTTATCTCTTATTCGGGTACCATGAAAAATGGGTATACGAAATATAGTGATGAGAGGTGTGCATTAGTCTCTTCCTTCTTCCTCCTGTTCCTCTTGTGGAGATTGAGGGTCTGCTGAGGACAGCGTTTGCTGTTCACAGATCCTGGTACAATCCTTCACAGTGTTCAGCTCCTCAGAACCTGGCTCTTCTCTTGAAACAAGCAATGGAAGTGCTAAGAGAGGCAATTTGGGTGGGGATTTGGTGAATCAACTCTCCATGTGTTTCATTGATGCAATAGGACTACTCTACTTGCAACTTACTAGGCTAGGCAACAGGATTCCAGCTATTATGTAATGCCTGTTTCTTTTTTCCAAAAAAGAAAAGAAAAGCAGATTGAAATTCATTGCAAAGTTTACCTTAAAAGTGCCGTATATATTGAAGAACAATGAAATGAGGGCAGGTATTTGTGAAAAAGGGTTTAATTAATTTAACAGCCTCTTCTCTCCTCCCAAACAGGCACAGTGACCTCTTGGGTGGTCATCTTTATCTCACCCATCAACAGCACATTGAACCCCATCCTCTACACCATCACCAGCACCTCCTTCCAGGAGAAGCTCAAGCAGTTCCTTCAGAAGAAAAGGGTGTCCCTGCAGGAAACCCAAACGAGGAGTTTTGCCTTGCTCTCTATGCAAAGCAACTGCAGCATCTGACGTGGGGCCAGGGGGCCAGCGAGCTACGGCCTCATCCCCCCCTCCGCCCACTTTTGACAGTGAGTACAAAATTTGGGTACAATCAGTGGACCAGTGTCCCTGCTTTTCCATCTCCATCTCTTCCTCCCAGACCTCACCTGGATTTAACCTTGGATTTCACCGAGTGGCTTGTAGAAACTCAAGAGTGAAGATGCAATGACTTGGGTCAATCTGATCCCACAGTCTTATCCATGGTGGCTTTGTCCGGTTGCAAGCACTAATGAATTTCTAGAACAGCAACCAAACAGTGTACACATTTCTCCAAGGACTGGGCAACCTGCCTCTTCAGCTGGTCAGTGCGGGGAGGGATCATCTCCTGGGACATGTGGCACCTACACCACCAGATTTTAAGTTCATGAAAGGTTTGCCTTATGTGCCTACAACTTTGCTGTTCTGCCCCACACCTGTCTTCCCACATCTCCTCCTGTGACTGGGCTTTCAAACGAGGACCTCTGGGTCCATCTTCTTGCAGCTTAGGAAGAAGGCACTCCAACACAAAAATCAACTTGGTCAGTACCAGACGTGAGACACATTTCCATCCCCCACCTGCAAGAACTTAGATTCAGTCCCCTCGTTTTCTCAAGAGAGACACAGCAGGATGGAAGAGCCAACTATGTATTGTGAAAAACAGTCCCTGACAAGCTTCTGTGAAACACTGAGCACCACTGCACTAATGTGAAGATCAAGCAAGGGCTCCTCGGTGTAAAGAGATTTGAAAACTGCTTGAGGAACAAGGCAGCCTCTTCTGTGATTGAAAACGGCCATGGTCAATGAGGGCAGCAGATAATAATTCAACCAGAAGAAAGCAAAGAGACTCCTTGTAGGGATCTGAACCTTGAGCAGGTATGGAGTGATGTTCCATAGGACACATGGTTCCCAAACTGGCTTCCTTGCCCTAGACGTGGTCTCTCTACTTCTTAAATAGTGGTCCCTTCCCAACCTGGGGTCCCCAGAGGTTCTTGGACCACCAACTCACAGAAATCTTGGCCAGCCCAGCAAGGGCTGAAGGCTTCTGGGAGTTGCAGTCCAAGAACCTCTGGGGACTCAAGGTTGGGAACCACCGATCTCAAAAGTGGAAGAAACGGAGTGGGCAAGAACAGGGAGTGGGAGAGAGAGGCCTCTTCGGATGAGGAGCCAGCAGGAATGCTCACTTGGGGAAAGTAAGCATTAATCAGAATAATCAGCATTAACCTCCACAAGCAAGGAATGCAGCTCTTACAAGTCCAAAGTAAATGGTGACATGATAAAGAGTTCATATTGATGCTAATTCCCCACCCATTGCCATCATCTAGCCTAGAGGTGGGGGACCTTAGGTCCCAGGGACACATCCTGCTCAACCCCTTTCCCCGTAGCTCTATCTTTTAGGGGGTTCACGGGCTTGAATGTACGGTTACTCGTCCACCCCATTCCAAAAGCATTTTGAACGATGAGACAAATGGCCCAGCCATCTCTCATATTAAACACGGGGCATCTACAGTCTCCCTGGGCAAATTTAAGCCATGTTTACAGGCAGGAAATGAGAGCATGTAAACCACATTGGTTTTCATGCCTGTTCGTCCCTTCAAAAGCCAAACTGACCTTACTTTTGTGAAAGCAGCATTTATGTCTGGAATACAAAAGGCAATAATTATCTCAGAATCCCTGGTGTGTGTGTGTGTGTAAAAATCTCTAAAACAAACACGGAGAAGTGCATTAGACCAACAGTTCTGTTAGTACTTTATATATCATACAAAGAAGAACGGCCTTCTCTTTCCTCTTGATGTACGGTACAAAAAGTATTCTTAAATACAAAACACGCTCTCACATCCAAGTTATATATTAAATTAATATTCCAACTGTACAATATTTATAGGTAGGTGTGAAAGGAAACATTTATATTGATTAGAAAAGAATAGTCCCCTGGAAGACATGAATAATACAATACAGACTCACAAACAGAAAACATGGTTTCCGTTAAAATAGGGAAAGAAAGAAAAACCACAGAATCGACAAGAGCATTTGGTGTGTCCTTTCGGACACTTTTCTAACAGATCAGGTTTGCTTGCAGGTACGTTTTTCTCTGCTTATAGCCCTTTCGTCAGCTAGGCCTCTCCTTTTTTGTTTTTTGGGTTTTTTTTGGTGTTTTTTTTTTAAAAAAAAAACAGGGTTACTCACAGGCCAGTATTAGCCAAAGTCAGACAATCAATTTAGCAGAAAAAATGCTATCGTAACAGTGATGGAGAATTCTGGAGATCAACTAATACAAGGTTTTCCTCCCCCTTCTCTTCCTCGTCCTCTTCTCCAGATTTGCTGGAGGCATTAAAGGACACCAGACGGCAGAGAAACCCAAAAATGGGAGCACACTTGTCTGCATCAATAATTTCTGTGCTGGCATTAGCGTTAATTCATTGAAATAGCTTCTGTACCATCTCCTAATCCATGGGCTCTTCATTGGGTCAAGGGCAAGGGACTTTAATAGCCCTAACCCTACCCCAAGAGAGGTGGTGCTCAAAAGCTGGGCCACGTGGTAAAATCTCATTGGGCAGAACCCAGGGTTAAGCAAAGAAGGTGCAAATTGTAAAGGTTTGGGATTCTTCCCCCTTTGCTCTATCTACTTCCTCAATGGGGAATCCCCATTAGTCTTTAAGGACATTGCACTCAGTTCCTACAAATAAGGGCATCCATCCTTTTACGCTGAAAAGGACGAGCAAGACCTCTGTTGTCTTGCTTGCAACTGCATCCCCCAAATATTGCTGCACGACAATTCTTTCTTTCTCTTTTTTTGGAATGGATATTTTATTTACACCTGCCAACTGAAAAGTGGGGGGTGCTAAGAGATTGTCCAATTGTAATTATGCATAGATCAAAGGACAAATCAGAGACCGGTCCTTCAGGAAGAAGAGTGTCAGTGCCGTCGCCAAACTGAACAATTGAAAACAAAGATAAGCAAATTATGGAAAATGCAGTTGATGGCACCACATCCGCATGGGAGTAACTTCTGTCCCATGACCCACTATGTGCCACTCAGTAAGAGCAGGCTTCGGGTTTCCATAACCCAATAATCTCTCTCTTTCTCTCTCACACACATCCAGGCACATACGTATATGCTATTTCTATGTGCGACAACATTGCAAGGAAAAACCACACACATACTGCAAGGCTTTCTACACACACCTCCTTCATTATCCCCTGTGTTGCTACTCTTCAGTTCACAAACATGGTGACAACCTGGCCATCTTTAAATCCTCCTGCTCTGCCCCACCTCCCTCGCTGCTTTGGTTGATTTCCGGTGCTGGGTTAAAGAGATGAGCCACCGGCTAGTCAAAAAGGTTGGTTATTCAAAGATGGCTCTTCAGAGGTCTCCTACTGCATCAGACCATTGACCTACGGAGCCCAGGCTTGGCTATGCTGGCTGGTGATGTTCTTCCATCAATGTCTAAGAACCCTTGAAAATTGAGACACTACCAGTTGAATGTGGTCCCTTCCTACCTGAGGAGGACATACACCCCAGTGTTCATGACAGCTCCTCGTCTACTTCACCTGATGCCATCACCTGTTATTTGGGGTGTTACAGCCCCTTTTCCCTGAAATAAGTGTGTGGCTGCTGGACAGAACTACACGATATGTGCCCTGATGGTTGAAGGACTCTTCCCAAACAGATACCACAATGCGAAGGAAGCCCTCAAGCAGGATGGGAGCCCAACAGCACCCTCCTGCTCATGCTCCCAGGGCTTCCCGCTGGAGGGAGTAGGTGACCCTCACAACTAGCAGCCATTTGGAAAGATCATCTTTAGGTGATGCATGGATGGAGACCCTGGAGCCTTGAGGAGAAGAATCCCAGGTCACGTCTGAGCAGCGAGACGTTCTGCTGAACTAGGAAACGACAACACAGATGTTCTTTTTGATAGTCAACCTGGAGACTCAACTCATGAATTTCCTCAAGAAGAACCACGGCAGATGCCCCTTAGCAAGTGGGGGTAAAGGCACCAATGCTCTGATGATGGAAAAGGCTCTTCCCTGCAGCTAAGGCCACTTCTTGCTCCAGCAGCACCAGACTTGGGAGAAGATGGACCCAGAGACCTCTTCAGATCTTGGTCTCTGGACCACTTGGGTTGAGAGCTGGGAAGGAATCTCGGATCCTGGCCAACTCCATAGCACAAAGATGCCCGAAGACTTTGTTGTACCATTCAGGAGATCGCCCCCTAAAAATGGAGAAGAACAGGAAATGACCTCTCCAAAGGACAGGGTGGTTTCCATACGGCCATGCCCGCATTTGCCCAAGTCGGTTTCAGCATGCACAAGGTGGAGCCTTTGAGCTCTCAGGTGCAGTGATGGGAATGGACAGCGGTGAGCTAGAGAGGCTTTGGACTCTGACCCTTCAACAGAGGCCAAACAACTTATAAGGGTAGGCAGGGGGCAAATACTGTACATGAGTATGGGTAAGCATATTTGGTTTATCACATTATATTCTCTGTCATGTCCTCGCCATCTCCTTATGACCTGGTTCCAATCTCATGATGTACAGAAATATGTGCATCTGTCTTGAGCCACACCAGGGTGTGGGGAAAC
This sequence comes from Intellagama lesueurii, assembly GCA_037013535.1. NCBI lineage: Eukaryota > Metazoa > Chordata > Lepidosauria > Squamata > Agamidae > Intellagama > Intellagama lesueurii. The sequence continues at coordinate 27,678,666 of JBAJHW010000010.1, read as the reverse complement.
CTTTCCGTCATAGCTAGAACATGAGTTGGCTTTGCAAGGGGCAGTGGGTCCCAGTGGCCACCAGCCCCAGTGAACTCTCTGGGCCGGCCTGAGGATCTGTAAGAGGAACAGGGCCCACACAGGAGGGCAGAGGACAGGCCGAATGGGACCACAGATCAGTCTTTCTCTCTGACTCATGTCAGGACCCAAGGCTGGCAGAGATCCTCACCTGAGATCCGCACGGCAGATGTGGGTCACTTTGGAGCGTCCCATCCCACAGGGCTCCATCAGGTACTGGGAGGTGAGGACCACGGCTCTGACACCGGCTTCTAGGGGCAACTTCTTATGGTCCAGGGATAAAGACACAAGGAGGCAACCCCCCCGGGGCAGATCGGTGTGCCACTTCCTGCAAATGGCCACAACAAAAACCATCATGTTTGTTCAGGTTGTTACGGGTTATTGCCATCGATGCTTTTATAACTGGTGTTGTTCGGCATCCCTTCAACCCAAAGCTTATAAGGGTGATATTGACTTTTTTAAAAAAAATGTGAAAAGAAATCTGTTCAAGGTGATCAGGAAGAATTTGAGGTGGAAGAATGAGTTTATTTGAGAGATGCTGCCGAGAGAGAGAGAGAGAGAGAGAGAGGAAGGCAAGGCAAGGAAAGAGGCTGTTGTGGTAGCCAAAGGGGGCAAGTGGCAAAAGAACAGAAGGAGTGGGGAGAGAGAGGACATCCCTTTTTTTGGAGGGGGGTGTTTCTCACCGGAAAACCACAAATTCCCTTCGTGGGTGGGGGGGCCATGCTGTCTGTCACGTAGCGATACACCTCGGTGTCCTTCTCCAGGGCCTCGATCACGTTCCCTTGCAGGAGGTCTTCGTCCCAAAGGTGTCGCTCCCGGAGGATCCGCTGAAGCACGGCGTGTGGCGGAGCCTCAACCTCCGTAGACACCTTCCACAATCGCAGGGGGTGGCCGTCCCCGACCTGGGCAGATGGAAAAGGGGGAAGCTGCAGCTGAGGGAATGGCAACAGGTTCTGGCTGCTGGCTTCAGTCTGTCAGCCCATCCATGAGCCATCAAGAATAGACCCCAGCCTCTCGCCAGGTATGCTGGGAGCACCTCCCTGGATCCCACCCAGCAAGGGTGGGCTTCTGAGACCTGCCATGATACAGTTGGCTAAAGAAGCCAAGCTCACCTTGACCCTCACCCTGATCCCTCAAGAAGGCACCGCGGTCCTTACCAGCATAATTCATGCAAGCTACCCGGTTTGGCTGCTCTGAGCCCCTACAACTTGGGTTCCCTTCCATCTCGGTTTCTCCTTAGCCCAGAAGAGGCTTAACCTTTCCCAGAAAGGATGCCCCTCAGAAGAGGCTCGCCACAAATTACAAAATCCACACGGATGAAGCTGTTCTAAATAGGATCTGCAATATGCCCGTCGTGCATATTCCAAAAGCAAAAGGCTGCATCCAGGAAGGGATAATTCACCTCTGTTTGTTTGTTTGTTTGTTTGCTTTCCCCAGTGGAAAGCCACTTTTGGGGGGAGGAGATGGAGGACAGGGATGTCTGATGGGGTCAGAGCTACAGTTATGAGTCCCCCTTGCCAACCCTTGAATTATAGACTTGAAGAAAATTGAAAGTGAAATTAAGACAGAGAGACCAAGATGATCTCCGAGCTGGTTTACTTGGTTTCCATGCGGCATGCCTGTCAGGCATGAAGCTGCTTTCTTTACGAATCCTTCCTTGGCTGGGTGCTGGAAGCCCCCTTACCTTCTTGCAGGCAAGCTCGGTGTTCTGAGGTCCGGCCATGCCCAGCCAACCCTTGAAGCGCTCCGAGGACTCCTTCAGCAAACTTTGGATGCTGGCCTCCAGGTAGTCCCGGGCGCCCTGGTCCTCCCCTTGCCAGCCCCGGCTCATCAGCTGGGATAAGGAGAGCGGCTGAGCCTCCGCCGACATGTAAGAGTTGCACAGCTGCAGGATCATGTCGTGGGGAATCTGGAGAGACAAAAAGGGCACCTTTGGGTAGCTAGGGAGGCCTCGGCCGCCCACCACGGCCAGCAAAAAACGCTCCCTAGAAATCCCACTCGTGTCCTCAGTGCTCATTTGAACCTGCTTCAGACAAGCCCGTGGAACCTTGGAAAGGGAACGGAGGGCAGCAGAGAAAAAGCAACCACTCACGGACATCATCACCATAATTGTTATCAATAATAATTTTATTATTATTATTTTAGTTTGGGTGGATTGGGAGAGAGCGAGCCATGTTTCCTGAAAATGTACAAAACATGTCAAGTTTCGAGCCATGACCCACAACACTCAAATAGGACCGTGAAGCCACTTGGAAAGGGCATATCTGAACAGGATGGGGGGGTGGTGGTCTCCCTCAACACCTCCTGGAAGACGTGCAGTCTGGGTTTTCTGGTTTAACTGGGGATATTAGATGCTAAAATGTGTGGAGCAACAGGGAAAGCCTGAAACAATCTAACCAGGGAAGCCCACTCCTCTTCAGCACCACGATCCTCTTCCCCCGATAAAGCAGCCCTCCAGGGAGGAGGGAGAGTCCACCCTGCCTGGTGCCGAGCAGGGACTGAGAGAGGGGAAGAGAGCCAGCCCCACCGCCCAGGGTGCTTTGAAGAGTTTCTGGTGCTTTGAATACCATCTTCCCACCCACCTGCTCTTGGTGAGGGTCTGGAGGCTGGAGACCTGGTGGCACCGGGCATGACTTTTCCACTTGCCTGTCCCTGGGTGGCCAAGAGGGCAGCCTTGGAAACTGGGCACCCTCTGAATGGGGTGTCCGCTCTTTTCCAGTGGAAAGACTGAGAGGAACATGGGGAGGGGGACGTCCCAGACCCCAGACCCCCACGACCAGAAGCTGCTACTTCTGACTTATCCAATGGGTGAATTGCAGGTCAGAACTTAAAAAGAACGGCCCACAAATAATACAGTTACTTGTAACTAGTTACTTCACTTGAGTAACAAGGATGTCATGAAGTTATATTTCAAAAGTCATGTACCAAGTGAGAGCAAACGTTGCTTTACGGGTGCATTTTCAAAAGTTACTTCAAGAAGGCTGTTTCAACACATTCTGATGGTAGTTTTTTGACCTGCCTGCCGGAGTGAGTGGGGTGATAGGTAGAATTTCCTTCTCCACTACAGGAGAATTATTTCATGGTTAAAACAACAACAAGAACAAAACTGGGCAATAAAAGAGAACAAAAAAGCAGCCCATCAACCATTACAAAGGTACCTGGAAGAGTTTTTTGCACTCGGCGATCATGTGGGAGAGACCTTGTGTGGCAGCCATGTTTTCATTCAGGTCCTTCTGGTCAGGTTTTCCCGCAAGGCCCCTCTTGTGCATCATCCTGCCCCATGGAGAAAGAGGGTCCAGTGAGAGGAATGTCCATGGGAGCTCACGGCTTCAACCCTCCAGCACAGCACTTCCCCTCTCCCGGTGCTCTTACCAGTAGCACCTCTGGGTGGTCCCAGGGAGACCTGCTCTAGAACACCCAGGGTGGCCATCTGATATTATTATGGGGGAACGTGTTTGAGGAACACGGCACAGAGATGCTGGCCCGACCAGGGACTGAGATGTGCCGCCTGGCTCTTAGAGACGCCAACATGAAGGGAAGGTCGGTTGGGCTGCTCCATTTTGCTCCAACTTGCCTGGGTGGCCTTTCTCTTGGGAAACACCAGCTAGAGAGCGTCTCTCTTACCCTCGCCGTCCCCACCTTGCCGTCTCAAGAGGTGGAACCCAAGAGCAGGGGATCAACTGCTTGGGAACCCCGAGCACGCATTCTGCCCGGGATCCAGCCAACCCGTGACTAGAGCGAGGCAACCAAATCCAAAAGGGCTGAAAGGAAGGGGATCGAAAGCGTGGCTCCACCCATCTCACCTTGGGGAGGTGCTCTCCTTTTTTGAGACGTTGAGGTGGAAAAGGGATGGAGCCAGGCACACCGCCAGGTTCCCAGAGGTCATCTGGTTCTCCTCAGCAGAGGCGATGTCGCTGAGGAAGTAAAGCAGCGTCTGCAGCACCTCCCGGTTCTCGTCCGGCATCAGCACGATGGCCGCCTGCACCGCCTGGAGCCTCTGCTCTTTGGGAACAACTGAAGGGTTCGGGAAGAAAATATTTTGGAAGAACGGCACGTGGATAAAACTGCAGCAGCCACCCCAGGCCACGAGAGGCTGGACTCTGGGGTCCGGATCAAACAGGCAGGACTGAACTCGCTACAAGTGGGCCTCTGGAGCTTTGCCTGCATCCTTTCCTACCTCCAGAAGAGGCAAAGGCCCCTTTGGCCACTTATTGCGCTGGGATGGTGGAACGTAATGTGAAATAGACACAGACTTCAGCACTCCCCCGGTTGATGGGGTTTGGAAAATCGTGGCATGTGGGACTCAAGGACATTTCTACGACCTCCAGGGCTCCTCCCACAGGTCCCCCGTGCACCCCAGGGAAAGGGGGAACATGCTTATTTTGTTCTGTTTTTTATTTAAAATATTTTCACCCCCCACCTTTCTCCTTAAACAGGATTTAGGGCAGCTTATATCATTTGACATCTCACTGCAGGAGAGGCAGGTTTTGCATTAGGAGGGTTGACGGGAAGGTTCTCCCAAGGCTGCCCGAGAACCCAAGATAAAATCCCGGGTACTGGCCAATATGACCTTCCTCCTGCATGGAAGAGGAGGTCGAGGAAGGGCCTTCCTTCCCAACCCAAACGTCTGCCAAGTGCATCCCCCTACCCCCATGTGAAATCTCAGCCAAGGTGAGAAGGGGTGGAGCTAACCAGCATCTCTAGATATCAGGGGCAAAGCTTCAGGGTTCTCTGATGAGGGCTAGTAATAAGAAGTATCCAGGATAAGCAAATGTTAAGTCACAAATGAGCCCCCAAACCTAGCCCCTCAACTCTCTCTCTCTCTCTGGTTCATAAGGTCAGTGAAGGAGACTCAGGACCCTTGGTCTAAGAGGCATTCACTTAAAAAGCCCCAGCTTTAATGGGATTAAACCCATACTCCCATTCCTGCCCTACATGCTTTCCCCTACTCACACTGGTAAATCTGTAGGAACATATCTGTCAGTTTGCTGGTGAAAATGGGCTCCGGAAGGTCACGGAAGTATTGCTTCAGAAGGTCAGCCACGTCGTAGGCCAACTGCCCCTCGTAGTTCACGTTGTCCGGTGAGGCTTCGTTCAGGTGCCGCAGGGCCTGGATCCGAGACTTCACGCCGGATTTCCGGAAAATGCCAACCTGAGAGAAGGGTGTGAGAGTAGGTAGGCGGCCACTCAATGGAAATGTAAAAGGCACATGAAACAAGGACTGGGGGCCCATCTCTCAGAGGTTCTTGGGCTATGAATTTCCTGCCTGGCCAGGGCTTGGACTACTTCCAAGTCGACAATACAATGATTCCACAAGTGTACCTACTCTATACTTCCTAAGTGTTAGAGCAGTACGATGATGGAACCCATGACCTCGGGAGGAGATATCACGTGGACCAACACAGTGAGAGAGTGGATATCTAGCTCAATGATGGAGCACATGGTCCTGTTTTATTTATTTATTTATTACATTTCTATCCCGCCCATCTAGTCATTTCGACTACTCTGGGCGGCGTACATCATATATAAGAAAACAATTAAAATAATATCAGCATCCCAAAATAAAAATAAAAATAGTAAATAATAGTTCAAGATGTTTTGCCTTGAAACATTTTAGGCCTTCATCCAAACACTGCAACATATGCAGTAGGAAACTCCCCCAATATCCGCTGGGTGTTAGTTCCAACAAAAAAAACCCCCATGGATACTGAAAATTACATATAATAGCGAACACGCTACATATAGCATGGTAAAAGAAAGAAGAAAAACAGAAAAAAAATATTTTCATGTGCATTACCAGAACTGGTCACTAGAGGCTCCAGAGACCATACTATGTATTCTTCACTAACAAGTATTCATACCACGGTCTCTCTAGTGGCAGGTTCTGGTAATACATCTGAAAATAGTTTTTTCTAGATTTTTTTTTTCTGGATAAGTGAATCAGCGGATACTGATCCCATGGATAAGGGGGTCCTACCGTACATTCCTGATGACAGCAATGCAGTCAAGGAGAGTTTGCTACCGGCAGGTCCAGGGGAAAAGTCTTTCTGTTTCAGTTCAGCAGCTCCAGGCTTGGCTGGATATATGAACATGTTATATCACACATTATTGTTACCCTTGGTTCCTCTAGGAAACAAGAGCATGTGCAGACCCTCACCTGGTCAAGGCACTGGCCCCGGAGGTAGCGCATGGCCTGCTGGATGCTCTGGGGCAGGGGCTGCCCCGTCCGTTGCACGTTGACAATCGGGGGCACCCCAAAGACCATCTTGCCCCTGTAGTCAGGGGTCTTGCTCCTCTTCATGAACTTAGGGACAGTCCTGTCAGAGTAAAAGGTGGGGACAGAAAGGAAGAAGAAAAAATAACTTTACCTATAAACTCCCCTCCCTTCTGTCTGTGAAAGCCAAGAAGTCTGGGATGGCAACTCCTGCATGTCTCAGAGAGAAAAGGACAGCCATTTGTCAGATCTGCTTTGACTTGGGCTCCTGCAAGAAGCAGGGGGCTGGACTCGGTGGCCTTAGAGGTCCCTTCCAACTCCATTATTCTATGATTCTATGATGATAAAGGCTTATATCACACATAAGCCCATCAAAGTCAGGTGGATTCATCCATGTGAAACTGGTCGGCTTCTTGCTAAGTCATCCAAAACGTTCAACTTGTCTGCAGAGAACTCACCATTGGTGGATGGAGGGAAGGAGAACCTCGGTTCCTCACGAGGCAAAGCCCAAGACTCCTTCCCCTCCCACCCCCACCAGGCCCACGGGACTCACCAGGCCCACGTCTGCTTCTGGGGCATGGAGTACTTTTCCATGATGGCCGTGAGGCGAAGGAGGGAACACTTCTGGAGGAGATTGAGCCGGGCAGCTGACTGGCGGTTGATCTCGAGGGAGGCTGAGTTCAAGCTGGGCCGGTGAGAATTCTGAAAGCTGTGCCAGCGGAGCTTCCTACGGGCAGAGAAACATGAGGCACCTTTTACGGGTTTCCAGTCCCAGCCTGCCTTTTTGCACCCAAAGTGGGCCTTCCAGGGATCAGCTGGAGTAGATAATTACCAAAATTTCCTATACATCCCTAATTTTAAACGGTGCAACACTCTGTTAGGAATAAAGGAAGGAAGGAAGATAAAGCACTAACAAAAACCGCAAAATAAGCACAAGAGATAAGACAGCAGATGACTGGGGAGGCCGTAGAATTCAAGGTGGGAGCTCTGCCACATGACAAGGAGGTCCAAAGCCCGTTGGGTGCTCGAAGGCAGCCTACGTTGTTCTCAAAAAGAGTTGTGTACGGTGGGGGCAAAATCAATGAGAAGGACTTATGCTGCTTGACTGGACTTAGACGGCAACCGGGGTCTGGAGCAGGGGTTCATCTGTGGTTCTGAGCAAGTACTGCTGCTCACCTGCCTGGGGAGCCTGCAGACCTGGCCGTATACATGCTTAACACAGGTTCAGAAACAAACCCTCCTCTGTCCTCTTTGTGTTCACTACAACTTCCACGCCTTGCCAAAGGCAGCTGACCAAATGCTGGCCGCCCTAAAAGCCTGTTCCTGGAAGACAGAAAAGGTCAACAAAGAAGAATCCACCGAGTCAGTCCATGGAACGGACTGGTTCCAAAGATGCTGGGGCTCTCCTTGGTTGGAGGTTTCGAGCTGAGGTTGGGCGGCCATCTATCAGGCAAACTTGAGCTGTGGTTTTCTTGCATTGTCTGGGTTAGACGAGATGACGCTTGGTCTCCTTTCCAACTCTGCCGGACCATGAGAATGCGGCAGTTCCGTGTTTCCGTGGGACAGGGTCCTCGCCCAGGAAGACCAGCAGAACATAACCCTTCGGGTCCCTAAGAACAGGGAGCAAATTGAGGCCAAATCCATTGTTTCTAATTTGTTTTCCAGGTGGGGGTGGGGTGGGGAGCGCTTTGCAAGGCTAACTCGGCTTTTGTGTGTGTGCGTGCTTCTGAACTTGTCCTGTTTTTGCCACCTAATATTATCATATTCCATATTTATAATTCCTGTATAGCTACTATTCTTCTTTAGTGATATTATTTTTGGATATTATGTTTCTTGCTTGCTGCTTATGCGTTTTCAGTGGGTCTGTTTGTATTTTGCAATATTGTGATTTGTTCGCCACCCAGAGGAGTAGCTCTGCCACTAGTTGGGTGGGATAAAAAATATAAATAATAATAAAATAAATAATAACTAAAGCAAAGTTTTAAAAAAGAGAAAAAAATGAAGCCAGGGTATCGTCTCAGAGTCAGTCGGGGCCCCGAGGAGGGATGCTGCTGTTTCATGTTCGGCTCACAAGGGGGCATCAGAAGCCAGGCCTGGACTTTGGCGTTTCCCTTCCCAAGGCCGTCTCAGGGCATCCTCTCGTGCAACGTCACCGCTTACCATCTTCCGATTTCCACCGGAGGAGAGCAGTGAGCTACCATCTGGGCCCCGATGGGCCACCCACCCCTGGCGCGGCTCTGCTCTGGCGCCGAGTTAAAAAGAACCCGCTGGCAGAACGTGGCAACAGCAGGGGCAAGGCACGATGTGGTGCGGGTGCACCTCCCAAGGGCAGCGGACGGATGTCGGTTCTGGGACGTTTCACTTGACTGGCGGCCGTGCTGGCAGGGCTGGCGACCCAAGCTCTGAGTCACCGAGCTGGGCGTGATCTCCAAGGGCCCGTGTGCGAGAAGGGCTCAGATCCTCACCTGGCCCTGAAACTCACCAAGGGATCATAGCTGCTGCCGGTGTTGTTTTGTTTCAAGCATGCACTTGGACACATCATGTGGAAGTGGGGGGGGGGCAGGATAATGCCTCTGGAAACTGCAGAGATCAATTCAGGAGAAAGGGGCAAGTTGGTTCTAATCAGGAGGCATTATCAGGGTTTATCTATCAGGTTCCCATTATACCTTTTGTGCCCAACGGTGAGCATACGTGCATACACACACACACACACACAAAGTCCCACAGCTGACCTTGTGCTAGTGACTCCTCCTAGCCTGGCCTTCCTCACAGGGTTGTTCTGAAGAGGATGTGGGAAGAGGGGAGCCACAGACGCTACCTTGACCTCAATTGTCAAATTTTGATTGAACTTTGTCACACGGAAGAAAGGAAGGCAGATCAATATGCCAATATATAAACAAAATGAAACCATCAATCCCAACCCTCTGCAGGAATATTTCATGTTCAGAACATACCAGCACTCTGGGACAGGAAACCCACCGCATTGCTCACCCAGGATACTCATGCAACAACAACAACAAAAAAGTATACAACTTTAGCCTTAATGTATTCACAACCTTGGTGGCAGAAGTAGTAGGTGGCAACAGGAACTTAAAAGGCCATGTCCGTTGGTTTAATTGGTTTGAATTAAACATACCAAAGAGTTGCCATTAGGGGGATGTGTTGGTGCACCAAAGTATAGGTATTATGTTGCTGCAACACAAGCGGAAAGTTAAATATTGAGACTCTTGTCCTGCTAGCAAGTGTGAAGCACAACCATATGTGTGTGGAGCAGGAGGTGAAGGTACTGGAGCGTGGAACCTTGTGCAATGTCACTGGAGAACACAAGTGAACCAGCTCTGTTGTGCAACACGGTGGAGGGAGGGCCCTTCTGCTGGATATAGGCTTATGCCACTCTGGTAATACCAGAACCACTGGCGCAAGGGCTCGTTACGGCTGCAGGTTCCTCCAACAGGATACTAGCCTGAGACCCAAGATTAGAACAACTAAGTGGGCCTTACCTGGCTGGGCCTCCTCTGAACACGGGAGCTGCGGAATAGAAAAGCTGTTGACCAAGAGTCCCCGGGCACCTTGAAGACTAACACGCCCCATTTAGCACAGCCTCCTGTGGACCCGAGGTGTCCAGGCTCTTCCTGTGCCTACCTGCAAGGTCTGGTGAGGGACGCTCCCACCCCAGAGTCCCTCCGTTCCCTCATCCCGACATCCTCCATGTCGTTGAGAGAGTTGGCGGTGCTGTCGAAGTCACTGGCCGACGTGCCGATGTCCGACACGGACTGTTCCTCAAAGTTCAGGTGGGTCGGTTCCCCTCCTGAGTCCGTCTCCTCCTCTCCCGCCTCGCCCTCGAGGTTTTCTCCCTCCAGGTCCAGCCGGATCGTCCGGCACCACAGCTCCACCTTCTGCTGCAGCCCCCAGACGTGCTCCAGGACGTCGTCCAGGTTCTCGTAAATGGTCTCGCTGTCCAGGTCAAAGAGGTCGTCCCCGCTGCCAAAGTCCGGCACGTTGTCGTAGAGGCTGGCGCAGCTGCCCGTTGAGCTGCAGGAGGGCCTCGTCCTCCTGCTTTGTCGGTAGGCCAAGGACTGGGGGCAAGGGTCATCCACGCCGCTGCTGCGGCCACCCCCGCCTGGGACCACCCTGGCTGTTGGAGGCCCCGGGCCTCTGGGGCTGGATCTCCAGTCAACCAAAGAGCCGCTCCCAACGGGACACAAGCTTTCAATGGAGAGCGATTTGGGGAAAGTGCCTGGCTTGTAATCCCCGGGCATATGGATCAGAAAATCCCTCTGGAGTGGATCCTGGTAGCCCAGGCCTCTGGTATCCCAGCCTCCGCCTTTGCCCAGGGTGGCCTCGTAGTCCTCCAGATAAATGCCAGCACGTTTGGGCTCAGGCTGCAGCTTGTCTTCCGCTGAGGCCAGAGACCAGTTAGTCCGGTTCTCTGTGGAGGGAAGAGTTTTACCACCGTGGAAAGAAGACAAGACCCCCCTTTGGCGGGGAGCCACCTTCCCACATTCAGAGTCCCCAGCATCTTTTGAGGGGTCCTGCCACAACTTGGCCTGCACCCCATCATCCTCTCGGGCTTTAGCAGAGTCTGCTTTCTCCTTGTCTTTTCTCCTCAGAGACTCAATCTTCTTGAGGAAACTCCGAGTCCGGCACTTCTTGGGTTTCTCCTTGCTGCTCCTACGTAGGCTGGGAGACCGGTCGGTGGGCGAGGGGTCGCCAAAGCTTTGGGTGGAGCTGCTGAAGACTGGGGACGAGGCTGTCTCAGGTGGGGTGGCCATGGCATGGAGGGTCCCTCTGGCACTGCCGGTGCTGGCGTTGCTGTGGAGCGAAGCGGCCTCCAAGTCAGTGCTGAGATCCGTGAGGATGCTCTCCTGGCTGGGCTCTTTCCTCATGACGGAGTCGCGCTCCAGGCTGCAGGAGAGGAAATCCTGGGAGCCAAGGCGGGACCACCTTTTACTGTCCCTCTGGAAGGCCCACTGGTGGCTGATGGCACAGAAGTCTTCGTCCTCTGAGTCTTCATTCTGAAACAGGCACAGAAGGTCACAGAGTCAGCCTGGAAAGCCCGGCCGACACCCTTGGCCAGGAAACAAGGAATCCTGTGTGAACCTTCACGGTGGAGGCATTTTATGGGTCTCCATCTTTTGTGGAGTGTCTGCAGATTCCGGGAAGGGAGCATCCTCTCTCCAGGGACCTGCAGACTCCATGCTTCAAATGCAGGTGGGATGTACCCAGAATTGACCCACACAGGTAGAAGCGGGAGGAAGGATCCTGGAGGACAGGGGCCAAGCAAGACAGAGGACTCTTGGGCGGTCCTTTATAGGTGAGTCCAGAGACCTCACCTGGGGCGAGGTGGAGGTTGACACTTCCATCCTTCCCCCTCCCCCACCCCCAGGTCCACAGCAATGTTCCTTTGATGGGCTGATAGTTACAATTTTTATTTCCTGAAAGCCTCTTCTTCAAATGATGCTCCCTGGCATAGCTCCGAGGAGCCTTCTGGAGTGACACTCTCTCTGGCCCCTGAGGAGAAAAGCTCTTGTCCCAGAAGGAGTGTCACTCCCACTGGGAAACACACACACACACACTCCCTCCCTCCACGCTGACCACGATTCTGTCATCTCCAAAACAGGGCAGGGGGCATCTCAGATCAGCCCTGATTATAATTCAGGCTCAACATTCAAGAGGTAGCAACCGAAGGGAGGACGAAGAGGCCCTTCTCTGCCTGGAGGTTACTGGGATGCATAAAAAATGGATTTTCTGCAGCCCCGTCCAGAGGCGGAACTCATCTCCTTTGCTTTTCTGGTTCTGCCACCTGATTAAGATAACGTTGTTTAGGTGAGTTTTCCATTCATCTTGGTGGATTTTATGCTATGCGTTTAGCCTAAGTGTGAGCTGCCACCCCCTTTTTTCATCTTATTTTATATACTGTACTAAATTATTGTCAACCACCCTGCATGCTACATTTTCAGGCAGGACATACAATTTCTAAATAAACAGCCCGACAGTAACTATAGGGCTATCTAAAGTCTCGCTGCTCGGTAGAGGAGAAAGGCAGAACAGCCATAGCCATTCTTGAACGCCAGCTGTTGGCAAAGCAAGCTGTCTGGGGCTGATCCAGAAGAAAACCTCATCGTGAATATCCAATAACAGCCCCTTTCCTGCCCTGAGCATGGGGCGCTGAAACTCTTTGGGGTTGGGGTGGGGGGGAGTCCATTCCCTTCTCCACTTCTTGTTCCTAAACGCTGCTCTTGGAAAGGGAGGGGTGGCAGCTCATGCAGGAACAGGAAGGCGATGGGGTTTTGGAAAAGAAGGCACTTGTGCCCCCCCCCCCAAAAAAACTGCAGAAGACAGAGGGAGCTCAGGCTTCTACACTACACAATGACCACAGTTTGATCCCACTTGAACAGGCGTGGCTGCATCCTACAGAATCCTGGGATTTGTGGTTTGGGGGTGCACTGGCACCCCACGGATGGCACCAGGGCAGTTCCAGCGGGAGCAAACGGTCCCAACTCTGTAGCACAAGACCCAGGCTCAGCCCGTGCTTCTGCTCCTTCCTCCTTCCACCCCAGGACCAGCTTAGATCTCTGGGCAACCCTCCCAGCTCTCCCCTCCACGCCCAGCCCCCTTACCTGTTTCCGCTGAAAGTGGACTTCCAGCTTCATCGAGGCGCAGGAGTTCAGGGTCATGAGCCTCCTGCAAGCAAACAAGAGAGGCTTTTGTCTGGCTTGGCCCGTTCGGTCGGACAGGGCTGCGCGTGCTCCGTCGGGCTATTTAAAAACAAGCCGCTCTTGTTTTAGGCAATTGTCACTTGTCACGCAAACAGCTGGGGATCAAGTGAACACCCGGACTCTACACGCTCGCTCTCGTGTGCTGCCGCAGGGCAAGCAGGCATGAGCCGGTGGAGGGGCTTGTCCTTTGCTCCTGCGCACCTCTGCGTTGAGGGCCCCGAGCGACTTCGAGGGGCTCATCCCTGCCAGGGCTTTCACGCAAAGCCAGCAATGGCTTTCCACATCCCCTGCCCAGAGAGCCATTGTCTGGCACACAGAACTCCTGCCACTAACACTCTTGCAGGAGTTGGGAGCCCCTGGAGGGAAGGGGCCGAGAAGGGAGAAGCCAAGCAGCCAAGCATGCTTTCAGGTGGGGATCCGTGGCTCCTGAGGGCCTCTCCCTCCCTCCCTCTTTGCCATGGCCACATCTTTGGCCAGAGAGGGAAGAAAGCAACAAAGCCCTGAACTTATCTTTCAGCTCCTCCTCCCTTCACACTATTTATCTCTCAAGCATCATGGCTGGCAAGAGGCAGCGTCGCATAGAGGACAGAGTGTCAGACGAGGAAGCGGGAGATCTGGGTTCAAAGCCCCTCTCAGCCCCAGAAACTCACTAGGCTGGTGGCAATAGTAAACCATATCAGCATCACAATAATTTGGAAGTGACAAGATGTAACAACATGTCACGTCTCAATGGTTTATCTATGATCTACAGCTCGTCAACTATATTGTAAGCCACTTGTATAAACATCAATCAATCAATCACTCAGTCAATCTGTTGTCATAACGTGCCACCAAATTATTTGCCATCCTAACAGAACAATCCTAACCTGTCTGAGATGTTCAAACAGTGTCTGGGGGAGGTGGAGAAGGATGACCTACTTGATTTCCAAAGGAAGAGGGGAATTTCCAAAGTATGAGAGGAGGGTGGGGGAAACCGAGCATGCAACAGCAGGAGGAAATGTAAGGAAATAGGAGGGAGCAGCTTCCTAAGACCTGCAGATTAATGATCTGTGCCAAAATTGCAGGAGGGGAGGCCCAGCTGGTTTTGGCCTTGGTGTTCATTCCATCCAGGAGGTACATGATCGGCTCGCCTTCAAGTCGCTTGACCAGCATGGCCAACTTAAATCCCCTTGTCTTGACCTTTGTCTGAGAGCAGCGTAATCCCCTTCCACTTCCTTCGCTGGTTGAGCTCCTTGCCCAAGGAAGCCAATCATCAAAAGGGAAACAAAAGCCAAGCAGGGAGGAAAATGCTAAACCCTCCTACCTCGGGGATGTCCAGTCCTCAGAAGGACTTTAGTTAAATCTTGGTGGGGCTCCTCCAAAGAGCCATATTCATTTGCCAGGCCAGCCGAGGAACCACCTAACAAAGCTACCAAAAGCCACATGTAAAACCTGATGGGCACTCAAGATCCTGACAGGTCAGCAGCCAAGGCTTTGAGTTCAGTCCCTGGCAGCTCGAAACCACCAGGCAGCAGAGGAGGGGGAAAGCCCATCTCTGGCTGAAAAGCTTCTGCATGAAGCAGCCCAGGCAGCGCCTGGACCTGAGCACAAAAGGGTCACACTGGTTCTGCACTGAGCCTGCTCGTTGCGTGTTTCCTTCTACCCAAAAAAGAGAGGGCATGCACAAAGCTGGTTGGTTCATGCCCTTCATTGGCACATGTTACATATTCAAATTCTGGGACCCAGGATCAAGGCCCCGGTTCACCCTCACCCTAGTTATGGCTCTGTCCAGCAGACAGTTCAGCATCCCATGCCAAAATCTCAAGGTCAGCTAGGGGAACACATCATTCTCCCATAACAATAAATGCCTGGCATGTCTGTGGGACTCACGATGGTGGTGATTCAACCAAAGAGGAAGCCTGTTCAGCTGGATCAAGAGCAAGGAGGGAGCCCTCAGTGTGCAGCTGGAGAGAACGAGGGCGTCTATCCACCCATGCTGACTCCCCAGTCATCCTTTAGTCGTGGAGCACCTCAGCCATCAAGCCAAGCAGCTACACCTGTGGTTCTCTTGTTGATGGAAATGAAGGATTCGCTCATAGCCCTCTCCTGCTCGTTGGCAAGGGAGACCCTTCTGGATTGCTTGGTCAGAGGTGCAAAGAGAGACAAGCAGATTACTTTGTACTTTTTTTAAGAGGCAGAAGGAAGCATGCACCTTTCCAAACGGTTACACCAAAGCAAGGGCACAGAACGTTCTCCATGCCTAAGTTGTCCAAGGATCCCAGGGGTGGGGGGTGGGGGTGGGGCAGGCAGAGGTTCAGCTTCAGGGTAGGAGCCTCCCAGCTTCCATGGCATGTAAGAAGGGGCAAGGGACACTACCACATGCCAAAGGTCCCCGGTAAAGTTTATACAGCAAATGTCAGGAACAGCTGTGGCAAATTGTTCCAGCCTTCTTAGAATGCTTTGGGCTCACTTTGACATTTTTCAGACTTTTTCCCAAGGCAGGTCACTTCAAAATGGTCCTTAAAATGCTCTTTTAGTCCAACTTGAGTGCCAACCCAACATAAAACATCTGTTTCGGTGCTCTGAATCCAAGGGCCTTCCCCCTGTTGTCGGCTTAATGGACTGCGGTAAACGATGAGGCTGAATGGAGACCACCGGTGGGGCTTTTGCCCCACAGTACTCTTGAGTAGAGAGATACGTCTCGTAGCTTCTCCCTCTCTATGAGAAACTGGGAGAAAAAAATATCTGTTTTCTCCTCTCGGTCAGTTCCTCGACACAAGTTCTTGCAGGAAATCTCCTGGGCTTTCTGTGAAGCTTTGTGACCACACTGTGCAGGATTATTAAAAATCCTGTGCCAAGCAGCATCTTCCCTAAGTGGGATTAAATGGCACAAAAGTCGGCAGTTTCCTGCGTAGAGCAATGGGAGGAAAGAGGAACCCAAAACAAAGGGGAGTATTGAGACCAGAACTTGGGAAATCTGGGGGAGGTCTTGGCATAGCAAGACAAGGTAAATGGGGGAGAACATTTTTCCCGCAATCATCACATCCGCAGCCCTGAGTATAGAAAAAGCAGCGGGTGGGGAGGGCGCTGTGTGAGCAAACCCTCCTCCCAGGGAAGGGAGCAAAAATGACCAAGTGGACCGACGGAAAAAGGAACCATGGTCCTAAGCTAGCGCATGCCACAGAAATGCCAGAGCCACACCCAACCGGCCACTGCCTACCCCGCTGGAAAGAAACCAGGCAGCTGCACTCTCTGCCCATCACTGGCTCCAGCAGCTGTCTCAAAGGGAAGGGGTGGCCATTTCTGATTTGGGCCAAGGAAGCTGCAAGAAAGGGAAGGAAAAGAACGGCCTGCAGAGGGAATGTCTGAGCACACAGACCTGGAGCGGGAACACAAGGGCAGGGGTGCGAGAGTCATGCTTCAAGCAGGGCGCAATACCGCGCTCGGAAGGAGGGACCCTCTGATCTCTGAGGGCAAGCTTAGCAGGGGTAGACAAATGGCAGCCTCCAGGGGCTCAGAAGCAGCCCCCAACCCATTTTTTTTCTTTATTGAAGGTCTCTTTGTGCTCCCTAGGGGCACCAGAGGCAGTTTTGCTATAATCCCACCTCGTCTGCATCCTGGTGCCTCCTCTTTCTTTCAACTGTCCATCATCACATCATCTTACATGCCAAGGGTAGCAGGGCTGGAAGCAGAGATGGGCACGAACTGCCAGTTCGGCGGTTCATGCTGGTTTGTTTTTCGGTCAACCAGGTGGTTAGTGCTTCCCAGCCCCCACTCTTCTGGCAGGCACACGCTCAGAGGCGTACCTGAAGGAGGCGGGTCAGGGAAGCCAGGACACTGCCTCTGAGTGGGTGCCTGCCCAAGGAGGCGGGGCTTTGAAGCACCAAACATCTGTTTGGCTGAAAAATGAACCGCCACGAACACTGAACTGGCGGTTCGTGCCCATCTCTACTTGGAGGCAAACAGGGCCTGAGTGGGAGGATGGCCATGGGTAGCCAGAAACCCCAAGGACTCTACCTGAGAGAGAGGTGGGCCCTTTGCACCCACAGAGGCCTGAATGTCCTCCCTGCAAACCCACCTTCCCCCATTGCCACTCTCTTCCCTGTTTTCCACCTATCCTTGATGGATGGAAGGCTCCATTTTACCTGCAGAGGGATTTGAGAGAATCCCGGTCCAAAAAGCTGTGGTCCTTCTTCACAGAGGCGATGTCAAGGGGGAAGTGGGACTCTGAGGGCAAGAAGAAGACGAAGAATTAGAGGTCTGGGGAGTGAGAGATGTCGGGGGAAATGGTGTGTGTGTGTGTCCCTGCTGCTGGAGGAGACCCAAGCTGGCTGTCAATGGTGAGGTTGGGTGAGGCATTGGGTCCTTGTAGGCATCTGGGGTTGCCTTGACCCCCAACCTGGCACCCATACCATAAACGCAACTGGCCACGTCCAAACCACTCTTTCAGGCAAAAAGTGTTTCTCCTTTCCAACACTTCTTTTCTCATGTATTTCAGGATGACTGGGTGAGCTGTAACAACCTACACTTTTAATTTGTCATTAGGCAGCTGAAGTAGCCTAACCTTCCACAGTTCTTGTAATTTTGGGAGTCTTTATGCCTTCATCCGAGCATTTCTTGGTTGCCCATCCTCTCAACTGTCGCCTCAGGAGGTTATAAACTCCAGCAAGCACAACGCTGCCTGGAAAACGCACCCATCTCTGGAGGTGTCTTCCACTTTGGCTACACATCGAAAACCGAAGAACACCCCGCCCACCCACGCATCCACTCCATGGCAGCTGCTTTGAGGAGGGAAGAGATTGGAAATGTCCCATTTGGAGAATCACTGGCTGCCATCCACTGCTGGCTGTTTCTTCTTATTTTCCCGGACCCATCTCCCCTTTCCTCGTGTCAGAGGGAGCTCAAGCTCCCATTCATTCCTCACATCCATCCCTCCATCCCCAGAATGACAACCACCTCTCCTATATTTGGTGGTAAACAAACCTCAGCCAGGAGAACTGGTGCTTGGGGGCCAGGCCTGTTTGCAAAACATAGATGTGGAGAAAGCTTAAATTTCAGAGCGGTACCGAGTGTGAAGTGAGTGGGGCTTCATCCCGGGAGCAGAACACAGAGTGTGCAAAGATCTGCTGGGAGAGGGTGCAAACCCACCCCTGAGTGTTTGCAACCAGAAGGGCAGGACAGCTGCCTGTCCCAGATGTGAAGAATGACATGCTGGAGACCGACTTACCTTCGTAAAGCTGGGCATACTGAGGAAACCCGGCCGCACGCAACCAGGCACATGCTTTCTTAGCCTCGGCTTCTGGAACAAAACAAACAGGCAGAAATGAGGAGGTGCGGCTGGCTTCCAGGCTTTGACAAATGGTCTTGACTAGAGATGGATACAAGCTCCCGGTTTGGCGGTTCGCGCTGGTTCGTTTATCAGCTGAACAGGTGTTCGGCCCTTCCCAGCCCTGCTTCCTTTGGTGGGCGCCCCCTCAGAGGTAGTGCCCTGCGGGTGCTGCCTCTAAGTGGGTGACCCCCAAAGGAGGCAGGGCTGAGAAGGGCCAAACAAGGGCTGGGCCCCTAAATGAATCAGCTGTTTCCTTCAGCATCATTCATGGTCACACAAAGATGAGACTCTGTGGCCATATGCCTATGGGGAGAAATGTGCAGTTGGAGGTATTCATGATCATGGTCCATGCTGATCCCAGCGACCTCTGCCATCAAGAACCTGTTTCCACCTGCATCGTAGATGCAGTTTTGCAATCGTGGTGAATGCTCAGAACCGGCACAGAAAAGACAAGGAAAGCTGGCTTCTGCTGATGATTAACTGATTTGACCAGAGAAGGCCAGATCCAGCAGTGGTTGCATCTGGTTCTGGACAGCCATAATACATTTTAATCAGTGTAATCAGTCTCTCCTCCACTGTGGTTTCATAAGTAAAGGAAATGATTTTTTTTCCAAACCTGGTTGAGACAGAAATGTTGCATGCTAACACTATGCTATGTTCTGATTTTCCTAAGCATTATTATTCCTAAACAAAATATTGCCAGTGTCTTAATCTTATGGAGTAACACTCCACCTACAACCCTGGTCTCAGAATCAATAACCTAGACAGATCCAAAGGTTATAGTTAAAGAGGTGACTTTTCTGTCTTCCTGACCTTCCATGAGAGCTACACAAATCTCCAAGAATAGGAAGTAAACCTGGAAGTCACCTGTTTTTGAACCATCGGTGTTAGAAAGTGATTAAATGGCACAAGGCAAGCTGGACCTCTTTTGAAAGTGAACGGCAAATGCTGGAGAATTCTAGAAAATCAGTAAACAGTAAATCACCTCTTTTTCAAAAAAAAAAAAAAAAGGAGGGGGGTATATGCAGGAAAATCAGCCTTGCTCCCATCTCTAACCCTAGCTTTATCCCCATGAAACCCTTCTGTAGAGACCACCAGTTAAGAACAGAGCTGGCCCTTCACATCTGAGATCACCAGGATACTGGCTGCTCTATTGACTATATATATTAGCAGTTCCACTACGATGGAATAAAGACTAGGGAGAACACAAGAGGGAGAAGAAGAAAAGGGGTTCTCGGCAGAGATTCCACAGCCGAGCAGGCAGGTCTCCCTCTCCTCTCCTCTCCTCTTCTCTCCTCTCCTCTCCCAAATAGCAAGGAAAGCGAGGTGTGGCCTGGGATCCTGGTGAACTCTGCTTCACATCCGCAGTGGGAATGCAAACTCAGAGCAAGCCATTTCCTTCCTTCCTGCTGTTGCAAAGAGTCCCGGATGTGGGGCAGGGGCGGGGGCAGGAAAAGGAATCCTTCTTTTTCCCTGCCCTGTTGGAACACGGGTTGTTTTTGCATCCAGCCACCCAGGGCTAGAAAGAGGCACACAAAGCACTTCGGGGAAGGGAAGGGAGACGGAAAAGGGCCTCTTCGGACTTTGGCTTCCAGAACTTCTCCCTGCCCTGCAGAGGATTTCCAAAACCTGTCCACGAGAAGACGAGGACAATGACGTTGAGGACAGTGGCTTGTTCTGTCCACTGCCTGGTTGGAGCCCAGCCACTGTTTTCCTCAGAGTCCTTTGAAAAGAAGGGGGCTGATGACCAAGGACCAGAACTGAGGTATCCAGATGCTTGGGTCGCATGCTGTGTAGTGAGTGCCGGACACGTCATAATGGGCTCAAGCTACAGGAAGCCAGATTTAGGCTGAATTTCAGGGAAAAAAAACTTCTTAACTGTTAGACAACAGGATGCATGACTTCGGGAGGTGGTGAGCGCTCCAATGCTCAAGAGGCACTCAGTTGGAGAACCCTCTGCCAGATCTGCTTGGATGTGGATGCCTGCCTTGAGCAGGGGGTTGGAGTTTGTAGATATGGAGAAGGGACACAACCAGGAAGAGATCAAGGGCTGTCAGATGGCAATGCTTACAGTGCTGGAGTAGATGGTATCCATCTTTCCAGCACTCTGCAGACTAGACTTCTGGCATCCACCAAGCCGAAAGACACAGAAATCAACAGGGTTTTTTTTTTTTTTTTTAAAGGCAGGGACCCCAAAGCCCTGAAGGTTTAATTTCACATTTAAAAAACCCCACAAAAAACATATTTATAGCGTAAAGGAAATTCCCCTCTGAGGCTATTCTTAGGAATGTGCCAAAGCTCTCTGCCAGAAGAAACCGCGTCCAACCCAATGAAGCTCTTCTAGAAGTCTATCTGTACAATTGTGACTTTTCAAAAAGCCCTTTCCGGGAGCCAAGCCATTGGGGGGAAAATGCACGCTGGCTTCTAGGGTCAAGCCACTGGAGAACCGTACATGTAGTTCCCTCTCCCTTACAACCGCCTGCTAACCTCAAACCCACTGGAATCCTGTCCAAGCCACCCGTTCCCTGCCTGCCGTGGCCTCTGCCGCCTGCACCAACCCACAGGCCAGGGTGGAAAAGGGCTGCCCAGCCACAGCCGAGAAGACCCAGCTCCAAAGGCAACGGGTTCCAATACTGTCCCTTCTGGAAGACCTGTCCTGGCCATGGCTAGCGCCGGGCCTTTCGGGATGCCTCAGGGGGCTGTGGAAAAGAAGGGGTGAGGATGCGAACTGCCTTCCTGTGGCAGAGACCCCTTAGAAAGAGATGAGGACAATCTGAGTTCAAACAGCGATCTCAGCCAAGCATGGCGTCTCAAGGTGATGGAGGTTGACATAGCCTTAGACGCGGCGTCTGCGGTATGACGTGAAGCAATTCTCTGTTGCTTAGCTAGGGTTGTGGCCTCAGCATGGATATTTAGAGCTTCAGTTTCGGAAGCGTCAGGCGCGGCTTGGAGAATGGGTAGAATTTTATTCCACAACTGTCTGTGGTAGGCACCCATTGAGGCCTGGTAATTGGCGACCCTCATAAGAAAGGATGTAAGAGAGTACAGGCGCCTCCCTAAGATGTCAAGTTCCCCCCCTTCTCGGTTAGTAGGGGCTACCGATGTTTTGTTCCATGCTCTTGATTGATTAGACTCTACTATGATTGAATTCGGTGCGGGATGTTTAGAGAGAAAAGCTGTGTCGGGACCATGGGTCTTATAATGATTCTCGACATGTCTCAAAATTTGCAATGAACCATATCCAGTTCTAACTGTTGCTTCCTGTCCCACATATAGATTTCTCAGGAGGTAGATAAGGTGGTCAGGCACTCCCATTTCTTTAAGAACTTGCCATAGTTTGTTGTGGTCCACACAGTCCAAGGCTGTTTCGAAGTCACAGAATCCTTGAACTGTCAAGCATACAAAAGTACTTTCTGTAAAATGAAAAAGGAGGGGGAGTTTGCCAGCTCTGGGACCGCACATGTGCGTGAAAGAATTAACACAGCATGACTACGGGAGGGGAGAGGGTAAAACATAGAAACAGCACAGAGATCAGATGGTGTGCATTTGCAAACGCTGGATCCACACATTCTGTTTTCATGCACCAAGCCATACAGACACACACACCAGGTTATATGGTGGGTAACTCCAGCACTTTTGTGTTTTGGGGAGGGGTGGCAGCCCTTTTTTGTGTGACAAAAGGGGGGGGGGCTCAAGCCAGCTGTCCTCTGTTCCCCCTGCCCTCCAGATCCACGGAATAACAGAAGCTGTTTTTCAAGGAAACGACAGCTGCAAAGCATTCTGGAAAGCGAGAAGGCAGCTCTTTTCACAAAAGGAGGCAGCAACCTTCACATAAGCCAGACTGCCCATCAGGGTCTCAGTCCCAGCACCCTCTCAGTGGGGTGCCTGTGTGACAGCGATCCAAATCAAACCAAACCAAAAGCTATCCAGCAGCAAACAGCTCCATACTCCCCCTTTAAAGAAAGTTGGGGGAGGACGAAGCCCAAATCGGAAGAAACTCACCAGACAGAAGGCTCCCAAACCCGTCTTGGCTCATCAGAACCTGTGATTTACACATGAAGGCAGGCGAATGGCTCCCTGACCCTGTTCTTGAGGGGGTCCCGGGGTCCCTTGTCTGGACCGCTGAGGCTTCCCAAATGCAACGCCTTCCTTCCAAACACCACAGGCTGAAGGAGCAGAGAAGGTCTGTTCCCACCCTGGTTGGCTCGCCGTTCTGAGCAATGCGCCCTTTGCTGACCCTTATTCATACGAGAGAGACGATCATTTCCTCCTTCCAGACTCCGTCTTACCCTTCGGGTTGGGGGGAGGGAAGCTGATTAGACTACAGAGGAACCAGGACTGAGGTGAGGCTACACGGGCGCTCATTGCAACCCTTTCACAGCGTGTTGCAAGACCAGCCGTTTGAACCAACAAGTCTATGGATTTCAATGGTCTATCTTGGTGAACCAGTTTGCAAGATAATGAGGTTACACCAAGTCAGGAGAGGGTCACCAGGCAAAGAAGCAAGTGCATGGCTTTCTCCAAGCAAGAAGAGTTCACAGGATCTGCCCACTTCAGAGTAAGGCCCCGTGCATCCAGCAGGGCTCACAAAAGTTTCTGCCCTTGTGAATCTGGTTGGTCTTTAACCTGTTGGACTTTTCTTTCCCTTTACCTGCACCCTGTGATGTGACACACACTTTTTGCTAGAGCAGCTTCCCAGTGCGATGGACTCCCATTGTTTCATTCCTTTAACAATTCTTTTATCATTGGTACTGCAACCTCTGTTGTATCTTTCATGGAAACCGTTTGGACATTTTTCTTTTCAACTTGCAGTTTTTGCATGCTTATTTCCCACCCGCCCCTCACTTTGTAATCTGCACACGGTGTACACTTTTTCTTTCTTGATCCTTGACTCTGACAAACACTTCGCTCCACCGTACAACTGTTGATATGTTCTTCTAGGCTTAGATGGGCTTGGCATCCATCAGTGTCCTTTCAACTGATAAGAGACACAAACACCCCATCCGAGGCTTCTCATCCTCCAAAGTCTGTGCAATAAAGCAGCAACCATCACCATTCTTAGCGAGCGGTGTCGTTCGCATTAAAAGAATTGTGCTAAAATGTTGTTTGGCATAATTTTGTGTAATTTAAGCAAAAAAAACAATAAACAACAATAATAAAAACACCCTTTCTTGCTTTCTTATTAGAAGTACCCCAGAATACCTTGTCCTTTAATAGGGTGGGGAGAATGGTTTTCCCGTTCCTTGTTCTCTAACGGGAAGAGGAGCAAGGATTTCTGTGGGACGCTTTTAAGCAGAGGTTAGACGCCCACCCTTTAAGGGATGCTTTGGCAGGGATTTGGACTTGACCCCTTCCGGGGGTCCCTCCAGCTTGACAGTTCAAGGATTCTGTGACTTCGAAACTGCAGGCATGGGCTACGATCCTGAAACCTGATGCTAAATAAACCTAGCCCAGTCTTCTAGGTGCCGCAAGACTTTTTGCTCTCTCTTCCTTCCTTTAATGAAACTTCCTGCAGTTTGTGAAGGGAAATCTTGGCTATCCTTCACCAAGGAAGGGCATGCAAAAGTGTGCCTGGTGGGTGGAGCGAGACAGGCCATCGTCAGAAGGACGTCTCCAAGCAGGTCTTGGAAGAGGCCGGGATCACCCCCCACCCTGTCTTGGGCCCAGGCTCGCAAAACACATCTGCTCAGAGGAGACAGCCGGACCCAGGCCGTCCGGGCCGCCAACCAAGCCCCCGTCCCGGGGGGAGAGGGCTGAGCATGAAGTTTCCACCCACACAGGAAGACACGAGAGCCTGCTCCAAAGGTGACCTCATGCCATCGCAATCCAAGGGAAACAGCCGCAGAGGGACAGCCGAGGCAGGTGGAAGCAGCCCTGGCTTGGGCCTGTAGAAAGAACGATGCCCGTCTCTACAGAGCCAGGGCCAAGAGGCCGGCCAGGATTCAGGGCCACTGAGAAGGGCCAAGGCTCCCGGATGCCCTTCCGGAGGCTCAGGGGACAACCCAGACCGAGGCCTTTCTCCTTCGTTCCCACTTCTGGGGAATGCTTGGTTTTGCACACAAGGCGAGAAAGGAGCACTCTGCACAGCCTCAGAGGCACTCTGGCCGCCTCCCTTTCTGTGTCATAGGGTTGCTCTCGAGGAAAACGTTTCCTAGCCAAGCTCTGACCGGAGCTAACTCCGCCGTCTCTCCTTCTCATTCAGACGCCTGTGCTTGAAGCCTCTCTGCAGAGCTAACCAACGGACTGTCTTGTCATCCTGCCTGGACCCTTCCGTTCATTCCGAATGATTCCCTTCTGCTGTCAAGCAAAACCCATGAGAACATCACCTGCCTTGCACAGACTGAATGTCATACTCAAGATCAGCGCATAGTCCCCCTCACTCATCCATCGATTTTCATGCAGTCATGTCTAGGAGATACAAGTTAGGGGCCCAACCAAGCCCGGATGGAGATCAGGACCGACCCCCTCCGCCAGCCTCCTGGCTCAAAGGGGCAGGCAGTTGAGGTGCCTGGGTTGTTTAGGGCCTCTTCCTCACCTCCTCCTCTTCCTCCTCCTCCTCCTCCCTGCTGGAGCTCAGCCCAGATCTCCGCAGGAAAAGCCTTCTCCAAACGGGTACCTGCCGGGACCTTCCTGTTTTTAGGGCTCCAGAGGCGCCAGAGAAGGAAACCCGGCCATAATTTCCTGAGCCAGCTGTGGTTGGACGGACACCCTGAAGGATTCCAGTTCTCCCGAATCTGAGGCGGGAATACTGCCAGGATCCTTCCCCGCTCTGCTCCACTCATGTCTTTTATCAGAGTAACTCAGAAAAGGGACACATGCAAGGCGCAGATGGGGGCGGGGCGGGGGGGCAGGAAGGAGAAAACCCAGAGCACCCCTAGCTCAAGACAGGAAGCCCATAACCCCCCAGGATCATATATAGGAAGGAAACTGAGCCAGGAGCTCAAAGATGTCTCATATTCCAGGCATGCCAACGTTTTGTAAGAGAAACAGGCAGGAAAACCAAAAGCTGTAACAGACAGGGGGGGAATCTCCCTTGGCAGATGACAGATTGTTTTACCAGAATTATTACTGCGTAAAATGTCCCTCATCAGCCAGGAGAAATTGAGGTTTCCAAAACAAACTGATCATATCAGAA
Organism: Intellagama lesueurii; assembly: GCA_037013535.1. Classification (NCBI taxonomy): domain Eukaryota; kingdom Metazoa; phylum Chordata; class Lepidosauria; order Squamata; family Agamidae; genus Intellagama; species Intellagama lesueurii. Next base: position 27,653,233 of record JBAJHW010000010.1, on the reverse strand, counting down.
GGCTTCCGAAAATAAAATAAATAAGTTCAGTTTGCATGAGTTGAACCACTCAGCCACTCAACCCACCTGAAGCAGTTTGATGGTTTTGCCTTTGTGAAGGGAATGGGAAAACACTTGTGTGCTTTCTCTCTGGAAAGGGTTGCCATCACTCAGAACTGACTTGACAGTGCATGATTATTACTATTAAATTATTCAAGTATGGGGCATTGTTCACCTCCTGTTATAGCCGTGTGTCTCATTTGCCCTAAAAGGGGGACGCCTGACCAACCAAACTCAAAGGCGTGAGGACTCCCAGAAGGGCTTCACCTCCAAACTCAAAAGGCCGTTTGGGCCAAGAGGATTTGGGCACCTAAGATGCCATGGCTTGTGGAGGAGAAGCAAAAGCCCCCCATAATGGCTGCCAAGCGTCCCAAGACCCCCAGCTCTTGGGCCTCTTCGGCCAACCTGCCCTCGGTCTGGCCAAACTGCCTCTGAGCCGTCCATCTCGCCTCCACAACTCTCGCTTGGCTGCAGGGCTTTTCCATGGAGGACAGCTCTGGGGACAGACGTCTGCATTTTGAGGCACACATGGGAAGAGCCAGCACCTGCCCAAGTTTGACCAAGCCGCATCCAATTCAGGAAGAGAAGGCTCTAGGGCAAGGCTCTAGGGCAATCGCTTCCCAGCTGTCCCTGTCCAAGCTTAAGAATCCCTCGGAAAAGGCCCTGGGAACGAGCCGCTTGTTCAGTTGTGCACAGAAAGGTGCGACTTGTGGCGAAAGAGCAGCTGGCAAACACTGAACAGAAAAGACCCACCAGCAGCTTCAACCATCCCACTAACCCCCTCCTGCTCAGCCAAGTCCCACCAGGAGGGCAGGCCTTGCTCCAGCTGGCTGCCTGGCCACCCACCCAACGGGCCAGGTTTCGGCCATGGCCAACCGCCAGCCTATGTGCTCAGAGCCAACGGAAAGGCCACCAGCCTCTTGGAGGGAGGCCGGTTGCGGCCAAGAGTGGCCGGAGTGCAGGGAGAAAGGAGCCCGGCTCCTGAGGCAGGAGGGCCTGGCTATGAACCAACCAGGAATTTCCCATTTCTTTCCCCGAGACATGATTAAGCTCAACTTTTCCAGAAACTGCAGAGAAAATTAAAATAAAACAACAGGTTTTCCCTTCAGATTGAGGATCACCCTTGGAAGAAAAATGACAGCCATTTAAGTGAAGAAGAGGCTGGTTTAAATTTAGCCAAGACACCTGCAGAAGTTATGCAATCTCCTTTCTCAATGGTTTTCGCTTCGGTTTTTAGACCTGGAAGGACCTTGTTCTTGTATTCTTTATGAAGAGACGACACAGGGTTCCCGCACCTACCATCATCGACTCTGGCTCTATGAGCAGCGCCTCTGCGCAGGTCCAAAGCTCTCCCAATGGTAAAAATGCACCAACACAATGAATAAAAAGTGAACACAACTGGTAGGCTGCAGAACACCTGGCTTCTTGAAAAAAAGAATGTTTTTCCCTCCCCGCAGAGCATACCTGTGGCGTTCCCTTTTCCAAAACAACCCTACAGAGCAGTAGGGGTGATGATAACCCCAAAGACTGTCCATGGGCTGGAAAGGAAACCATGCAAAGTTGCAATCTTATCGAAGACATTTGGATCAATCAACCGAGTTGGGTCAACCGATTAGATCTGCATGTGAGCACAAGGACATCTGCAGCAGGAAGCATAGTTACAATGATGCCTCGAGATAATGCACAGGAATGTGGCAGAAGGTATCATTTCAGAAGAAGCATTTCTTGTGTGGAGAAACAGTCTTATTTGATTTAATGAAATCTGCAGAGTTTACTTTAAATTAGGTAATAGGCACTTGGTGAATACAGCTAAGGAGGTTCTGGATGGCTGGGGTTTATCAAGGAAAAGAAACACTGCACACTAAAAAAAGGCACATGATTTGGAAAAAACAAACACCTGTAAGGAAAAAAAGGGGGAGTTAATTCTGAAGTAGGATCCCTTCCCCATTTCATCTTTTCTGAACTCAGAAGGGAGATGGAAAACCACAACTGCCCTGCAGCAACGGCCAAGCCTATCTCTTCCAACCAGCTGTGACCCTCAACGACAGTGGGAAGTCGCATCTTCTCATCGGCATTCTGCAAGACCAATTGCCCAATCCTGCTCGAACCCCAAGCAGGGCTGTGCAAAACACAGTCAGGCGGGTGGAATTTTACTGATAGGCATAAATTCCTGGTCGGTTCTGGACTTGCCTCTGCTGAAATCTCAGCCATACGTCTCTTCCTCTTTCATTCTAAAGACATGCACCACCACTACCTTATATCCCTATGGGGAGATGCTTGGGGGTGGGAAAGGTTAGGAAGGGGCTTTTATGTTTTAGGAGAGAGGACTGTGAGGGGATACCTTGATGTCTTCATTTTGAATTCAGTCTCCCAGGTTCTGTGGCCAAGAAGTCCTTCTGGTCTTACTTTTCTTTTCCCGTTCATTTTATTTTACTTCTTGTTTCTCTATTGATTTAATAACAATAATAACCTTTGAACTGCAGAGCTGGAAGGGGCACCCTCTGGACCCTCAAGTCCAGCCCCTCTCAAGGAGGCACAGAGGGGGAATCGAACTCCCAACCTCCGGCTCTGCAGCCAGAGCCCTAAGCCACTGAGCTCTCCAGCAATTTCATTCTCTGTCTTCTCGAAGGCTTTCGTGGCCTGTCCTCTGAAGAGGCCGGCCACAGAGACTGGTGAAATGTTAGGAAGAATAACCTCCAGAACATGGCCAAGCAGCCCAGAAAACCTACAACAACCAATTTCATTCTTAATTCTCAGTTAACTTATCCAGATGAGCACTACTGGTTTAACAAATAGCATGCAGATATTAAAATGAAAAAACCAAAGGGCCAAAAAACCTCCTAGAGGGATTCACACACACACACACACACACACACACACATTAAGCCTGTACAGCAGTCTGCACCAGCGATACAGCTGACCCCTCTGCCTGATGGTACTATAAAGATCAGCTGACTCTAGATCAAGTTTTTAATCCATTTTCTGAAGAGGTCTGCTGCGGAGTAGCCGCTTAAGAGATCACCTCGAAAGGTTAAGCGTCAAATTCCAAAGGGTTTCTAACCAATGACCCCGGTCAAGTGGAATTTGTGGGCACCCAGTAATGTGAGGTGGACTCGACTCCCTTCTGGGTTCTGTTAGCTCATGAAGCAAAAAGTCATTCCCGCCTCCAAGGAGCAAATCCGTGACCGATGCCGTCCGTACAAGTGCCTTTCTGAGAAAAACACATTTTGCTTCAGCATGATTTCTGGAGCCAGAGCAGAAGTCTTCACTTCTGTTTGCTAGCACAGGGCCAAGTCACACAGTCGTTGACAGCAGCAGCGTTTTCCCGGAAGAGGAAATAAAGGGCATCGGTCGTTGTCGTATCCAGGCCAGAAAAAGGGAAGTCAAGACCAGTTGTTTTCCATAGGCCAGGCTTCCTAACACACCCTTTGCATTAACTCAGATGCAGGAATAGGGACTCAAGTCTCAGGGCTCAACGTCCGGTTGGACTTCACAGGTCGCACTGGTGACTCGGCTTGGACTCACCTGGGGGTGGCTCTTGTTTTCAATGACTCGGACCTGACTCACGATTCGGAACCCACCCACCCCTTCCCTTTTTCTGGGGGGGGGGAAGCTTGTTTTTAACAGGGACTCAGACTTGGGGCTTGGGAGTCGGTACTTGGTACCCAAGACTCGATCTCAGACCCAGACTTGCCAACCTCCCTGCTCAGACGCTACCCGAGTTCTTGAGGGCAGGAAGGAGGAGAGAATTCAGAAAAATGGGACAGTCCTGGAATGCGCCATTCAGAAACCCTAGCCCTATAAAAAAATTAAAATAAATTGATGTGGAAGGAGGTACAGACATCTGATGTTCCAGATCCAGGAGGTATGCCCACCACTTTCTGATCCTGCCTCTGGGGAATTTCTTTCCCTTCTGCACACCCTGCGCGTGGGGAGAAACCGCACAAGATCATTTTGCTCCCTGAGCTTCCATGAGTAGGAAATGCTACAGTGGCAAAACAGGGCATTTTGCTCAATCCCTGACTGCAATCCAGCCCAGAAATGTTGAATTAAACAAACAAACAAAAAAATCCCACTCTTCCAATAAGGCTTTGACAGCTCTCCCTGATCCCCATTTTTTCCCCCTAAACCTTGCTCAGGGGCATGGTTGGCATCCCCGAACAAACCAAACAAACAAACAAACAGTCAGCAACCGACCCTTGGCTTTTTCAAATCACTCTCCTTGTTTCCCTTCTTGTTTGTGAAATCAGCCTTTATAGAAAAATAGAAGTGGGTGGCCACTGAGGACAGCCCTTCAGAGTTATTTCCTGTTAATCCTCAATCTTCAAGCCTCCACTCCCTTGGAAGCAGGAAGTATGTCAAGGGACAAGATTAGATAAAATGTTGTGTAAGAACGTCATCCCAAAATCCTGGGAAATAAAAATAAGGTGGTTCTCTTTTACCTCTGCCCAGATCCCCTCTTCGCTTTGCCAAGTATTTTCGTATCTAAAGGTCCCTGCGTCTCGCAAACACCGGATTTCGGTTCTGCTCTCAGCAGCCCTACAAGACAACAGGGCCGGGCGCCAAACCCGAAAACAATGGAGCCCTTCAAGAGGGTGAGAAGCTGCCTCTGTGAGATGACAAGCAGCCTTCCAGCAAGATGTGTTTGGAGAGCTCCAGCTGCACAACTTGCTCCTTCCGATGTTAAACGTTCACAATCAGACACAGTGCGGTGATTTATAGGCGTCAGCCTCTCACACAAGGGAATCATGTGTTCATCTTTCTACCGTACTGCAAGTATCTTGCTTCTCCCACCTTGTCGGCGGTGTGAAACCCATCCTAGAGAAAAAGACCTTAGGTACGTCTGCAAGCATCTTGAGAATTCTGCTGTTGTCTTTATTTTCTGATTCTCCGGTGCTTTTCGCCCTGAGATTAGTCTCCCTGCTTGAAGACCCAGAGAAGCACAACGGGCTCCCCAAAACTCAGAGGCTGGTCACCTCAATGAGCAAACAGTGACCTGAGCCAGTCTAATCCACAGTGGACGTGACTGGTGCATCAAATGTACATACAGAGAAGCAGAGGTACCTGAAAAAGCTCATTTGCACAGGCTCATTGGCTCTTTCACAGGACTTAAGGCTCAAGGCCGTCTTACATTTGAAACTTTAGATACTTCGCAGTGATGTTCTCTGTCCCAAACCCCCTTTGCCCTTGCTTTCTTCCACTCTGTCACAAAACCAAAATATAAACTTGCATACAGGAAATGCCTTTCAAGAAACCAGCACTCCCTGAATCCCGAAGAATGCCAGAAATAAATTGGCCCGGGATTGAAGGAAACGACTCTTTTCAGTCGTGCAGGGAAGCAAACTTAACTCTTCCTGTCCCGTTTCCCAGAAAACACTGGGGAGGAAACATTAGCCCGTTTATCCATCGGGTCTTGCTGCTTTTGCACCTGCAAAACATTTCCATCATCACCAGCACCAAAATGGCACAGTTAACAACGTTCCTGGTGGTAAAGAGTTGTCCAAAAGCAGAAAAGATTCCTTCTAAGGTGTTGGAAGATGGCCACCTGTCAGGGGTGATTTAGCTGTAGATTTACAGCAGGCAGATGGAATAGATGATGTTTCCAACTCTAGAATTCTGCAGTTCTCTGATTCTGTGACTTCATTCTGCACAAGTAGCATGACTGACAACCATGAAAATATTAGCCCAGTTTCCTAACTAAAATGACGTCTCTGTGTTGCATTGTCATCATTACACAAGAGCACTCCTCTGGGATGGCCCCAGGGGACCTGAGGGAAACAGTCCATCCACTGGCTTTTCTTTTGATCATCCCCAAGAACATTCCCCTCCAAACAAAAAGTAGCCTTTTGTGAGGGAAAGTTACAGAGGAGACACAGACACACACACACAAGAAGCATATATGTCATTTGGCACCTGCTTGGGAGACAGATCTTGTGCATTCAAAACCTCCAGCTGACCTGCACGATTCAGTCCAGTGGCAGCTGGGATTTTGGGTCCCTCTGGGAGGATTAACTCTTTTTTATTATTATTATTATTATTATTATTATTATTATTATTATTATTATTATTATTATTATTATTATTATTATTATTATTATTATTATTATTATTATTATTATTATTATTATTATTATTGTTGTTGTTGTTGTTGTTGTTGTTGTTGTTGTTGTTGTTGTTTTATTTTATATATTTTTTTACAAACTCGCCCACTGTGTGGTCAGGGACTGGCGGAATGGATGGGGCTTTAATCCCAACGAGAGGAGTGCTGGTGACATTTTCCTGCGCTCCCTGCGGATGAACAGTGAAAGCCAAGACTTCATTTTCACCCATGACTTGGAAGTCAAGAGAAAGTGAACAAAAGGCTTTGTGGAAGAGGAGTCAAGTGTCTCCCTCATCTGAAAGTCTTCTGCTCCTTGGAAGGACTCCGCCCTTGGCCCCTAGCTGCCCCTCAGGCCCCCAAGAAGGCATGCCTTATTTTCTTTGACTCCCTGTTCAAAACATCTGTTTTCTGGGAAGCCTTTTGATGGCTCTTTCCACCTTTATCATGTGTCACAGCAGAAGCAGGAGCATTCACTAGGCCCTCTTCACATGGCCAAGGAGGTCATTCACGTGGTCATTCTCTGTGGGCAACCAAGCCCTATGGAGTTTGCCAGGGATGCTTGCGGGGGGGGGGGGGGACGTGGGACCTAGAAAAGCCTAGAAGAAGAAGACCATCCAGGGAGAAGAAAGACCGAGAGAAGGAGACTCTCAAAGCTAGGCTACCGCTTGCCCAAGCCAAAAGGTTTTTCCAGGATACAGTTTCAGGAATGTGTGCTCTCCCCATCCTCACCCATCCGAGACCTTTGTTTACCACCTGTGGATAAAAAAAGGCAGGAACCCCCTGAACCAAATCACAAAACTCTCCAGCCAAGAATGGCAAATGGAGCTACAGAGACCCTGGGGTTGGTTCAGCCTGTCAAGGTCTGTGTTTTGTTCTTACCCAGATATTCTCATACACAAACCCTCTGGGGCATGTTCAGTGCACCCGCTGAACACGACACCCGTGTGAACTTTGTAAAGACATTCAGTGGGTACAACACAACCACTCAAAAACCAAAAGCAGCCGATCTGGCTGTAAGAACATTTCAAAAAGCCCATTATTAGACATTTCTGAAAAGCAAATCTATCAGACCAACCAAAAGGTCACAAATATTGAGATGTTACAACAAAGTTGGGGTGGAAGGAGAAGAAGAGAGGCCGGCGTGTTGTCGCCATCATCCAACAAGGTCCAGTGTCAGTCCAAATTCCAGCAGAACCATTTTAAACCAGTGGAATTTAAATTGCTTGGGGCAAAGTCTCATTAATGCCAAGGGTCGACCCTAATTGGGACTAACGAGGGATTTAGCACATGGTGGCTCTGTGAACGTCCCACCAAGTCGGTGTTTCTCGGCCTCTCTTCCCCCTTTGCCTCATTAAAACATCTGGGGACCTTGAAAGCTGATACTTTTTTTCATGACCCTTAGCTTAATAAATGGATTATTACACAAGGGTCCACCTGGAGCCTACATTCGCCACATCGCAAGAGGCAAGGTTTGAACACCTGGCAGAGAAAGGCAGGTAATGTTCGTCTTCCATGAGGCTGGAAGCATTTGAAGCCACCCTCCCCACCCCCGTGGCAGTCACTTACTCCAAAGAAACAATAGGGCATTGTTCAAAAGCACCCTTAAAATATCTCCTGCCTGTCTCTGTTAAGGAAAACAGCTCCTGCAGAAGGCAGACATTGACGGCCACAAAGCACAGAGCAGATACACTAAAAATCACTCATCAAGGATTACTTTAACACCTGTTCCATACAACATTCAGACGCATGTGCAAAACTATAGCAGGACACCATGCAAAAAGGGTACTTATACGTGAAACGTAGATAATAACTTTCGCTAATGACTGTGAGAATGGAAACCAGGGGATCCTGCAGCACGAAAAGATTTTCAGGGCTCCCCCAGATGCAGGATTGGGTCCCCTCTCCCTTTGTGCCTCTTGATGTCCCTCAGTGCTGAGTGAGCACAGACCTCACCTAATTTTCAGCCCACACTTATTCCTGAAACTCTGCCTCTTCTTCTCTTTCAGAAATCATGAGCTCTAAAAGCAATGGTTCCGAATTATTTCAAAAAGCTTGAAGAAATGCTTTTAAAAATAATCTTCTGTGCTGATTTTTTTTTTAGTCTTGTTTTATTTTTTTTAAGATAAATTATTGCTATCCCTGGAAGCTTCTAATTTGAGGCCTTTTCAGCAGAAGTTCACTCTGCTGCTAATTTCCTTTGGAAATCACTGCAACTCTCCAAAATGGTGAAAAAGCACTTTAAAGCCATTTCTGAAAATTATTTTCTGTGCTGGATCTTTCTTATTGTTTGTTTGTGCATCAGTGTTAGTATTAAAGACTTTCAACCCATAAAGCTTCAGCTGCCAGAACTCCAGCCCAGGAAAAAGTGAAGTAGTGTCGTCATCGTCATCATCAACAACAATAACCCCTTCTGGAGCTAATATTTTAGAAACCTAGAAAGATTTTTGTTACTCCTTGTCATACTTTCTGTCTCTTCTATTACTCTTTGTCACCCTTGATACTCATGTAAGCCTGGTGTCACAGAGAGGGCAGGAAAAACACTGATATGATTACGGCACAATCAAACGTGTGAAAGATGAACGAACACTAATAAAATGTTATGTGTTGGCACGAAAGACCTAGACTGCCAGTAACAATGAGGGTTCCCTGACTAGCCATCAAGGGCAAGTTGGCATCGGAGTGCAGTGGCCACCAGATGCCCCCCCCCCCCCGACCCATGGCCACAAATGTGAGCGGATCCCTTTGCAAATCTTTTAAACAGGAGCCAGCAAATGGGTGTGAACTCGGCATTCCCTTTCAAGCTTTCTCTGATAGACTGGGAAAGGTCATGCTATCATTTGGCTTCCACAAGGCCCTTTCCAGAATCTGACTGGCATTACTTCCCTCTGTTTATTTGGATTGATCCTGGCACTAGATGACAAGCCCCGGTTCCTGATAAGTGGCCCTTAAAATGGATAGTCAAACAGAGCCACGGCCATACTCTCCAACTGTTCCCGGCACACGCTTCAAGGAGAATGTGTCACATATTAACTGGCAGCAGAGATAACCCCGGCACGACTCAACGGCCAAAACAGGGGGCGGGAAAATGAAGAGAAGAGCAAGCAAACCTAAGATCCCCTTGGATCGTCTCCAGGTCCAGTTCAAAGCCATTCCATTCATCTCCGGGAGGGAGATTAATTCCAGATTTATGCCTGAGCTCCTGCAACTGACAAATAAGCAGCAAGGAGTCCCTTGTTGTTCTAAGGAAACAAAGAGGCGGGCCACATCCTGCCCCTCCGCCGACCAACCAGAAGGTGACACACCAGCGACCGGGAGTGAAAGAAGAGAAGGAAGGAGAGATGACTTGGAGGACAAGAAGAAGTGGCACCAGTAAGTGGGATTTGCTCAGAGCTTCTGCTTCACCAGCGCCAGGTTTCCACCAGCAGCTCGTTGCCAAAGGGGGCCATGGTGAGTCTCCTTTTGCACCCGAACACAGTGGGGAAAACAGCACACAATCATTGTGCAACATCTGGAAAGGCCTCCAACCTTTCCTGGAAAACATCCCAAGAAAATTCCCTGGATGGTTGACTTCATGGCTGAATCCCACCTGAAGCTTTCACATGAATCGATGCAACGGCTGCTTCTTGTCCTCTCTTGATTCCAGTTTAGGGTAGCCAGAGCGACGGGATTTCTCCTTCCCTGAGATTCAGGGCCAAACCTCGAGATCAGGAGGACCAAGCCCTTGCGACGTCTCCCGATGACATCCAACAGTCAAGGAAGGCAAAGGTTGGGAATGGGATGGAAGAGCTTCTGTGCTACCTCGCTGTGGGAAAAGGCACTCAGGAAATCCAGGCAAATGGGCCCCAAACCCTGCTAAAAGATAGTCCAGATCCAGAGATCTTCCTCTCCAGCCGTTGGGCAGGTGGGAAAATGCACCCAGCAGGAATAGGAATGGTTGATGCCATTCCTATCTTGACTGCGGACATCCCAGAAGGCTTTTTCTGAGGCACATGTGGCACAGAGGGAGTTTCTCCAGAAGGTATGACGCTCATGGAGGTTGTAAAGGGGCTCACTACCAAATTGAAAGGAACATTTCTTGTCTGTTTGTTTCTGCAACAAAAAGGTTAATGAGCCCAGGTGCTGGTGCTCCACTCGTCTTTCTACAGAGAAACCGGCGGGCTCAAGGATGTGCGGCCAAGGCCCTCTCCCTAGCGTGTCCCTCCTGGGCTTTTGGGGCCAACCCTGCATAAGCACAACACAGAAACTTTTTTGCGCTGAGCCACCAAGCTGTGGAACAGGCTGGGAATGGGCGGAGATACATGCCCAGATCATGCATAAACCCCAGCTGTCTGCTCCTCCAGCACTGCTCATCCTGAGATTTCTCTCCCTTCCTGGAGACCCAGAGAAGCGGAGCCATTCCCCGAGGCTTCCACCGGTGCCCTGAGAGCGAGCAAGCCGACTCCAGCAAGTTTCGGCCATACTGTGACTTGGCTCACACCAACTGCGTGGAGCCCCGTTCAGGAATATCCATATCCATATTCAGCTTCTGCCCTTGTGGCCTCGCATGAAAGAGGTGCTGGCTGTGCTCAGCATCAGAAGGAGGATCTTGTCTCTTTAAACCTCTGAGTCCCAACTGCTCGGAGGAGTCAAAAATGCTCCAGAGGTGACTTTGAGCCCAAGGAGGGTCAGGACGGCTCAATTATTAACTGGGCCATGGAGGAGAGAGGAACCCCAGACTGGCCTGGAATGTGGCCTTCCTCAAAGGCAAAAGTTTGCTTGCCAGAGAAGGCACCGGAACTTTGCACAAAGGTTAATGCATTCCTTTCCAGCACCAGGTTTCGCCTTCCAGCGAGGACGTGATCCCTGAGAAAGTCCTCTGCACCACTGCACCGGGCTTGCCCAGCTGTGAAACCTGGCTCAACAATAATAGCCATAAGCAATCATCTTAGACCTGCAGAGCTGGAAGGGACCCTTTGGATCATCAAGTCCAGCGCCTGTCAAGGAGGCACAGAGGGGGAATCGAACTCCCGACCTCTGGCTTTGCAGCTGGAGACCAAAACCACCAAGCTATCCAGCAGTTCAGCCCTTGCTTTACATGCGGGCGCCGGGTCCAAGGGTGCAGGGCTAGAACAGCACCATTTAGCTTCTCAAAGGAGCAAAGGAAGGACTCAAGCCTGTTTGAAAGCCCCGGAGGTGGCATCTGGCCCCGGGCGCTTCTCCTTGGGAGCCCTCACACGAGTGAGAGCCCCACCTGCCCTGGAGAAGGAGGGCCCAGATTTCAGGGCTCCACCATCTTGATTCCTGATCGACGTGTCTGGTGGGTTTCGTCAGCTCAGATGAAACACATTCCAGAGCAGGAGTCCAGCCAGCCCTGACCCAAGACCCAGTCCTGCCCGAGAAAGAAGACCTGGATTCTCAGTCCATTTCCTACCCTGTGATAGCAGGAGAAACACAGCGTAGATATAAAAGCGGAAGGCAGACTTCCCAAGGCAGCCTTTGCCACCCCTTCTCGACACTGACTCCCCCATGGAAGGTCTGATTTGAAGAAGGAGCAGCTGTCTCCCCCAGGTAGGGTCGCCTACCCATTCCCCTCCCAGCACCACAGTTTGCTAGGAGGCCAGCTGCAATACACCCGTCCCCTTGTATCTACTCTCCCAGCTCTGCCTTCTCAGCTTCCAGATGATTCCTGCAGCCCCGTTGCCTCAGCCTGTGTGGCTACCAGAGCTTGGAGTGTTGATCTTTTAAAAGGAACTCCTGTATATGCATTGCTTTGAGCCGTCCTTCCTGTTTTGCTTGCTCTGTTTCCAAAAGGAACCATGGCAAAAGGTGGCTGTATTGTGGGCATGAATGTGGTTGCCTTGTGACCATCACTGGAGGAAAAAAACAAAAACAAATACCTTCCTCTTCCCCCTAGTGGCCAGTCTTGATACTGCCGTCAACCACATCCAAAGCAACAAGTTGCCAGTTCTGGCATTTGATGACCAGGGTCAGCAAAGATAACTTCATGAAGCCACTTTCTGCTTACGGCCACTGGTTCACCTCCCCCAGCAGGTCTCCTCGGCTTTTGCAACGACTCTCGAGAACCTCAGCCAGAAAAGCCTCTCCCATCCCACTTCTCTGAGAGCTTGTCCCTCAGGGTCATGTCCAGGAATGGTCCACAGTACTCTCCCACTGAAGCACTTGAGGAACCCATGCCTCTGGAAGGTCATCCTTGTGCCAGCTTGTTCCAATTTTGCTTTTCCAGTTCACCCTTGGCACCTTAGCCCACCCAGTCTGGCATCAGCCAAACGTTGCCCTGCAGCATAAAGCCCAGGGGGTGCCCCCTCCCTCCAAGCTGCCTCAACCAGAATATGATCTGCAATGGGGATTCTCTTGAAGCTTCTCATTCTAGCGCGGCCCACTGGATTTTCCCCAAAAACTCTTTCTTGCATTCTGATAACTCTTTCTTATAAGAATGGCATTTCCATTAATATTATATTCCCCCACCCCCCACCCCCAAAGCACACAAGGAAGATGGAGCTCAATCTGCAAGAACAGACTGCTATGAATGGAAGGTGCTGAAATTAAAACACAGTCATAAACGAGCCCAGGATCAAAGGCAATATTCCGCCTTGAAGTGGACGGAAGAAAGATTGACAAAGTCAGATAAGAATCCAATCGCTTTCCTTGCCAAGGGCTCCAGGAACTCACGGATTCAAAGAGGCAGATAAGTGCTGAAGAGTGAGGTTTATTGGCAGGGTTGCTTGTCGTTACCTGATAGAACAAGCCAGCAGGTATGATCTTCAGCTCACAGGGAGGAAGGAGATGTGTTGAGTTGAGGCATTCCCCTTGGAGCACCCCCCAAACACGACCTGGACTTGATCCAAAGCCCACTGAAGTCTTGGCCAACTTATTTACCAGGGTTTTGTGTAAGAGCCTGAGTGGGGATTTGAACCCCCATGCCCTGAGTTTGAGTCCAGCACTGCCACTATTAGAAGAAAATTCCAGCCAGAACAGACCTGAGGCCTGTCAAGGCCACCGTTCTGTGGACACTCAGCCCACCAGCAAAACCTGAGTGCAGTAAACCCCTTACAGGCATGTCTCCTAATGACTAGATAATCATGCTACCTTGTGATACTGGAATAGTCAATGCAGAAATACAGGGGCTGACTGTTACAGTCTGTACAACCGACACTTCCCTGCTCCCAGGGAAGTACAACAATATGGGGGCACCTGGATTAATCCGTATCAACTAAACGTGAATACTAACCGTTTTTGTTTCCACGAGGAACAGGTCTTTTTTTAAAGCCAACGGCTCCTAATAGTCAGTTCATGACCAACAGCACCCTTGAAGAATTTTGCATTAGAACAGAGACAGCTCACTGACCCTATACCTACCAACTGTGGTAAAGCACCACAAACACCAGGTAACAACACACACACACACACACACACACACACACACACACACACACACATATACAGGGATCTGTACAATCCTGCATTAGGTGCATGGAACCCTCTCCACTGTACTGGATCCCTCTTGCACAGCTTGACCATCCCTTCCTTAAGCTTCCACCTGGTTGCTTCCTAAGTGAAGCTTATTTTTCACTTGTTTTCATTGTAGCATTGAAAGTAGCACATTGTATTTTGTTCTAACTTTTGCAACATTTTCAATTAACTAGAGAGGACACAACATTGCTATATTTTTTCTTTTAAGTTTGGAAAGCTTGCCCATTTTCCTCTGTGTTTCTCTTTGCCCCCCTTTCTCAATACATTTTGCAATCTTTGTAAATGTTTAAACAGCTGCTGTTGTAATCTTTCCTAGGAGGCGGTCTATAAGTAATGTGGAATATGAACATCAATAACACCCATGCTAATGCTAGTTGTCCACAATGACACAAGCAACTGCAACAATAGCTGTCCCAAGTCAAACACAAAAGAAACGTTCTCTCCAAGACCTCCTTGTGGATTCTCACAGGCATCCCTTAGCCTTGAAGGCAGCACTAAAGCAAAAACGGTGAATCAGGACCTGCCGCCTGCAAAATTTACACAAAACATACACCAGTAGCAGAGGCAAAAGAAGCAACAGAGTTTGGTTTCAAAAAGCCGGCTTTTGAGTAACTGTTTATGACAGGGTGGGTGGTTTGTGGTCACCCAAAAATCCAGGAGCGCCACACACACACGCACGCACACATCCTGCTTAGATCATGGATTCCCTTGGACTTTAAAACATCCTCTGTAATCTGCTCTCCAAATGTTACAACCCCCCCACTCTGATGGTTATGAAGTTCTTCTTCGTTGTATGCCCCAAGAAACAACGTTACGGGGTTGGGAATGAATAAATAAAGCAAGCCACAAACCCATGTCCCTCTCACCGGACACCCCTGCCTCTTTCCCCTCTCCTCTCAAGGCAAAGACGGGCAGCTTTCCCTCTGAGGGAAAAGGAGGGTGGCCAGCCCTTCCTGGGAGGGTCGGGCGCTGGCCGTCCCCTGTGGTGCGTCCGTCCAGCTGGAGAGAGAAGGAGAGAAAGGGGCAGCCCCCAAACCCAGAACCACACACAGCCTGTACAGACAAAACAAAACGAAGAGATTCCCTTTTACCTTGAAGCTGGGCTGTGTCTCCCATCCACGCTGGGGAATTCCGCCCTGAGGGTCAGGAAGAGGGGTTTGGTGCCGAAGAAGGTCCCGGGAAGGTCCCCGTCCTCTCTCTGCTGCCACCCCAGCCGGGCAAGCCACCGGGGGCACGGCACAGCCTTCCACCCATCGCGGAGGAGGAGGGAGCCTCTTGCCAGCCGCAGAGCAGCAGGAACGGCTGCTGCTGCTGCTCCTCGGCCGTTGTCAGTGCGCGTTGCTCTGCCCGCAGGTGGTGGCCGGCCAGCCGGGGCCAAGGAGAGCCGTGGGGCTCTCCTCCTCCCTTCCTGCTCCAGGCCAATCCCCGCTTGCTGCGGTGGCGGAGGAGAGGCTTCCAGGCCACCGGGCTCTCCCCGCCCCTTCTTCCTTGCCTTCTGGCAGTGACAGATGTCAGAGCATCCGAGCAGCACACGGAGAGACCGGCATGGCCTGGAGGAGCGCCTCTGGCCCCCCACCCCCACCCCCAAATCAGAAGTCTTAGCCTAGTATCAGGCATTCATTCCTGGCATATTCCTTGCTTTTCAGATTTTTCTTGTTCGATGCCAAGCTTCACGCAATGAATGGAAAAGTCTCTCTCTCTCTCTCTCTCTCTCTCTCTCTGTGATGTTATCTGGCATAAAGAGCCAGTCTGTGCGTGAAGCGTGACAAAGGGTAAGCCAGGACTGATCTCATGCTCTTAGTTAATCTTTCCCTTGCTAAGACATAGGATGGGTTTTAATGGCTAGCCAGCATCGCATATATATGCGTAATGTGATTCAATTACAGATTTGAACAGAGTGAGCCTTAATCTGTAATTCCACCCACTACACCTCACTGTCTCTGACCAGTAGAGATTAGCTAAAGGCTATTATAGTTGGACATGGGACTGTGTAGTTTCCCCAAACATTAAGTGGGTCCCCATGTGCAATACCTGTATTATCCAGAACGTTCTCTCGCTCCTGTACTCTTCATGTGAGCATTTACGTAAACTACAGTCACCATCTACCCGTGTCTATTCACAATATCCTACAAAAATCTAATAATATTTATTTCAGCTAAACTTGCGTAGGATCATAGCCTTCCTTGCTTGATTAAATCTCAAACAGTTAGGTGGCCTATGTTTTCTTGAATCAGGTTTTGTCTCTCCCCAAAATGAAGCCAATTCCCTGATGGCCTGGGAACACAACCATCTCTAACAAACCCCTGCAATTAATCTGAAACATGTGCTCAGGCATGGATTCCATGGCACATGAGTAATGGCCTGGGAACTCACAACTACTGCATGTATGGCTCTCACTCTCTAGCTTTCTCACACACACACACACACCCCAAAATGCTTTGATAACAGATGCCTCTTTGCCTGCTCCACAGCTGTGTTTTGTCACCTGCCAAATGGTGAAAGACAATCCAGGAAAGATCCCTCCCTCTCCCCTCCTCCGCCCACCAAAAAACCCACAACTTGCATTGCTCATCCAAGAACATCATCCTGTGCTACAGGCAGGACTGTCCTCCGCACGATAAAAGTTCCAGCAGCAGAGACAAAAAAGAGATCACCAGACC
Source organism: Intellagama lesueurii (assembly GCA_037013535.1). NCBI lineage: Eukaryota > Metazoa > Chordata > Lepidosauria > Squamata > Agamidae > Intellagama > Intellagama lesueurii. The sequence goes on along the minus strand of JBAJHW010000010.1, from coordinate 27,636,964 downwards.
CTTTAAATGAGAGCTATGCACATTTCTGTTTTTCATACGGCTCCCAGAATTCCTCATGCAGTTGCACAACTCTACTTCCCCTGAACCCCCAAATCTTCAAACCCAGTGCTTTTGCTCTTTCCACTTCCACAGCTACTTTTGGAGTAGATTGATTCTCTGTTGCCTTGCCTCTGCTTTTTTTGCATTCAAGGGTTCTTTAGGGCTTTTGGAGTGTTTGAAACACCAATGGGGAAACATGAAATGAATGACCTGAAAGAGGCATTTTCTTTCATGTAAAAGCAGAAGGATCAGTATGTGACAAATACAAAGATGAAAGGGAACAAACGAGGCACCCCCTTGAAAGAACCAAGATGGAAGGAATATGCAAATTTTTGCTGTGTGCCTCCCTACTGAGCCTATGATTGCATTGTTACACATAATGGCCGTTGCCCTCCTTGGAAGCTGGGCATGCCTAAACTCAGTGAAATCAGTTGGCATGCCTCATTTTGTGCTGGACTGTGGCTAAATTGGATTGAATGGATCTGGACAGGCAGGGAACTGGATGGCACACAGACTCCACAGCGCCGCACAAGGTGCTGATACTTCAAAGCGGGCAACAACGGAATGACCATGGCATGGGCGGCTGAAGCATTGTCACACAATCATTTACAACCCTCTCACTCTCAGTGGGAGTGCATTTGGTTTCTTATCCTCTGAGGCCATCTCACCACAAGCTCTTCCTTCCAGGTGTCTGCCACCACCACCACCGCCTCCGCCGCCACTGCCTCCACTTTGCCAGCCACTGGAAAGGTCCTCTCTGTGACCAAGCCTGTTTCTTCCCCCAAGGGGTCAACAGGCAGCCTCTTCCCCCCCCCCTCCAAAAAAAATGAAAGAAAGAAAAAAGCAAGCTGCTTCTCAAGGGATCCCTTGAATAAAGCCTCTGTTCCCACTCGACCCTTGCAAAATGAGGGTTAACGGAAGGCAACCGGGGCGGGAGACGGCCGTGTGTGAAGAGGATTGTGGGACGAGCCATGCCTTAAAGGGCAGCCTGCAAGTCGAGAACACAAACAGCACCTCGGCAAAAAGGAAGCTGCCTTTCCTGTAGGAAGTGGCTTTTAGGGAGGAGGAGGAAACACCGAGGCCTTCTGTAAATAGCTATTACTTCCAACATTGGTTTGTCACGAGGTGGTCCAAACGGTGTCAAGCCACACACATCCTTCAGGGCCAACCGGGGGCTACCGATCAGCTCCAGCCAGGCAGCCAAGCTAGATGCAATGTTGACACATCGAGGACCGGATTGCCCATCATTCCTCAAGTACAAATTCAGCCACTGAGAGGATTTGATTCTGGTCAGGACCACAGATACACACACCCCATTACTTTCTCCTCTCTGCGAGGAACAGGACCTCCGGGACGCTAATGAAAAGGAAGGTATCAAGAGGTGGATTCTCCATGTCATCGTCCCACGACACAGCGCTGCTGCCTTACGGATGCGGAGTTCTTAGGAGCGCCAGCTGGGGAAGGAACCTGGCTGAGATCCAGCCTGTGTGATCATGATTGTCCACAAGAATTGTCCACCACACAGGCATGGGTGGATTGCACCCTTGAACAATGGGCCAGGAAGCACCAGCCTCTACTATGGCTCCGAGTCCACATTGGTGGACTCAGGACTCAAGGCAGGCACCCCTTGTGACTCACCACTCCTGAGCACACTTCCACCCGCCCTTGGGAGATGTCCTGGAGAAAAAGCCCCTCATTTCTCTTCCAGTGGACTCATCAAAAGCAACAACTCTGACGCTGTTTGCTCATCTCTGTGTTGGGATGAGTGCATGGCTTGCCGAGGGTGGCTTGCATCCGTACCACTTCAAAGGGGTTCCCAGAACAAGCATGGTGCATGTCCTGCTATGCCTGCCTGCCTGTCCAGGACGCCTTGGTTGCCATTGTACTGAAGGGCAAAACACTTCAATTTTTTGTCCAGCGAAGATCCATGGCAGCCCCCAATCCACCCCATCACCCATGGACTTGAGTTCTGTCTGTGCGAGACCTGTGACTAGGAGCCCACAGAAACTGGTCCTCCAAATGGCCGTCGGTTCTCCTGCAGTGGAAAAACATTTGGCATGCATAAAGATTTCAAGCATGCCCTTTCTCTTTCACTTGTCTGCAAAAGAAAAGAGGCAGGAAATGCTTCCCTGACTCTGAGACAGAAGGAGAAGTTGGAGAGGCACCAAAGGGTCATGACCAAGGGGTAAAACACCCACACGCCCGCCCGTCTGTTGGTGCTGGAGAAAATAGCAGGCATGCCACAAGATGCCCTCCACCAGCCCAATGAATGGGCAGCATTGAGAAAACCCACAGAGGGGAGTGGGGATATTTATAGTTCACAGCACATCCCTGGGGTTTGCTGCCTGCCCGAGGGCTCTGCCTTGGCTGACCCTGACCCCGGACAAGCGTCCAAGAGGGCCAGAAACAGGCATGAGGGCTAGCCCATCATCAGAGCTGGAAGCACGCTAGGGCTCTAGAGAAGTCCTTCCGTCTTTGGGCCGCCAGGCGTCATAGAAGTCCTCGGCTTAACTCTCGAAGACCCGTCACTCAACAAAGCGATCTGGAAGACCTCTGCTGTGCCCAGAGAGCTAGTCTTCCAGCAAAAACATCAAGGCATCCAACAGGTAGAGATCAAGGCTTGAATCCAACACGTAGGGCCAACTAGAGCAAACCCGTCAAATCTGTGAGATGTGCGTCAGTGTTACTAACTCATCATTCAGTAGCTGGTTTAGTAAAATCTGCTGCAGCTAGGACCAGCAGAAAGTGTATTTAGGCACAACCCATCTTCTTTGGCATATGCTTTCATGGACCACGTGAACCCCCAAGTTCCTTTTTTTTTTAACTACAACACCTAGCATCTGCAGCCTGCATGGGAACTGTAGTCCCAAATGGCAACTTCTCCAAATTCTGAGAACTCCATGAACCAAAAACAGCTTTAAAATGGGAGCAGTGGAGCTGGATGGAAGATCTAGAACTTCAGGGATGCCCAAACGCTTTGTCAAGCCCAGAAACCTTTCTTAGGTCCTAGAACTGAGCTCCCAGATGTTCAAAAGCCCACTCCTGATTTCAATTCAATCTACCTTAAATGCAAGGGGTGGAGTGTCTTCTCTATTGTCGGAACATCCAGACCACCCCTGATCAGGTCTGACTTGGGGAAACAAAGCCGCCTTGGGAGGAGAACCCACTGGGGAACTTTAGGAAGGACCACGAACAGCTCTGGTGGCAAACTCAGGGGAGCCACGGCTGCCCGTCAAAGTGGGCTGGATGGGGCTGGATGGACGACCCAGGGGCCTGAGTCAGCACAAGCCAGCTTCCTATTTTCCTCCTTATTTTTGTCTTGCCACCGTTGCTACTGGCAACCCAACAGGAGTCAGAACTGTGTCAGCAAACCTGAACTCCTCTGCCATCAACCCCATTCCACGACCCAGGAAAGGTTCCCGGGAGGCAACTGCGCTAGAATAAAGCCCCCCCCCCCTTCCCAAAAAAGTATTATTCACCCTCGTCCTCACTTTGGCTCATCAAGGACCTGTTCTGAACTCGCACAGAAGTAAGTCCATCCGGCAAACACTCCGTAATGTTTCCCTGAATCCATCCAATGCTCCCCAAGGAAAGGAGACGATTGAATCAAAGGAGGTTCTGCAAAAACAGACACACACACACCCCTTTAAACAACCGGTTGACTGGGTCAATGTGAGTTTGGAGCACCAGGAACAGGGGGAACCCACTGCCACCTGAGGAGCGACTGTAAACAGCCTCCCCACGTTTTTGCAATTTGCCTTAAAAAAAAAAAAAGTCAACAAACAGCTAAGTTTTCTTGGAAGTCCAAACAAATCTACCACTTTTTGCCACAGCTTTGTTTGCTGGTCTGGTTTTCCATTTGGTTTTGTTAAAGCCACTGCAACACATAGAAACTCTCCCCCACCCCAAAAAATGTCCCATGACATGTTTTGGCAACCACAATGCCAAAAAAGCAGAAATTCTGGAAATCCCACATGTAGACTTTAACACATTGCAGTGATCTTACATGTGGGTTTTTTTTTTCTTTTCTTCCCCATACACACATGTGAAGGCCTTTTCCATTCATGCTCCAGCCGTGGGAAAGCCACACGTGGGATTGGCCCCATGTTACAATCCACGTGGAAGCCTCCCAGGGACTCTCATGTGGAAGCAGAGTTGGCTTCCTAACCTCCATAATGACTTCACAAATCCCTGAAGTCAGCTCCCCATGAAACAGCACTTGCAGGAAAACCACGAGACTGAGATGCATCCGGAGAAATTCAAGCAGTAAAGTTGCCCACCATAGTCGGTAGGCTTAGGGTTAGCTTCCATTGGCCGTAGTAGAGAGGCACCCTACCTCTTCCTCAGGCCTGGTCAACCCTGGCAGTTGAAGATGGCAAGGGAAACAACGGTACCACCACAGGTTGGAGCATTGAAAGGTCACGACTTATTATGATGCACAAATTCCGGGCAACTCCTCTGCAGAAACTACCTTCGGAAGGTATTCTTGCCCTCCCAAAGCAGCTTGTAAATATCTTAAATAAATATACATGCTTCAGGCAGAAAGCTAAGGCAGCGGGGGCGGGGGGCCTCACGAAGAATGATGACTTTGACTGCTAGCTTTCAGCTTGTTTGGGGGGGAGGGGGTTGTTTTAATCCAGAGGACCGGTCCAAAAATTGGATCTTCTGCCTGCTGTTTGAAATGGCGCTAGCACAATGCCATCAGGAGAACCCATGGCACCTGCAGCTGCTACCTATTACTGTGTGGAAATGCACAGCACCTTGGGGTGTGTGTGTGTGTGTTTCCAGATTAAAGTCCCCACAGTGCCTTGCTGAAACCCACTGACTGTTCCCTCCAACATACGGGGTGTTCCTATCCTCAGGCCCTCTCCTGAGATCCTGAGCATCACACAGTTTTCATGCCCGGGAAGGAGACCTTCAAACCATACTAAAAAGCACCGGGGAATGGAATAAAGCAAAGCCTGGTCCAGGGCAGCGGTCCTGGTCAAGCAAGCAAGGAAAACCCCAGCTCTTTCAAAAGGAGGCCTCAGACATTTCCTAGCCAGCCAGCTAGGCCTTTTCTTGCTTCTCAGATGGTCTCCCCACAATTTGGAAAGTCTGGAGGTTATTGCTCAATGAGAGATGCTGAAATGCTTTGCTTCGTTTTTCCTATTACTTCACTGGGTGCAGCTGTGGTGATGTCACTGCCCACGTGGACTTGTCAGAATCAGGGCTGGTCCCGGACTTTTCTACGGAAAAGATAAATGGAAGGAAACCTCTCCCACCCACCCACCCACCCAGAGACATGTGTGCTGTTCTTCTCTTGTGTGCACAGTCTCTCACTCTCTCTGCCCCCTCCTCATGCCCCTAGGATTAGACCCCCATGGTTCATCACATCCCTTGGCCTCATCCAGTGGCCACAGGTGGACCACAAAAGGCCGCCCCCCAGATCTCCCTGAAACAGAAATGAGGTGGTTTGGAGAAAAGTTGCCCGTAGACGTAAAGCAGCCTTTCTTGGTTCGTCTTAGGAAAGGATGGAAGTGGTGAAGAAGACCAGATTTTGGAGGGTGGGGGAAGGTCAATGCTTGGAATAAAACTTCAAATTAATAACTGCTGGATAGTTCAGTGGTTTAGGTCTCTGGCTGCAGAGCTAGAGGTTGGGAGTTCGAATCCCCCACTGTGTCTCCTTGACAGGGGCTGGACTCGAGGATCCAGAGGGTGCCCCTTCCAGCTCTGCAGTTCAAAGGTTATTATTGTTATTAAATCAATAGAGAAACAAGAAGTAAAATAAAATGAACGGGAAAAGAAAAGTAAGACCAGAAGGACTTCATCGTCTAAGACGATGGTGGCGGCAGCTGAATACACTCGTTAATAAACATTTAGCATCAAGGGGGGTCTCCTTTAATCCCTACAGAGCTCAGAGGTGTGAGGTTCGTGGCACAGAGCCCCATTTCTATTCCGTCCCAATGTATCTCAACAGCCCAGAGCGCAGAAGAAATTCTTTCTGCAGAGCCACTGTAGCTGCCAAGCCTCTATGACCTGGGTCGGACTCCTGGCTGGCCAGAAAATCCAAAGAAGTCACCCAACAAAACCACGATTAAGATATCCCGAGAGTGCTTAAGCGCGGGAGAAAACTGCCTGGCCCTGGAGGTCTGTTTTTGTTTCTCTCGAGGCCAGACCCATCAGCACTGAGAGGATTTATTTTTAACAAGGGTGCTAGGAGCCCATGTGCCTCAAGATGACTCATCGGCAAAGAGCACATGTCTGACCACACGAAGGAACGAAGCCCGGAGATTCCCTCTGGTCACGGGTGGCTGGCTGGCGGTGGCACCGCCCACGCCTGCAATTCTCAGAAACCAAATCAGCTGAAAGTTTCCCCTTCAGCTCTAGGAAATCTGTTGAGTTTGCCTCTCTGTGGCCGGAGGGATCGCCCTCCCCTCGTCCTTTCTGAAGTCAACCAGTCCTGGAGCCCACCCTGCATAATCCAGAGCTGCCGTGTCACAAAGCCAGGCTCCCCCACCTCTCAGTCCACACCATGCCATGCCACTCAGGAGCACCTCTGCCCTTCAATACGAAGAGGACCCCAAAGGACCTCAAAATGACTCTCTCTTTGGGTCGCATAGGTTTGGATGAACTGGAGAGGGGGGTCTTGGAAGCTCTCCATCCCCCGACCATGCTTTAGACAGCTCTCCGTCCTTGACCAAAAGAACGGTCGCTCTCTGAGATTCACCCAGAAATCCAGGCATGCTCCACCAAGGAGTCAGGACCTTCTCTCCGAGGATGAGAGAAAGGTTCTGTGGTATCTGGAGGTTTGCTGCTTTTTCTGCCCAGTGTGGCTTTGGCAACTTCCTTCCTCAAGGGAGCCCATTTGGATTCACTAAGGATGATACCTCATTGCTAATAATAAACCCTTGCAGGCTATAGAGTGCAGTATAAATGCATGCAAGTAAACATTTTTTTAAAAGTTATAATTGGATGATGATGCTTTTTGGCATTTTGGAGTTGAGGACAGCTGATGCCATACTAGACACTTTCTCTCTTAATGTCAAATATATATTACACTCTTTTCTTCTTCTTCTTCTTTTTAGGGTTGAGGTCCTGGTGCTGCTTTTTCTTGTGGTTCCTGCAACCCTCCTGGGGGCCGTTGTGGCTGGGAAGGAGGTTGCCAAGCCTTAGAAACAAATAAACCCAGCTAGGGCTGTGGTCGGGTTGTGTCACTCACACTTCCGGAGGGACAAATGAGAGGGGCTGAAGCTCCCGTGAAAACCAGGACAGCTCCCACTGGTGGTGCCACTGGGACGGACACTCAGCCCCCTTAATTAGTCCAATTAAGCACCGCAGATAGAGCCAGCGACTGTTACAGGCACCCTGTTGGGTCAGGCTCGCTTAATCAGCTGGCCACCCTTCGGGTGAGGTGTGCACCCCATGGATCACAGAAACAGGGCCTCCCCCATAAGGGTCTTATCCTAACTATTTCAAAGTATGACTTTGGTTCTCCGTTGCACACAAAATCATAGGCGGAGTTAAGAATAGTCTCTGAATCTCCGTCAGTGACCAAGACAGCTTGTCCTCGGAACCTTTTTCAAGCATTGCCAGAGAGGCCAGTCACACCTGAAGGCAAATGCTGTTTCCTTGCCTTGAAATGCTATCCTTCCAAGCACTCACATCTTCCAGTGCTCCATGCCTAAGTCAACCACAGGCAAAGGAAGCCAAGCAACTGGCCAACTGACCAATAATGAAACGAAAGCGAGCTAACTTGTCCAGGGAGAACAGAGGCATGCTCTTGAGAGCCCTTTCTTCATAAGGGAGGCACTGCTTGTAGATGGAAAAGCAATGCCTTGTCCAGTGAACCCACACCCCACAGTCATCTCAGTTTGCAACAGTCAGGTGTCAGTCTCCCCAGAGACTTGCAAGTCACCACTCAGTGACTGACAGGCAGGAACTCAACAGGAGCAGCGTCTTTCCTCCCTCTAGCTTTAAATGGGCAGAGGGGATTCCCTGCCAGGGAGGCTGCTAAAGGCACGGGACCCATCAGAGAGGTATCCTCACCAAAAGTTAGGCCCCAGCTGTGGATCACAACTGGAAAAGAAAAGAATGTGCCTGAGCACATGCAAAGTGTCTTCACTTCATCACTGTGTGAACAGCTGGTTGAGCAGAAAGAGGAACCGCCAGGATCAGCTGCATCATGAGTGCCGGACACAAGCAGTTCTTAGATGATGAGAAGGACCGTAGTTATTTCTGCTAACAGGGCAAAAGCACCTTGGGAGCAGTTAATCCATGAACCGAAGCAGGGCCGTCCCAGAAGAAACAAAAGACAGGTTTCCAAAGGCTAATGGTTTAAATGAGTCACCTTCAGTTCAAAGAGGAAGCCAGCCTTGCACACTTGGCGATCCTTTGCTTCTGTTTTTTCCCCCAAAACAATAAATGCAAAGTTTTGGCTCGCGTTGCCAAGGGAGAGGAAGCGAAAGAAAAGGAACTACCAAAAAATGAAGTCTTTGCTCTTGCTCAGGACTTCTCTGGGAGGCGACCGAGGGTGGGGTGTGTGTGTGGGGGGGGGACCGTGGCATGGCAAAGATGAGAAAGAGGCAACGGTAGCCAAAGAAGAGTGGAGAAAGGGCGCCCCCTGCTGGGAAAAGCAGGCAGGTTCCACGTTTCAATTTGTTCCAGGAAGCACCCAATTTTCAGCTGCTTACCAGACACCCTTGGTGAGCCACTTCCATGTGCAGCTTCCAAAAAGTGTTATTATTTTTCTCTTGAGCCCCAGATGAGCAACATTTTCAGACCTTAACATTTCATTAATCATGCAATGTTGCAAGATCCAGTACCCATTTAAATCTGCCTATATTTAAATTCATGCACCTGTTAATCATCTCCCACAATAAGGTCGAAGATCAGCCACAAATAAAGCACAGGCGATTGGTGAACATATGGGGAAACCAAGCCAAAGCAGTGCATGTAAATTGGGCTCTTGCTTTTTTGTAAATGGTGGGAACCGTCTGCTACACAAATCGCCAGAAATTCGCAGTGGTGAACATCCACAAGTACTCCTGATATAGAATGAAATCAATTCACCTGGTTTTCATGGTTCTTTCCCTAACTAGACCACAGCAGCTCAGGATTCGGTATCTGATTCTGTATTCAGCTAAGGTTGCAAACCTGTGCGTGTTTACCTGGGAGAAAAGCCCTTGGAACTCTTTTGAACATACTTTGAGCAGACACACACCAACCTATCCTGTAGGGTTACTACAAAAGAAATACTTTTCCAAATTCTGGGTATGGATTATTTAAATGCCTACTTTCTACAGTAGGATCTTGGTATTCTTGAGTCCAACCCTCCCTCCCACAGATGCTGGGAAACACAGAATTATCCAACATATGGTCTCTTTCTCCCTCTAATGACCAATTCTAGTAAATACACCCTGAAAATACATATAAATAGGTATTTCTGGTGCTTTTTATTTAGGATTTTCAGCCAGCAGATAAGAGAATCAGCGGATACTGATCCCACGGAGAGGGGGGTTTCCTACTGTAGTTTATTTTGCCTTTTAGACACATGTAAATGAATTTTTGAAAAAGGTAGTCACAACTTACCCACATCTTGCCGGCTGTCAAGTAACGTGAAGCGCTGAAAAACAATAAAACCACAACAGCAGTTAAGAAAAGCTACTCAGTTCTTTTCATGCTACAGGGTTATGTGCCCATTTGTGACATCCTTGTGTTCTGTTCTGTGTTGGCATCCACACAAAATCCCCAAAGCCATTTTTACAAAGGCACTTCTATGGCTGTCACCCCAAATTGCACACTGTCCCTTTGTTGCTATTTGGGGGGGGGGGGGTTATACTGAGATTATTCTCTCAGTCAATAACTGATTTTACTACCTGGTTTTAAATCCTGACATATCTTTAATTGTGTTTTTTTTTTTAAAGATGGCATTTCTATGGTATTTTAAAACTATTGGTTGCTCTGTTGTTTTCATTCTTGGGAGCCACCTGAGATCCCCTCTGAGGAGAAAGGCGTAATAGAATAAATGATAAACTTTTAAACTTTCAAAGGGCTAGTTAATCTAAAACATTCTGTTCATAGGAAAGTCAGGTATAAAAGCTGATTGTCTTCCAGATATTAAAGCAAAGGTTTCCACATTGAAGAAAGCTTTGGTTTAAGCTGAAGACAGAAGTGACCTGTTGGGTCTCATCATCCTTTGGGGGGGGGGGGATGATTTAAGCCATGCACAAACCTGTTGCAAGAAAAGCAACCACTTATTGCTCAGAAACGGTCGTCTTGAGTCAAGCCATTGGTTCCAGGTTGGCATTTTATAAGAGGCCTGATGCCCATCTCGCCCCCCCACACACACACTTCACACACTTCACTCCTTGTTCATCACACAGAAGAAACCAGCACCACTTTGGCAGCAATGTTTGCCACCAGCTTGGGTCAGGATAAGATCATCTGGATTTGGGTCTTGTTGTTCAACAGAAATGTCAAGAGAGAACAGCGAATGCTCCATGGAATTTGCCAGTCTTCGCTTGAAGGGGCGCCTTCCATTTTTAGAATTGCCACAAGCATCTTGGGTGTGTTTCCTCACAGGTCCCTGAATGGTATCCTGACCTGCTCGGAGACAACAAAAATAGACTCTCGTACCTAGACGTCAAGCAATATTATCCAGCACGGTTGAAACCACCAAGATGGTGCCTTCTGGAAGCCATTCACGGAACAGCTTCTTCTTATGAGAACGAGCAGGAGGTCGCTTGACCGCATCAAAGCCGCAAAAGTTGGATCCAGATGAATGAAAACAAGCAGGGCAAGGCAGGCGGAAGCAGGCATGCCCTGGGACTTCGGCCCTTCCTCCAGGCTGTGTCACCTGCTGCTCCCCTGGGCCCAATGGAGCCACTCCTTTCTCCCTGCTGGGCTGGCACATTCCTGCCCCGTTCTGATCCCAGCAAACACCCCACGGTGCAGCTGATCATTCCTGTTTGTTTTTATGGATCTCTCCTTTTCAGCCTCCGTTGTCTTCTTAAAGCTGGTGCCAGACTGCAAGGATGCTGCTCCTGGATCAAGCCAAACCAAAGGCCTTTTCTCTTCCAGTTCCTTGCCTCCTACCATGACTACCCAGATGCCTGCGAGAGGCTTACAAGCCTTTTGCGTTTGTTCTCGTTTTTCTCATTCTGCTTGATATTTACTTTGGGTGCTTCTTTAAAATGGAAATGCAGCTGATACATTCCCTTATTATTAACAAAGAAATACAGGCTCCGAAGGATCCAGGATGGTGAGGAGAACTCCACTTATTTTTAATACAGCAAAGACGTGACAGTGTTGAGAAAAAGCTCAGCTGGCCGGGAGAGTGGTCTACGTTCTGAGTTGCTAATGTGCCAGACTGTATGAGAAACCTCTTCGATTCTCCTGAGGAATCTTTTTTCTCCCCATCTCTTGGCTTCAGGCTTCCTATCTTATCAAAGCAGTAGGAAGAAGGAAGGGCCTCTAGATTTCTTCCATGAGCTGGAGAGAAAAATACACCTCAAGGTACATAGGATGGGAACCTCACAGAAACAGACCTTACAGACAGTCTGTCATTAGAAGAACAAAATCTTTAACCCACCGGAAGCATCTGAGTGTACAGAAGGAGCCTTCCTCACCTCGCACAGCATGCTATTTAGCTTCATTTCTTTTGCCATTGGGTCTTCAGGATTTAAGCGCGGGATTCCTTTTACACCCAATTCCTCAAACGTCAAAGCCTGCCTGAATGACATCTCTCCAACACTGACATGCTTTCAGCTCATATCCCAGGCGATCTATAACTGTAACTCAGCCTTGGGCTGAGGTCCGGGAGAACGTCCTTCCCAGGGCACTTGCACGGGATCAGGCTGAAACTGTGGACAAGATCATCTTTGCCTACAGATTCTCAGGAGGCCTGAAAGAAGTTGAGGAATGTCCCGTCCTTCACGAATGTCACTTTCCCACGGACCCCCAGGGATGCTGCTTCCTGTCCAGAGCTAAGGGGCTCCAGGATGCAACACCATTGTGGAGGAAGAAGCCCCAGCCTGAAGACTGGCTTCTAGCTGTTGTTTTCTTCCAAAAGAAGGACTCAAGCTGGATTTGCAGAACCCAGAAATCAGGCCAGATTCGAAAGGTTCTCCTCCTCCTTCTCTTCCCCTTCCTTTCCCAATCAAGCCTGGATGTCATCATGGCTGTTCAGGCGCTGGATGGAGCAGCTCAAAACAAAGCTGTGTTGCATTTGAATGGCAGAACCAAGACACAAAAATACTGATTTAAGCTAGGGAGCCGTGCAGATCCAAGAAGGAAAACGTTTCCTGTGAAACATCAAGTGTTCTGGATTATCCAGATAAAACTGTCCAGGAGTCCCATGGAGGAGATTCTGGATTGTCTGCCCTTGTTACACTGTGTTCTTTTTAGTTCAGCTGTGAGTCTAGATGCTTCTCATTCCCACAACCTTCTGTAGGATTTCCTGATTTATTCCCCGCTCCCTCTCCTGGGATTTCCCAACCAGCAAAATATCCTACATATTTTCCCATGAAATCCTGCACAGAAGATATTAGAGACTGGGCAGGAATTGATGCTTTTCTCTGCAGGATTTCTTATGGGCTCCTCTTGTCAATTGCAGGCTCTTGCACTGAGTAGCACAACCTTGGGAAACTGACCAGTATCTAGGCCTGAAATTGACAGGATGAGCAAAAAGACAGAGAAATCCTGTAGGAGGAGGATACTTCAGGCAGAAGCAGTACGGGACTATTTATTTATTTTATTTATTTCTTACATTTTTATCCCGCCCATCTAGTCGTTTTGACTACTCTGGGCGGCGTACATCAGTGTACCAATAAACAATTAAAATGTCATCAATATTCAAAAATAAAAATAATTAATCATTCAAGATGGAACTAAATCAAATTAAATCAAAACAAATCAAATCAAATAATGCCCGGGGGGAAGGCTTGCCTGAACAGCCATGTTTTTAATTGGCTTTTAAAAACGCCCAGCGAGGAGGCCATACGGATCTCTGGAGGTAGGTTGTTCCATAGCCGAGGAGCCACCGCCGAAAAGGCCCGGTTTCTTGTCCTTTCCCTCCGGGCCTCTCTCGGCGTCAGGCTCCCTAGTCTCACCTCCAGACTAGATCGAGTGAAACGGGTAGACTTTGGTGGGAGAAGGCGTTCCGCCAGATATCGAGGTCCTAAGCCGTTTAAGGCTTTGTATGTTATCATCAAAACTTTGAAATCGACGCGGAAGCGAACGGGCAGCCAATGCAATGCGGCCAGAGTGGGAGAGATATGATGGTATTTCCTCACGCCACTAATAAGTCTGGCCGCCGCATTCTGCACCATTTGAAGCTTCCGCGTCAGTCTCAAAGGCAGCCCCACGTAGAGTGCATTGCAGTGGTCTAATCTCGAGATTACGAGCGCATGCACTAATGTGGTGAGCGCCCCAACATCAAGATAGGGACGCAGCTGGGCAACCCGCCTAAGGTGAAAATAGGCGGATCGGACCACTGACGCCACCTGGGTTTCCATGGTGAGCGCCGGGTCCAGATGTATCCCCAAGCTACGAACCTCACTCTTCAACTTATCCAACTTAATCTTAGGTAGGAAAAAGGGGGTGGGTAGGTGGGGGGGGGGCTTGTTTGGCCTTTCTTCTTCCTGCTGCTCTGAGAAATCTCTCTGTTCCCATGGGGGGTTCTGGAGGTATATCCAAGTACTTGCTACACCCATACATTTTACTCTCTATACACACTGTAATGCAGGGGGAAAAAAAATCTGTGTAGAGTTTTCCTATTATGCATGAGTCATATGCATGAGATTTTCCTCTCTTCCTCTTCTGTTTCCCCTTGCCTTTTAAAAATCACACACACAGACAGAGAGAGAGATTCCCAAAAGGTGGATCTGCAGTGAGTCTTCTAAGAACAACCTCATCAACCCCATCCATTGAAACTGCCCTGTTTGCTGGTCCCCATAAAGGTTCTGGTATCAACACTGTCCTTATTTTCCCTTAGAGGAAATGGGGGGGGGGGGAGAATTCCTTAAAATATGCAAGTATGGAGTTTTCCGAGATTCAGCACACACACACACACACACACACACACACACACACACACACACACACACACACACACCACGGGGTCAACAAGGCCACCTTCTCCTGCGTTCTCCTCACCATCCTCTACTCTTTTCAGAGACTCACTGAAGGTCTTTGGGTGCCAGGGAGCGGATAGGGACCACCAAGCCCTGCCCACTGAAGGCCACGATCCTATGCTTATTTGCATAGCGGTAAATATCACTAAATTGCTGTAAGCCGCCCAGAGACCTTTGGGTAGTGTGGGCGGCCTATAAGTTCAATAAATAAATATAAATACTGTAAATGCTGAGGGTCTCCGTTCTGAGGGTTCTGCTTAAAACAAAAGAAAAGAAAACTTATTTGCCTCCGTTCAAGACATCTGCACTTTCAAAAGTATTATTACAAATGTTATGTTCCCATTTAATTAGTTTTCAAGGCTTCAAAATCATGGACAAAGAATTGTCTTTTTTTAAAAAAGGAAAAGACGGAAAAAGTTTACCGGACAGTCGACTAAGGAGAGCTGCTTCCAAAGGCGGTGTAGGGCAGCCTTACTAGAGAGTAAGCAGAAAGGGGCCCTGAAGGGGAGGATTTCGGGGTGACCTGTGCCAGGTGTGTGCGAAATGTTTCCAAATCACACGTCCTGTTGTTGTGGGTGTGCAGGTCCCAAAGGGCTGGCAGCCAGAAATGACAGGAGAGAGAAGGAGGGGAATCCACGGGGCCAAACCCAGCATCAGGAAAGGTTGGAGAGGGAGGGTTTTCCAAACCCCAGCCCGCTGCCAGTGGCTTGACAGAGAGCCGCTTCTTTGCAAAACGAAGGGATAAATAGGCAGGTGTTTTTTTTTGGGGGGGGGGTTTCCTCTCTTTTTCGCCTTCATGTTTTTGGCAAGAGATTTGCGCACAGCTGCAAGACTATTTTTAAATGCATTTTTCATTCCCCCCCCCCCTCCCAAAGGACCACGCAACGCACGCGATCATGCTTGGCTGCAGGAGGGGATTAAAAACAGACCCTCTTTTCAAGGCACCGCGAACCTCTCGCGCCAAGCCTTCGGAGCGTCTTGGCGAGGCCAGCGCCGTCCCGCGCGCCGTCCCGGGTCTCTCCGCCCCGTTCCCACAACCAGGACCAACCCGCCGTGGCTCGCCCGGGGGCACGCCAGGCGCCTGCAGGAAGGCGCCCGGGGCGGCCAAGCCGTTCTTTTCCGACGCGGCCCGGGCGTCGGGCGTCCCTTCCCGTGTCGGAACTCATCTCCTTCGCAAAAGCGGACCCGAGACAGGCTGGAAGGAAAGCGCCTTACCTTGGCCCGTTTGAAGCAAGCCCAGAAAAAGTCCAGGAGAGGCATGGTGGGGGGCGCGCGGGTGACGGGGATCCCCCGCCAGCCAGCCAGATCAGCAGCTGGGATCCGGCGCGCCTCCAGCCGCCGCCACCGGCAGCGGCGACCGCAGCATCAGGCGCATCAGCAGTGCGCGCGGCGCCCTCGCCAGCGGCTCCCGGGGCTCCCCTCGCCTCGCTCGCCCGCCTTCTCCGGAGAAGGCGCCTCGCACTCCGCTTACAGCGCCGGGCGAGCGGCGGAGGGAGGAGGAGGCGGAGGGAGGAGGCGGGCCGGCCGTTCAAACCCTGCACCGCTCGGCGGTTGGCTGGGAAAGAGGCCGGCCTGGCCCCGGGCGCGCCCTCGCCCTCTGGCCAGCTGGAGGAAGGGGCCGGCCCGGACGAGAGGCAGGCGGCCGGGCTCCCTGCCTGCCTGCCTGCCCCTCCCTCCCTTCGTTTTTTTTTCTTCCTCTTTCCTTCCTTCTTACTTTCTCTTTCTTTTTCTTTCCTCCTCTCTTCCTCTCCTCCCTCCCTCCCATCCATCCATCGTCAGCTCCTTCCTTCCTTCCATCATGAGCCCTTCCTTCCTTCCATCATGAGCTCCTTCCTTCCTTCCTTCTATCCATCATGAGCTCCTTCCTTCCTTCCTTCTATCCATCATGAGCCCTTCCTTCCTTCATGAGCTCCTTCCTTCCTTCCTTCCTTCCTTCATGAGCTCCTTCCTTCCTTCCATCATGAGCTCCTTCCTTCCTTCCTTCCTTCCATCCATCATGAGCTCCTTCCTTCCTTCCTTCTATCCATCATGAGCCCTTCCTTCTATCCATCATGAGCCCTTCCTTCCTTCCTTCTATCCATCATGAGCCCTTCCTTCCTTCCTTCTATCCATCATGAGCTCCTTCCTTCCTTCCTTCTATCCATCATGAGCCCTTCCTTCCTTCCTTCTATCCATCATGAGCCCTTCCTTCCTTCCTTCCTTCTATCCATCATGAGCTCCTTCCTTCCTTCCTTCTATCCATCATGAGCCCTTCCTTCCTTCCTTCTATCCATCATGAGCCCTTCCTTCCTTCCTTCCTTCATGAGCTCCTTCGTTCCTTCCTTCATGAGCTCCTTCCTTCCTTCCTTCAGGCAGGAGCGCCAGGCTGAGTGGCAGTGGCCGCTTCCCCATCCGAGGACTGCTCTCGCCCCGAGCTGCCCAGGGCTGATGTCCCCCAGCCGGGGGAACGCATCTGGAACTGAAACCAGGCATCCCAATCCAGACGGGGTGGCCGGCTGGGCTCCTGGGGCCAAGCAGGTCCTGCTCGTGGCGGGGGTGGGCGGGTGAGCCACTTCCAGTCCCCTTACCTTCCTCCTCCTCCTCCTGGTTCTTTCCCTTGAAATGATGCTTGGTTGAGGTCTCTGGCTGTGGAGCCGGAGGTTGGGCATTCGATTCCCCCCCCCCCCCCCACAAGGCCTCCTGGACAGGATCTGGAGTCCATGATCAAGAGGGCCCCTTCCAGCTCTGCAACTCTAAGGATGATGATGATGGACAACTCAGTGTTTTAGGTTTCTGACTGCAGAGCCGGATGGGACCACTTTTCAACAGGAGGACTGCCCTCCCTCCAGGCAGGCACACGGCCACCCTCCCTCAAAGGCAAACAGTGTTCTCCCTCTCCTCACAAGGCCCACAAGGGTTGGCAAAGAGGAGCACTGAGTGCAGAGAAGGAAGGTGGCTCACTTGTGTGTCAGCAACTCCTGTCTAACCATTTTCATCTCCAGCAGAGCAGGTCTTTTGTAAGGCTAAGGAGTCCAAGGCAGGGCCAAAACTCTTTGGCAGAACTCTAAGCATATGGCGATGGTTTGTAAAACAAGCTGCCTGCTGCTCCAGCTACCTTCCTCTGAAGCTCAGAGGGAGGGGTGGTGTGGTGGTGGTGTCCCCTTCTGTGCTAACAAAAAGAGTCTCAGTCCCATCAAAGCAGGAGGACGGCCACATGTCCTGATTTACAAAGGACACTCCTCTGTCTGAGAGGTTGTCCAGCCCAATTCTGCTGTACAAAGAAAGAGCCATCAGAGATGGTGCTACAGATGGTGACATCCTGCTCCCATCCACCCATTGGCACCTGGGCAACCGCCAACTCAGCAGGCAGGATCATGGGTCTCCGGACTGGAGGGTCCCTCACTATGGACAGATGCAGGCCAGAATCCTGTAAGGAGAGCACTTAGCTTAAAGGTGCCATTGTGCCAAGGGCCCCCCACCCACGACCACCAGTAGAGCTAGCCTTCCAGGATGCTCCCCATCTCCTCTAGTTGTGCACCCGGTTGTGTGTCTGGCTTTGTGGCAAACCATGAAAGGAGGAGGGCAACCCGACTGTGCAACGGCCCTTGTGAGCAGTTTTCTCCCACCGCACCTTGGTTGTATGTAGTCTTCGTGTGGTTTGGATCATAGCCGTTCTACTTAAAGGTACATCTCTGGATAAATATTATAATAAATACCGTTCCGGTAAGGATATTCTTTTGTTCCCCTTTTCATGGTGAGCTCTTAAGCGATCACCGTCAGGACATGCCCGCCTGCGGATGAGGCACGTCTCACGAGGCTACAAGTTGATGTCTATTTATTTAAAATCCTGATGCTTTTCGGCTTGACAAATCCGAAAACTTAGGACTGAGGGGGTTGAAACCCATCCAGTTTCTTAACCAAACCAGCCTCAAGGTCTGAGACACAGGTTCCAGCTGGATCCTGTCCCATTTTTGCCAGCTCCATCAGGGGTGGTTGGACAGGAACCGACTCAACAGGAGGGGTGAAGGGTCTCCCAAACGCAGGGCGGAAGGCTTCCCACATTTTGAAACAAGTGAAATAACAAGAGGCACATCGTTTCCCTCCGTCGGGGGACAGCTTGGATGTAATATTGTTAAGTCCAAGTCTTAAAACTATCCACGCTGACGATGTGTGCTGCCTTTGTAAGAAGAGAGCAGAAATCCAAGCCCTTTTTTTCTAAACCTTGCATAAAGAGGCCCCCTGCAGCGTCTCCCTCCCGCATCAGCCCTTTACGAAAGGAACCGCTTCCACTCTCCACATCTTTGACAGACGACAGTAGCATTTTAATTAGAACTTGGATAACCGTGCTGGCGGGGCAGAATTTCTACTGCCGACAACCCTATTAAGGAGCCCTGTGAAACAAAGGATCAGTGTCTAGGCTGGTATTCCGAGCGTTCCTGAATAGAGAACTCAGATGCATCCTATGCGGAGGCCTGTCCACAGCAATGCTGTTAAGAACTGAGGGACACTTAACACTTTGTTTATGGCCTGAGCGCCTTTTTTTGGAAGCAGGAGGTGGCTCTCCCTCACCAGCTGCTTCGCTTCAGCGTTCCTGCAGGAGTCAATGGCCTTCTGCCCGCTGCAAATTATTTCTGTCCCATTGATAGCTGCCGGGATCAACATCCTAGCCCAAGGAGACTCCAGAGCGGCTTATTAATAGCAGCAGGTTTGCAGGGACCAACCGGAGGCCAACTTGCCGTCGAGGTGGGAGTCCCTTGCCAAGACTGGCAGGGACACAGCTTCTGGTGCAGCAGCAGGGGTGGGGTGTGGGGGATGCTCAAACTCACTGTGGGGGGTGGAAATATCCTTTTTAAGGAGCTTATGCACGTGGGAGGTAGACCTTTGGACCACTCTCTCTCCGTTTGTAATGGGTGGTCTTTGACCATTGAATCTCACTGCCATTTGCACTGGACATTACAATCTATACTCCTCCGTGTTTGAGATGCACTTTTTACATTATGTTGTTATGTACCATCAAGTCACCCCCGACTTATGGCGACCCCATGAAAGAGGGATCTCCAACATGTCCTGTCCTCCACCGCCCAGCTCTTGCAAACCCCAGCCTCTGGCTTCCTTGAGGGAGTCCGTCCCTCTCGTATTATGTTTTGTGCCATCATCCAATCAGTACTGACTCACAGCAACCCTAAAGAGGCTTTCGAGGAAAGTGAGATATTTAAGGAGTGGTTTTCCCCGTCCTATGTTCCCCAGTGAAGCTTCCGTGGCTGAGCAGGGATTTGAAACCTGGTCTCCTGAGTCTGAGTCTATCACTCGGTGCACTATACCACACCACACCGGATACTCCAAATACACAACTGGCTTGTCTCGGCTGCAGTTGCACGTCAGCAGCATCTCATTCCTGGAGAGGTCAAGGCCTCACCACGAGACCCAAGGTGGGAGCCAACGGTGGCTTTCTCCCGCTGACCCCCAGGCTTTGGGCAACAAAGTCATGAGTCACCGGGCCAGCCCTCTGCTCTCCACCCTGACGCAAAGGGTCCAAACTCGGTGTGCCAAAACAAGAGGGAAGCAAGGGAAGTGGACGGGCAAGGGCACTGGCGGATACAGGCATGTCTGCCCACGGCACCGTCTGAGCCACACACACGGAAAGACCTTCCCGCTCACCCCAGGG
The DNA here is from genome assembly GCA_037013535.1 of Intellagama lesueurii. NCBI lineage: Eukaryota > Metazoa > Chordata > Lepidosauria > Squamata > Agamidae > Intellagama > Intellagama lesueurii. Next base: position 27,617,167 of record JBAJHW010000010.1, on the reverse strand, counting down.
AGCCCTGGCTGCAGATGCCCTGACTTAAAAGCCACATTGGCACACAAAATTTAGCCCATCTCCTCTTCCAGTACAGCTCACTGCGAGACACCCCGTCGCCCACCCATGCAGAGTCTGGAGAAGGCAATTCATTCCCTCGCCCTCCAGCGGGTACCAGAGAACGGGCAAGCCCAGCCTCCTTGAGAAAGGGGCTCATAAATGTTGGTGTGGGCACGTGTGCGTTGACAGGAACAAAGTAACACCACTTCCCTTCTCGGCTAGTTCAAAGAGAAATTCTAGGGTTTTTCCCCTCCTTTTTTAAAAAAGGAATGAACATGGGGAAAGCCTTGAGGTGGGTGACTATGAAGGCTGCATGGGCCACGAAAGGAAGCAGAGGTTCCACTTGCTGTGAATTTCCACTTTTCTGCTTGGCACAGCCATTTCCCAGGGGCCTGGCTGAGCTCGAAAGAGAGGGAGAAGCTCCTTATGGAAAAGGCATTCGGGCCCTTTAGCAGAGAGAAAGAGAGAGAGGGAGAGGGAGAGGGAGAGGGAAAGAGGGAACATAAACTCTTTTCTTCTCCTACTGAATTAATGCCTTGGACGTTCTGGAAGAAGCAAGGCTGAGATCCAATTGGAGGGAAAAGGAGAAGGCGAGGGCTGCCCACTTGACCGCACAAAATGCCAGGCATGGGGTGGGTGGCGGTTGGCAGGGCCCCGGCCGCGGTGCCCGAGACTCCTCCTGGGTTGCTGCCGTCTTGTGGAATGCAGCGCGCGTGCTCGGAGCGGCCGGGCTGTCCCCCCCCCCCTCTGCCTTCTCTGGAGAGGCCACTTTTAATCTGGCTTTTAAAACTTTTTGGAGGACGACTGTGATGCATTTAAAGCTTTTGTTGTTTTGTTTCATTTAAGGAAGTTTTGTTAGCTACCTTGAGCACTCTCCTTTACCGGGTGGAAAAGTGTGACCCCCGTCCAGGGGAATCCAGGCTGCTGGCCTGGGGGTAGGGAAGTGGGGCAGCCCAGAGTAGAGCTGAAATGCAACCCTTCCTAGCCGATGCCTCTCTCTCTTGAGGCACCTCAAACAGTGAGGGGCCACTTCTTGTCCACGATTCCAAGGCAGTTTACGGGTCTTTCTGAACCGTAAGACATCTCTTAGACAGAAACCATATTCTTGTTGTTTTAACCCCGCAATGTTCAAAAGCATTTTTATTGTCTTTGAATATTTAAAAACTTTCTGGATGTCCACTGGCCTTTTAAATCTGCTGCTTATCAGTATTGTGCATTGCTGCTTCGCTAGTTAACATTTTGGCAAAACTGCCTTGGAATCATCATGGACAAGAAGTGGCCCCTCATTATTTGAGGCACCTAAATAAAGAGAGGCATTGGCTAGGAAACGTTGCATTTCAGCTCTGCTATGGGCTGTCCCACTTCCTTACCCCAGCAGTACCTCCCTCCCCCTGGGGAAAGGAGCTGCTTGAATCATGGAGGTGTCTTAAGCAGAAAAAACAAATGCTATGGGTGGGAGTGACGCCCCCACTCTCCTCCTCCTCCTCCTCCACAGAGAGCCTCCCTGGACGATCTTCAAACTGGAGGCAATGGACACAGAAAGGAGGAGGCAACATTCCCCTTCTCCGCCACCATCCCCACAGCCTCAGGATCTCTGAATCTGAAGGTGATGCTCAGCCCTGCGGCTCTCTCAGCTGCCCCGGGCAAACGGACGGAGCAGCGACCCTTCAGGGAGTGCCCACCGCCAAGAGCAACATGCCGGAAAGGAGCAGCCCAGGGTGGTCCGGAAGAAATTCCAGGGGCAAGAACGAAGCTGGGCCACAAGAACGTCAACCTCAGCTTTACGTTCCTGCCTTGGTGCCAGACCTACAGGACGGGGGGGGGGGGCGCTTCTGACCACCGTGTTCCCTTTGGGATGTGAGGCATCTCAAAGGAGAACTTTCGGAGGGGGGCTCTCCAGAGAGCCCCGGCTGCCGCTCTCCCACTCTGCTGTGGAGGACCCGAAGGAGCTTAACCAGGCCAGGGGTCCTCCCAGCCTGGCCCTCTCTGTCCTAACTGGCACGGGCGTCAGGAGGTCTGCACAGGCACCAGCTGTCCTGAGAGGTTGTGTGAAGGCACACTTAGCAGGAGAAGGCAGAGGCGTTGATTCACATGTTTGGCCACAAATGGGCCAAGTGGCCTGGAGAAACGCAAAGTGGGACAGAGGAAAACCTCCCTGTGGAAGTGACTATAAAACGTTCTGCATCCCAAGTCATGCTGTTCCACAGTTCAGAAAATAACCCTATAACCCAACAGCAGAGTTTGCTCTGCAGATACTTGGATTTTGCTTTGCTCTTTGGCTTACCTTGCGCCCCACCTTCTCAATACAAGACCCACTGCAAGACCTGATCTCTGTAACCAGTAGAAACCACCCTCGCCTGCAACCTTCTGCAGATGCCTCATCATGCCAGAAGCCGCTTAAGGAACTGCAGCCCTGCTTTCCGAGAGGAGCTCTTACCAGAACTGGGCTCGTGCCCCAAGGCGTGACTCCTGCAAGGGGAAGCCAGAGGCAAAAGCACCACCGTTGACAGACTCCACCCTCTGCTTGCCAGGCCAGTTAAATATTAACAGAAAATTCCTGCATTGACCTTCCCACCAGCCCAGACAAGAAGGAGTAAAGCTTTTCTGAGATCCAGACATCAGGCCTGGCAACTCTGAGATCTCGAACTCACAGTCACTCCTCCTGCTGAGACTGCTTAAAAAGGTTTGGGCTCTGATCTTTAAAGCAGATCATGGAAATCACAGTCTAAACCAGGACACAGTCCAAAGGATGAAACCGAGGCTGTCGTACTGTGGGCACATCATGAGAAGGCAAAACATGTTGGAAGAGATGATATAATCACCCTGAGAAAAGTAGAAGGCAGGAGGAAAGGAGGAAGGCCAAAGATGCAATGGATCGACTCAGGAGAAGGAAGCCACGGCCTTGCATCTGCAAGACCTGAACAAGGCAGTGAGGGACAGGACTTTTCAGAGATTATTCAGCCAGAAGGCCACCATAAACTGGAAGTGGCTCAATGGCACAGAACCACCACCAGTACTGAGTGTCAGGGAAAAATAATCCCCCACTCGGCCCAGCACCTTGCTTCTTTTTGTCTTCCTTTCCAAAAAACGACGGCACCCAAGAGTCACTTGCATAGAATATGTTTGTAAAATGTACAATATTGATGGCATTTTTGGTGCTATGGAAGTCTGTATCAGTCCAGCAGACTTCAATTGGGGCTTGAACACTTTTTTCTCAGTATGCATGGCATACGAACGGAATAGGCTGCTTTCACTTTCCACAGCTGTGAGAGACAGAGAGGTGTGTACGGCAAAAATAACCAAGAGCGATCATAACAGTATCCCTCTCCCCCTGCCTGCCCCCAACCCTGTTTCACATACTCAACATGACAGGAAACGTGGCGCTTCTCCAGTGGGTGATGATGGGCGGTTGGGGGGGGAAACGTTCATTGGAAGGCTGGTGTTTATTTACAATCTCCACTGGTCTCTGCCAGTCACAAGAACAGCAGATGGCGGAGGAAGAAGCCGAGAGCAGCAATGAGGCACCTCCTGCCATTCCCAGCTGAAGCCTGTCTGGAAAGCGCCGATCTGTGTGTGTCCTTAAAACCGAGCAGCGCACACACAAAAATCCTCAGCACACCTACACCACAAAAAGTTGGATGTCAGAGGCTTTGGTGAATAAACAAGGGGTGCACAATTCCTTCATTTTTCCAGCTTTGTCTCGCAAGGAGCTAGCCGCCTCCGCGACACCTGGAACTGATGCTTGTTTCCAACGCCAGGAAGGTGGTGGTGACAGGGAAGAAACACAGACCACCACCTTTTTTTTTTAAAGTCTTAGAAATGTAAAGCCAGCAGGGACTCCAAAAAGCATGGAGCCTGTCGCTCTCTCAATGTAGGCACCGACAGTTCAATCGCCCCTCAAAACCAACAGAATCCAAACCATCTAATCTTGGTTTTCAAATGTCCAGTGAAGGAGAGGCTCCTGCCTTCGGAGGCAACTCCCTCCGCTGTCCCACCAGAAAGGTCTTTGTTCAGTTCAGCCGGAGTCTGCTTCCTTGTCATTTGAACCCGACTTAATTCAGGACCTCCCCTCCAAAGCTGGAGTAAACAAGCATGCTCCATTTCCCATGCAACCGTCTGTCCGTCCATCCAGCCACCCTTCCGACAGTTGCAGCGGGCTCTCATATTGCCCCCCCCCAGTCTTCTCATTTCCAAATTAAAACTCAGCTCCCTCAACTCTTGCCTTCCGAGCTTCAACAACAGAACCGCCTGCTTGCAAAACCAGTGCTAACTGGGACGTCAGCCTTGCTGTTTCCTTCCTCCTTTAGATGGGTGGCTTATCTTTGTTAACTTGCCATCCGCACTGGGGGTCGGGAGAGCAACCTGAGTGAAACTGGTGCCTGTACTTTCCCCCATTTTTTCTTATGCTCTTGCAACACCCTAGCTTTCAGCGTTTTGTCTGTTTTGCAATTTCTTGGTCTTCATTCATTCACCTTAATACTGCTTTACTGGTGACCCTCTTGATGCAAGAAATTCTTAGGATCTTGTAATAAATTCACATTTCAAATACTTCCACCTTTTTTTATAGCAGCAAAAAAATTTTGGTCGGATGTTATATCCTTCATTGTACAAAAGCTGCTCTGGGCTGTCTCTATTCTGACTTTTCCTACAGAGGAAAGACCCCACAGTTCCTGTTGCTTCCCCAGCGTCAAAGCCGATAAGGTGGCGTACCATGAAAGCACACTGACCCCGTGCGGCCACAATGCATACCGCACCATGTCTCTCTGCCACTGTAAATCTCAGCCGTCCCCTGGTTTCTCTAATTTCACAGCCAGCAGGATGTGGGACTAGGCGCACTTTCCCCATGTGCTGTGACTGAACGGCAACTAGAAGTTCCCAGCACTACAAACTTTTCCCTGAGGAGGCAGCATTTTTGGGGTGAGGGCTGCTGTGCCTCTGCTTCCTTTCACTGGCCACTTCATTTTGCTCAATCTCTGTTTTGGGCGCAACAGGGCCACTCAAGCACTCCAAGAGGACTCATAGAAAAATCACTTCCTCTTAGGGCCAAAGCTGGACAAGAAGTACCATCCTTTTGTTGTTGTTGTTTAGTCGTTAAGTCGTGTCCGACTCTTTGTGACCCCATGGACCAGAGCACGCCAGGCCCTCCTGTCTTCCACTGCCTCCCGGAGTTGGGTCAAATTCATGTCGGTCGCTTCGATGACTGTCCATCCATCTCGTCCTCTGTCGTCCCCTTCTCCTCTTGCCCTCACACTTTCTCAACATCAGGGTCTTTTCCAGGGATTCTTCTCTTCTCATGATCCCATCCTTAGAATCTGCCAAAATGTTACAGAAGTGAGCAAGCTTTCAATAATAATAATGATGATAATGATGATGACGAAAAAAAGGCAATCCAGGAGGATGCAAAAGGGAATAAAAGGTGCTTGGGTGCTTTGGCCTTTAAGTCTATAGCTGGACTAACGAACAAGAAGGACTGCCCGAACACGGACCAAGCGAAAAAGATTTGGGGTGTGAGCCGTTTCTACCCCTGGGGTCTTTTGCAGAAAGGCACAGCGAGAGCTGGCACTCTTAGCTCTGGAAGCAAAAAAGGTTGGCTGAAGCTCAGGGCTCTGGATGCCGCCTTGGCCGAGGTACAAGTCGCTCCCGAGTCAGCTCACAGCGGATGCACAGAGTGACGTGGCAGTTTCTGCATCAGCAAAGCCGGAGATCCAATTTAGGCTGTCAGGGCATGCAAGAAGGGCGAGCGAAGCTAATCTGCACCACCTAGTGGTTGGAGGTGGTTGGAACGCTCACAGCAGCACGCTCCCTCTTCAAGAGTAGCTTCTGCCCTGAAGAGCCCATACTTACTATTGTCATCATCACCATCATCATTTTAGAACGGCAGAGCTGGAAGACAACCCGTGGATCATGGAAGGAGTGATGCTGCGCCTGCTATGCCTCTACAGGGACAACGCTGAGATCAACACCTCAGGAAAGTGCAGGTGCTTTCCTCCAGCTTTTTTGAGGCCCCAAAAAGGAAGACAGCCTCAATTTCTTTTTAAAAAAGTTCACCCACACTGGCAACAACTTAGCTACTCCCTGTTCACCAGCAAGACCAACAGGAGCTTCAACCTGTGACTGGAAGTTCATTATTCCATTTGACCAGCATCTCCTACAACTCAATAAATCTGCCCGTTCTATGAAGTGGGTACCCTAAAAGCAAGCCAAATCTGAGGCAGCGAGAGCGCTTTAAATATTTATCTTCAAAAGGTACCTTATAGAAAACACAGGAAGTAGATGTGCTACGTGATAATAACTCCACACGCCTCTTTCAGCATTTTATTTACAAAAGATTTGCAATTAAATTATTTACATATTGCATTCCCCCACCCCAAACACGCACTCTAGCTAAAGGAGCTCTGTACAAGATAAATCTCAATATTAAGATTCAAAAAGGCGGTTCCCACGTCTGCTGCCAGGGAATCAGGAGCAACTGGAAGTAAATACAGTTTAATCGGGTACATGTAGTGTTGTTTTGGGATAAGAATGTCTCTCAGCTTTATTAAGGCAAGAAAACAAAACTGCTCTGAACTGCAGTAAACTTTCTAGGCAGGATTTCCCCTCCTGATGGAAGAGCGACCGTCCGCATGCCCTCAGGTTTAAATCATGTATCAGTCTGTCCTCAGATACTGTCCTTAGACATTTGCCACACATCCCTACACACACACACCCTTCCGAAGAGGAGGCAAAGCTAAAAGAAAACGTACAACAAAGCAGAAACCCAAGCTCGGCAAACCAATTCCCACACCGTCTCTTAAACTGCGATCTGAACTTTTTACAAATTGGAATCCACATGGAACTGCAAATAAAGCCAACCCACCTTTTGGCTCTCAAAAGGGACGCAGGGATTTGGAAACCAGGTCGGTCCGGAAATTTAAAAATTAGGTAATGCTAATTTCAGCATCTCTGAGGGTTGAGCATCAACTCTGTGTCATTACACATAGGCTGAGTTGTCTCTTCCTGGCCAAGTTATAACTCCTCCTGGCCACAGCACTGGGCCAGAGAGACAGAGAGAGAGAAAAAGAGAAAGCATTGTACAATCTCTGCAACCTTTCTGATCTTGATTCTCAAAATCAGGAAACAGAAAAATTATTCCAGCCCAGGGAGGAAGTCTGCATTCAGGTCTGAATCAATTTAAGGCAGTCTCCTTACCCGTTTGCAGAAGCTTGTATATCTGCCCATCTCAGCTGTGCACAGGAGAGAAGCAGCAGCCACCAGTCAAACTAAACCCTAAATAGAGTAACTCAAGCCTCAGAAGCCAGAGAGAGATTCACATTAAACATCAGCAGGATTCCCTGGACGAGAGCAAACACCAGTTTCCACCACACCTCAGATACCCCGAGAGGCAAAATAGTTCAGTAAACTCCAGATAGAAAATGATCGAGGACACCTCCTCCCCGGAGTTGAGAAAGGAGGTGTCCTGTTGTTCAAACAACCCAGCCTTCCTTGGCCTGGGCTGCCGACCTTCTTACAGGGAACCTATTTTGCCAAGAGTACAAGTCCAGCTGGATGGCTCTGCAAGGCAGGCTGTTTCTTACCACTCCAATAAGTTTAAATCATGCACCCGTCTGGAGTTTGGAATTCAAGGGTAGGGCCAATTATAGGCAGAATGCACAGGTAGATTCATTCTAAGATATGAAGAGGTCTAGCGAACTCCTACCCCCAGAAAAAAGAAGCAGGAACTCTGCTCAGTGCCTCTTACCGTAATGGAAGGATAGCTGTTCCTAAAAACCAGGAGAAGTCCTAATCACAGTAAAAAAGTATTACCGCCGCCCCCGCCCCCACCCCAGCTCCTGACTAATCAGCCGATGTTTTCAGCAGCTTTTTCAAATCCCTAAAACAAGTTTATTTTAAATTTCACCGCCTGGGCTGAAATATCAGCACATTTGTACAAGAGGCGCCCATTTAAAAGTGCAAAGCTGAAGTCGGACATCATTTGACATTTAAGACAGAACCGGCCATTTTCCTGGAAAGGCTCATCTTGGATTATTCTTGTCCCACCGACTCCAGGAGAGAACATCTCTCTGTGTTGTAAAAGGAGCTCCCGATACCAAGGGGAAATCAATTAAGATTTTTCTGGTTCCCAGAGTGGCTGTTAGGGCAGGATCTTTTGTTAACAACAGGATTTGCTCCGTGGGGGTGGGGGTGGGGAAGGGGCAGTCAAACATCCCAGATTTTTTTGTGCAGGGGAGCCGCCAAACTCCTGCTCATTAGCCCATTTCTGAGGGTCGCTTCCTAAAGGCCCAGCTGCCATCTAAGAACGATGAAGCCTGCTCTCAACTACACTACAATTAATCCCCAGTGGCTGGCTTCCCTACATTTTGGTCAAACAGACACAATCTAGATGACGGAGCAGACTGGAAATTCTGCATAAAGATTCACACATAAAAGTGAGCAGAGTCCGCTTCTTCTCCAGGACTAAACATCTGAGCTCTTTATTTTCTGCGGTTTGCAGGAGAGAAGCCTCCTGGGCCAAACGTCAGTTAGGAGATCCCGTTTAACTGAAGCCTTTCCGGTGACTTCACACTCTGGATCTGGATCAGCGAGGAGAACCGAGAAGCAGCCCAAGTGGACAGGTTTTCCTCTGCAGAACCACAAATCCCTTCAAGTAGATCAATCTAGTTGGCCAACGTAAAGCTCCCTGTAGATCTTCAATGCTCCAAGTATGGCGGACGCATCAGGCTCGTACTGCATTTATGCTTTCTGGTGTGGCAAGCTGGTTATGAAGCAGGCTGCGCTCACTTCTTGTTTAGACGTAGACTTTAGAGTGGGTTAAAAACAGCCACAGAAAACCAGACGGCTCTTGATCCAACTTCTGACTTCAGCTGTCCGACTGAAATCACCTCCTGTCCAAAGTCCACAGATATTCAGAACATGAACACCAAGTGCCAGCGGTGGACTGGGATTCCAAGGAGCCCTGGTGACTTCTGGCATCCGAGGTCTTCTTCCATCAACAGTCCTAGTGACCCAACTCAGGGTTTTCAGACGCTTGTCCTCCATCGTCCCCATTCTTCAAACAGGCATGGCCACAGCGGACATTTACAAGAGCAGCAGGAGCGAATAAAACTCAGCAGGCAAGGATCAGCTGGGCTCCCGTAACAGCGACAGAGCTCTCTGCACACAAACTGGCCTTGGCCTACTCATCTCTTTGCCCCTTCACAACCCAACTATAAATACAGGCAAGATAAATTAGACAACAACACGGGGGAGAAGACAACTATTGAGAAGGAGATATGTCTACAAAACAAAAGACATGGAAAAGCCACCTTCGTTTGGTGCTGCAGTCTTTGCTGGATCCTACATTCCTACTCTGTGAAGGTGAGGATCATCCAGCTGATCACGAAATAGAAAAGGAAGATGGGATAGACGACGAGGGCTTTGCGGTTGGGGGGTTGGCTGTCCGCCAGGAAAGCTGTGGATGCTGGAGAGAGAAAAAAAAACAGAGAAGGTATGCTTGAGACACAGTCCCTCTGAAGACAAACCTAAGAGCAGGAAGTAAGCGGCGGTTAAGATGGTAACTCTGCAACTCTGAAGTCAAGGCATCCTTACCAAGTGAGATCACTTTTCTCTGTTGACGGACGTACATTATTCCACGTACGTTTTGATGATAAAGCATAACCTACACTGTATATTTCTATCGGTAACTAATATCTGTGTATTTTGTTAAAAAAACATAAAAGTGTAAAAGTTACTGTAAGCATGGCGGTGGCATCGAGTCAGGGCAAGAAAGCTAAAACAGCAGAGGAAATAGCTAACATATTTTTTTAAAAAAACCAAAATATGTGTAAAAAGGTAAAGATGATCAACTTTGAGCTCTCATCCCACCAAGATATAACTTAAAAAATCACCACTTAAGTGAATTTCCTCAACATATGTTCAGTGCCTTTAAGGAACTGATCCAAGCTGCCACTCAAAAGCAGCCCTACAAAAATCATCTCGAGCCCTTCCACTCAGCCAGAATGGAAACATGTCAGTTACACCTCCACCCTCCTGATTTCAGACAAATGAAAGAGTAACCTCTTCACAGAGAACTTTAGCTGCCCTAAAACATGGAGGGCCTCCTGCCTTGGGGATTTCATTCTGTTAGCATCAACACCCTTACACATCTGAACAAGCCAAAAAATAAAAAAAAGCCCCTAGAAAGCTGTTTGAAATGTGATTCTGGCCAACGAACTCATCTTCCCCACTTGCTGGCTTTCTACAGAAACTGTTCTCTGCACGATGCTGGGGTGGCGCCACCTTCAGGCTGCCAGGCACTCCCTCTCTCCCTGAAGACATACGCTGGCCATGATCCAGAGCCTGGCTTTCGTTGTGGAGCCCGGCCAAATTTCAAACGGGCTCAAGCAGGGAAGTTCGAAGTGGTGCTCTGTCTCACACTTACCTAACGTTGACCAGCCAAACATGGCTGTGACGACTAAGAGGCGCACAATGAAGCCAGCTGTGCCAACACCTGCCATGAGCACAAGCCTGCAGACCAGGAGCGCCACCGTCAATGGCAGGATACAGTAGCCCAGCACACACAAGCTCTGAAAGAAAGATCTGGGGTTGTTGTGGGGGGTGGGTGGGGAGAAGAGACATTAAATTCTAAACAAGGTGGAGAGACACAGTCATACTCAGACTAGCATAAAGATAAACAGTTCCTAGATTTTTAGAGGCCACCTGCCTTCCCCAGAAATCTGTTTTGCACTATGGTTTAGGGTTTTGCACTATGGAGTGGACACCACCAAGCTTCATCCCTGCTGTGCCAGCCTATGACAAGAAGTTTCTCATTGCAGGTAGTGTCTCAGCAAGAGTCACCACCACCTGCAGTGGCAATCTGTCCAGGTGAGGGGGACTTCTCCCCCCCCCCACAACAGAACTAAATTATATCAATCTACGTTTTTTGAACAGGCTGAGAGATAAAACACTTCAGAACTACTATTTAAAGGTCTGTGCCAGCTCAAGGATGTGCGTAAAGCCAACGCTCCCAACCCACTCACATGGTTCCTCCCAGCAGCTTGGAGTTTAGCGTGATGACAACCGCCCCGAACCAAACGATGACGAACACTTCTGCAAACTGGGGGCCTCTGTCTTGGTCACTGTCCGCCGCACCTCCCTGAAGCATGCTAAGGAAGCAGGGAGAGGAAGAAGGGACAATGATCACTGAATCAGAATCAAAGAGCAGGTATGTCCTGTACATTTCTTTCATTGTTTTCTAATGTCTGACAGCTTCTCTTTCCAATGAAATCACTGTGTTTAGATTATTGTGGTTTTAATTTTACTTTCTTAACACTATGAGCCATCTTGAGTCTCCTTATCAGGAGACAGGTGGCCTATAAATGAGACAAATAAGGAAGGAAGGAGGGAGGGAGGGAGGGAGAAAGAAAGGAAGGATACGAAGTTTCCTTTGCACCCAGAACACTAACTGAGCCACCTCCCTAATATTGGCCAATACCAGACTTGGTGAGGTACACAAGAATCCCAAGAGTTGGAAAATAATAACAACATTGATCATACTGCAACTCTGTCATTAGCAAACAAAGGGTTTCATGAGTTGTGAATCAAAACATTGTCTCAGGTCTATATTATACACTGGAAGATTAAAGACATAGGGGTTTTTTTTTTCCTGTTGTAGACCATCGTCGGTCCTCAACCACCTACACCGTTGCAGTTACTTCTCTCAGACTTTGGAGTTCAACATTATTTTTGTTGCTGCTACCAAAGTTTGGTGGTTCCCCCAATGAAACAGAAGTGTGTGTGCATGTAAAGCAGAGGCCGTACAAATACTTACAGTGCAAGCAAAACACACAGGATCAAAGGTCCCCATAGATCCCCTGCAAAAAAAACAGAAAAACAACATGGGAGAGATGACAGTTTCCTGCGGGAAGATCACTCACAACAGGATCTTTTCCTTCGGCCACATCTGAGTCTCCCACACGGCTTTTCTTTCTTGCCATACACTAAGGGCTAAGCGCCATTCCTTCCCCGCTGCATTCCACACTCAATTCTGAATCGAGCTCACCCAGTGCTTCACTCAAAGGTCTTCTCTCCAGCCTTCCTCCTAACCTGTTCTATGCTGGAGCACTGACGCTTCCGAGCAACTGAATAAGGTCAAAAGGTTTCAGATTTCATGGCTTTGAAGCAACCTTGGTACGTACAGTCTCTCAGAAGGCTGCTGCTCTTTTTGGGATACATGACGTGGACAAATTTCTTCCCGACAGCTTTGAGATCTCGCATCTGAAAAAGTTCAAGAAAAGAGCTACTTTACTACTCTGAAACAAAGCTCTCAATCAAAGAACATTGAGAGAAGACTCATTACACATTTACCATGGCCATCCATCCATGAGTGACATTCTGACTGGACTACTTTAACACAGGTCCACAAAGACCACCTCCGGAAATGGTTCAGAAAATTCAGTAAACGCAGGATGCAGACAAGGTGATCAGACCAGAATATGCCGATACGAAACCAACTTGCATTTGTCACTGATGCACATCAAAACTTCAGCTTTAACCTTTAAAGCCTTAAATGGTTGGGGACCATGTTAAACGAAGGGCTGCCTCCATCACTGTAACGCTTCCTGCACGGTCAAGATCAATGACGGAGGCCCTCTCCTGCTTAATCCACCAGCCTGCTCTGTGCTGCTCCCTCAGCTCTGAAATGGGCTGCCATCTCTGGCTGGTCAGGCCACCTCTCTGTAACTCTTTTAGGCAAGCCATGAAAACTCACCTGCTTCCTCAGATCTTTCTCAATTATGGCTTCTTGGACTGTGTGAAGTCTTAGTTCTCTCTTGGGCTGGGTATCTGTTATTGTACTACACGTGACTTTTGATTAGGTAAACTGCCATGCCGGGGTGGGTGAGGGGGGGGGCTTTTGTCCTAAGAAGTGCACCCACGGTATGGGGTGCACGGCAGTTTAGATTGTATAGCAAGTATTTTGTATTTTTGTATTTGTTTGTTTGGTTCGGAAGGAAAAAAAAAAGAAGTGCACTGTTTTAAGTAAATTAATTAAAATTTGAATATTTTAAATAAATGGAAGCAAAAATACATTTCATCAGCTACAGAACCACTTGACAGAAAGGGTCGCTACAAAAGGCCTTTTGGTCTCCACACAGCACCACATCAGCCCTGGAAGCTTCTCACAGGAATCTAATGGGATGGCAATTCCCCCGCCCCATCCCAAATACCTTGGGAAAGCACCGAGAGGTTCTTTAGCACTCCCATTTTGCCATCCTTGCTCATACAGAAAGCATTGACTAAGAAAGACACTGGAGAGGATTATGCTTTTTTGGAACGAATAACACGGAAACACATCTCTACGTAATGAAGCCATGCTATTTAGCTTAACTCGCCACGAAAGCTCACATAATCACAAACCTAGAAGGTCACCGGAGTTTTAAGACACTCTAGCAAATGTCAACATACTTACAATTGTCTCTTTAACGGGCTCGTCGAGGGTGGAGTAGTCTTCATCGGGAGAACGGGATCCAACGGGAACGGTAATTTCTCCTTCCACGGGAATATCTTCTGATATCGACACATCGGCCAGACCTGCAAACTAAGGGTTTCCGAGCAGCTTTTTAAAACGCATCCGGCTGTTAACGGGTTTAGTGAAAGCTGAACTGAACGTTAGCGCATTTGGTACGTCTGAGAAGGAATAAATAAGAATTGCAGAGGGATCGGGCAGGCGAAGCCCCTCCTCCGGACAACCCAATGCTCCTGCTGGCTGGGGATTCTGGGTTTTGTAGTCCAGAAGGAGAAGCTTCCCCAGACGCTGGTCTTGAGCCACCTCAGGGGTGGGAAGCTGGATGGAGGTCTGGCCTGGGGAGGGTCTTTGGCTGCCCCCCTACCCTCAACCCCAGACACCCCCTCCCTCTCAGGGCAGCTGGGAAGAGGCCTGTCCCTGGGCTGCAGCCTGAAGGGCAGGGGCTTCTCCCTCCCCTCCCCTTCCCCCGCCTGCCTGCCTTCCCCTCGGGAGCCAAAAGGGAGCTCAGGCCGAGAGGACGGAGCCGAGGCTTCCCGGACCCTCCGCCTCCCCGTCGGAGAAAGAAAAGAGCCGCGCCTTGTGGCCGGGAGTTCCGCCGGTCCCTCCGTCCCCGCGCCTGCGCCCTAGGAAGGTGGGCTCGGAGGCTGCCCCCGCCCCGGCCCCCAAGGGAGGGGAAAGGCCAGCTTCCCCCCCCCCCCCGCCCCCCGGCCGGCCGGCCCACCCGCGGCCCCCAACCCACCGGCGGCTTCGCCCCTCCGTCCGCCGCCGCCCCCTCCGCCACCGCCATCTTGGCACTGACGTGGAGAGAGAGGCGCTCACGTCATCCGCCCGCGGCAGGCGCGCGGGGGGATGACGCTCTAGAGGCTGGCGTCCGTTGCCACGGCGACGAGGGAGGCTCAAGTTCGCCCCTCTGGGTGTCCGAGAGCAGGCGCAAGAGCTGCCGGGAGAGAGGCGGGCCGTCCGTTGGCGGGCGGAGCTCCTGTTGGTCTTTGGCGGCTGTCACTCAAAGCAGGGCCAAGGAAGGAAGGGAGACCTAGCAGTTATAAGCATCATCATAAAATGGGCCGGGATTCTGAGTTTCCTGAGGCTTAAGGAAGATATTCTTGCAGACTGGTCTCTCCTGCCCTCAAGGCAGCCTGAATCAGAGGCGCCTGATGGGTGTGTTGATTTCTTTTTAAACTACAACTCCCAGAATTCCCCCGGGAGCCTCGCAGAGGTGCCTGGGGGATTCTGGGAGTGGTAGTTTTTTTTAAAAAAAAAAACCCACAAACAGGTTTCACACCTGCCCAGCCTAAATAAACGACGATGAGGCTATTGTGGCAGAATTGTTCATGCTCTCCTACAGCCCTCTTTGTGCAAAAGCCCCCTCCTTTCTCCTGCTGAAAATCCTACTTTTTATGCACCTCTGAGACCCAGGAGAACATGCACATCAATAGGAAAAAAATAAAATGAAAAAAAACACCAACCATATGGACTTTCTACAAAACCCTTGACAACAAGGGTGGGTGCCTGTTCACTCTCTAAGATCCACCCCCAACAAAGGCACAGAGCGGTTTTCAAGTCCGGCGAGGCCCTTCACCAAGCGAAGCGGGGCCAAACGGGGCGAGAGAAACCCTCCAGCATCCCAGAAAGGCCGTCTCCTCTTCAAATACATTCCAGAATGGATTCTGCTGCAGCTTTTAAGAATTTGTTATTATCTGGTCTCCCCCGCAGGCTAGGCAGATTTGATTATCTTTCTCCCATTTCAAAAACAAAGTCATTCTGACACAGGAAAAGAAATTAAGAAACAAGGTCCTTTAATTTCCTTGAAGTGCACATACAAAACATTCAACAAATATGTACACGTTAGGGTGAGTTCAGGCATTAAACTCTGATTTTCCCTCCGGGAAGAAAAAGAATCCAGACATCAACAATTGAAACAGCTACATTCTGCATTACATTGTAATTAATGTAGAAGAGAAAGAAACTATATACCACAACATCATTCATTCCATTCAAAATAATTTACAGTAAAGAACACAAGCAGTGTATGAATTTCCAAAGGGGACCTGGCTTCAGCAAGACTGAAGTGGGAATCCCACAGGTATTTGAGTGAGTTTTTCTTTGCATAACTAGTCACAGCTAACGGATGTGATTCCAGGACGTGTCTCAGTCATGCGCCTGGTCACGCACTCAATTGTGCAACCGAGATGTGGCGAGCACACCCCGGCACCTCCGTAATTTGCTGCAATGAACAATGGCAAGTTACGCAAACCTTAGACAAGACTCCAGTAAGATACCAGCCATTCCATAAGCAAAAGCCAATCCAAACCTTTGTGCTTCATGTCAGTGGAGAATAATGTACGTTGCTTTTTAAAAGAACATTAATTTAAAACTTGCTCTAAGAGCCATGGTTGTCTCCATCTTCCCATGTCCGCCAACACCTCCCAGCTGTTCATTTTGGCAGAGAGGAGCCTGTGTCTTGTACAGGTTTTCCTCGTTGTGCAAGAAGAAGAAGCAATTTTATGTTGGGTTTTTTAAAAGAGAAAGGAATAGGCCTGGGAGGTGTTGCTGGTTTGTTTCCTTAATCCTCACCACCAGGTTGTCCTCTCGCTTTCCTTGTCTGGTAAATCTATAAGGAGGTATTTCTAATTCTAGTAATTGATATAGCTCTCATCCAATGAATAACACGATTAGGCAATGTGATTAATCCAGGCACGGGATGGCTCTTTTCTCTGCATTTATTTTCTAGGTGAGAGGAATTGGCATTATCCTCAGAATCGCCCCAGTAAACAGTTTCCACAGAAAATTAAGGTGTGGATCCAGTGGGAGCTGTGAAATGAATCATGAGTAGATTCTAAACGAGTGGCCTTACATTCGTGTTTATTCAAAGTTATTCTGAAAATTATCCTTTAAAAAAAAAAACACCACAGCACCACATCATTGCTTGTGTGCAATTCAAGTTTGTAAAATAAAATAACATCTGCAAAGTCTTTGCCAGGTTGCTTTTAATCCTAGCTAAACTGAATTTGCAGAAAAGTAGCAAATACCAAGTGCTTTCCTAGACAAAACCCGGTTGCTTTTGCTCAGTGTACAAGTTGATCAGAACAAAGTAACTCTTCCCTTAATTGGTTACAGAGAATCACCATCTCCCCCACCCCACCCCGCAATAATTCTTAATGTAACAACAGAATTGTCATTTTCTGGTTCATTTGCGTGTCTGCAAATGCGTGTCTGCATTTGTAGGCAATTTTACCTCCCTGGTGGTGTTGTAACAAGGAGCAGCTGGAACTACATTGTATTATATTTAATTAATGCAATTGATTACATTGCTATTGTTTTTCAGCATTGACAAGTATTCCTCTGAATATGTCTACTTAATGTAACATTTAAATGTGATTTTATTCCACCCACCCACCCTGGCAAATATTTCAGGTTCAAACACTTGTTGCATATTAGAACCAAAAGACAGAAGTAGAAATAAATCAACACGAGGCATCTCTTCCACGCTTGTCATTTACTAAATGCAAATAAACTAACCATGCTAAATTGCACCACCCTTGATGGCATCAGGAACTTTTCTCATGCAAATGAAAATATCCTGGTGCAAATAAGCCTTAAAGGCTACAGAAAAACCACAGCACTCGGCTGGATGGCACTTCCGGCCTCTTGTTTGTTTTTCACACAGAAGCTGGATTCAATGGTTCGCCTGTCATTCACTGTGTGGTGTTCAATGCCTTTGAAAACGTTCACTCCTGCAAGCCAGTTGGCCTGGTGGAAACCTCAAAGCCAACCCTAATCCTTCCTGCTTTCACAGGCCAAAGCTGGCACCCAGCCCAAGACCCTTGGAAGCCACGGCGGGCTAAATCCGGAAGCTTCCGGCAACAACCACGAACAATTCCTCCCACAGAAAGGTATTCCTTTCCAGACTTGGAAACCAGAAAATGAAGTCATTGCTTTGACTTGAGCCATGGGAGTGTGCCAGACAAGCTGTATCCTGTATGCCTTGTGGCATACAACCCCTTAATACAATAGCGTCCTTACAGGATGCTCCTGTTCTGTGAATCAAAAAGAAAACAGAAATGGCATTTCCACACCAACATCACCCCAAGAGCCTGATTAAGCTCCATGGTCTGCTTCTCCCTCACTTGCTGATCCCTCCATTACCAGAACTGATTCCATTTTGGGAGACCACCTTCTGGAGCTGGCGGCAAGAGCCCAGGACAAGAGATGAAGATGCCCGAGATAACCGGAGCAACGCCACCCACACCTGTATCAGGTACGCAGAACATGGAAACGATGGCAGGCGTATCTGATCCTGTGGATGCACAGAAAGCTCCCCACGATCCCTTCTTCTGTATCATACCTGACCTAAATTCACTTTTCCATGAAATTATTCTCCACACACCTTCTCCTCCTCAACGCTGGGCGGTGGTTCTCTGTCAGAAACTCATTTTTGCAATTATTATAGGAAAAGAAACCTCACTGAGTCAAGGCCCTTCTATGGGGTTGCTCTGAGCACTCTATCAGACTCAAGACACTTTCCAGTGCTTATAAGGAAGTCAGGAAACTAATTGGCAATCGTAATAAATAATAAATTGTACCAGGTAGTCTTCACCCGCTATAAAAAAACACAGGACCCTGGCATCCGTCACCTCTTAAGAGTGGAGGAAAAGGTGAAATGAAGACACGAGAAGAGGTACATCAACTTAAAAAAAAGTCTCCTTCACCCACACACTCAAGTACATTTACCACCATTGTGATTTCAACAGTTTTTAAAAATCAGATCCTTCAGGGCAGGAGGGTTTGCCACAGGAAGGTTCTCCAGGTAGCTTTAATCTTAGAAAGTAGTTCCAAGGAATAAAAGTAACAACAACACAGAGCCACTGCAAAAGGCCACCAGTGTTTCCTTACAAAAGTCTCAACCCTCAAAATAAAGTGGTTTTTTTTTTTAACAAATTGTATATCAGGCTTGTACAAAACTGTTATAAATACTGAAGGTATAACAAGAACTCCTCCCAGAGGTATAGCAGCCATAAAATTCCCTTTAAGGGCTCACAGAGCGCCCCCCCCCCCCCCCCCGGTGAGGTGTCTTAAAAGTAGGCAAGGCAAAAACACACAGGGTTGGAACATGCCATTCTGCTCTCCTCTTCATTCTGGGTCAGTAGGGAAGTGGATCAGTGGGAAGGAACGCCTCTGTTGATCTTGGGTGCTCTCCACATGACACAGAAAGCTGGTTTTCCAGTGTCCTAAGTAGCAGACAGCCTCCACGGTTAGAGAACGTTCTGGGCTTCAGAAAGTCACCTTCCAAATGAAGAAGGCAACAGATATTTTACAAATGGCCTATGTGCGAGACAGAAGGCAGAAATGGCTTTGTATCCACAATCACACTGGAAACAGATCATAGCCCACTAGAAGGATCCATGTGGACAAACCCGTATGTCTTCCAGGTTTGCAAAGCTGAGCTGAAACTTACTGAAGAACTCAAGGTTGCCCCATGGAGATGGATGTCCTGAACACAGCCAGAAAGTTCACTGCTCAAAAAGAAAAAAAGAAACAAAAGGAGAAATCAGCATAGCTAATACTAGATCCGCTGATAACAGCTTGGGATTTTGTGCACTGACTCTGTAATGGCCAAGAAATCACAAGCCGCTGTTTGGAAACAATGGAAAGCTGGTGTGTGCAAGATCTTTGCCCCCTTTCCCAAGGATGATCAAGTAGAGCCAGGTGATGGGCTGGTGAAGTACTCTCAAGAAGGCAGGCGATGTACAACATCCTCCACCCACCAATCTTCACTTCCACCTGTAGAAATAAACTTTTCCTGCTCAGCCTGGGATTTTACTCCAAGATGTACGGTTACCGCTGTGGCCAAACATGGTTCCACCACGCGGCTCAACCTTCTTGACACCTCCAGCTGCAGGAAAGCCTGGCCCTCCCGAGCGGGCGCAGAGTTTCCGGTGGGCGAGGCCCGACTAGGATTGGACGTTCTGGATTTGACTTCCAGTGAAGTGATCATAAAGCAAAAGCAAGGCGTCGAAACGCTGGCACGTTTGAAGTGCTCGGGCCAAGATGGTGGTGGGGAGGGGCCTTCCTGAATCAGACAGGTAAGCCACGAGCTCTGTGAACCCAGACATCTGGCTTAGCTGGTGGGACGGGACACCCAGTTCCATCCCCAAGTGGATGAAATTCTTGAGCCCTGGCAAAGATGGGTCCAACTGGAGAGCAAGAGACAGCACCAAAGAATCCGGGAGGCTGGCTATAGAGAGATCTGGTGAAGAGAAGAGAGGAAGAGACATTGAAGAGAGACAGCAAAACACACCAGGAGAAGCCCACGCTAACCACGGTTAGGCTCCCGCCTCTGCCTCAGCTGGCCAAGGCCTTCGCTCACCTTGCACAATGTCACCAATCTTGGCTACAAGGCTCTGAACATCTTCGCCCTGCCAAGAAAAAGAATTGCTGTCACCCAGCAGGGCCACTGTGAGGGAACACACCTGCCAACGCCCACCATGAAGGCCTTGGAACTGCAGGGCGTTGGAAGGTGAGCAGAGCCAGACCGGGACACCTGGAATCTGCAGGAGTACCAGGAATGGTCCAGCAGAATTATCCCAAGAGGAACACAGAAGGTATGGCGTTGCTGGTGAACCGAAGGAAGGAAAGAAGGCAGTGTGGAGGAGAAGGGAGAGTCTGCCCACCTCAACATCTGGATGCAGTGACGGACCTTCCCAAATGCTGACAACTAAGTTCAACAAAACACAGGGACTGCCACCCCAGAGCAGCCTGCAACTCAGATATTTTAGCTTCTGTCGATACCTGAGCTTTACAGGTTGCACCGAGTGGGAAGGTTATCTCAGTGCCAATATTTAGACTAACATTTTTGCCATTTATACATGATCAGGCTTGCCGTGCATTGCTCGCTGTGAGCGGCAAGGAATTTCAATTTCTGATTTCAAATACGTTGTCAGGAAAACGGCAGGCGAATACATGTGCACACACGCATGCCCCACACATTAAGCACCCAAATCAAAAATGCCCATCTCCTTCCTTCCCTTGGTGGTGGTTGCTCAGAGGCAGAGGAATGGAGCCCAGGAAAACTTACCAGCTGCTCCCCGCTTTCAACAGCTGGGTTTCGGAAAGACAGAAATGGTTCCTGAGCAGAGGCCGGCGTGAGTTTCTCTTGCCCTGTGGAGAAGACGGAGCAGGCAGGGCCCGGGGAGGCCACCTCCTCCTCGCCTCTGAGCTGCCTCTGGGCAACCCCATTCCTGCTGGTGTCCACGAACTCCGTCTGCGTGGAGAACGTCTGCAGATCCAGTTCAGTGCATTCCACAGGGGCGTGAGGCCAGCGATGCTGCATCTCCATGGCACAGGAGAGGGGGGCCAGGCCGTCAGGGTCTCCCGCAGGATCCTGCCTGGACTCTGCAAAGGAAGACCCTCCAGCTGAGCAGTCGCTGCACCCAGAGTTTCTGATCAGGGGCTGGGCCTCGCTGAGATTGCCAGCGAGTGGAGCGGTGGAGCCAAGTGGGATCAAGTTGGAGAATTCCACATCGGGTCGGTGGCAAGGAAGATGAAGCCCAGAAGCTTCAGCATTCGGGGTATACTGCACAGCTTCGTTGTAATCTAAAATTGAAACAAAACAGGGCCCCTGCTGTCACAGGAGTAGGATTCTTCGCGTGGTGTGGTGTTTTGCGTTGTGGTTGGTTTTAGTACCACTAAACACCCCAGATTTGTAAAGTTTGTATGAAAGGTGTGGAGCTTCTGCCACCAGACCTCCATTAGTTACAGTATACGTGAACAAGACCAAAATATGTTGGGCCTTTTTGAGACAACCAAACTAGTATTAAAAGAATTAGTAAGAATCATTCAAAGTGACAGAGCCAACTTTCTAGATTTGGGAAGAATTTGTTCCTTTTCCCCATCTTTGATTCCTGCTTGCTCCTACATTTCAGAAAGCAAAGACTCGCCACCCAGGTTTTGCCCTTTTGGGGTTGTGATCAAAATTGCTTGACTTGCGGGGGGGGGGGGGGGGGAGGAACCCTCCACTCAACGTTCCCTCTAGTCCCAAGAACGCTGCTGTTTGAGAATCACCTTGTGCCGGCCGGTGGCAAGGGCTTAAGCTCTGGATGTGTAAGCAAGGGAGGTTCAGCACGGTCTCACGGCAAGAGAAGCCAGATGGCAGGGCAGAAGGCTGGAAGGTGACCCTCTGGCCAGGGAAATTCTGGCTTCTTACGAACACTTGAATGAAGGAGGGGGGGAAATGGTGCACAAAGACATCACTGTTAACAAATACGCTTC
Source organism: Intellagama lesueurii (assembly GCA_037013535.1). Classification (NCBI taxonomy): domain Eukaryota; kingdom Metazoa; phylum Chordata; class Lepidosauria; order Squamata; family Agamidae; genus Intellagama; species Intellagama lesueurii. Next base: position 27,595,359 of record JBAJHW010000010.1, on the reverse strand, counting down.
CTCTGTCTCCTCTGCATAGATATAATCCCTGCACCGGCTTTGCAAGGACGTTAGCCGCCTTTTAGATTCACCCACCTGGCACGCCTCCTTGAGAAGCCATGTCTGATGGCTTGTGAAAAGAAAAGCGTCCAGTCGCTTTCTCAGTGGCAGTAGCAGCCACAATACAGCCCTAAGTGCAAAGCACTCTCTAGTGTTGTGGAGAAGCGCTTTGCGCTTAGGGCACCCGGTCTCACCGAAAGTCCCCAACGGCCCTATTAGCACAGTATGCGCTGAAGCTCCATGGATGGAAATGCTACAAACCGCATCCATCTGGTGGCTCTACTCCCCCCCCCCAATTCCATCTGATCTGTTCTTCTGCACCCCAGAGTCATCTGCTGGACCCAGAGAAGGAACCTTATCTCAGTCCACCCTCTTCCCTCAAGCAGATCTCTGTGGCACACCCTTTTCTCCTTGCAGAATCACATCAGGGACAAGTCACGGTTGAGGTAAAACTGGCCTGATCCTTACCAAGAGCAAAACAAGAGTCGGCGGCCCTGGAGGAGAAGACCAGCGAAGCGAGGAATAGCCCTGGGAAGCTGGAGTGACCCCAGTCTTCTCAGCCACCGTTGGGGGAAACAGGGGAGAGGCATGGCTTGACTCGCCCAACTCACCTCGCTGGCACTGGTCCTTCCAAAAGCGTTGGCAGTAAAGGAAAGAGACCGTCAGCAGCACCAACACCAGGATGACCAGGGCGCTGCTGATCAGCATCCCGAGAGGCAGGTCAGGGGCGGGCGCTGGAGGGCCTTCCACTTTCACCAGGCTCACTTTGGAACGGCCTGCAGAAACATCAGGGGAAGGAGACGTAGGAAGGATGCAAGGGAGTCAAGTCCCTCTGAGGGCCATGAGGCGGCATCCCACCCCCGCGGACCCTTTCACAAGCCATACTCCCCACCCACCCCCTCATCAGGTCTCCATCTGAGCCAGCGGGTGGTTAAGAGGGTCAGGCTAGGATTCAGGAGACTTGGGCTTAAATCCTTGTTTGGTCATGGAAACTCACGGAGGGATCAGCCACTCACAGCCCCCCAGCCTGATCTACCTCACAAAGCTGTTGTGAGTGGAAAATAGAGAGGAGAAGAGCCATGTATGCCACCTGGAGCTCACCGGAGGAATGGCACGATATCAATGCAGTAAATACACCAAGCACTTGCTGAGTGCAAAGGTGGCTCTTCTCTTCCTTCACTCTTTCCATCCCCAGGTTGGCAGATCTGCCCCACTTTCTGCCTTCTAAATAGCAGGACCTCCTGAAGGAAAGGGGTCTTGTCCTGAGACCTTTCAAACAAACCTGCCCCCCATCCCCCCGGCCATAAGTTCTCTGTTAAGTAGCATAAGAAATAGATGGGCACCATTGCTCTGCTTGGAGAGAGTGAGCAAAAGACCAAAGTTTAAGAGAAATGTTATTAACAGGTAAGCAGGGTGGATGCCCTAAAAGGTACAGCAGGATATCCCAGCTTACAAAACAGAGCCTGATGCAGGCCTCAGTCTCTAAAAATACTGGGGAATTCATCGGGAATTCCAATTTAATAAGAAATTAGCTGTGTCCAAATGTAGCTGTGAGCTACTCACAGCGCTAGTTTCTAGCCCAGATAGGTAGCTGGTCAAAGCAAAACATGGACGTAACACATGGCAAATCATCATGTGATCAGTGTTGACCACAACAGAACTAACTATTCAGGCATGAAGGAAGTTGCAAACTAGCTGTGATCATCTGGACAAGCCACTCTCAGGGGAGCCCCCCCCCCCCCCGGCACCTACATTGCAGCTCAGAAGAGGGCGTCTGCTTGGTGCAGGGCACACATTCTAGGTCCTGGAGGCCTCGGATCTGCGTTTTACTGTAGAAACTGTCAAGAGGAAGATAATGAATGAAAAGGAGTTGGAGAGAGATATTTACCCATGAGTCTGAGATAGGCCACAAGCCATCCAGCTCAAGATTCAACTGCTGTTGCATTCATATTTTCCTCACATAGACGTCTTGCTTCCCTTCACACCAGAGAATGAAAAGAACTAAAGCGTACACCGAAATTATATCCCTTCTTTCCAATGTTCTGTGCAAAATGAAGTGTGATGGGGCTGCCTTGTTTGTGCCTGAATTTTATTTCTCCAGGGCGCTGTTGTTCTCTCCCTTCATCTCTTTATGGTCAATTTCAGGCTCCTGGTCCAAGTCAGTTTCAAAGGGAGAGGGGCTCAACCATCTGAAACTGACTAGCCTAAGGGTCTGAAATTGACCAGAATAACAAAGAGGTACAACAAGATATGGAAGACAACACTTCAGGCACCACTAGCACAGGAATGTCAAATTTCACCTGGGGCAGGAAATTGGCAAATGCCTCAGAATCCCATCCATGACCTTTCACCCCACATAACACCACTTTCAGTGAAGTGTACACATTGAACATCCGCCAGCTGTGATCATATAGGACTCATGCCCCCCCCCCAAAAAAACCCCCACACGTTTTCTTCACCAATGTGCATCCTCAAGATCTAAGATGTGGATCGGAGGCCCTGCTTTTGAGCCCCTCTTCTGCCCTTCTTACACCTGTGACCTTTGCCAGACAACACATGCATCTGATCCGGCGGCTCCTAGGAGATTCCACGCGGGCTTTGCACCTACCCCGGGAGACACTCTCCGCAGGCCGCGTCGGTGGTGGCGGTGCAGTTGGACTTCTGGATCCGGTTGATGAGCGCGCACCAGAGGCAGGGCTTGCAGCCGTGGTGACCCCACTGGCCCTTGAACCTCCTTGGGTGGCATGGCACACACTGTGCTCGACTCCCTTCGCCGTAGCCACATTCCTACAAGAGACACCACATGCTCTGTTCACACACACACACACAGAATCCCCACCAGTGAGAATGGTGGCAGAAAGCGGGAGCCAGCCTGTATGGAAGAGTCTCCACATACGAAGCATTGCAGATCACCATAAACAGGATCCTTCTGAACTGAGCCCGCCATGCAAGTGTCACGTGACCCCTTGTAGATGCATGCCTTCCCTCTCCGTTTTGGGCAAAAAGAGCCCGGAACCCGTTTCGCTACAGACGGACACCTTACATTGCTAACGAGAGACCAGAGTAGAGCCACGGCACATATACACCAATGAAGATCGCCTTAAATCAAGGATGGGCATCATGCGCCCCCTCAACCCAGTTTTTACAGCCCCTTGAGACCACCCCCAAATATTGCTTTCTGTATAAACCCACCCTCCACCCCAAGAACATCAGTGTTGCCGTCTGCCACTGAAACAGGGCGGCTGGGCTTCCAGACACTTTCCTGCCTTATATTCAGCTGTTGTTTTTTTTTTTAAAAAAACTTGTTTAAACTTATTGACCCCATGGTAGAGGGCAAGGGGCCAATACATATAAGGCGTAGGACCCTGAAGATCCTCTCAGGAGCCCTGCTTATTATCTGGTCACCTTGGAAAGCTCCAGTCCCGGGCCGCACTCCTTGCAAGGCTGGCACTGGCCACGTTCATCCAGGTACTCATTCTCTCGGCAGTCCGTTGGGTTGGCCAACAGCTGTGGCACCTGGAGAAGGAGGGAGGGAGGGAGGGGACAGAACAGCTTGCTAAATGGGTAGCCTCTTCCAGGGAGGGACACGGCACAGCCCAAATATACACCTGGCCTGTTTGCGTAGCCCCTCCCTCACTAATTTTCTCAGAGAAGCAGCAAAACACGAAACAAGCCAAATTCTTTAGACTCCCGGAAGAGCCACCCTGGTTTGAATGATGCTTTTCAGATGCCTCCTGGAAGCCTTCAACCAAGGTGTGGCTGCTTCATTTTGTGGCTGACATGTGGCAGCTGGGCCCCCCCCTCTCCTCTCCTGGCCTGGAGGTTTCAAGGAGCCACCCATGGGTCTGCCTATCGTGAATTGATCCACTCACGCCTTCCACCAGGCGTGGGACTCTGGGTGTTCTGAGCGCCACTGCAGCCACACAGAGTTCCACCCTCTCTCTACAGCCTCCCAACCCCAGAATGGGTGCTTACCTCAGTAACAACCGTCAGCAGAAGCATCAGGGCAGATTCTTGCATCCTGTTAATTCATCCCCAACTCTGCCGTTCATGAGAAGAAAATTGGCACATTGCCGGCTACCCAATGACCACCTTGTGAATTTTGATCCTTGGAGTCCAAATCCTGCCAAAAAAACAAAGAAAGAAAGAAAAAATATGATTAAGAGCTCGCACAGTGTGTCCTGACAGGTCTTGCAGGATCCGTCCTAGAAGGCTGGGCTACCCAGATGTGTTACTTTCAGTCCAGCGTCTTCCCCACTGAGCCAGTGACTTTACTTGACCGTACAAAGTCAAACCACCCTCCAGCTAAGGTGGAAGAAAAGGCAGAGCAGCAGGTCACGGAGTAACAGAGGCCAGCCGATCAGTGGGAGCTGAGGAAATGGTCAGGGGGAGGGGGGGACCCTCGAGTCGTGGGACTCACGGTCAAATCGGACTTAAGTCACACTGGGGACTTAGCTTGGACTCGGACTCAGGGTGTTTTCCCCCCAATGACCCTGGGGCTCAACTCAGAATCCACCCACCCCCCTCCCTTTTTTCCTGAGGGGAAAAACTTGTTTTCAACTCAGGGACTCAGACTTGGGGCTTGGGACTGTCCCAAACAAGGATGGATTTCACGCTTGGGGTGACCTGCCACTGGGTCACTTCTAGCTTAATGGTGACCCTATAAATGAGTGATTCCCCAAGAGGACCTGTCCTCAACAACCCTGCTGGGCTCTTGCAGACTCAAGGTCATGGCTTCTTTCACAGCGCTCATCCATCTCCCCTTGGGCCTTCCTCTTTTCCTGCCCTGGTTCTCCTTCCCGGGGAGCCTTCTCTTCTCCTCCTAGGCCCAAATTGGGTAACCTCGGCTCAGTCCTTTTCACTATTAGTAGTGCGAGAATTCACTACAGAACTCTGGCCAAGGGGATTTCTGCCCTTGCTGGAAATAGCCAGGCCTCCTGCCTCTTATGCCTGGCAGGGCTTCTTGCTTTTTATTGGCTCCCCTTCATACTTCTTGACCTGGGAGGGGGTGAATGCCGTCTAGCCCACTCACTACATCACGAGGAAGTGGGGAGGGGGCTGACTTTGGAGGAAGCAGGCTGGGGGGGGGGGCACGGCAGTGCTGGGATGGGTGTCGCAGGAGGGTCTCAGGGATGACTTGAGGGGTGGGGGCGAGAAGGGGGGCGGCGTAAAGCCAAGGGGTTGGGGGAGGGGGCTGTGGGGTCGTTCCCGGGCCAGGAGCGCTTGGATGCCCCCCCCCCCGGGCGCCGTCTGTGTCTCCAGCTGCCAGTGCCAACTTTCCTGCCACCCCTACCCCCGCCCTCCTTCCAGGATCCGACCCCTCCTCTTCAAAGCGAGGCTGCTTCTGCTGCTGCATCTCCGGTGACCGGCTGGATGCTCGCCCGCTCGGGCGCCGCTGCAAGCCCGGACTTGCCCGGGCACGGAGCCCATCCCACCTGCCCCGGGCTCCGCTTCCCATCTTGGCCGCCCTCCAGGCCAGCAGAGGCCCGGCCGGGGCCGGCCTGCCAGCCAGGGGCTCCGCCGCCCTCGAGCGCAGAGGCAGGAGACGTTCCCGTCGGGGGCACTACAAAACCCAGAACTCCCCACACGGGACGGCATCCTGGGAGGTGTAGTCCGTGGAAGAAGGCGGAGAAGGAGGTCTCGCTCGCGCGGGTCCTTCCCAGGGAAACCCAGCAATTCCAGGAGGCTGGATCGCAGCCTGGATCAGTCCCCCCCCCCCCCCCAGCGCCCACCACCCCCTGCCTCTCCTTGGCCCGCGGGGCTGGCTGTCCGGGGAGAAAGAGGCCCGATCCACACCCCCACCCCTGGCCCTCTTATCCTTGAGGAGGGGGCGAGGGGGGTCCCTCCCTGGCAAAGCGTATGTATGGACAGAGGGTGGGTGGGATGATGCCGGCCCCTGAGGGGGACTTGCCCGGGCATGCCCGCGTGGGGCCAGGCTTTTTGCTCGCCATCCCCAGATATGCTTCTCCCCCCCCCGGCGGAGGGAGGCAGGCGGCGCCCCGCAGGGACCCCCACTTCTCCTCCTCCTGCGCGGACCTCCTCGCGCGCCCAGCAAACCCGCTGCCCGACTCGCGCTCACCCTTTCGCAAGCAGCCTCCGCCGGGATCGCGCGGGGAGGGGTCTCCGGGGCATCCGGAGGGGCTGCAAGAGTCCGGGGACCCGATCCCGGGACGGGGACCTTTCCCTTCTGGTCCGGGGCTGCCCGGCTGGCCTGGGCTGGGCTGGGCAGGGCAGGGCAGGGCAGCGCGCACACACCTGGGGGCGGCGGTCCAGCCCCTTTCCCTCCGGCTGAGCAGCGGGCCCGATCCTCCGCTGCCTCCGGGTCCGATCCGCCTCCGCGCTCGAATCCAAGCCCGGCGCGCCTGGCCACGAGGAGACAGGTAGTAACGGGGAGCCAGCCCGGGCTCCGCCCACCGCGCCCGGATCGCACGCCCCATTGGCTCCCGGAGGAGCGCTATGTAGATTTAGCCCCGCCCACGGAGGCTGTCGAAGCGGAGAATTCCCTGCGGGAGTTTTTATGAATGGGACAGGTGGGGAGAAGGCCGCCGGCCAGCCAGGTAGAGGCGCCCCTGCCCAGGAGGCGAGGGAGCCCCTGGGGGTCCCCTGCTTGATTCAGTCGACCTGACCCGGTTGGGACTAGCAAGGAGATGTAGGCCCTGAGTTCAAGGGATGCCAGTAAGAGAGGGCAAAGGGGCACATCCCTCCCCTCAGCATCCTGGAGGTGTGGAGGTCCAAACAGCTGCAACTCCAGTAAAGTGTGTAAGAGGAGAGGCAGGGTTTCCCAAAAAAAAAAAGCCAGCGCAGCCAGCTCTTTCCGTTAGCCAAAGCCACAAGGTTGCCTCAGGCAGCAGATTTGGTGGGTCATGAAAGAGCAGAGATCATCAGCCTGGACCTGCAAAACCCAGACCTGACAAAGAGCCCCGTGCCTTTGACGGTCCTGCAAGAAATGGCAGCAGTGAAGGGGCAGTGATTCAATTAGCTCAATTTTATTGCTATGGGTGTGTGTGTGTGTGTGTGTGTGTGGTACTTGTGTGGGATTTCCTGGCCCCTTTGCCAAAACAAGGGGGCTGGGTGTATTCTGCCCCTTGAACTGGGCAGGGTGTGTGTGACAGCTTGCTCCTCAGGCAGCAAAAGGGCTCGGGCTACCCCAGGAATAATGTGCCACCTTCCCTCGGGCTTGGAGCTGACTCTTCCTTTAGGAAGGAAGGAAGGAAAAAGCAGAGCCTTTTTCAGTCTCCTCCCGATCGAGAATCCCACCATGTGCCCGTCTACGGAAGTCCTCTATGAAACGGATGTCTCAATAAATATGGCAAACTGTCAGCGAGATATGAAATCTGCGATTAATAACTCTCCCTGCGCTATAGATTGAGTCTCCAGAGACACGTAGAAACCACAAGGCTCTGAAATGTTTTACGATGGAGTCATAGTGCTTTCATAAGGATGAGACGTGGGGTTTTCCTTTGAACATGGTGAGCTTATATAAACCTTATTTAAAAAATTGTTTTCAAAAAGCAGCCAGGCCAAAGTGGAACAAGTGGTGGGATCTGGAAGCAGGAAACTGAACGGTGTGTGGCTTAAACTCTGCACATTTGGAACCGAGTTTTCAAAACTCATATATTTTGCATTTGCTTTGCCTACAACTTTTAATCCGTGAAAATGCAAAATGTAGGAATTGTAGGACACATCTAGGTGTCTGAAGGTTTGCACCATTTTCTTATCCACCCTAAATGGCAAACACTGTATGGCTTAGTCTTCTTCCTCTTCCATGCCCTCCCACACCTCAGGGGGACTGCATTGCCTTCACTAGCCCTCTGGATACAGTCAGTTCGGTACTGGCCTCCATTCCCATCCCTGTCTTCAAGATGCTTATGGAATTAGCCTCCCTCCAGAGGGAACAGAAGAACGTAGAAAGATTTTTGTGCACTGACAACAACGAGGCAGCATTAATTAGGTGCAAAGCAACTGATTACAGCTGCCCATGGGATCACAGTGAGGATCCTTTGGCTGCCCCAAATAATGAGTAAGGAAATGAGTTTAGGTAGGTAGGTAGGTAGGTAGGTAGGTAGGTAGGTAGGTAGGTAGGTAGGAAGGAAGGAAGGAAGGAAGGAAGGAAGGAAGGAAGGAAGGAAGGAAGGAAGGAAAATAGAGTTTCATTGTTTTTTGGTAAATGTGCCCAGCTTTGGTGTTGGTACATGAGAACTTGGGATACATAACTGCCTAGAAAGCGCCAGTGGCTCATTTTCCAGAGCCAGGACTTTCATAAAGGTCAGGGATCAATGATGCATCTCTGCAAAAAACGGGAATGACTTCATCTCCTAAGAGATTTATGTCTCCTGGAAGTTGATGTCTCTGCTGTTGCATCATCCGAGTGACACTTTCTACTCCGCAGTGTGACAAAGGGGCTGCTGGGAATGGTGTCTGTGTGTGTGTGTGTAGGTTAGGAGGTGGAACTATGCAAAGAAAGGTGCCAGAAGCTCTCAAAATAAGACCAGCCGTTAAACATAGCACACTCTTTCCTCCTCTTAGAACGTTGTCCCTCTATGCATGCACATTTTTCATCACTACATGCCTGAGAAATCAGGCACACAAGGAGAGCTGTGGTATCTCCCAACTGAACTATAACAGGACAAAACCAAACTCATGGGCACAAACTGATTGAATCAAGTTCATGTTAGAATAAACAGATAGCATTTTCTTCTGAAGGGCTCACTGCTTTTAGATATGGAATCAGTCTTATGAAGTGAGGCCTTCAGAAAACAAAATGCTGCTAGATTGCCTATAAGCAGCCTCCAAGAGGGCTACCTTTTATTTTATAGTTCTTGAATTGATAACCTTTTCCTTAAGCCATTCAGGAACCAATTTTTCAGCTTTTAAAGTAGTAAATGGCATGGAGCTTGCAACCCTAATTGAACACCGGGGATTTCATTGAAAGAAACACAAAAACCCCTGATTGGCTTGATTGGACTAGAATTGGCGCATTACAGAATCCTATGATGCCCCTTTTTATTGACATAAATGAACTTGAAGTTTCAGACTCTCAGACAGTCCACGACGTGTCTGTATTAGCTTTGGTTGGATCAATATTAACATCATTAATTAATTTTTAAGTGAACTATTCAGTGTATATTTTTTTCTAAAAAAGCAAACTAACTAATAAGCTGACTTCCTGCCAGCTCATGTCGAAATAAGTCTTCCTGTCATTTCAAGTATAAATATTTTTCAAAGCAAACTAATACTCAGTTTAATTTTGTTTTGAGTTGCAGCCGTGCCGTGCTCAGCAGAGCAGGGTGGTTCAAACCTTATCACACACTAACCATGCAGTGCAAAGCTCTAAAGTCACTTGGCAACGGGGTGTGTGTGTGATGGAGACGTTTCTGCGCTGGAATAAATGGGCTAAAGAAATGGAAGAAGCTAGAAGTTTTAACACCATAAGTTTTAAGAAACATTAATTTTTCCACTGCAGACAGACCCAGAAATCATTGTAAGGATTTTACAGAAAAAATTAAGATAGCCACATTGATCTGTGAGAGCAGAACAAAACCAAAAACCCAGAGGCAGGCAAGTACTGTTAAGAGCACAACGAGTCCACAAGGGTGCGCAACATTTAAAGTTCTCTAGATCAAGAGACATGATTCCACAACAGAGGGGAAAAAAGACATTAAAACAGGTGGCCCCATTTCTCCTTGCTCCAACTTTTGAACTACCTACCCTGGTGAAGAGACATGGAATGTGAAACCCTTTTTTAAAAATGTTGTCAGATTTCTGTCTGAAATCCCAAGCTTTTTAAAATTGCTCTTAAGAATTCTCAAAAACTGTTTTCCTTACGGCGCTGCAAATACCATGTCCTGCAGAGTCCTGCCATCGTCAAGCCTGAGGTCAGCTTCAAGCAAGACAATGTCATTTCAGTTACAAAGGGAAATAAACACTCCGGAAACGGACGCCCAGCAGCCGGGTCCCAGTGCTTGCCCTGCCCTGCCAAGTTCATCATGACCCAACCCAAAACTCTGTGCTCTTGTGTCCACCTCAGGAGGTACACCATTCCAGGCAAACGGGACCCGGGTGAACATTACAGCCACCATCTCTTCCTGGTGGGCACTCAAGGACCAAGGCACCCCCTACGTCTGTTGTTTTCAGGCCAGCTTTGCCCAATGAGGACAATTGCTCAGCCTTGAGGCAGGCGCTACCATCCATGTCTCCTGTGCCGGAAGGACAAGACGTGGCTAAAATCCTGTTCTCCAGTTTTATGTAAAGTTTGGAAGCAAATGGCCACAAACCTAAGACCTGATCCATTGCACGCCAGGTCACACAACTCAGCACCCGAAAGAGAATGTTTACAGAGATTTCTTAATCCAAAGGTTTGCTTCCAAAGGTTGCACCGTTCGTGTAACTACACAACAGGATTTCAGCCACATAAATCAGCAAACAGACAAATATTCAGAGTGAATGGTCTCTAAACGAGCTCTATTTCCACTTGTTGCAGGTGATGACGCACGTTTCCTGCCTGTTACCAGCAGGGGGGACCTGCGACTGCTCAAATAGGCCTTTTTACTCCACACCAGCTGATGTTTGCAGCTGGTCTCCAAACAAAAGACAAAAACAGTGGTCCAGTTTCACTGGAGAGCCCTCGGGATCTCGTCCACAGATCGTGAGCCCGAGAAGCTCCCCTTGCCCTCAGGGCCACTCTGATTTTCTCTCTCGCTGAATGTTCCTGTTGCTTGAGGAAGAGGGGTTTGGCCCTCTCACACCCCAGACATGTCACACTACAGAGTGGTGGTATCACTGTGAGTGAACTGGAGCAGCACGCCGCTGCCACCACGCAAGCGGTAGAGCCGACTCCATTTGGATTTAGATAATGGCTGGAATTCTATTGGTCTTCAGGTTTGGTTTGTATAAATCGCTACCACTAATTGCAGCTCACTAATAAGGTCCTGGGTGGGACGTGGTGGCGCTGCGGGTTAAAGTGCAGAAGCCTCTGTGCTGCAAGGTCAGAAGACCAGCCGTCGTAAGATTGAATCTACGCGACGGAGTGAACTCCCGTCGCTTGTCCCAGCTCCTGCCAACCTAGCCGTTTGAAAGCATGTAAAAATGTGAGTAGATAAATAGGTACCACCTCGGTGGGAAGGTAACGGCGTTCCGTGTCTAGTCGCGCTGGCCACGTGACCACAGAAACGGTCTTCGGACAAACGCTGGCTCTATGGCTTGGAGACGGGGATGAGCACCGCGCCCTAGAGTCGGACACGACTGGACTAAATGTCAAGGGGAACCTTTACCTTTACCCAATAAGGTCCTGGGGCACACCAGGCACAGACGCATGCGCACAACCAAGAGGCACCTGACACTTTCCCAGTTAGCCACAGTAGGGCTTAGCAAACTTTACACAAACGGCAATAGGATTCTGGCCAGTTTCTTGGTGCCCAGACAGGAAGCACTCCCCACATGACGTCACATCTCCCGGGACCCCTTTCCCTTCTTCCTCGCTGTGTTGCAGAGAAGGCCTCCCGGCTTGGCTTGTCTTGATGTTCACCTGGCGAGGTGCAAGAATTGATGCAGTGCTCCCTTTGTGGTGAGACCGACAGGCTCCTTCCCTTCAGGTCAGCTTGGGCACATATTTCCTGCCCCATGCGTTTCCAGGAGTCCAGTCCCTTCAGCTATTCTATGCTCGTGATCGCAAGATTGCTTTTTTTCCTTCCACTTCCGTTGTGTTGTTTTTCAAAATGAAGAAGCATATGTCATAGAAATAAGACCCACAAGCTGGCTAAAGGCCTGCCATGTTTGATAGGAAGGGACATCCTTCCTGAGAGCAACACCCTCACAGCCACAACCTGAAGCACAGCTCTCCAGAGTGTGGCCGAGGAGCAGCTTCGACCGGGCTCAGAAACAGGCAGTTGCTTTGAGCAGAGATTCTGTCCCTTCAAACTGATTCTCTAGAAATTGAATCAACCCCTTCTTGTGTGCCCTTCCGGCAGGTACGAAGGAGCGCTTCAAGAGCAAAAGGTGTGTGTGTTGAGGTGGTAGCATCATGAGCTGTACAGAGTCTTGCAACCCTGGAAGACAAATGGGCTTGACCTGGTGTAAAGGTTTGTGGGCTGCAGTCTTCTGGATCCCAGGCACCAAGGAGCCTTTTTAGGTGCAAACTTAGGCCAGTCAGACAGACAACTTTACTACAGTTCATGATGAAGCTTTCTCTTTTTTAAAATGTGCTTCAGTCCAGTCCGACAAACTTCAACTGTATAAAATCAAAGACCTTCCTTCTAATTTGAATCTGTTTGTTCAGGACCTCGGTAGCTGCCAAAAACAAGCCTGCTCTATCCTCCATGTGTCAGGCCATCAAAATATTTGGGGATGGCTACCATCTCACCTCTCCGCCTTCTCTTCTCCAAGGCAAGCACGCTGAGCTCCTTCGGCTATTCATCAACGGGTCGGTTTCCAGAATATTTAACATCTGGGCTGGGAAAAGAACAGATACCTCAGCTGGAATAAAGCTTAGCTTTTTAAAGTCAACAGTCAAAACAGAGGAAGGAATCTTGTGTTAGCTGCCATGGGCCATCCAGCAAACCTTCATCCTTAACACATCTGGCATCACCACCATCCCATTGAAGGGGTTTAATGCCTGTGGCTGCTGGCTGAGCAGGATGATTCATAATTCCTTTGGAGCTGAACTTTGAAGCAACCAGCCTCAGTTGCTTTGGCCAAGTGTCAAGTTTCCCAAGTTTTACTTTAAAAAAAAAAGAGTAGCAAACCTCTGCCAACCAAGGATGAGAAACACACTCCAGTGGCTGCAGATGGGGGAGAGGATCTTTCCTCGTTGTTTATAGCAACGTTACCAGGTCATGATCTAGACTTGAGTGAGAACGAGGCTTGAGCAGCTGCAATCCAGCTGGCTTGCCTTCCCGACACTTGTATAAGGGGACAGCAGAGAACCAGATCCCCTTCCTCCTCATGACTTCAGGTGCCAACTATCCACTTATCACCCCTCCCCACTTCAGCCTGAGGGGGCCTGCCAAATTCCACCAGCCCATTCCCATTGTACAACCTGAGCCTTGCTGGATTTTCCATTTAAACGTTAGCATTTCCTGGTGTAACGGATTACTGGTTCGCACTGCAGACAGGCTGAGCAGCGGAACGAGGAAAAGGTAATGATAACCCTCTCTCTCTCTCTCTCTTTCTCTCTCTCTCTCCCCTTGCAGCTTGATGGAAAATGGAACTGGAGACCAAACTCTACACCTCCAGGGTCAACCAAAGCATCCCATGTAGTCTGAGGTCAAAGGTAGTTGATGGAAAGACGCGTTTCCTCTGCGTTTCCTTGGCCCGCAAGGGAATAAGGAGGAGAGAGGGGAGTGTGCTTCTCATGCATCTCTCAGCCCAGCCTGAAGCCCTGCTAATGGCAGGCGCCTCCTTGTCCGGCAGAGGGAACCATTGCTCTTTAAATCCAACCTTTTCCTGTCCCAGGCACTGCCGGTGGTGGGTTGTTACCAGCAGGAAAATCTGGCAAGACGTTCTGTTCCCACCATGGCCAGAAAAATATCCCCCCTGAGGTTATAAGTGAACGTGGCATTTGCACCCAACTCACATTCTTTCAGAGCCGCTTCAGGCCATCATGTTTGCTTCTGGACCACAAAGAGCTGCCCCTCAAAGTTGGGGGGGGGCTAGAGCAGCCCCCCACCCCTGGCCACGGATGTGTCTTTGCCCATTTGCACTTGCCCGTAGGTTGCCAAGAGGACCCCTGGCAAACCCAGTTCATCGGGAGAGAGTTGTGGCACTAAGAGGGGAGGAAATGGCTGGTTCAGGTGGAATGGAAGGAAGCACTTCATGGTGCTTGGACGGCCGGGCTCTTGTCTCATCCTGCCTCGAAGTGGGCGGGGGGGGGGGGAGGAGAGGAAAAGCAGGAATTAACCCCAAAAAGCTAATTCCTTGCCCTTCACAAACAACGGTCTATTCTCTTCTGATTGCTCCTGTGCACGATAACATACCTCAGCTATGCCTCAAGCCAGTGCTGGCTCTTACTTTTGTAGTGGCCAGGTGACCAGCTCAGCCCTGCAATTTCAACCCCAACATCTGGGACACACGAAGCAGAGCCTGGTGATGTCACAAGAGGCAAACCTGTTTGGTATAACTAGCAGGCAACAAGACTCAGTGAGCAGCCTCAGTGTGACCTCCCGCACCAGCAGCTTCTCCGGGCCATGCAGAGGGATGAAAAAGACCAAAGTGCTCCTGAGCATGTCTAAATGGCATGTCCCAGAGCCATGGGAATGAAGCCCAAATTTCTGCAGTAGCCATTTGGGCAGCAGCCCATCCCCTGTGAGGTCAGGGGCCCAAGCCCTGGTGGTCACTTGAACCCATCCCCTCCATGTTCACCCCTCACCATTTTTAATCACTGCTTCCAGATTGCAAATGCATTTAAGAAGAGGGAAACCACACCCTTGAGTCTGGAGACAGAATGGGTTCTGAAAGAAATCAAATACTTTCAAATCTTTTAATTTATGTGATTTGTTCTGGGCAAAGAAGTCGAGTTTCTTTGGCAGAATCCTGCACTCCTTTCTACTGGCCTACAATGTGGAGCGTAAGACCAAGGGTGGCCAAAGTTCAGCGCGCTTGGGAGCTGCAGCCAAAAGATCCATATGCAGCCCAGAGCTGCGTGATGTGACTCACCCCATCACTTCCACTTCTCCCTGCCTAAAAGCTGGCCAGACTCCTGGACCTTCGCTACGTTCTCCCACTCAGGATGTGCTCAGCGCTGGAACTGCGGTCTTGCAAAGAGAGAGGCAGAATGTGGATGCTTTGCACCAAAGCAAACGGAGAAGCTTAATCTTTTTCAGAGCCACACCGGGACACTCACCGGAGCTCTTTCTGGTGTGACCTTATTTCTTCATTCCTGCTTGAAACCTATACACACACACAAATGCCCGGGATGAGCAAATCCATTGATGTGCGATTAATCTGGAGCAGGTCTTTAACAAGACAGGCTCCACCCGCTTATCAAACTGCACAGTCCAGCTGAGCATGTGTGACTTGCACCCGGTTTGAGTGGGGGGCAAAGGAGGGAATGGGGTCACGGGTGCATCGGAGACGCATGCTGGCAGCTGGCTGTAGGCGTTTTTCACCAGCAAAATTAAAGCACAAAGTTCTTTTACTCTGAGCCAGGTTATTGATCCCAATGGTAGCACTCTCTCTCTCTCTGAGGGAGATGGCCATTCCTAGTATTATCCCGTCTGTCATGCTGGTAGAGGCTGGCTTTGAACCCAGGACCTCAAGATCGTGTGAGGAAACTCACGGGGCTACAACTGGAAGGGCTGTCAGAGACACAAGACCCTTGCAGCCTCCCCTGCAACTTAACTCTCCACGAAACCATTTGGGTGCAGCTCCAGAACTATGGAAGCCAAAGCTTCTGGACTGAGTGTGGAAACCAACCCCCCACTGTATACACTTCCCTGCGGTGCCTTAATTTCTAGTTTGGGTTTTCATTGTCATATTTATGCTGATGATACCCAAGCGTACCAGTCTTATCTTGAGCTTAGTGATGAGGTCTGGACTTCCTTGACAGGCCATCCATTGGGCATATCATCATGGATGTCCTCTCATCATCTCTAATGGAACATGAATCTGACTCAACAAGACTTGGTCTTTTGTCTGGATCGTCTTGCCCATCCGTTGACTGCCCCTCCTCTTTCCCTCCAAGGTGTTTGGGTGATCCCTGCCTCCGAGACCACGGATCTCCACATTCTAGTGAAGGACCAGCTGTCTTGCTGTTCATTTGTGAATGTGACTGCCATGGTATGCAATTTCCATCTTGCGAATATTCGCTGGATCCATCACTTCCTGACTCCTGAGACGGCAAAGCTCCTTGTCTATGCCCTGCTGGTTTCTTGGCTGGATTATTGTAAGAGCCTCTTGGTGGGTCTTCCTCCTCCTCCTCCTCCTCCACTCCATCCTCTTACCCCGGTACAGAACTGCGCAGGATAAGTGGTTTTGAACTTACCACATCACTCCCACATTTCCCATCGTTGTCATAGGGCATTGCATGGGCTTCCTATCAGGTCAGGAACATATTTTAAAATCCTTGCCCTGACATTTAAAGCCCTACGATTTCCTTGCCCTAAATATTTAGCAGGGCTGGTGGCATGGCATATCCCTCTCAAGAAGATCCGGTCTGCAGATCCCGGACTTGCAATGATCCCTTGGACCAAGGTGGCAAATCCCAGGCCTCGGGGAATTTTCCCACTTGGGTCCGAAGCGCCCAACTCATGCTTCTTGCTTCTTTGGGGGGCATCATGAAGCCAAGCATCGCCCATGGCCCCTGGAAACCCTCCCCTGTGCGTCTGCCAACTGGCCCCCAGGGCCACGCCGGCAGCCTCCTTCTTTTCACCCAGTTACATGTCTCTGGAGAAGTTACCCTGTTGAACAGCCCTAAATGTCACACGGGACTGATGGGCTCTGCCAGCATAAATACCAAATGTTCTTAGAGATGCATTGAACATGATGTTCATACACCCGAGAAGACTTAGAGGCAACCCCAAAATCATTGCTTTCCACCCATAGTTGTGTTTTCTAAAATTAACTCAGAGCCATGAGAATTGTCTCTCTGGGTCAACAGAGATCTCCATTTAGAAAGGCATTTTGGACAGTGTGATTACAGACAATGTCTTTGGGATATTTAAAGGGATGCTACTGCGAAACGCCGGCAGGGCAGGATCTTCACAGAGGCGTAACCCAAGCAGTAGAAGAAGCACCTCACTGTTTATTATACTTCCTTTTATATTCAGGACCTGGGGCAAACTTTGTTCTGCATCTGTTATGGGAAACATCTAATGGAGATGCTCAGGCTATAATTATTTATCTGTTGCCTGATCTTGACAAATTTGTAACAGGCCCACCTGCCAGTTTTGCGACGGCTGCCCAAAAGCTGAGAAAAAGCTCTGTCAGGGCTACGTAATACAGTACACGGTCATCATTTAATTTAATAGTCTTAATGTATCAGATGTGCCTGCTGCTTTGTTAAACAAAGAGGTATGTATCGGCTGGCATCCGGCTGCCCCTGGTTGCGGCAAATTGCCACCAATTAAAGAGTCCCTGTTTGCTTTGTGTGTGTGTGTGTGTCATCAAGTCTAACTTGACCTTAGTAAGGTTTTCAAGGGATGTGAGAAGTTTGAGGAGTAGTTTACCATCAGGCCCCACCATCACCTGTGGGGAATTTTGCTGAGGATTTGAGCCCAGATCTCCGGAGGCCTAGTCTCTCCACTTCATCATACTTCGATCGAGATGCCATAAAAGCCACAGTGATGTTGTCTGGTGATAGACGAGAAGCTAGAAAGCGAGGTTTCTTGAACGATACTGAATTCTAAGGCTTCCTCTGCTGCCCAGTCTTGCGATAAACGTCTAAGTCCACAAAAAGTAAGACAACCCAAAGCATTTTCCTGCCTATTGTCTGGGGAGTCCTTGATGGAATTTGTGGCTCACATGATCAGAAACCACGTCACCTCACTGCTCATTTTTCTGGCCTTCTGTGTTGGGCTGGAAACATGATTTCATGATCAGCTTGTCATCAGCTGGGTGGAAGCCGCAAGCACAGAAAGAAACGATGTGTCCCCTCCTGAATTTGCAACCCTATTGTTCTAAGAGTAATTTACCTTATCAAGGTACCAAAGAAGAAGCTCCCCCCCCCCCTTGGGAGCATCCATGGTTATTGTCTTCCATTCCTCCCCTTCCCTGGTCCACGCTGGTCAGTTTAGGGAGGCTAAACTAGGATGACTCTTGAGTAGCCCTTCTGAGGTGAGAGGGAGGACTGGCCCTCCATGGGATGCCTGGCCTCCTGGACCATACCCAGAGGGCCTCCAGAGAGGGGAGTCCCAAATACGTGAGGAAATCTGTGTGTTTCCTTTGGCTATAGGGCATCACACTGCGCCTTCTCTCAACCATCCACCTAACAGAGGGGGCTGTGATCACAGCCTCCAGTGAAAGAAAGCCTTCCTGCCCCAGAAATCAGTTTCTCCATGTAAGATTACTGGGGTTATCTGGAAAATTATTAATCAGACTGAAACATGATTTGATCCTTGGGCCGGGCACCTTGTTTGAACTTACGAGAGAGCATCTACACTTCTACACTAGCCAAGAGGTTCAAGTCTGCAGCCCGGCATGTCCCCTCCCGTGGCCCTTGGCAGAAACTGAGAAGAGAGCCCCAGGGTGTTGGGAGGATGATGGTGTGTGAAAGCAGCTGCTCACCTTTGCCTCATGCTGCTTCTTAGAGCACGGGGACTCTGCTCACACGAGGTGCCACCAGTCCAGAGTCACATTCCCCCAGCTCAAGCTGAAATAAAACATCACTTCAATTTAGGAAGTCTCCATATGGATTATGTTTGGTAAAGAGGTGGTAGACAGCACGCAGAGACCTTTGAGACACCATCGTCCCTTTCTACAGGATTCACTTTGTGAATAACAGTGACCAATGCCTCTGTCGCTCGTCTCTGAATTAATTCCTTTTAAAACAACTTTTCACCAATCTCTTTTTCTTTTTAGGGGCGCTGAAAAAAAACTTGGCAGTTCTTGCATTTGCCGCTTCTAATGCAAGCAAGAAGGCAAACAAGTATAGAGATGCCTTCCTCTGTTTCCGCCTTGCCCTGCCTTTGAGATAATCTGCCCCAAATGGCTTTTTCTGTGCTTCTGATGGCCACTTCGGGAAGAACGGAAATGCTTCTTCTGCATGACTGGCCGCGTCTCCTCCCTGGCCGGAAGGATGGAGCAGGACAGCTGGAGGGGCGGCATTTCAAGTATGGCCTGGCTGGGAAGCAAGATTGGAGGGGTGCTCCCACCAGGAGATCCCAAAACAGCTTGAGCACACGGAAGGGCCGGCAATCTGATGGGAACGTTGATCCGTAGAGAAGCACATTTGGGCACAGGCTGTAGATTCATGGGTTTGATGAACTGCAACGACTACTCTTTGATCAACTCCAAAGGTGTCTTAATGAAGGGGAGAGGGTGTGATGATTTATGTCTTAAATTACAAGGACATGTACCAACAAGAAGGCACATGACTCTCAACATTGCAACCACTAGCTAATATCCTTTTTACTTTAATCTGATCCCCATTGGCTAGACCTAATGGGTTTACTAAATTATACCCCAGTTCCCAGATGGAGGACATGGGTTTTCTGCATCAACCTAGCTTCTCTGGCCAGGCAGAAATGTGTCTGTTTGCAAGCAGAGCCAAATGGAGAGAAGGGTGTGTGTGTGTGTGTGTGGCCTGTGCCTCTTTGTTTGGAGAACCGGACTGTGAAATTCAACCCACAGCTGCCTCAGCCCCAAATTTAAAACCACTTCCCACCTCGGCTACGCCAGAGGTGCCCAGCAAAATTGATCTTGCCAAGAACTTGACATCTAAGAGTCACCTCCTGGCAAACCCCTATCTTGCCACAAATGTTTGGACTTTAGGTACTTGCTTTGAAGAAGTGGGATTTACTCACGAAAGCTCGCAGAGTGCATGATCATTTTATTTTTTATTAGTGGCCTATAAAGGTACCATTTATTCTCGCATTTGTACAAGGACATGACAGAAATGTGGAATTTTTATTTGTTCACCCAAGTCAGAAGTTTAAGGACCACCCAGACCCAAAGGCCCTCCGGGAAGCACACAAACGTCAAAAATGGAAGGGCACTCAAACCAGTCTGTATCCATCGACCTTACAATGCTTCTTTAGCCAAGAGGTCGGATCACTGGCACATAAGAAGCATCTTTTAGACAGCACTCTACAAAAGCCTTCCTTATCCTGTGTCAGAGCTGAGCAGCTTCAGATGGCCTGGAGGGTCATTCTCTGCCTTCCAGATGTAGCGGGAGCCACACCAGCTCCCTCCCTCCAAAGGGACCAGAAAGTGTTTCTGAGTTAGCAGTGACATTTGCTGAAAGTCTATTTCTGGTTTCTTTTCTACGAATTTTCAGCTTGGAGAACAGGAGGAGGAGCGCCATCTGGTTTCCTTGCAGACTTCCCTCCCTCCCTCCCTCCTTCCTTCAATCTATCCATCATCAGCTCCTTCCTTCCTTCCTTCCTTCCTTCCTTCCTTCCTTCCTTCCTTCCTTCCTTCCTTCCTTCCTTCCTTCCTTCCTCCCTCCCTCCCTCCCTCCCTCCCTTCCTTCCTTCCTTCCTTCCTTCCTTCCTTCCTTCATCAGCTTCTGAATGTAAAGGATGATGGCAGATATGCCAAGGGGCAGATGAAGGAGGAGGAAGAGGGGTAGGACTGCAGGATGCATAAAACTGCTACAAGGAGCAGTAGCTCAGAGTTGCAGCTCCTTCCAAAAAGCTAGGCAGGCAGGCAGTTATTCATTTTTTACTCTCTATATAACAGAATAATGTTTTCAGACTCATGAAGTTCAAGAGCGGCATCAGCAAAGGAAGGCGCCGACTGACACCAATGTATCTCTCTTAAACGCCATCCTTTTTCTTTTGTTTTGTTTTAGCATTCTTCGGCTGTAAACATACTAATTTGACTGGCATCCTAACTGCAAAAGGATAGCCCAATGGTGCAGTCTTGTCTCAATGATGTTCCAGCCAATAAGGGCGTGCTGATGTTTTTCAAGCACCAACACAGATATATTTATTCTTAAGCTTAACTGTCCTGTTTTTTTCTTGAGTTTTATGGAATTGCTAGCAATGCAACTATTACCGATGCCTGTCTGTCTGTTTGCATGTCTTCTCTTTAAGATGCTTCACTGGGTGAAGGCGGTTCTCTGTTTGTTACTCCAGATAGCACAGTGGGTTCACCCGTAACCCTCGTCCCAGGGCCCACTCCTTTCCCCTGTTTTTATATTTTGCCTTGATGGTGCCTAAGATGTCATTTGCAGTAAGGCAGGGAGTGGAGGGCCAGGTCCTCACCTCTGAGCCTTTTTGTGCCACGAATTTCTGTGATGCCCCCAAGGGGCCATCCTGGTGATCTCAGGCCCAGGGCCTGGAACCTCAGCACATGAGATGCTGCTGCCTTGGTAGCTCAGACAGCTCCTGCCAGATACCCTCAGCCTGGCAACCTGGCTTGGGTACAGACACCCAGCTCCTGGTTCAGGTGTGCCCCTGGAGGTGAGGGACGAGGCTAGCCAAGCGAGTCCTGCCCAGCCATGGGTAGGCTCATGGTCTTTGTTTTGAAACACAATACAACAGAACGATGTGCGGCCAGCCCAAGACATTTGGCTGACCTGTTCCACCTTCCCTGAGCTGAATCTCCCTTTAACCCTGGACAGCAGCCGTGCCCCCCCCCCCGAAGGCAGGGGTGCAGCAGACTTTCATGGCACCCCTTAGAGCCTTGGCCTGCAACCTCACAGCAGCGCACAAGGTCACTCTGCCCCACCCTCCAAGATCTCAGGACCCGAGGCCACTGCCTCACGGCAAGCATTACTGATCCCATGGTGAAAGAGGCTCTCCAGCATTCGGCAGGGTTCCCCTTGTCTCCATTCCAAGCCGGAGCCCAAGCGTTGGCTCCATCCTGCCACTGTATGAAGGAAGGCCACCATTGCTCCAGCTCCTGCAACTTCCTCCCCGCGGTTACTCCAAAATGGCAACAATGGAAAGGCAGTCCGGTCATGACTAGGATGCACAGCTCATCGTTGGGGGGCTTGAGCCTTATTTAAGAAGAAAGACAACCAGGCCAAAGGCCGGCACGAAAGCAATGGACTTGCCTTTTGGCTGTGAAAGCTTGGGGGGGGGGGTAGAAAGCTGCCGAACGAGTGGCCACCCTTTGGGCAAGCTTGTCCACGGAGAGATGAATGCCCAGAAAGGCAACTTGGGGCTTTGCTCCAGGGCTCCCAAATGGATGAGTGTTAAGAAAATAAATAGCAACACCCCAAGACCTATTTAAATATCTTCCTGGGTGGGAATGGTTGCCACTTGTCCCTGGTGCCAACGTGGCTCCTTAAAGCTCTGGGGCCCAGGCTTAAAAACCACTTTGCTCCTCCGTCTGAACATTCTCCTCCTCTCGCTCGGCTCGCTTTGGACGTCACTGCCCTGCTTGGAGACCTGGCGAAGGAGAGCCGTCCCCTGCAGCTCCGGCAGATGCCCGGAGACCTGGTAGCCCCTCCTGCCCCTTGTGGGACCTTTCGCCTGCCCTAGTCAAGCAGCAAGACTCGGAAGCTGAGGGTCGCAAGAAGAGGACCGGTGCCTCCCTTGGGCTCCGCGGGTCTTGGAGGGAACATGATCTCCGCAGTGACTGGGCCAGGCTAGGGACCCATTCTCCGCAGGGAGGACAATAAAACAGAGCAGAAAGATCTGGAGCTGGGTTCCCCACCCCCCCGAAAAAAAAAATCCTGCATTCCCGGAAGGAAAGATTATTGTTCCCAATGAACCCAAAGCACCACCATCTCCCCCTAAGGCCCAGCACCTTAGAGTTCCAACAGAGCTGACACACACACACACACACACACACACACACACACACACACACACGAGGGGCAGAGGACACTGGGCTACATTGATGCTGCCATTGTGTTGGTACTACAACAATCTCTGGCCTTGGAAAAACCACTGGTCTGAGCCCGTTTCCTTTCCCGGATGAAAGGAAATCAGCCATCATCTTCTCTGGTTGTTGTTCCAGACCTGCCTCCGGCCTGGATGCTTAATGGAAGAGCATCTGAGTGTTGAAATATAGCTGTTTTCCCTCCCTAGTCCTTCCCAGACTCCAGGAGGAAGCTGTGTGTGTGTGTGTGTGCATGCGCATGCATGTATGCAGTGATGGTGGAAGGCCAGGATATTGGTTCTTTATTTTGCTGTTTTTGCTCTGTTTGTGGTGCGAAAGAAAGTGTGTTGTCTACCAGGCAAAGGACTGTGGCGGCTCCAGGACAAGGCCAGAGAAGGTTTATCCTTGGCCCAAAGAACAGAGAGATGGAGAGTCAGGGGGAAAAAAATGAGAGAGGCGGGATGCTGTTTGTTTGTTCCCAGTGGAAAGGTGGGATTTGGGCTCCAAAGATGTTAAACCAGCATCTTTGGTTAGCCTTAAATCTCGTGGCACAAAAGCTGTGTGCGGCTTCACGGAACAGTCTCCTTAATGCATCCATCGGTCTGATGTTCAATGGTGTTTGCACTCAAGCGAATGACTCCCTTTGGTGCAAGTGTCACACTTGTAAGTTCTATGGGGCTATTTGCTTACATAGATAAGTATTGCTGAACCTTGCAAAGACAATTTCACAAAACGAGTCTTTTCTTATTCACTATTCTATAACAGGCAACACAAGCAATCGTAACCACAACATAACGCTACAGTTTGTGCACCCAGTTCCTCGGCAACAGCACCAACGCAGAGGTGGCTGGTAGAATTGCTAAATTCAAATGTCCTTTTGAATTCAAATTCAGAATAAAATCCAAGACACCTTCCTCAACTGAGTTAGGTGTCCAGTATATAGAAGAATCAGCTCCACATGCAGAATCTTCAAAAACCTATAATAAAATATCAACTCAATTGCATATACATGAACTCACTATGTGGATTCACCCCCTCCAACGCACACATATAAGAATTATACCTAAACCAAGTTGGCAAGGGCCTTAACAGTCCAAGTGAGAATAACAGTACTGGCCTTCTCAGTTCCCCTGCTCTTTCTGATTCAAATCTCTTCCTCACAGCCTTGCTCTTTCTCAGTCCTACCTCTTCAGGCTCAACCAATATTTCATAGGTGTTACACAAGGAAAGACTTTGAAAGGGACTTTGTTGAACACACCAGTAGTGGAAAGACCTCAGGCGGGTGCTTGTGACACGAAGGCAAGCAAGCATTCATGTCAGAAAGTCAACATCAGACATTCTGATGGTCCCGGGGCAGTGGGGGGATGATTCTGCAAGTAGCAGCCTATGTTTCTTCGCGGAATGATGCAAATCCAGATACTCTCTCCCGTCTGGTCTGTGGCGTGCCTGGAGGAAGATGTGATGGGGCTTCACAGCAGGGGCTGAGCCCCCCCATCTCTCCCATGAGACCGCTTGTTCTGACTAGAGCCGGATGAAAGGAAGCCATTCCCCTCCCCATTTTTGAGACAGAGGAAGCCACAGGAGAAGGTGATCTTGTGAGCGTTCCTCCCTGCTCTAAAACCCTCCCCCCCCCAACCATACCCTTATAGATGCTTGAAACGTCAGTATCGTTATCGGACATGGTGGTTTTCAACTTTTCTGTTCGGAATCGCTTTCCAAATACGATGTCCCTTCATGAGCTGAATGAGTTGTGTCTCCATCAAACGTGTTCACATGAAGCAGTTCACAGTCATTCTTTAACCAAGGCAGATTTAATTAAATCATGATAGTATGGAAACGGGATCAGAATTCGGGTCTTGCACAACTCTTAGAAAGAGCCAGAGAAGGGGTGATTTATTCGTTTCCACCCTCCAGGAGTCTCAAGTCACACAAGAGTCGAAGCTGGCATCCTCCTCGCATGAGCCTTGAGAAGCATGTCAGGGTCAAAGGCTTTCTTCTCATCCAGCCTGGCTCGCTTTGCGACGGGTCTCTCTGCCTGGAGACAGAAGGAGGCCAGCCAGGCCCAGACGTTCTCACCAGGGCCCTGAGAGCTGACCGGCATTGCTTGGAGAGCGCTGGCGGGGAGCCAGGGCTAAAGTCCAGGGCACTGGGATGCCGGTCCAGGAAGGGAGCCCGGGGCTAAATCTGTCTCTTCGTGGCAGAAGGAGAGCTTTTGGGATGACTGGGGTCCCGCCGAAGGGCACCGTCTCTTCTCCGTGCAACTGAGAAGAGCAGAAGACAAAGCACAGCGAATGTTGGAGCAAAGCCTTTTCTGCTTAGGTCCATTAAGAGTGTTTTGTGATCCAGCTGGGCCAGGGGAGGGAGGTCCGGGGAGGCGACAAGAACAGATCCAAGGTCAGTGCCATGTGTCCGCTTTCTGTGCTCTCACTGTTGGCTTCCTGCCTGCTGCTGAGCTATCTTTGGAAGCTCACTGAGCAGGGCTCCAGGGTTGCACCGAGCAGCCGCCATGGCACAAGTTCCCTAGGACGTTTTCTTCCCCGTCCGCTCAGAGGCTCTTGTGGCCCCAGCTGGAGATCCGTTCCTGCTCCTCTGGTGCCCTTTCTCCAAAAGGAAGAAAACTCCCCGGGACCAGTTCTATGCTGGGAATGGACCAGAGCCCAGAGAGCCTAGTGGGCAGAGCTACAAAGGAAGTGCACCTCAAACTCCAGGTCCTCTCCGCCCAGCTGCAGGTGGACCTGCTCCTCTTCGAAGCTTCTGAGTCCAAAGAAGTCAATAAAACCCACATGTCCGTGTCTCCTCTCACAAAAGTAGCCTTCAAGGTCTGAAGATGCTTTGCTGTGTTAGGCTG
Organism: Intellagama lesueurii; assembly: GCA_037013535.1. Classification (NCBI taxonomy): domain Eukaryota; kingdom Metazoa; phylum Chordata; class Lepidosauria; order Squamata; family Agamidae; genus Intellagama; species Intellagama lesueurii. The sequence goes on along the minus strand of JBAJHW010000010.1, from coordinate 27,570,047 downwards.
CAGGGCAAAGGCGGAGAGGAGGAGCACATGTATGGTTCTGCCCGGTCAGCTGCCCTCACTGAGCCTCTAACAGGGCAGATGTTTGACTCTTCTCTGTAAACATGTTTCATTATTCTATACAAAAAAGAAAATAAGGTTTGTCTTGAAGGGGTTTTGGCTTTCTCTGCCTGTCTCAGAAGAGGTTTCCCATTCGCTTCTTCTGGGAAGAAATAGACTGTCAGAAAAACGCCTTGCCTATCATTTATTTTACCAGCAGGCCATTGGGTACCTTCTCCTCCCCATGGCTGGGGTTCTGATCCAGATCTTGTCACACTGGCTACCAGCTGCTATCTATAAACATTTTAAAATATAGGGCAGTAGAATCTGACTTTTTTGTTTGGTTTTGAATGGCAATGAGCAATCCATTGCCATTTCTGTACGGATGCCCTACAAGCCAGGAGCGAATTATCTCCTTTGGGAAAGAAAGTCAGAGGCTGGGAGTTCGATTCCCCACGGGGTCTCCTTGTCAGGGGCTGGATTTGATGATCCACAGGATCCCTTCCAGATCTGCCATTCTAAGATTATTCTAAGACCAGTCAGTGCCCTCAAGTCATTCCTGATGTTTGGTGGACCTATGAATTAGTGGCCTTCAAAATATCCTGTCCTCAACAGCCCTGCTCAGCTCTTGCAAACCCAAAGCTGTGGCTTCCTTTATGATGTCAACCCATCTTACATTTGGCCGCCTTCTTTCCCTGCTGCCTCCAAGCTTTCCCAGCATGATTGCTTTTTGCAGAGAGTCTTCTCTTCTTGTGATGAGCTTCAAGTAACTTCCTTTGCTTAAACTCTTTTTTGATGCAGTGTGTTCTTCTCCTTTTTCATTTCACCTTTAATAAGTAGACTCTAGTGTTTGTTTTCGCTTTTGGTTGGAAAAATTAATCTCAACTCCTATGTAAATTTCAGGTTATGATGATACCAGCAGAGCAAAAAGGTAATCAAAATGAACCCTCTGTTCTTTTAATAAATGTGTGAGCCTGCATAGCCTCGCTGCAAATCAAAGCCCACGACTTCAACCTCAGATATAATAATTTCATCCCTTAAAAATTCAAAAGAAGTTGGACCCAGTTTGCAGGGCAATACTCTTTAAGGTCCGTTCATCCATCTCTCCGTCCATCCGTCCCCTTCCTTCCTTCCTTCCTTCCTTCCTTCCTTCCTTCCTTCCTTCCTTCCTTCCTTCCTTCCTTCCTTCCTTCCTTCCATCATGAGCTCCTCCCTCCCTCCCTCCCTCCCTCCCTCCCTCCCTCCAAAAAGTGGCCAGTAGTTGGCTGAATAAAAGACAACCATGCTTATCTTTGCAAGATTGAAATATAAATATTTCAAGAACCTTTTCCTCTGGCTAGATTTACTAGAAGACAGACTGGATGGGCTGTGCTGTCTTCTGAATGGGATGGGAATGGCCTTATTGGAGCAGGACTCGCTCCGTGGTTTAGATCTCAGCCTGCCGAGCCAGAGGTCAGAGGAGTTTGATTCCCCCCATGGTGCCTTCTTCCTTCACAGGGACTGGATTGGATGGTCGTAGAATCAGCAAAGCATAATGGAGTTGGAAGGGGCTTCTAAGGCCATCAAGCCCAACCCCTTGCTCAGTGCAGGAATCCAAGTCCGAGCAGATCGGACAGAGGATTGTTCAATTTTCTCTTGAAAAATAGGCTCCCCATAGGTTCTCTTCCAGCTCTGCAGTTCTAAGATGATGATGATGAAACCTGCCCAGCTGAGGCCTCAGCTGGAATACAGAGCAGTCTGATGGTCCGGACAATGTGTGAACCTGGGAGGAAATCGGTAGGGGGTGTAACAAAGAAGATAAATCATGGCAGGGTAATATCAGGCTTATGACAAGATGTTACAGGGACGATAAAGAGAACATTGTGCAGGTCCAGTGCTTTTTCTGCAGGCCCCGTGCAGGCAGAGGATACAGCCTCCATCCTGCAATTCTTCACAAGCAAGCATGGCTCTCAAATGGGGAAATGAAAAACGGGTGTGTGAGGTGGAGTGCCCTGAAAATGGATTTGGCTAGTGGTCTGGAATGCTCTGAACCAGACCCTTCCGGGAAATCCTGCCTCTCTGCACCCTAATTGGCATGCTGACATGTCTACCTTGGTCCTCTAGAAAGAACCTCTGTCTTCCACCATATGCTTTGATACTGATGTTGCATAAGGCCTTCTGAATATTGACCATATGTTGTCATCAGTTGCAGGAACTTTTCTCCTGTCATGTGAGTTGCAAATTTGCTTCTTTGGTCTGTAGTACTTAAACATGAGGTTCCTTTGAAGCCTGATTTCTCAGACACAAAAGTCTGCCTGAACCATGTCTCTCTGACACTAATGGGCTTTCAGTTGAACACACTCTACTCATGGGCTATCATGAGGATGCCAACATTGGCTTTCTTTTCCCTATCAAGCAACCATGGATCGCTCAGTGATTCCTTAGGGAAACTTTCACCCCATGTATTCTGAACCATCTCTTCATCCAGAGGGTCAGAATTGGAGGGGCCAAACTGAGCTTGCATTTGGAAGCATGCTTCCTGCATCTAATTGCTTCTCTAATATTGTGATTTATTTTGTCTTTTATGACTTAATGCTTTTTTAACAAAAAATATCTTTTGAAAACTACCTTGGGTCTCTCAGTTGGTAGAAAGGCACAGTATAGAATATGTAAATGAAATGAAATAAGCCTCCAGCAAAGCTGCATGCCTGAGCCATCAGACTTCCCAATGAAGCCCCTGTTAGCCTCTCACTGGCCAATCAGAAAACAAAGCTGGCCAATTGATAAGACCTGGGAGGGGAGAAAAGCTTCTGCTGGACTATTTGTCCCGTTTTGTCATTTAAGGGAGGCTTTGCTTGCAAATGAGTGTTTTGCTCTGAGCAAAGCCCACAGTTTTGTGAGCTTGATGCTCCAAAATTAAAGACTTTATTCCTCATCTCCAGCAACAGGCAGCCTGAAGCCATGTCCAGCCCTGCTGGCTTCCTGCTGGAAGGCAGTGATTTCTCCCTAGCCAGCCTTGCATAGTTTCAAAAAAGGAAGCAATCAGTTAGAAGAGAAAGTGTTTTGATAGGCATGCTGAGCGAACACCAGCCTTTACAGACCTGAGAGGACCCAGGCTTGGTCTGGGGAGCCTTTTTTTGACTCCAAAAGATTTAAGCAAAAGGGGAAAACACATATAAATCACTGATTTAACATTTACCTCCCGTGGTGTTTCGAAGGTGGCTTTGAGACACCGTCAAGTAGGATCTGGCAGTGAAAATGCCACTTTGATTATGACCTGGAAGGGCATCTGTCAAAGAACAATCACAGTCAGGGCTGCATTTTGATCAATGGCTGCAGCTTGCAAAGGAGTTCAGCCCGCCCAAGCCCTCCCACTTGATGTAAAATGGTAAAGGACCAACGAGAAGCAAAAGGAAAAGGAAACAGAAATAGGGCCAGGACCCTGAATGCAGTTTTTTCAGTGATTGCCACGTAGAGACAACAAGAATTATTATAATAGCCAGTGTAAAGAAACAGAGAGCAACAATAAAAGTGGAAAAACAAGAGATCTCTTCCAGAAGATCCAGGAAATCCAAGGGAAATTTAAGCCTAGATTAGGGATGCTGAATGACCAACAGGGAAGCACACTCTCTGGCCTGGAGAAAATAAAGAGAAGGTGGGCACAGTATACTGAAGAAGACCTGTCCGGAGGAGAGGAAAGGATGGCAGGCTCCTTCCCTCCAGGCAGCCACAGACTTGGACTTGCAAGAGCCGAGCAGGGCTGTTGAGGAGGGGGCGTGTGGGAGACCCCTCATTCCTAGGGCTGCCATAAGTTGGAGGCGAATTGACAACCCAGGACAACAGCAGTAAGTGGTAACCCATTCCCTGGCCTTTCTGTAGCCCAGAAAAGAGAGAAAGGAGAGATTTAAAAAACCCCAAGAGCTTGCAGGACGTTTTTCTGGTTACTCCAAGGGTGCATGTGAAGGCTCTGGATGGAAGACCCTGGTCCACTTGCCAGTTTTGGGCTTCTTAGCCACAAGGAACACAGAGAAGCCTCTGTTTTCTTGCTGCCTTCCTTCTGAACGCATTCCTCCCGCCACATCCTCACCTGCCAGACTCTTTCTCTTCTCTTTCCCATCAAAATTATTCTTATTCTTATTTCTGCATTCTACACCAGAGCACCTGGTAGCCACCCATCCAAGAAGAGATAAACTACCAACTTGATCCCTTCCCCAAAACAAGGGGGTGAAGGTCGAGAATTGAAACAAGACTGGGGTGGGTAACAGGAAGGGGGGAGGGGGGAAAGAAACCCCATGACCCTCTATTCCTAAAGTCTAGGGTCAGTCTGGAATATGCAAAGCTCCCCTTTTTTGTTCTCACCCCAGTTTTCTCTTGTGGGCTTTGTCGCCCCTTACACAGACTCCTGCTTGTGTGTGGATCTATTTATGGCATCACAAGGCAGGAAACATGTTCGGTGTTTCAATTAATATATTAGTTCTAAGAAAATCCAACAGTTCTATTCTGGCCTCCAAAGTAATCCTTTATGGGTCCAATTATCATAATGGACCCATTAAATATGAATGGCAAGGACGGAAAATTAGAACTCACAAAATTAGAACTTATTTGATATCAATTAAGTTAAGTGATTTCACACCAAAGGAAGGAAGGAAGGAAGGAAGGAAGGAAGGAAGGAAGGAAGGAAGGAAGGAAGGAAGGAAGGAGTTTCCAATCTTGAGTGTGAAGTCCTTAATGTTCCTCATGCTACATGAGACATAACGGAGAACGTTGTGTGCAACATAATGATGTTCGTTCTCGTGTAGAAAGTAGGGAGATATTTACAGTACATTTACTTTCATGGAACTGCCATTGCTGATGACAATAAGTGCTCTTGAAAAAGGATTCAATTCACCATAAATTTAATTTTAAGCACCTTCAATGCTTTTTCTCTTGCAAAGAGAGATGGCTTGGCTTGCATGTTATATCCCCTTTCATAGCCAGCCGTGATGTCAGTCCATCAAACAAACAAACAAACAAAAAGCATATCCAGACCCTGATACTATACGTCTCACAACAAGTGGAGCAAAATTGGATCAATATAAAAGATTAAAATACCAATATCAATGTAACAGACCCAGCTGTCCCCACCTTTTGGTCTTTTTCTTGGCCAATTGTATATGGTGAAGGACCAGGAGAGCCAATAAGGAGACTCTTCCTCCCTTGCCTGTTCCACACAGGACATAATAAATTATAATCTCTCTGTTTATTGTATTGCCCCGGGATTCAAACTGTTTGCTAAAAGCTGTGGGGAAGACCCTCCAACTCTACCTGGTCCCAGGCAGCTTGCCTCGCTTGCAAGGGCCCTGCTTAATTCACCCACCGGTGAAAGGCAGGTGGCATTATTCTCTGCCATTGTCTGTGTTTCCTTTTCTGAAGCCCAGAAATTCTTTCAAGAAAGTCTGATGCTTTCATAAGGGAGAGGCCTCGGTCTTGGCACATCAAGGTGGTGCATAATGTGCTGTCAGGGGTCTATCATGACCCGTGCTTTTGTGTGGCTGTGTGGGTTCCTCCTCCCACACACACACAAACGCATACACTTGCTCTCTGTTTCCCTTTTTTCTTCCTGTGACATTTGGGCTGTTGCAGAAAATGGGAAGTTGGTGCACAACCGGGGTCAGGCCGAATTCCCAGCGTCAGAGGTGGACTATGGGGCACTGGCGAGCTTCGTCTACTCGAAGCCTCACCATGAACTCCATACAGGGGAGTGTGGTGGCTGTGGCATCTGTCAGGTCACAAATCCACCCTGGATTTTAGTCAAAGCTTCACAGGGTCTCTCCGAGGTGGAAGCGTGGGATTGAAAAATGCAAACTCTTGTTCTCGTCATTATATCTTCTAAATTGTGTTTTGCTTTATCTCACAAAGGGCTCTCTGGCTTCTGAGAATGTTTTGATTATAGGTCACTCTAGCAACAAAAAACAATAGTGACAACAATAGCATTGTTGTATTATGGGATATTTTATCTATCTATCTATCTATCATCTATCTATCTATCTATCTGATTGTTGTGGGTTTAATTTCACCATTTAATCTACATTTTAATGGTGTGTCTACTGCTTTGGTGGCTGTGGGTGAAAGACAGCAAGTCCCTAAACACCAATGAAGTGGGGGAGCTGTCTGCCAAGTACCAGCTGGCTGGCTTTTAGCCCTTTCTGGCTGACCTGTTTCCTTCTTCTGAAGAGAGGGGGAGCAAACACCAGTCTCTGTTGCAATGCCAGCCTCAGCCCAGAATCTCTCCGCCGTACGTATCTGGTGTTTAAAGAAATGTTTACCAAGTTTGCATGCTGAATTACAGCGTTGCGCAGCACATGGTTTTTGTCGACCCCAAGTCAGCCACGGATTGTGCTGAAAATAAAGTCACCCTGACTTGGGTTTTCTGTCAGCAAACAGGTCAACTGTAGACTGTCATTCAGCAGATTGATATTAAACAGAGACTGGAACCAGAAAACAGCCGTTTCGCAACATCATCCATCACTCTCCTTAGAGCTGCAGGAGAAGCCCAAGGCCTAACATAGAACAGTGATGTTGGTTCTTATCTCCCCAAAGCCCTTCACACTCTCTTTCCATATTAAAGGTGGAAGGTGAACCATTAATAGCAAATTTGAATGGTCAAATATGATGTTTTATCAGCTAGCAGAACAATGAATATATTGTAAGGGGGACAGGAAATGATCCTGAAAACTGTAAAACTGAGCAAGAGGGAACTTCTCACTTCTTGGGGTTCATGGGCCCATTTGACGTTCTGAGGAAGCACTTTAGATTTTACCCCTGGCATTGCTGCTCTCTTTTCCCAGCTATCCTGGTCATGCCCCCACAACACAAGCAGGCATGGGCGAAGCTCACTTACGCACACACCACTTGTCCATGTGGTTGGTTTCAACCAGATTGGGTGGAATTCAAATGAGCCCATTGAGACTTCCATGATTTTGACATGGGGAATTCCCTCCTCCTCCGAATGCGCTAAATTATGTAGTTTTATCCTACTGGGTTTGTGCAGAGTCAACGCAGACTAAAATCACTAGCATGTGTGATTCTTCCAGCTTTTTCTTACATGCTCCGATGGACCCGGGCCATGTGCTCCATTTCATGCCCGGAGGTGTGACAGCCAGCTAGAAAACAGACTTCTCAAGCAAAAGGTGCTGGTGCAGCTCCCTTGTAGTACCTTGGGGTAGGATTCTGACTAATTTGATAGCATCCTTCCTATTCCTTGTTGGATATTGGGCATCGTGATGGCTGGCATTGGAATTCCAGTGTTGGCTTCTAAATTCATTGCAGAATACTGACATTCTCTCCAATCCCTCTCTCTCTCTCTCTATCTCTCTCTCTCTCTCACACACACACACACACACACCATTTTGCCACTCTTGCGAAGAGGTCCACCGCTGTGACACCCAGTGACCTCCCTCATCGTAAACCATTTTCCAGCACAGGGTGACATGGCATGCAACTCAACCCACTGCACTTATAATAACCATCATCTCTTCTTTTGGGGGCTGTTCCATTTTGAGGCATCCTACTTATCATGACTGCTTGTACAGGTGCTTCAGGGGGCAAAGTGTCCCAGCCCAGACTGCTTCGATGAAACCCGGAGTCTCCCCATTTGATGATGGGTTTTTGTTTATGTTTCCAAGCGTGCTCTGGCGTCTCCCATGTTGATGAGGCCTGGAGGTGCTGCTGTGTGTTGCAGAAAATGCAACAGCAAAGACAAACACACCGATTTTGCCCTAAAGCTTTTAGGCACCGCAAATTAAAGATTATTCTGTCAGGTGAGCGAAATGGTCTCCTAAAACTGGGAGGTGTGCATTTTGTTCCCTCTGTACTGCAATTTGTTTATATATATATATGTATATACACACTGATATGGCATATCTCCGCATGCATCTGACCACATTGGCTCCACATCGTGAAGTCGTATGCCAAAGTCAGGCTTTTAAAAAATGCCACAGGACCTCTTACAATTAAGATAATTGCCACTACATTAAGCTGAACAGTCGGCCCTTGGGTTTTGATGTGTGTCCCCCCCGCAGCAGATGTGTGTCTTAATTATGTGATCTTAAAACATGCACATCATTTGTGGGATGCCGTTCCCTTAAAGACAAGGACACCTAAGGCAGGTTCCAGGTAAAACCAGATCCGTATCCCGCTCCTCTGCAGTGCCTTTCTTTTAATTGAGTTTGGTCGGCTTTATGATAGCATCTCTCTTTTTATCCCAGGGGACATCTGCTAAGCAGGCTTAATTTTCCTCCAACCTATGATTTCCACAACGTTCTACGCCGGCAGGAATTTGCCTTCTGGCTTTGCAGAGGTTTGTGCAGGTTGTTCTTTTGGCAGAAATATTTGCCAGCTCACATCATGCTGCCTCGATCATTCTTCGCCCTCATCTCTCATGCTGGCCGCCATGAGACAGAGCTATGGATGGACCCAAGAATAGACCTCGGCTCATGCAGAAACAGAATACAGATCATATATTTAATCTTGCTTGGTACACACAGTTCCCTTTTTTCCCCCTTCCCAACAGAAGATTTAAAAACATAGATATATAGCACAATGCGCATTTAAACAGTAAACATAAAGTGTAAGAATCTCTAATCGTCAAACAATAATTCTTCTGATGAGATCCTATTCATAACATCCCATTTTTTATTCATTTTCTGTTCCTTTACTGCGGGATTTTTACTTTCCACCAATTATAAAATAAATTCCAGCTTAAATAAAAAGATGATTCTTCTTGTCCCTTTAGCCTCTTAGTTAATCTATCCATTTCTGCACTTTCTAATATTTTTTTAATGATCATATAATCATTTGGTGGATTTTCATCTTTCCAAACCTGTGCCCATAATCACCGAGCTGCTGTCAAAACATGTAGTATTAAATAATAGCTTTGTATATCTACAGTATTTGGTAGTAATCCTAACAAAAATATTTCCAGTTTAAATTCTATTTCCTGTTTTGACATTTGCTTAATCCACATGTGGATTTTAGCCCAATAATTTTTTGCTCTATCACAAGTCCACCATACATGGTAATAACTTCCTTCATGATTTTTACATTTCCAACACTTGTTTGACATATTTGGGAACATTTTTGCAAGTCTAGCTGGTGACAAATGCATCTATAAAACATTTTATATAAATTTTCTTTGTAGGAATTTGCTAATGTTAACTTATAATTTTTTGTCCAAAGTTGTTGCCATTTTTCTAATTCCATATTATAGCCAAAGTTTTTAGACCATTTTAACATTGTATCTTTAACTTCTTCATCTTGTGTATCCCATTGCAGTAAAAATTTATACAATTTTTGAATTTGTTTTTCTTCTATAGTAAGTAATATTTTGTCAAATTTTGTATATTCTTTATAAAAACCTTGTGCCTTCTTATCTTGATTATAAATTGATTGTATTTGCATTTGAGGCCACCATGAAAAGACAATGTTATTTCTGCATGTATTATCTTTTTAGCTTCTTCAGGTAGTTTGGGAAGGTTTGCTTTTTCCAAATAGTCCTTTATCTTCTTCCTGTCTGTTGCATGTGCTTTATAGAGGTTGGTGTAAAAGTACACTATTTGACTTTTTTGAGTTTGTAAGGTACCCTTTATATCTTCACACAGTTCCCTATACACACACACCCATGTCCTTTCAAGTTGGAGAGATACCACAGCACAATGCACACACAGGAAAAAAAGATGTTCGTTAGCAGCATTTTCCTCCAAGGAGTTGTGTGTGTGGTGTGGTGTGTATGTGTCACTCCATCTAGGGTTTCCCATGACTTAAAAGTGTTACTTGAGTTGTATATGAAGTGTGATGGGTTCAGTTTCGAATTGTACAGCTCAAATGTTCCACTGGAAACTATACGTGATGTACTCGCGATTCCTACAACTGTGACACTAATGGGTAACATAGCTATTCTTATTCCCCTGAGAGCCCTATGGATGTGCCTCAAAACTCTTTCTCATTCTCTCTCTCTGTGTATTATATACAAAACATTTTTGCTAATCAGATCTGGCAGCAGACTCACATGTCTGAATACTTCCCTGAAGTTTGAGAAATGAAAGGAGGCCACCTCAAAATACAGAGGTAGTTTTGACCTACTCAGGGAGCTTTCCAGTGTGCAAATATGTATCTGGGAAAACAAACGAACAAACGAAGAAAAAAGCGACAAAAACTTCCGTGCAACAACCTCTGAGCTGAAGGAAGTTGAACCCAGGAAGAGAGGAAAGGTTTAAGGAACCCAGGAGCCTGGCAGAGGGTGGGAGGCTGTGAATCACAATTTCCAAGTCCGTTGGGGAAATAAAAGAGACGAAGAGGGAGATGGAGGACAGCGAGGAACGTAAAATGGCTCCCTTAAGCCCCTGTCTGCTTTGAGAGAGTGTTCTGGGGGGAAAGGATTAGGGATGCACCCATTTTAACCATCTAAAAATCTAAGAACAGCAGAACTGGAAGGGACCCTCTGGATCATGGACTCCAGCCCCTGTCAGGGAGGCCCAGGGGGGAACTACCAACTTTGGGGTCTGCAGCCACATCTGCCTAAGCCACTGAGCTAGCCAGCATTCTTGATGTAGATTTAAAGACCAATTATCCATCCATCCATCCATCCATCCATCCATCCATCCATCCATCCATCCATCCATCCATCCATCCATCCATCCATCCATCCATCTATCTATCTATCTATCTATCTATCTATGATCATGTGCTGCCTAGTTAATTCTTAGGAATCGAATTCTTGACCTCCGGCTCCGCAGCCAGACACCTAAACCACAGAGCTATCTACCCAGCATTTGACTCTTAACCTCCTAGCCAAGGCATGAGAGCAAAGGATGGAGCTGAGAGGCGGATTCAGTTTTGCTCTATGGGACAAACCACATTCACCCCAAAAGCTTCAGAGCTTGATGGGCAACATCGCTTGACAGCATTGTTTTGAACCTGGGAGTGACACAGACCGAGCCTTGGGGTCCAAATTATATGAAACGTAGGTGAGCAGAGGCTCCAGAACAGAAATAACCACAGGCTGTGCGTGGACTCATATTATGTTCTCCTAATGGGTTTTCATTGGTTCATTATTGTCAAAGCAGCGGAATGGCTTGCAGAATTACAGTACTCACTAATTATTGTCCTTGAACTAATGAAGCTTAATTACTTCAAATTTGTTAAATGCCTTGATAATATTCTCGCATGGCATGCACTTCTGAAGCCCAAGAAACGAACAAGTTGGGTCTTGCTTGCATCTTTTCTCCCCTTGTGACTCCACTCTCCTTCGGTGCGGAGAGAGAGGTCAACCAAACCAAAAGGATTATGATTAATGGGAGAAGAGGAAGACCCGCTTAAGAGATCCTTTTGATGGCCCCGAATCTTTCCGGCAGGGGTTTTCTTAAAGTCCATTAAAATGAGAGCCAAACCAGGTGAAAACATGTTAATCTCTCCTGAGATGCATCTTCAAAGAGGCTGTGCTTCAAAATTGATACACCAACCAGGGAGTTTTCCACACAATGTCCCCGGCCCCCCAAATCCATCTTTCAAGGAAATCCCTTCTTTGCTTTACTAGGTTTCAAAACCACTTCACATTCAAACCCAATATAACCATTCCACTGGCGTGTGTAGTGATCTTGAGGTGGTGCAACCACTTTTCACCTCCTTGTGCCCCAATGCTTGGGCTGTGTGAATGAGGGACAAGGGTCAAAACCTTCCTCTGGTGACATGGGTGGGGGAAAGGTTTGTTTCTCGCTACATCAGGACTCATTTTGGACCCAAGGCAGAAGATGCTTCTGTTTCCCAAAGACTCATGTGTCCCACAGAAGAAGTCACAGAGGAATATACCCTCCGGTGACTGTCCCATCACCCTCCACTTAGGCAATTCCTTTGGAAAATCAGGAGGCCATGCTGAGTGTAACATGTAGCTTTGCCCTCAAGCAGGGCCTTTGATTCAGGAGGAATGAATTCAACTCAGAATGGTTACAGAAGGGCTGGTTGTCCCCAGGATTTCCTTCTGAGCTTTTCCATGCACACACAAAGACCTCATGGTCCCGGACAGACTAAAGCTGTGAGTTTGTCCCTCTGCTTTTCTCTCTCTCTCCCTCCCTCCCCCACCCCGATTGATTTTGCCAATATTCCTGCTTCGGCAGTTCAGCCTGAAGGACAGCTGCAAGGGAAAAGACCTGAATTGCTGCACAATCATGCTTTATCTTTGGCAGCTATTGCCAGTGACTCAATTTGCCGATGCTGCCAAGAAGACCTCTATGGAGAGGAAGACTTTGGGTGGGGAGAGAAGGAGACGGGGTGTGCTTGCCTTTTAACAAGCGGCAAAGATCTGGAAACCATCTCTCAGGCCGTGTCCTGCTTCCTTATGAAGACCACACCACCAAGACAATTATCCAAGCTGAATTACTTGTGTGTGAGGTCAAAAACAATCAGCCTCATTTGCAAAGTTTATACCCTGTAGCTCCTTGTTTACAGCTGAATGACTGTTTGGACCATCACGCCCTCTCACTCCTTAGCCCCTTTTTTGCAATCCGCATCCTTTGGCAATGATGGCGGCTCTTCTGCTGTAATATAAACTAGAGGCTAAAGCCACGTGAGGGCTCTGGGTCAGAGTCACAGGACATTGCTCATAAACACCAGGCAAGAGATTGGCCGGCGTGTCTTTGCTGGTCGGTGGTGGGGCTGAATGCTTTTGAGTGGCTGAGGACCATAAGAGCATGGTGACCTCTCTTCAGAAGCCCAGAAGCCTTTCTCCACCAATGGAGGTGGGATCCCACATCTTCCCTCTCAGTCAACTGAAAACAAGCCGAGAATGGTACCATTCAACTGGTGCTGAGCTATCGCCATGGTGGAAGGACCTGAGATTATGAGCAGGAAAGACTGCAAATCACGCAGGAGATAAATATGTGTGCAGGAAGCCTGCAAAGCCCTCTTTCATTGCACCGCTGGAAGCTGTGGCTTGCCTGTTCCGTGCCTGAGCACCAACTGGGTGTTCAAGTTGCTATGGATGAAGGGCTCTGCTGGACATTTGCCTCAGGCAGTTGGAAAGCTCTGGTGGGGTTGGGTTTCCCTCCTACCATGGCAAGCCTCTCCTAAAAATCCCTTTGGCAAATGAAAAGGCGAAGCAGATGCAGGCAGAGCTCAAGTTTCCTGGATGCTTCCGCTCTGGATCTCTCTCCCTCTCTCCAAAATTTCTGGCTTTATTTGGCAATAAATTTTCCCGGCCAAGTTGCTTTTGATTCTTGGGTGAGCTCCGTGGCTTCCCTGGAGCCATGGAAATAGGTCACTGAGCCTCCTGACACAAGGGCTGGCTGGCTGAGCTGCATCAAAGATTTTCAGTTTCAACTTTTTGGGAAGAAACTTGCTCGCCATTTCATGTGGGCAGCATTGCTTTTCCAACATGGAGCAACGGAGAAGAGTCATGATGATTCTTTCTTTTTTAAATCCAGTCCTCCTTCACATGTTAAGCAACTGGGTGAGATGGTTGGTATCTCTTTCAGGGTAGGCTTGGGCTACTCCTGATCACAGATAGCTGGTGTGCAGGGAGGCAGCTGCTGTGTGTGTGTGTGATGGGCAAAAAGGGAGCCATGGGTGCAGGCATGATTTCTGTAAGGCCCCCCTCCCCACTTTCCTCTTTTGAGGTGTAAAAATAGTATGGCATAGATTTAGGACTAAGACATCATCCTTGTTAGAAACAAGGACACTTCTTGCCTCCACCCTTCATTCTTGCACAGAGTAGACCTCCTCTCCTTCCTTATCCAACAGGAAGAAGACTTCTCCACATCACACGTGATCTTCCATGGTGGCTCTTCCAGGTCACGATGAGAGACAACCCACCATTTGGAAGAACTGAAAGCCAGGAGCGTCCCTCTCACATTCTCCCTCAGTGGTGTGGTTCGGACCACTCCACCTCTTCCTTGGAGTCCAGAGGCTGCCGTCCCTTGGTTTCCTCTTCATCCTTCCACCACGAATGGGTTGCATGGCTGGAGTGGGAGAAGGTTCCTCCTTCCCGGCCACCTTGTCCTGGAGGCTACTGACATCATCCTACAGGTCCTGGTTTTCTTTTGAATCCTATACATCAGCATCATGTGTCGATTCATTAATATTTCAAAGCATTGCCATCTGGAATCCAAAACCCTCTCAGGGCATCTCCCTGGGAAAGACGGATTAGGTTACACTTCCAGAAGTAAGAGGGGGTGTCGGGTCTTGATTTTTATGGGATTTTGAGTTTCTAGAGAAAGGGTTGGTCCTTAAAAAAAGGGGGTGGGTGATTATTCTTGAGAGAACGGCCTCCCATGATGATCTTATGAGCCTGCCTGAGTTTTAATGGCAGTATCAACTTTCCTTCCTTCCTTCCTTCCTTCCTTCCTTCCTTCCTTCCTTCCTTCCTTCCTTCCTTCCTTCCTTCCTTCCTTCCTTCCTTCCTTCCTTCCTTCCTTCCTTCCTTCCTTCCTTCCTTCCTTCCTTCCTTCATTTTTACTTCACCTTTCTTCTAAAAAAGGACCCAAGGTGAATTTAAAAAGACAGCATTTGCAAAGCTAAAATCAGTAAGTTATTCAAGTATTTTAAAAGAATTAAATACACATACTGTATATATTGTGCAGAACATTTTTTGGTATATATATAAACGGTTTTTTTGTGGGGGGATATTAACTCTGTCATGTCAAAAAAAGTTCCCATCTATTCCTAAGAATGCTAATAATAATGCTAATGCTAATGCTAATGCTAATGCTAATGCTAATGCTAATGCTAATAATAATAATAATAATAATAATAATAATAATAATAATAATAATAATAATAATAATAATAATAATAATAATAATAATAATAATAATAATAATAATAATAATAATAATAATAAATACATTTCCGCCATGGGGTGTCATGGGGTGGGTTAGAAACACCCTTTTTTCATCAGGGGGAAAAGTAAATGCAAGCAGTTGTTATGACCTCGCCACAGGTTTCATGCACACCCACACCCACAAAATTTTCATTCAGGGCTCCGAAAAATTTCTGCCCTGGAGAACGGCGTCAGCCAGCCTGCGTAAACAGTCATAAGGTGGATGAACTGATGCACAGAGGTTCCAAGTTCCTTACAGCTCTCAGTGGCCTTTAATCCTTGGTAAATAATACAGTTAGGACAGGAAGCCACGAATTGTAAGCAGTCGGCGGCTGTCTCGGTTTTAGAGAGCAATGCCTGCTTTAAGAGAATGCAACCTATTGAGACCATCTCCTAAGTCTCCTAAATATGGCCGGCCAAACCATACAGCTCTGCAGGGCTTGGTAAAGTGGCCTTGATGGACAAGCTCTTCCAAGTTGCTGAGTGACCTCACCTCCCAGGGAAACCGAGCCTACATTTGCAAAATGTCTGCACTTCGTGGGCACAAGGTGAAGCAGCCCCTGCCAGGTGAAATAGGGAAGAAATGGCCCAGATCATGCCAAACAGTGCCACGTATTGACTCTCCGTTCTCTGAGCTCCCAGGCTGCGGCCTCTGGTGCTTCTCCTGAATGATGTAAAGGCAACCTTGATGTGAATCTTTCCCAGGTGCCTGGCAGCCGTGTGTGCATTCACTTGCACCCATGAACCTCAGTCCTGATTCCAATATCCTTCCTTGTCTGCTCTCTCTGAAGAGTTTAGGGTGTTTCCAAGAAGGGCTGCCAGGTTTCAGGGCTGGCTAAAGCCTCTGGCCATGGTCCTGCTTCTGTGGGTCTCTGGGTAGGGAGAAAAATCTCGCAGTGAGCAGTGCTGGAGGAGGAGACCATCCGATGGCCTTGGGTGAGTGGCTTTAATGGCCAGGCACCCATCTCTGTGTCTTCTCAGTTGGTGTCAAGGATCATTGGCTAAGCATGGAAGTGTATGTGTGGGCATTTTGCAAAAGGCATCATGTGCACAAGGGCATGCACTATGAGTATTCTTCTTAATCTCTTCATCTCACTAGCAAATGCTTAGCATGCCAGCTTTGCATGCATCTGCCTTGTGGAGCAAGGCCAAGAGGGAAGCACCAGCCTTGTGACTCCTGAGCCTTCTTCTTGCTGGAAGCAGCCAAAAGGCAGGGGAAAACAAAATTCATCCTTCCAACTCTTGACTGCCCAGCATCTGTGACATCGTGGGAGTTAGCGCCCTGACATCACAAGAAACTGCCACCACAAGCTCTTGTTTTGGCCCTAAAATTAAATTTAAATTTAATTCAAATTTAAGGGAAGGGATACTGCTGACTTGGCAACCCAACTGGCAAGCTGTTCCGGTGAATTGGACTCAAGAACCAATGTGATGAGATCATGTTGGATGGAACAAAAGATGAGTCTCTTGATTAGCACGGTTTGTTCCATCTTGGTTAGAGACAGAAGGTTGTTTTTTGTTTTTAAATTTTCAACTGTTTCAGTGCAGGAAGTGTGTGGCAGGTGATGCATTTTCTGCTCTGGAAGTGTAGAAGAGCTCTACCTGTTGACTTCAACTTGCTGGGCAGCCGCATAGAACCTCTGGCTGTTCAAAAAAGGAGCAACTTTCTTCCGGGCTTTGTGTGGGGAAGGTAGAAGGAGTAGGCACCTTGAATTCTGCTCTCCATGGTCCGTCTATCATCAGAGAAAACAATGCAAGCATCGGTCATTTCCTTCATTACATTTGTTTTTCTGCCCTTGACTTTGGAGATCGTTCCAAGGCAAATATCAAACAGTCTGAGCTTTTCAACTGAAGTGACAACAAACGGCCTTTGATTTATGGCCATGATTCTTAATGAAAACTTTCTTTTGTAGCTAGGCATTCATATGGAACATTCCTTGGCCTCAGAAAAAGGTTTCGGGAATACGTTGACCAGGGCGGCCTCACTCTGCTCCTTGGGAGCATGACCTGGTGGTCCAGATTCAAAGTGAAGGTATAGAAAGAAGGTCACGGGCAAAGAGGAAGCTAGACTGTGAGGGGCTGCTGCGTGGAATATGAACTTTTGGAAAGAGGCAGTGCAATCTGGACTTCAGCACCTGCCCGCTGCAGAGGGTTTGGAATAATCAGAAGCTCTTCCTGATGGCCGACATCTCCATGTATTGGGCAGCAATACCCTGGTGATGCCAGAGCCTCCTTCCATTGGCTGGCCCCAGAGATCTGCCAGCAAGCTAAGCTCTGCCCCAGACCTGCCAAAAAGGGGCCCCATAAGGGACAGGCAGAGAAAGGTGTCAAGTGACACCAGATGTGAACCTCCAGCAGCCAAAGGAATAATCACTGTGCCAGGACAAAGTTAAGCCAAGCTGAGGGTAGTCCTAAACAGGGCTGTGAATCTAGATGCTTCCTAATCCCACAGTTTTCTACAATATTTTGTTGTTGCTGTTGTTGTTGTTGATGATGATGATGATGGTGATGATGATGTTTTCTTTCTCTCCACTGGTATTGCCAGGCCAGGAAAATGTCTTCATGTCCTCTGTTTCATTCTGCAGAATCCTGCATATAATTTGTCAGATACTATGCAGGAATGGAGGCCATTATCAGCATCCAGATAAATCATAACTCGTGCTGTGCCCGGAAACAATGCATGTTAATTAGACTGCCTCCAAGTGTCGATCGTTATGGGCCATCCCTTGGCCATGAAGAACAGAGTAGCAAACGATGCAGGTCGTGATGAACCTCATTTTGCTGAAGCAAACCCACCCAGATAAGAACCATGGGTCTATTTGTCCCCCTGATTTTTTTTCCCAGTTGTTGGACTCAGCTTGTTGTTATGTTACTGTATGTTACTACATTGCATCCCATAGCATTCTGAGTTTATGGTTGTATTATCTGTCTGTCCTGCCCTGTCCTCATAACAGAGGAGAAGGTCAAAATGCCCATAAGTGCTGCCTTTCTCCCCTCGGCTGCTCTGGGAAACTTCCCAGTCTCCATGGGATTGGTGACAGGGTGAAATGTCAAAAATCATTGGGATTTTTAAAATGGCTGGGTTCCTGTTCCATCCTTAAGCCTGAGTCATTGCTGACATCCCTAGGCTGTGAGGGGGTTGGATTGAGCAGGGGTTTAGCTGGTCTTGTATCAGCTCAGCTGGCCCTCAGCCACCTTGGCGAGGTAGGGTTTCACTCTTTAACATCCACAGCCACGTGCTGTCCAAGGATAGTCTTGGGAGGAAAAAAAAGAAGAGAAGTGTGTAGTGAACTCCTCATCATGTTTATGCAGCAGCATCTGTGTAGTGTACAAGTTTTACTAAGAAAGACAGCCCATAGAACTTTGCTGCCTGAGAACTGGATCAACTCTGACATGACGTGGTTAACATATAGAAGTGGGATTCGTGCACTTAGGGTGAATTCCATTAATCCTCTCCCATGGACCCTGGGGACCTTGTTCCACTCATGATGACACTCTGTGAAATAGTCAGCACAACAGGGTGAGAAGGCTCTAGGTCAAAGACAGGTACTGTGGCTACAGAAGATGTGGCTCTCTCACACACGATAAACTCTCCTCAGTGTGTGTGTTTTCCCCCCACTGTAATTGCCGTGAAGTGAATCTTTCATTTGAACGTGTCCCTACATGGTGAGAATAATGGAGAAGCAACCTTAGCAAATTGCTCAATTCTTTGAAAGCTCGCTATCAGTGTTAATCAATGCATCTAGGCAGTGTTAATGAATGCAACAATGCAGTCGTTCTATTTCATCCTGCTCTGATCTCGCCTATCTGTGTAAACCAGGTATGCAAATCTCTGGCTTCAAGGTTGCACCCCACGTGTCCGTGGAAGCAGATTGTAGTCCACGATAATAAGTGTGAAAATGAAACGTCATTTTAACAATGACACAAAACCCTGCTTTTTTGTTTGTTTGTTTCTCTTACTCATGAAAGGAATATATCCATCTTCTGCTGATCCTACTGAAACCAACACATTGGGAGGAGGTAGAGGGATCTCTGGTGCCACTCTGAAATTCCAACAGAAGTCCATGTGATGACAACAGTACAAGAACCCACTAACTAATATATGCAGTTGCATGCTTCCAGATTTTGTCTGGAACATGATACAAGATCCATGATAACAATAATAATAATAACAACATAATAATAACTGGAGAGCTGGAAGGGACCCAGTGGATCACTGAGTCCAGATCCTGTCAAGAAGGCACAGAGGGGGAATCGAACTCCCAACCTCTGGATCCGCAGCCAGATGCCTAAGCTCCTGAGATCTGTAGCAGAAACGAGCAGGGCCCTCCCACTTTGTTTCAGAGCAAACCAGGAACCATCTTACATGCTGCTGCTGGAGCCTGGTTCAACTCAGCACAACTGTCTTGGATTTACAGATTCCTGGCCCCACCTCCAAGCCACCATCAATCACACCTATGCAGACAAACACACCTTGTGCCAAGCGAGCCACTCCCTCTGTGAGAGCAAGGCTCTGGAAAGCTCTTGGAGTGATTGCCACTGATAGCCAAATGGTCAAGATCTTTTTCACATTCCCGTTCCCAGGACTGAAGCTGCATATGCTCCCCTTGTGTGCCGCTAAAGCCCAACAAAAGAGCAGCTGGGTTATTGGCGAGAGGGAGCTGGCATCTTCATCTGCCCGCTAGCCACTTTTGTGGCATAGAGAATACGTGGTAGCCAAATTGCATGGGCGATGCTTAAAGTGGCTGCACTGTGCTGCAGAGCAAGCCAAGTGGACTCCATCTTGGAAGTTCTGTTTTGCAATGGCCTGACAGTGTTTGAGGTGAAAAAGAGAGAGCTGGTTGGAAGGGAGACAGTTAAGGGCGAGATGTGACCAATCACAGTTTTGTTGGTGGAAAAACAATCAACACGGTAGTGGGTGTCTTTTTATTGGGCTCAGAGACAGGAATGAGTTGTTTTTGTTAGCTGTCATCAAGTCACCTCTGACTTATGAATGAGCCATCTCCAAAATGTTCCATCCTCAACTACCCTGCTCAGCTCTTGGAGACTCAAGCTTGTGGCTTCCTTTAGGGAGTCAATTCATCTTGTATTTGGTCTCCCTTTTTTCCTGTTGCCTTCCACCTTTCCCAGCATTATGGTCTTTTCCAGAGAATCCTGTCTTCTCATGATGTGCCCAAAGTAGGACAGCCTCAGCTTCAGCATGTTTGCTTCCAGAGAGAGTTCAGGCTCAATTTGATCTAGGACCCCCCTTGTTTGTCTTTCTGGCAGTTCAGGGTATCTGCAAAGCTCTCCTCCAGCACCGCATTGCAAACAAATCATTCCCCCCCCCCCCAGTCAGCTTCCTTCACTGTCCAGCTGTCCTATGGTGTTTGGGAATACAAGATCATGGATGACCCACACCCATTCTAAAGTTGGCTTTTTCAAGTGAGGGGACCCCAGACCATGGGCGGTGTGTGTGTGTGGAGGGACTGCAGGAAGTAAGGAAGGGGCCAGAAGGAAGAGAGTCGTGGCATTTTTCTCCCAGTGGCCAATAAAAGGCCAAGGGATGCTGTCCGAGGATCAGAATGTTGCGGATCAATAGGGAGAGATCTTACAAAGCAAGATCTAGGACAGATTGCAGCTAAGACTTGTAAAATTTGCCTGGCTGGACTGTGTCCTCAAGGGGGAGCATTTACTCTATAAACGCACAAAACAAAGGCAAAGCGAAGGAGAGCTTCCCTAGCTAGTCTTCTTCTGAGTGTTTT
Organism: Intellagama lesueurii; assembly: GCA_037013535.1. Taxonomy (NCBI): domain Eukaryota; kingdom Metazoa; phylum Chordata; class Lepidosauria; order Squamata; family Agamidae; genus Intellagama; species Intellagama lesueurii. Next base: position 27,549,440 of record JBAJHW010000010.1, on the reverse strand, counting down.
GTATACCATTATAATGGAGTAAGAGGAGGCCAAGCAATGTACGGGAATAAAACAGGCAAGCACAGCCTGGTTGATCTTGACTCCAGCTCGACAGGTCAATTTAGAAGGCAAATGGTCTCCCTTTAAGCTCAAGCTAGACCTTGGCAACCCCCTACAAGAAGAGACACCTCTTGCAGGAAAAACAACTTAAAGTCTAACAGATGCATTGCATCTTATGTTCCCATGCACTCAGAGTGGATGATGACTATGCAGATGTATACCATAATTAACGTATTAGTCTTCTCTAGGTCATAAGAGCCGTTGCTGCTCTGATTGTGTCAACAGACCACACACACATCCTAATAAACCATTGGCCTATATAGACATCTCTTCAGTATATAAGTTGACTTGCAGAGTCTTCTGCTCTGTTGATATTTTAAAACTTGCATCAGCCTCATTGATTGGTTTCACCCACTGCCTTTTCCCACTGGGTATGTGACAGGAGAATGTACACCAAAGCGTTGGGTTTCAATACTGGAAAGTTGAGATTGACTCTTTGCTTGGACTGGGATCGCCAGCTTCCTTGGATCAGCCTTGGCGCCTCTGCCATTAACAGCAGCAGGTCTGTCTCTAGACATTTATTTAGTTATTTGGAAAAACATGTAGGTTGCTCATGAAACAATAATCTTCTTCTTTAAAAAAACTTCTTTCAACAAAAAGAGAGCAAGAGAAAAAGATTAAAAAGAAATAATAAAATGAAAAGCTAAATGCTTACAATGAAAAAAACCTGACAATGCCAATATGAGCAAATCAGCAGGTCTTGACCTGCAGGCTTGGTTCAAGACATGTGGTCCCCTTCAGTCTATGGTGAAGGATAAGATGGAATCTCTTTGCCTGCCAAGGCACTGTTGAGCTGAGCGGGCTTGTCAGTTGACTCTTATGTCAATGACATTGATGCTATGCCTGTTACTGAGCCCTGTACTTCACCCGATGGTCTACACATAAAGTCGTCTGGATTGCCCAGCTTTGTGGTGACATTCAAGGGACGGTGTTACATGAGCACCCGTATTCTTCCTTGCAGTTGTATCCCTACGTGACAGCAGGCATGGACCACGAGGGCCATCGAGAATTACATGTTAAACAAAGGATCTGTGTTTTGGATGCTTTCTGACACAAGCAAGGGTCTGGGGTTTACCTGGGAGCCTTGTGTTTGTCCTGTGGGGCATAGAGAAGGAATCTGGTTGGCATTTTCCTTGGGCTGCCACGGCAGCAAATCCTCCAAGCATCCAGAGTGGCTCACCCTGGCTGCTGCTTAGTTTCCCCCTCTGCAGGTAAGACAAGGAGATGGGTGGGAAGCTGAAGTTCAGGAGGTTTTGGGAAGGTTCCACCACGTATACAGCTCTGTTCTCTGGCAGAGGAAATGAGGCTGAGAGTCTGGGCGGAAAACATGAGAGGCTTTGCCACTCAGGCAGTCCCCTCACTTTGGATTCAGGCCCGACCCCTTCACCTGGTGCCAAAGAATGGCACAAGGCCCCGTTCTAGTCGAGCTTCCTTGTGGGGACCTATTTTCAAGGACGCCTGCTGCCACCCCTGAAACGGCTCAGGTCCTGGTGACCCTCTGCTCACTGTCCCCAGTGTGTGCGGTGGAGCAGGATCTCCAAGGCACCCCGTATCTTTCCACGGGAGGAGACCCAAGCCATGTGCTGTTCCAAGAAAAGGCTGGGGGGATCGGAATGGGAGAGGCATCCGCCAGGGGAAGATCCTGTTCCCCGTGCCCCAAACATGTTCTTTGTCTCCCTTCGCCGCTAGACCTTCCTCATGGCCTTGTGTGCAAGGCTAACGCCCAAGACTGAATTCTTTGACAGATAAGACCGGTCGGTTTGTGGTGTTCCAGGCTGAAAGGCTGTTTTCCTCATCCCTCCTGTGCACCTTCATGTATCCTGGTGAACTTCATTATCTGGGATGCAAACAGGTTTGGGGCCCTTGTGTGAAAGCTAAAGGGGAGGCGGGGATGAGGACGTCAAAGTGCACTGAGCAAGAAGGGGGGGGTGAGGAGGGAGGGAGCCAGCTGCCACAAGGGTTAGAGCGAGGGTCCTTGGGAGCACCCCTTTGAGCACAAAGCTGGCTTTTGCTGTGTCTTCTTAGAAGCAGGAAAGGGACACCCTCCGAGGACAGCTCCTCTGTTTGTCTGCTCCTTGTCCTGAGCAGCAGCAGAGTTAGGTGTGACTCCCTCCTCATGCCCGTCAACACATAAACAGGAGAAGCAACCACAGCCGCAGATGAGATACCAGCCAGGGCATCTTTAAAATACCAGCGCTCTGAAGGTAGACAAAACAAGGACATCTGTTATATGTTGGTGGCAAATAAGCCTCTCGGGGAAGGCTCTGCAGTCGCTCCAAAGAGCAGTGGCCTAGGAGGGGGCCACAACCGTGCCTCTCCCCCCCTCCTCAGCCCTGACCCTTCGTAGCTTAATTTAGGGAAGGAGGTAATTTGTTCCCCTCATGCTCCCTGAGAGGCTCTTTGGGATCCTAAATGGTCAGAGTTTGGGGCATCTCCCTCCATCCAAGTTGTCTAATTATGTTCTTTCTCCTGCAGGGTTTTGCTCTTAAAAGAGGGCGGCCACGATAAAACAAGTAAGAAACAATGGTTTAGAGCTGTCTCCGGTGGCCAATTTTTATTTTTATGGAGAAGAAAGTTGGGGAGGGATGATCGTTTGGCGGAGGGAGGGAGAACCCCTCGCAACAATGCCCGGCAGACGGACGTTCAAGAATAAAATGCCAATTAGAACCGATGGGTGTAATATTCTTCCAGACCAGCCAACGGAGAGAGGAAAGGCGGCGCAACTAACCAACCAAGATGGGTTTTCTCCTCCTGTTCCCAGTCCTGTTTTGTTCCATCAGTCATTGTCTTCTCCATCATAAAAATAATGTATATTGTTTGCATAAAATGTGAAGTATTTGAAGGTGGTGAACACGGAGTACCAGGGCTCAATATCTTTTCTCTTCTTTTCTTTCTGTCTTTTAAAAACTATCCTCTGAAAGGTTTCTTCCCCCCCCCCCAACTCTTGAATAGATCCATGGCTGGCAGAACAAAATCAAGGACCACAACTCTTCAGAAGAAGACCCAGATCTTCCAAAGGTCTACCTTCAAGGCTGCCCATTCAGCAGCACCCTCTGCTCCTTGAGATTTCAGGGTCAGCGACCAGGAGAGCCAGGTGGCAGCTGGCCCTTGTAATGTCATGGGGTGAAGAAAAAAAAAAAAACCCTTCAGCAACCATAGCAAAGTGGAGTGTTTGTGTGTGTATATGTGTGTGTGACAGTTTGACAATAAGGAAGCACTATGATAAACCCAAAGGGCAAGGAATTTGGGCTGAGGCCTGCTTCCTACAGCCTGCTGGGACTAATTTGCTGGTGGAAGACTAGGACACAAAGTGGGAAACAAGTATGTGGCTCAAAGAAAAAGAAAAAGCATGCCAGGGATGGGCTCAAACCCCCAAACCAGCCGTTCGTGCCAGTTTGTTTATCTGCCGAACAGGTGTTTTGCGCTTCCATGCCCCGCCTCCCCCAGCAGGCACCCACTCAGAGGCAGGGCCTGGAGGAGGCAGGGCAGGGAAGCCAGGCCCCTGCCTTTGAGTGGGTGCCCACCAGAGGAGGCAGGGCTTGGCAGCGCCAAACTCCTGTTTGGGCACTAAATGAACCAGCACGAACCACTGAACTGTCAGTTTGTGCCCATCTCTCAGCTACACTAAATTTGGATCTCCTGGCAGGGAGCTGTTGTGGTCCAGAATGACTCACCCCCATCCTCACAACCCTATCATTCGTTGGCTCGTTTCATTTTATTTCATTTCTGTCCCATAAAGGGACTAAAAAGGGCATCATCAAGGTTGCCTGGCTGGCAACCCTATTTATTCTTCCTGCAGCCATCCATGATAAGGCTTAGGAGGACACTTGCCCACATGCTGGCAGGAGTGGGCCCTGGAACCTCTAAGCAGCCGACAACTTTGCTATGTTCAGGTTGCTTCACAGATGTTATCATGCAAAATACTTTGTGAAAATAGTCAGTCTGATCCTCTGAATTTCAGAATGTGGTGGGGAAAGGCAGGGCTAAAAGGGAGTGGCAGAGGTCAAAGACACCTAGAAAATTCATAGCAGGGTCAATATTCAAAGGTCGATCATTCCCACGCAGGGCCTCGTTCGTCTCTGGTTAGTTCCTTTATCCAGTACCTCAAATGACCTCTCTGAGCCAAATAAAACCAACTTTTGTCTGACTGGTTCAACTCTTTTAGTGTTCCTTGAAGTTCCTCACATGACTGACCCGAATGAAGTCAACATTGGTGCTCTGAATTTTTTCCTCTCTTGGTTCTTTTTGCTATCTGCCTCTTTCTGCAAACACAGCTGTTTTCTCTCCTGAAGGAGATTCAACTTTCATACAGGGCAGGGGGGGTTAAATCTAACCAAAGGAGAAACATGTCTTTTTTTATATAAGCTTTTGTCTCACTCTTGAGTTTATGACAAAGCACCTGTTTTCAGAGTATACCTTGGAAACACGGTGTACCCTGTGAACCACGTAGGGCCTCCCAACTTGTTTAGCTGCTTTCCCAAATTTAAACTGAAAGGTTCGTGTAAGCAAGGTAACAGCATGCAGCGTTGACTGCTTTATCCATGCCAAGCAGTACAAATCAGAGGAGAATATATAAGAGTGAGAGAGAGATGGGGAGAGAGAGACTTGCAATGAATTTCATTGCTTAATTATCAACCTACTGAGAGAGTTTTATTCTGTCCGGGCTGGTTGTACACACAGGTGTTATGAACAGGTCGATTTACTGGGCTCCTGTGCTAATTTTGAGGTCAGGCAGCTTTATTAATAATAAATAGCCACACACTTCTGAACGAAGACAAGTGCTCTTGTTCAAGCAATGTTCCTAGCCTTTAAAAGTGCATCCACACAAGCAGATACATAAGCGCTCTGGCTCACGAGAAGGTCACAGAAGTCACAGTTAACTGAAGAAGAAGCCACCCGTTGCCCGTGATTTGAAGTGCTACCGGAAAATCCAGCCACCTCACTGAGTGTGAGGTAGTGGGGACACAAGTTGAATTATATACATTATGTCCATTCTTTTTTTTATGATGACACTCAAGGTCTTCTTCCTTGGCTCTGTCAGTGGAGTGGAGTAAGCAATCCATCAGACTCTGTCCATCAGAAGCCACCACGGGGCTCTCCTTCGGCCTTTGATCTGGCTCCCGAGCCTCCAGGGTTCCTCCTCAGATTGCAGCAATTCAGCAGCCAGACCCCTTTTGCATCACTGCTTACGCCCCTGGTTCAAAAGAACATAGACAAGTTCCAGCATACGGTTCCTCCGCAGCACAGGACAAGGAACTGGACTGCACCTTGCCTACATTATTGGAGAATACAGGGCCCACCCACGGCAGAGGATGGAATAAAGGCCACAGAGCTCCGTTTGGGTCGGGGCTCACCTAGGCTGCAGAAGAGAATGTATGGCATCTGTTAAGGTGAAGTTCTTGCAGATAAGAAGGAATTAGTGCCTTGGGACTGTGGAGGATGCCTTCGCTAAGAGAACCACCTCATTTCACACAAGCTTGCCCACTCTCCGAGTTCACCAGGAGAAGACCTCATATCTAGTAGATACGTAGGTTCAGGTAGGTAGGTAGGTAGGTAGGTATTTTCTGTGTTGCCTTCTCCCAAGTTGGTGACCCTAAGTGGCTCACAAAGGAATTTTAAAAAAACCACCCCAGGTGCAAACTAAGAACACAATCAATTATGATATTAAGAAATTCATCAGTTCTTAACATCCCCCCTGTGACCGCTGCCGGGTGGTGGAGCTTCTGTGCCACCCGCCGGAAACACCTTTTCTTCCTCTTGAGAGTCTTAGGTCACCCACGGCCTATGACAGAACAGGAGAGCTGTCCTAGCTGTAAATCGAGGGCTGTGTTTTTGCTGGATATTGCTTGCTTTTTGTTTCAGTGGGTTGTTTTGTTTTTTTTTTTTTTTTAAAAAGAATAGCCTTCTGCTTAAGTTTGGCCTTGTGCGACCTTTGGGCCCCTCAGGGACCTTTTTTCCCCCAAGGAGCAGAAGGGGGAGGTGCAAATGCTTTTAATGGACAAATGGTTTGCTATGGGCTGAGTCCACTTTGCTCTTAGTGCAGGCACTTAAAAGTTATAGAGAAGGTTTTTCTCACTAGCTTTGGCCCTGCTGACGTGAGAAAAGCAAACTGGCCAGCAGCAGCAACCTTGACAAAAAACACAACAAAGCACACCAGAAGCTTGCTGGGCTTCTCATTGTAAACCAGCAGCACCAGCAGCGCAAGCTTCCGGATGTGACGGTGGCAGCTCCCTTTCTAGGCCAGGCTGCATTTCTGCTACTCTTTTCTAGCACCCTTTAATGCTGAATGCACAAGTGGTCTTCCTTGGACGTGTGGAAAGACAAGCCAAGGCAGATGGAGCAACCTGATAGGAGCAACGAGAGCTTGCAAAATCATCCTTTGAAAGAAAGTGATGGATATGGCTCGCTAAGGAGCTGTCACTCCATTCTGGTTATTATTTATTTCATTAGCTTTATAAATCACCGCACTAGTGCGATGCACTATTCTGGGAGGTTGACAGCAAGCAGAGTAACAGTTAAATAAAAGCGTGTGAAACTATAAAAGCACAAACCATCCAAACAAACATAATATAAAGGCATTTTTCTCTATGAGAGTGAAAAACAGGCACAGCATCAAGCATTATGGAAAACCTCCCTGGACGGCAGTGTTTTAAGCTTCCTGCTGAACATTAGCAGGGATGGGGCCAGGCGTAACTCCACCGGCAGCTGTTTCCATTGAGTCGGTGCCACCGCGAAGAAGGCCCAGCTGCTCCTAGAGGACTTCTGGGTCTCCGTTGGAGTGGCAACATGGAGGAGCACAGCCTAGGAGGATCTGGTGGGTTGGGCAGGTGACATTCGGGGAAAACACTCCGACAAGTGGTGTGATCTCAAACCATGATGTGAGTGTCAAAATCTTGAACCTGATCCAGGACGCAATGGGTAACCAGTGAAGGTGAGCCAAATTGGAGCTATGTGGTCAAATCACTGGTAGTTACAGCTCTGGATGCTGCTGCCATGGCAGCCCCTTGACCAGCCCTGTGCAAGTGGCGCACAAAAGCAATTGGCAACAGAAGTCTTTAGGGCATTTTTTCCTCTTCCCTTATCACTGCCATCTCTGTCCGTAGCTTCCAACATGTACACAGCCTTCCCTCCAAGGCAGAGCTGTCCAAAATCCCTCCCTCCACAAGAAGAATCCCCATAAACCCCATCTCCTGTATCGCTGGGAAGAAGGATCCCGGGATGCCTTCACCCGAGTGCTGGTTTCCAAGGGAGCTTCGCAGCCCTCTTTCTTCCAAGCTGCTTTTCGTTAAGACGCAACACTGACTCTTTTTCATGGCTTTCATGGCTGCTGCTCTTAAAATGGTTGGCTTTGTGTCACTCCTTCAGGTTGTTAAAACTAATTCTATGTGAGTGTGGAGCCGGTCGTTAGCTGCCGTTCTAGCACAGTTGGTTTTAATTGGGATTAGCATCTTTTTATGGAAGAAGCCATGTGTAACACAACTTGGCCTTGAAAGGCAGACTGTAAATATTGTATGTACCTCCCAGCCCTTGTGGAGGAGGATGTACATACGTACATACAAATACCACAACGAGCTCTCTGTCTTTGGGACAAGAGCAGATGGAAAGCCATATTCTAGTTTTCAGGAGTAAAGGATTTTCCCAGCCATTCCCTTTGCTCCGTCTAAACACATGGCACAGCTTCTCACTTTTCACTTGCATACAGTCCTGTTTCTCTGCATGGCTTCCTGTGGCTTTCAGGCCCAACCTTGGTTATTCCCCAAGAATTCTCAGCCCAGAGACATGGGGAGGGGAAGGGTTTCCTCAGACCCTTCCCCGCAAGCAGGTTCCCCAGCCGTCTATATCTGGCTGAAGCCACACTTGTTCTGGATTCTTTTTTCTTTCTGCGGACATAAGACTGGCAACTTGGCCCATGGATGACACTGGCCCAGCACTTTTGCTACCTGACATTCAACAATCTCGTCCTCGTCCACAGTTAAGGGAAGCAGGTGAGGTGAGGGGCGCAGGACACAACACACACAGACAGACACACACACACACAGAGAGAGAGAGAGAGAGAGAGAGAGAGAGAGAGAGAGAGAGAGAGAGAGATCTCCTGTAACAGAGGGGAACATCCTGGGGACTAAAAAAGAACATCTCTGGGATGTGCAGCTGCCACTCCTCCCTGTATGTGTAACCTGGGACACTTGTCTCACTCTGCCCAAGAGCAGGGCCAGCCGCATAAAGGTCCATCACTTCGTATCAAGGGTTCCACAGACAAGGCAAAGATGCCCCCTGTCTGCAGGGGGACAAGGACGTGATGCTGGGGCGGGAGTTTCTACAACCTCACATGCTGCCTTGTAGTTTGTTTGGCTGGGAGGGACCTTTCTGGGCTGGGCTGACTATCAATCTATCCAGCATTAACCAATCGTTGCCCCCGCCTCGGGATTCAAAGAAAGGCCCGCCTCTCTGTTGAGTGTTCTCTTTGGCTCTCTTCTGTCAGTTCTCAGTTGGTCTGTTTGTGAGCTTGCTGTTCTCTGTTCCCAACTGTAAGGAAGGAAACACTTTTATTCTTCTGACTATTAATGTCTCAGGGTGGAGACTGTACGTACCAGTTAATAAGAAAGGGGTGGAATATCTGAGACATTTAAAGCTATTCTCCTCTGTGAGTCTCTGGGCTTCTGCTGTGTACCAAAAAGAGAATTTTAACCAGAAATTCAAAACTCTGTAACAGCTTGCCCCTCCACGTATCCTGGGAATATACAATATCCTATCCCCATCGACTCCCACTGCCACATATTCTGCAGTGAGATAAATATCTGCATCCTTGAATAAGGCAATGCTTTGGATTTTATTAAATGGGAAGCTCTTTAGTCCAGTTTTGCAACATCCCATATGGGAACAAGTTGCTTTCTCTGGCAACCGAGGTTGTGAACATTTTCCTGCCACCTGCTGGTTTCCCATTTGGGATATTATTTGCCAAAGCAAGCTGCTGTCCACGGATGTGCCGAGACCAAGCGGGAGGCAAATGCAGGCCACAGCAGCCGCAGCTGCCACAACAGCAGGAGTAACATTTCAGTCTCAGCAAGGAGAAAGGATGAGACCAGCTGAGCCCTGCTGTGAATATTCTGTCGTCCCTGCCAAGCCGATGGAGATCCTAGGACGTCCTGCAGAAAAGCTATGAAAAGTGTCATCCAGAGCAGGAGTCCTCCCAGCAGAGAGAATTTTGAAAACCCACAGGACATCAAATGGACAAAATAACACGTCTTCCGATCCCTTGGATGATGGAGATGTGACGTCTTTGTTTTATGAAGCAGGCAGAATCCAGGAAAGACAAGACTTCCCGCCCCGCCTTTCCCCCAAAAAACCCCCCTCTACTGGGAATGTCATGAGTTCTTATTGGCTTTCCCTTAACATTCTTCTGGTCACAGAAAGGCATAAAATGCCTCCAGAGAAAGTCTTCTCAAAGCTCCTGTTGGTTTCCCTTGAAGTTCCACAGATATTTTGGCTACGACAGAACCTCTACACCAAAGGCTGGCTCTGCCAGGAAGCCAAGTGAAGCACCTGAGATCAGAAAAGGAGAGTTGGGCAGGATGGCCAAGTCAGAGGGGCATGAGCGGAAGTCTCAGGAAATTGCATGGCTTCTCCAGTTCTCCAGGTGGAGGGACAAATTCCAGGTTAAATAGAGCTGAAGGAGGAGACCATTCAATTTTTGTATGGAAGGTGGCTTTCAAGCAAGTACACACTCATCTCCACCTTCTCCCAGCTGGGTGAGGGCTCATATAGGAAGGGTTTTTTTGTCTATATGTGGGCCTTGGTCCAAATGGCACTACGGGTCCAAGTCCACACATCCACTAGATTTCTCCCCAGTCCCATCCCTTTGCTCCTGGTGGTGTTTTTTTTTTGTTTGTTTTTTTTTTTTTTTGCAGATTGCCTTACTGAGATTCCTCTTTAGATTTATTGGTTTTTCATCACATTTCTGCTATCTACAGGAAATTATCCAAACCGGTTTTCTGGGAAATCCATGTGGGACACTGAGAAGTCCTGGGGGGGCTGCAAAAGTAGAGATGGAGGTAGCCTGCAAGCTGCAGACTTCCCTTGACCTAAAGGAATGACCCAAAGGGCTGTCCCAGAGGAGAATAACCCATTAGTGCAAGTTGAACACTGCCCCACCTCAGGCTGAGGCCGTCCCCTCCTCACCCCCTGCCTGCCTGCCTGTTCAGTCTTGCTGGTGGATAAGGACCCTGTTGATATTCCACTCCTCTCTCTCTGTGTGTGTGTGTGTGTGTGTGTGTGTGTGTCCAGTCTTTGTCTGAAACCTGCCAACAAAGGAGACTCTACTGTCATCTGAGGACATCTACTGCACTGTCCAACAGCTCTTAGTGGTAGAATCACACATCCAGGGTAATGTGATGATAAATCAATGAATCTAAAGAGGAATATCAGTGGTGGGCTAACAGAAAGGGTGCCTCTGGCAACTCCCTTGTTTCCTCCTATCTCTCTGCTTCTCCGCCTTCTTCTGCGGCCAGAAATTCACATCTCTTGCTCATTGGACGGACTGCCTGGAAACAGACAGACAGACTCCCCGTCACATGGAGTGTGTGAGTGAGAGACAAAGAGTTTCTGACAAACAGGACAAGCCAAGGCGTCACAAACACAAGCAAGCAGAACAGGGTTCTTAAAGGCTTTCACTAAAAGGAGACCCCAGATAGAGTCAGGGGGACACAAGCTGGGCTTAAAGGGTGGAACAGAACAAGATTACTTGGAAGGGGTTCCGTCTGCCCAAAGGCAAGGCACAAAGAACGCCATCCCGGTTCCTTTGTTCTCTCTCCAAATAACAAATTCGCACACAATAAAGAACAACTGTCAGCTGCCTCTCTGTTTTATATTTCTGCCCACACCCTGTGATTAGAGGCTTCAGGGCAAGTGAAGGACCAGACCTGCCAGGTGGATGGACAGACACATGTGGATATGCTAGGCACATTTTATCATGGGGGCATGAGCACCTTCTCCCCTGACGTCTCTTTGCATGGACTCAAGAGGGTCCACGCAGGCACACCCGCCCACCTATAGACATTTTGCAGGAATCAGGTCTCAGATCAGGTGCCATTTTGAACCGCAGTAGGGCTCGACCTCCTGTGATCCACCAGGAGTCCCATTTTTCCCAAGGGTGTAGTTTCATCCTGTGTAACTGGTAATTCAGGATGCGTTCATTTCTCCCTGGTCCATTTTGTGTTGATGAACGGCATAAGGAAAAGAGCAGCTCCTGCACAAACGGTCTGCCATAACTTGTGTCCACTGTCAAGTCCTCAAAGCAAATATTCGAGGATGACAAATGCTTCGAAGATGATAAATGGTACCCACTGCTATCCAGTGAACATTAGACCGATGACAAATAGTCGGCATTAAAATCCACAGAGGGAATGTTCCAGAGCAAATTTGCTGCCAGGCCAAGAACATGTAATGTGCAGAAGGAGTCCTTCAGCACACACTGCGTTATGATGTGGGAAGACGGCGAGCCTGCAGTGGGAGAGCACTCATCACTTGCAGGATGAGGGGCCGGGCCCAGCTGAAAGCTGAAAGAGTCTCTGAAGTCACAGCTGGAGCGAGTGCTAATGGAGAACCTGTCAGCCTGCCCAGAATGAAGGGAGGGAGGGAAGCCCTTCAAAAAGAAAAAAGAAATAAAATACAAGTTTATTGTTGTTTTATGGCATTCTTTGCTTTTTACTGGGACTGAAGAGGTTTTTATGCCTTGTAGTGTAAGGAGGGACTTTGGGAAAACCCTTTCCCAGATGGGCTATTTGTGAGGAAAGTGAGAGCTGGGTTACACTCTAGATTCTGGATCAAATTGCACCCATGGGCAAAGGAGGATTTGGTCCCACATGTCCTCTTCCTAGGTTTCACCCTCAACTTTATTGGCTTTTCAGTGTGTGCAAAGGTCTGAGAAGCTCTTAAAGCAACATCTTCTCTGGACAGCAGCATTAATGTGCAAATTCATCTTAATTACCTTAGTATGGTCATTCAGATGAGCAAATTAGGAATCGTGGATGCCAATAGTTGCATAAAAGGGAAATACTGGTGTTTATTGTCCCAAGAAATTCATTCAGGATAAAACAGAGTAAAATCTAGACCTTCTAGAATCTAGAAGTTGCTTTCCATGTGTTCATCTCTGCTGATTGCCATCATGCCCATCTTCAAAGCTTTAGGGAGTCAAACCATCTTGTATGTGGTCTTCCTCTTTTCCTGCTATCTTCCACCTTTCCCAGAATTATTGTCCTTTCCAGGGAACCTTGCCTTCCCATAAGATGCCTGAAGTTGGACAGTCCCAGAGTCATCATTTTTGCCTCCAGAGATGGTTCAGGCTTGATTTGCTCTAGGACCCACTGGGTCATCCTTCCAGCAGAACAAGGTATCCTCAGTGAGTTAGTTGTTGAAACAATCAACTTGGTTCTAGAGCCACTTGGTCTATTACATGGAATACGGAGGTCAGATCTACCCTGTGCCATTTTCAGGGTGCTGGTGGAGTTTCATATTTTTGAATGCCTTTCATTTGGGAGGCTCAAACATGTGAAAAGTGAGGTAACAGAACACACAAAGGAACAGGTGACCCTAAATCTGTTTTGTGGTGCACGCAGGGCATATTTTGACTCAACCACCTGCAGTCTGTAGTGCCACCGTTTAAGTAAACCTTCCTCAGCCTTGTGGCCTATTTGACTTCAGCGTCCATCCTCCCCTGGCCATGCTGTCTGGAAATGATGGAGATCCCATGCAAGCCATTCCCGTCTGGTTGGTGTCAAACCAGTGGTTCGAACTTCCAAGTCCTTCCATAGTGGACACATCACCATAGACTGCCAGAGAGATCTTTTAGCACAAATCTTTGTACTACTTTTCCTTCAATCCTTGGCAGCAATTAAAGAAATGATTAAATTCTTTTTATTGTACATCTGCAGGAGTCTGAAATTTTCCAGCACTGCACTTTATGCTTTCTTGGATTTGCACATTTCTGTAATGGCAGTAATAAATAACTGTTGAAATTATTCATGCAGAATTCAGGACATGGAGAAATAATAAATAGGATATTCTATTTACTCATTAGAATGCCACCAACATGCCAAAAGAGAGAGAGAGAGAGAGAGAGCCTTTCTCCTCAATGCTTTTTTGCCTTGCTATGCACTGATTAGCACTGAAATTAAAGCTCCTAATTAATATGTAAAATATTTTTCACTGCCATTAGTTACAGGTGTATGCATGCTATGAAATTTTACAGGGAACTGCCCATGCTACTCGGACTGTCACTGCGATGCTAATATTTCAGTTCAATCATTCAGTGAATGGACAAGTTTGCAACTTGGGGAAAGTCATGACCCAAAGGAGGACCAAGAGCTGATTCGGCTGAGCAGCATTCCCACCCTCATCATTTCCTCACAGAAAGGAAGGCGAAGCCTCATTTTGATTCCGCCATACACTCTTGGCCCATGACCCTAATAAACAATAAAAAGTCAAGCCTTGATCTCACGGGAGTTTGGGTCAGCCAACAACTCTCACAGGAGGGTTCTGAGTTCATCAGGAGCATAAGCTGCAGGCAGGAGGCTGTTATGTTCACCCAACAGTGCACAACCTGGACTAATCTTACTAATCACCTTGACTTAAGAAAAAGGCGTTCTAAGTCCATTAAGTAAGGCTAATGATATTCAGCAAGATGAGTCAAGCCTTCAGGGGAAGTTTCTGCTCTCTAATTTCCAGCACACTTTTAAAAAAAAAACCACCTTAATATTGTTGCTGTTTTTTTAAAACATTTGTGTCACACTTTAATATTTCTCCTGCTAGACAAAACACTGTTTTTAAAAAAACAGTTCTCAAAAGCTGCAAGCCACGGGTTTTCGTGGCTACCTGTCTGTTAAATGCAGCTAGTTTGGGGAACGTAGCCATCCTTGGTGGCAAACGAGGGACAGAGAAGCTGAAAAGAAGTGACATCAATGAAGACAGAAGATTTGCTCCATCCTCGGCCACCTAACAAGCATCCCTGCTTGATGGCAGCATCGTTTCGCATAAAGCCAGCCCAAAACTTGCCAGGGAAAATATCTCTGAGTATGTAAATCAAATCAAATCAAATCAAAATTTTATTTCTTCATATTCATTTAAAATACTTGAAACAACTTTTTAAAAAATTAAAACACCGTCACAAGGCAAAGAACCAGATAAAGCACTGACTGAGATTACCTGTCACCTATCGATGCATCTGTTATATAAAAGCAACATTAAAATCTCGTTCCAAAGCAGAACCTTAATAAAAATGTCAAACAGGTAAAACCAGGAACAAAAAGAAGCAGACCGAACCATCCAGGTCTTTTAAAGCGTGTTTAAAACAGGTGTATCTCCTGCAGAAGCTTGTCTGGAAGACAGACAGACAGACAGACAGCTTGTCCACAGATTTATGGCATGTGTTCTCCAAAGATGTGAATTGGCTACTTGTGCTGAGACTAGCAGCACAGAAGTGGGTGGAAGAAGTAAGCCTGAGATGTGGCAGTCTTGTTGTAGATTAAAAAAATGATAAGGAAACATTGGAGGCAGAAGGAGAAGGCAACTCTGCCAGCTGGACCACGCTCCATCACGGTGCTGTGAGATAACTTTCCGAGCAAGGGTGCCTTTTCTACCTTCACGGGTTCCCCATGCCATTTAGCATCTTAGCTTTTATAGCTTACCTTGGCTTTCCAAATTCTCACACTCAATGAGAAGGCCAGAATATTTATAGATATATAGATTATAGATTTATAGATATATAAATACTGAAGACAGCTGATGCAATAAATTTAGAAAGGGCAGCCCTTAAGTAGGCTTATAGACCTCTTAACCAATTGGTAGTTCTATCTAAAGTAGACCCACTGAATCCATGGGATTTACATTCAACTGTTGATTCAAAGAAATCCTCTGAGACCCTGAGAGAGCTGGGAATGCCAAATGGATTCAGGCCATCATCAGACATTTGCAGGACTTTATATGTAAACACTTGGGTTGGTACATTCTGCTCAAAATCCAGAAAGATTTAACACAGAACTGTTAATATATGTGATGTTATTTCCTGAAGTCAAGGACTTCCTTATCTATTTCAGACTGTGGTCCATTTATTTTTGCTGTGCTCTTTCCATGAATAAATCATTCCAGACGAACCTTATCTCTTTTGGTTTTTAAACTAGATCACTATATTAGTAGATTGCGGGGATGCTGCGAAAGTAATTTGTCTTGATTTTATCTGAGCCTTTCACAAAGTTCCCATGATATTTCGGTTAGCAAACTCAATAAAAGTGAGGGAGATCATAATGTGTATTTGCAGTTGGTTGGAAAGCGGATTCAGTCAAACGGGAATGAGATTTCTAATTGTAGAGCTCCGTCTTGGTCCCAGAAATCTTCAATATTCTTGTCAGTGACTTAGATGAAGGGGTGAAGAGAATCCTCAGCAATTTTTCAGAAGATTCAAACTGGGAGGAATAGCGGACACCTCCAAAGCGAAGAATAAGACTGATAGGGTGAAAATGGGTGGAAATTAACATAAAGAAATTTAAGAAACAAAGAAAGGTTTCTGCAGGTAGATCTCAAATGCACAGATGTGGAAAGAGAAAACTGGACCACCATCTTTGTCCGATCTGCTTTGATCGGGATTCCTGCCTTGAACAGGGGATTGGACTTGATGGCCTTAGGAGGCCCCCTTCCAGCTCAGTAATTCTATGATTCTATGAAAGCCGTCAGTATTATTAGAAACAGGGCTTGTGACAGGAGGGGTCAGTGGGACATAATATGTTTCAAAGACTGGAGTGTGGAGATAACATAAGAAGGTCACTCCCCAAATATCTGAAGAGTCGTTCCAGGGATGACGGTGAAGTTTGTGTTTTCTGCTTCTCAGCAGGGCAGAGCGACTCCAATGGGAATAAATAGGATAGATTTCAGCAGAGTGTTAGGAAAGCCTTCCTGAGAATGGGACCAGCTTCGGGGGGTGGGGGGTGGGGGGTGCGCTCTAGATTTCCTGCACAGACCAGGAAGCTGCCCTACAAAGGTCATTCCAGTTTTGGCTCTGGATGTGTGTGGGAGCAGATTTAAACCATTAAAGGAAAAACCAGGGAGGAAGATGGAAGCACAGAGAATAATAATTAGACTGTCATAATGCCATTAAAGAATTGGAGAAAGATTAACTTCTCCTATAAACATACATCAACATTCCATTCCACAGTTAAAAACAATTTAATTAATCAAGTAACACCTCTAATTAAAGAAGTGCTTTTCTGTCTCTTGCTAGATTTGTTTTTTCTCCCAGTTTGCCTAACGGGTTGGGTTTGTTTTCTTTTTTCTATTTATTTTTTTTAAAGAAGCAACACAATACTCCAGGATTTAGACAAGCACCATGTTGGATTGGCTGCCTCCCCCTCGCTACCTTGATGGCCCACTTCATTTTGCTGGCTATCGCTCTTCCCTCTTCTCCCCAAAGCCTTCATTCTATCGGTGTGTCCCTCCGGCTTTGCAGCCTCGGTTCAGGAAAAGGATTTAAGTGGGTGATTTTAAAGTGCTTTCCTGACTGAAAGCCTTAAAGTAGATATAAACATCTCAAGGAAGGGGAAGGTTTTAGATGTGATTTAAAAGGCAAGGCAACTGGCAGCTGTGCCATGGCTACAGAAGAAGAGACAGCAATAATTACAGCCTTCCAGATCCTAGTCGGAGTTCATGGAGTCAACCCACCTAGTAAAGCAAAGAAGGGATTTCCTTGAAAGATGGATTTGGGGGGCCGGGGACGTTGCGTGGAAAACTCCCTGGTTGGTGTGTCAGTTTTGAAGTACGGCCTCTTTGAAGATGCATCTCGGGAGAGATTAACAACATGTTTTCACTTGGTTGGGCTCTCATTTTGATGGACTTTAAGAAAACCTCTGCCGGAAAGATTCAGGACCATCAAAAGGATCTCTTAAGCGGGTCTTCCTCTTCTTCCATTAATCATAATCCTTTTGGTTTGGTTGACCTCTCTCTCCGCACCGAAGGAGAGTGGAGTCACAAGGGGAGAAAAGATGCAAGCAAGACCCAACTTGTTCGTTTCTTGGGCTTCAGAAGTGCATGCCATGCGAGAATATTATCAAGGCATTTAACAAATTTGAAGTAATTAAGCTTCATTAGTTCAAGGACAATAATTAGTGAGTACTATAATTCTGCAAGCCATTCCGCTGCTTTGACAATAATGAACCAATGAAAACCCATTAGGAGAACATAATATGAGTCCACGCACAGCCTGTGGTTATTTCTGTTCTGGAGCCTCTGCTCACCTACGTTTCATATAATTTGGACCCCAAGGCTCGGTCTGTGTCACTCCCAGGTTCAAAACAATGCTGTCAAGCGATGCTGCCCATCAGCTCTGAAGCTTTTGGGGTGAATGTGGTTTGTCCCATAGAGCAAAACTGAATCCCCCTCTCAGGTCCATCCCTTGCTCTCACCCTTTGGCTAGGAGGTCAAGATTCAATTGCTGGCTGGATAGCTCAGTGGTTTAGGTCTCTGGCTGCGGAGCCAGAGGTTGGGACTTTGATTCCCCCACTGTGCCTCGCAGCCCGTGTGGCCCTGGGCACGCTGCACAATCCTAGGGTTCTCCCCAGAATAAGAGAATGGGAAGCCCCTTCTGAGTTTTCCCCACCCAGAAAACCCTGGAAAGGGTTGTCATAAGTCACAATTGACTTGATGGAACATGATTATATGATTATTAAGAGTGAATTCTGGCTGCTGTGAGGGTACAAGTAGATGAGCTGCTGATCTCTCTCCCGTAGCAAAAGATGTCCACATCAAAATCTAAATTCTATACTGTATCAAGAAATAGCTTAACCACGCCTTCCTTTTTTCCTAACGTCTCTTACCTTGTGTAACAGTTATTGCACCAGTTATTCCTACAGCTTATTCTGGTTTCTCCTGTTATGGGGAGGGGTCATGGACCCAAGAGACCCAGTGTGGCCTTGTGGAGAGCATTAGGGACTAGGATTCAGAAAGTTGGATTTCCCTGCTCCAAAAGTACGGGCAGGGGTGGGAGGAACTGGGAAAACCATCAATATCTCAGATGTTTTGAAAGCCCTTTTGAACGGTCACCATAAGTTGGATGCAACTTGACAGCATAGGACACTCAAGGCGTGGGGGGGGGCTGAACTCCCTCCCCACCTCACCCAAGTGGATATGATTCCTATTGCCCCCTCTCATACGTTCTGGTTTATGATAGCTCAGTGGTGTTAACAACCATGCATTTGTCATCGGATGGTTGTAAAAAGAAAGCTGAGTCTCTCATGAAGCTGAATTCTGCACCTCACTGCTCAGGGGAGTGGGATTTGTGATACAACAAGAAATGGGATGTTAAAGGCAAGACCTGTCAGGATGTTGAATCGATGACCACAATACGGAGTGACTTATCTGGATCCCCGCCTTCTGCGAATGATCCAGGTATGGTGCCCTTCTACAGTTTCTTCTGCATATTGACATCAAGCCCTCATTTCGCCTCTTGAATGGTCCTCGCCAGTGGAAATGAACCAGAGAACAAACTGGTGCATGGGTATGCAGGACGCCCGGCAACTGGGTGCTGTTACTATCTAATTCTACATCATGTGATCCCGACACCTGTTCTGCATGGCAGTGCCCTCTCCTTCCACAGCTCGGGGGAAAAGTGGTTTCTTCCTTTCAAACCAGCTTCCGGAAAACAAATTGGTCATCAATTGCGAACAAACATAGAAAATTGAAATGGCACGAAGATGGCCAAATCTTCCGACTAAATGCTTTTTCACATTGTTCCGCGCAGGGAACACGGGAGGTGACTTGGTATCCATAGTATTTGCCTGGCAAATTCCTTGTATTTGTCTCCCGCCGTATCTATTAGGCACACACAAGCAACTTCGAGTTGCTGTAGAAATTGATTCAATTTGTAGAGTAAAGGTTGGTGGTTTTTCAGCCCCAGCGAGGTGCTGCGTTAACTATTTAGGAAAAGCCTCCTGGATACTCCAAGTGGGCAGCGATCGGCCATATTCTCTTTGCTTCAGAATTGTTTGAGTCATATTATTCTACTTTCGAGACTCCTGACCTGGCTTAAACTGATCTCGGGCTGCTGTGTGAAGAGTAAGCGCTGAATATGGGGTTTTCCTCTATCTTCTCCTCTTCCCCGCCTCCTTGAAAGAATGTTTTTCCTTTCACTTTTCTGGGTGCTGTTACCATATTTGACAATCGAGCTGAGAAATGGAAAGACGGGACATGCCAGGGTCACCCTGATCTCTATCATTCTAGCTTGGCCTTCGTGTTTCTTTCTCCTGTCCAGGCAAGGATACGTTCATCTTCCAGCTAATGTCCTTTCAATGGTTTGCCTTGGGACAACGCTCAGTGATATGTGTACAAACTCTTGCGTGTGTGCCTGTAAAGAAAGTGGTGGCATTTTCCCACACTCAGTGCATTCACACCTGAAAGCTTCAGCACGGATCAGAATGGTGCAAATAAGCATGGAACAAGAGCTCAGAGTCTCATCTAGGGTGAGCTTCAAAGTCTGTCTTCCTAATCTGTGGAAAATGTATTTCCATTTTTGTTTATTCCACATTCGTGTCATGGATTTTAATGGAAATCCCCTGAAGAAATTATAGCAACCATGAAATACAATAATTTTGGCAGTGCTAATGAAAGGTGAAGGAGAAAGATTCCCATGGCTCTCCTGAAAGGTCCAAGTGCATCAACAGGAGGAGACGAGAAGCTCCAGTTTTTTAGAAGTAACTGCCGTGGCCCAAGTGATTCCAAAGAAATCAGCTTGCATTCCAAAGCATTAGACTGAGATTCCAATTGAATCTGGTCTTTGATTAACTTCTTTAACAATTGTTTTCCATGCTGGAATCTCTGGTTTGGCTTGGGCCAGAAAGGCCCTCATTCTGGTTGCTAATACCGTTAACTGAACTGTACTCAGATTCATCCTCCATCTATGAGCTTTCTGTTAAAACCACTAAGGTGGGTTATATTCATACATTCCAGTAGGCACTTCAATGCTTAAACAAAGACGAGGTCTTTTAGCTCACTGTATATAGATTAATGCAGCAGATTTTGGTGCTTATAATTATTTCCTAACATGACTATGAATCAAACTCAGAAAGAGAGGTTGACTCAGGAAAACTAAACCCAAGTAACATTCAGAAATAAAATTATTTGTACATTAAAGATAGCTTACCTGGTAGACAATTCACTACAGTCAATATGTTTATGTACATATTTGGCAATATGGAAGTCCATTCCCCTGTTCATAGCCCTATTGCCACTTTGGACATCAATTGTCCATCTGTGCCTGTATCCCTCCTCACTCAGTTCCTACTCTCAGTGCTACGCACGCTGTGTATCTAAACCTGTGGCCTACGTATCAAGTTCCATGTGTCTGAGGAACTGGACGGTGGCCGACCAAAGCTTGACCTCTGCTCTGTTATGCCAGTCACCTCTTGCACAAACCAAGAGCCAAACAGCCGTCCCCTAAGCTGTTCTTCTACTCCAGCGGGCTTCCTGCATCACAAGCATGGCTGCTGAAACCTACCACCCAGCGTGTGATGCAACAGGAAGGCTGCTGGAGCCGAGGGACGCCTAGGTGGCAGCTGTTCTGCCTGCGTTTAGACGATAAGCGGTTGGCCTTAGTTCTTAAGGTGCCACAATGCCTTCCATCATGTCTTCATTTTTCTATATAAGATTGTTTTGTTTGTACTTCTGCCACCTCTTGAAAGCCTTGGCGTTTTCCCCCCTCT
Source organism: Intellagama lesueurii (assembly GCA_037013535.1). Taxonomy (NCBI): domain Eukaryota; kingdom Metazoa; phylum Chordata; class Lepidosauria; order Squamata; family Agamidae; genus Intellagama; species Intellagama lesueurii. The sequence goes on along the minus strand of JBAJHW010000010.1, from coordinate 27,528,609 downwards.
CTGATGAGCCCCCAAAGGAGGAATTCAATTTCCCTCCATCTCCAGAAACAATAATTACAACAATATTGAAACAATAAGACTTTTCCCTCCTCCTTCCAAGCGCCTGGCAGATTTCTGGGAGCCACAACGTCCGCAAATGTGCTGGCTTTGGCACGGACTGCCCTCGCTGAGCAATCAAGCCCATTCATCATTTGGAAACAAAACTGTGTCGGTGTTATCTGCAGTTTTTCCAGATCTGTAGAGAGATGAAATTTATTTTCTGGAATAGGGGTTTCGTAATTACAGCCAAGCACTACAGTTTTTGTTACTTCATTTTTAGTTATGGTGTTTCTGCATAAGTGTTGTAAAATTATATTTTACCATTGGGGGAGGGGGTTAAGTCTACAAGAGAGAGAGAGAGAGAGAGAGAGAGAGAGAGAACCTCAATGATTTCACCCTTCACCCTATAAAAAGCAGAAAAGAACCCTATATCTGTTGATCTGAACTTTTACACTGTATCCTAGTCAGACGCATCATATTTATGTTGACAAAAAGCAAAGCAACGTGTGCTGCTTGTATATATACTTCCCCATAGAACATAAAGCACTATCTGGATGGTTTACAACTTAATTATGCAGGTTACGAATTGCCCCCACCGCACAGTGAGCTGAGTACTCAATGTACCAACCTCGGAAGGAGGGAACATTGAGTCAACCTCCAACCAGCTACCTGAGCCCAGGACTAAACTCAGTTTGGGAGCAGAGCCTTCACTGCAGTACTGCAGTTTAACCACTGTGCCACAAGGCTTTGCCTGGGATTGATACATATCTCTGCCACTTTTTATTTCTGTTGTTTGGTGCTCCATTCCACATATGAGGGCTTTCTTAACATCAACTCATGCCAGCCTAATAGTTTGACCTGTTCTCTTGGCATTGTTATCCTATTAGATCCGGGGAATCTCATCAATGTCATATATCCTGATTTTAGCAAATGCCCATTAGCAAATGTGCAGAGGGCAGCAAACTGAGAGGAGCCGCTGCTACCTAGAAAGAAAATAATAAAATTTAAGATTGCAACAGAGATCCATCTGAAGTTTTGCTTTTGCATCGGAAGAATAAATTGCACAGATATAGAACGAGGAGCATGTAGCATTTCTGTGATACATGTAAAAAGGCTCTGGAAGGCTGAGCACACCATAAACTAAAATATGAGTCCTAACAGCTGCATCAATCAAGGCGAATAAATTTCTAAGTTGCATCACATGTGGGATGACGTATGGATCACAAGAAATAATGGGACAGTCCATTTTGCTGCTAGTTAGAGCTCACTTCAAATCCAGCCTCTAGTTCTGGCATTGCATCGCTATATAAAGCCTCCGTCTTTACTGATGGAACTTTCACTAGACGAATATTTAAAGAACTGGAATGGGGGGTGGGGGGTGGCAGGGTACAAAGTGAAAGTTTTGAAGACTTGACTCATGTGAAAGTTTCATTGTTCAACAGGAATAGAAAGAATACTCATGAAACACCTCATTCTTGTCAGTTTAGGCTGTCTGAACAAGACGAGGCACCTGGATAAAGAATCTTAAAGCCCTCTGAGGTTACTCACCTTCCGTGAAGAGGGTGTCAAGAGCTCTTCCTGATTCCCAAAGGCTTTGCAATTTATGACAAATACAGGGTTTTTTTTTTTTTAGTTTCCTTTCCTTTTAAGGAGCTGAGCACACACACACACACACAAAGAGAGAGAGAGAACACTGACTGTCTGACTGTTAAGAAAGATTCAGATTAGGCATCCTTCAGTCTCGAGAGACTATGGTAACATGCTCTGAATAGAGGACTTGCAACAGCATCTAGTGTGGCTGAGAAGGCCAATTTAAGAAAGAGGCATAGTCAAATTGGTGCTTCAGATTCTTAAAGAAAGCGGTAGCTGTCCTAACTCAAGTCAAATGAAACAACCTTCCTTTTTGTAGGCTTTGCACAGCTTTGCACTGAAGTAGGCAAATGTTGCACAAAATTGAACTATGCTATGGGGGACGGGAGGAGGGCCCCTTTGTACAAAACATCCCCTTCAGTCCTGTGGGAAGGGACCCTGCCGAGACCTCCAATAAATTCTTATGAGCTGCCGGCCAGTTCTTGCCAGCCAGGAGTAAAATATTGCAGCCCCTCCTCGTTGGCTTCTGAGATGCAGGTTTTCAGGTGGGTCAAGGAAGGCTTCCCATCCTTACTGTTGAAGAAGGACGAGCGGGTCCTTGGGCTCGGCCTCTTTCGTCAGATGGAAATGCTGTAGCGCCTCCATCGACGGAAGATCCCTCAACCCACTTTGGGCCACTTTGAGGAAACAGGGGCACATGACTCCCACAAAGCTCCGAGCCAGAAAGTTGGCATTTGGAAATGTGATGCGTTCAAGGCCGGGCCTTCAAAGACATCATTGTCTTTCGAAATGCAAACGAGAGATATGAAATGTGCCGACGTCAGAGACTGATGGGGCTGGAAGGAACTTCAAAGGCTTGACATGTCTGAACTGAGAATGGACCTTCTTTTCCCCCCAAATAATTTCCATTTATTTAGTGATACTGGAGGAGAAAACAAGAACGGTGATTAAATCCAGCAGAAGGATGCCATGAGTGCAAAACCAGAAAGGCCTCGGGTGGAATACAGGCTGTGCCGTTCAGCTGTAATGCATCAGAGTCCCAGAGTCGATGCACAGGAGGAGCAGACTGGCTCTCTTTCCAGAGTCAGGAGAACAGATCTTTAATTAGGTTATGAATTTCAATGAGTATCAACATTTGCTAACTATCAGATGTAACTGTGTAAACCAACAGCTACTAAGACAAACCCCTAAACCACAGATAATTACACTGTTAACTGCAGTTAGATCAGCAGCAGGTGCTTCCATGATTCCTTCTTCATCATGTTGCCAGGTATGCCTGGTCAGAATCCTTCCCTTCCCTGAGACCTTCAGGCCGAATGTGGAGGCTGGGGTGAAGACAGGGGGACGTCGACATGTCAGAGGGGAGAGATCCTTCAACACCAGTCAGAAAACGGAGTGTGTGTGTGTGTGTGTGTGTGTGTGTGTGTGTGTGTGTGTGTGTGTGTGTGTGTGTGTGTGTGTGTGTGTGTGTGTGTGTGGTGAGAGAGAGAGAGAGAGAGACTATGTAGATACTCTCTGGGGAAATTAAAGGCTCAACATACGATATCCAGGAGTAAGAGCAGCTGAGATGAGATGTCAAAAAAAAGAGGGGCCCCCAAAATTGAGAGTTTCCCTTCTCTGTTATGTTGTCAGTCTCCAGTTCCCTGAAATTTTGTCTCTAAAGCCCAAGATATGGAGAATGGACCTGAAAACCTTCATCTCAGACCCATAATTTGAGACCTAGCAACCATCTTCTGTTGCTACCTTCCATCATGCAGGTCCACCCTTGCTCAATGGCAGAGCAAGGCCAGCCACTGTTTCTTCAGCAGTTTCTTCAACTGACTCCTCGCTTTCCTTCTATTGTCGTGACCTACTCCTACCCTTTCTCGTGAGACCTAGCCACATGCATCCCCTATAGCTGGGTCCATCACCTTCCCAAACCACCCAGAACCACAGCCCCTCGTAAATGGGTTCTCAAGGCACCATAAAGATTGTTCCTGTTCGGGTGACATGGCATTTTTTGCTTCCAGAGCACAGTCACCACCACCTATTGCTTGGCATGTGACTCTCAGATACGAGAAACTGCTCTGAAAAATGATCTTAGGGCAGAAAAAAGAAAACACTGTTTATTGTATCACAGTGAGAAACTACCTCCAGAGCAGTGACTGAAGGCTGGCATTTTAGACTTTTGCATTACTCTCTTCTCTCTTCCTGGAGCTTGGCTGTCATTTCCTTGTGCAGACACTCCCTGTGGTAGCATGTGTTTTCAGTCTTGAGGGCATCTCTGCAGTCTTGTTCTTAGGTCTGACTGTTTATCTGGTCCATCTGAACGCCTTCATTCTTGGAGTGTGTGTTTTCCAACTCAGTTCTTCTTCCGGATGAATTTCTAAGAGTGGCTTTCCTCCCAAGGCCACAGCTCCTTTGCCCCAGCAACTGGTGATCCCATTGGTCAGCTCATGTCACTTTCACCGAGTGCCATGCTTGGGGGGGGGGGGGGTGTAGCAACAAGCAGTCCCTCTGGCCCTAGAATCATCTCTGCAAAACTTCGATGGACGTTCAAAATGAGAAAGACAACACTGGCTTTGGGGTGGGGTGGGGGGTCAGCCAGCAATCAAATTCATTCATTTATTTCCTTATTTAATTAATTTATATACCATCCCATTTGGGCCAAGCACTATTCTGGGCGGTGAACAAATTGTGTAATCAAACAAACAATAGTGGTGCAAAAGGTGTCAGTAAAAAAAAAATCATAAATAGAGATGAAACTGTTGTAAGTCTCAAACAGCACAACGTGTACGCAACGAGACAGCAGGTGCATGGCAGAGGAACTTCATCCAAGATGGCTACCCAAGGCTTCATTGAAGAGCCAGGTCTTCAGCAGCCTCTTGAAGGTGAGCGGGGGAGGGGGGGAGGTGCAACTGGACTGGGAGTTGGGTCCAAACAGTTGGGGCGACAGCCAAGTAGGCCCAGCTTTCCGTTGATGTTTTCCTGGCCTCCTTTGGAGTGGCCACCTGGAGGACCACTGCCTGGGAGGATCTGGTTGATGTCGGTAGATGATCTTGGGGAGAGATGCTCCGGCAAGTAATGGGATCCCAAACTGTGAAGGGTTTTATAGGTGAGCACCAGAACTTCGAAGTAGACCTGGGACATCACCAGAGCAGGTGAGCCAGGATTGGGAAGATGTGATCAAATTTACTCACCCCCACCACCAGCCTGGCAGGGAATTCTAAACTTACTGCAGTCTCCAGGACAACTCCAAAGGGAGCCCCACATAGAGAGTATTACCGTAGTCGATCCTGGAGACCACCAGCACATGTACCAACAATTTCCAGCATTTCCGAAATGTGGGGTTTGTCCTGCAAAGCACTTAGAAAACACGGGTCTCAGTTTGGAAGGTGTCCCAGTCTTCAGGGTTCATCATTAAAAGAGTCAAGCCAATGACCCTAGTAGGTGGTGTTTACTCTACTTCATGGGAGATTTTAAAACAAAAGTCGGGCAGGCGTGTGTCCAGAGATTCGGCTGTGGATTCCTGCACTGACCAAGAGTTGGGCTCGCTGACCCTTGGGTTTCTTCCCACTCTACAGTTCTCTGACTCTACCATTCTGTGACACTCTGGACTGAAAAGCTGAAGCAGAAGGATGGATTTAGCTGGAAGGATGTCAGACAATGGAGCTCTCCTGTTAAACAGGGACAAGGGGTGCCTAAGAGAGAATACAAATTTGCTGAGTTGGATTATTAAGGCCCGAAAGCGGGCCACGTGATCAACCTGTATCATCGTGTACCTGCCCAATTTGTGGTTGTATCGGCTGTTTTCCTGCCAGTTTCGGCTCCTAGAGGACATTGATCTACATAAATGTGTGATCCCTTTTGAGACTAACCATCCAGGACTGGCTCAAAGGGCTTGGATTTTATTGCTGAACAAATTTGTAAAAGAAGTCACGACAGGTGAGCTCCCTTCAGTTTGCTCTCTAATTGGCTTGTCATTTTAAAATTAATTTTCTCAGCGGGCCTTTAATGAAAGCTCATCACTTTTTGGGGGCTGCACTCCTGGCTTTGTTTATCATGCTGGTGTTTGCACACAAATAATGTGGCTTGGCTTGATATCCCACACAAGGTTGAAAATTGGGATTGATTGCTGACAGCTGTCAGTTACAAGATGTAGGGATCCTGTTTTTCCATCTCCTCTTCAGGCTTAGAAGAGGAGAACGGATTGAATGGAGATACAACAGATTGGGCTATGGTCTCCCTTTGGGATAGAGACAGGGAGGAATTCTTGCCATTGTTAAAAAATAATAATAATCAAGGTGTCCATTGGGGCTTCAAATGCAATGGCTTATTCCTTATCAGACCACTTGGGTCATCTAGTTAAAGGTAGAAAGAGACATTATAGATAGCCTGTAACTAGATGAGAAAAATACTTAAGAAGGGATTGTGTGTGACTGTCATGCTAGGAATTCCTCTCATCTCCTGGCATATACAAATTGGGATTTGAACCCCTCAGCAAATGGACTCCAATCCTTTCATTCTGAATGATGCATAATTCCAGGGAGCAATTTGACTGCCAATCCCACAGGTGGCCTGGGACAACTGGCCACCTGTGGGCATCAACTCAAGGGAAGAGGTAGGATGGCAAGGGTTGTAAATAATATGAAACATTGAATGCCTACTGTCAATCTCTGAAGCTTTGGCAAGTTTTGGATCCAGTTTGTCACACTTCTGCTCTATGGTGTTAGACGGAAGCCAAGGACCAGGAAGGAGTAGCTTTCCTCTGGCTGTAGAAGAGCAAACCTTTGTGGACATTAGAGGGGAGAAGCCATTAGATACCAGACTATCATTGGCATCCAGAAGTGCTTTCCTGCTTCAGCAGCCATTGGGTGTGTGGTTTTCAGAAAAGGCTCCTCGGTCCCAATCTGCCCAAGGGGTGCTTGTTCTTTCGATACTGAGAATGTTCAGCAACAGAAATGTGAAACGCCACTTTCTGCACATAAGCTTGCAATTTGTTTGATTATTTTCAGTGGCCCAATAAAAAAAAATCACCCATTCTTACGTTGAGACTAACATTGATAGCCGCTGGATGGTGAAGCAAGCTGCCTAGTCTGAGGCGGTAGTGGTGGTGATGGGGGCAGGCATTTAGGCAGGAACTGAGTGAGGTTCTGCCGGGGATCCCCTCCTGGTTGCTGGCAGGAAATGACATCTGCTCCTTGCAGTGAGTCGGTCCTGATGTCATGGGAGACTGAGCAGGGTGACGTGCTCCAGCCAGAAGCTTGAGTGAGCAACCTCAGCAAATACTAAACGTTCGGCACTTAAGCAACGCTTTCCAGCCCCACCAGAGTACAAGGCCAGAAGGGAAGCGATTAGCTTCAAAAGAACATGACATGCCATCTTTTCCCTTCCCTTCCCTTCTCTTCCTTTCCGCATCCCATGGTTTACATGATATTTAAAACACATACAGCATGAACTTTATTAATTGACCTGAGAGAACCTCTTTGACGGCGTACACTTTCCATAGGACAGTGTCCAGAGCAGTGCGAGTACCGTTCCAATAACATACACAAATCATTACCTGTAATTTATCAAGAAAAGGAAGGGGAAAAAATATACGTAGCTGCCATCTGTGTATCATGGGAAAACCTAGTTTAGCCTAGAAGGAATCAGGGGAAATTCAAAATGTAGACAAATCCGATAGATCCAGGAGAGGATGTTGACAAGTCTTTGGGTCCGGGTCCCAAATCCAAGTCTTTGGTACCAAATTCCGAATCCCAAGTCCCAAGTCCGAGTCTCTATTAAAAACAAGCTCCCCCCCCCCCCCCAAGAAAAAAGGGACAGGGTGGGTTCCCAGTCACGAGCTGAGTCTGAGTCATTGGGGGAAGAAAAGGCTCTGTGCTGAGTCACTGGTGCGACTTAAGACCAACTCATAGTCAAAGACTGCAGTTCAAGTCAGACGTCAAGTAATATTCACCGCCAAACAGCACAGAAACTCCCTCTTCTTATAATAAATATTTGAAATAAAACTTTGCTATATTTATATACAACTGGCTGGTAAGCTCAGTGGTCTCTGGCTGCGGAGCTGGAAGTTGGGAGTTCGATTCCCCAGTGAGCCTTACAGATTCTGGTTGACATTCATGGCATCAACCCACCTGATAAAGCAAAGAAGGGTTTAATGATTCCCATTCAATATGATCAAGAAGTGAAAATTTGTTTGAAAGGAGTTTCAAATGAGCAGAAGATTTGGAGAAATTCTTCCTCCTCCTTCTCTTCCACCTCATCTGCCACCACCGTTCCCTAGACTGGTGCATGGTAGAGAATATTATGAGGGAAGCAATTCAAAGTGCTTGTTTTGACGTATAAAGCCCTAAATGGCTTGGGCCTTAGATACCTGAAGGACCACCTCCTTCCATATGAACCTACCCGGCAATTAAGATCTAGTCAGGGGGCCCTCCTGAAAGAGCCATCGCTCAAGGAGGTAAGAGGGATGGCTTGTAGACAAAGGGCCTTTTCGGCAGCTGCCCCCAGACTATGGAACGCCCTCCCGAGGGAGATTCATCTGGCGCCGACGTTGATGATGTTTCGGCGCCAGGTCAAAACCTTCCTGTTCCAGAAAGTTTTTAATTGAAATAATATCAACTGTGGGTCCTTGTTTTATCTTTTTATTGAATTCAAATTGTTGTAAGCCACCCAGAGACCTTTGGGTAGTGTGGGCGGCATATAAGTTAAATAAATAAATAATAAATAAAATGGCGCCCAGGCTGACAACACCATTACTGGGGCTGCCACTTCCAGAGGAAGTGCAAATACTATACTTAAACATAACACACCAGACATAGTAGAAATAGAACAGAGAAATGTCTGGATCATTGACATTGCAATTCCAATAATAATAATAATAATAATAATAATAATAATAATAATAATAATAATAATAATAATAATAATAATAATAATAATAATAATAGCAACAACAACAACCATCCTTCTTTGGGGGACTAAGCCCAAACGTCTAACAGTGAGCCCCCTACCACCACTTGAGATATGGTTGTGGAAATTTCCCTTTTCCTGGGAGAAATTGGGTGGCATTTCCTCCACCCCCACTACCCAACCACTGCTCAGTGGAGGACTACTAGCACTCTGTAGCTGCAACTCAATCTCTCCCTGGACTGACACACAGAGAAGGTCAACAGAGGGTTGTGGATAGAGTGTCAAACCACACGCCCGAACACCTGGTTTCAAATCTTGGCTCAGTTCAGCCGGTGGAAACTCACTGGGGGTTGGGAGGGTTGGCGCTGGTAAACTACCCCTTGGACGACTCACATTCCTCCATCACACTAATTGGGTCGCCAGTGGTGCACTGAAATGGACCCGACAGCCCATCACACACACCGGATCTTTTCCCATAGATAAGGTGGATTGCACTGATGTGGCAGAGACAACAAAAATATACACCTCATGCGTCATAAAATGTGCTACTGAAAGCCTGACTCGAGAATTAATTTTCTGTTCTTTCTGGCAGAGGAAAAAAATTGCTTTTCTTTGCACATTAGTCGATGGTCTCCACAGGTTTTGCCAGTTTCAATGGAATGTGTTTGCTAAATTGGGGGTGGGTGGGGGGAGGCAGGAACAGAGATAAATTCAGTCCAGACTGGTTGTTCACCCTCAGAACAGAAAGGATCCCATAGCTTCATCGTCCTGATAGACGGAGGGCAACATTTGGCTAGGACTGCTGGGTTTTCCCTAGTTGCTGGTTGAAACCTCAGGGAATTGTTATCTGCTTCTCTGGGTCTCCAGGGAGACCAAGTGGGAAGCAAGACATTTTGATTTATGGGTATGAGCTGCCTTTCAACGTGGAACACACCTGCCTCCACCCATTCCCAGCTGGCACAAGAGCTTGCTGCCTCAGAATGAACATGTTTGTGGGTGTGTTTAGGAGTGGGATTTTTTAAAAATTATTTCTTTGACTTCGAATCCCATAATTCTCCACTCCGGGAGCTCTACATGGCAGATAGATACCCAAAAGTGGCTCACCTGAGAGAATGTCCAAAACTGGAAGGTTTTGAAGCTTAGCTAGGCCTAGCTCTGCCCCAGTCTCCTGTTCCTGCCCAGTGTGACCTAGGAACTTCCTGTCTGAAGAGGAAGCTAGGCAGAGCTAGTCTGTCTAGCTAAGCCTCAAAGCCTTCTAGTTTAGACCTTTTCTCCTAGGTGACCCACACTCAGGAACCTGTGATATGTAAATCATATAGAATCCCCAGAATAGGGAATTATGGGATATGTCATCCAATAAATCCAAAAAGCTCATCCTTGTATATGTGTTACTGCAGATGGCAAAGCATGTCCACACCCCTCCTTACGTGTCTTGCTTTCATTTAGGGAAATGCAGGGAGTGGAGCACCAGCGTGATGACTCCTAAGTCTTCTTCTTGCACACATTCTGGCAGAGGTGCTGCAGAGCCTTGACATTCACCTCCTCCGGACCCTTCTTGGCCCTGCCTCTGTGACATCACAAAGGGTCTACCCCCATGGCATCATCAGGACCTGCCCCATCACCTCAGATTACATTGATGATGAAGAGAGGAAGAAATGAAACAAGATCATATATTTATAACAGAGCAACATAGTCAGCCTGAGAATGGAACTGTTCAGACAGCCAACCTCTTTCCACATGTGGTATTAAAAGGCAAATCTCTGAGAGAATTATCTGCTAATCCCATGATTTTTATTCCTCTTTAACTGAATGCCAACCAAGATTGAACATGGGACCTCCTGCACCTGTGGTTTACCTCCAACGTACACCTCAAGGATGATTTATTTCTCAGAGTGGTGTCATGGAGGACACCTGGCCACATGTCCAAAGAACAGACCACTAAATGAGCAACAACCTTTTTTTTCTCCAACAGGGACAGCCGCTCTCCGTTCCTCTGTCCATGTTCGGAGATCCTACAGAGTGGTCCAAATGACCTTGAACATACCTTATAAGATCCACCATTGTTTTTCTTCCTAGGTTGATGAGGAAGGATTAGACAATCTGATAAAATGATATCCAAACACACACACACACACACACACACACACACCAGTCCCACACACACACACACAGACACCAGTCCTTGGAAAACATTTATTTATTAGACTTTTTGTGTTTATTAGACTTTCTGTGGTGGAAATTAACTCCATTCCACTCAAGTGCCTCACTTGAGGGGGCAGTGTAACTAAAAATATAAAGGGAAATTAAAATAAATAGACGTGGTTCATGTTCTTGTGATGCCAAATACAGTAGAACATGGTGTGCTCTGGCGGGCCTCTTCCCCTGGGCCAGAGGCCAGGGCGCTCTCTTTGTGTGACCGACCTTTGTTCACGAAACCACATCTCCTCTGGAAAAAGCAAAACAACAACAAGTTTGCAATGGTGATTTGATCAAAGCGTCTCTTTTGTCACTGTGGGCTCCATCGAGGAGCCGTGCTACAGCCTACGAACGGCACTGACCTCTTTGCATAGGGTCTGAGGAGAACGGAGAACCAAAATGGCCGACGAGCAGTAAAAGGGCTGCCATTAGCAGATGGATATTATTTACCTATTAACATTTACATAGGTGTGGTGCAGAATAAGTAATGAGGCTTCGTTCTTCTCAAGGAACAGGGATCCTTAATGAGCACGAGGGCCCGATTCCTGCTCCCTCGTGATTCTCGTAATGTTGCAGGAAAAAAGAAGCTAGCAAAGGCATCAGCCTGGATTTCCTTGGCGTGTCCACAGCAAAGTTGTCGCCTTCCTCCCACAATAAGGATCAATCACTGCCCAGTGGGCACCTTTTAAATGGGTAAGAAGCAGAGGAAAAGAGAAGAAATGAAACGGAAGAGGCAGTCTTGAATAATAGCACCCAAAGATGCCCATTGTGGTGGTGAGGGAGGGACAGGCAATGGTGAACCAAGACTGGGGGGGGGGGGGATGTGGGAATAAAGGAGTGGGTGGGTGTGTTCAGGCACCCTTGCACACCCAGGAATTCACAGAGACAGACAATAAGGGAGAGCGAGTGACTGGCTGGCCAGCATCGGCAAGAAAAAAGGTGGCCAGCACTAGGGCAGCTGCAGATGCCCTGGCCCATTGTGGGGCTAACTAAAATTTTATCCAGTTTCAGAGAGAGGAGATAAAGTAGGGCTGGTGGTTTTTCACATTGGTGGTAAAGCTAGGAAGGCAAAATGCAGCCTTGAAAGCAGAGGCATCTCCAAGGCCTGTGTGTCTGTGTTTGCATGTTTTTTTTTTTTGGGGGGGGGGAGGCGCATGCGTGGCCTCAGCCCTCCCTCTGTTATGTTATGTCAGTGACGTTGCTGCTGTTCCTCTGCCCCCTCAGCCACCACAATTGCACTTTCCCTGGCAGCGCCTGAACCTTGTCTCTCTCCTCTCCCCTCCCCAGGGCTTCGGGATCGCTGACACCACACAAGAACACACACACACAGAGAGAGACACACACCCCTGGTCTGGCCAGCACCACTACCATCACTGCCACCCCTGCCAGCATCCTGGAAATCATGGAAGGATCTCCCTGCCTCCTGCCTGGTTCCGTCCCTCCACCAGTAAAACAGCCTCACACGGAGACTGTGAACTGGAGTCAGACTGGGGCAGAGACCACCCTTGGGAGACAGATGGCCCATGTTGTCTCCACATCAGGCGGGGTGACCTTCACAAGGGCACAGAAGAGCCATTCCAAGGATTTCTCAAACACTCCACCTCCGGAAAAGTGATCATCTTCCCCCCCCCCCCCAAGGATTCTGGAAAGGCAGTTCATGCAGGACTTCCTCCTTGTGCAAATTGGAGACACCGGTGTGATTGCTCCAGGTGGCAGCGCAGCCTTTCCCAGAACTCTCTGAGAAGCTGGACCCTGTCCTGAAAATGGGTTCAGCACCCTGGATAGCTCCCACAACTCTGAGTTTAAAACGTGGGGCAGATCCCCCACTGCCCTGTTCTCACCGTTCCCAGCACCCAGGGACTCATCCTTCTTTCCCCCCTTATGAATTGTTCCAGCACATGTCTGTTCCCAGTTTTGCATTGTGGGTGCCAGTTGGATAAGATGGTGGGATGGAGGCTTCTTAGGGAAGCTTGTCTGACATGACTGATCTTCTCATGGACAGCTCCTCTGTGGGAAGCTGGCAAACCTCTCCAGAACATAACTGGAAAAACATTGCTTTAGATTCTCTATTAATAACAATAATTAAATGCTGTCAAGTTGATTCTGACTGACGGTGACCCTTCCCAGTGTTTTCTAGGTATAGAGTTCTCAGAAATGGTTTACCAGTCCCTTTTGCTGTGGGTGCCCTGGCACCACTGTGTAGCTTGCCCAAGGTGACACGGCTTGGCTATTCTCCCTGGAAACACAGGCAGAATCGAACTCCCAACCTCTGGGTCACTGAGCGACCGAACCAGCTAGGCTCTCTATTACAAGAATGTTTTAAAACAGATTCAACAAAACACACTTCACTGCAAGGCAGAAAGAAACCAGACAGCAGGTCCTTAATTGTTGTTTGTTGTTTAGTCGTTAAGTCGTGTCCGACTCTCCGTGACCCCATGGATCAGAGCACGCCAGGCCCTCCTGTCTTCCACTGCCTCCCGGAGTTTGGTCAAATTCGTGTTGGTCACTTCAATGACACTGTCCAACCATCTCGTCCTCTGTCGTCCCCTTCTCCTCTTGCCTTCACACTTTCCCAACATTAGGGTCTTTTCCAGGGAGTCTTCTCTTCTCATGAGATGGCCAAAGTATTGGAGCCTCAGCTTCAGGATCTGTCCTTCCAGTGAGCACTCAGGGTTGATTTTCTTCAGAATGGATAGGTTTGTTCTCTTTGCAGTCCAGGGGACTCTCAAGAGTCTCCTCCAGCACCACAATTCAAAAGCATCAATTCTTCGGCGGTCAGCCTTCTTTATGGTCCAGCTCTCACTTCCATACATAGCCACTGGAAAAATCATAGCTTTGACTATGCAGACCTTTGTCGGCAAGGTGATGTCTCTGCTTTTTAAGATGCTGTCTAGGTTTGTCATCACTTTCCTCCCCAGAAGCAGGCGTCTTTTAATTTTGTGGCTGCTGTCACCATCTGCAGTGATCATGGAGCCGAAGAAGGTAAAATCTGTCACTGCCTCCATATCTTCCCCTTCTATTTGCCAGGAGGTGATGGGGCCAGTGGCCATGATCTTAGTTTTTTTGATGTTGAGCTTCAGACCATTTTTGGCGCTCTCCTCTTTCACCCTCATTAAGAGGTTCTTTAATTCCTCCTCACTTTCTGCCATCAGAGTGGTATCATCTGCATATCTGAGATTGTTGATATTTCTTCCGGCAATCTTAATTCCGGATTGGGATTCATCCAGTCCTGCCTTTCGCATTATGTATTCTGCATATAAGTTAAATAAGCAGGGAGACAATACACAGCCTTGTTGTACTCCTTTCCCAATTTTGAACCAATCAGTTGTTCCATATCCAGTTCTAACTGTTGCTTCCTGTCCCACATATTAGATAAGGTGGTCAGGCACTCCCATTTCTTTAAGAACTTGCCATAGTTTGCTGTGGTCCACACAGTCAAAGGCTTTTGCGTAGTCAATGAAGCAGAAGTAGATGTTTTTCTGGAACTCTCTGGCTTTCTCCATAATCCAGCGCATGTTAGCAATTTGGTCTCTAGTTCCTCTGCCCCTTCTAAATCCAGCTTGTACTTCTGGGAGTTCTCGGTCCACATACTGCTGAAGCCTGCCTTGGAGGATTTTGAGCATAACCTTGCTAGCGTGTGAAATGAGTGCAATTGTACGGTAGTTGGAGCATTCTTTGGCACTGCCCTTCTTTGGGATTGGGATGTAGACTGATCTTTTCCAATCCTCTGGCCACTGCTGAGTTTTCCAAACTTGCTGGCATATTGAGTGTAGCACCTTAACAGCATCATTTTTTAAGATTTTAAATAGTTCCACTGGAATGCCATCTCCTCCACTGGCCTTGTTGTTAGCCATGCTTTCTAAGGCCCACTTGACTTCGCTCTCCAAGATGTCTGGCTCAAGGTCAGCAACCACACTATCTGGGTTGTCCAGGACATCCAGATCTTTCTGGTATAATTCCTCTGTGTATTCTTGCCACCTCTTCTTGATGTCTTCTGCTTCTGTAAGGTCCCTACCATTTTTGTCCTTTATCATGTCCATCTTTGCACAAAATGTTCCTTTAATATCTCCAATTTTCTTGAACAGATCTCTGGTTTTTCCCTTTCTATTCTTTTCCTCTATATCTTTGCACTGTTCATTTAAGAAGGCCTTCTTGTCTCTCCTTGCTATTCTTTGGAAGTCTGCATTCAATTTTCTGTATATTTCCCTATCTCCCTTGCATTTTGTTTCCCTTCTCTTCTCTGCTATTTGTAAGGCCTCATTGGACAGCCACTTTGCTTTCTTGCATTTCCTTTTCTTTGGGATGGTTTTTGTTGCTGCCTCCTGTACAATGTTACGAGCCTCCATCCATAGTTCTTCAGGCACTCTGTCCACCAAATCTAGTTCCTTAAATCTGTTCTTCACTTCCACTGTGTATTCATAAGGGATTTGGTTTAGATTATACCTGACTAGCCCAGTGGTTTTTCCTACTTTCTTCAGTTTAAGCTTGAGTTTTGCTATAAGAAGCTGATGATCAGAGCTACAATCAGCTCCAGGTCTTGTTTTTGCTGACTGTATAGAGCTTCTCCATCTTTGGCTGCAGAGAATATAATCAATCTGCTTTCGGTGTTGCCCATCTGGTGATGTCCATGTGTAGAGTCGCCTCTTGTGTTGTTGGAAAAGAGTGTTTGTGATGACCAGCTTGTTCTCTTGACAAAACTCTATTAGCCTTTGCCCTGCTTCCTTTTGAACTCCAAGACCAAACTTACCTGTTGTTCCTTTTATCCCTTGACTCCCTACTTTAGCATTCCAGTCCCCTATAATGAGAAGAACATCTTTCTTTGGTGTCAGTTCTAGAAGGTGTTGTAAGTCTTCATAGAATTGGTCAATTTCAGCCTCTTCAGCATCGGTGGTTGGTGGATAAACTTGGATTACTGTGATGTTGAAAGGTCTGTCTTGGATTCGTATTGAAATCATTCTATCATTTTTGAGATTGTATCCCAGTACAGCTTTTCCCACTCTTTTGTTGACTATAAGGGCTACTCCATTTCTTCTACGGGATTCTTGCCCACAATAGTAGATATGGTAATCGTCTGAATTGAATTCGCCCATTCCCATCCATTTTAATTCACTGACACCCAGGATGTCAATGTTTATTCTTGCCATCTCCTGTTTGACCACATCCAGCTTACCAAGGTTCATAGATCTTACATTCCAGGTTCCTATGCAGTATTTTTCTTTGCAGCATCGGACTTCCCTTTCACTTCCAGGCATGTCCGCAGCTGAGCGTCCTTTCGGCTTTGGCCCAACCACTTCATTAGCTCTGGAGCTACTTGTCCTTGTCCTCCGCTCTTCCTCAGTAGCATGTTGGACGCCTTCTGACCTGAGGGGCTCATCTTCCAGCGTCATATCTTTTAGCCTTTTGTTTCTGTCCATGGAGTTTTCTTGGCAAAGATACTGGAGTGGCTTGCCAGTTCCTGCTCCAGGTGGATCGCTTTTAGTCAGAACTCTCCACTATGACCTGTCCGTCTTGGGTGTCCCTGCACGGCATAGCCCATAGCTTCTCTGAATTACTCAAGCCCCTTCACCACGACAAGGCAGCAATCCTTGAAGGGGAGCTCCTTAATTAGAATATGGTAATAGGTTATTGCTCCACATGCACTTTTTTGTATAGCTCTCAGTTTTGCACAACCAGCTTGCCAACAAAGCTCAGTTCATTCAGCTCCTGAGGACCAGTTATCAAACAGAAGCAAACAAAATAGGGAAACAATGCTGGCAGATAATCAGACATCTTTTGCTTCTCAGTACAGCTTCATTTCTAATTGTGAGTGGTTCTAATTGTGAAGGTACCTTATACGAAGAGGAGGACAGTGGCGTGGGTGCTCCCTTGTCAGAGGGGCCATCTCACTTAGCCCCGGGACCCCCTGGATTCTGGACCATGAGCTCCCCAGTAGACTTTGAGGAGGCAGATCTGGCAGACGCCATGTCTGGGGAACCTGAACTGCCAGACCCTTGGCACCTCAAGGAGTGAACCTCGATGGAAGCCTTAGAGGGAGACACCCATGCAAGAAGCCCAGAGCCCAATTCTAATTGTACTTCTGAGTAAATCCTGTTGTGAAAGGGAAAATAAGATTAATCAGAGGAAATAAGCTTCAATAGGAGGGGGAAAGCTGACTAGGGGTTGAGTCATCACTAGTTCTGACTGGATCTTGGTTAGCAGCAGAGGCTCCCAGTGATCAAGATGGCAGCTCTCCTTTAGTTTAAAATGCTGGCTTGCCTCCTGGGGGACCTTTTCCTGCTGCTTCATCCAAGGAAAGCTCGTTCACAAGCGGACACATTGAAGCCAACATTATTGAAGAATAAATGAGGGATACAACTGGAAAGATTTAAGACATTGCAGTCCATTATGAGCAACAGAAATGGCTTGTTGGCTTTCTCAGCTCTGGAAATCAGCCCATCTCTTGAACTATAATCACAGCGAATTCTCTCTAGTGGCTTGGCAGGGAGAAGAAATGGGATGAGCAAACTTAGTAAGACTGGAACAGGTTCAGCAGGTCATGGTTGCTTCATCCAAGATCATGTTCCTGTTGCTGAATCGGGAAACTCAAATTAATTGTTGTCCTTTTTTTGGTTAAAAACAAAAGCCTAGTTTTTATTATTGCAAGTTGACTGGGCAGACGCAGCAGCTCTGAAATAATTTGCATGTGGAAGGATGATTTTTTTTCACCTTCTGACTGCAAAGCTGAGGTCTTGCTTTCTTTGACCATCAAACATAAAAACTAGCCAGAAGCCAGACGGGATTTTTGCTCTGGAGTAAGCAACTTCACTTAAACCACAAAGGTGAAGTGCAGATAATTAAACATGTGCCATTTGTGTGCCTGGTTCTTGCTAGTCTCCAAATTAGGCATGTGACCTGTACTTTGTTAATTAGCTTCAATTTGGCTCTGCAATGCATGTGATTTAAGATATGCCAGAGTAGAATCCGACTAGGAAAATGACCACTGTGGTTAGTGGGGCTTATTCCCATTGGATTAGAGCCGAACAGGCAGGGACAGTCTTCTTTACATTGCCATGAGATTAAGCAGATGGTAAAATGAGAAGCAGCATTGACTTAGTATATGCAGAACTGCCAGTGACTGTTGCCCTGAATCAGATGCTTGGACACATCCAGGAGTGCAGCATCAGAGGGTGTTCTTCCAGGGTCACTACAGCAACAAGAGCATTAACTCTGCAAGAGGAAATAATTGGAATCAGAGGGATTGACCAGATGGAGACAAGCTGTCTGCTTTTTCTGTTTCCTTTTATCTCAAGACATGTCAAAAACCAACCAACCAACCAACCAACCAACCAACCAACCATTTTTTTTTCTGTTAATTCTTGATCTGTGCTGGTCCTTTGGGCCAGCTAACTATGCCCTAGGTTGCTTCCTGTAGATTTGGGAAGTAGTTACTTGGGTTTTAGTTTGAACCTTACAGGAGGTATTCAAGGACATACAGTCTCTTACTGATCTGTGGTGTAAGACCTCCCCCATTTTGCCACTCTGTCTGAGGAGCCTGTGGTGGCCTAGACTGTGCTTCTTACTTCTGTTCACATTTCTCAAGACAAAAGGGTCGCTGGGGGACTAACCTAGTATTTTCAAAGAACTTGCTCAAAAAACCACTTTTCTAAGCCCATTTCCTTTCAAAATATGCATTTTAAATGCTTGTTGAGATGAGTGATGCCTGAGAGGAGAATTAAATTTCAAAGTTCAGAGAAGTACAACTAAGTTCTGACGTATGTATTATTCATGCCAGTTCTTGATTTCTTCAAGTCTTTCTTTCTGGGTCTGGAAAAACTTGTGACCACCACCATCACCACAGCCACTACCCTTCATTTGAATAATTTATACAGGTTGCATGCCTTGTCACAAGATTTTTAATCAAGGGAGTTTATGCAAAGACAGAACAAGCTTTTCTTTGGGTGAAGCCTACCGATGCACACTTTCAAAGAGAGGAAGAGAGAGAAAGGGGCTGTTTTCAGCAAAGACACCAGAATTGACTGAGGCATTGTAGGTATATTTCAGGGGAGAAAATATGTGTTCACTGGATCCAAGCTGAAAGCAGCCACCTACAAGTCTCAGTCTGCTCACAGGAGCCTGTAAGATTCAAATCAGACAAAACATAAATTTCGAAGCAAATAAACAAAAAATAATTTCAAAGCACGGAGCTTGATTTATTGGAAAGATCTAGGCAGGGGAAAAGCCTTTTTGCTAGTTCAGACCAGTTGCCTTGTAGATGACTTCCAAACACGCAGTTGATTCAGGCCAAAGGAATACCTGGAGGAGGCCTTTAAATTATTAAATGACAGAACAGGTATTTAGCCCACATTCCATCACCCTTTTTACAACACAGAGGCAGCTTTCTCACAGGGGTCCAAGATATTGCTGCCTCCATTGACCGTGCATCATCTCCATGCAGCTGCCAGAAAAGTCAGAAGCTTAAATGGGATGTAGCCCAAAGGTTGTGGTTGTCTATTAGCTCAACCCTCTTTTTTTTTCACAGAATCGCTGATCCTAGTAGCAAGGTTGCTGATAGTTTGGGACACATATGCTTCTCTTTGGGGGAATCTACACAAAAAATCGACACATTCTACATAATGCACCCCACTGGCTCTCTGTAAAAGAATAAGGTGCAGAGATTTTCATTTGCAAGTTCATAACGCAAGGGAAATTAAAGGGAGACAGTACAGAAACACTTTAAAACAAATATCAGGTGAAAAGTATGTTTTCCTCTCTAAATGGAGCACATCTTTGATTTACTTTCATGCGATGCTGAAGCTGTGTTTTCCCAGCAAAACAAAAAATGCAGGAAAATGAACAAGACTGTCACAGTGCGGGATTGAGCGGTGTGGGTGGAAGGGGGGGGGGGGTTCACTGCTGCTTTTGTGTGTGTGAAAGAGAGAGTGACTTTCATCATCCAGGAACAAGATGACAAAAGATCACAGAAACACAGAATCATAGAATCATGAAGTAGGAAGGGGCCTATAAGGCGATGGAGTCCAGCCCCCTGCTCAACGCAGGAACGCATAACAAAGGATAGATACTCCTGAATGTGTTGCAAAGATTATCAGAGGATACCAATCAACACAGGAACTGGTTCTTTGACCCCTCATTTTGCACTGCACAGAAGTGTGTGAGGTGGAGTTTGGCCCCAAAGTTCTAAATTTATAGCATAATTACAGCAGAGTAATTACAGTTTGGTGAGTTTGGTGCAGGGCCATTAGCAATTATATGTCAAGCATGGGCAGGTCCTTTCAATCAAAGAAAAAGCATCTCCACGCTGACTAACAGGTGGTGGGTTATTGGTATCAGTTGTCAGACCGAACGCCCTCGGTAGAGAGAAAAAAGAGCCTCTCCATTGGTAGAAAATAATAATCTGAGAACGGCAGAGCTAGAAGGGACCCTCTGGATCATCAAGTCCAGGCCCCATGGGGAATTGAACTCCCAACCTCTGGCTCCACCACGGAGCTATCCAAAATAGGGGCTGTGTATACCCCCCTGACCCTATCTGGAGGACAACTGAGACCTTCAGTCTCTGTCTCCATTTCGTCCAGTGTGATCTGTGCTCCTTTGAACCTAAATTGCACCCTGGATCTTAGCTGGTTGGTAAGCTTTCCATTTACTTGTATGGGAATGTCAAATTGCACAATGGCCTGTTGGCGGTCACAACACAGGACACCTTTACAGAGTTTGCCCAGTGGGGGAAGGAACACACTGTGCCTCTGAGGAAGAGGAACCCGCCAAGATCACTCAGAACAGGAGTTGCTGAGGGGGTGACATCTCCTGCCCCCCCCCCCCCGAGCAGCCTAAGCCAAGCTGAGCACCCCACCAGAAAGAAGGATTGAGAGAATCTAATCTCTCCACCCTTGGATGAGCAAACCACTCGCATTCCAAAACCAAAGTAATAATAATAATTTTAGAACTGCCGAGTTGGAAGGGATCCTATTAGTCACGGAGTCCAGCCCCTGTCAAGGAGGCCCAGGGGGGGAATCGAACTCACAACCTCTGGCTCTGCAGCCTGAGACCTGAACCACTGAGCTATCCCCCAGATGTCTCTGAGTGCGTTTCTCCTTGTCTGACCTTGTTTCGTTAGTAGCAAGAAAAAGACTCCACAGCATGTCTCTCACCTATTTTCAAATTTTAATTCTATTTGAAAGATTGATATATTGACTTCCAAATCAAAAGATTACGACAGATTAAACTGATAAGCAAATAAATTAGGTATCAAACGAGCCACATCAGAAGCAGCAGGACGATCCTCTATTAAAAGCTTAAGCAAACATAATTGTTTTTACCAGGAGCTTAAAAGAAAGTACAGGCTGTGATTGTCAAACAAATTTGCCAGGATTTTTGGAACAAAAAGGGGTGAGTAGCATTTGGAAGAGCCAAGTTGCCCAACCGTGGCATGTTCGCCGTAATGTGTGGGAATTCATTGTGTTTGAAGCTCACAGGCCACCTTCCATGTGGATGTTTGTCGAGGGTTTTACGCTCTGTGCTAAGAGGCCTGGCTGTCCTTCATCTTGTGGGGGGGGGGGGGATAGACTACTCCTGGGGGTTGGCTTTCAGGGCTGTGAGGTACCAGAACACCTGATGAAGCCACAAGGAATTCTACACTTGTCTGGATCTCCTGGGGGAACAGGGAGATGAATATATGGGGATGGAGAAGGACTGCGTTTTTTCTTGTGATGATTCATCCTTTGCTGGAACCAGGTTTCACTGGCTCAGTGTAAACATATGAGGAGGGGAGATGCTCGTATAACCCCTGCACAGTGGAGCAAATTGACCTGACTCTCTGGTAGGACTCTGTTTGGGTTTGTTCTGGGGGCAGAATCTGACAGTACATCAGTTTCACTGGGAAGTTCATTTCTGTCCATCAACAGCAAAGTACACACAATATTCTATGTATTGCAGAGAAAATGCAAAAAAACAGAAAGAAATGGCAAAATGTAGAGAAACCAAAGACTGGACAGGTTGGTGTATTTCTGCCAGAGGTTGGGAGTTTGATTCCCCACTGGGCCTCCTTGACAGGGGCCCTTCCAGCTCCGCAGATCTAAGATTATTATTATTCCCACATTGGAATAGGGCAGTCTAATGAAACAAGCCTACCAACTTTCTGAGATTCTCCTGTGAAAGAATTGAAAAGCTGAGTTTCCCAACTCTGCACAGTCTCCTCTATGTAAGAGAACTCTGACAGGTGTCTATTGTGCAAGGCAGGTAAATTCTGTCCCCATTTGAGTCCTTGCAGTAAAAGTGGAGAAAGGAGGCTGCTTCTGGTGGTTGGCTCATTCTCTTCCAGAAAGCCCTGAACCATCCTATAATAATCTGCAATTAATCTTATTGTACATGGAACAAAAAAACCAAAATGAGAAGCAGCTGACCAACTTTCTGGAAGAGGAGAAGCCGACTGACAACATGACAGCTTGACAAATGGATGGCCTTCTTTCATCTGGGCCGAAGTGCCTCTGTGTGGGTTCAGCTTGAAAACAGGCCACAGAAAAGACTGAGCTACTGGGCCCCATGATGGACGTCTACGTTATTCCTGTTTGTCAAACTCAGTGGGCATTTAACCCCATTAAGACCATTGTGTATTTCAAAAAAAGTCTTTGTTGGGAGAGGTTTTACCTCTGTGGGGCCATGCTCACATTGGCAGCGGCCACAAGTAAATACTAGTCAGTTTTGGTCATTGATACACAAAAAATTAGAACATATAACAAATCCACAAGTTCAACTAGGTCCACCATTGGCTCCGTGAAACTTGTTTCCTGCCGAGAATGCTAAGATTTACATAAAGATCTTGTCACATTTCTGCTTTATAGCAGGGCCTCAAGAAGCAGCAAAGCTCTGGGAAGACATGTTAAATCTCTCCTTAAATGTGCAAATGTCATCATTTTACTTCAACCTGGCTGGTTTCTATTATTTATGTACAGCTATATGCAAATAAAAGGCTGGATGTCCCTAGATCCTCTGTGTAAAATCTGTGATGTGTTTAATCCTAAAATTTATTTTAGTTCCCCATATTCTACTCAAAGTTACATAATTCTCACCATCAGATGGAATGCAAGTTGGTACAAGCTTTTATTTCCCTCTCTCTCTCCTAAAAACACATTTTAAAAGTGATGAGTACACAGATCTTTAAATCTAGCCATCTGAAATTTGTCAGATTTCTTAACCTCTTTTAGGTTATATCCTGTCACCCAATTTCCTGTGCATCAGGGCAAAAACAAAATGGGTAGAGCTGTGCTGGTTTTCCAAGTCAATGGGAAGCTGAACCATTCACAAGGATTCGGGATTCACAATTCTACTGCCTCCCCCTTTGAAATCCCTTTAGCCAAGAAGGATCAGTTTGGGACAGGGCAAAACCTCTGTCTCATGGCACATTTCTTGGGGCAAAATGTTATATTTTGGAAGATGAAATCACATTCCGAAATATGTGGTTCAGGTGGATCTTTGAGACTGAGCCATTGTACCTGCAGATGAAAGCTGGGCTTACAAGAAAGCGAGCTGACTCACCAACAGGGGAAAATTCCTTTCTTCTATTGATGATTTCTTTGAAACACATAATTTGGCTCTCGAATAAGAATAAGAATAAGAATAAACCACCTTTGAACTGCAGAGTTGGAAGGGACCCTATGGATCATTGAATCCAATGCCTCTCAAGGAAGCACAGTGGAGGAATTAAACTCCCACCCTCTAGCTCCACAGCCAGAGCCCTAAGCAACTGCACTATCCATCACCATCCTCCTCCTCTTAGAACAGCAGAGCTGGAAGGGACCCTCTAGATCATCAAGTCCAGCCCAAGGAGGCCAAGTGGGGGAATCGAACTCCCAATCTCTGGCTCTGCAGCCAGAGACCTCAAGCCCTGAGCTACCCAGCAGTTCTTCACTCCCTCCTTTATGCTGCAGGTACTTCTCCCTCTAAAGAGCCCTTTGTGATCTCCCCTAACCAGGGCATCGGTGCCACCTGAGCAGATCTGATGAACCAGGAAGGACCAAAGTTGAACCAACCATGTCTGGCATACCGGTTCCTTGCTCCAGACACCCTCTCCCCATCCTTGAGCTCTACGAGCTGAAGAGGGTCCCTCCTGACAAGACAAAAGACTTCCAAAGTTACATCAACCTGACCTTCTCTCCTTGAACTGTTCCTTTCCAGCCCTCAAGAACTATTGTTTCACAGTAGAAAGGACTGCTGGAGTTTCATTTTTCCTCTCCCCTTTACATCACTTTTTCCCCTTTTGTTTTATGTCTGCTTATAACCCCAAGAACAGGCTCTGCCCTGTTCTTCTTGTTTGTTTTTTTCAATCCTATGGAAGCATCTCAAGGCGTCTTTTTGGGTGGACAGCCAGATCAAAATGCTTTTAAGGAACAGGCAGAGAATCACATTTGTCCTAGAAAGACAGGATGGCTGGGACATGATCCTGATTTTCCTGGAGGCGTGCCTTTGAAACCCTTGGTGGAGTGGCTCGAGAGAGAAGTTGGAATGCCATGAAAGCCCAAGACTCAAAGGAAACATAGAAATGCTCAACGCAGCAGCAGGATTTGTGTTTTTTACTCATTCGGGACACAGGGTTCCAATGACCTCTCTACAATTAGCAGAAGAGTTTTTAGGATTTCCTAGAAATGTAATTTGATAAGAGAAAGCATAAATGCAGAGATGGTCTTGGTAGGTGTTTTGAGGATGTCAAGGAAAAACATTGGACAACTCAGGCAACAGCACAGAACAACTCAACAGGGGCAGGGATTAGAACTGACCTCCAAGGTCCCTTCCGTGTAAAAAAGAGGAATCCATATGCTTTTTTTTTTTTTTTTTTTGGCAAGGCCATAAACCTGAAGAATTTCCCAATGGATGGGAACAGGCTAAGCTTTCTGGCTTCAATATTCACCTGTAATTCATCTTAGGTTGGAGAAGAACTGAGTAGGCGAAAAGTAATTAGAAAATATATGCTGCATGACCACTTCTTGTTCCAGAAACATGTGCAATTCAATTGCTCAGTCCATCTCATAGTACGTATGGATACACATGCATAGCACTTCCGCTATGCTGTGGTTTTCATGACCATTGCCACAGCTTCACATTGCACACGCAGAGCTGAGCGACAGGCCTCTAGCCCTTACGTGGTGTCAGGATGGTTTTGGTGGGAGCCCTAGCCCTACTGCACACTCTGAGCTTCCTGGCCATCCCAAAAAAAGTGCTTCACGAATCCTTGTCAATTTTTGACAACAGTTTCCCACTATAGACCCACGCAAAACATCTTCTTGGGAGGATGGCATGGATCACCCAGAACATTGAGGGGTGTCAGCAGCAGGCACCATCTAAACAGGGGTGCTAATGCATCTCCTTGCTATGCGCAGACTCACAGCCCATCCTGGTGGTGGCACAGAGCAAGGGCAAGCTTCTGAGGACACACGTTGCACCATCGTTAGCTCCTTCTTGTTCATTACAGAGTTGGGGGGGGGGAATTATAATAATTGCTTTCCCTTAACATGATGATTTATTTACGATACACCTAAGAAAGGCACCCCATGCCCAAAGGCCGTGGGTACATATTTTAATTATAGTTCTGCTCTTATATGATAAATGTGCACAACAAAACACATAATGAAAGATGAAAGTGCAGTTATCCATTAGGCTGGCACCCCAGTTCTGAAAATATGCAGGGGTTACAGAACAGCTTGTGCCGGGTGAGCCTCAGAGGCACCTGGTGGAAACGCTGTCAAGTTAACCAAGACACAGATTCTTCCCACTGACGTGCAAGAGGATACAGCCCTGGTGTCTCCTGGACGTTTCCACCCCAGTACTGTTGTTGTCACCTTAACACTCGGCAGCAAGGGTGGGAGGGGGCTGTTGCAAGGGGCACAGGTCACAGCAACAGGAAAGGCATGGCTGTGGGGAGCTGCCCCCGCCCTCCAAAGGCGATCTCAGGGTCCCTGCCTGGAATAAAAGGTGGCAAGTGCATTGCAAGCAGTAAATAGATACATATATAAATACGTATCAATTAATTTATTTACTATCTATTGCAATTACTATATCTCTCCAGTGTTCAGGCCACATGCACAACACAGATACTGGATCAAGCCCCTATTTGAAACCCAGGTGGCCATCATAGTCCTCACTGAGATGGTGCACCAGCCAGATCCATTGTTTACAAGGGGGCTGTTCCCTGCATGTTTCCAGAGAGGGGTGCAACTCTACATTCCCACACATACAGAGGGTTTGGTGCACAGCTTGGGCCTCAAAGAAGCCCCAACTCAGTCCTGAGCAGACCTTTCCTCCTGAAACTCTGAGCGCCAAGTGATTGGGGTCTGCCACAGACTGAAATGAAGCATTCTGGCCTCAAGACTGAGGGGCACAACTGGTTTCGAAAAGCAAAACCAAACAGCCTAAAGGAATGACATAGGTGGAGAGAGAGAGAGAGAGAGAGAGAGAGAGAGAGAGAGAGACCACTTCCTTTTACAAACCAGAAAGATGTGTGCAACAGAAGCACACAAGAAGTGTGTTTCCCCCCTCCTTAAGATTGTTTGCCAGCAATATGGCTAGCTGCTGCCACCTTCCTGGTGGATTTCCTTCTTCGCTTTAGCAAAAACGTACCTTGCTCTACAGCCCCACTGTTGGGTCTTATTGTGTCCACAGGCAACTTGGAGATGGAACAGCCACAGCTGGCAGATTTGCTGAAAGCATTCTTCTTCATGTAGCCAAGACTTCTGCCTCTCCAGATTCTCTGATCTGCAGCACTTAAGGAAAGAACAACAACCACAACGTGTTCCTTTTGCTGCAAATTTCAGTGCTGTACCGGACCCTTTGCCATGCCTTCGAGCCTAGCTCCCAAACACAGTCGGATGCTCGGAGTCAGGAGTCCGTGCTTAGCTTGCATCTTGTGAGCTCAAGGCACAGACCTGTCAGACAAAACCAGGCTCAGCTCAAGGATCCCCTCCCCCAAGCTGTGTTACCCCAGAAAATGAGCAAAACATCAAAACTGAACGTTGATGGACATCTACTTCTGATTCAGGTTTTGAGTTTGTTTGGTTTCTTAAAAGAGGAATATTCATGGGCCAAAGCCATTCCCCTCTCCCCAAAGAACCTTCATGGAGATGGAGGAACAATTATGGACATGCAGAATTTGCAGCCTTTATGCTCTGTAACTTGAGTCACATATTGAGTTCCATGTTTTGAGCCATATTTATGGAAACAGTGTCCAACACATACAGCTGCTGCAGGAAAGAGGCTGGTGCACTCTGAAGATGGAGCTCCTTTCGGCTTTGCAGGAAACCGGGGTCATTGCAGCTTTTCTGCTTCTGCTGAGGAAATGGGAGGGTTCAAGGATACCTGTGTGTGCCTGCGAACAAGCTGCGGTGTCCAGAATGAAATATCTGTCTGCTTGAGAACGCATGTAGCTGCCGAAGGAGTGAAGCACAGGGAAAGGTTGTCCAGAAGAGGAGTAGGTTTCAGCAATGACAAGGAAGGAAGGAAGGAATAGATGCCAGGAGAGCTCGGATGTGTACATATGCTTGTGCCAACTTTTTTTTTAATGGTTTTACCTTTGTGGCCTGACTTAAATGCCTCTCAGGTGATCATTTCATACTGCATTAAATTCACAGCCACCAAGTCGTCTCCTTCAGTGGAACAGATCCAGTGACTGGTGGCTGCCTTTAAATGCACAATTTCCCCACCGACCTATAAAAGTCAAGATCTGACTGTTACCTTTTTTAGCTTTTGTATTTTATTCCGGCGAAGTGACCCAGATGATTCCTATTCTCCTCTGCTTTTATGTGGTGGTGGATTAAGTTATGGGTCATGGACTCGTCCGGATTTAGGAGGCAAAGTGGTATTCAGACCTCGCTTCTGGCAATTGAGGCAGGTGAGAATCCCACATTTAAGCTTTTATTGCATTCTAAAGCTAATCCCACTCATCTGGAAACAGTTTCACATATTTAAATGTTTTTTGCAAAGGGATAGGAAGAGATAAAAAGGCAACCACTTACAACTAGATTGTTCCAAACAGGAACAACTTGGGGTTTTAGAAACAAGTTATGTGTGTGGGTTTTTTTATGTCATGTTGTTATGTTGTGCTATGCTATGCTATGCTATGTTCAAGTACTACTTAGAGAATGTGAATTCTGAATATGTGTTTCTTCACATGTTTCTTCACGCCTCACACAAGGACTTTCTGATGTACTCTATGCACTGCTTACCCACCTGCAACCTTTCCTTCAAGACTATGAGCTAACCGGTAAGTTTAGCTAACCGGTAAGTTTAGCTTACCGGTTTAAACCCTAGCCCTGAACTTTCCACCGAAGCAGCATCTCACATCACCCTGCCATGGGCCAGCTAAATAAGGCAAAGCCTGGTGCATCTTGAGCAAGGTTTGAATCAGCCCAGCAGCACGAGGCATCCTGTAAGGTGAAAACCTGTTGGGCCAAAAGGGTAGGAACAAATAGGATAATGGGCCATCTGTCCCACAGGGTGCATGAGGGTCTTGGCAGGCAGCCTGGCACAGGTGTGTGTGTGTGTGTGTGTGTGAAAGAGAGAGAGAGAGAGAGACTGTTTGTTTTTTTGCTTCTGTTGCTGGCCAGGTAGCACAAGATACATTTGATGGGATTCTTCACCTTCAGAGCAAGAGGGAGACGTAAATAACTTCTGCACCTCACACACTGCATCTCTGCAACAGCCTGCAAGTCCAGTATCCTTTCCCTCTAGGTAGCAGAGCACATAAAAACACAGCAAACACAGGGCAGACACAGAAAGATCGGCTGATCCTTAAAACATGCCACGGGCTTCTGGGAAATGCAAGCAACAAGACAGCAGCAAGCGTATTTCTGACTAATTTGCACAGCTTGGATGGGACACAGCGCCTGCAGAAAAACTGACCATTCCACAGGAGCATAAATCTAATGGCCTTTCTGCCTGAGGAGTGAAGCACAGACCCATAGTTGGCACAGAAGGGCTGGCAGACAGTTTTGAATAAGGCCACTTTTGAATGGCTTGCCTTAGCAGTTGAGGAGATGAAAAAGGAAGGGGATGTTTTCCCACTTCAGTTTCTGCAGCAAGGGAGGCCTGGCCTAGTATTTCACTCCAACTATAGCTTGCTCCTTACGGTCCTGATGAATTAACGTTACAGGACTGCCTCAGTTTGAAAACTGTGGAGCAAACTTATTTATGGAAAAAGTGGGTTGAACGTGGGGTTTATATGGCCAGGAGCCTATTAGTTGTTCATGCTTGCCGGTGTAATTCTATCGGTGTGAATTTCAGTGGCAAATGACTGCCAGTAAAGAAGTCCACCCTGGTTTTTCTCATCATCCCATGGCAGTTGTGTGACTTGGTGTATTGTGCTGATGTAAATACATAATAGGATTCTTGCCTATATTTGATAACTTACTAGAACCAGGTGGAGAATTTCTATCATTTTCGTTGCTGCAATCTGTGCAACATTTATTATCTAGCAAAGCAACGAAGGCTGAGGTCTCTGATGCCAGGGAAGAGTGAGGTTTCGGTCTGAACTTTACAGGATATAGCCAAGCCACTGAATTCTGTTCCCAAAATACGTTCAGCACTTTGGACAGCTCCTTTAAAGGTTGGACAACGTATATGTTCTTTATTTGTTGGTCTCATTTCTAGGCTGCCTTTCTCCTGGTGAAGGGACCAAAGGTGGCTCACAATGATTAAGACAAGGCAGGCTAAACACACAGTAAATTATGAAGTTAAGAACAAATTTGAATTTTAATAATAATTAAAAAGGTTATCCAAGCATTCAAAATGTGGGAAACATGCTTTTAAAAGAGCATAGGCTCAGCATCCAGGGTGGACCCAAGCTTCATTATTAAAAGAGGAGGTGGATATTCAAAGGTTGGCAGAAGGGCAAAAGGCAGAGAGTGAACCTGACCTCTTAATGGAGAGCATTCACGACCTGAGATGAGCCACAGCAAAGGCCACCTCTTGTGACCTCAATAAACCTGGCTATGATGGCAATGGGACCAGGAGAAGGGCCTCCTCTGAAGCTCCTTAGTGTTTGTCCACTGGTCATCTTCTCTTTCAGAAACTCCTTTATTGGCCATTCAATGGAATCTCCAAAGCTGAAATCAAAGTTTAAAATTTATGAATGTTGAATTTGGAAATCACTAGATTTGAGGTTAATGGGGTCAAAATCAAGCAGAATAAAGAAACTGGGAGGTTCTGTGTGAGTTAATTGGAATATTGCTCTGTTTTCTATATTTCAGCATTCCTTAGACTTAAAATCACAGCATGGAAAAGTTACTTTCATTCTTTTTGGCTTCCATCCACCAGAAGACCTTAAATCAATACCCCTCTGGTCAATTCTGGTCTGGGGACTCCGGTCCAGATAGATTCTCTTTAAAATGGTACTTGGTCCAGCAAAGAAACCTGCTGTTTTGGGCATCGTGCTGTGATGTCTTTTACGTGAGAATTTGGCTAATTCAGGCATCCTAGACAGTGCAGACAATGTTCCCTTGAGATCAGTGGGATGAAGATCTTTCGCAGTGGCCTGGACGTTTTTGCAGCTAGAAAAATATTTGGCATTTGTTGATGCTTGACTACCCCTAAATTGAATTCTCATGACTTGGCTTCTAACTGGCAATCAAGCTGGTTGGGTCATGTGTGTCCTTGCTGTGGCGAGGAGACCTCAAAGCTGGAATGATGTCCTGCGTGTTCCCGTTGGCAGGGTGAAACA
Organism: Intellagama lesueurii; assembly: GCA_037013535.1. Lineage (NCBI taxonomy): Eukaryota > Metazoa > Chordata > Lepidosauria > Squamata > Agamidae > Intellagama > Intellagama lesueurii. The sequence continues at coordinate 27,498,197 of JBAJHW010000010.1, read as the reverse complement.
ACTGTCATGTGCATGGCACAGGCCTGAAATGACCTTAGAAGTCTTTGGGGACATCTAAAACATCAGAGGGTCTTGTGACATTTTAAGAACTAAGTCTTTTTCAGGTTTTCAGGACTTTCGCTTACTTCTTTAGAACATGGCCAATTCCTTTTCTGGACCCACGGTCAACTTCTATTCACGTGCTTCCCTCGCCCATCCGTGTTTACCTCCTACAAGCTCCCCGCTTTCCCCCTTTCCTGCCCATTTTTTATTTGCCATTTAAAAGGGACAGGAAAGAAAGAGGAAAAGCTACAACAGCAGACAGTGTGTGTGCATGCCTGGTTACCCCATCCTGCAGCTCAAGCTCTCAGCCTCCTCTCTTCTCCAGTCATATCCTAAACATTGTCTGGTTTTGCTTTTCTTTGGCTCAGAAACAAGAGCCAGAATCCTGTTGATCATTTACACACTGGGGCGAATGGCCGCTAACTAACGTTACATGGTCACACCTAGTATGGAAATAGGTACGTACTTAGGAAGATGGCATAGTGCTTCATTAGTCAGGGGTCATTCACCACAGTGAGTTTAGCTACACAATTTACATTTGTGTCAATCGTAGTAATGCAGATTAGAAGAATGAAGGGAGAAAAGAAATCATTCCAGAGAATTTATTGAAGATACCGATGGAACCAGAGTGTATAGAAGAAGGTATAGAAATGAACTTCCAATCCGGCTGAGGAATAATAACTCATCAAAGCTGGATAATTGGCATGCTCCATAACACCAGCAAAAAGGAAGCAGCTAGGTTATGCCAGTTACATAATAAGGACGCCATTAAACCTTTCAGCCCTGGAACACTGGTGCTTCTTGTCCTGTTTTAGCAATGATGATGTCAAGCCATCTCTTATCACCTTGCCAACAGACGGAAGGCTTGTTTTCTGGCAATCCAGAGTAGATTCAGTCAAGGCTTTTATCATACCATCGCCCTGCTGCATTTGTGACATTTTCCAGGGGCTTCAGAGCTTATCTTGAACCGGAGCTGTCTCTTGTTCTTCCATGGCATCGTCCACCTTTTCTTTTATGGTGAAAGACCCATTCAGGAGAAGAAGAGAGAGAGCCCAAGCTCTCCCAGGGAAGGAAGGAAGGAAGGAAGGAAGGCATCAGCCCACCACACTCACGTGTGCACTGCCACTCCTGCACTGCCATGGAGGGGTAAAGGGTCAGCCAGGCAGCTAAGCCCCCTGGACGTAGAAGATGGCAGTGGTTCTAGTGAAGAATAGGTTGCACACACCTGAACCCTAGAATCAAGAAAGGCTACCTTATCCATCTACCTCTCCACCAGATGGAGCTTCACCTAGAGACAGCTATTACTGGAATTCCTCAAAGAGCTACCTCTAGGCTGGTAGAGGGCCTTGGAGCCCAAGCGCTGAGGGAGAGCCTTGTCCTTCAGAGCACTTGGGCCCTCCTGGGGCAGGGCAGGAGGGTCAGATTTGCAGTTCCCAAATGGCGAGAATAGCATCTGCTCATTCCTGGGTAAAATGGGACCCTTTGCAGATTGCCAGCATGGAAGGCAAAGGTTGCTTTATTTAAGAACTTGAAGCACAAAATGGGTTCTTTGCTGCTGCTTCAGATTTCTGTCCTTTCCTGTCTTCTCTTCCCCTCCCACCTCTGGTCACATTTTGACCCTGAAACCTCAGGGAAGAGGATGCTAATGACCTGGCCTTCCCAGTTGAACATGGAAACACCTGGGAGTGTGGCCAAAGTGTCTCCCATAAAGACCCAGGAACAGGCCATCCTTCTGGCACATTCTATTCCCTATCTTCTTCCCAGTACCAAATACTACCTCCAAGTATTTAATTTAATTTGTCAAGGGGATCTATGGCCCTTAATGGGGCTTTCTCCATTGTGCAATCTGTGTAGCTGAAGAAGCCAGCTTTTGCTTTCTGTGTATAGGATATGGGTTGTCTGAACGCACTATTACCGATACGTGTTTAAGATGACCCTAGGCCATAGGGGAGAGGACATCTGACTCTATTGTGGCTTCTCTGTGCCAAGATCCCTGTCTCTCATGTTTTTGGTCCGACATGCTTAAGAACCACACAAAAAAAAATGCATTTTCCCTCCTCTGCTTTTAAAAATTCTAAATTAGCCAGGCATAAACAAACAAGCTTTGTCTACCCCAGGCTTTTGGCACGCACAGCTCTGGAGTCTCCCTCCAGTTAGTCAACAAGGCAGAACGGCAATGCCTCACGAGTTCCTCCTTCCATGAATGCAAGCCGGCCAGGATGACAGGCCGCCTCAGATTCCCACCCGGTACTTCAAAGGCATGGTGGGCCCCGGTGGCAGATTTATTAGACCTCCGTTTTCCACAGCCTCTCTCCCAAAAACCTCGTTTGTCCTTCTCTTTGCTTCTGAGAAGAGAGGGTGGACAAGCCAGAACAATGCCAAGGAAGGGGGCCCCCGGGGGTGTGGGTGAGACTTCTGGGAAGCATCCTCTCCAGAAGTTGGAATGATAGAATTTATTGAGAATTTACAATCCATTTTCCTCCCTTTAATTTAAAATCCACCCTCGCCGCTGAAATGCAAGCTCATTCTCTAGCCCTGAAATTCATGCTTGAACACATTTCCTGTGAATCCCTGTCCTCTATTGCAGGATCTCGGGGTGATTTACAAAGCTGCAAAAAAAAAAAAAAAAAAAAAAAAAAGGAATTTTAAAACATTACATATTTAAACCAATTTAAAATCCAACAACGCAAAACCAAAGCACTTGAACATTTAAAAAAAAAAAAACCACACATGCCTTGTCTGCTTCTTCACATCATTGCTCACCAAAAACGGCATGCTACTTTTTTTTTTTTTAATCCCATTGCTTTAAATCAGCAGAGACCATAAACGAAAGAAAAGGTATGCCTCACCCATCCCCACATCCAGGCAAAATCCAGTAAATTTCCTGGAACCATTTTTGTTCCAGCTGGCTTGTGCTTGTAAAAAAAAAAAAGGGACTGAAACCTAAGGACATTGTTCATAATTCTTCCATTCACAATGCTGTCAAATGCCTGCCTGGGAGGTCTAGTTTTGTTTGAATTCGGCAGCCAGGATGCGACTCTGGGATACTGAAACGTCCCGTCGGTCCGGATGAAGATTAAACCTACAAGAGTCAGAGATTATCAGCCAAAATGGGGGGAAAGGTCTGTAAATGATTTTTATTTTATTTATTTTTTCCTCCGGAAATGTGTTTTCTTTTTCCTTTATGGACCTGTCAGTTTACAGTGAACTGAGTGATGAGAGAACTGTATATAAAGCAGTCTGTGGCGCAAAGCATGCAGGATTGTGATGCAGAAAGCCTTCTGCTAGCCGCCCTTTCCCCTCAAAGCAGTGGCATTACAGCTAGGCTTTGTAACTAATTTTATCATTTGGGGGGTCCAACTCTATGGCGTTTTCTCTGCTCGTGAATCCAAGCCGGTTTCAGTGAGAGGCTTCCTGCAAGAGGCACCTTTAGAATCCCTTCGGGAATTGAGGCCATTTCCCCATCACGTTGTGGGCCCTCTGGAGTGACCCCTGCAGTGTGTGTTGTGTGATCAACCAAAGAGAGAGAGAGAGAGTTAAGGGAGCAGGATCCGGGGGAAGTGAGGAACTATAACTCTTTGTGGGGAGTTCACACTACCGTCACCCGACCCCATGCAGAAAGGAGCACCTGGATTTCTCCCTCTGCCTCTCACATGGCGGGCTCGCATGAAAAGCAGTAGAGCAGGAGATGTGAATGTAGAGGTGAAACCTCTGGCCGCGGAGCCAGAGGTTGGGACTTCAGTTCCCCCACGATGTGCCTCTTTGACAGAGGATGGACTTGATGATCTACGGGGTCCCTTCCAGCTCTGCCGTTCTAAGATGATGACGACGATGAATTAATTTTCTTTCTTTGCAGGGGCATGACTTGGGCTGCAGGGAAATGGTGGGACTCCCCATACCTGCCTGGAGCAGAGCGGGGGGGGGGGGATTTATAGACACCAGCAGTTGTCTGCATTGAGAAACTGGCCAGGCAATAGATCGCCAGTCCACACAGTCCTGGAAAGACTTCACAACACCCCTCCACCTGCTCTTAGCAGTTAGGTGGGATCAGATGGAGAGCTAGATCTTTTGCACCGCTTACGGCATGGTTTGGTACAAGCTATTTTCTAGCAATCAAATGACATCCAAGAGATCCCAGACTGGACTGGCCCGGCTCCGTACCCAATCCAGCCTTTTTTTTTTGGCCCACCCACCGTGCCCAATCCACCCTTTATTGGAGCTGGACTGGAGCGATTCTTGTACGCATGGAAGAGTTGCTTTAAGGGGGAATCTCTCTCAGCAGGGTGCCCCTTTCCAGCGCAATCAGTCGAGATCCTTTGTGATCCCACCCTTCCTGAGGGCACCCTCTGTGCAAAAACGTCCTCCCAGTTTTGCTGGCTGGGCGCAGAACTGCCTGGTGGGAAGAGACAGCATCTAAACAAGGGGCGGCAAAGCCTTCTTAAACCGTCTTCCCCATTTCCCAAGAGCTAATAGAATGTCCACTTGTGAAGTTAATAGGATGCTTAGGTAGGTTTTACACTGCAATTGTAGCAATTTATTCTGGAGACAGAATTTGGGTTTTCTTTTCAAATCCCTACGTGAATGGGTAATCATTATTCCTTCTTCTTCTCCATTCCCGCACTGAGGAACCAGCTTTCTGTATTCAAGGGGGGGAAGCCTATAAGAGGAGGATGCTTTCATAGAATAATAAACCAATCCTTTGTGGATGCAGGAGAATAATAACACTGCAATGAAACAGCAAATGCATGATGCTGGAATCTAAAATGTGGCACGAAAGGCAGAAATGGTGAAATGGTATGAGACACAACTCTCTGTCTTTGGATAAGGAAGCACCCACTTGATTATTAAGCCAAAATTTATACTCATCAACATGTCATAGAGCTAACTCTAGCTGCTTGGAAGAAGTATTCTTTGTTTTAACCTCTTAGGCTGAAACTTCCTGGTCCTGGAAATATATGGGAAGGAATGGATCTCCTCCTCTGAGCTCTTTGATGGCACCTAAAGATATTCCAGACTCAAAGGAGGACAGCCAGTGTCAGATCCCCCTTCCACCCCCAGCCACCGCAGAAGAATTCCCTCCAAGCTGGAAACCGGCCTCAGAGAGAAGCGAAAAGGGGCAGCCGGTGAGGGTGTGGTGGCCGGAGGAGCAGAAGAATGATTCCGATCCTCTTTCCTGTGGTGGTGGTGGTGGTGGGAGTTTTCCTTGGGAGAGAAAAGCAGCTCCTTCGGAGAACGGAAGGAGCCGGTCCTCAGTTGCCGATCAGTTTCTGGGCACAATTCAAAGTGCTGGTTTTAACCTATAAAAGCCCTAAACAGCTTGAACCCAAGCTATCTCAAAGGCCGTATCTCCCATTATGAGCCTGCTTGGGTGTTAAGATCATCAGGGGAGGCCTTTCTCTCCATCCCCCCCCCCCCCGCCCTTTACAGGCACATTTGGTGGAGACACGAGGGAAGGCCTTCTCTGTGTTTGCTCCCATACTGTGGAACTCCCTCCCACTGGAAGCCAGGCTGGCCCCATCTTTGCCATCCTTCCGCAAGCAGGCAAAGACTTTTCTCTTCAGGCAAGCTTTAGTGACTGCCTGCATGAGTGACTGGCCACACGGCTGGTTACATGAGTAACTTTCAGATGGATCGTTATGCTTTACTGTTCTGATGGGGTCTTTAGTACAACTCTCAGAGTGGCATTTGCTTGTTCCTTTTTTATATCTGCACACTTGTTTTAGCTTTAATATTGTCTTTTAAGGATGTATGCTGCCTCTTTATGCTCATTGTTCTTAGCTTTAAATATTGTATTTTAATGACGTAAAGCACCATTGCATGTTCATTGTTTCAGCTTTAAATATTGTCTTTCAGTGATGTAAGCCTCCTTGGGTTGTTTTTAAGGAGAAAGGCGGGATAAGGAATAGTTAAAATAAATAAATGAATCAGTTCCATGTATAGGTTAATTCTGCCAGTAAAAGCTCAGAAACGCTTTGGATGAAACAGAGACTTTGTGGAAATTAGAACTTATTTGATATCAATTAAGTTAAGTGATTTCACACCAAAGGAAGGAAGGAAGGAAGGAAGGAAGGAAGGAAGGAAGGAAGGAAGGAAGGAAGGAAGGAACTCAGAGTGAAGTCATGAAGCTGCCTGCTTTTGACAGATATCCCAGACATCACCAAGCTTGTTATAAAACCCTTTACTGGTTATGTTTTTAAAGAATGAGAATTATGTACTATCAAATCTGCTGAACTATCAAAATGTTGCTGCTGTTTCAACATTTTGCACACAGAATACGCCCATTGATCACTTTTATTTATTCATTCATTCATTCATTCATTCATTCATTGGTAAATAAAACACAGATGAGTTAGCAGCATCCTTGGAATATCTTAAAACCATAAAGTGCATGCTGTGTCTTTCCCAGAGCCTTAAATACAAAATTCTCATTGGTGCAGGGCCACCAGGAAGAAGAATTAAAAAAACACTTTAAAAAAAAAAAGTGAACAACTGAGATTGTTATTAACTGATGCACAACTGCAACACACACAATTTCAAACCAGAAGCCCATGTTTCTCATGAAAATCAGCTGTTTGGGAAGACCAAGAAGGGCTTGCCACAAAATGGGTTTCTTCCATATGGTTTCATGCAATTCTCTGTGGAAAGCAACGTTCTTCATCTTAATGGGACCTTAGATGAGATAATTAACACTTCTACATATCTGATTTCCTTTCTGTGAAACTGAGATTTTACTGTTCCTTTTCATGAGGTTTAATTAATGCCTGGGAAAACACTTTACAGACCTCCGAGGACAGGATTTATACCACTTTCCTCTCTGAGAAGGACTGCTGAAAGAAAGAAAGAAAGAAAGAAAGAAAGAAAGAAAGAAAGAAAGAAAGAAAGAAAGAAAGAAAGAAAAAAAGAAAGAAAGAAAGAAAGAAAGAAAGAAAGAAAGAAAGAAAGAAAGAAAGAAAGAAACCTTCTTTATACTGTTTCCCGTCCCCATCTGATAGCGCTATCAAAGTAAATTTCATCTTCAAGCACTGGAAAAGCTTTCATTATGTGTGATGGAGTGTGGCCCAAATAGCTTGTGCTTTTTCATTATGTTTCTTTTTTCTCATTTTATACACCTTACTAAGATTATAGTTCATTGTCCTGAAATTTCTCACCTGCTTCTTACGGTTTGATTTACTCTTCCACATAAGTGGACTCTTTTTTGTGGCACCCGTCTTGCTAAGTTGCTGGGTACAATCATTCAAACTGTTAAAGTGTTCTTCCCTTAACCACACACACACACACACACACACACACACACACAGCACACCCCTTTGTAGAAAGGAATAACTGACATTTTATTTTATTTTTTTACCTCTGTAGAAAAGGCTGCTCGGTTCTTGGTTATCCATTAACTTACGGGCTATTTTCCCGCGGCATTGACAAGAATGTTAGAGAGAAAATTAAATTTATCCTGCCTCTTCTCTGAGACGGGCGAGTGGGATGCATGGAATTGGCAGGAATTCAGCTGGAGACAAGCTCGGCCTCGTCATCATTCGAATTCACTCCGTGATCCAGATGCGGCAGTTCAGCCTTAGACATACTGGCTCTTTGGCACTCAGAACGAAGGAGAGAAAGTCTGCCCTCTTCAAATGTATAAAGGTGATGACCTATAGGTGGAAGCATTAGCATGTGCCCTTAAAGGGTTTTTAACACAGATTCTAGGACAGCAGCCAGAGGAGCTCATATTTTTTATGAAAGTGAAGACAGGTCTCTCTATGTGGGAACCCACTGTGCACATCCGTGTCTGAATATTCATCTTTGCTGCTCTCTCTCTCTCTCTCTCTCTCTCTATCTATCTATCTATCTATCTCTCTATCTATCTATCTATTCCCCCCTTCTTCCCAAGGTGGCTTATTTTAAAACAATATTTTAAACCAATAATATATATTTTATATATATATATTATAAATATATATAAAATATTGTTTAGAACAGTCAACAGGCAATAGAGAGGGGCAGGTTATATATATTTTTATATATATATAGCCTCAAAGAGGCTAGCTTTTAATTGCTGGCATAAGGAAAGGAGGGAAGGGACCAACCAAACCTCCAGAGAGAGGGAGCTCCACAATCCGAAAGCAGCCACAGTAAAAGTAGTTTCTCGTGGCCTCTCCAGCCATGATTTTGAAAGTAGTGGGACTGAGAGAAGGTGTTCTCTTGCTGGATCTGCAAGCTGGAAACTCCATTTCCCTCCCTTTTTTGCTTCTGATTGTAACTGCAAATGGTAACTGTAAGTAAAGATACATTTAAATGCTTCTAGCGTGATTTTTACCCTACAAAGTGCTAGTTTGTATCCAGACTAAGGAGGGTGTTGTTTGATGAGACTGGGCTGATCTCTACACATTTCTGCTTTTGGTGCATCTAAATGACAAGCATGCAAAGAAAGAATAGAAAGAGTTAACTGTGCCTACACGTACATTTACACATATTTAAGTTGACAGGTCGACACCCTAGTAAATATGTTTAGCTTTACATTTTTAAGAAGGATCTGTTTGCTTTCTTGACCCTGTACTCCTTTACCTGGTTCTTTGTTTTCCATGTCATTCCATTTTATGCTTCCTTTCTCCCAAAGCAGCTCCCCAATGATATAAAAAACATAGTAAGTCAGGATGGCTGGAATCCGGTTGGTGTTTCCAAATGGAAGTAGTGATTTAGAATAAATTCATCGAATCCAAGAATCACGGAGTTGGAAGGGGGCCTATAAGGCCATTGAGTCCATTGAGCTCAAGGCACAAATCCAAGTCAAAGCAGATGGTGGCCCAATTTTCCCTTGAATGTCTCCAGTGTTGGAGAGCTCACCAACTCCCGAGGTCATGGGTTCCATCATTGTACTACTCTAACAGTTAGGAAGTTTTTCCTGATAGCCAGCCTAAATCTGGCTTCTCGTCACTGGAGCCCATGATTTCACACCATGTGGTACAGTGCCACCTGTCCACTAGCTGCTCAACAAGGTTTTCAACTGACAGAATCCCAAGTCTGGAGGTGCAGAAATTTCCACAAGAACGAATCTGGGCCCATTTTTGCATCCCTTCCGGTGGAAGGTAGATGGTTCTTTTGCTTCCTTTCCCATCCTCTGGACCACGTTTCTGCTCACTGCAGATAATTTTATCCATTAGTCCTGGTGGTGCCAGACAGAATGCCTGAAGAAACTCTTTCCAGTTAAGCGATGAAACTTTTTGGGTCTTAGAAAAACTCTCTTGCATCCCATGTTAATGAACAGGCCACAAAGTCACGGAGGCTTTTGTGAGACGTTCTCCACTCCCACAAAGCCAAGAGCGATCTTTAATGGCAGGAAGGAAGGAAATGAAGCAACTTACACACTTACGAAGCTGCAGGGACAACCTTTGTATTAAAAACACGGAAAAACAGAGATGGCTGCACGGCAATTGAGAATCAATAAAAATACTTGAAACACAATGCTCTCCGTTTTATGGGGTATTACTCAGTGCCGTAAAAACATTTCTCTGACATTAAACCGATTAGTTCACATCTCGCCACCAGCACTGCTGGGCGGGAGGCGAACTTGAAATGGGAAGATAAGTTTTCTGCCTTTTATTTTACAGAGAAAGGAAGAAAGGAAGGCACCATGTCAGAGACAGTGAAGTCCTTAACAGTCAGCCTGTAATTGGAATTTCTCAGAAAAGCAAGTTGATTGCTTGGAACGGAAAGTGCTCAGCAAATCATTTGCAGGGACCAGTGTCCACCAGCAATGTATGGGCCGTCATTTTGAGACTTTCTTAATTCACTGACCCAGTGCTGTTAATCTTTTACAGATTTTCCTTCTGATCTTTTGCCCCAGCTTTACTTCCCCATTGTGTTGATAGAAACTCGGCCAAGTAACTCACGCCAACGGCTGCCTAAAGGACCATCAACGGTCAACAAGTCAGTTCTGCTATTCCATTTGTTCCTTATTTTGGTATTTCATAATGTTGCTCACCTTCATTGCCTTCAACAAACAAGCACAAATGTGTCACTCCTTCCATTGTCTACCAGTCCTTCTGATTTCTCCTGCCTCTGTGCTGAACATCATGCTTCTTCCTCTTGAAACTCCTTCAGTTTGGTTTGGCCTGCTTCTCCAACCCAGGAAGGCCATCTGGAATCATGATTCTGTCCATCCCAGCCTGGTCCCTCCATCTCCTCTGTCCTGGTAGCAGGAGCCCATCAGGGAACTGGCGCTATGCCGTTCTCTGCTTCTGAGACTTGGAAAGAGTGCCAGGGTGTGTGCCAGAATCCCCAAGTCCTCCTTTCTTTCCCCTGGGAAGAGGCATAATAGGAAAATCAGAAGATGGCACGAGGACAACGTTTGGATCCAGAAGCACTCTGAGATTAAGAGCTAGGATCGTCTTGGGAGTGGCTCTGTCTTGCCTGGACTAAATTTCAGTTTTGTGCATCTGTGTCCTGTCCAGAAGTGCAGCCAACAGAGGGAAGGTATTGAAAGAAGAGTTGAATTGGATGCCATGGTCATACAGATTCTCTCAAGCTGCTTTCTACCAGGTCCTCAGATTGAAGAGGGCTTTACTGGGTCTCCAGCCCGTTGTCTGCGCAGCTTCCAAGTCATACATGTACTAAGCTGACCTTTTCACTATAGCCTTCTCAGGCCTTCTTAGTGTTGTTTCCTTTTTAACTACAGTTCCCAGCGTCCTCCACCAAATCTCTGGCTTCAGAGCTCTGGGCTTTCAGCTGCCTTATTTCAGGGTGCTGTCCAAGGTCAGGATGAGGATGAACACAGGCCAGTTTGCTTACCCTTCGCCACCGGGAAATATTTTTAGCCACATCAACAGGCACTTTTCTTTTGCAGAAAGGTTTCGAGCTCTTGCTTCAAAGGTCTAAGCCTCTTCAGGAACTATTTCCCCTCAGGCTCTGAATTTTAATCCCCATTTTTACCAGCACATTGCAAAAACCCCACCCGCTGAGGTGTCTCACCATGCAGCCAAGGGTCATCATGTGATCCCCGATCAGCTGCAACCACCCAGGAGAGAAGTGCAGGTAAAAGAAGAAGCACAGTAAATTAAAAAATTGAAAACGGCTGCACCACAAAGGTAATCAATCACATCATCAAATGTTGTTTTACAGAAAATACCAGTTTTCTCCCAAAAGCACCTTTCCAAAGCAGAATAGAAGCAGAAGAACATTCAGTACAGCCTGACCTCCAGAGTTTGTTTATCCAAGCCAGATTCATACCATTTTGTCCAGGTGAGGAGACCCTCCTGTTCTCCTTGGGCATGAACATCTTGTAGTTCTCTGAGCTGGTTCATAGTACCACATTTTCCAGAGAGGAGAGGAGAGCTATTCCACTGGAACCACTTGGAAGTGGAAAAGCAGAGTTTCCAGTATGCCCCGGGGTGGATAGAATTTGCTCAGCTAGATTTTGACACACCAGCTGTGCTCATGTGGTCTATTCCCTGAGCAGGATCCTTAGCTTTCCTTAAAAACAAGAACAGATAGAAAAATAAATGTACATTTCTAGTCCCGAAGGAGGAAATACTAGGCAAGGCTAAAGGTAGCTGGTGAACACGCTGCTGCCAAGTCACAGCTATATTAAGACCTTTGTGTATCCCAAAATTCCTGCAGACAGATTTCACTTCTACCCTCTTAGGACCCATAAGGTTATAAATGAATCTGTGGGTTCCTTTCACAGACCCATAAGTGATTTTTGGAACAAGCTCAGAGGTGGGAAACTATCTCTTAGTCTCAGTGATATCAGTCAATGATGAAAAAGAAATTTGCATTAACAAACTTCTTAACTGTTAAAGCAGTATGACAATGGAACCTGTGACCTCGGGAGGTGGTGAGCGCTTCAGTGCTGGAGACATTCAAGAGGAAATTGGGCAACTCTCAGTCAGATCAGCTTTGACTTGGATCCATGGCCTTAGAGGTCCCTCCATCGTTCTATGATTCTAGGATTTTATTTTTCACATATTTATCCAACAGTTAGTAGGCATCCTTCAGTCTCGAGAGATTATGGTAACGTGCTCTGAATAGAGGACTTGGGACAGCGTCTAGTGTGGCTGAGGAGGCCAATTCGAGAGTGACCATCCCTTCCACACTGAAGACAAATATGACCTGTCCCCTGTCCAGCTCCCTGGATTTGCTGGTTTCGGGACTGCCTCTTTGCCTCAGCCTGCCGGACAAAGGCCTCTTCAAATTGGGAGAGGCCGTGATGCACCGCCTGCCTCCAGGCTGTCAAGGTTTCCTATTTGTAGACTCTTGAAACTGACGATCCCATTTCATGTGCCCTAAACTTCCATGGCCTGGAGCCTGCTTTGCAGTTTGCACTGCGTTGTTGTTATTCCACGAAAGAAAAAGTTAGGAGAAGAATACCTAAGATATAATCATGGGCTAGACATCTTCTTTAGTATAAATCCACCATATTCCAAACAGGTCTCTGATCAAAGCTGTTGTCTGTAAGAATCAGATAAAGCCAGAAAATCATCTGACTGTTGAACTCAGTACAGTGGTGCCTCGCTAGACGATTGCCTCGCAGGACGAGGAAATCGCTAGACGATGCCTTTTTGCGATCGCTACTGCGCTTCGCAAAACGATGTCTCTCTATGGGGAATTTTCGCTAGACGATGAGGTTTCCCCATAGGAATGCGCCGACTAGTGGTCAAAAGCTGTCAGTGCATTCCGACGGGGACCCTCACTCGCTAGACGAGGTTTCCCTATGGGAGATTTCGCAAGACGACGAGTTTTCCCTTTGGAACGCATTGAAGAGATTTCAATGCATTCCAATGGGAAAACGTGCTTCGCTAGACGATGTTTTCGCTAGACAGCGATCTTCGTGGAACGGATTAACATCGTCTAGCGAGGCACCACTGTATTTATCTTTCCAGTTTTGGAGTTTTTATTGCTACAACCTTGGGTGGTTTTCTTTGGTTAATTGGTTAGCTGGTTTGGTTTGGAGTCTTCTTGCTACAACAAAGAGAGAATATTAATGAAACAAGGTGTGTGTGGGTTTTTTATTATTATTTGTTGTCATCAGAAGAAAACTCTGACTCTCATTTCTTTATTTTTACAAATTCCGTGCAGGTAAATTCTCACAAATAAGGGTCAAATCAGACAGTATAGTTAGCATGTTATTAGAAGAGAAAAGGGTGCTGTTAGTGTCACACCGTTCTCAGGTTTGAGGAATGAAAATGAAAATGAGGCTGGTGTTTAATCCCAGATGGCTGGTAACAAAACAAAGACCTGCAAGCAGCAGGAGCTCAGCACCGCTTATGAGATTATGAATAAACGGCTCTTCACACACAGGTAATTGCCACTTCTTACAACAAGCCCTGCATAGTGTCTAGTTCTGCATGAAAAATGAGGATTTAAAAAAAAAAACACCGTGCATAAACATGATTCAGTCAGTGGATGAAATGCATAAAAAGTGCAGCCATTAAGTTTTTTAAAAAACAGTGACAATGCATGCATTAGGCAAAGTGCACACCAAATTATGCCCAATAAAAGTCGCACAGCCTGGTACAGAATCTGGAGAGGAAGAGAGAATATTTGTGGAATTCTGAATGCCACTGAAAATGAAACTGAGAGAGGGGCCTTTCCCTCCCCCAAGGAGGAATGAAGCACATCCTTCCTGAACTTGCTTTTGTCGGGCAGAGCTGGGTTTCGGCCCTGCGGTGGGAACCATGGCATATGGGGAAAAAGCAAGAGGACACTTTCTTCTAAGCTTGTGCGGTTGTTGGGTTGTAATCTCGGGTTTCTCCCACCTGAACTTGCAATGGAAGTAGCACTCCTGACCCCACTTCCCTGGCAAGCATCTCGCTTCACTCAACAGGGGGTCTTCTGTGCAGGATTCGACCATCCATGGCTTGTTGCTTCTTAGGGCCCTGTCAGATGGTCTGCATTCCCACGTTTTTGCTTTGAGGGAGATGCCTTTTGTAAATCACACCACCGGCAGACTTACCACATTGGAGGGCTCAGCGGTTAGATGTGCTTGCTTGCATTTCAGAGGGTCAGTGTGGGTCGCAATGCAGGTGCAGTTTTCACCTTGGGTGGGTCTAGAAGCCCATTTTCTCTTCCTCAGATCCTTGGGGAGTAACACAAATCCCACCAAACTACAAGCATCAGCTGGCACTGAGACGCAGCTATGGCAGTTCTTGTGGCATCAAACAGTGGCGTGGGTATAGTGTAGATCTATTTATGGAATCTGTGCAGCTAAAAGTGTCAAGTAATGGACTGGAAACCAATATCATCCTCACAGATTGAGGACACGCAATCGCAGCTAGCAAACCAGCTAGGGGAAGACCTCACCATTCTCAAGTGAGGAGGTTTAAGCGCCAGAGTTTCCAAGAGTGATACATGAACTCCTCAGAAGCTTAGGATTTGCCCAGCTAGGAGCAGGCGTGGGCATCATGCATCCTTCTGGAGGTTGTTGTGCTCTGACCAACCATCATATTGGCTTGGAGTCCATCTACATCTGGAATCCATCCTTTTTTGTTCCTTGCTCCAGTTCCGAAGATCATCCCAGAGCATCCTTCAAATATTAACATTCACATCCTTCAGATGTCATCAAGGGCTTCTCTTCCATCTTGCTGGCTTCTCTTCTACCTTCATGAAAATGTTTTCTGGACGATGGACAGACCAAACTCCTGGCCTCTCAAACAGTTTGTCAGGAGCTTTGTCAGAAGCATAGTGATCGAGCCCCACCAGTGCTACTTGCATGCTCAGAACATACCAGCAGCCTTCTCAGTGCCAGGATTTTTGTGCAGAGACCCCAGCTGGCATGGCCTCCAGCTAGCTGCACCTTCTCGAGAAGCACAGCTCCGGAGCCAAAGAACCAGGGCGTTCGCCGTACATGAGGCTCAATGAAATTGAAGCCCAGTTCCAAAAGGGCATGGAGTTAACTGCAGTTCAAGCTGTCCTCCTGCAGTTTTATGAGAATGAGTTCATGACAAAGTACCTAATAAATTCCAGACAGACAGACTTTGTCTAAGAATGAAATGATGAATGGGGGTGTTTCGACTTTCAAGGAACTAAGAGGAGCAAAATTAGCCTTGACCTAAAGACTCCAGCAGCCCTTTCAAGAAGGGAACGTTGACTTCTGCAGGTCGATCCATCAAAGTCACTAGTTGCTCTCTGGAGATCTGGGCATGTAGATTTCCCAAAGCCTTTGAGCCACAGAGGTTCCTGGACGCAATGCTCTTAAAAATTAAAAATAAATTTACGACTCCCCGAGTATTATAATTAATGGCAAAGCAGTGTTCTTGTCCCCTCGCCAGTTGAGCGTCCTTATTTACAGTACTCTGGGAGGGACCACTTCTAAAGGCCTGCCATCACAAAGCAATCCCCGGTGTATGTGGTACAGCCACTGGACATACAGTAAGCATGTGTTGTCCTTTGGCAACGTGGGGTATTCAAGTGGCTTATCTCATTGGCTCGTGTGCTCCCAGAGGCATCTGGTGGGGCCACTGTGAGATACAGGAAGCTGGACTAGATGGGCCCTTGGCCTGATCCAGCAGGGCTCCTCTTATGTTCTTATGCTTTTATGGCTTAAGGACAAAAACCACACCAGCTTTCGATATCAGAGGGTGGATCAACAGGCACTGCAACCGCGTATCTGAGGTCTCTGTTGCTGCTTCTGCTATAGCAAAGTCTGGTCCTGATGCTGACAAGGACATTACTTTTCAACCCAGGTAGATCCAGAGACTCTTGGTGACAATGGACAATGCTCTGGCAGGGAAGGTGAGCAGGCAGGTGCCTTAAAAGGTTCCTGAGTTCATCCTGTCAAATAAAGTAAGATATATTTGGATATCTTGCCAAAAAGGAGGTTGTGGTTTAGGTTGCGTCATGGTGATAAAAACAAACGTCTAACCAAAAAAATTTTTAATTATTTTTTGTTTTGTGTGTGTGTTTGTGTGTGTTCCATGAATGATTTTACTTACACTCATAAGGATATTAAAGAGAATCATTAATCAATATGCAATGCATTTGAAATTACTTTTAAAGCTGGAAAGTTAACGGTGCAAGCAAAGTGATGGTGAAGATCTTTCAAAAAAGACTTTTACAGCATATGGAACTAAAAATGCCGGATGTTCAAGCAGGAGTCAGAAAAGGAAGAGGTACTAGAGACCCTAGTGCAATCATATGTTGGCTACTAGAATGTGCCAAAGAATTTGAGAACAAAACCAGTCTGTGCTTTATAGATAACAGTAAATCCTTTGACTGTACAGATCACAAAAAGCTACAGTTTGTTCTATAACAAATAGAGGAGACACAATATTGGATTGTCTCGATGTGTAACTTTTACTCTGGACAAGAGGCCAATGTTAAGACAGATTATGGAGAAACAGAATAGGTTCTCACAGGCGAAGGTATTGGACAAGGCTGTATTTCATCTCCCTATCTGTTCAGTTTTACAGAGAATGTATCATACAAAAATCTGGATTAGATTTAGAGGAAAGAGGAGTAAAGATTGGAAGAAGAAACATCAAAAATGTAAGATATGCAGAGGATATATCAGAGGCAGAAAACAGCAATGACCTGAAACATCTACTGATCGAGGTGAAAGAAGAAAGTGCAAAAGTAGGGTTCCAGTTGAACATTAAGAAGACAAAAATTATGTCTGCAGCAGAATTATAGAGCTTTCATGATTACAATGAAGATATTGACATTAAGAGGGAGGAATCAATTCATTAGGAATGTGGTGTTAGAGGAGAGCTTTATGGGTATCATGGACAACCAAAAAGACAAATAAGTGGATGCTAGATCCCATCATGCCTTAACTTCTACAAGGAGCAAAAATGACTAAACTGGGGCTCTTGTACTTTGGACAAATCATGCAAAGACAAGATTTGTTGGAAAAGACAATAACACTAAGCAAAGCGGGAGGCAGCAGGAAAAGAGGAAGACCAAATATGAGCTAAGGTGAAGCCATCAAGGAAGCCACAGCCTTGGGTTTACAAGAACTGAGCAGGGTTACTGAGAACAGGACCTTGTGAAGATTGCTCATGCATAGGGCTGCCATAAGACAGAGGTGACTTGATGGCACATAATATTTATAAGGTTCATAGAATCCTAGAATCATGGAGTTCGAAGGGGCCTCCTAAGGCCATCGAGTCCAACCCCCTGTCAAGGCAGGAATCCAAATCAAAGCAGATCTGACAGACAGTTGTCCAATTTTCTCTTGAAGGCCTCCAGTGTTGGAGCGCTCACCACCTCCCAAGGTAATGGCTCCTATTGTCGTACTTCTCTAACAGTTAAGAAGTGTTTCTTAAGTTTCTTAAGAAGGTTAACCAGAAAAGTACATAAAATTGTAGTTTTTCAGTTGAAGATATTAGTAGATGTTATTAAAACTCTGTATTAATGAACATGCCTAAGCCACTGATTGAATCATTATTGTTTACTTTTGTCACTGGAAGGGGTTGGCTTTGGAACATCTTTAAAAGAATAGGCATGGAAAATGGACAGAGGTGTGGAATGCAACATTCCAGTGGAGTATGAGAGACAGATTTGCACATATGGGTTTAAAAAAAACCCACTCTAATTTGGTATCAGGGATCTCTCTATTTACAGCAACATTTTCATGGACTGTTTTGATTTGCAATGCATGGAAAGGAAGAGGTTTGAGGGAAAGATGTGACCTGTTTAATTGGAGGAAGGATAATCAGTTATGTTGATTTGTTACAGCACAATATTGAAATTCCACAAATCAAGAGCTCTCTATGACCAATTGCTGACATGGGTCTTGAGTTTTGAGAGATTGCTGGCCTAATACAGGTCAATGGGTACCGGTTATCTAAAATATACAATATACTGTATTGTCTGAATTTCAAGAGCAAGAGATATTGACAAGAATTTGATGGGAACAGATGTTTTGATACAGCACGTTGGAAGGAGATAACAGTGAAAAGGTCCTAAATAATTTACAGACACAGCTGCAAAAGAATATATTTGTACGGCTGTGTATTTGTGGTTTGTGAAAAGATTACAAATTTATAAGTTAAAGTAACTGCAAGTTTTTGGAGGTCAAAGTCAAGCCATTTCCAACATATGGACCAGAATCCAACAGAATATTTATGTCGGCCTAAATTTAATGGTGCAAATTTCCACCAGTTGAGAAGTTGGCTCAGGTGTGCGACAAGTACTCCGACTGCAGCTTCTTAACTGGTGGTAATTCACTGCTGAGGTTTATGTCATGGTGGACTAAATGCTGAAAGACGTGAGTACTGAGGTTTTGACTGTGGGATCTTCCATGCGTACAGCATTTGTGTAAAGATATAAAATGTTTTTGGTGAAGCATAATGCCGAACATTAAAAAATTACAAGACATAAAGTACCCATGATTATATTATGGAGTAATGTGCAATGCCTCATGTCCTGTAAGGGTTAAAAGGTGGCTACAGATCTGTTAATTAAGCTTGAAGACTAAACAGTACACACAGGGAAGAGAAGATGTTTCATGTGCAGAACAATGGGGGGGAATTGGCACACAGTATTAATGCATTTTATTTTGTGAGACGTTTGAGGAAGGATATGCTATAATAGTCATAGAATCATAGAAGAATTGAGTTGGAAGGGGGCCCATAAGGCCATCAAGTCCAACCCCCTGCTCAAGACAGGAATCGAAATCAAAGCAGATCTGACCGGTGGTTGTCCCATTTTCTCTTGAATGCCTCCAGTGTTGGAGCGCTCACCATCTCCTGAAGCAACTGGTTCCATTGTCATACTGCTCTAATAACTTTTGCTGATATCCAGTCTAAATCTGGCTTCCTGCAACTTGAGCCCATGATGACTGAGAACAGATCCTGCCTTTCCTATATATTTCTTTCCTATATATATCTTCTGCACAGAAGGACGCATTTATACTTTGCCATAGTTGTTACGCATTGTCAAGTTGCCTTGGACTGTTGCAATCTTGAAAAGCATTCTCTTATATGCACACACCCCTCTATGCTACAGTGTTTGTTCCAAGTTCTCTGAATTCTCATCTAGAGAACTTCTAAGTAACACTTAATAGAAATGTACGGTAAAATGCAACTGATGAAGTAGCTGTGAAGTGCCCAGCCACAGCACGGCCCCGTCTACAACCTTTAGAAACTGCAGGATGATCTTGTTGAAGATTTGTTTCCAGGTGATCTATTGTTTTCTAGAACAGGAGTCTTGGGTTCAAATCGCTGCTTGGCTATGGAAACTCCCTGGAAGAGAAGAAACTCCCTCTAGGTCCCATACATCTTACATCCCTTGAAACCCCCAGAAGTGACATGAGGGCAGATAACTAACAGAGCCCTTTGGCAGGTTTTCCCCAGGAGCAGAGGTAGAAAGCTGTGCAGTATTGGCATGGATAATGCAGAGTTAATCCACTGTGCTTGGGCACAGTTTTTCTCCTAACTAGCTCCGTCTTCCTCCAACCTGAATTAAATGTGTTTTATAAGCAGGACACCTTGTGTCTTATACACAGTCCTTGAAGAAAAGCAATCAAGTGTTAGGTTTTACAACAACAATTAAAATCCAGCTGAACTGGGACTCTGATGTGCTCAGCAAGTGTGAATAATTGCCACTCAAGTGACCTGGGAAATATAAATGTCCAGACATGGGTTCCCCCCCCCCCCCGCCTCCCGTGTGTGCTGAAAATGCATGCATAATGGAAGGCTGTTGTTTACAGCTCTGTGATTGCTCTTTATTGGATAAAGCCAGATCAGTTTCTTTTTTCTGAGGGTGCAACCCTAATTTCATCTTCCTCTAATTACAATGAATGTGCCTCAGACACAAGCACTTATTCACAGACCGATTCTGTTCTTCTCGTCCCAGAAACCGACTCTGTTCCACCTAAGTGATAGCTTATACTTTAACAAGTACAGTATTATGGCTACAAACTAGTCTCTTCTGAGGAGGAAAAGAGAACTGAGAAGCTATAAATTATGCAGCCACAATAATAGGATTGTCTTTTCGGGTTGGTTTTTTCTAAAGTGGCCATTTCTTTCACACACGGCTTCTTTTTCCTAAGGATGTCAACATCCCGCAATGCTGCCAAGCACGCCCACTACAAGTTGAACAATGTTCAGGGAGTTGGTTGGGGGGCAGAAAGGGTTGTGGAGCAAGGCAAGAGCAAGCAAAGTGTACGAGACACACCACGGCAGAGTACGTTGTGTGGCAAGGCCTGTGTTGGGAACAGCCAGTGAGAAGTGTTGTCTGTGGGCCAGGATTTAGGTAACCTGAAATGCCCCCAGTACATGGGAGAGGAGCGAGGAAATGGGATGGGTAAAGGCAGGAAGAGACCGCATCTATAGCTCCATCTCACCTTCACTGATGGTCAAAGAAGTTTTTAACAGAATTGTGTATTGACTATGCTTTACCAATTTTGCTCCTTCAACACAGTTCCTTCAGAGAGACTGATCTCAACCATCAGGCTTGCAAATTAAGCCTGTGTTTACCTTCCCATGAGGACCAATCACAGGGCAAAGCTTGCTGGAATGCAGGATATGGAGGTGAAAGGAAGCAGCTGTCTTTCAGCATCAGAATGCACAGCTCCTAATGATGTGGTCATCGTAGCATCTTGTTGGACCCTGAGCTGTGATCCTGCAAAGGAGTAAAGCCAGCTGAAAGGCATGTGGGAAAGCAGGAGAAGTAAGGGTGTAGAGCAGTGGTTCCCAACCTTGGGTCCCTAGATGTTCTTGGACTGCAACTGCCAGAACTCCTGGCCAGCACAGCTAGTAGTGAAGGCCTCTGGGAGTTTTAGTCCAAGAACATCTGGAGAGCCAAGGTTGGGAACCACTGGTCTAGAAAAAAGGGGAAGCAGACATTTCAGAAATAGGGAGTGCTCGAAAAGGAAGCCAGAAGAAGGGAGTGGAAGAATGAGGGGGAAAGAGAAGGTCAAGAGGAAGAGGAATAAAGCTGGAAATGGGAATGAGCAAGGAGGGGAGAACACCTGGCTAGCAACTGCAAGAGTTAAGGAGGAGATAGCTCACAGCATGGATTCAAATGAAATACCCAAATCTTGGGTTTAGTCTTTCAGTTTTACTTGTTTGCTGCCTGTCCACGAGCATCACGAGAAGCTTTACTTTATTTCCGTACTTGTTCATTTCCACACATATGGCAGGAAGCTCAGAGAATGTCCATTTATCTCATTTTATCTGCAGGACAATTCTGCGAAGCAGGCAAGGCTGAAATATAGCCATGTTCAGAGGCACTCACAGCAAGGCAATAAAAATGACAGAGAACAAATGAAAATGTATCTTGGAGAAGGAAGCCTAAGCAGAAGCAACAGGAGGCAGTGAAAGCCAGTTTGATGTACAGAATCCAGGAGCCATCTGGACACCTTAACATGGCTAGTAAATCAGACCACATTGATATAGGGTAGGGTGTTGGGGGGTGGGGGTAAAAGCAGATTTTCCAACTGCTGGATTCCCCATCCGACCCCCAAAAGCTAATCCCAAATCTTCAGTCTGAGCGGGTTCTTCAGCACCTGTTACTCTGCAGTCAAAAAAGTCCTCCAGATTTTCATTGTCAAGGAAGGCAAAGAAGAGCAAACTCAAGGAGGACTTGCTTTTCTCAGATACTTTTTTGGACACTGGGACTTATTTTTAAAGGAAAATGTGTTTGTTCTTCTTTTATTCCTGGGCCCTCCTCTCATCTTCTTTCCCCCTCCAAGAGGAAGGAATTGCTTATTTTGCACCCCATTACCTTTCTCACAGGTGCTCATCAAGAAGGCCATTTGAGTTCATCACAGCCACTGATGTTGACCAAGAGCTGGGTTCATCACACCTATTAGCATGACTTTAGCCAGTTTACATTTTTTTTTTTAATTATGCAAGCTACACATTGCCCCCTTCTCCCCAGCGAGCTGGATACTCATTTTACCGACCTCGGAAGGATGGAAGGCTGAGTGAACCTTTTGTCCCAAGTGTTTTTCCTAGCTGTCCTTCAGAAGATCACCTCCAACGAGCAAGCAGCTGGCCACAGTTCCACCCTTCTGTGTGACATCTTCCTACTTTGGCAGAAGCTGTTGTTCCCTTTAAATCTCCAGCAGCTAAGACATGGCAGGAGTAACTGAGTGAATTTTCCCCCTAAGGAGTTCCCACCAAAATCCCTTCTCCCTTCCAGAAACGAAGGAGTGGGTTCCCACCCACCAGGACAACTGAAAATGTTTCTGAAAAACCAGTTGGCCAATTTGACTTCTTTGGGACATTTAACCCTTCCTCTCCTTGCTCTCCTAAGGGGCAGAACAAGTGGCCCTATATAATTCTTTCCCTACAGGAATTGTGCCAACATCTATCAAATAATAAAAACCAGGAGGACCAGCTCTTAGAAAATGACTCCCTAACTCAGGGCCCTGGTGGGCAACCCCAGCTCACAATGGCTTGTTGAAAAGTTGTGGCAGCTTAATAGAGCTGAAAGAATGAACTTCGAGAGGAGAACAATCCACAGTGGGGGCCATAAATAAGCAGTTAGGAAATAACCAACCAGGATTTCCCTGATGCCAGCAACCTCCTAGCGTTCCACTAAAACCCATAAATCTGCCAATGGCCGGGCAAAGTAAATTTCCTCTGGTACATTAAAACCTTGTGTTTACAGTGCCAATAATTAAATTACAATGGCTCTTTAGTGCAAATAGAAAGGCCCACTCTGTCTCCACAACAAAGTTAAACAAGGACATTTCATCGCCGTTCCTTGAGACCAAGAGAAGACGCCCCCTGCATTGTCAGTGGCACAACCGCACTCTCAAACACGCTGACTTTGGGAGGTGCCATGGAGCCTCTGTTGTCTGGGGTGCTGGAAGTGCAGGCGATGTGCAAGCACACACACGAGGAAGTCTACGAGGAAGCAGGGGAGGAAAACCAAGTTCTGTGGAACTCTTAGGGGTTCGATGGTTGTTGTAGGTTTTCCGGGCTGTTTGACCGTGTTCTTGAGGTTTTTCTTCCTAACGTTTCGCCAGTCTCTGTGGCCGGCATCTTCAGAGGACGGGAGTCAGAACTCTGTCTGTGCTCTGGGTTCCTTGGAATGTAACTGTTGGTGGTCTGTTGCTTCCTTGAATATGGTCTAACATCACTTTTTCTCAACACCTTTCCTTCCATTAGGGATGGGACTGTTGGCCAAGGGGGGGGGGGAGCGGGGAAGAACTGCCAGTCCCATAATTCTGCCTGGGAAGTGGGGTTTCCTGACAAATTATGGGACGGGTTCCTGCCAAATTATAGTGTGGGGTTTGTTTGTTACTTGCACGGCCCATTTCTATCTACCATTTTGGTCACAGGTCAACAATAGCCTTAACCATGTACCTGTAGCAGCCAGTAGACTATGTATCAGGTACAGAGAAGACAGAAGCCCTTAGAGCTGCTGCCAGGTGTGGTTTGGGCGGGGTGGGGGATTGACACCACATAGAAAGCCCATGTGTGGCTTCTGCTCCGTAACAAAGGGAAACTGGGTTCCAAGAAGCAGGAGGAAGTGAGGCAATTTATGTAACCCAATGTTTCTTTGGGAACAAGATGCTATGCCCCCACCCCCTGGCTGTTCCCCATCCCACAGCTTCAGGTTGTTACAAACATCACTCTGTGTGTGTGTGTGTGTGTGTGTGTGTGTGTGTGTGTGTGTGTGTGTGTGTGTTGTTATTTCCAGTGTTATCAATATGGGTAAGAGATTCCAAGGTATTCATGCCACAGGCTAGAATACCATCTGGACTACCACCCTCTTTGCCTGTTTTTAGCAGCTGGCTCTTCACACACCCCGTGAGTGAGTGAGTGACCCAGAGATGTCAACTAACCTCTTCCCCCTGCGCTAAGCAAAAAGACGCTGGGGGATGCTGGCAGCAGCAGGACAGGGTTGGGTTTGTTTCACACACTGCTGTAGCCGTTTGCATCGTGTTGTTTTTTCATCCTAAGCATCTGAGCATCATTTTGTGTTTAACCCTGTGTGCAACATGTGTCTGGTTCTTAGAAGGACCGAGGAGAGTTTCACGTGTGTGGCCACTGAGGTGTGAGAAGTCAGAGACCGGGGTGTCTGTGTCCTGCACGTCACGTGTTAGAGTCTTGGACAGCCATCGCCTGCCTCCTGTGCTTGCAGCCCGCTCCCCAGAAAGGTCTGCCCCTCTGGCCGGACCTCTACCCAACGGGTTGGCCATTCTCTGGCTGGGCCACCCAGGTTTTGACTTCTGGCATACTGTATTTCATCGAGTTGTCAAAAGGGGTTGCATATCTGAATGCAGAGGTATAATTTTGTGTATAATAAGAACCCGGCCAGAGATTTATTTATTTTTTACATTATAAGGAATCACTGCCTGAATAAAAGGTGAGAAGTACTTTTTGTGTGCATTAACAGAATAGCACCTGTTCCTGCCAAGATGACCACCTTGCTCTCTCTCACACACATAAGGAATGGTCTTGAAACCCGTCATGTTAGGAATAGGTTAACCCTTTAGTTTGTTTCTCTGGTTCTCCTCATCAAATATTTGAGTCCATTTTCATTTTCCCCCCATTTTCTATCTCAGCCACCTTTCTAAGGGGAAATGTTTTCACCTCAGACAATTTTCTGAGGACGGATGTGCCGAAGGCTTGGGCTGCCAGCTCCATTTCAAGAACCTTTGGGATCATCCTAGAGGCTATTAGAACCACCATTTGTGCAGCTCTGCTTATTGTAATTAAAGCCAACCGTCTGTAATATTAAACGGCACCTTGTGCTTCCTTCTCTCCTTCTCACTCTCTGTTTTTATTTCAAAGAAGCAAACATTAAAATCCATCTGAAACATAGATAAAGAGCCAGCTCCCCCTCCCTTCCCGCCAAAAAAAGGCCCAAGGTCTGCAGGTGCTCACAAGACCCGGGCTTTCCAAACAGGAGCAGAGAAATGAGTCAGTAGAAGTTGTGCCGCTTCATGCTGAGGAAGGATTGGCTTCCTTCCCAAGTTTAAAAGGTATGCAGTGACTATGCTACTTAAGAAGGCGTGTGAGTCAGTGGATCAGTTTTAACCAGCGACCGGCATATGTGTGTGTTTGAAATCTCCAGAGCGATTACATACTTTCACTCCCAGGCCTTCCAAACTAAAAGGACTTCACCTCCTACCTGTCTATCGATCTAAAATACAGACCACCCTATATCAGAAGATCTCAGGATAGGTTACAGAGCCATGTAAAGCCATTTAAAAACAGCCCCCCCCCCAAAAAAAAATGTTTAGAACATTTTAAATAGTTTAAAACTTGCAAAATTGAAAACATGAAAGACCTTGCATTGAAAGGTGTGCCAGTCCTCAACCCTCCAAGGACTGAAATGACTCATTTTCCACCTGGTATCTTCCAGAGATTTGTGGTGACAATTCTGATCATCCGTGTTCTTCGGCAAGGCCAGGTTGGGCTTCTGGAGTTGTAGGAGTCTGATATATCTGCAGCTGGGGAAAGCTGGTCTGTTTGTTTTCCTAATTTTATGTCGTTTTAACATTGTTTCTTTGAAGGGTTTGTGTGTGTGTGTGTGTTGATTTGGGTTTTAGTAGCTTGTTTGCTTTATACATTGTATAATGGGGGGGGGGGAGTCTCTAATGAGGAATGGTAAGCTTCCTGGAAGCTGGGGTAGTGGCTAGAGTGACAGACTAGGACTCAGGAGACCTGAGTTCAGATCCCAGATCTGCCCTTGAACTCAGGAGTGGGTGAACTTTTAAAACCACTCCTTAAATATCTCACTTACTTTGAAAGCCTTATTAAAGTCACTGTAAGTCAGTTCCAACTTGACGGGCCATATCTAACTAACTTAGATATTACGTATTAGTTATTTATGAGATGCACATTCAAATCAAGAAACCTCATCCTCTCTGGTCAGCACAGTAAAAGCAACGCCCAGCTGTAAAACACTGCGGTATAGGAACTGGGTGTGCTGTGCACATGGAAGCAGAACATGAAAGTTCACATCATGTTTTATGAAAAATCAGGACAAAGCCCCATGAATGCAGGAGGAGGTGATACCTTTAACCAACCATTAAGAATATAAAATGAAACGAAACGAAAAACAAATAGAGAGCTTTCGATGATCAATCATCTTCTTCAAGACTGTGCATCAAGTTCTTGTGAGCCGTTCCAAACTTAGGTGCTGTTTTTAATGTCTCAAATTCACAGAGGACAGTCACAGGCAATCTGGGAGGGGGGGTGCAGCTCCTTCTGTCCTCTCCTTTAAGTGGTGGGCCATCAATTCCAACTGGCTAGCTGAAGAAGAAGAGCTTGAAACCAACACGCCGGCTGCAGTGGCTTCCATCCAAGAAGCTTGCCGGGCCTCTCCACCATCCGCCAGGTGAATTTGGGACATTAAAAACAGCACATCAGTTTCCAACGGCCCACAAGAACTTGATGCACAGCCTTGAAGAAGATGATTTATCATCAAAAGCTTACTATTTGTTTTTTGTTCTGTTTTATATTCTTAATGATCGGTTAAAGGTATCACCTACTCCTGCCTTTATCATGTTTTATGTTACTTTGGTGGCAGGCAAAGGAAAAGAAATGGAAAGGAAAGCTGTTCAGCCTTGTGTAAATCTCATGGTTTTGGAGGGATACCCTTGAAATGAAAGGCTCAGCAGGAAGATGTCCAGAGCTGGGAAATGTGAGACAAAGCAAGGCTACCCCGAATTCATTCTAGAAATCTCTTGGGGTAAATGTAACCGCCCACCACCTTGGCTCACATTTACCAAGAAGGGTTATGCAGCTGTCCTTTGGCACTTTTGTTTGAACAACCCGTCAGGCCACTGGGAGGATTTACGAGCCACAGAGTAAATAAGACTTGCCATATTTTCAGCCTCTCTTTCCATGACCCGATGGTGTTGTTTTCAGGCTCTTGGCCTCATCTCTTCCCCCCGCAGAGTCATATCTTGGATCCAAATTTGATCTTAGCTGGAGCATCTAGTTTCTCGGTACTAATCCTGGCAACCTGTATGGTTGAAATCCTCATTTTATGCCCCAAACACAGACCCATTTGGGGCTGATCTCCCTTCAAAATGCAAGTGCTAGCATGGAAGTAAGCAAACATTGGCTCCACCGTTGTGCCAAAAGCAAAATTTGGGTGTGCCTGCCTTCTTAGGTGAAAGAGCCAAGATGTAATTTAAAGAGTATCTTAATTACCACCTTCCCCCAGGAAAATTGTAGCTTGCTTCTGGACTCTCTCTCTCTCTCTCTCTCTCTCTCTCACACACACACACACACACACACACACACACACAAAACACAAACACACACACAAACATGTGAAGTCCAGAGAGCTGAATGGGTTGCCCGCGCCCAGACAGGTAGAAGTTTTTTATATGACACAACCCATGTAGGAAGCAGCCACTGAAACTGAGTGGAAAATCTTTAGCCACCCAGACCTTTTTGGACTACAGATCCCATAATCCATTGCCAGTAGCCATGCTGGGTGGGGTTGATGTGAACTGCAGTCCGAAACATTAACTAATTGTGGATTCCACCACCCCTTGACCTTTGTAGCAGCTTTGCTATATGAGTCATTGATTTTTAATATCTAAGGGTACCAAAGTATAATATGTTAGTTACATTGGCTTCCATACTATCGTACTTGATTTTCTGAGTTTGCTTTCTAATCTAACCATCGACTTATATGTTTATGAGCAAATACTCCAGCAAATTATAAACTTTGAACTGGAAACCATGACCGAAAATTTTGTGTTTTACTCTTCAGTCACGAAAAGAGGCCAGTAGCTCTAGGATGCAAAGTTCATGATCTCAGAAGGGCTGTATGAAATTAAAGACGACTCACATAAAACTCGTTGGACACGTGCTACTGTGTTTTGGGCCTCCAGAAAGAAATGAAGGTGATGGGGAGTATGCTGTGATCAAGTCATTTTCCATCTGAACTTAGCTAAGATAAGCTCAGACTACTCATTTACAGGAGGTACTTAGTCCTAGAAAGACTGAATATGATGCCTAAAGTCATTGGTTCCCAACCTTGGGGAACCCAGGTATTCTTGGACTAAAATTCCCAGAAGCCTTTTCACCACTAGCTGGGTTGGCCAGGATTTCTGGGAGTTGTAATCCAAGAACATCTGGAGACCCAAGGCTGGGAACCATGGCCTTAGGTTCATACCTTCAGTTATTGGAAGTGACATCTTCTACCTTCAGATTTCTGTGGCTGGGGGGGGGGGGGGGCTTCTCTCAGACTAGCAGGCTTAACATTTTCTGGAAACTGGTTCTTCAAACTGCTTCACTTTTCAAAAGAGTAAGGCTGACTTTTGTTATTTTGCTCTTGGATGTCTTCCAAAAAGCATGAGTAAATACCCCTTTCCTTGTAGTAAAATTGGTTTTATCCAAATATTGGAAACGTGTAACGCTGATTATGGTGGAATTGGTGCCAGAGTCTTTAGACCTGTGTTTGTTTGTTAAGACGGGCAAATGAACAGAAGGGAACCTCCAGAAAAACAGGGAAGTATAACAGATGGGCTTGGATCAGGCCTAGCTGGCCGTCATGGTGTCTTGGAACACTCCGCAAGGAGATAAGGGAGGTTTAGATCAGCCTGTCTTTGCCTCAACTCCCCCGGTTTCTCCTAGAGTTTTGCTGAGTCAAAACATCGAAGTGGAGATCTAAACACTAAGATTGGAAGAGCATTCCAGTCTGCCATTGGGAAGGTCATTCCGAAAAAGCCTTTGAGACTCAACAAAGCCACCCGCAGGTCTCCAAGTCAAATGGGAAAAAAATAATAATAACAATAATAAAGGAAAAATAGAGAACAATAAACCAATTTTTCACTATTTCCTCCCATCCACCCACAAAATAAGAGAGGTGAAGCAACGGGTTCTTTCAAACACAACCATAGAATGCACAGGGGAACCGTTGCCAAGAAAGACATCAAAGCATTTGCATTTAATGGCCTTTAATTAAAAAAGAAAAGAAAAAAGGCATGATTTACCTCTAAGTTGTTTCTGGAAGTTCTTGGTTCTGTCTTCTTGGCCCAGCTTCCGATGAGACAAAGTGCTATTATGAATTTTAAAACAACATTAAGCCTTCCTTTCATTCTACCCTGAGCTCCCAAACATTTCCACCCAGTCCCATATCCAGATACACTGTGGGCTTGGTAGTTTTTGTCACCTTCCTCATCAGCCATTTCAAGCCACCTCTGCAAGGAAGTTTTATATAGAAGAGCACCTTCCTTTTGCCATCCTCCTAGACCCACCCACCCCCCAGTGGCAGCATAAGCCATGATGGGTGCTATAGAATGTTCTGGTTTTCCAGGCAACAACCGAGCGCCCTGCTTGCACCCTGTTCCCAGGGCCAAACGTCCTTGGGGAAGGCTCTTCTGATGACACAGAGGCGAATCAAGCAACCTTTGAGAGGGAAGCAAGCTCCTTCTCACCTGTACAAACACCTTCGTATGAAGCCCAAAAGGCCTCATGCTACCTGGGACGGTGTGACGTTGGGTGCCTGGGCTTTGAAGGAACCTCTCACACAATTGTTAGCCACAACAGCCGTAGACCACTGTAGGAACAGAATGTGCTGATTCAACATGGACATGTGTCCCATTGATTAAACAGGTCAAATTTAGTAGAGACTAACTGCTGGGTTTTTCAGGGCACCTCTCAAGAAAGCAACTAAACGAAATGGAATATAATTGGGAAGAAAACCAAGATTATCTGATGACGAACCGCAAAACGAATCAAGCCGATTTGGAAAGTACGGGAGATGAGAAAAGCTTCTGCTTTTTTAAAAATCATCTTTAGGGAGTTCAAGAAGTCCTTTTTCTGAGGAAAGGTGACCCAAGATGTACAGGGACCATTTTTCTTGCAGCTGAGAGCTAGTCAAGTTCTGCTCTCACAACCAGCCCATTCACCACGCACTTAAAAGCAAAGCTTGAGCTGCCCAAAAATCAGGTATCTCTACCTTTCGCTCTGCTCAGATCTGCTTCCAGCTGCCTCCGTCATCATCCAACAGTTATAGAATGCCCTGGTTCACTGAGTGGTGGGCAGGGTCTATCTTTTGCAATGAAACAACAACAAGCCACCGGGCCTTGAAGATGCCCATGTATTCGGAGATACAGTCTTAGAGGTTCAGGAATATATATATGCTATGCTAACTAACATGGGGTCACGAAGAGTCGGACACGACTAAACAACAACAACATGCTAACTAAGATCATGGCCACTGGTCCCATCACCTCCTGGCAAATAGGAGGGGAAGATATGGAGGCAGTGACAGATTTTACTTTCTTGGGTTCCATGATCACTGCAGATGGTGACAGCAGCCACAAAATTAAAAGACGCCTGCTTCTTGGGAGGAAAGCGATGACAAACCTAGACAGCATCTTAAAAAGCAGGACCATAAAGAAGGCTGACCGCTGAAGAATTGACGCTTTTGAATTGTGGTGCTGGAGGAGACTCTTGAGAGTCCCCTGGACTGCAAGGAGAACAAACGTATCCATTCTGAAGGAAATCAACCCTGAGTGCTCACTGGAAGGACAGATCCTGAAGCTGAGGCTCCAATACTTTGGCCATCTCATGAGAAGAGAAGACTCCCTGGAAAAGACCCTGATGTTGGGAAAGTGTGAAGGCAAGAGGAGAAGGGGACGACAGAGGACGAGATGGCTGGACAGTGTCATCAAAGTGACCGACATGAATTTGACCCAACTCCGGGAGGCAGTGGAAGACAGGAGGGCCTGGCGTGCTCTGGTGCATGGGGTCACGAAGAGTCGGACACGACTTAACGACTAAACAACAACAAAATGCACGTGTTTTCATCGAAAGAAGACAATTGCAGTGTATAAGTTAACTGTACTTGGTCTAGTTACATCCTTTTGTCTTACAGGCTCCACTATAACTCTTTGTTGTAATTTTCAACCTTCTCTCAAACTGATCCTCCATAGCTGAGGAACTAGCTGACCCTTTAACCAGCTTGCACAGCTGTGTTGACAGGATAGCTGCACGGCATGCTTCCATTTCTGCTTTCTGTCAAGGCTGCTAGTTAGACTCATGAAGAGATGTTCTGATTTCCATTTGGAAGAGTAAGGGTCACGTCAGCTTCATGCCAGCCTCTTATTGCCAGGCTGGTAGTTTCCAGCTGAATTCTCTGCCTGGCACAATCCATGCACTCCAGAAATAATACACGCTGATGAGCAAGGTCTATAACTCAGGTCAGGGTTTTGCAGGTGGAAAGAATCATGCCCAACCCTTGATGTTGCTGGTTAAAGGATGATTCGTCAGCCGAAGCAGCCAAGACACCTGTATGAAAGCTTGAAAAGGTACTGGTATAAGCTGTACTGCTGAAAAAGGCAGTATGGAAGAATCAAATTGAGGATAGTGCCTTTATTTCTCTAATCATCACATGGAAGACAGAATGTCAGCAGGAACAGCCGGGACAGGCAACACTGCTGGAATTTCCTCTTCTGAATAACTACTGAAGATGGAGGAGCCAATTTTTCATTTTCAAATGGTCACCCTTCTCTGACATCTATGTAACATACGGGAGGAAATTTAAGTGCAGGCACCTCTCCAAGGTGGGAAGGCGAACTAGCCTTGGCTGTGCCTTCTGCACCATTGCATCTAATCATAGGTAATGTTGTGTGTGTGTGTGGGGGGGGGAAACAGATGTTACAGATAACCCATAATTAGAAAGGAGAATTCCTTAACTGCTAAATGCTTCTGAGTGCACAACAGGATTCCCCCTTGCCTTCTGACATAATTTGCAAAATTAGCTGGCTTTGTTTTGTGAATAGTCTTCAGGACTTAAGCATGGGATTCCTCTGAAGTCCAATTTCACGAATGCAAAACTCTGCCTCATT
Organism: Intellagama lesueurii; assembly: GCA_037013535.1. Taxonomy (NCBI): domain Eukaryota; kingdom Metazoa; phylum Chordata; class Lepidosauria; order Squamata; family Agamidae; genus Intellagama; species Intellagama lesueurii. The sequence goes on along the minus strand of JBAJHW010000010.1, from coordinate 27,466,441 downwards.
CACATCTCTCCCATACAAACTCGTTTTCAGCTCTGGCTGTCTAGTTCCTGCCGTGAACTGAAAGATAGACTTGGAAGAGTTTCTGTGCATGTGCATGTGAAAAACAGCCTGAGTGTGTTCAGCCCCAGTGAAAACAGGTGGGGGGAAAGGTGCACAACTTACAAATTCTTGATGGGAACTAGTAATTAGTTCTGGAAACTTTGTTGTGCAATTTAGGCCCTGTTCCTGACCGGAGGTTCTGCAATCTGAGCCAACAGCTGGAAAGGTTTTCCCATCCCAGCAGCCGGCGCTGGTTTAGCTGTCCTTTCTTCAGCCGGCCACATGGTCTGAAACAAAGACTCAACGCTGAGCCCAGGCTGCTCGCACCTGCCTGATCCCTTGAGACATTTCTTCACCTCACCTACATTCCGGGAGACCTCAGCCATCCCATTAGGAGAAACCCTTCGAGGGCAGTTTTTCTTATGCCAGAAGCGTTTATGACTGTTGGGAACAAAAGCCCCAAACCAAACGTCCAAAAGATTAAAATGATATTAAAATAATAGGGACGCCATGGAACAGATGACTCGTTGTCCATAATGTAGGCGGAGGAGTACCCCTGTTCCTGCAGCTCTTTCCTAGCTTTCCAGGAAGCAAAATTCTAATTGTTTCTGAAGAGGTAAGGAGATGAAAAACACGGAAGGAGGTGATCTTTGCCCCACACTGTTGTTGTTGGGTTTTTTTTTGTGTGTGTGATGTTGCCATGCCATGGCACAAAGAGAAAATGGAAAAAAGACATTTATGTGACTTTATCATATTCATTTCAGTTAATTAAAAAAACACACACAGAATTATCTGAAAGAAATAAAAAGGTTTGATTGGGTTTTTAAGTGGGGGGGGGGGTCATCTCATCTTTCCAGCAGCTTTTAGTGGCAGGCAACAAAACAAAAAATGATTATTTGGAACAATCTCAGAGATCAATAGTAAAAGAAAGTAAAAAAAAGAAGCTAATGACCTAAGAAGAATCTACAGCTTTGGGGGTTCAAACATTAATTCAAAGGTAATGATTCCAAGAAGATTTATACTCCAAAATTCGTTCAAGGAGAACATGAAGAAAATTCACTTTGCCTTGAGATTCTACGGACATATTATCCCTTGCAGCTTTAAAGACTTACGTGCTATTATTAGTCAAGTCTCTGCAAGAGGCAAAGGGGAATCCTAATTAACAGGCTTTCTATCCTTTCATTGTTTCATATCAAGAAACAGAGAATCTTTTCCAAATTCCTGGAGAGTTTCTCCCCCTTTTTGCATTCCTGAGTAATTAATCGCATGACTTAAATGAGGCACTGAATTGAGTTGTTTCAAAATGAAATAAGTTTACTAATCATCCATATAAAAGCTGGAAATCACTACAAATATTATTAACACAGGACTCTTTCCTGGGGATGCTTTTAGTTAGGCAGACCAATCATCACAATCATATAAATAACAGCAGATTAAATTGTAACAATCAAGAGTTCACACATCTTCTTGGTTTTCCTGGCTTAGAGCCTGGCTGGGACCTATTGTCTTCCCTTTCCTCCTCTCTGGACAAAACATTTTGTCATAATGTTTGACTGGACTTGATTTAATGCTTCTGATGGTCCCATTTGACCATCACTTCCTTAGCGATGGCTCTTTAATCATTTCCCGGCACTGAATCTACTCAACTGTCTGCAAGACAAAACATGTAAGGCTATAATGCAATGCTATATAACAATGTAGGGGAAGACAATATAAGGATACCATCTAGAGGATAATGGCTAGGCAACAAGCTGCTAGCCAGTTATTATTACAACATATTTTAAGCCCTGGTTTCTGGGATGGATTTGCCATCATTTTCTTTTGTCAGTCTGACTGCAGAGCAGAAAAATAAAAGTACACCACAGCCTTTTTCATTCCCCTACAGTCGTACAAGACTAATAGTGTCTGAATTGGGGGGGGGGGGGTGTTTGTCAAAAAAGCAACAGATCCGAAAATGGGCCAGTAGGGGCAAAAAGCAACTCACTGGCTGAAATTGCTCTGGCCTCAGTGAGCTGCAGTGGGGTGTTACTTTTCCCTCCTCATCCAGTGTTTCTGAGCTGAACCCATTGTCCATGTCCTCATTGGTTTCAGGATCCCTGTTGCAACGTTGCTTAATTTTGTACTCCTTTTTTTTTCCCTAGCTGGAGTGGGGCAAACCTAAATGTTTAAATGTTTTCAAATTTCAGTTTCTTTGGGGGGGGGTGAAACAGGAGGAGGTTCCTGGGAGTATTCCCCCAGAGTTAATACTAGGAACATGGTACTGAGCACCATCCAGGGTACCACCTGGGTGGAGGCAGATTTCCTTCTATAAGCTGACGAATCGATTTATAGCCAGAGAGACGACTGTTGGTGGAATGCGTGGAATGTGAGGAAGTCATCAAACCCATTTTGCTGTCATAAAAGGAGAATGAAGAGCAACTTGATATCGTGTGTGCGCTACAAGGCATCAAGCCGCTCGCAAAGGAGATGCAAAGCAATGGGGGCTGAGGGCACAGGCAATTGTAGCGTGTTTGGGGTGCACACAGAGGCAAATTTGGGCTTCTTAAAAATATCTTGTCTCTATCCCTGGCTATCATGATGTTCACATACAACGGGTGTGGTGCCACTTGTCATCAGATGCTTCTTTCCGAAGTTCTTTGATGCTCATGTAGAAAACCAGGGTAGTTTTCTACTCCAGAGTCACGTTAGATTCAGAATTCATCAAGGCCATCTTGTTATTGCAAGAGCAGTAAATAACACCTCCCGGTTCTAGGCATCTGCCATGGACAATGTTCTTTTTCCCTTTTCTAGCCCCTGGTCCCACAGAGAACGGGGCCGGTTGGATGTCACTTCATAGGCTGCGGACCAGTGTGGGCAGAACCAAAGTGAACCTAAGAAAAGACAGTTTCCACACCAATACAGTCCCTCGAGAGTGCAGAGGCAAACAGGCACCTTCGAATCCTCAACATGTACTATGGAAGACCTAATGTTAGCTGCTTTTGAGGTTGCCTGCTATTGATCAAAACTCTCTCATAATCCAATTAGAACTCTCTGAATAGGGTGGAAGCAAATAAATCTGATCGATATTTCTTGTACTGCAGTCACTCCTAGGGCATGGCTGCTTTCTCTGCCTGAAGAATCCTAGATTAACTGGATCTTTGTCTAATCAATTCTGACTAGATTTATGGACAAGGCTGAAGGCAAAGAATAATCTTTGTTCCCACTAGCTGTCTAATCACTTCATTTCCACTCGTTCCTCTTCAGATACTTATGCTGCTTTAGAAGAAAACCACGGCTGGGGGATTTGGAAGGAGGAAGCACTCATGGGCCACCCGGAGGAAGTAGAAGGATCCAGCGTGTTGTCTCAACTTAGCAACAGCCCAGTTCCTTCTGGCTCCACTCACTGGTAGGTATAAACTTTCTTGGGGAGAGGAGAAAGCCATCAATGATTTTCAGGAGCTGCCCCCTGGCTTACAAGATTCCTGCAAAGGAATTGATGGAGCTACAGACCCATTCTGTACGATATCAAGAGATTTTAAATTTCCCACATAGCTCTCAGCCAGAATTGGTAAAGGTAAAGGTAAAGGTTCCCCTTGACAATTTGTCCAGTCGTGTTCGACTCTAGGGGGCGGTGCTCATCCCCGTTTCCAAGCCATAGAGCCAGCGTTTGTCCGAAGACAATCTTCCGTGGTCACATGGCCAGTGCGACTTAGACACGGAACGCTGTTACCTTCCCACCGAGGTGGTCCCTATTTATCTACTTGCATTTGCATGCTTTCGAACCGCTAGGTTGGCGGGAGCTGGGACAACCGATGGGTGCTCACTCCGTCGCGTGGATTCGATCTTACAGCTGCAGATCTATAGATCTTGCAGCACAGAGGCTTCTGCGGTTTAACCCGCAGCGCCACCACGTACCAGAATTGGTACCTGGAAGTATAACTCCCAGAGAGCTATATACAGGGCTTTGGAAGTAACATGTTAGATGTAACGCGTTAATGTTAAAATTATTACTTTCACATTAAATAAAGGGAAAACGGATGCCTTAAACCTTTTTCAAAATAACATTTTGAAAGTCCTATTTTTACTACTTTCAAAACATTATTTTGCAAAATTTGGATGTGCCATTTTGCTTTTCCTCCTGTTGGATGAAAGCATAGCAATGTTAACAGCAACCTTTCCATCCACAGCGTTGCAAAGTTCTCCATACTTTGGCTAGGGTGGTCGTTTTTCTGATTGTCAGCTACAACTCACAGCTACCTGGAAATTCAACCATCTGCAAACACATAAAGAAACAACAATCTAATAGTGAGGGGGGTTTGGTCAGGATGAAGGGGTTTAACATTCAAGAACATCACTATCCAGCTGGCTTTGAGTGTGTGGCCTTAGGAATGCTCACTGGGCATACAAAGAACCTCACAAAGCTATTATTTCCACCCCCCCTCCCATTTCTACTTGTTCATTGCTCAAACATCAGTCGGGCCTCATGCCTAGACACAGAAGAAACAAAATACAACCCATGAAACCAAGAGAGAACATCTAGATGAATAAAAACAAGAGTCTAAAACAACCAGATGGTTTAAAAGTTAGTGTATGAGTTCTCCTGAAGCAATCAGTGACTTCTGCTTCCTTCCAGGCCACTTGATGAATTTGCCAGTCCTATACGATGGCTGGAATCCAGTAATAAATCACACTCAAATGGGCCCATTGAATCAGTGGGGATTTGTTGAGTCAACACCTTGATTCATTGGGCTTACCCCAGCTGTGACTTACTACTGGGTTTCAGTCTATGTGTAACAGTCAGTCCCATTCAATGAAAACAGAACCACATGTAGAAGGGCATTGCTTCTGGTGTCAGCTGCTGAGGGCTCACAATGTTGGGAAAATGCATCTCGTCCTCCACCCTAGAAGAACCCGTAGTGTTGTAGCTGCTCCCTATGAACACCAAAATGGGCCATATAATGTGCCTGGACTTCTCTCACCTGCAAGGAACTCAGTCTGTATTTAGTCAACACGCTGCTGGTGCTGGTGCAGATCAATAAAGGATCGGTATGGGGGGGAAGAGTTTTCCAACAGGAACATTAGAACCATGGTACACCTGTTGGACTGACACACAGCTGCACATTCTGGATTGGCCTGGATGTCAACATTGTACTGTATTTAAAATCTCCTCAGAAAGAGGTGGAATGCAGTGCAGAAAAGCCGGGTAGACTTTCCACAAGTTAAGAGGAAAAGAAGAGGTTGGCTTTGTGGAGGAAGGAGGTGAATTTGGTCCCCAGTAATGCTGAAGACAGAAGGCTCCCCTTACTTTTGCAATGGCAGACTGGACATTCCCTCAGATTTACCTGGGCCCAACCTGCCAACAAAGAAGTGGGCAATGGTGGTGGGCTCAGTGCAGGCCCATGGGCAAGAGGGTTGGGCATCTTAAACCAGCATGAGGCATGAGGGTAGAAAGTGTCCTGGCTCGGGTCCAAGGGTGTAATTAGAATCTCCAGGCCCCTCCCCACCCTGGACATCAACGATTCGGTGATTAAGAAGGAGTGATGGCCAGGACCCCCGAGGGGTGTACCAAAGCTAGCCGCTTGCAGCAGCTCCAGGGAGGAAAGCAAGTCAGCCCGCCTACAAATGGTGGGTCCCAGTGAGAGGAATGGCAGGGAAACGCTCACGAGCCAGGAGGCTTCTAAGAGAAGGACGTGCATTTGGCACAGGGTGCCAGAACTGAGAAAGGGGCCTCCCACCGAATGTGGCGAGGCAATGATCCACGTTTTGGAACCCGGCAGAAGCCAGAGGTTTGTTTCCAGGAGCAGCTGAACACTGTTTACAGGAGGAAGGGAAGGGAAGGAGGAACACAGAAAGGGGACAGAATGTAAAAAAATGAGTCCTAGCTCTCAGCACCAAAGATGCGCTGAGCAGAAGAAGATGAAAAAGAAAGGAAGAGCAACACGTTGCCAAAATCGTATGACATTTCCAAACAGGAAGACACTTGGCTGTGATTTGCAAACACAACAGGACTCCACAGAAGAGCAGCTTGTGGGAAGACCCAGAATGACTTTGCTCTGCGTGCTAGCATCAGCTGAGAAAGCAAGCGCAAAGTGACACCCAAACTGAACTGTGCTTTGAGCAGGAATTGAAAGGAGAGTCGCATCGAGGGGGGAAAAGCACAGCACAAAGTGAGAAAAGAACAACATCGTATGGATGGCAGGAAACAGACCAATAATATCAGTGTGAAATCTGGTCCATTAAGATGAACAAATGCTTTATCTAGAAGAGCCCAAAGACTATAGTGTACTTGCTGGTGAGTAAGACCCAGTGCATTGAATAGATCTAGCTTCTAAATAGATCTGCGTGGATGATGGTGCTGTAATACTTTATTGCACCACCAGTAGATTTGATTAAAGTTTGCCAGCCTATTGAAGATCCACAGAGAGTGCTCTTCCAGGGCTCATATCTTGTGGTTCATCCCAGCTGTTCTACTGGATGAAATGGAGGTCAAAGGATAACCATTTGATTTTTCCCCGTTTAAGGGCCTCTTAATAACCTGACCTTTGATCACACTCCCATCAGGTCCTTGTAATACACCACTGGTGGATTGTTTTCGGTTTGGCAGGCCGGAGAGGACTTTATCATTTGGGTGTGATTCCGGGAGAGCTGACGGGCAAAACTCTCCTCACTCGGGAGAGACAGTTTACGAGCAACAGGTGGAAGAGACCTTCAAAGCTTCTGCAGCCTCGCAGGTTTTATGTCCATACACAAAAAGCCACAAGGAAGAAGACTGGGAAAGCTATTTTGGCTAATCCTGAACAGTTGCCTTGTTTTTTATTTTTATTTTAAAAATCCATTGCTTTGAGTGTGGTGAAGGTTCGTCTGTGTGGAGGAAGAAGCTTGAAACAAGATCAACTAATGTTTGCCAAGTTACCCATGCAAGCTTCATATCGCTGCGGTTTGCCATAAAGAGCTCCACCATTTTAATTTTATTTTTATTTCATGTATATGCCAACTTTGAACAGGTATATTGCAATCTGAAAACAACAGTTGAGCAAAACATTAGAGCAAAAAAATCAGTAAAAGAGCTAGCCATGAAAAATAAGGTACTGGATCAGGAGTAGTCTGGAGTGATGGGAGGGGAGGCTGTCCAAGTCATGGTGACAGCCTCATGAGCATGCTTGGGTCTAAACAAGTTTAAGACAGGCCGGAGTTGAATCCATTCCAAATTAATTCATTTGAACAAAGTCCACGTTGAATGTGGTGTAAGAGAGTTCACCCATCACATTAATTGAATACTTGAGGGGAGGAGGCGCATAACAACAATTAAGTAGCTATTACGAGCATCATAATTAAGTATATGTCTTTTGGCTTCCTTCCTGAGTGGAGCTTTTTAAAATACTTTGCTGTTTTTCAAAGAAATGGATGGCAGAAACCCTGGAGAGTCAAGGAAGAAAAGGCAGAGGAAAAAAAAGAAAGAGGAGAGGAAGGGAGGGAGGGAGGGAGAGGAAGGAAGGAAGGAAGGAAGGAAGGAAGAGGGAGGGAGGAAGAGGAAGGAAGGGAGGGAGGGAGGGAGGGAGGGAGGAAGGAAGGAAGGAAGGCAGGCCAGCCCCTCCAGGAACCACATGCCTCTTTGCCCCTGAGATATCCTAGCCCTCTTCCCTCGACCCCTCTTCCCTCAAGCCTCCGTGCAGGACTCCGTCGGTCTCTGTTGCCATGGAAGGCCCCTTGGAGGCGAGGGCATGCCCGCACACCTGAGCGCTCTCTGCCTCTGAAAAGCAGGCTCTGGGACTAAAAGGAAAGACCGTTTTCGTGGGGCCGACCACACTCAGAGTTTCCAAATGGAGCAAACAAATGGAGCAGTTTGTCATGATTCCAGGAAAATTTATCAATCGGCGGCTGTCATTAGCATTAACCAATCCTGGGGATGAGCCTTTGGTTGAGCAGGAAAATAGGCTTCGAACAGGGATGGAAATAACAGCTTGCCCCCCCCCCTCCCCGACTGGCCTGCTGAAGCTTTATAGATCCTTTTCAGTTGCTAAGTGACCAGGCATTATTCTCTCCCATCACCCCCCCCACCTGCCCTTTTGCATTAGATGGCATTAGTACTAAAAGGAATCAGAAAACCGGCTTTGAGAAATTGCAGACCTCCTGTCATCAAAGTGTATCAATGTTTCTGCTGAGAGAATCTAAAATGGCAGCAGCTGCTTGGCCCAGGCACGAAGCAGGCTGGAATAACCTTGGCAATTATTTATTTCAAAGGTACTGGCCAAGAGAAGAAAAATGTCCAACTCCAAACTCTGACGGCTTAGGATCAGAGCCTATGGAAACATCCTAGGTTGGGATGGGATGACGGCTGGATCAGGGTCAAACCCTGGAAAATCAAGGCTGGCAGCAGACGGAACGGATTCTCTGTCTCCAGGACTGGGGTGGAGAGCCGTTTCCCAGCTCAGAAGCAGAGCAGAACCAACGGGAGCAGCAGCCAGCTGGCCATGGTTTTGTAACCCAGCTTGGGAATGGACTCCTAAGAGACAACGAGTCCCATAATCCCCCAAACGGCTTGCCCAGAGATCTGAAGTCAGAAGGTAAACCAACTTCAGTATTTCAGTTACTGATCATGTCTGGAAACTCCTTTGTTCCAATTAAGAAACACCTACTTCTCTTCCTCCACTTAAAGAATTCCAGAAGAATTCCTTGAAGGAATTCATCATCATCATCATCATCCATAGGATCCCTTCCAGTTCTGGAGTTCTAAGATTATTATTATTATTATATCAGCAACGCAGAATGCAAGAATTGAACTCCCAACCTGTATGTAAACCACTGAGCTCTCCAGCTACTCTTAGCCGGGTGGTGTTTTGTTCTACTTGAAATGTTTTTAGTTGTGCTTCTGTGTGTTTTGCCTTTCATGAAGATCAATAAAAGTATTTGAGAAAACCTTCCTTCTCTATTTTTTCTCTCTCTGTAAAAAGCCATGTGTCTGTTTAAGGCAGTTCGGCTGGTGGGAAGGCCCTCAGATCCTTTCCACTGATCCACACAAACTGTTTTCAAGCAGGTTGGGCAACTGGGTCTAAGCACAGAATTTGGATCCTGCAGATCCCTTTGATTTTGGTTCTTTTCAGGCAACAAAAAACAACAAACCAAGAAAAAAAATCTGTGGACATCCCAGCTGATATAAAGTGGAACCCACTTAAGCTAAGCTCCAGTGTTTTGGTCTAAGGACCCTTTTCCAACTTAAATGATATTTTTAAGATGGATTGTTACATATCACTGCTTTGACAGTGTCTTGAGTATTGCTTGTGTTTCCCATTTCGAAAAGGGGGTGTTTTGTTTGTTCCTTTTAAATATTTCTATACTTAAGTATTTTTTAGCTTTAAATATAGCCTTTTAATGATGTCGGCCACCTTAGTAGACTCATGGTTTTGTTCTTAAATATTCTCTTTCAGTGATGTCAGCCGCCTTGGGTCCTTTTCTAAGGAGAGGGGAAAAAAGGTGGGGAATGAATGAATGAATGAATGAATGAATAAATAAATAAATAAATAAATAAATAAATGTGGGTTCCCATTCTCAGCCGGAGACTCTAGCAGAATAAAGGATGGTATTCCTGGCCCAACAAAGAGATTTGCTGTAGAACGTCATCTTACCCCAGTGGGGTACATCTCACCTGATTTTCTGCAAAAAACAACAACCATGGCCTCTTACAAAGGGGAAGAAGCTGCTACTTTAGCTTATCTCTTAAAAAGATGTGTCCTGCATTCTGGAATGGTGTTGCTTCTCCTTCTTCACTCCCGAGGGGTGCTGGGGGGGGAGCTGTTTCTCCCAGGGAACAAATTCCAGGGGTGTTGCACCAAAATCAACCTTATCCAATCTGGGGGGAAAGCTTATAATTGCCATAATACTGTGTCTCTATAGTGGTACAAGGCAGCAGTAGAGACCTCAAATTTACAGAAGGTGGCAGAATTGAGAGGCAGAACTGCAGCACTGGTGGATAAAAGCTTCATAAAAACATTGCCCACCCTAAAGAAATGTGGAATAGAAAAATCTCATTAACCTCTCACTACACAGCAGCTTGGGCCACCCTATGATACACTGTTGAGCACATTTTAGGAGCTTCGTCAAATAACATTAACTACACAAGCAGCAGCATAGGCAGCCCTGAAAACAGCTGGAATGGGGAGCGAGGTTGACAGGCACCGCTCAAATTCCAGAATCCAAGCTGGAGTGATACTTTTATGAGGCCAGTCCAGAAAGGCAGAAAATGTATACAAAAGCCCATACAGACTCACAAAGCCCTCTATGCAAACTTTCAAGAAAACTTCTTCATTAAGGCAAGATATACAAAGTAAGCAGTAAGTTTGATCATCATCTTAGACCTGAAGAACTGGAAGGGACTCTATGGATCATTGAGTCTAGCCCCACTTAAGGAGCCACAGTGGGGAACTGAACGCCCAACCTCTGGCTCTGCAGCCAGATGCCTAAACCCCTGAGCTCTCCAGCAGTTCTCTTTGTGTGAGAGGTGGGTTTAAAGGCTTAAGGGCCCTTTTTTGCCCATTGCCAGCTGGCCCCTGGACTCACTGGCTTGGTGGAACTTGTTCCTTTGTTCTAATGCCCTCCCTGCCCACCTCTGTGACATTGCAAGGACACATCCCTGTGAAATTGCAAGAGATGGTCTACAGGACATCAGAAGGAGCTTTCCAACCCTTCCCCACAACCCGGGAGCCCAGCTTTGGAGTTAAATTCTCGAGACTGGGGTGCTGCTCACTTGAAGATCTGTCTTCCTACCTGAATGGAACAATTTCAGGAGACTTCGCCTGTGCCCTGAAATCTGGCCACCCTAGCCTGGCAGAGCTCAGAAAAGTCACCAGATCTCCAGATTCCTCAGCCATACAGCCAGTGGACAGGTAGACCACCCAACCAAACTCATTATTCCTAACTCTGGGTAGAGCCACAAGCATAGCAGGCATTTGACGCATGCTAGATGCATTCGTGCAGGTGAGATCCGTCAGCTCCAATGAGCCACGCCTGCTAAGCGGGAGTCCCACGTTCAAGGGTTTCTTGGCTCTGGTGTGGAAGACTGAGAAGGGGCCATGGGTGGAAGGCCTTTTACCTCCCTGGCCCATTCATGGGTTTGGGTTTGGGGAACACCTGGCTGCAACCTCACCCCCTCCTGTTGGACCCAGAGTGGCTGCTCTCACCCAGCCACCCAGCTTTTCTCGTGATCTTAAGCCTCTTTTATGTGAAACGTTTTGCACCTGCCACGGAGGCAATAAACACCAGGGGCACAAGGCAGGATCATAATCTGCAAGTGGAAGAAATTAGCTGGGAAGGAGATATCCTCTCTCTTGGCCTCTCTGGTCCCATCTGTTCCCTTCAAACTGTCCAGTCGGGCTTTGGGCCAGAAAAGCTCTTAAGCACGCGCTTAAGTTTCAACCTGTGAGAAGCACCACTGGCTTCGAAATGGAAAAGTGGTGTGTGTGGTTTTTGGGGGGTTTTGTGTGTTTTTTCTTTCTTTTTCTTTTTTCTTTTTGCATGTGTGTGTGTGTGTCTCTCTCCCCCCCCTCCTCTAGCAGATCTTCGGGTTTCATAATGTGTGAGCTGAATGAATCATTTGTCTCTGATTCGCAAGGCCTTCTGGCCTCCCTTCTTGAAGGAGGTAGTGTGGCACGGAGGGAGAGCAGCAGCTTTCTGCAGCCAGGACAGTGGTGGGATGATGTCTGAAGGACATGATCCGGAACACTTCAGGACCTTTTCTGCCAGCAGAAGCTTCCATGATGAACAGACACACATAAAAAAAGGCAGATCACACGGGGATGCACGCGATGGGTGTAAGCTAAGAAACCCCAACGTCTTCACTTTGTGGCTGAATGTTTATGGTGGGGGCGTTATATCAGCAAGCAGAACGAATTGGATTCTGGTCATGGCTTTTTGGAAAAGGGGGGAAAAACACTTGGAGAGGGGATTTCTTGGTTTAATATGATTCAAATAGAAAGGTGGACAAGGGAATGGAATAGTAAGGAAGGGAAAAGTAGAAAAATGACAAAATTTGAAGAGATTATTGAAAAAAGATTGAAATTAGAGGAAAAGACAGAAAGAAAGGGAACTGTAAGTCAAATATATAAATTATTAATTCAGGCCGAACAGGATACACAAGGATTAAAAACACAGTGGCAATATGATTTGGATAAAGAAGTAATAGGAGAAGAATGGGATAAAATGTGGGACCAAAGAATTATGAAGAACATGTCTGTAAGGATAAAAAAATTGTTATAAGGTAATATGAATGTGGTATTTAACGCCGGTAAAACTGAATATAATAAATAAAAACGTATCATCACTATGCTGGAGGTGTAAAAAAGAGAAGGGGACATATATACATATGTGGTGGTCATGTGAACTAAGAAAGCAAGAATGGAAGCAAATTTTTAAAGAAATAAGGGAAATAACTGGATTAAATATTCAAATGTCCCCGTCAATGGCTTTATTGAATTTGGTTAAGAAGGATCAATTGTTGAAAGAAAATAAGGATTTAATAGTAATAATGATTACGGCAGCAACGTTAATTTTTGCAAGAAACTGGAAAAATGATAACCAACTCAATTTAGAGGAATGATATAGAGAACTATGGGATATGGCAATTAATGATAAACTGACATGTGATATGAAAATAAGAAGAGGCCTATCAAAAATAATGATTTTAAGAAAATATGGAGTGTATTCTTGGAATATGTATTTCGGAGAGGGAAGGGGTATACACCGAGGGAAGAAACAATGAAGTTTTTGGAGAGAAAATGGACTGAATGAAATTTAAAATATTATTAATGCTAGCCCTGAGGGTGATGGGGGCACTGGTGTATTATGTTATTGTATTTTATTGTGGTGTTAGGTTTATGTTGTTTTGGGTTTGTTTAATAAATTTATTTTAAAAATAAAAAAAAACCACTTGGAGGCTGCTTTTCCATCCAAGCCAAGTAAAGGCTACAGGGAAGACGAGGGTTGGTTTTGTCACCTCAACATGTGAACCTTCGTACATCCTTGGGGGACAACTGCCAACCCATTGCGATATTGACTGTGTGCTTGGCCGATCTTTGGTGTGAGTCAGAACCTGATGAAGGAAGAACCACCTTATAGATAGACCATGGTGAGAAGAACTCCCTAAAGAGATGACTGGGTATCAGACTCACCCCTGGGCGTTTCCTTCGGCAAACGCCCACATAGTCCTTCCATGGGGACAGGATGTGATGGATCTGGCTGAGGAGGGGGAAATTAGACCGCTCCGCTCCTGGTGGTTCAGATCCAGTTTAAGGGCCCATAGATGTACTGTAGAGCAAAGAATTATCATCCCCTACAGCCGGTGCTGGAGGGCAGAACTGCCTCCAGTCCTGGAAGGTGCAGATAACCATTGTCCTTCCCAGCTGGGGAGGAACTACAGGAAGGTTTACATATATTGTTCTGCAGAGTTCTGTGGCCTTGTGGTGCCATGGTTAAACTGCAGTACTGCAGCCAAAACTCTGCTTATGACTCAGCTCAAGGTTGACACAACCTTCCATCCTTCCAAGGCTGGTAAATTGACTAAGCTTGCTGGGGGTGGGGGTGGGGGCAATGTGTAGCCTGCATAATTAAATTGTAAACTGCCCAGAGTGTGCTTTAAGCCCTATGGGTCAGTATATAAGCAGCACCCTTTGCTTTTCCTGGAGTGCATCATTTCTCTTTGCTGGTGAAACGAGCGAGGTATCATCTTGAAAATCACTGCACGGAACATTCCATGGCTTTGCTTTCCAACAGAGATCCATGCTGTTTTCCCATTTTTTCCACCAAATTCAAATCTGGCACAGCCAAGAACTTTTGAGGCTTTTATTTCCTAGTATTGATTTTCTTTAAAAGAGATGCTTCAGAGAGTTTATTTTATCTGGTGGAATCAGAGTGTGGAATCAGGACGGTTTAAAAAATGCACAGCCTCTCAAACACTCTTGCATGTGTTCTCCCATGTATTTGCGATGGTTAGGCTGCTTTCCATGTGGGCCTTGCCAAATGCATGCTGTGTTTAACACAGAGAGAGAGAGAGAGAGAGAGAGAGAGAGAGAGAGAGAGAGTATATGCAAGATGTACCGGATACTTGAGAACTATCAGTGTGTCTCAGAGATAACAGGCTAGACAATACCTTGAGTTGGACCAGCTTCTGACATTGTGACCAGACCACATTCGGCACCCTACGGTCAGGACGTCTGCCACTGATGCTTTCCAGGCTCCATTAATCAGAGAGGGCCTGAGTTCAGAGGCAACAGGTGGGCCGCGCCAACCAAGCTGAGCCCAGCGGGAGCTATCAGCCCTGCCATTATTCTTCATCGTTCTTTGATTTGGTCTCAAACGTTCTGGTAGAGAAAAGGCAGAAAGGCTGGCCATAATGAAGAGAAAGACAAAAAAAAGACAAAGATGAAAGACCACGAAACCCACCTTCCCCCTTCCACACAGAGATAGACACACTCTTTGTTCTCAATGGCACATGCCAGCAAGACTTTGGAGTGCTGAAATGTCTCAGATACAGGATTTATCCAACAAAAGAAGCAAATCAACAATTGATTATGCATACCCCATTGGCACCATCAAGAAAGCAGACTGTTGAGAAAATTGAATTAACTTTCACTGAAAGGGTTTGTCAAGAACTTGGATTTTGGAATTAGGGCCAACGATATGGTTTGTCAACATATTTTGTTCTGTAATCAGATGGGGACAAATGAGAGAGAGAGAGAGAATGAATGGAATAAAGTTATAGAAGATGGGGGGGGGGAAGAGAGAACACGCAGCAACTGGACAGAATTAAGAGTATCTCAATTAGAAGAGTTCTCTCTGTTTCCAGGATTCCAGATGGTGTTTGAGGTTAGAGGTGACAGGCAGAACCCTTTGTGAAATGCTCGCGTCGAAATACATTTCTTGGGATTCAATATGCCACCATATTTTTCATTTTGCTTTTGTTGTGGAGGTGTTATTCCTTCTACAAAAAACATCAGAACAGATGCATACAAGGTAAAGATGCAGGAATTGCAAAATAATGTAACCCTCAAATTGCAACCTTTCAGGACACAGAAAATAAACATGGAAACAATGTCAAAAGTTATGAATTGACATTCGCCTTGCCAGTTGTAAAAAGACATATCATTTTTGGCTTTGCTAGTTAATACCTTTCAGAGAACTGAGGAGAGTGAAGACCACTTATCAATGCCAAAGTGTGGATTTAAAAAGGATGCAGAAATTGTATGGCCTAGATCAGTGGTTCCCAACCTTGGGTCTCCAGATAGATAAAACTTTATTATGGTCAAAGACCAGCCAGATGTTCTTGGACTACAACTCCCAGAAGTCTTCACCACTAATTGTGCTGGTCAGGATTTCTGGGAGCTGCAGTCCAAGAACATCTGGGGACCCAAGACTGGGAATCACTGGCCTAAAGGGTCAACGGTGAGAGCTCTGTACTCTGGTGAGGATGGACAAAGCAGCCGAGAAAGGGCCCATGTGAACCTCCATGCACTACAACACGTGGCAGGCTGCGGTTGGAACCTTTTGAGTGTTGCGTTTTTTGATGTGAAATCTTGAAAAGTAAACCTCTGTTCTGAGGAAGACACAGTGTGGCCCATACTGGGGAAATATTGGCCGAGCGTCCCACGAGTCTGCCTGGGAAGGGCAGCAGACACAAATGAAGGGCCTCTGAGCCTCTCCACTTCGGAGAGTTGCAAGGCAAATTTCACAGTGGAATGACTTAGCAGTTCCAACGTCTCTGATTACATGCAATAAAGTTTACAGTCTGTGCTAAGTCTGTAAAAATGGCAAGGGAAATATGCTAATTTTCCCTGCCATTTGCATTCAAGAGGGGAACAATATTACTGGATTTTTTTGGTGAAATGCTCTTCCTTCCAGACAAAACAATCCCCCACCCCCCACCTTATTTGCCTTTCCCTCTTATGCAGTTATAAGGAGAACCTCCCTTTGCAAGACAGAAAACCCACAGAGGGACAAACTGGAACGTCTGAAGTGGGCTTGTTGGCTTGTTTTATCGCCTAGACTTTTCACAGGTCTGGTGGCATGTTGTAAAAGGCCCTGTTAAAGAGAAAACTGAGAAAACAAGAAAGGAGACTTTGATGGTGAGGGGGAACGACAAGGGTCACACACAGACCCATGAAGGACAAGTCGACGTAACTGGAAAGGGCCAGTTGAGCAGCACCACTGCCAAAAGGTGGCGTATATTATGCTGGCGGGCGAGCAGATGTTCAGACCTCTGATGCAGTGGTCTGATGCAGTGGTGGGTCATGTTACAGAGTCTTCTAAGACCTGGGAAGGATGCTGGCATCCGGGTCTGCCACCAGGCCTGGTTCTGGGGCCAGTATTTCTAACCCAAAGTCTGTTGCTGCTGGTGAGCAGATTTTTCAAACCGTGATCTGTAAGCAAGAGCAAGGGTGTGTGAGAGAAGGATGTAATGGTCCAGGATGGGCTCTTGAAGTGTTTGAATGCTTTTAATTGGGAAGTATAGATGACAAGTGGTGTTTTGTTGCTAGCTAGAACTCTCTCTCTCTCTCTCTCTCTCTCTCTCTCTCTCTCTCTCTCTCTGTATGTGCGTAAGTGTGTGTGTGTGTGTGTTTGTGAGAAGACAGGGCTATTTTTCAGATTTGCCTGCTGACTTAAGGAAACACTCCTTTTATTTGCACATTTAAATTTAAAATTAATTTCCTTTAATTAATTCAGTGGCTTTACACTTGCAAAGTGGCTGCAGTAGTTTTTTGTTAACAGGTTTATCGAGGGAATTTTTTAAAAAAATAAGGGAAAAGACCCTTGTGCTTTGGAGTGGCCTAAATAAACAAACAAATGGCAAAATGGATAAACAAGATCCTTGAAGGTTCATGGGTGCCTGGATGCAGGAGGTCACAGAATTATTGAGTTGGAAGGGGCCTCTAAGGCCATAAAATCCAACCCCCTGCTCAAGCCACAAATCCAAATCAAAGCAGATCTGACAGAGGGTTGTCCAATTTTTCTCTTGAATGCCTCCACCGTTGGAGTGCTCACCACCTCCCGAGGTCATGGCTTCCCTTGTTGTACTGCTCTAACAGTTAAGAAGTTTTTCTTGATATCCAGCCTAAATCTGGTTTCCTGTAGTTTGAGCCCATTACAACGTGTTCTGCACTCTGGGATGACTGAGAACAGATGCTGCCCCTCCTCTGTATATCCCCCCACCCCCCAAATCTTCTTTTCTCAAGGCTAAGTCATGGCTGAATCTGTGAAAGGGTTTGGAAAATGAGATCCGCAAAGTGGGATAAAAGTCAGAGGCTGACCAACCGGTTGAAAAAGAGGGAAGGAAAAGGTTCTGATAAAAGAATAGAAGGAAATTCATAATTCTTGTCCTTCTGTTGGGATTTTAACCTCCAAGAATCTCATAGTGTCTTTAAGAGCAACATGGCTACTTCCTTGAAAACAACCCCACTCCCCAAAAAAATTATTTGCATTTTCTCATTCTTTGTGACAATAAAGATCTGGAAACAGGGAGATATTTTAATGTCTTCCAAGATTATCCAAGATTATTAATCTCAAAATTATTCAAAATGATTCATCTCTTCCAAGACACTGACAGGTCATCTTCTCCCACTTGTCTCCCTCCTCTTCATGCTGTCTGGGTCTCCCTCTTATGGTCTGAGACAAGCCAGTTTTACGAGGCATCTGTTTACAAAGAACAAGTATTAGGGTGATAAAAACATCAAGACAGCAGAGTTTACAGATGTAAATTCAAAAAGAGGGGAGAAATTGTTGCTGAATAGAAATAAAACAGAAGTGAGATCCTGTGTTGAAGGAATTAGTGAGAATTCAAGGTTTTTAAGGTTGTTAACCGCTATCTATAAAACACCACATCCAGCTACCGCCTCTTCTCCAGACCTCAAAGCAATTCCACCAAAAATAGCTGTCGATCTCTCCTCCCAAGTGCTGCCTCTGTTTTTAAATACTGTACAGAACAAAGTTAATAAAATCATAATTGACTGTTAATCTGTAACTTAATTGTTGCTGGAAAGGAATGGAAGCACTTGTTTTTCTCATTAAAAACCTGCAGACATTTAGAGAATCTCCAAGCGTTTTTAAGGGGCATTTTGAATACACTACAAATCGTAAACATGGCTGTGTGTTTCAATTCAGAGCCTCTGGGGAGCATCTCGTCTCTGGCCATGAAGGAATCCACAGCTAGAGCGCCCTTGATGGATGGCCATCAGGTGTCTGTTTACAAAATTCCTGTTGAGTCCACTTTTTTGTGAGAGAGTTTATCCCATGGCTGAAAAGCATTTTCTTCCAGAAATTTTTTTTTCCTAATGTGTGGTTGAGATCTCCTGTCTTGCAGTTTGAATCCAACGGTTCAGGTCCTACCCTTTCAGCAGAAAGAAGTGTGCTCAATCCTGCGCCGGGCCTTCAGACAAGATGGCTCGTCTTGTCTTGCCGTGTCTTGTCTAGGCTAAACTCCTCTCCCCTGTTCTTGGCAAGACTTCCCTCTCCTAACTTTTACCGTGTTCTTCCTCTCAACCTGTTCTAGCTTCTGGATCTCCTCCGAGTTGCCCAGAAATAAAGTTAGTGTTTCAAAATGAGGTCCCGTCAAAGCAGAACTGAAAGACATTCCAACCTCCCTTGTTCTCTCCATAGGATCAGCTCTTTCGATGCACGTTTTACGTTTAGCTTAGGGTTGCGCTGGCTTCTTCGGCCACCCCAGCGCTCTTGTTGAGTCATGTTTACCTTAGGACCTGTTAATCCTCCTAGTCCTTTTCACATTTACTAGTCTCCCGCCAGCTGTCACTCATCCTGTCCTCTATTTGTTCATCTGATTTTTCCTACCAAGTGCAGAAGTTTACATTTTTCTTGGCTATAATTCGTTGTGTTTGCTTTGGCCTAGTTCTCCAAGCTGTTAAGGTCATCTTGAATCCTCGTTTCGTCTTCTGAGGTTCCACATCACAAACATCTCTAGCTAGAATATAGGGATACGACACTTGGAGAATCCTTGTTTTCTGAGTCTCGCCTTGGCAAGGCTTACCCTTTGCATCATGAGATTCCCTAGCCTCTCATGAAAGGAGACCCAGCTCCCTTTTTTTTATTACGATGATTTTTTTCCCATCACGCTGGCGAGGAAGACGCCAAAGTCTGGGTAGCTTGATGCTCTTTCCAGTGAACCCAGTGCGAGAAAAATTGCCATTCTCTGCAGGAATTGAAACAATCTTGTGCCGCTTGGCATTTCTTCCAGGAAAAAAAAAGTCACAAAACATTCAAGAAATCCCATGAGATTCCCCCCCCCCTTCTTGGATTCACTCCAAGAGTGAGAGCCTGCGAAGTCCACATCCCTGACTGAATTTCCATTTCCATTTCATTTTGCACATGCTAGACTCTAATCCTGATTAATTTTTTTAAAAAAATCGCTGGAAGAAACAGGCTTAGTCTTAATTCTGGAGGGAAAATTGAATCTGAGTTTTGGGGTTTTTGCACATGATTATAACAACAGCCCCCAGATGGTTAGGACCAAAATAAAAGAGGCATAGGTACAACAAATAAAATTAGGCCATGTATTTGCAGATCTCCAGATCCTAAAAAGAAACTCCTACACAACTTGTGAAATGGAGGCAGGGTTGTTGAGTCACTTTCCCTGCCTCCCCATCTGTTCTCCAGGGACCAGAGTCTAAAAGCTCCAGCTACTTGGGTTGCCATCAGTGACAGACAGGACGGATTTATACAGCTAGGAATATTTCACACCTCTGAGTGGAAAAGTAACTTTTAAAATAATTAGTTACAGTTCCTGGGTCCAGAGTAGTTAGTTACAGTTACAGTTTTAAGCAATCCTTTATTTTCCTGTTTTTCAACAGTACCTAAAACATTGGGTCAAAACCCTGTGGTGATTTTACACTGGTGTAGCACAAGCAGCACAACATCTGGAGGAACTTTTCAAGTTAAGAAGTCAGTGGAAACATTCACTTTTGTCTCAGACAATGTGCACCTTAATTTCTTGACTTGAAGTAATTTCACCTCCAAAGTTATGTTACGCTTGTGGGTGGAACTAATAAGAGGAATCTGCGTCAATCACCTTGTAGTTTATTATTATTTTTAACCTGATTCTTTTTCTGTTCAGCAACGCACCTACCATGCCCTTCTCCCTTTCGTTCTTGCACACGGGACAGAGACCGTGAAGGTTTCCAGGCTGAAATGGCAGCTCACAAGAGAGTAGATTCTCACGCCCTTTGCTAGCCCTGAATCGTAGCAATGGGGTTCGTAATGATGGGAGCACTTCCTCCGGGATTTCCCCTTACGGGCATCTCCAGCACATTCTGGTTAGGATCACAAGCTTTCATTAAGAAGTGTTGAGCTGCCGCTGCAATTGGTTAATCAGAGTGAGCCAAGTTTAATCCATCTGGCAGAGAACTGAGGGCGCAGCCATGTCAATTTTGCTTATGTCGTTTGGCATTTTAGAGGAATTCCAGCCAACATCTGCAGAGGCAACAATGGGGAGCTAGTACACCATAACATTTAGACTGCGGAACTTAGAAGACCCGGGTTCAAATTCCTACTTGTCCTTGAAGTCACACTGGGTAAATTTGGGCCAGTCACACTCCTTCTGCCTGGCCCACTGGCCAGCACCGTTGTGAGGATGGTCCCTTGAGCTGGCTGTAGTCGCATGGGCAGAATCCTGGACTGAAATGACCAGGGATGGGGACTCAAGTTGTGGGACTCGCTGTCAAGACAGATTTAAGTGGCTTGGGTTTTTTTTCCCAATGACTCAGACTCGACTACTAACTTGGAACCCACCCACCCTGTCCCTTTTTTCTGGGGGAAAAAGCTTACTTTTTAATAGAGACTTGGGGCTTAAGACTCGGGACTTGGTACCCAAGACTCGCACTTGGGACTCGGACCCAAAGACTTGTCAATATCCCTGGATATGACTTGGGTTCAATTTCCACATCACCAGAAGACATGCACCATCTCTCCGGGTGAGAAGATGTCTTTCTCCACCATCACTACCATCCTATATTCCATTTTTGGGAACCTCCCATCAGGGAGCCCTGAGGAGAAGGGACCAATACATTTTCCAGATCTGCCAAAGGACCATACCTTTGAAGGGTTGGGAAAACCTTAAGGGGATCAGAAAACCCCCAGAAATCATCTTGAGGACACTGTGGCATAAAATGTGGAAAGACTGAGCGGCACACAGAAAGGCAGGAGGGGAAAAGAGGAGAGAGAGAGAGAACGGGTCTAAACTGAATTGAAAAATACATTTCCTGCTTCCTGCTGAGAAGCTATTTTAAAATGCCCCCCCCCCCCGGAAGGGAGGGACAGAAGCCAATGGCAATCCGGGATGGAGGCGCATCTGTGTGACCACCTCCCTCCCCCCACAACCACAACAAACAGAAGCCTTGCTTGTTCTGGTTGCCTCAAGTGCGTGACATTACAAAAATAACATTGATAACACAGATCTCACAGGGCAGGGCGGGAGACGCTGGGGCTCCAAGAGCCCTGGAGACCCACCAGCTCCGAGTGGCCATGGAAATCCTGCAGGATTATCCCGAGCCCCTGAGACACGACCCGTGGACCGGTTGTGCTGAGCGACAACGTTACCTGCCAGGGTAGTTATTCTCGGTCTTGACTGATGATGGACAGCAGAGTAGCATTACAACAAGCCTTGGGTGCAGGCCACCACTATAGCCCACTGCAGGGTGGGGTGGGGGCTGTAATGAGGGATCACAGCTTAAAGCACTGCAGACTCTGCCACTAGTTGGGAAGGAGTATACACATAAATAAATAAATAAATAAATAAATAAATAAATAAATAAATAAATAAATAAATAAATAAATACATACATACATACATACATACATACATACATACATACATACATACATAAGTAAGTAAGTAAGTAAGTAAGTAAGTATTCTACAAGTTAGGCTGAAGTTGAGTTGGCTTCCCAGCCAAAAATTATTCCCCCTTCTCTCAGGAATCGACAAAGCCCACACTCCTGACCTGGTGTTCCCCACCATGAAAAAACAAGACAGTTTGAACAGTTGACTCTCTCATCCTGGCGAGATTTACAACTCACTCTTCCTGTAGGCTGCTCTCTCACTCACACACACACACACCTCCCTCCTTGTTCACCACCATCTCCCAGATGAAAAATTTCTCAGAACACTTGTGGAGGAACATTATATCATGACACCCTCTCGTGACCTTTCAGGGAAAAACAGTCAGCAAGAGAAGCTTGTCTGCAGAGCACCAGGGTTAACCATGGGATTTTAAAAGAAACAACCGTTCAAAGGGCTTCCCACCTACTTTCTTTTCATGGAAACCACCAGCAGCAGCCACAAGTGCCAGCCACCTAGAAGGAAAGGGGCTGCAAGAAAACCCCAAGGAAAAATTGCTCAGTCTCAGAGTATCTTAACCACCCCCCCGTTGCTGGTCGGTGCGCATTGCAGGCAGTGGTGAATTCCTCAATGGCAAATTCTGGCAACATCCAGCGTTGTCTAGATACTGGGCAAAGGTGTGGTGTGATTATATGGACTTTGGTGATGACATGGATTTTCCGGTCTGGATTTAGAACCAAAATGATTTGGTTATCCTGATGGTGATGTGCAGTTTTAGTGGATGTCTTAGCAGTGCTAGACAAGTAGCACTACAATAATTTCTGTTTGTCTCCCATCTTTCCTTGAGTGATCTCAGTCCTTGGTTTTACTCCTCCTCTTTGGGACAACTCTTGAGGCTCACAGGGTGACAGTTAAGGTCACCCACAACCAAGCAGGGATTTGAACCCAGCTCTCCTGAATCCGGTTCCAGGCCCGCAACCTTTACGTCTCACGGGCTGCATCAAATCAAGTGGAAACAGCACATTTTCATTCTCCCTGTTCATTGTACAAATAAATGAAAGGATTCCATCGCTATAGTGGTCTTACTTTTCCAGGGTATTATTGCTCGAAACGGGCTGTCAAAATATTGGGATTCGTACGTGATTGTTTGAGGCATTAGCGTGAACCAGAATGTTGCACCTCCGAAAACTGTTTTATGGAACAATTGGTGTTTGGCAACAGCGTGTGTGATAAAGAGCAGTGGGAGTGGCCTGGTCCAAAGGTGTTGGAAGGTTTCAAAGATGTTGAAAGCCATGCCTAGGTAAAGCCACCCATGGTTATGAGAGGCGGTGTGCGATGATGGAAAGCATAACAGCTGGAACTGCAGAGGTTCCTTTCTTTTCTCTTAGCAATGCACCAGACTGGGAAGAAAATGAACAAAAGGAAACTTTTCAGTGAATGATTTATCCTTACACCCAACGCCCTAGAAGGATGCTCTCTAGGAGTGCAGAAGCTGGGTGGTTTCCTCTGGGATGTGGAGCCTTGATTTCCTGGATTACCTCCCCAAGTGCTGCCGGGATTTAACACACCAGGGTGTATTTCAGGGTAAACAACCTACTCCGTGTGTGGTAAAGCGGCGGGGTTGTGGAGGGTCGTCCCTTCCTGCAAAGCAGGCGCCCGCCTGGGAACCTCCACCTCCGAGGGCGAGCATAGGCAGCTTCTAAGAAGCCAGCTGGGAAGGAAGGACTGAGAGAGAGAGAGAGAGAGAGAGAGAGAGAGAGAGGATAGGGAAATGGTCACGAGTCGGTCATTCCCGGGGCCTGAGGGAGAGATGGATGCACTTTGAGACCTTCCTTCTCCTGCTGCCGCCTCCCCGTCCTTCCGCGCGCCAGGATGAGCGGCCGGGGGAAAGAGAAAGCCCCAAAGCGGCCTTAGGAAGGTAAACGTGGGCGCCGGGTGAGCGAGGATCGGGGCCCTTTCCCCGGGCAACAGGTGTGCCGGCAGGGAGGAAGGGAAACGGACGGGGCGCCTGGCCGGCCAGTGAGGCTGTACCTCCCCGGCGCAAAGGTCGGCCTTCCCCGCGGGTGGCCACTGCGCCGCTCGCCTGGATAGGGCGCAGCTGGAGCCAGGCAGCTCCCAGCCGCGCAGCTGGTGCGGATCCCCATCTCTCTCTCTCTCTCTGTCTATATTATTTTTTCTCCATATATTTCCTTCTGCTCTCTCTTTCCGTCTTCTCCTTCCTTCCTTGCTTTCCACACCCAGCCCCCGTCGTCTCCGGTGCCCCGCGGGGCTCTTCCCCGGGTGGGATCCCGCCGAGCCCGCGCTCCCCCGGCGCTGATTTGGGCACGTGGAGCGGGGCGGGCGTTCGCCGAGCAGCGGCGCGGGCCTGCCGGGCGGGCGGGCGGCGGCGGCTACATAAGAAGCCCGAGTCCTGGCGGCGCCGGAGACGGCTCGGCGCGCTTCGGCAAAGCCGCCCCTCCGTCGGTTCGCGGGGCAGTCCCGTCCAGGCCAGAAGGCCCCGCTTGGCCCAGGCGGCCGCGGAGGAGGGAGAGGAGGAGGAGGAGGAGGAGGAGGGAGAGAGAGAGGCCAAGGGCAGCCCCAGCGACGTAGCCTAGCCAGCCCGGGTCGGCGACTGGCGGCCTGCAGAACGCCTGGCCGGGCTGGGAGGGCGATCCCCGACCCGGCGGAAGACGCCGAGAAGAGCGCAGAGCCGCGCCTCCGGCGGCAGGAGCAGCGGCAGCCACCGGAGGAGGAGGAGCAGCAGCGGAGGAGTCGGGGGCGCCAGCCGCCTTCCCGCCGCTGCCGAGGGGGCGCTCCCCGGGCGGCCAGCTGCGCGCACCCCCCCCCCACTTGTTGCTTGGCGCTCTGGCCAGCGTGCGCCCTCTCCCCCCCCCCCCCCCAGGCGCGGGCGATCTCCTTGCAGGCGGAAAGGCAGCCCCGGCGGGGCGGGGCGGGGCGGAGCGGAGCGGCTTGTACTGCCGTTCCCTCCTGCTCGCTCTTTCTCCCCTCCCCGGCCGTGGACCGGCCCGCCCGCTAGCCAGCCCCCCCCCCCCCCAGCCAACTAGCCAGCTTCCGCGCGCCCCCTCCCCCCCCTTTGCCGGCGCCGCCGGCGGCGCGCTCACCTTCCCCGGCGGGGGCGGAAGGAGGAGGGTCGGCGTGGCCCAGCCCAACCGCCCGGGCCGGCCCTGCCCAGCCCAGCCCAGCTTGGCCGCCTCCAAAGGGTCCTGCTTGCTCGCAGAGGGCAGCCAGCGCCGGCGGAAGGGCCGACCAGCTGCGGAGCGCGGCTGGTTCTCTCGCTCGCTTCTTCCTCGCTCGCTCTTGCCTGCCCGCCCGCCCGCCCGCCTTGCCAGCTCGCTAGCTCAGCTCGGCGCGTTAACCTCGGTTCACCCCGGCCACCGTTGCTGTTGCTGCCGCCGCCGCCTGCCAGCCAGGCGTCAGCGAGCGAGAGTTGCAGCAGCAGAAGGAGAAGAAGTCGCCGCGCGGCCGCCTGCCTGCTTTCTCCGCGGCGAAAGTGGCCCAGCTCAGCCTCGTCAAAGCCCCGGCTCCTCCCGTTGCCCTCGCTGGCCGGCTCGCTTAGCTGACTGGCGGCGTCCCGGCCGCGGCCGCGGAGGCTTCCACTAGGCCGGCGCGATTTCTGCTGCCTCCCAGCCCGCTCGGGCGCAGCACCCGCTCCAGTGCCCGGGGTCCCGCCGGCCCCCCGACGGCTCTCCCTTCTGCTCGCCATGGCTGGGCTCCTGGGCCGTCGCAGCCGCTGGTAGACCGCGCTTCTCCGCTTCCACTCCCTCCGCCTTTCTCTCCTCCTGCCGCCGCCGCCGCCAAGGACTCCTTGACAGCCGCTGCCAGCCTCGAAGCCCCCCCCCCCCCCGGCGTCTCCGAGAAAGAGAGACCAAGACAGATCGAGAGACCGCGACCCCGGACTGATCTTTTCCGGCCCCAGATCGCGCTGCCCAACCATGGAGGTGCACGTCGGGCTCGGGCGCGTGTATGGCCGGCCGCCGGGCAAGACTTTCCGAGGCGCTTTCCAAAGCCTCTTCCAGAGCGTCCGCGAGGCCTTTCAGAGTCCCGGGATGGCGCGCGAGGAGCCCGGCCCTAGTAGCCACCCGGCCGCCGCTTCGGGCTCCTCTTCTGCCCCGCCCCAACCGGGCGCCCGCCTGCAAGAGCTCAGCCCGCGGCGGGCCCACCAGCACCCTCCTGCGCCGTCTGGCTCACCTTCTTTCCTGCCCTTGGAGGCGCAGCCGCCGGCCAGCAAAGCGCTGCAGCCGCAGCAGCGCCCGGAGGAGGGCGAGCCTCCAGGCCCGTCCGCGCCGTCGGTCTCCTCGGCGCCGTCTGCCCCGGCCTCGATGGTGCTGCTAGGCCCGTCTTTCCACAGCTGCTCGGGCGACCTCAAGGATCTGCTGGCCGAGAGCAGCCTTCTGCCGCCGCCGAACGCTCCGTCGGCGCCGTCGAAGAGCGACGGGCGAGCGGGCGAGGCTGCGGCGGCGGCGCCGACCAAGGAAGACTACCTGGGCGAGAGCGCCAAGGAGCTGTGCAAGGCCGTCTCGGCCTCCATGGGGCTGGCCGTGGAAGCGCTGGAGGCGCCGGGCGCCGGCGCGAGCGAGCTGGGTGCCCCGCGCGGTGACTGCATGTTCGCCCTGCCCGGCGCGGCCCTGCGGCCGGTGGCCCTGGGCGCCTGCAAGATCGTCGAGGCCGCCGAGACCGAGGAGGGCGGCGGCGGCGGCGGCGAGGAGGGCGCGCTGGCCATGGACGTGCCAGGCCACCTGAGCCTCTTCAAGAACTCGCCCGAGTTGGACGAGTCGTCGGCGGCCGCCGCTGCTGCCGCCGCCAGCCGCGACTACTACAACTTCCAGCTGGCGCTCGCCTCCTCGCACGGGCGCATCAAGCTGGAGAGCCCGCTGGAGTACGCGGCGGCGGCGGGCGGTGCAGGCGGCGGCCTGTGGGGCGCGCCGTGCCGTCGGGCCGGCGAGGTGCCCACCTTGGCCGCCCACTACGGCGGGCCCCCGGGCCCGGCCTGGCACCCCTTCTTCCCGGAGGAGAGCCCGCTCTACGGACCGTGCACCGGCGCCGAGGGGCCGGCCCCGACGGGACCCTTCGCCTACGGGCGCGCTGGGCCGGGGCCGGCTGGCCAGGAGGGAGGCGAGCTGCCCTCCGAAGTTTGGTACCCGGGCGGCGTGGTGAGCCGCGTGCCCTTCGGCCCGGCGCCCGGCTGCATCAAGACTGAGCTGGCCCCCTGGATGGAGGGCTATCCCAGCCCCTACGGAGAAGTGAGGTAAGGAGCGGCGCTGATCCCTGCCCACACGCACTCAGCCCGGGGCATCCGGACAGCCTCCCTCCAGGCAGCCAGGAGAGACGCTGCGCGAGGGGGAACCGCGAGCGCACCGGGGCGGCGCTCGCCCTCCCGGCGGGAAGTTCCCCCGGTCCGCTCGCGTGCTCCCTTTCTGGCCTCGACGGGGTCTTCTTCTCCGTGGGCGAAACGGGCAGAGCGGCCTCTGCGAAGCGCCCCGTGGGGGGAAGGCTTCCCCCTCCCCAACTCTCCGCGCGCGCCCCTGCCCCCCTTATTTTTGATAGCCAGGGTGCTCTCGGGGCAGATTCACAGGGCGATAGCAGTGGCCTCTGCCTAGATGTGTGTTCTACTCCTGCCCGTGGCGAGAGGGGACCCCGCAGAGCAGGCTTGGGGTCAGGAATGCGTTTCCTTGGGAGCCCGCTTTCCCTCAGCAGTGCCGCCAAGGCCGGGCACCAGCGAGGGGAGCTCCCGATTCCCAGCGTACCTGTTGAGCTGGCTTGGAGCTCCCTTTAAACACATGCCTTTAAACAAACAGACAGACAACTCAGCCGGCCCAGTTTTTGCACCAGCGGCTTATAAAGCGGTTCAGCCCGGAATCTCTGGCCTGTTCTTCTTCAAACGGGAAGCTTTTGCCTGCTGGATGGGGCTTCCCATCGGCCCCTTTTCTTTGCCTGCTTAGGAGCCCCACACATCCCTAAGCCCAGGTGGGCCGTGTGTTGAAATGGAGCAGTCGCTTCTCTTCGGTTTGGTTTGACAGTCCTGGCAAACTTCGACAGCAGCCTGCCTTCGCATGACTCATGGAGGAAGCTGGTTGCGCCAGAATTTCCGAACTGAAACTTGAGAGACTGGGAGTCTTTCTGATCCAGCGCATCCCATTAAAGAGATGAAGCTGGAATGATCCCTTTTTTGTTCCTCCCCCCCCCCCCCCCGACTCTTGGCTCTGTCTCTTCATATCAGAAGGCAGATCACAGCCTCTTGATGACCCTCTCATGGTTTTCGAGACTGTTTTTTCCCCCAAAGTTTCCCTCGCTTGAGGTGCTCCCTAGACCCGCTGGCAGCAGCGCAGGGAAACGGGAAGCCCAGCGAACGTGCGTGCGTGAATATGGATGAATACTTTCGGAATGTCAATTAATTTATTTCATTTGTTTCACTCAACCACTGACAGCAAGAAATTCGGGGCATCCCAGAGCAGAGGATGCCAAAGTCGGTTGACCCATTTAAACAAGCAGTAATCCGTCCGCAGGGTACTTTTTTGGTGTTTCACTGTTCTCTCACCCACCCCTTAAAAAAGGAAAGCACACTATAATTGTGGTGATCTCCATTTGCGGGGGGGGGGGGGGCTGGATGTGATGTAATACACTGGAGACAATGGGGCTTACTTCTGAGTAGACCTGCCTAGGGCGGCACTGTTGTGAAAACTGGCTAGCTGTTGCATTTACAGGACCCCAGGAACAAAAACGAATAGCTGCCTTCTGCCACCAAATGAGGTGCCCTGTACTTTGGGGTGGCCGTGGGTTCCACTGGACCAGATTCTCTTGCGGGGAGGGCTGCTCGCACCTTAACCAGGCTTCTCTTAATGGGTTTTGTGATTCCCACCCAACCCTGTCCTACAGCTGGCAATAGATTATCCCTTCTGTATCCCTCCTGTAAAAACACCATGTGCTGGTTCAAAACCTTTCCTCTTCTCTCGGCCTGTAAGTTTGCTTTCGGCAACACAGGGCGTCCATCTGAACCAGCCGAGCTCTGTGTCGCCTGCAGTCCCCACTTCCTTGCAGCCGGGCCAAAGGTTAACATGGAGGCAAGGCTAAGGTTCTAAGGTTTATTTACTTACTTATTGGTTTGTTGCATTAGGATCCCACCCATCTAGTGACAGAGCACTACTCTGGCCAACTAACAAGAACAAAGCAAAATAATAACCCACCCACCAGCTCATTTCCAGTTGCATGGAGCTCTGTTTTGGGGTTGTGGTTTTTTTTAAAAAAAATGGCCCCTAGCATGGCCCAGCCTGATGAAAAGATGACTTTATTGGTTCAGGCGATAAAATTACTGCCAGTAGCCTCAGACTCTGTGAACAACATTTTTATTTTATGCTGTTTATTGTCTTTTGCAAGGAAAGGTGAAAAGCGGTCAGAAGCAAATGCATTCTTAAAGCCCGAGAGGCTGATGTGAGATGGGACTTTGACGCTGAGTTCGGCTTGTTTAAAAAAAAAGAAAAGGTGAAGGCCATCTAGGAATCCACCTTCATCTCAGTTCCTGTTGTGCAGAACTCGAAAACATGTTGCTTTTCAGAGAATTCATTCCCTAAACATGTTTGCGGTGTCTCTGTCTGAAGGCACAGTTGAATAAAAGTCCTAGGAGTGGATCCTTTAAAATCCCAGGGGCCAAAATGCGGTGGGAATTTTATTCCACAAAGTTTAACACATGAGGAAAGTCTGCTGCTTTCCTTTGAACGTCGTCTTAGTGAGAGCAAGAACTTGGAATTGTGATCTAAATAAATTAAAAAAAAGCTTACGATCCTCACAGTAAGCAGACTGGGGTATGGGGTGCTGTATGTACACACATTTTGAGTTGGTTTAATAATTTACCAGGTTGATAAACTATTTTGATCCAGAAGTGAGGATGAGCACTTTAGAAATCATAATAAATCCTAACAATTGGTGGTAACAAAAATATGAAATAAACTAGAGAAACAAAGGGAATGAACGAAACAAACAAACAAAAAACTGTGAACTTAAAAATTGCACAGAGGTGTTGTAAGAATATTTGTATGTACAATCTTCATCCCTCTGTTATTATAATGGTGTGATACACTCTATTTGTACCACCAGCGTGGTTGTGCATTATCCGTACAAAACTTTGCCGTGTTCGTATGCATAAGGAAGCGGTGGACCTACTGGCGGGATTGAGACCCACACAGCCGAATCTGGTGTTGCTTTTGTCTGCTTGTGTTTTCACAGTCCAAGTTGGAAAGTGGAGAAGGTCAGATGTTTTAAGAAAACGGCATCCATGACATTAAAACCTTTCAATATACAGTGGATGTGTCCTTCTCTCTGTACAGACAGTCCGTGGGTGCATTTGGTATCCAACTGTTCTCAGTCTGAAGGCTAGATTCGTCCGCCATTTTCTCTAGCTTCTTTCATGGTATCCGAGTAGCTTGAATCAAAGTCCAGGTGAACTCTGTGTCTTGCTTCTGTTGTGGTGTAGCAAGTGGTGGGTGTGTAGACTACTACTGAGTGTAGCAAAGGGTATTTACTCAGAGTTGGTCGACGTCTCCTGAAAATGTATTAGTTAAGGAGTTGAGCTTGAAAACTGGTGGCCATTTTGTTTCCTAGAAAACGGGAATTGTAACCCATCGATAGCCCAGTCCTCACTCAAATACATCTTAGGTTTTAAGTGTTTTGTAGCAAAGACATGTATATATATTGGTCGTAAGACTCTGTCCTTTCTGGTATCTTTGAGATGTGGAAAAAGCCAGGTGGGGGGAAAAATGGAAGAGGGGAATTCTTCTCTGATTCTTCTCTGGTCATTCAGATGCTTCCCAGGAAGCCATTCTGACTGAGATTGAGTTTTTATGGAGTGAGTAGCTTCAGATACTGAAAATACTGGAGTATTATTCTTTGAATGCTTTGTACTGATCTCACAGTGTCTGCATAAGGAAGACTTTTACAGCACTAGGAGACAGACACAGAAATTTGATAGAGTAGCATTAAGAATACAACTGCAGTCTCCCTGATTTTTATTTTTTTTAAGGAACACTGTTGAGAAAAAAAATCGGAAAAAGGCCATGAGGTCTCCAAAACTATACGAATGCAGGAGCAGGTGATCCCTTCATTAGACCACTAAAAAAAAAATCAAGCAGACAACAGACAGTAAGCAGTTGATTGTCCTTCCTGGGTTCCATTTTCCTTGGGCCCAATCCAAGAGTTCGTAGAATCTAAGGGAAAGGTATCCCATTGACGTCAGCAGACCTGGATTAGTTCTTTACAGTTTACGACCTGGGATCCCATCACGATTTTTTGTTATGGTGATCCGTGCTGTTGAATGCCTATTGCATCCATTATTTGAATGTTTGGAATTGCTTGCACCGAGCCCTCGTCTTAAAATGGAAAAGGAACTCTTGCTTGCGCCTTTGCTTGTCTAATCGGTTGGCGTGGGCACAGCGCACCTCAAGTTGTCATTAATGGTGGAGCTTCTTTTGCTCTAGAAACAGGCGTGCCACTCGGTTTTAGCAGATGGCAGCCTGTCTCCACCTCAAGACCCCCGTTTCCCAGGTGCCCATTTTGGGATGCAGTTTGGACATCAGCACTTCGGGGTGTGTGGTGGGGAGCGGCAGACAAAACAAAATGAAAGCTGAGTAAATGCAGAATACCAATGCCTTGCATCGTACGGTTCCAATAAATTTAAAGATTAGTTGCCAGGTGCTCAAGCATGGTGTAAATC
Organism: Intellagama lesueurii; assembly: GCA_037013535.1. NCBI lineage: Eukaryota > Metazoa > Chordata > Lepidosauria > Squamata > Agamidae > Intellagama > Intellagama lesueurii. The sequence continues at coordinate 27,434,898 of JBAJHW010000010.1, read as the reverse complement.
TGGAAGCCAGGAACAACACTATTTGCTACGATGCTGGTGGACAGAAAACGGCCCGCCTGTTTTTCCCTATGAAAGCATCATTAAAACATTTGGAGACTTGATCTAGCTTAAATCCCCATCCGGCAAAGGCTCATTCTTTTAAACAGAAATGGGGAAAAATATTTAAATAATTCACACTGAAACTAATGTGGCTTAAAGGTGCTTAATGTTGTGTGGGTTGGACCATAGGGTGGTTGTTGTGACCCCAAGTTTACTGTTAGAGAGAAGGAAGCTGCAACATCCTGTTTATTCATTACATTTGTATCATGTTTCGCATCAAGACGCTTTGGAGATGTATGTGGTTCTTCTCTCTTTCCCTCTTCACGGGGACCCTGTAAGGCTAGGAGATTATAAGCCACCCAGGGTCACCCCTTCCGCTTCATGACTTTTGGGCTGATTTAAAGCTGACTCTCTCCAGATGACTTTAACCGTTGCACCATAACAGCTGCTACGCTGGAATATCTGGCCGCCAGTGCTGGCGCCGAGGGGCCTGCTCCTCTGAGTCGAAACGGTAGACTTCAGACGTAAAGAGTCCCATAGCATTGAATTGTCCTGCTCTCCTGTCCCCATTTTCTCCAACGATCTCTGCTCTATAAATTAATTGTGCACTTAATGGGTGTAAGAGGAACCTGTGAAACCTGTTTCTGTGCAATGCAGGTAAGATTGTGCAGCTGATTGGGTTGTATTTTAGGAATTAGATTTCTTCTTGTTTAGTTTTAGGAGTCCCTTCCCTAGTTTATTACATCTAATATCTCTAATGTCTTATTTCTTGCCAATGCCAGTTCCTTGGGCCTGGCTGGACCCTTGCAGACCGTGATGAGTCTGTGACAGGGCAAGGCGGTCAGCAGTTGCTTAATCACCTTGATTTCCCTGCAGTTCCTTTTCTACCAATCCGTCCCTTTTGAATTTATTCTAAAGCCAGCCATGTAGATTTATCATTAGCTGGTTGGCTTTGGATTTCTTTCTGCCAAGAGGGGATGGTAAGGGATACATGGTGGACAGGAAGGGTTTTTGATTTACATGTATAGTTCCTCTTTCAAGCAAATAACCCGTGCTAAGGCAAATGGTTCTGGACTTCACCTAAATTCCTCTTGGTTGTGCTTTTTTCTCCCACTCTTCCCCAGTTTTCACTCCAGTGAGATCATCCTGGGGTACGACGACAACATTTCACAGTGGCAGTGAAGTAAAAAAATTATTAAATAACTAAGTTGCCTGATGTTGCGTGAAGTTGGGCAGGAGAGATTTTATAGGGAAACATTGGGAGGCATATTCTTCACCCCCGTGGTCTGGGACTGGACTCTTGGGTGCTGCTTACTTGCCTTTGATCCTGGATGCCGTTTTTAAAAACTCATTCAAAAAAAAAAAAAAAAAGACCCCCACCACTTTAATGGTTTGGAAATAAATATGTTTTTCAAGTTTTCATTTCTTTCTCCTTCTGGGCTTGGTGCAGTTCATCATTAAATGGGAGGCCTGCATAGGAACATCCCCACGTGGTCCAGGCAAGCTCAGATGTTGGGTGGGCGGTTAAATGGGCAGCTTGCTTTCGTTTTCCATCCGCGCCTGCCAGAGGTGAGGAATTTGTTTTCGGTGTCTGGGGAAGTGCCGTTTTGCTATTAATTCGGGGATTATGCAAGCTCTGCCACTTAAGAAATTAACAAAAGGCCCAAAGTAGGGTCTTCTGTCTCCCCCTGACCCTTTCCTTCCTTTGAAGACTGTATAGCGTGAGCAGTTGCCCCAAATTTTTTGATTCTCAAACTCCTATCAGTAATTTTAACTCATGCATGAAAGAATAATAATGCAACTTCCCAGCACTTGGCCTTGCAGAAAAGGGGCTTGGTTGTCTCTCACACACACACACCCCTCGAGATCACCACGGATGCCTGTCGAATCTCTCTGGGCTACAATTTGGGGGCTTAAAAAACTGAGCCTCAATGCCAGTTTTTGAAAGCTGCTCTGTTCGGTGTCTGTCGTCCCATTCCTCCTGCCCTGCCCTCCACTCCGCCGGGCTTCTTTGTAGCTCTTCCCTTCTTTAACCAGCAGAGAAATGCGTCAGTTTTCTTTTAGTTCCACAGGGGAGAACGGGCCAGGTTGACCCAAGGGGTGGCTGTCTCTTCTTGGGGCTTTCTTTTGTAAATGCAGCAAAAATATAATTTTGTTACTTTCTGCCAGTGGTGGTGGCGGTTTCCGTGTCCAGTGTCAGTTTCGGCAATAATGGGGGGGGGGGAACCCTCAAAAAACAAAGAGAGAGCTTCCTAGCTGTCTTTGATTTCCCATCTAAGAGGAACTTGCCTAGCAAAATCCATTTTGCCGTGAACATTTGGACTTGAAGAAGTAGGATTTGCCCACAAGCGCTTGCCTATTGTACGATTTCTTTAATATTTTTCTTTAGTGGCCTGTAAAGGTATCGCCTGTCGCCTCCCCTCCCAGTCTCCTACCTCTGCTAAGTTTAGTTTTTGAAGGTGGGAAGGTTTCGTGAACGAGGTGACAGAAAGGGTGCAAGCTGGGTCTCCAGGCATTTGCATAGCTGGCCATTGTATGCCGGGATGGTCTTCGTAAGGCTGTGGGCCTCTAGTTACCAGTAATTTCACTTAACGAGAGAGGAAGGGGCAGGAGAGAAAAACCCAGACTCCTCTGGGTTGCTTTCGAGTCTTGTTCCCAAGGCACTCTGTTGTTGTTGTTTTTGTTGTTGTTGTTGTTTTTTTACTGTTGCTGTTTCAGATTACGGTATATGGGGGGGGTATGTTTTCAACCACATTTTGGTATGCTGAGGAGCAGATATGTTCATATCAAGAGCTGGAAATGATTTCTAGGAGGCTGTGCAACAGACAGCCAAACAAATAAATATATCAGAGATTTGCCTGTGCATGCTTTAAACTGGGTTGTTGGTTTTGTTTTTTTAAATGACAGAATAAGCCAGCTGCTAAACTAAAGTGGACTTGGAAGAGGAACATAAGTGGGTTAAATAAATTGAAAGAGAGAGAAAGAGAGAGAGAGAAGCTGTAAACATCTCGGTGGTCTCATGTGGCTATTCTCCATAATAACATTTTTCCTGCCTTTCTTATCTTGCTCCGGTTTTACTCCCCACCATATATTTGTTAATTATGATCTGACTTGTTAGAGGTTGTAATCATTGTAGACTGAGCATCTGTGCGTGTGTGTGTGTGTGTGTACGCGTTTACCAACCTCGTCCTCAGGCTCAATGTAATCATGCAGCCAAAATGCTACAGCTCGGGACTTCATGTTACTTGAAGAAAATCTTTTGCTGCTTGATGGCAAGCGTCAATGTTGTAATGATATATTTTAATTACATCATTGTGAATATAATGAAGTAGTAGGAGCAAGAGGATGTAACAAACTAAATGACACAACGTTTGTCTCTGTCGCAAACAACAGCAACAACACACAAAGTGCTTTACAAAATGCCTGGGCTTCCAGATTCGGCCTCTTTAAGGAGTCTGTAGATCACAGCTCGGGAACCCATTTGAAAACAACACCGGATTCTCTTGTTTTCTCCGGAGGGTTCAGTTCAGCACTATGTATTCTCAAGGACTTGATCTTCCCTTAATTTCTGTTTAATTGCCTGACTCGTGAGTGGGTGGCTGAGTTTTCAATTAAATTATCTCACTAAATTTAGTAAGACTGAACCATGCCTAACTCCTCCTTTCTGGATGGAGGCCTTACATCTAATTATTCAGACATTTTGTAATACATGACCCAGTGTAGAATTCATGACACCCCATATTTCCCCCATTTTAAAAAATGTTTATTTGGCTGTGACTCAACAAAGATGATTTGAGGTTGCTTCGTTCTACATGCCCAGATTCTCTGAATTGCATAGAGAACTACTGGATAACTCTGAGGTTTAGGTCTCTGGCTGAAGAGCCAGAGGTTGGGAGTTTGATTCCCCCACTGTGTCTCCTTGACAGGGGCTGGACTCGATGCTCCAGAAGGTCCCTTCCAGCTCTGCAGTTCTAAGATTATCATTATTATATAATTATGTCCCTGTTTTTTTTTCCCACAAACAATTTTTCTGGGTTTTCAAAGCAATTTATTTTTCATTTCTTAAATAATTGCTGTGAATACCTGGGTAAGTCAGTTTCAGGTTTAATTTATTTTTATTTTATTTATTTTTTGGCAGAGGGACTCTTTAATTTTCATGGGCAGGTGCACAAATGCACGCACATGCGCACGCGCATGCACACACACAAAAACAGGGTGGAGGAAAAAGAAAAGAAAATCAAAGTTCAGACTGTGCTTGTTCCCCCCCCCCCCCCCAAACACGTTCCTGTTGGCATCTATAATTGTTGGACGGAGCCACCCTTTTCTAATGGGCGCTCCTGACCTTTCCACTTCAGTTTAATGGTCATAGTATGTAGATATTTCTTTTGAAGGCGAATCGTTCGTGGAGGAATGCTGCTTTCTGAAACCTGTCCTTCCAGCTGCTTTCCTGAGATGCTCTCTAACGTCCACCCTTGCTAGACCAGCTTTATGGACCCTGAACTCCAGGTTGAATATACCACTGAGAGAGTAAATCTGTGCCTTGAGTCCTTGTTTCTCTTTGCCTTCTTTTAAAAAGACATTTCTCTTTATTACCCTGCATTTAAAAGCAGGGCGTCTGGGTCGCCTTATCTCTCCGGCGGACAATTAGCACGCTTCCCACTGCCTTTTGCTCCTAGCAGGTCTTGAAGTCATGAACTTTGGCATCTGATACGGAGGGCGGCCGGCGGGAAACAGATGAATGAGCCAGGAAGCAGGTTTTATCAGTCTTCTTAATTCGTTCATGCGTACTTTCCCCGCAGGCTAGAAAACATCGCATCCATCCTTTAATGCGCTGGCACTCTGCGAGGGTTGGAAAAGACCACCGACTCCTTCTGTTTGTGTCCGGGGGGGTGTGAGGGGGAAATTGGGGGGGTGTCGGGACCCCGAGACCCCACCAGGACCTGTTCTGGCTCTTTATTGCCCTCGGTTTGGGTTGGCGGTGATGACTTATAACCCGTCCAAGCGTCAGGAGACACACTCCCAGTCTGTTCAGTCTGCACCAGACCAGTTCTCTGGCTGAGGAAGGTGGTCTGATTGACTTCCAAATCTGGGATGATGTATCCGTCCAGAAACCTGGCAGAGGATGGGCTCGGCTTTTTCCAGAAAGACTTGGAGGCCTTTCTGCTTAAGTTGGTTCAAGGGAGGCATGGTTGTTGACGGGCACCCAGACAGGAGGCTTTTGGTTTTTCATTTCTCAAGCATTTTCGCTAGAAACGGTTGTGCATAGAGCGATATGCATCTCATACTTCTGCTAGCCAGTCATTATTACTCCTTTATAATCCAAGAATTATATATATATGTATATACAATTACATATACCAATTATGATGGTACATGCTGATTATAATGGTTTATAATGAATTATAATGGTATATAACCAAGTGTGTGTGTGTACAAAAAATGTGTAGTTTGGGGGGGAAAGCGCAGTTGGAAACTGATACATGTTCATTTGGGTAAACAGAGAAAAAATAAGCAGAAGGCAAAGAGAAAAAAATAAGAGAAAAACAGAAAAAAAAGAGATCATGTGTAATCTGTCGGTTAAGAACTTAAACAACAGGCAGTGTTATGTAACGCAATTTATACAAGGGCCCAGAAGTGCTTGGTTGCTGTACTTACACCAAAGTGTGCAAAACTTATTAAAGCAACGGCTTCCTCTTGACCAGAACCTCCTCTTCTTCATTCACCTTCATACCAGTCCTGAAAAGCTGCAAGTCCTGTTGACAGGCACGGAAGCAGCCAGTCTGTCTGAAGATTTGGAGTTTGCTTTTTTCGGGGGAGGCGTGTGTCTCTGTCTGATAAGGCCATTGGAAAAATCTGCTTTTAGGAAAAAAAAACACCTGTTATAAACTGAGGTGATAAACAGTAAACGGTTTGCCGAAAACTAACATTTCCAAAGATATTTTTCTGAACATGAGCTGCTTTGGGAGCAGCACCGTCATGCTGCAGAAAACTAATCACATATTCTTGCAGTTGTTATTGAATTTGTACGGCTGAGCCTATCTTCCCTGACGAGCTCACAAAAGCAAAAAAAATAAGACGTAACCTTAGGTGGAAAAAAAAGCGAAGATGCAATAATGAAAATACAATAGAAACAACAATAATAATATGAAGCCTTTCTCCCTTCCCTTCTCATAGAGGAGCATAAAACCATAACGTAACCGTTCAGGGTTTAAGACAGGACCCCGATTTCCCACAGAGAGCTCAGAAGTCTTTAAAAAAAAAATTCCTGCTCCCAAAATAAGTGGCTCCAAAGGCCTGGGTGAATTAAATTCGCCAGAATTCGCCGGAATGCACCAGGTAGGCTGTTGGAAGGAGGTGGTTTTGTAACGTGGTTGCTGCTGCTACTGGTCCTCCGTTTTAACAGACGCCGCAGAAGGTCTGCTTCGATGTTAGAGCTTGTGCTGAAGCGGTTCACTCTTTCACCCTGTGGAATTTCCCTGCCTTGCCTTTTGCAAAGATATATGTCAAAACTTTAAAGCCGCGTCAGGGAAGGCAACGGCAATGCAGTGAAACCTCAAAACTTTAATCTGAGCTTCCCTGGAGCCTTTTCTCATCTGATTGTCATTGACTAACTTTGCTCTGTGTGAATGCTTGATCACAGGGTGAAAGGGAACCAGTGTCGGAATAGAGTATGTGCTGTGTTTGAGGAAGGCTTCCATGTTTGAATTCCTGTTTCTAGAGAATCCAGAGAGATTGTCTTTAACCTGGGCTCCCCCCCCCCCCCAAATCAGGGACATTTATGCACACCAGTCTCCCATCTGCAGGTTGAAGCCTAAGAGCAACTGTACAGTATCATGTCTTGTACAGACACATTTGCGGCTTGGCCGTTGCACACTGCTTTGCACACAAAGCCTTTCAGAGCAACCCCAAAATCAATTATTGGACAGGAAAGCCGGGGGAGACACTCTTTCCAAGGGCTGAAGGTGCAGCCGTGGCAAAGGTGAAGGTTGTAAACCTGGGGCTGGACCCCACTGATTCAGTGGGTCTCCTCTTGTTGTGACTTGCCAGCTGCTGAATCCATTGGTGAATGGTGAACGTCGGTAAAGATTCAGTAAGTCTGCTTTAGATGTGATGAAGAAACAGTGGAAAGAAAGAGAGGAATTGAGATGGCCTGCCGGGGTTCCTGCGGGGAGACCCCAAAAGGCTCAGGTAAATTTCCCAGGGGTGCTTGAGCTCTCTTGAGATTCCTGTCCTGGTGGGTGTGGGAATCCTCACAACATCCAGCAGCTGCCCTGAAGTGCTTAAATGAAGGAGATGTCTGTTTTCCCAAGGGGAAAAGGAGAACAGGCCACTTGGCGGATTTCCAGCTTCTCTGAGGGATGCTGGCCTCCGACTTTGAGGGGGAGAGCACTCTGGACCAGGAACAGAGCGCAATCCTAGATTCGGCGCATGACAATCCTGGTTTTCACTGCCAAGATGTTGGGGAGAAAAATGCACAGGTTCCACATACAAAAAAATGAGAGACGTGGCCCAGGATAAGAGACATATCTGCCTCCTCTCCCTCACCCTTGAGACGTCGCTTAATTCGAGGACTACCTTTAGGGCTCCTCTGTGTTTTAATTCTCCACTGCACGTCTTCGTTCTGGGAAAAAGGGGGTTACTGGTTGCAATGTGGCTGCAAAATATTGTGAATCGCAGAGGGGCCCAGCCACGAGAGGTCGAGAGAGAGAGAGAGGGCAGAAAAGTATGGCTGTGGCTTGAGTACATTTTTGCACATTCGCATCACTGTCCCTAAAACAACTCTGTAAGAAAAGTGAGCCTTACCTGTGGAAGGTTTGAAAGCAGAGTCTGGGTGCCCACTCGTCAGGGACGCTCTAGTCCTGGGTTCCCAGCATTGGCAGGAAACTGTCGAAGGCCCTCCATTAGGGTTCTTTCTGACGCATGCATCCTACGAGTTTGCGACTCCTGCCATCTAGCAGAGCTGAGGCTGATACCCTTTTCCTTAAAAATCCAAGGGGGTGTGTGTGTGGAGGGAGAGAGAGAGCCATTGCAGCTGTACTTCATTGACTTCCAAATTGAGGTCATGCCCTCAAAATACCATATGAGTAAATTCTGAGGAAGACATGAGGCTGTGAAACTACTGTCAAGACAGTATTGTTTTTAGAAATCGAAACAATCTCTGTGAGGAAAAATATATCTTTTCTAAACTTCAGGCTTTTTCGAGAACAACAATTTGTCATTAAGTTTTTCTTTACAGTAACATTTGACATTGGGTGGCGATGCCTTTGATTTTTTCAAAGGATGCCTTGGGGTTTTGTTTCTTTGTTGAAAGGGAGTCAGGCAACGGCAACAGAGGGGTGGCCAGACTGGAAGGTGTCACGAAAATAATAGGAACTGCTGCTCTGCCTGGATTGTTTCTGTGAGAGAGGTGAAAACGGCTGGGGATGATGGTGGGGGTGAGCACCATGGATTCGGCAAACACAGGACTCAAGCAGAATGGGCTGCGGGGTTCCTGTCCCCACCCTGCATCAGTCCCCCTGTCACGTTCTGGCCGAAGAATTGTGTAATATAAGAAAGGAAAACTGTCCCTGAAGAAGAATTGAAAGAATCTGTAGGATGCATTGTCCGCGGCCCCCCCACCAGTGATGGCCCCTCGCCCCACCTTGACACCCCCTCTTTTGCAGCCTGCCAAACATGACTTTGCCAGCTGCCGGAGGAACACTTTGTCCATCCTTGCCATGTTGGGGCTGCGAAGCCTGGTTCTTGTGGGCACGTCAATGTTCTCAGAGGCCCCAGGCAGGCTTCATGGTAGTTGTCTTCTATGTCTCTCTGGAGCCACCCCTGGATGTCAGGAGGACACACGCAAGGGTGGTGGTGGTGGAAGGAAGCGCGGGGAGGAAGGAAGGCAGAAATGAACCAAAGCCTTGTTGATCATAGGTCTCGCCGGAGTCTCAAGACACATACGAGGACCATTCTGGAAGGCCCACAGGGACGAGGCATGGCTTGCTGTCCTGTGAACACAAGGTGCATGCTCCGTTTCAGGGTGCTGCGTTTTCCACTCCAGTCCAGAACATCCAAGAATTTAGCAAAGTGTTTGTGGGAGTGAGATGTTTTGTTTGGTTGCTTGTTTCCGTTTGTTCCTCGGAGGGGACGAGACAGATCCCTGGGCAAAGCCGAGCCTTTCGTCTTGTTGTGGGTCACAACTTGTCTGGGCATGCGTTGACAGGCGGTGGAATCCCCAGTGTTTGCTTGCTTGTGCAAGATGCCAGTGAGAGAAAGAACAGCAGCAACGCGGGTGTCGGTGGGCCTGGCTGCAAAAGCTGCCTTCTCTGCATCCTGGAAGAGGTGGGACATGTTGGCATCTCTTTCTTGGGTAGTGGACTCCTTCCTCTCAAGGGAATGGGGCTGGATGGATGGGTGGTGGGTGAAGCAAGTGCCCAGGCAGGGGTGGGAAATGATCTATAGCTTCTCGACAGCCTAAGGCCTCCTGCCTCCTGGGAATCAGAATGTTGCTTTTGGTTTCTTCTGGTTTGCTTTTAAGTTTAGGTCTGATTGGGACCAAAAGGCTGTCAGGGATGAGAGATCTTCTCCCACCCCCTTTTTTTCCCCTTGGGAAAAGAATGGTAGGGCAGTCTGCGAGCCAGATGTGTCGTGGAAAGGAAGAGAGGGGCAGGAAGCAGGCTTGGATGGGTTGCAAATGGCACAGGCACACAGGCGCGCGCCCCCCGCCTCCCATCGCAAGTCTCCTGCGTGTGTCCTGAGACAGGTGACCTGTTGCCCCCACATGCATGCCACTTCCCAGGCTGGTTCCTTCTGGCGGTTCCCTCAATGGAGCAGAGAGGTTCAGGGCGCCAGCCGGAGAAGGATGGACCGACAGACCGGCTCTTATATCATGGAGACATTTCTGTTTGGCAAACAGTTCAGTAACAAGATGCAAGGGTGCTGCTTTCATGCACTTTCTCTCCCTTCCACCACCCCCCCCCCCATGATCCTGGAGCGCCTTCTTTCTTGGCATCTCCCATTTTCCTCCGGATCCCTGCCCAGAGGTGGCTAGTCCTTTTGCAGCATTTTGCTCCGTGTAATAATCGTGTGGCGGAGAAGAGGAACTCCGAGTGCCACTTGCTGCTGAATGATGAGTTTTTTTATGAGCAAATGATGGAATTTTTATGAGGGATTTTAAAAGGGGGGGGGATAAAAGCGTGGAGGAGGACCTGCACCATAAACGTCTCTAGGGTCTGTCCTTCAGCTATGCCCGCCTTTCCTGTCCAGGGCCACAAACACGCTCTTAAGGAACATCTGGAGGAACGTGTCTGGAAGACCCAGCCGTCTCTGGGACTTGCCGTCTCTCTGAGTATTTATTTCTCTTGGGGTGCAGTTGAGTCTGGGATATTGTTTTCCCTTCCCTGCCTCAGGGTTCATCCAATTAATTACTAGAGGCCCAGCAGTTGGGGGAGAGCCCGGGAGAATCTTCAGATCTGGAGATCTGGTGCCATAAATGATTTTACATTGTCTTGGCGAGAGGCGGCTTGGCCGTATTGTGTCGGAGTAAAGGGCTGTCTTTTCCTAAACATTCAGAAGACACAGCTTCCGTGGCGAGACGGCAGTGGAGGTAGCACTCTGGAGAAGTCCGCCATTTTCTTTATTTTCTGGGCTGCCTCTGAGAATGATGCCCATGTGGATATGCCAGCATCCTTCTTACAGGAGGAAGATGGTGTCCACCAGGCCCTACCACAGCCCCACACTACTGTATTTGTAATATTTAGCAAAGAGTGACACACACATATATACACCCACACAAAAACCCGTCACCGCTAGACTTCCTTTCTCTCCCCTGTTGGTAAATCTGCAAACCCGGAGGTGACCCTGGCAGAGCTCTCTCTCGAGGTAAGGCAGGAGGGTCATCTCAGGGTCCTCTAGGGGTGTCTGGATCTCCTCTAACCTTTTCCACCTCCCCTGCTTCCTTCCCAAGGAGACCCCAGACCGTTAGAGGGGCCCTCCTATGCTTGACTCTGTAGATCCCCCCTGAATTCGTTCAGGTCTTCAATTTGGAGGACCAAGAATAAGGGACAAGGGAGAGAACCAGGGATCAGGTTTGGGGTTGGGAAATGATCTGAGGGGGTTTCAGGGCCCCAACATGATGTCTATGAGATAAGGAACTTGGGGCCACCTTGCATTCTTTGCAGGACTTTGTTCTGAGCAGAGGCGTGAAAATCTGAGGGAGAAGGAAGAAGGCTGCGGGGGTGCTTCTTCCACAACGATTTTGAGCTGCCATTTCCGAAAACGGGGGTGTGGCGGTGTGGGGGGTAAAGAATTATGAAATTCTTTATTTTAGAATGATAAACACAGTGCTGACATCAAAATTTTTCCCAATTTCCACCTAGCATTCACCTCTCTCAAATGGTTTTTAAAGCCACTCTGCTCTGGCTGGTTTTCGCAGCTTGATTCCACATCAACTGCCCTAGCTCCCTCGGATAAAATCCTGAGATTTGCAGTTTGACTACAAGACTTTGGGATTGTTTTCTAGAGCTCTCTCTCTCTCTCTCGCATGCTGCTCTCAACTACAGAAGAGAATTCAAAGGGCCAAACCAAACTACAAATCCCAGGGCTCCACAGGATGGATCCAGGGCAGTCGACGTTGGTCAAGGAAACCTACAACCCTTTAGGAACTGAGGGTCATGCCTTTGCCTTACGCTGGTGGACCCTTTCCTGCCTGACCAGTGTGATTGCTGGATGATTCCCGTGGAGAATCTGTGTGCACAAGGAATGCTGATTATCTGTCGTGCAAATGATAAATAAACGGGGACGGGAAACTTTGTAATACAGTAACCCGATGAGCTGACCCTGCATAATCCGAGGCTCCCGTGAAGCAAATGAAGATTTGTGTCTGAATTTATAAAGAAATGTGCGGCTTTGTACAAAGTGTGACTTGGGAATAAACTTTGTACGCTGGCCATGGGAAACAAAGTTGTCTTATCCGGCCCGCAGGAGCAAAGCAGAGAAAGAAAAAAACACATCCGTTTTCTGAAAGGTGTCTTGTCTTTCGGAGACGTGACGAAAAAGCAGTATTTCGTCTCTCGCTCTTAATGTGGGTCTGAGGCAAACTCATTGCCTTGTTCTTACAGGTGCTTTGAGAGAGAGGAGAAGAGTTGTCACTAGGAAACAGCAGGCAGGAGGTTCAGATTAAGGTCATTGGATCCTAGAAGGATGGAGTTGGAAGGGGAGCTCCTAAGGCCATCCAGTCCAACCCCCTGCTCAAGGCAGGAATCCCGATCCAAGCAGATCTGACAGAGGATGGTCCAGTTTTTTCTTGAAGGCCTCCAGAGTTGGAGCGCTCACCACCTCCTGAGGTCATGGGTTCCCTTGTTGTACTGCTCTAACAGTTAAGACATTTTTCCTGATATTCAGCCGAAATATGCTTTCCTGTAGCTTGAGCCCATTCTTACATGGCCTGCACTCTGGGAGGATCAAAGACAGATCCTGCCCCTCTTCTGTATGACTTTCTTTCAGGTATTTGAAGAGTGCTATCCTATCTCTCCCCCCCCCCCCCCCCAGTCTTCTTTGCTCAAGGCCAAGCAGGCCCAGTTCTTTCAGTCTTTCCTCCTAGGGCTTGGTTTCCAGCCCCCTGATCATCTTTATTACCCTCCTCTGTACTTGTTCCAATTTGTCAACATCCTTCTTGAAGTGCGGTGTCCAGAACTGGACACAGTAATCAAGATGAGGCCTAACCAGATAGCAGAAGATAGCTGAACCCTGCTACTTCTGCTTTCACGAATTATAATTATTCCTCTTCCAGTTTAATCAGCAACTGGCTTTCTACTGATGTTGCTGATGGCTTTCCTGGCCAACTTTTAACAGAAACAGTAGTTAATATTAATGCTAGACACGTCATGTTTATGTAGTGCTTCAATGTATCCAAAACACTTTTAAGTGGTTTATCTTGTAAGGCATGTCAGCATTATGATCATCTACATGGCAGACAAGTTCTAGCCTAAAAGCACAGCGATAGTTCATGGCAAACGGGTTTTCCAGATGGTGGTCGGTCCATGGAGGGAAGCAGGGCGTAAGCACATTTATTGAATTAAGCCTTGGAGGGTCAGGCTTGGAGGTCCTGGTCTTTTTCCCCCTCTCAAATCATGAAAAAATCCATCAAGACCCATTCTCTGAAGCCTGGTGCAAAATAGATACATACCAAATGAAAAACACAGAGCTCGGGAATCTGCTCGGTCTACCGTAGGTGAACGTCACTCACCGCTCTTCCATGCACGTAATCCATTCTTGGATTCACCACCACCACATTTGAACAGAATAATTTAGGATGGGGCCAGCATGTTGTAATTCTTGATCTTGGTATTGCAGAATGTAAAATCCATGCTAATATCCTGAAGATCACTTAAAGTCCATCTAAAAGATCTTGAACGTGCTTACATCCACTTGAGTGGTGACTACCCAAGTTGTACACAGAGGGATGAGGATTAGATGTGCAATAGAAAGGTGGGTGTGGGTGTGGGTGGGTGGGTGGGTGGAGTACAGCTTCAGATTCCAGTTGCTCCACACACACCCCTTCCCCCTCCTAATTTTGCCTTTGCTTCCAGTTGATTAGGCTTCGTCTCCATCAAGTTATTTTGGGGTCTCATGAACCCCCCACTTGGGCTTTTGCCCTGCATAAGCACAGGCCCTCCTGCCGGAGTGTTAAAGACCCAGGAAAGGCTTGCTTTTAAATTAAGGTCTGAGGTTCAGGGCCTCTGCCATGCCGAAAGCACAACTGAGAGAAGAGCAATGCGGAAACCAGCAGGCGAGATGAAATGATGGCTTCATATAGGCTGCCCATAAAAAGTGTGGGCACTGTTAAGCCACAGTGAAGGTCAAGGTCGCGACTTGCCTTGAACACAACTTGTAAGGCGGGATGGAGGGATTTCCTCCTGGAGGGAGTGTGGCTAGGAGGCGGCCGGCCGGCCGTGTCCTCTGAGCGGTGCCCCTCCTTGCCAAGAGGGTGCCAAGATTCCTGCTGCCTTTGCACCCCTTTCCTGCCTCTGTGTGCTCGTCTCTGTGGTGTGACACTTGCTTTCCTTCGCGCCCCTTTGGCAGGCAGCCTGAATGGGACTGAAGGAGCCCCTGTACTCTCTCCGGTGACATCAGCAGTGCAGGGGTGCACATGGAAGTGTGTGGATTCACTGTAATGGACCCCAGAGCCGGGCCCCGCTCTTGCAAGAGTCGAGAAATGCAGACAGTTGGCCCAGTCCTTATCCACCAAAGTGGCGCAGGTCTTGTGTAAAGCAAATGGCTCTTAATTTTGCATTGAAGATCAAGCCACTCTCAAAGAGTTGGCATTACAACTAGAAAAGCTTTCAACGAGATCTCTCGTCCCTGGGAAGGTCTGTTTCCCTCCCAGCTATTTTAGGGTTGCTAGCCACACAGCTGAGATGAAGCAGGGAAGCCTGAAGCAGGGGAAATGATATTCTAGTCTCTGCTAATCAGAAAATCCCAAGGTGCCAGCCTTGTGCATTCTGGCTTCACTGCTACACTGGCTAAGATTAATGCTTCCATTTCTGAAGGCAGTTCTTACTCAGCAAAGACCATCATGTTTGTTTACTTGCCTGACTGATACTTAAGCGCTCTTTTCCTGTGTATCCAGGTCAAAATAAAAACAATAAACATAAACAAGTCACTTAAAGACTAATTGTTATATTTCAGTGTGCACGTTCATGGATATGTCCGCTTCTTCAGACAGATTTGTGGATGTGTCCACAAAAACTCACATCGAAATATAAAAGTTGGTCTTTAAGATGCCGCAAAAATTTTATTTCCAAGTTCTTGGTGTTCTGTTTGTTTATTTGTCTGGATAAGCTGTGCTACTTCTTCGGGGGGGGGGGGGAACGAGCACTTTTCCTTGCGTGAACAGTCCGTTTGCCTCACTCCTGATGCTTGTGTGCCTTTTAGGATGCTGGCGTTGCCTAAATTCTTAGCCTGACTTTTCTTTGCTACTTTCCTTAGCCAGAGCTGGTGGGATTTGTCATTCGTGCCTCCAGAAATATGATCAGAAAGTAGAAATGGTGCTGGTGAAATATGGGGAGGTGCAGCAAGCATGTGGTTAATGGGGAAACTGACAGATGTTACCAGAATTTAAAGCCTCTAAATTTCAGTTTGTACAGAAATTTACAGCTTATTCATTAAGGATCAGCTGTCATCCCTTATTTATGGCCACCATAAACATTCTGGGCTCCATAATCTTCCCCTGGTATATATAGCTTGGCACAATTTACAGCCTGCCAGTTGTAAACTAAGTAATGGAACTGTTAAAATGTTAAAAAATGAAAAATTTCTCCTCTCCCTCTCCACCCTCCTTTTGCATTGGTCGGTTATTGGTCTATTGTGTAAGCGCGGGAGACTCTCTGTGTGTAACTGGGCATATTTAGGAGTGTTTGGTTAACAAAGGAGCGAAACATTTTCAGAAATTTTGCTAGCCTTATCCCAACTTTTTAAAAACGGGTTGTTTCATGGGTTGCCCACACAGGCATTGGTTTGCCTGGAGCGTTGCTGTTGGCATCACTTTGACCCATGTTTGGCACTCTGGAGCAATCCTGCAAAGCGGTGCTGGAGTTGAAGGCCAAGCCATGTTGACCACTTGGCTTGCCCTGGCAGTGTTGGTCTTCACATCCCAGATGGCAGTTATTGCATCCAGAGGACAGGGTCTTCCAAAGCAGAGGAGGAACGTGATGTGTGTTGTCCTCTCGGTTCAGGCCATGAGGTGTTCAAGTAGCCAGCCTGAGAATCCTGACCCTTCTCCTCTTTTCTAAGTAGTTTAGATTTGCTGGCATCTCCATTCTCGCTCACTCTCCTCTCCATCATGCAGCTTCCTATTTGGAAATTTGGAGAGACTCATCCAAAATTGTGTCAATCCAATGATTTCAATTAGAAGAACAGTGTTTCCAGTCTGTACGGCTTCTCACAGCATCATGTCACCCTAAGCTATGTCTTGGAAATATCGGTTTCGATACGTGTTGTCGTGGAATAAAGTTGGCAGAAACTTTGTGGTCAACTGCTGAACTATTTCATAGGCTCATCCTTGCACTTTGTCTGACGGGGGCGTAAGAAAAAATGTCTTGCAAAGCTCAGGTTCTGCTGAAGGTGACCCATCAGTTCTTCACCACCTGGGGTTCAGGGGAAACTGTGTGGGGGGAACCAAAGACCTAGACAAGGGAACGTGCGATCATAATAAGAGACAATATGATGAAGAAGGTCATCGATAACCACTGTTATACAGGGATAACGTATCTCTCTTCTATCATGAATTATTTACTTATTTATTTATTCAAAACATTTTAACCCACCTTTCTCCTTAAAAAGGACCCAAGGCAGCTTACATCATTAAAAAGAAAATGTTTAAAAGCTAAAAAACAGTGAGTATATAAATATTAATTTAAAAGCAAGAATGCTGTTCCAGTCTGATGTAGCGCTGTTTAGTAATATTTACCCATTAAGCAGTTTGTTTAATGAATAAACGCAGTGGATGATGGTGGTGGTGGTGGTGGTGGTTGTGGTTCAAAAACACCAGGCACAGTAAATCAAAATTATAAAAACATTGACTGATATTATATAACAGATACAAGTTTTAACCAAAAATCTAAGTATCTGTTAAATATCGGTGCAGTATGTATGCTGTCCCTAATATTGGCGTTTTTTATAGTTCTGATGGTGTGATTTCTGAGTTCTGCAACTCCTTATAGTACTGTGTAAAGTTTCTTGATATTGTTCCCAAAGCCCCGATGACTACGGGAACCACTGAAGTGTTTTTCTTCCAGAGGCGAGAGGTTTCGATGGCCAGGTCTCTGTATTTTGTTAGTTTTTCCAATTCTTTATTTTCAACTCTGGCATCCCCTGGAATTGCAATGTCAATGATCCTGACATTTCTTTGTCCTATTACTACTATGTCTGGTGTGTTACGCTCAAGGTGTCTGTCCGTTTGGATTGGGAAATCCCACAAGATCTTGACTTCGTCATTTTCTGACACCTTTTCTACCTGATGTTCCCACGGGTTTTTGGAGGCTGGCAAGTTATGTTTTTTGCATAATGACCTGATGATGATGATGATGATGATGATATGCCTAAAGAGTCAGATTTCTCTGGCAAAGTCAGAACAGGCTCTCCCCTGTTAAGGTTAAGGAAGTTAGGCTGTTGGTGGCTCTCTGCCCATCTGCCTGCTCACTGACGTCTCCTGCAGAGTTTATGACTAAGAGAGCCCAAAGCTGAGGTTTGTCCAGCTTGTCTCTTATTAACGCTGATTAATTAAAAGAAAAGGTGTGTCTGCCCATCATTCAGCAGTTAAGATGCTGAGCTCATAGCAAGGTTTTGAGTCAAGATATCCACAGTCCCCCACTCGGTAGCGTCTTCTTCGTGGCTGACGGTCAGCAGAGATTTGGTAGGTGAGATGGAACCGTACCTATTGAACTACTGGCTGCCCTGCAGCTGATGTACAGTCAGAAGCGCCACCGGTGCTGCTGCCAAGCGTGTATGCCAAATCCTGATTAGTTTATTCTTGCAATGCAAGCGGTCAAAGTCCTCTCTCTGTCTCTCCCTCACCCTTGCCCCTCAGCAAAGGAACGCCAGTGCCCTGTGTTGGGTGGCAAGGCAGTAAAAAAGCTGACTCAGCTGTGGCGGGAAAGCCGTTCTGAGGGCTTAAAACAAAAGACAAGCAGAGGACACTGCCAAGCCATGGTTCACCTCTGCTCTTCTACTTTGCATCTTATAGGGGAACATGAAAAGAATGGAATATATGCAGAAATACAGTAAGAGCAGAGGATGGTAAGAGCTGTTTGTAGTGGTGCTGAAGGTCTCCGGACAGGGAACCAAAGGGGTTTTTCACAAAACAATTGTGCTCTGAGGTTGACCGAGGGTCGACAATCCTGTCCCCCTTAATGCGAAGCTGCTTCCAGCGTGTGGCTTTGTGTCCTGCAGCAGTTCAGGGAAGGAGTGTCTCTCTTTTGACATCTCTAGCAGATTGCATGTTTTGTACCGAGGGTCTTCCACTTTAACATCCTTGCCCCCTGGGAAGGCCTTCTGTCTGAGTGCTAAGATTATGAACTGCTGGTTAGCTCAGTGGCAGGGGTTCGATTCCCCACTGTGCCTTATTGACAGGTATTGGACTTGATGATCCACAGGGCCCCTTCCAGCTCTGCAGTTCTGAGATTATTATATCATTATTAAATGTTGAAAGGCCTGCAGCCAGCCTGCATGGACTGAAGGGAACTGAAGTGAACTGTTGTTTTGATTCAATAAAAGTCCTGTGTTCTCAAATTTACCTCCCATTTTAACTCACAGGTAGGTGTCATCCCAGCTGTGGAAAGCGGTATGATCAAGCCCTCGGAGGAAAGACTGAAGGATCTGGGCATGTTTAGCCTTTAGAAAGGAAGACTGAGGGGTGATAGGAGAGCACTTTCCAAGTACCTGAAAGGTAGTCCTACAGGGGAGGGGCAGGATCTGTTCTCAGTCATCCCAGAGTGCAGGGCAAGTAATAATGGGCTCAAGTGACAGGAAGCCAGAGTTTGGTTGAATATTAGGGAAAAGTTCCTAACTGTTAGCAGTACAACAGTGGAACCCCTGACCTCGGGAGGTGGTGAGCGCTCCAACACTGGAGGCACTCAAGAGAGAATGGGGCCACCCTCAGTCCGATCTGCTTTGACATGGATTCCTGCACTGAGCAGGGGGTTGGACTCGGTGGCCTGAGAAGCCCCTTCCCACTCAACTATGCTGTGATTCTACAATCCTATACCTGTGAACGTGGTCAGCGTGCAAATAAGCCAACGGCAAAGAACAGGATTGTTCGAAACCCAAGGACTTTGTCCACATGCACAAGTCTATTGCATACCTGGGGGCCCTTTAACAGGAAGTCCCGCCCCTTCCTCTTTAAGGGAAGCAAGCCCCTTTCCATTGCACCCTCTTTGGGGCCCATCCTTCTCCCCCTTTGGCCCCTCTGTTTATGCAGGAGCTCCATCTGAGGCACAGAAAAGGCCCGTCCTGGGTTTGTGTGTTGGCCAACCCAACTTCCTCTACAAGCTCTCCATAATCCTTTTTGCCCCCATGGTGTGTAGAAGTGCGTTTTAATGCTGGGCAATTTCAGACAGATTGTACGATCTCTATTTTATATTGTTCTCTCTCTCTCTCTTTTTAAATTATTATTGTTTCGGCCACATTCCTTCGAAGATGTTTCTCTGTGTTGGGCTTAAAAGGCAAGTTGTCAGCTTATGATGGCAAAAGTCGTTACCAGCTCTCCACAGGACTTAATTGCCTTTTATTAACTCTCGCTGTGGCGTGAGTAAGGCCATCTCTTGAGTTCTCTCTCCTCTCTCTCTCTCTCAGGGTTGCCATAGCAAAATGAGGATTTGCTTGGTGTGGGGATCCTCTTCCTGTAGCAGCCACCCATCGCCTATCCACTGTTTTGGGATGTGTTGGTGGTCTTGGTCACGGGATCCCCTGATGAGAACTTTTTTCCTCACAAGGAACCCAATCCAGCGTGAAGTTCTCCCCAGCAAATACTGCTCACTGGAATAGAGGGTGGGAATGGTCTGAGTCCATGAAAGCAGCCTGGCCCATTTCTCTGTTTATTTTACTGTGTTTACTGAACGCTCTGCTGGTTTATGATCCTTAGGGGTCATTTCCTTGATGGGAGAGAAACATGCCAAAAAGAGGGGCGGGGGGGGGGGAACCTCGTTGTCCAGTTAAGGATCCACTGGCCTCCGAGTTCTTCATCTCTCCATCAAGATGATTTCAAGCTTTCAGACCCTCAGAGGAAAGGTCTAAACAGAGGCTTTGAGGCCAACCTAGGCCTAGCTCCAGACAAGCTTCCTGTCCTTGCAGGAAGCCTGAGCAAAGCTAGGCCTAACCAGGTCTCAAAAACTTCCTATGTAGTAGGCCTATTTCCCAGGTGAGCCACATTTAGGTGCCTGTAAGGTAGGACTCCCAGAATGGAGCATTATGGCATTTGTCGTCCAGGAAATCAGAACATTCCATCTCTAGAAATGCTCGTCTAGCATAGACACTCAGAGTGCCCTAATCCCTCTTGTGCTCTCTGCTCCTCACATACCCCCACGTGTGTAACTGGGTTGCAACAGCATTGACTTGACTTACGGGATTGCTTTCACATTAGCTTCGGTAGGCGACGTGCTGTATTTTCAGTTCTCCCTAGTGGTCTGTGTGTCACTTTCATTAGAAGATCCCAGCTGGTTGTGTTTTCCTGCCTTTCCACAGTTTAATGAAAATATAATATAAAACAGGAAAAGCACGTGAACAAAGTGCTGATCAATAATAAAGCAACAAACAGAAGCTTGGCGTCAGAGATGTAATGATCAACCCAGCAAGTTCCTTTGAAAACGTGAGGTTCCAAGGTCTGGAGATGGTGGGATTGTAGTGTAAAAGTGTAAAAAAAGTACCTTGCCCCAAGTTCTGGGGAACATGGCTGGTGGAAAGAGATGGTTGCAGTCTGGTGATAATGCTGCAGAGTTTTGAGTTTCTGGTAAAATTCCTTTTGTTATGCATTAGAAGTACAGAGACACACAGAGGAGAATAGCTCCAAGTTCCACAGAGTCCACCCCTTTCTCATTAACTGGCACTTAAAGTCTCAACTCTCTCTGAGACATTTGTAGAAAAAAGAATAAAAATCATTTCTGCACTTACAGTTGTTTGAAATGACAGGCGTGTGCATGCTGCTTTCTTTACTGCACGCATCCTGACAACCAACCAAATAGACCAACAGCAAACAAGCAATTGCTTCAGCAGACTAAAGAGAGGGAAAGGAACACTCAGCAGAGAGGCGGGACTCTGTTTGAATTCAGAGGCAGGAGGGAACGATTGGCTAGTGCTGGATAGATTGACAACCACCCCAGCCCAGGAAAGTCCCTCCCAGTCACACAAATGACAGAGAGCATGCGAGGTTGCAAAGAGAACTCCAACGAATAGCTGGAGGACAACACTGCTTTGACACCCCAGAGGTTGGAGGTGATGCTGAGGAGGAGGATGGCAGTGGCATGGCGTAAATCCGCTGTCATGCTAATGGAGGTGTCTGGGTAAGCAACAGCGATAGAGTGGGGCGGTTGCCGTCTGGCACTTTCTGCTTTACCTCCGTAACGTATCTGTCCCTGGCTTTCAGAATGAAGAAAGCTAATCCCTGCGTTCATGTTTCCTCCTCTCTTTTCATAAGAGCCTGGTTTCCTCCTTCGGGTGTGACGATGATCACATAATCCACAAGATGGGAAGCTGTTATCTCTCAACACTCTCCTCGGCGGTGGTGAGGGATTTCTTCGTGTGTCGACTGGATCTTCTCTGTCAGCATCAAAACTACTTTTCAACTTCTTATCATGGGAAATCCCTACTTATTTAATTTGGCTAACAACGGCTGAACCACACAATTGAGGTCACGTTTCTCTTTGCACACCGTGAAACGGTGGCCTTTATTGCCACTAAATTTCTCCTGTAAGTCTCCTTAAAGCAAGGAAGAGGGTGGGAAAAGATGAATGTAGAATAGGTTTCTCAAAGGTTATTTTTCGTGAAAGCCTAGGAAATAACCTTGTTGAGAAGCTAAATGTTGCCTTCTGGAGCCACAGCTAAGATCTGTGGAACTCAGCCATCTCTTTCCAGCAGTTCCTTGCCCCGCACTCACGGAAAGCACACAAACAGGCCATGAAGACTACTTTGGCCTCAGCATCTGCTATTCAAAGGTTTAGTGCTTCTGAACATGGAGGCTTTATTAAGTTGTCATGGCCACCAGTGGGGGATGGAAGGATCCGTCAGCTTCTGGCCTGTATCCGTTTTTTTTTTTTTTTTTTTTGCTTGCATTCACCCATAAATGTCTTCTGTCCAAGATCGTATTTTAAGACAAACCAATTAACCCAAAATAAGTTCATGTGTAGCATATGACTGCTCAGTGATTTATAAACATAGTGCCAAAATTCTTTAAATAGAGATCTGGAAGGGCATACATTTTTTAGTTTATAAACGCAGATGTGTGCCAACTTCTAAATGTTAAATTTGCAAACAGAAAGTGCTTAAGGATGGGTGGGAAGAGCTGTTTAAAATAGCCAATGCTTTTGCATTGTGATAACAATCTCACAGAGGACTACAAACCAGGCATGCTTCAACTTTGTCTCTCTCTCGGCTTGTTTCTATCTGGAGCTTTTGGTCATATTATGAAAATGCTTATGTGGTTAAAGACAGAAAGAGAGGAGGCGCCAAATAGAGCAGCTGTTGAATTTCCCTGAAGACACGTGAGTGGCTGGGTGATCTCTTATGGATGCTTCACCAATCACCATCACCATCAATGGGGTTTTTATTCAGACTTTTACAGTCCGAGCAGAACACCGTATCTCTTCACTCTAACCACAGGGCCATGAGTCAGGACTCAAAAAATATTCTGCCTTTTTTAGCCGACTTTAGCAAGTTATGACCCACTCTTTTCAATAATGTGCTCAGTCTTGAGTGGCAATGGAACAACTTCTTTGACTTTTGATAGCCCAGGTATCCTTCCATTAATACTTCTAGCAGATTAGCACATGCAGTGTCATTAAAAGCAAACAAATTAAAAAAAAAAACATGGCCCCTGTTCAAGCCGCAGGAAACCACAAATGGTGCCCCTCCATGAGTTGCTAAGTCTACTATTTCCCATCAAAACCTGACTTGGAAATTGCTTGAAGTCCAGTCTTTCTGAGAGGTTGACATTTCACCCCACTACTTTTTGAACGTTGCCATTTTTCTTATGTCTAATTTTGTCTCAATTTATTCTTTTTTCACAGGGGTCACCCTGTTTATCCTGTATATATAGATTTCAGCTAATTTGCTAAAAAATATGGCCCAGACAAAATCCTCCACGAATCCTGATGGCTAATGTATGCATCTGTCTAATTGCTTTCACAAGCTACCTCTGGTCATTTCTAGAGGAGATTCATCTGTAGTCAACTCTGATCTAGACAAGAGCCCCACCCCATCTGGACATCCAAATGATGCTTGTCTTATCCCAGTACATGCAAGTAGAAAATTACCCACGGCTCCCGTCTTGTTCTTTCTCCCTCCCATAGAACTTGGTTCACTTTGTCCTGCTTTCGGTCCAAAGTTACTTTTTTTTCTTTTTTGGAAGAACCCAAACACTACATCCAAAAGAGTGGTGTCTGAGGATTTGTGCTATGGTACTCCTCTAGTCGTAAAAAAAAGTTCCACCCCCAAAAAGTGAAGGTCCTGGAAGGTGCTCAGCTCCTCAGCCCCAGTTTGGATGCAAATCCCAGTAAATCTGGATAAATCCCACACTCAAGTGACCGAAGGGGTAGAGCCAAACAGGGTGGTGCGAATTTTCCTCCTGGGAGAGCCCTTTGCTCAAGGCTTCTACCGGGGTTTGGGTCAGTGGAAAATCGCAATTATGTCTTACTGCCCATAACAGGAAATGGCCATCTTGGCAATTTATTGAGGGTTTTCTGGTTCCAACGGGGTTGGGTCTACAGGGTGCCACACTAGATGGACAGAGGGTCTTCACCCATCGTAGCAGTTTGTACACATGTACAGTTCTAGCTCTGCACTTCGTCCGGGAGAGTACCAGGCTTTGATCTTGGGCTGTCTGGTTAAGTTCGTCCTGGTGCTGAGGCACCCTTTTCAGACTATCACAGGTGGGCTGTTGGTTGTTGAACTTGGAAGCTGCTTACATCCTTAGCGTTTCACTCCGCAGGGTGCACCTTTTGGGACTGAGCCAAAGAAGTTCAGAGTCTGCTGAGGAGAAATCAGAAATTAACAGATGCCATGTTCCTATTCATATGGACGATGAATTATAAAGACTTAGCAATTATCAGTCTTTTCACCAAGCTGAAGGCAACCTAAAAAAATCATCCATGGGGTGTGTGTGTGAGAGAGAGAGAGGAGGGGGGCATCCTTTCTAGAGATTCACCTCTTCTTTGACTTTCCAGCTGAGTGGGACAGAAACTAGACAGATGGCTTTCTCTTGGTAAAAGACTGTTTTCAGTTTCCACCTTGAAAAATGCATTATTTTTTTTCCTAATATGAGCAGTCAGTGGAGAACATTTGCAAGTACAAGGAAAATGAAAGTCAGGCACACTGAAGCTTCTCCTCCTAAGTGCCTTTTTATTTGGTGAGGAAAGGGCACACGTAGGCACTAATTATAAACACTACACCGTCTGTTTCATTTTGCACACTAGGGACCCCAGGCCCGTGAGTGTCTGGGTATGGGAATCCTCACACTGTCTAGTTCTGAAAACTGGTGTACAGAGAGCAATTTTACGCACATACCTTGTCTTCAAGTGAGATTAAAGAGTCAAGTGACAGACGTGTTAAGATGTCAAGTGGTTTTCTTAAGCTGCACCTCTTCTGGCACTTTTATGTTCTCCGGGTGTTTCTGGGCCCTTGAAAAACATGTGCCACGAGACCGTTTCTGTGGCCTCTCAGCACCCAAGGTGAGCCCGAGCCCCTCCAGACCCCAGTTTTTAAAATGTTTTTTACAATCCCTTCTTTGCTCAAAAGGTCTCCTCATGTTGTCTGGGAGGGGCAATTTTGCCTTATTTTGAGGAGCACCCAATATTGCTGTAGCACTTGCCTTATTTATTTATTTATTTAAAAATAAAATTTTATTTTAAATATATATGTATATGGCCACTAGAGGGAGCAAAGGAGCTTTTTCATTTTTTAACAACGACCTTTTAAGTTAAGCCCACTCCCCCCGCCCTGAATAATAAAAACCCAGTGTCACAACTTTTACGGTACTGTACAGCACATGGTATTCCGCATACGCATGAAACTGGTGCCTTTCGGTTGTAAGGAAACTTGCAGATAGAGCAGGGGTGGGCAAAGTATGCCCCCCCCCACACACACACTTCCCAGGAGCCCCCATGTAGTCTCCAACCTCCCCTCACCCCCATGTATTTATTTGTTAAACAAAAATGGTTCAGAAGCTCCCGTGGTACCCATTCGAGAACATAGGCGGCCATTCTGGGGTCCTCAGCACTCCGACCCAGTGCCAATGCTTTAAAATTGCACACCAGAAGATGTGAAGGGGTTTTTTTTTTTTCTCTTTCTAAAAAGCCTTTTTGGCAGAAAGATATTGGTAAGGAGGGGCAAGTGGGGCAGGGCCTGGGAGCGAGCAGAGCCCTTGAGCTTCTGGACGGTACCCATCCCTGCAGGTCCTCACAGCCCTCCATTGTGCCTCCACATCCCCAGAATGAGTCCCTTCATAAATAGGTGGGCCTTCTCTTTTTTTGCCAACGCTTGTGGGGCTCTCCTGGCCACCGATCTGCTTCGACACATCCTTCCAAAGCACAGAAGAGCCACACTTGCCAACCGAGGTGCCCACTTTCGATGCACGCCGCTCTCCTGCTCCTCTTTGGCATCCCTAGTTTGCTTACTTGGGTCCTTTATCAAAACCTAACATGTTGTGGAATTTCTAAACGTGGGCCAAGCGTCAGGGCCAAGGTAAAGAGCTGAGGCCGCCCTGGCAGAGCTGCCGGTGCAAACTCACAAACGTGTTCTGGGTTGTTGTTATTCAGGCGAGCCACCCTGATGTGACTGTAGGGTTGTTTTCCTGAACGCCTTTCGGCTGGAACCTCCAATCGCACTTGAGAATATGTTTTTTGCAGACGTTGGACTTCGTGTCCTAGGAGAGTTTTGATCAGGTTGTCTTTGGCAAGAGGTGTTTCTGCTGTCAAATAGAAAATGAATGAACACGAATGAATCTTGGGGGCCATGGGTGGGAGAAGGTAGCAGGAGGTGATAAGGCCACTTCTGGCATCTCGGCGCACGTCTCGTTCCCCAACACCATGCATTTGGCACATGGTTTTAAAGGCTGCCCAGGTGTCTGTGCTTTCAACTCTTGTAAAGCATATACAAGGTGGTTTGGGGCCAGGGAGCCTCGTCTTACTTCCTCTTTCCTGCGCTTGTTACAATCGAGTGGTTTTAATGTGGATCGGGAAGGGAGACCATGGAAGGCAGCCAGTTCAAGATCTTGGCCATTTAGAATGTTGGCACTCATTGCAGGCAGCCAAATGTGTTTCCCCAAAGAATGTATGAGTGCAGGATGCCACCTTCTCCAAGACTAGTCCCATGACCCATCTGGCCTCCCTTGCCCAGTGTTTATCGGACCCTAGAATAAGTGAGCTGGAGAGGGTCAATAAGGCCATCAAGTCCAACCCTCTACTCAATGTAGGAATCCAAATTAAAGCAGATCTGACAGATGGGTGTCCAATTTTCTCTTGAAGGCTGTTGGAGTACTCACCACCTCCCAAGGTCATGGGTTCCCTTGTTGTACTGCTCTAACAGATAATAGGCTTTTCCTAATATTCAGCCTAAATCTGGCTTCCTGTAACTTGAGCCCATTCTTACATGTCCTGCACTCTGGGATGATCAAGAACAGATTCTGCACCTCCTCTGTATGACTACCTTTCAAGTATTTGAAAAGTGCTATCGTATCTCCCCTCAGTCTTCTGGATTTCTTGGACTACAAACCCCATAATTTTCCATTCTGTGAGGTCTACCTGACAGACAGACACCTAAGCATAGCTCACCTGGGAGAAAAGGCCTCAACTGGAAACTGAAAAGGCTGAGCTATGCCTAACTACACCCAAGCTTCCTGTTCCTGCCTCAGTGCTAGCCGGGAGCTTTCTTTCTGAACAGGATGCTAGGCTGAGCTAGGCTTTGCTGACACTCAAAGCCTTCTAGTGAAGCCACATCTAGAGATCTGTGATTTGTCTGTCTGTCAGATAGAACTCCCAGAATGGGGAATTATGCGATTAGTAGTCTGAAAAATCCAAAAGTCCCTTCACTAGAAGAGATACCTCTCACTTAGTCAAGACCAAGCTCATGGTGTCTTGGTATTTCCTGGGAGCATCAGACCTGTGTCTCCGTGCTTGCCTTGGGTCTGTGTGGAGATACTGTGTGGACGTTAAGATCACAACGAAGGGTATTTTCTGTTTATGCAAAAGAACCTGCACGTCTTCTGCTGACTGAAATCTGTTAGCGTTTGCAAAAGGACCTGGGAACCAGAGTTCTGCAGGTTTGCTTTTGAGGAATTGTAGGATGTGGTGAAGCTGGAAGGGACTCCAAGGGTCATGGAGTCCGAGGCTCCACCAGTGCAGGCATGGACAGCTTAAAGCATCCCTGGATGATGACGGGGCAACCTCTGTTTCCAAACCTCCACCAGAAGAGGGTCCAGCGTTCCAGATATTCTGGGGCTCCAGGCAATATGGGATTTAATGGTTTGACTCTTTGTCTTGGAGCGCTTTGACTTCCTTCCTTTCCTCTGGGCTTCTTTTCCACTTCCTCAGAGGCTTAGCTTTGTCAACACCGGAACTGCCAGTTTGAGGCTTGCGATGTCAAGAGGCCACACTCAACAGGACTAACAGAGTACTAACAGACGGGCTTGCTTAACAGGTTGTGCCCCAACTGGCTAGAGGCACCTCCACTGTTGCTTGACCCCCTTCCCTCCTCATAGCATTTGTTCCTCTAGTAAAAGCAGGCCAAGTGAGCTCCTTGTGGTCCCTCTCCCTGGGTTTTTAGCTGAGTGTGCTCTCTCCATCTGCCTGGTAACCATTGTTGAATGTGATCAAGTGTTGTTGTTTTTGTTGTGGTGGTGGTTGAGCCTCTTGGCAGCTGCTTTCACACTCCGGGAGCCAACGCTACCGCCGAATCGCTTATCTCCTGTACGCTGTTTCCTTCCCCCTCTTCCCAGCTCAACTAGAAGTTGTGTGCTTCGTCAAAGTGTGCCTTTCCCCAACGCATCGTCTTGCTAGGCTGATGTTATCGAAGCCAAACTTCCCCCACCCACAGAAAAGCGCATGCGTATCAGACGTTCAAGCCAGAAATGCTTTATTTCCATTCGGAAAAGCAATCAAGCAAGCTCAGCTCAGAACTCCTCTCCCCAAGCCTCAAATATATATAATTTATATATTTATAAATTTCCAGATTAGCTGTTGCGTTTCGCTCCACTTTCCACCTCTTAATATAGCAACAACCACCACACCATAGCCTGAAACAGCGAAAGCAAAACTATCCAGTTAGTCAGTCATGTCAACATCCGATTGGCTGGAAGAGGCCTCTGTCGTGTCCCTGCGGAGGGAAAAGTGCATGAAATTTATCATGTTTCCACACTGGCTTGTTGTATTAAACATTACCCTGCCTGTGCCCACTCGAGGCTGACCGGGGCAGTTTGATCTTCAAAGTGAACTTAAAATATCTCAACCGATTGCATTGATTCTCAACCAGTGATGTTTGCTGATAATGCAACCCCACCTCAGCGCTTTATGAATTCTTTGCTATTTATATCCCACTTTGTGCCCCAAACTGGAGCTCAAGATGGCTTCCGGTTTTTCTTAAATCCAGATCGGAGCATTGCATCAAGAGAAAAATAAACTTGAACCCAAATAAAACTGTGGAAGTTAACAATAATATGAAATTAAATTTAAACCAAGATAGTGGACAGAGTGACGGACTAGGTCTCAGGAGGCCTGGGTTTGAAACCCTGTTCAGTCATGAAAACTCACTAGGGAGAGCTTGGAGTTGCTAAAAAACACTCCTTAAATCTCTCGCTTACCTTAATTACTGGACAGCTCAGTGGTTTGGTTGGGAGTTCAATTCCCGATGGTGCCTCCTCAACAGGATCTGGACTTAATGATCTATAGCAGTGGCGGCGAACGTTTTTGGGCTTGCGTGCCCAAACTGGGGAGAAAAAAAACAACAACAGCAGGCGGCGTGCCATGGCAGCGGAACCGGAAGTGGTGGCGGAAGGGGAAATCCCGGGCACGGAGGTGCCTCAAGACCCCACTCCAGATCCGCCGCCAGCGCCAGCTGCTCCGGATCCGCCTGTCGAAGCACCGGCACCGCTACTGCAGCCACCTTCTCAGGTTTGGCTGCGCGGGGGGGGGGGGAGTAGTGATCCGGCGACTTATGGCTCGTGTGCCCGCAGAAAGGGCTCTGTGTGCCAGCTGTGGCATGCATGCCATAGGTTGGCCATTGCTGATCTATAGGGTCATTTCCCTGATGTCCTTCTGTTGGCAGGCCTTGTGTCCCCAGTCAGCTGATAGGCAAGGTGGACATCATCCATCTTTTTCTTGTCTTTCCAGTTTGCTTTTAACATCATGATAACTCACGGTTTCTTTTTCATGTTGTAGTTTATTTAATACTATTTTAATATTGAAATTCAATGTGGGGGTTTTAAAGGCGGTATCTGTTTTTAAAGTTCAGGTCGAACGCTGCCTGATGTTCTGTAAGGGAAAAAGGGAATATAAATAAAACGTATAAAGGAACAGTGTAAAAATAAAAGGACATCAATGGGAAGCACAGAAATCAGCCCTTGAACATTATTTCCCCAGCAGCCATTCGGTTGTGAAAAGTACATTTGAATTAATGGGCCATTGCTCACCAGCTGATGGGCAGCAAGAAGGAACAGCCTAGCTTCTCTTGGGAGGGAGTTCCAGAGGCTGGGAGTTCCACAGGCTGAAAAAATTTGTCTGTGTGTTCCCCATCGAATGTACTATACCTCCAGGGCTGGCATGAAAAGGCCAAGAGAAGGCCCTTCCCTGAAAACTTCAAAAGCCCAGACAGGCTTGTATGGTCCTTTTGGGATACCTTGGGCAACACTGGCCCCAGTCCTGTGGGGCTTTCTAGGTCATAGGCAGCACTTTCAGTTGGGCCCAAGAACAGGCCAGAGGGTAGTTGCAACCAGCCTAGCCAGGGAGCAGCACCCACGCTGTAATCAGCCCTGCCCTACAACCTGGCGGCATCGTTTTTGGGGCCGGCTGAAATTTCAGAACCCCTTTTCAGCGCAACCTCATCTAGAGCACATTACAGTAATCCAAACGGCATATAAATAAGGCATGCATCAGTGTGGCCAGGTCAGCCTGACCCAGGAATGGCCACAGCTGATGCACTGGCTATATATAAGTGGAAGCAGGCTCCTGGCCCCCACAGGAATCTGGGCGTCCAGGTTTGTGGCTGAATCCAAGAGGGAGACCCACATAGCAGATCTCACTTTTCAGGGGGAGCATGACTTTGCGTTTCAGTTCAGCTCCCTGTTTATTCCACGAGCTGCCTTTTGACACTGGCTCGGAGCACCTCTGTCATGTCTGGTTTAAGTGTCCATTTATTTGCCCTCATTTGGTCCATTCCTTATTCCAGGCACCAGTTTAGAGTTCAGGCAGCTGGAATTAGGTGGAAAGAAAAAATAGTGTTGGGTATCAGCAGCTGAAAGCACTAATATTTCAGCTAAACTCTTGCAGCAGTTTTATATATTTCTGTATATGAGAGAGAATGTCCATGTATAAAACAGCAGGGGAGACAAAACAGAAATCCTGAGAATCCTACTGGCCAGCAGCTGTGACGTCAAACCGGTGTTGCCCAGAGCTATATTCAGGAATGAGTACAGCCATCATGAAGTAGTCACTGCAGTTTCCATTCCACTGAACTACTCTGAAAGTTATCATGGTTGATGGCATCAGAGGTCAGCAGAACCTACCAGCACACACTCCTCCTTCCAGTTCTTGGCACACATCATCCACAAACGGGACCTGAGCTCTCTCCATGCCATAAGCAGGCACAAAGCTGGACTGACATGGGTTTCATTCAGGAACCCTTGCAGCTTAGATATGTCCTAGATCCCTGACCAAGAGTGAGATATGGAAGCTTGATCAATCATTGTCCAGTATGTTGGGCTTTTTAAAATTATGGTCTTTGGAGTGTGTTAGAACTCAGAAGTTGAACTGAGCCCAGAAGTTAACTAGGAACCAGTTCAGATCATAAAGGATTGTTTGTAGGGTCCAGTCTCAATTAGCAATCTTGCTGTCTTGTTTTGGACCAACTTCCAGATCAGGTCCCAAAGCATCTCTGCATAGTCACAGAAATATTTGCTGAATAGCTGGATGTGGGTAGCTGAAAGGCTGTCTTCTGTTTGGATAATGCATGAACATACTGCTGGAGAGCTCAGTGGTTCAGGCATCTGGCTGTGGAGCCAGAGGTTGAGAGTTTGATTCCCCACTATGCCTCCTCGACAGGTTCTGGAGTTAATCCACAGGGTCCCTTCCAACTCTGCAGTTCAAAGATTATTATTATTATTAAAATAGTTACTTTTGAATTAACAGGAAGCCAACAGAAACCTCTAAAAAGTAACATTTTAGAAGCAGCAGTTTACAAATGTTAATGCTACTTTGAAAATGTCATTTTTAGAATATCAGAGACATTTCTCTTGCCTTAAGCAAAAAAGTAACGATTTTAACGTTAACCCATTAGATCTGACACATTACTTCCAAGCTCTGTGTAGTTGATGAGTTAACTTAAGCTGAGAGAAGGTGATGGATTTACCGAAGCCGCTGCCATCCCTGTGCTTCCAGCGATGCAGCTGGACGAAGACCACCCCAAAACTATAAACCCGATCCTTTAGACTTCAGTAACTGTCCTTCAAAAATAGATTGAACACCACTCAGGTGAGCAGATGAACCCCCAACCAGCAATACCTTGGCCTTCTCTGGCAGTCATCTTGTCTGCTCCCACATTTGGGCATCAGTTTGGAATATCCACTGCTTCTCCTGAATGAGAGAGAGAGAGAGAATGGGCTGGGCATTGTCTGCATGTTGGAGATACCTCAGTCCTGGAGAACTTCTTCCAGTGATTTCACGTAGTGGCTGCTTATCATCCTCACCAGTGATGAAACAAAACCTTGTGGAATCCCATAGCAACCCAAGCCAAGGAGTCAAGGAACAAACTCTTGGCACCGTCTTCTGAAATCAGCTGTCCACGTAGGAGAAGAAACACTGGAACACCATTAGCACCCTTTCCAGAAAAATGCCAAGGTTGGTAGTCAGGTGGTCATGGTGGTGGTCCGCAATGTTGCAACCCCACCCTATACTGTTGTTGTTGCCATGAAGACCTGCATCCTTTCACATCTGTAGAGGGCAGTACCTTTAAGGGTAAGGTGCTTATTTAACCAGAAAGGTGTAGGGTTGCAAAGAGATGGATTAAACACTCCCCCTACCTGTCCAGGTGCTAATGTCTCTCCTGCACTTGAAGGTTCCTGCATCTGTTTACATAACCTGAGAAAGCCAGTGAGAAGCATGTTTTGGGGATTACTCATAAGGTGTAGCTCCTCTCAAAATCCAAGAGCTTGGAGCCATGGAATGAGCTTGATTCTCAGTACAAGCACATTAAGTACTTTTCCTGACAGGGTATAGTTAGCTGATGGAATTCATGGCCACCAGACATGGGCATGTGTTGAGTTGAACCTCCCTGACGTGTTCCATGAAAGCATGAAGCAGGAGTAAGAGGATGCCCCGAGGATCCCTGTGTATTTTTTCAGTCCTCAAAGTCATTGTGAGTGTGAAGGAGAGAAACACAGAAGTTGGCTCTTCACAGCAACATGCACATGCACGGCTGTGGGGCAGTGAGGGTAATTGCGGGAGCCACTCTATGTTACTTGCCTGTAGCCAAATATAACTCTTAAAAATCAGAAAATTCATGAAAGCAGCAGCTGCTATTTGCTGTCACAACCACAAACAGACCATTGCTTCTGGGCTGGAATCCTGCTGCCTATGTATGCTGTTAACCCTATCTGCGTAAATTTCAACAGAGAAATTTCAGCCACAAGTTAAGAAGTTGGTGTGCGCATTTGTTGCCACGCACCAGCTCATGTGACGGGTGTGTGATGATCACAAGTGCCTTCCCTGGCTTCCTAACTTGTACCAGTTCTCTTCCGAGATTTACACCTAGCGAGTTATGCAAGTGGGTGTAACTAAG
This sequence comes from Intellagama lesueurii, assembly GCA_037013535.1. Lineage (NCBI taxonomy): Eukaryota > Metazoa > Chordata > Lepidosauria > Squamata > Agamidae > Intellagama > Intellagama lesueurii. Next base: position 27,402,129 of record JBAJHW010000010.1, on the reverse strand, counting down.
AGGATTCAGGCCATGGTTTCCCAGATTCTTAAAGGGTCTGCATGAAGCAAATGAATGTACGTTCTATGGGCTAAGTCCAGTTTTGACTCCCCAACTCAAATGGGCCCACTGAATCAACAGACATGGCGTAAGTATTGATTGAATAACCTATGTTCATTCAGTGAATCTACTCTGGTTGGGACAAACCATTGGGTTTAATCCCATGAAGTGTGGAGAACAAAGCAGCCGGCCTTGAAAGGTCGTTGTTAGTTATCTCTTCCTTGTTAAAAATGCTCTATTGATCTGTTACTTCCCTGTTTCCCATCCAGGGTAAAATAAACATATTCGGTGGCATTTTGAAACAGGGAAAGAGTAGACATTGAGCAACATTGGCCTGGGGTGGTTATGTTCGATAAGGTGGGGTTACAGATGTGTGTAAACCCAGTTCACATCTCAGCTGAACCACAAAGCTTGGATTTGAGACTTTTCTAAAATGTTTGACTGTTTCTGGTTTATTACTGGTTTGGTGTGGGTTTTTGTTTTGTTGCTTTTTTTTGTTTTGGTTGAGTTGCATGTTAAGGCTTCTGCTTGCTCATTACCATCCCTGAACATAGTAGGAGAAAAAGTAAGGCTTTTTCAAATAAATTAAAGTGGGGTGCAAAGGACGTTTATCCTAGAATTGTCTGTGACCATTCTAAGATAATTCTGGAAGGGGCCCTCTGGATCATGGAGTCCAGCCCCTGCCAAGGAGGCACAGTGAGGAATTGAACTCCCAACCACAGCCAGAGACCTAAGCCACACGGGGCTATTCAGGTGGTGTGGTTGTTTCCTGCAGGCTTCCGCTGGAGACTGTAGGTAGGAGAAACAGCACAGACCTCAGGAGCTACGAGGAGCAATTTGCCCCACCTCAGAGCGCCAGCCCCTCACTGGTCTTGACAGGACAAGCGGATCACTGGGGCATATTCCAGGTCCAGGATGCGCTTTTCACTAGAGATAACTCTTCCAGCTCTTAATGGAGGTCATACAGATGATGGCTTGGCAAATAATGATACGCTGTCACTCATGGAGCCAAGTCCTGAGACTGACTTTCATGAGTAAGAGATGAATTGCTTGAACCTCTATGCAAATGTCCCCCCTTGTTCCTTTGGGGAACAGCCTTTGGCCCTGGGGGATCATCCTGTTCCCACTCAGCGCTAATTACAGAGTTAAGAGGGAAAGCTTTTCTGCAACAGAAGTTTTACATTCTCCTCTCTCTCTCTCTCTCCTCCCCACCCCACCCCACCCCAGTCTTATGGGCTGCACCTTCCTTGTCTCCGTTGCAGGCGGTTGAGCCAGCCTGAACCAAGTGCTTCCCTTCCCCTTCCTTGGGTGGAAGAGCCTTACTCCTCCTTTACAGCTCTTCACCTTAAAGCCACCCACCCATGGGCATGGTTTCCAGCCTGAACACACAATGGCTTAAAAGGGGGGGGGGGACCGCCACCGCCAGGTTCATGATCTGCCCATTATGATAATCCACCCTCATTTCCTGCTTAATGCATGCCTTAAACCATCAGATAAGTTCTGCTTTGAGGTCTGTCTGTTGGACCTTTTTACCTCTTCCCTACCCCCTTGCTTTTAATGCTGCTGGTGGTGTTTATATATTTATATTCAGGTTTGTTGTCAAAGGTCTGAACAGGAAGAATAGTCCTCCTTCTTGCCCTTTCTCCTTTTCCCTGGGAGTCAAGTAGAGATGGGCATGCATCAGAAAAAGGGCAATTCATTTTGATTTGTGATTCATCAAGGTCGATGAATCACAAATTATGAATTTACATTTTTTTTTCTAATGAATTGATTAATCTAGTCATTAATTCATTTTTTTACTTTAAAGCCTTATAAAATGCCCCCCAAGCACCTAGAGACACCAAATTTGCAGGGAAAGGTTCCCTGACTCTCCTCTACAAGTCCTACAAGTTTGATGAAGTTTGGGTTTTGGACGTCTGAGTTATGCACTCACAAAGAGCCCCCCCCCCAGGAAAGTTCCCCCAGGCACCTAGAGACACCAAAATCACAGAGAAGCTTCTACTGACTCTCTTCTATAATCCCTCCAGGTATGGTGAAGATCGGATTTCCCTAAGCCAGTTGCTAAAGGGCACTTTCCTAGGGAGACCCACTTTGTGGGTGTATAACTTGGATGTTTGAAACCCAATCTTCACCAAACCTGGAGGGACTATAGAGGAGAATCAGGGTAAGCTTCCCTGCAATTTGATTTCTTTGGCTATGAAATGGCCCCCAACCTTTGGGGCCATTTTATATCCAAACAAATCAGAAATCACCAGAAATCATTGATATTTGTTGGGGCATTGATTCGTACAAATACGAATTGACAATTTTTGAACAAATGTGGTGATTTGTTTTTTAATTCATGCCCATCTCTAGCGTCGAGCCTTCCAGAGAAGACAGTGATAAAAAGTCTTGCTTTCTGTCTAGCAGGAAACCGAGGTAGTTATGTAAGAGGAGCCTCTGCACACACAATTATTTCAATTAACGTGAATAATGTGTCACCAAGTGGTGATTTAAATTGGTGCGGGGGCGGAATATTGCGTCTTCACATTCAGAAAAAGAGTTAGAAAAAGGGAAGCAAAATTTTACATGAGTGAGGCCTTGTTTTCTTTTACCAGGCTATGTACTGTTATTCTTTAAAAAAATAAAAACTAACATAAAAGTGTGTGGAACTTCAGAAAAGAACCAGTTTTATTTGGAAGAAGCTTTTGTAAGTCTCTCAGACACTTTCCCAGGTAAAGTGGGTGGAAATCCACCAAAGTTTACACCAAATAAAATGAGTTCCTCTTTAAAGTCCCATAAGGAACGTCGTCATTTAAGCTGCTTTGGACTAAGAAAAAAAAATTCTTGGTTTTTATTGACGTTAATATTGGTAAGGTGCCTAAGATAGTTGAGTAAGATACCTGAATGCTGTTTTTTACCTTAATGAGCTTATTTTTAAAGTTTTGAAAAGTTTAAAATCATTTCGAGTATTTTTGATTATTATGAAGGTGTAATTCCTTTGTAATCCATAATTCATTGTGTGTTTAATTCTACTTGTTTTAACGTTACAAGCCCTACCCTTAATTAATTAATTAATTAAAATAAGTGGCCAGACTCCAGCTCTTCATGGCTTCTATCTCAGGAACGTTTTAATTTCTTCTGTCACCCTGACAACATAGCCCTCAGGTCCCCCTGTCCAAAGGTGTGTCGTGAGCTGACCTCTCGTTTCATATGCATCTTTCTGAAAAGGAGGTGGGTGGGTGGCCGGCTGGATTAAATGGGATGGGTTCTTCCAGTGGCTACCTTCAAGCATCTCATGTTTTCATAAACGATGGATATCAGCTACGTATTTGTTCCTCCCGCCTTTGCAGCAGCCTTTCTCAAGGGCCTGGTGGTAAGTGGGAGCCATCACAGTCCTATTTGCATCTGCCCCATCCCATAATGCATCTTAGAGGTCATCTGTACGCTGTGTTTGTTCCCGTCCAAGAGGGGTTTCAGTCACCCTTGATTTGAACTAGTTAGACTTTGTGACATGAACATCTGCATCACATATTTCCTCTTCGTTCCTCCTTTGCTTTGCTTCCTATCTGGCCTGGTGGAGACTCATGACTTCCTAAGAAACAGGACGTCTCTTTATTCTCACTTGAGAGAATCCTGATGTGATTTTGGAGATGACCCTGAAAAGAACCACTGTTTCAAGGAACATAGGGCATGGTTTCCACCAGATTTGCAGTGTCTCTGCTGGTTTGAAGGGTTAGATGCCTCCTGTAGAGTGGTGGTTCCCCACCTTGGGTCACACAGGTGTTCCTGGGCTGCAGCTCCCAGAAACCCCGGGCAGCCCAGCTCGTGGTGAAGGCTTCTGGGAGTTGCAGTCCAAGAACTGGTTTCCCCAAGGTTGGGAACCACTGCAGTAGAGAATGGATGTGAGCATCTTCTCTCCCACTGGTCAAAAAACATCCCGGGGAAATTGTTCTTTACAGGTTCTTCTTGGTGAAACACAGCGTGGATATTCCCTCCTTAATTCTCCTGTGCCATAAAAGCATTCCATAGGGAACACCTCTCGTTTTAAAGAAGCGAAATAGCGATTTAGTGCAGGCCCTGGCTTTCCTGCCTTTGATCTTGCTCTGATTGCACTTAACGCAATCCTTTTATTTGGAGGCGGACACTTTGCTCATTGATCAGCACAGAATTAAGGGAAACCTCGGCAGTCTGTGAAGTCTAAAATTAGACTCAAGCAGCTGTGTTTGGATTAATTAAGCAGACCTCTGAGAGCAGATTTCCTCTCAGTCTTCCCTGCTCTGTTTTATTTCTATTTTTTCCTCCTCTCCGGGAGGAAGCAGGCAGAGGGAATGGAAGCCAGATGGCTCAAGGCCGGCATTTGCGGTGATGTGTTGTGTTCGCATTATGATTGCCGAGACTTTCCTGCTTGTTTGTAGCTTCTAAAGCACAAGGTACGGAAGGCAGTGACATCAATGAACTTACTGAGAGTGAAAGGAAGCTTAAAACTTACTTTGTTTTTGTGTTCTTCCTTTCTCTCTCTCCCTGTTTTGATGACTGAAATCCTGTTGCTTAAGTTAGTCACAACAAGAGTAGGCCCATTGGATTTAGTGAGTCAAACCCTCTGTAAGTTCCACTGACTCAGGGGGCCGACTCGGGTTGTGACTTACTACACCAAGCAACCGGAGTTCAGCTGGTATGGTTGATCCTTGTGCTAATTGCAAAGAAACCAAAATTAGAGCCCTCCTTTTAGAGTATAGCAGCCCTGAGTCAAATAATCCATCATGTTTTCAATGTGTTCATGCACTCCATCTTCCATCTGCCGTGTCCCCAAAGAATTCAGGATGGCTCATGCAGCACTCAGTCACTGACAGAACAGCCTCCATGAGAGGGACTAGAGGGAAGGCTTGTGGGTGACCCATGACCCCGTCATGAGCTGCCCCATCATCGAGGGCTGTGTGGCCAACAGATCTCTCTAGGGTGATTCTTCAGAAGAATCTGGTTGGTTCTACTCATTAGTAGATGATGGCCATCCACGCCCCTTGATTGGACAGGACGGTGGGAGAGGCTTTGTTCTGGGATTTCTCCCTGAAGGCTGCGGGCCAGAGGGCAGGGTGCCCTTGCTCTCAAACGATCAGGGTGACATGCCATAATCGGATAAACGACTCTCAAAGAACATGGTTCTTGGAATATTCTGCAATATTTGACCACATGCATGTAAACCAGAGTCAACTGACTGTCATTTTATAGTATTTCAGCCGGACAGTTTATCCCTGTCTCAACCCTAACAGTAAACAGGATTTGAATTACTGCCACAAACAGAATAAAATTGTGAGTCTCATGTGGACCATGGACTACTTGCTGTCATCATTGTGATGTGCTCCCGTGTTGTTCTTGACTTCTGGCAGTCGTATGAATTTGTGATTTCCAAAAGGCTTTAGCATTAACAGCCCTGCTCAGGTCTTGCAGACTCATGGTTGTACCTTCCTTCATTTAGTCATGTCATCTCATATTAGATCTTCCTCTTTTCCAGCTACCTCCCACTTTGACTAACAGGAGGGTCTTTTCCATTGAGCCGTGTCTGCTTCTGACAGGTGTGAAGCCCAGAAACCTCTGTTTAATCCTTTTAGCTTCTAGCGAGCATTCAGGCTTCCCTTGATCTACCACCCACTTTCTCTTTCCACTAGCCCATCTTTATACAGTGGTACCCCGGTTTACGAATTTAATGCATTCTCCGGGACGTTTCATATTGTGAAAAATTCGCAAACCAAAACGTGGTTTCCCATAGGAACGCATGCACGGGGGCGGTGCTATAAACCTCCCAGGCGCAATGCATCCTGGGGAAATTTGCTTCGTATTGCGAAAAAAATTCATAAACCGAGGCATTATTATCAAGTAAACTGAAATTACGTTAACCAAGGCGTTCGTAAACCGAAGTACCACTGTACTTGAATTTGGTCTAGTTCCTTCACAGCTAGCTCTCCAAGTTTCAGCTTCCTTCTGGTTTCTTGGCTGCAGTCTCTGTTTGCAGTGACGACTGAACCAAGGAATACAAAACCTTTGTTAATTTTGCTTTTAAAATTGACAACATTTAGGTAATTCTTCTGCAGTTATGATTTTTGACTTCCTAATGTTCAGCCGTAATTCCTTGTTTACATCTCTTTTACTGACTTTCATCAGAAACCATTTCACGTCACTGCTGCTTTTTGCCAGTCATAAGGTGTCATCTGTGTGGCTTAAATTACTGAGCTTTCTTCCACCTCTTTTTAATTTATTTGAATCTAATCCTGCTTCCTGTGTAGTGTGCTTTGCATATCTATTGAACAGGCACGGAGACAAAATTCATCCTTTTCTGAATTGCCAATTTAGAAACCATTCTGTCTGCTCATGTTCTGTTTGAACAGCAACCTCTTGTCCAGAGTATAAGTTAAACCCCAGGAAAACCCAATATTCTATCACTCCTGCTTTTCTGTGGATGCCATCGGTAGCTGCGCCTTCTAAGAAAAGATGGCTTTCTTTTGCCCCTGTTTCTTGGCTTGAGTAAAACACAGGAAAATAATGAAACAAATAAATTTTAGAAATTAAAAATTTTTAAAAAAGAATTCCATAGGTCTTTACTGAGGCTTTTATTTCCCCCTATCCAAAAAGCAGTTCCGTCTTTCAAGAGGTACCATTTCTGCTGAGCACCCTCCATGCAGCTGATGGTTTCTCCTGGTTTTGCTTACACTTAAAGCAGGCTGAGTAATAATATGGGAGGGCATGCCTGACCTTTGGCTAGCTGCTTTGCAGGACAGAAATAGACTGCTTCTGTTCGAACCGCCCACTCTTTAACCTGGATTTAAAGTCCAACTCTTTGCCTACAGCCTGTGATCGTTTGCTGCTGCTTTTTGCAGTTTTTAAAAAGGCATTTGTGAACTAGAGTCTGCCTACTTCCCAGAGTCTAAACACTTCTCTAAAGACGTTATTGTATTTCCCACATTGATCTGCAGGTTTTCGTAGAATCCTAGACTAATGGAGTTGGAAGGGGCCTCCTAAGGCCATCGAGTCCAACCCCCCTGCTCAAGGCAGGAATCCAAATCAAAGCAGATCTGACAGGTGGTTGTTCAATTTTCTCTTGAAGGCCTCCAGCGTTGGAGCACTCATCACCTCCTGAGGTGATGGGTTCCATTGTCGTACTGCTCTAACAGTTAAGAAGTTTTTCTTGATATTCAGCTGAAATCTGGCTTCCTGGAACTTGAGCCCTTTGTTATGTGTCCTGCACTGTGGGATGATCGAGAACAGAACCTGCCCCTCCTCTGTATGACTACCTTTTCTTTCAAGATGGCTGACATAATTATCTCCCCCACCCACCCCGCCGTTTTATTCTCTAAACAATTCTGAGAGGTAAGCTAAGCCAACGTTCAAGAGAACCAGTAAAATGCTTTCTGGATCTTGTCTTTTCTGGGTTATGGATGGTCATCCATGGGGTGCTGAAGGCAAAGGCCTGCACGTATGCAGATCACTCAGCTCTGAGGGTGACGGATTAGTCTTCTGTTACCTAGAAAAAAAGTTGACTCAGGGTCTAAAGTGGCACAGCACAGGAGAAGAATGACCTGCTTGGTTTCAAGTAGAAACAGAAAGGCGATTGCAATGCAGGTGGGAACCTCTAGGCTTAGAACCCATTCATGGCACCCTCCCCGTCCAGTCTTTCCTGAGAGCACCTGTCAGAACCTGTTTCTCTCCCTTGTAGGCAGGGTGTGGGCAGGGTGGCTGCTGTCCAAGGTCCATCTCTTTGGTTCAGTTCTGCAGATTTCATTTTCAGGATGCTTCATTAAAGTTTGTGGCACTTTTCCTGGGTCAACTGTGAAGGTCTCAATCAGTCCAGCAACCGGCTGTGCAGTTCATGCGCATCCCCTCAGTGGATGGATGGGTCAAGGGGCCGCTGAAGGAGGACAGAACCAGCAACAGCACCTTGGAAGGAAGGGAGGACAGAGGAGAAAAGATGCCCTAGGAGATCCTGCTGTTGAGTTTCCATTGTAACAGATTGTTGCCTGTGTGGTGTAAGACAGAGTGGAAGACCTGAGATGTTTGGATCCAAGGGAGGGAGCAGTAGACAGATCAGTTTTAGAAGGGGAACAAAAGACCCGAGCAGTTGAAGAGGCTCAGAGAGCCAGGAATCAGGGCTCAGAGGGCTGGAGTTCGACACCCATAATTGTCACAAGCGCACACCAGCAGATGACCTTGTACCTTCTGTAGTCTGTTTTGACATGCCAGCCAAGACTTGAAGTCTCACATGGGAGGAAGGAGGCTGGAGCTCTCAGAGTGATGGTAGCGATCCATGGACTTGCCGGGTCTGCCTCTGAGCTGGGCCACTTCCACAGGGGGAGCCCCTCGAGGCGCTGCCATCACTGCAAGCTCATCGCCGGCCATCCCATTGAGCTCAATGGAAGGATTGGATGGAGGCCTTTTTGCCTGCAAAACGGGGAAGAGCCGTTTCTGGGAGGGAAATCAGCTATCCAAAGATCTGGCACTTTGGCCGTTCCTTTCGAGACTTTGAATCTGCTGCATAGAGAGCCCTGAGGCTGTACACAGGGAGTCGGAAAAGCCAACAATAAACACACAGAGAAGATCAAATAGCCGGCAACAGCACAGGTCACTGCATATGAGCTGGAAATTGAAATTGCCTGTAAAATGGCACAGGATAGGTTCCAGGAACTGCTCATTTAAGAGGCTGCTGTTTTCTGTGATTTTATTTCCCCCTCCCCCCCCCCAAAGCAGAGTTTTCATTGCAGAACCCTGCGTCTTTTTCCGGGGGGGGGGGATTAAGGGACAAACCCAACTCCTGTGAAATTTCTAGCATTTGTAGTTGTGCGTGTATTTTTGGAGACTTGCAGCCATTTTCCCATTGGGCACGGCTGCCTGGGTTCATGTGTTCACTGAATGGCGTGGGTGTTTGTGCAAATGCACCCACATGCATGTGCATTTGCTTTACTGAAATAAACCAGCACTTGGGAAGGGCCACTGGCTGGTATGGCTACACTCTGTGCCCTGCAGTAAATCCAGATAGCTCCAGTCAGCAAGGAATAAGATTCCCTGTGCCTTCCGGGGCTGCCTTGCTTCTTCTTCGTGATCTCTGTGAATGCACACAATTGGGGTTATACTGCGCCTGCGCAGGACCTCTCGGAAACTTCTAGAGCTTAAAGATATGTAATTAGTGGGACGTTCCCTGGTGGAGCGCATGCTCCGCCCGCCAAAGACCTCCTCAGTTCCTTTTAGCCACCCCCGCTCAGGCCAGACCTTTCGACGAACTAGTGCTGTACTTCCGATTTTGAAAATCACCTTCTATCACTTGTCTCAATTTATGTCTGACAGCGGCGGACTTATGGGAACTGAGGAGATCTTTGGCGGGTGGAGCATGCGCTCCATGAGGGAATGTCCCACTAATTACATATCTTTAAGCTCTAGAAGTTTCCGAGAGGTCCTGCGCAGGCGCAGTATAACCCCAATTGTGTGGATTCACAGAGGACCACGTGAAGAACCAGGGTTACAGGTAGGTAACCTCTCTTTCTCCAAAGACCTCCCACCCTGCAATTTCATCTTCCCCGTGCATATGTGGCCAGTGATCCTGGCCTCTTCCTCTTCCTCCTTTGTGCTCAACAGTCTCTTTGAAATGGTGCCCAGTTGTGTAATCATCATCATCGTGTATCATCAAGTCAGTTCTGACTTATGCAACCCTTTCCACGGTTTTCTAAGCAGAGAAGGCACAGAAGTGGTTCCCTTCTTCTGGGGCCTCTTCTGGGACCGTGCAGCTCACCCAAGGCCATCCAGGCTGGCTCTTCTCCCAGGTGGCCCAGCGGGGGAATCGAACTCCCAACCTCTGGCTCTGCAGCCAGATGCCTAACTCACTGAGCTATCCAACCAGTGTAAACATATACAAAAATCCTAATTGACAGTCAGAAGAGAGCCTGCAGTGTGAAAGATGCAGTAGACAACAGTGAAAACTAGGGTTGATAGAATTTTGATTTGTTGTTTTGTTTTGAACGGACTCTCATAAAAGCAACCCAGCTGGGCTTCTCTGAGAGAGCGAGAAGCTGTGAGACCCGCATGCCTACAGTAGCCATGCTAGCTGGCATATTCTTGGAGTTGTACTTCAACTAAGTCCGTGCTCTGATAGAAGCTGCCGGGAGCAGCCCAGCCTTGATCTAAAAAAAAAAAAGCCAGCCACAATTAGCTTCTTAGGCCGTATCAACAAAGCCTGTCTCAATGGATCAGGTGCTCGAAAGCCGCAAGACTGCTTTCTCTCCTGCCTGAACTTTGGACCCCCTCAACATCGGACAGGTCTTGGACTGCTCTTCTCCGTGACTGAGTGTTTTTTCCCCCAGCCGTGTGAGTGTGCCTAAACAAATGGCACGAGCTGAACACACAATAATTATGGTCTTGAATGCTGTGCAAACATTTAGCCTGCTGCTGGTGCTATAAAGAAGTTCATAATGATTCAATTAATTAAGCTTTCATTACCTGGGATATGCTAAGAGCACTGTGTTTTCAAGGCAAGTGCACTCTCCTCATTATAGGGTCGCGCTTGTGTTTCTCTCCTTTTAAGTATGCAAATTCCCTTCTTACGTTTACGGCCAATTCTTCCTTGCAAGTTTGCTGTTTGGGGGCCAGATTAACTCGGTGTTTCCTTTTTTTAAGGGCCCACCTAACTGTGCACAATTTCCCCAGACAAAGCAACCCAGTACAATCCATCGCTGAATCAGTAGATTCTGGATAAGCATAAAAAGAAAAAAAGCGATTACAACCTTTAAATACATAATTGATTTGCAAAGGACCTGCTTGGGGAGATGAATACTTTTGGACCTCGTGTTCTGAAATGCTAATCTTGTTTATTTGCATACATTTTAGTTTGCCTTCCTTGTGCGGGGCTTTTTATTTGGCTAATGTGAATTAAGTGTGTGCTCTTCTTGAGGGAGAATGTGCATTGCAGGAAAGTGTCTCTCTGCCCTGAGCCGTTCCAAAGTTCAGAGACCTCAGCAGTCTCCTGATTTGTATCCTGAGAGAGTAGCAAGGCCAGAACGCTTCCCTCTCCATGAGAACTTGCATGAAGCTTTGTTCTCTACTGCACACCAAGGTCTCCTGGCAAAAGGGCGGTCATTGCTGAGAAGTCTCCCCTCCCTGCCGCCCGAGGTGCACCTTCTTCAACCTTGGGAGCTAAAGAGGGTATGGGTTGGAGCTGGTGGGAGGTCATCTACAAGGGCAGCAGGTGGTGAAAGTCGGTGCTGGAACCAAAGGCCATGAATATCCAAGCAATTCTGTCTCTCTTGATCAAACTTGACTCCACCGGTGAATCCCTGGAAGCTTTTACTTTATTTAACTTCTGGTTTGCAGAGTGCAACCTACAATTGTGAACGATAGAGTGGGAAGAATTTAGGGCAGGCTTTCCGCAGGTGATGCTACATCTGTTCAAAGTATGTTCATTTCACAACCTTTGTCCTACACGTTTTGCCCATTCTGTGTCAAATGTAAGTCCTTCCCTTGATTGTGACATATTTATATTGCGGGGGCTGGGGTCAGGTCAGAGGGAAGATTATTGCCCTTGTTAATCGACAGAAGAAGTTGTGCTTCTCTTTGACAGCTGCATTACACACCGGCCGTGGACACCAATAATATTGACGTCCTGGCTCGCTATCTCCCGCAGCAGCTCAGAGTTGGTCTTCCAGCACAAGCTCTTAATTTACCAGGGCACCTCACACTCCAGTCTCATCACACCAGAGGCGTCTTATGTCCATTTCCAAAACAAGCAGAGAAGAGTTGTTTGCAAAGCAGCAGGGAGCCTACACTATTTATATGTAAATGGCAGGCGTGTATGTTTTCGAGATGTAGTGTGTTGACCTGACCCCAACAGCAGGTAGTTTGCGTTATCTGTAGAGCTTCTCATTGCCAGCACGGTCAGATCCTAATCAAGATTTTTTCTTGTAGTGCAATTAATGATAAGCTAACATGTGAAATGAAAATAAGAAGAGGGAATTATAAAGTCTAATGGTTTTAAAGATGTATGAAATTTATATCTGGAGCATGTTTTTTTTTTGAAGGGGAAAGGCTATATGCCAGCAAAAAGAATCAATGTGTTTTGGAGAAGAATGGGGTGAAAAGGGATATAAATGGATACTTCTGGTCACCTAGTCCCAAGGGTGAAGGTGGCGGCATGGATTTTATGTAGTTATTATTGAATTTGTATTTTAATTTTAATATCAAATTTTTAAAAAAATATTTTTTTTTCTTGTAGTGTCCCACCACCTGGCAAAAAACAGGAAAGCCCATTTTTTGTTTGTGCACATTGACATCCAAGCCTATATCTGTGCAGGATACGTGCCCAAGTCTTCTGAATGTGCACAGTGTTTCCCCATGTGTGGAGACAGTGTAGGGACGGTTCTTGCGAGTGAGGAAGCTGGGAAGCAACCACCTTGTGTGACAGTAGAACTATGGTATCCATGGGGGATAAGTCCTGCAGATGCTGGAAACTGCAGAGAATCAGGATATATAGCATAGTCTCTGGTTCCCTCTAGTGACCAGTCCTGGTAATACACATTGGAAATGTGTATTTCTGGTGTTTTTATTTAAAATTTTCAGGCAAGTGGATAACTGAAACTGCGGGTACGGATTCCACAAATATGGTGGTACTATTGTACTTGAACATTTTATTTTCCACCATAATTTGCTCTTTAATTAATATTTTAAAATAGATGGTATCTATATTTGAAACTCAAAGGGGCAGAACCAGCTTTCTGGAGCAGCATCTGAACAAAGTCCCAGGATTGGTGAAGTTTTCCAGTTAATATGTCCTTGCCTGAAAGGCTGTGTTCTTGGATCCAGTGAATTTCTGGGTGGAGAGATGTTTTGAAAGATGGAGCTTCAGTAAATATTATCAAGCCTAATGATTTAATAGGAGAAGAATAACTATGTTCTCTCCCATAGGAGTAAGGTAAAGGTAGAGGTTCCCCTTGATATTTAGTCCAGTCGTGTCCGACTCTAGGGGTCGTTGCTCATCCCCATTTCCAAGCTGTAGAGCCAGCGTTTGTCCGTAGACAGTTTCCGTGATCACGTGGCCAGCGCGACTAGACACGGAACGCCGTTACCTTCCCACCGTGGTGGTACCTATTTATCTACTCGCATTTTTACATGCTTTCGAACTGCTAGGTTGGCAGGAGCTGGGACAAGCGACGGGAGCTCACTCCGTTGCGTGGATTCGATCTTATGACTGCTGGTCTTCTGACTTTGCAGCACAGAGGCTTCTGCGGTTTAACCCGCAGCGCCACCACGTCCACAATAGGAGTAGCATGCTGCTAAGGAGTAGCATGCTGCTAAGCAAGAATATAATCCTTTTTGCAGCACGCGAAATAAAATAACAACCCGCTAATGGTTTTGGTCTGATCCTTAGCAAAAGCTCCTTCTGTCCATCTGGGGAGGTATCTCCAGGGCATGAAAGAGTGGGATTAAAACTATCTTGTTACTTGTGATCTGTCTCACAGCCACATTCCCATTTTCATTGCCAGCAGGGAACAGGGGTTTATAGAACTGGAAGGTTGCCATTGAAGTTAAATGAAATTAGAAAAGGTTACATGGAAGGACGGGTTGTTTCCTTGGGAACTGACTGGGTTAGAGCTACAGAAGATGGGACCTTCACCCTGGAGAGTCCAGGTAACTCTCCAGTCACCGGGATCATAAGAGCCCCTGTGAAGGTTGCAACCAGGGCCATCCCCCCTTCCTCGCCCACCCCATGCCTGTCCTCTGCCTTGCTTTGCTCTCCAGCTGTTTGCCTCCTTTTCATTTCAAAGCCAGAACTCACGTCTCACCTTTGCATGAGTGAAGCTTTGTGCAGAATGGGGGTTGGAGGTTTTGAACTGTTCCACGTACATGCCAAAGCTGTTGTGGGCTTTTATTCATTGTGATTAGTGGTGTGAGGTTTCGGACTGACAGAGGTTTCTGACACCAGACAAATAGGATCCACTTTTTCATATAGCCCTATATGTGTCAACTTGGGGGGGGGGGGGGACGGGACCCAAACACTGACTTTGGTATACATAGGATTATAGTCTAAAGTTGCAATCCTATACCAATATGAAAGTGTTCTTTGTCTAATTATGCTGCAAACCACCCAGATAGTGTTCTATACAAGTCAAAACCACCATCACAACAAGTCCTGTACACATCTCCTGGAAGTCGAGCTCCTGGAATTCAGCAGGCCTTACTTTTGAGTCAAGGTTTCTCTTAGATTGAGCTGTTACTCTGTCAAAGAATCAACCTCCCAATTAAAATTTGCAGTGAAACCTGCAGAACGGGTCAGGTATTATGCATTTTGCTACTCCTAGCAGTTATCTGCAAAGCCAATCAAGCTGAATTATCAGGATTTTTAAATGGTTGATTCAGTGGCTCATAACGTCTCGCACCACAGAGGCATCTTTTGTAACATTTTCCATTTAAAAAGAAGGGAAACCCATCGGGGTAATGCACTTAAGAAGCTAGAAGCCAGGGGCTACTTGTTTTACCTACAGCAGAGAAGTAGTGGTTTCTCTAAACAGCTGCCAGCAGCATCTGGTGCAGAGTAGCTGGGGATTTCGCTGTGCTTCCGACCACATTTTGCCTGGGAAGAGGGAAGAAGCAGAGGGTTCCTTGCAAGCCAGCTTCCCTGCCAGGGAAGCCAACCCGTCTTCTCTCGGAGATAGAGAGAAGCTCCGTCTTTCTGTTTGTGTTGTACTTTACCCCATTAAAAATGTCTTTTTATGCAAATATGGCAGGGGGCGGTTCCCAGGTTACTTGGCTCACGACTAAAAAAAAGTTTGGGCTAAATGATCTTCAAATTTCCTTTTGCCTCTGTTTGTATGGGAAGGGTCTGAATGTCTTCCTGGCCGTAGTGTTATTTAGGTCAGAAATACTGAAAACACAGCACAACAATTCTTCTCCATTAAAAAGAAGAAGGGGGGGGGGGAAAGGGGGGGGAGAAGGAACAGAAATTGATTCAAGCATGCAAAACAAAAAATAACATTATCATTTGGCAGTCCCCGGCCTGTTTTTCATAGAAGGAGCTCTCGCGTTGTACAGCGAGGCACACAAAATGTTACAAGGACCTGACCACACTTGGCATGGAACCCCGCTGGCAAAATGGGCAACGGTAGCCCTGGAGTGACCGAATCATCTTGGAGCATTTTATTGCATAATAAAAATGTCAGGATTCTCAGAAGCAGGAAGACAGTGGGAAGACTCAGGCTGATGGAGAGGAACAAGGAAAAATTCAAGATATCCCTGGCAAACGGAGCCTGAGCTCTGATCTATGAGGGCTTCCTTAACATAACAATTGTTTTCTGGTGGGCAGAGAGTCAGCATCAGCAGGGGAAGCTCAGTCTGAAACTTAGTGGCGCTTTCCCTCCTCCTGCGAAAGGACAGCCAGTCTCCGAATTCTTGACAAGACTCCAGAAAAGGACTCTGGGTTTGAAACGGCGCTTTGCTGCCCACAGATTGACCCTTTCGTTAGCGCTCATGTTCCCTTTCACGAAGCAGGCACCAGCATTGCTGTAGAGCATGAGCAGAACGTTTTACGTGGCGCAGCGGCTCGTTGGCGTGGCTGCCTGCACACGTTGCATCCGACCCTGGACACGAGGGCTGCTCTCATGCATTTGGAAGGCTTTGGTTTTGTCTCTGAGGACCTCAGGGGGAGCTTCCTCTCATCTTCGCCAGCAGGAGCAGCAGTGCTTGGGTGCTTAAGGAGCATCACTGGGCCATTTACACTACAAATGGGCGTCATGATCAGAAGGCCTTCCTCCCTGCTCACCAGGGCATCTGGAAGAGGGTATCCTTGTGAGGCAGAGGGCATTTTTCCACTTCCCCATCTATTTACAGCTTCTTAGGAGATCACAGCCCTCTGAATTCCCTTAGCAGCTTTGGGACGGCACAAAGTCTAGCATATTACAGTTTCTTAAAATGTGAAAACATGTTTCTGTTGCTTTCTAGGGAATCCTTTGACAGCCTCAGAACATAGCTTTGGTGTCACTGCTTGATCAAATAGCCCCAGGCCTGTGGGACGCTCGTTATTGCCATATTATTTCTTAATTATATTTATTTGTTAATTGCTTTGCTGCCCACCAGAGTCGCCAGAGTGACGAACAATAAGTTGTAGCAAAATTATTATTTGAGAACAGATGGAAAATGTCTATTCAAAGCCAGTTTTATTTTGGGGTTGTTGTTTTTTTAAAAAAAGAAGGCCAAATGGACCGATCCTAGTTTAACCACCCATTAGACGCTGAACAAAAATGTGAATCAGCAATAATATCGTAAGGCCAGTTCTCGAAGCCCTAGTTGCTTTCATTGATGTATGCGGAGGCCTACCTGTGCCACATGTAAGGATCAATGGGTTTCTTGTTCGAGCTCCAAATAGATTTGATAATAATGATGGTATGCCGCCAAGTCAATTCTGATTTAGGGCTTTCAGGGTTTTCTCGGCAGAGAGTGATCAGAAGTGGTTTAGCACTCCTTTCTTTTGGGAACACCTTGGGATCTCTGTGCAGCTGGCCCAAGGCCACATAGGATGGCTCTTCTCTCTGGAGATGCCCTGTGGGGGAATTGAATGCCCAACCTAAGCCGCTGAGCTATCCCGCCAGTGTTAATAATAATAATAATCTGCCTTCAAGTCAATTAAGACTCATGGCAACCCTTACCTATGGCAATATTGTGTTGCTTTCAATTCATGGGCACTTTATTACTCTTTTCAAAGGTATTATGTGCTTGTGTCACCAAGAACGTGGTACCTATTATATAGATACACGTGTATATCTAACCGGAAATATCACTCAGCAGGGTGGAAGAGTCACCAATCCTTGCCTTTTGCTGCTCCTTTCCTTTCTTTTCCTTTCCGCTCTTTTGTTTGTCTACTGTGATGATCACATGGGCTGATAAACGAGCCGCTTGTGGGAGCTTTGAACCCCATGCACGAATAAATGAATTACAGAGCTCTATAACTTGGCTGCCACTTGAAAAGGATGTATTCCCCCCCCCTCGCCTCCTCCTCATTTTTTTATTGCTCAGATGGAAAATTTTAGCAGGAGGAAAGGCAGGAGGGAGGGAAGGGCTGCCTCCATGTTCAAGAATGGCCACAGCCTGCAGAGTGTGGGGTGGAAGCCGAGCTGATTGCCAAAACAAACGATTGACACACCAGGATGAGGACTTGGCTGGCAGGGCCGAGCTGTTGGAAAAGGCCTGGATTTTCAGCCGCGCTCTTCCACCCCTTGGGAGCTGGAGCGGGGAGCTTTCTAATCATGTGCTCCCACCAAGGAGAAAGATAGAGGAGGCTTGTTTCTTCTTCCTCTTCTTCTTCTTTTCCCGTCCAAAAAGCCGAGCAAAGCCTGCTGACCTTGATTTTGCAGTCATGAACTGGGTTGGAATCTCTGACTGACGTCATTCCTACCCAAGTTGTGTCTGCTTCCCTCGGCCTTATCTTGGTTTTTCTGAGTTTCCAAGCTTTGCCATGACACTTGGCTTGCATTTTTAAAATTGCATGCATGCACTCAAGAAATGTGCCGCAGAGGTGAAGGTGCCGAGCCCGATTCACATGGCTGCGGATGAGAAATGAGAGATGGTCCTTCCTTCCTTCCTTCCTTCCTTCCTTCCTTCCTTCCTTCCTTCCTTCCTTCCTTCCTTCCTTCCTTCCTTCCTTCCTTCCTTCCTTCCTTCCTCCCTCCCTTCCTCCCTTTCTTTCAACCCATTTTCTATTTTTGCTGGCTGGCTTGGATTGCAGATAAAGCCAGCCTTGGGAACTGGGCTATCAGGAGCATAAATGACCAGCATATCTGTTATGGATCATATAGATTCTCTCTGGGGGAAAGACGAAAGAAAAAACCCCAAAACAGCAGAACTTCATCTAGGAGACCAGGGTTCAAATTGCACACATGCCATAGGCACCAGACATGATTGGCCAGGATGGTATAAGATTGGGCTAAGAAGATCTGAATTCAGGACCATATCCAGCTACTAAATTTTTTAATGAGACCTTTAGCCAGTCACCATCTTTCAGCCTGGCCCACCGGGCAGGCTTGTTCTAAGGATGAAAATGGAAGAAAGGCACAAGGATGTAAGAAATACTCACAAATGTTCCCACCCATAGGGGGAATTAAAAGGGTGTCCTCTCATATCAAGACACACTGTTGAAAAAACAAATGATGAACTGCGGCAAGATGTTTCACTACTGTGTGAGAGTGAAAACATCAGCTGCTGCTGCTGCTGCTACTACTACTATTACTACTACTATTACTATTATTACTATTACTACGACTACTACTACTATTATTAATTGGTCAGGAATTCAGAGTGAAAGCTGCAGGGTAGTTTGGGTGAAAAACTTGTCTTCTATGTGAAATGCAAAGTTCCTCCAGGAAATGCAAAGTTGTCTGCATAAGAGGCTGGTTTTATTGTACACACACAAAAAAAAAACCCTTTCACTGACATGCGTTGGACAAATCAGTGAAGAGAATGCACAGAAAGGCATTCTCATCTGGCAGGAATAAATGTTTCTTGCTTTTCTTCCTTCTCATCAGTGAGAATAAAAATCAGCCCAGATTCCCATCCCTAGGGGGAACAACGTAAAAGAGGATCCATCTCTGGACACGGCTGTTTCCAACTGGGAAGCCTCAGCTGTGTTTTTGCTCCCTGGTCCATGGAGATCCCAGGAACCCCCAAGGAACAGACACACACACACACACACACACGCACGCACGCACGCACAGCTGCAGAAAAGAATCGGCAACTTGCATCAGGAGTCCAGGGCCAGCAAGATCATCTCTTGGTGAGAAGGAAGGACTCTGAGTAGGAGAGCAGCCAGGAGAAAAAAAAGTTAAACCTTCATGCTGGGACTAGGATTTCTGTGGAATTAATTCCATCTGATGGCGTAAGACTGAACCTTATAACCATTTGGGCTTAATAAGTGTCAGTTTCATCATGATGAAGTGATGGGTTTCAAATGAAAGAGTATACCAACCATAAAAGCCTAGTTCCTTAAGCCCAGAGAGGAGAGGAAAAGGAAAAGGGCAGGAAAGGACATGAATTGGGTTGTGTGTGTGTGTGTACACACTTACAAGGGTGACTCACAAACACAAGCTTTTAAGTTCTGGCTTCCACATTCTTCAGTTGCTCTGGTAAAAGCATGTCTGTTTCTCTCTTTTTGTGTATGTGTGTGTGTGTGGATTCCTGAACTCATTCAGGAATCATGGTGTGTGTGTGTGATTTAAACAACAATCATCTGGATTTTTTGCTTACTTTCAAATGCTTATATAGAAGCCTGTTTTGTAGCTTTCGGCAAATAAATAATGTTGAAGATTTGGTGTCCCGTCCCTCCCTGTGCTTACTCTGTAAAACCTGGGCTTCTGCTTATGCATAGATAATGTCTCATGAAGCCATTTGGGGGGCCCGTGTGTACCTCATTTCCACCACGTGGGCTTGCAGGTCTTCTCCTGAGCTCAGACTCAGCCGGTCATCATTCCAGGAAGTGTGTTCAGCTCTGAGAAGCATCAGACTTGGAAAAAATGAAGCCATTGCAGAGGAAGGTGGCTTTTGAACCCGTGCAAAGGATCGCTACCTCTCACATCTTTTACTTCTTGTTCCTTCCTCATATACTCCTTCTGCCCCCTTTAGCCATTTACCCCATGTTGAAAAATCCCTCCATAAACATGTAGGAAGCCTCGAATGCAAGTCGTATGGCCCCCAATTGAAACTCGAAAGAAAATAAACCCTCCAATCTAAAGACCAACAACTAAGGTGTGGTTTCCAAACACAGCCCGGTATTAATGGTTAATACGGTGCTGAAAAGGGGCAGCATTGATAGCAGTTTTGGGCCGGGGCAGGAGGGTGTCATCTCACAGCTGCAAAATCTCCTCTTACATCTCCTTACACCCCTCCTTCTGGATTTAGCTTGATGGGAGCAGACAGAGATGGCGACTCGTGTCAGACTTAAGTCACGCTGATGACTTGACTCAGACTCAGCTCAAAGTTTGTTTGATTTTTTCTGTGACTTGGGCTCGACTCACGATTCAGAGGGGTGTCTCTTGAAGATTCAATGGTGTCAAAGTTAGCTTTGGGTCCCTGTGGAGAGTTCTTCAGAAGAAGAGGCTGGTAACGATGGAGTCGTTCCTCATCAAGAGGTGGTTAAAAGGTTGCCATAGGGAGAAAGTGTAGGGCCAAGCCACATGCCTGCCAGTTCAGGGTTTGGCCTCTTTGTTCATAAGCACTTTCAGGGACAGAATCGTTATCCGGTCATTCACAGAGCAGAGGAAATCTCACCCTGCTAAGGTCAGTGAGCAAAGATGATTATTTATTATCACTGTGGTTCTCCCCGTTCTTCGTCTCCTCCTCAAAGAGGAAAGTGTGCCTCGTATCTTAAAGGAAACCTGACCACTGGCAAATACACAAAAATCTCATTAGGTCCAAACCTGGACAGGGCACAACAGGGAAAAACCTAAATTAACTTACTTAAAAGGTCTAGTTAAATATTTTGAACATTCCGTTGGCTTTTTGGGGGAAACGCCATGGGTTTGTCCCTGTCATCCCTTATCCTTTCTTGGCTCCCGTTGACCTCTGCGGAAACAGTTGCTGAGAAGTGAAGGAGAAGATTCTCCATGGCTGTCTCTTGGTTTCTGGGGGAAGTGATGCCATTTGGGGCTTGGCGCTGTGGTTTCTCTGCTTGCGCTACACAGCAGGTTCCAACCTTTCTGAATGCAGGCAGGTGTGACCCTCTAAGAGCAAGGAAGGCCATTTAATGGGGTTGTGACTGGTGGTGTCCAAACAAATATTTAAGGCCTGATGTTGAACCAGTAAGTCTCTTCCTAAACGTAGAGTGAGAATGTGCAGAGGAGAACCTTCTCTATCCATGAAGGCTATCTGCACAGTGGAGAGAGTGCAAGTGCAGCCATGTTTTTTGATTGCATCAAGTGACCCATTAGGGAGAGGAGACTCTTCCCAAAATTCTTCTCCATGCAAGGAAGAGGGTGACTGTGGAGGAATGGCCAACACGCCCCTCACCTACGGCTGAGTGACTCCGCTCTCTAAGGGCTGAATAGGGCTACATAGTCTCCCAAAGAAGTATTTTGGGAAATCAGACTGGGGTGGGTGGGAAGACAGTGGCTCCATTGATTCCTCGGGACCCATGGTCAACCAAGGTACACGTGTGGTTGGAAGACGTTAGGAGAGAAATGACATGACAGATCTTTTCCACGTACGTTTTCTAAGTGGTGAACAAACATAAGCGGACTTCTTTGGACCCAGTAACAGATCCCGTGAGCCTTTCCTGCTGGATAGCTCTGTGGTTCAGGTATCAGCCAAAGGTTGGGAGTTCGATTCCCCCACTGTGCCTCCTTGATATATTCTATGATCCATAGGGTTCCTTCCATGATGATGACGATGATTTTTCACTGGCAACCTTTTCATCACTTGAGAAGATTCTGTAGGACAACATTTGGTCACCGAACCTAATTAATGTATTCAATATTGGTATCCTTTGGGCTTATTAACATCTTGCTTGTTTTTGTTCCCAAAACAGTAACAGTTTGGGAACAATCACACACCCCTCTTCCCCACCAGCTACCCCTGTGCTTCGTTCCCCTGCTTCTGGTAGTCTGAAAAAAGAAATCCGCATTATTTGTCGTTCTAGCTGCCCTGAAATTTGCAAATCATAGACCTTACGCAAATACAAAGCTTTGGAGGGGCCGAAATGCTCTTTCCTCATTGCCGGCAGCTTTTCTAGATGGTGTGATGCCTTTTTTTTCTTTTTCTTTTGAAGTATTTCAGAATGTTCTTTTTATGCTACAATAAGGCTTTCTCTGTATTTGTGAAATAATTTTTTAAAGATCCTTTCATACCCAGCAAGCCTGGCCACCTCATCTCATCTCGCAGTAATGCGTGTTGATATGCCTTTGAGTTCTCATCAGCAGCCTATTATTCTGAAAGACTCTCGTGTCACAGTTTCAGCTTCAGCCAACGTCCATGCAAGCAATTCCAGTACTTACACTTATCTATAATTGCAGGATAGACATGGTGTTAACTTTGGTCCTAGCTTCAAACCTTCCACAGAAAGTGTTAATTCTACATTAACAAAACAAAATAAGCCAGGGAGAGTGCTCTATTATATTCTATTCTATTCCATTCTATTCTGGACACTGCACTTGAAGAAGGGTGCCAACAAACTGGAGCAAGCTCAGAGGAGGGTAACAAGGATGATCCGGGGACTGGTAACCAAGGCCTAGGAGGAAATAACTGGGCATGTTTAGTCTTCAGAAAAGAAAACTGAGGAGAGATAGGATAGCACTCTTCAAATACTTGAAAAGTAGTCCTACAGAGGACGATTTGTTCTCGGTCACCCCAGAGTGCAGGACACGTAATAACAGACTCAAGCTACAGGAAGCCAGATTTAGGCTGAATATCAGGAAAAACTTCTTAACTGTTAGAGCAGTAGGATAATAGAACCAATGACCTTGAGAAGTGGTGAGTGCTCCAACACTGGAGGCCTTCAGGAGAAAATTGGACCATCATCTGTCAGATCTGCTTTGATTTGGATTCCTGCCTTGAGCAAGGGGTTGAACTCAATGGCCTTATAGACCTCTTCCAACTCAATTATTCTATGATTCTATGAGTTGCTTATTTACTTCCCGAATTATCCAATCCGCAGTAATATTTCCCATCTCTGGTAAAGGACACACACATACTCCAGCCTTCTGGAAGACTGCTGCTAGGAACAGGAAACCAGGCTGTATAATCGTTAAGACGGGACGTTTTAATGTGCTTGAGGAGATCTGCGTTTCTCATTTGCCAGTAACAAAGTGGAGCCAGGTTCGTTACCTGTGATCCGCACTGGGCGAGCCGGTTCTCCCAGAAAACTTTAATAGCAGCTGTGATGAACATCTGGCAGCCTGATCTATCCAGGGAGAACGTCCATTTGGAAACCTGCCCTGGAGTCTTCAGAAATGAGATTCTGAGCTTCCCTGGCCCAGGCCAATCACAAGCGTTAACAGGACTGAGGTTTCCATGCCAGGGAGAACAGATGGACTGTGTTGTAACTGGGCGATGATGAACTCAGTCTCAGTTCCCATTAAGCAGGCAAGCTGAACTCTTTCAGTAGACAAACCGGACGGTTATGGTGGGCCTTCCTGGTTTTTGTTTTGCTCTGGACTTCTGCATTTTATTTATTTATTCATTTATTTAAAACATTTTTACTCTGCCTTTCTCCTTAAAAGGACCCAAGGTGGCTTACGTCCTTGAAAGACAATATTTAAAGCTGAAAACAATGAGTATACAGATAGTAAAAAGGAGCAAACAAATGCCACTCTGAGAAATGGTAAACACAAGTAGTCCTGAAAACCCAGTCAACACAGAATAACTTTGAGGAGCTTGAACGTAGAGTGCAAATCTGTGTATCTGTAGGCAGAGGACAAAAGATATTAGACTGAATTCAAGTTTTAAAAAAAATCCTTATGTAGCCTTTGGAGCCGGCTTCCTCCTTTTTGGCTCCTGTAATCCTGGAAGCTGTTTTAAAGGTAGAAATTCGACAAGCAGAACTCTGAAAGGGGATAGAAAATGGCACCCCACTAACACAGAGCAGACTGTCTCTGCTGGATGCTTTTATTCCTCGCTGTAAGGCAGTGAAATAGAAGCGTTGAGTCCAGGGATGGCAGACAGGAGAAGAAGTGAAATTTTCCTGTAATGGGAGGTATGGCTTACACGCTTGACATTCCTGGAGCTATTCGCTTCATAGGAAACCGGATGGTGTGTTTTGTTACTGTTTTTTTTAAAGAAACACCGTATTTCAAAGAAATGCAATATTCAAGGTTCTTGACAGCTCCTTCTTTATGCTAAGAATGTCTTGAATTAATTTGTGTTTGAGGGTGTTTCTTAAGCTCTCTATGTCCGATGATACACTTGGCATTTTGTGCACACTCAAAATTTAGTAGTAGTAGTGGTGGTGGTGGTGGTGGTAGGGGTAGGATCGTGTCTAGAGGAAAGGAAATAACGGTACTTTTCTCTTCTGCTTGGGTCAGATCTCCCCTGGGATCCTGTGTCCAGTTCTGGGCATCGCAGTTTAAGGAGGACATCAACAGGGTAGAATGTGAGCTGTTTTAGAGTGAAATCATCATCATCTTAGAGCTGCAGAGCTGGAAGGGACCCTGTGAATCACAAAGTCCAGCCCCTGTCAAGGAGGCCTAGTGGGGAATCGAACTCCCAACCTCTGTCTCTGCAGCCAGAGATCTCAGCCGGGAGCTGGTCTCAGTGACCTTGGGGGTCTTTTCCAGCTCAACTCTTCTATGACCCTAGGATTCTAGCCATGGCAGTAGCAAGGTTCCTCAGCTGGAAATGCAGGATTACAGGCATCTGGTTTAATTAGCTAATTAAGGAGCTTGGCGTTTGTTTTGCAGATGAGTTCCCAAGTGTAAGAATGAGGTGAGGGGAAGGCACCTTGGCTCCTTTTTAGGTCGGTGACCCAAGACACACACACACACATTCACAAGAATGGGATTTTCTCATGGAAGCATCTTGTGGGAAATAAGCAAGGCTGGACTTCCCTCAAATCCTTGCGGTCACAAATAATCAAAGCTGTAGGGTCTCACAGCTCAAGTAGGGGCTCACGTAGTGGTCCCTCAGGTGCACGTCTAGGAGTCCAATCCCTGCCACCTCCTCGGTTCAGGACAGTCCTGTGCGGTTTCTGGTGGACCTCGTCCAACCCCCCCCCCCCCCCCAAATCTGGAGCGGGCAACAAGCGGCTCTCGGGATGTTTCCAAGTTGCATCCCACTGGCTAGGCCAGTGCGGCCTGGCGAGCGCTGCAGTCCAGGGACACATGGAGGACCTGTATTGCCTGTGACCATATTGCCCATCCAGCTTTTCCATTTCTTCCCCAGGTCAGCCATCCTCATTTCCCATTCTGGCCTTGAGGCGGAAAGGTGCCACTTTGCCTTTTGCCAAAACGCAGGGTAGCAGAAAGGGGTGGAAGCGTCAGGTGGTTGGGTTGAAGTGTTTTGGGTGGGGTGGGGGTCATTCTCCACAGCTGCAGGGCGGTTGAGGCTGCAGTACCATGAGGGTGGGAGGCAGTGGAGAGCATTGGTGCCTTGCTGCCTATCCAGTGCCCATCCGGCAGGTTTCGTCCCAAAAGCTTGTAAAGGCAAAATTTCATATCATCAACCTACAGGAGCAGCAAGGGTTCAGGATGACCAGTTGGACTGGGAGTGGGAGATACAGGGGAACATCCCTACCCTTGACCATCCTCCAGGCAGATTGTTGGGGGAGACATGAATGAACCAGTCTGTTTTGTTTGCAACATAAGCTCTCCAGGGAATCCTGTGTTGTGCTGAAAACCATCTCAAAATAAAGTGGGCCACCTTGAGAACTCTGTGAGATGAGAAAGGAGCCCTGCCGATGCCTTATGTCTCTCTCTTTTGCCTTCAAAGGTTGGAGTCGGCCAGGGACCACGTTCTGCCCATCGACTATTACTTCCCACCCCAGAAGACTTGCTTGATCTGTGGCGATGAAGCTTCTGGGTGTCACTACGGAGCACTGACCTGCGGGAGCTGCAAGGTCTTTTTCAAAAGAGCAGCTGAAGGTAATTCCTGTTTTATTTCGGAAGGAGAGAGAATGCAGATTGAAAAGTGCTTGTGGAAGATGATTATGGGCGCCACCAATTAGTCTCACTGGAAAGACCGCTGTGCTTGATTTCTTATCAAAAACGTTGTCTTTGGTGGTGCAAAATCTCTTCAGTAACATATTGTAGTGCTATTGTTCCCCCAGTGGGAAGTGCATTTCTATCCTGTTTTATCTCCAAACTAAACGATATAATTTTTCTGACCGACCAATTTTTCACTTCCACTGGGGTGTTATATCCCTCTTCTGATCGGCTGTCTCGTATGGCCTAGTAGGGTTTTTATATCCCATTGAGAAATTATATGGAAATGGGGAAATTTCATTCAGCTGAATGGCAAGAAAGATGGTGGGCTTAAATTACGAGAGTGGAAACAGTCCAGCAGTTGAAAGCCCATGGATTTGGTAATATTAGCACCGCGGTAGATCTGAAGAGAGCGGCTGGGGATTTCAGAGTTGTAATTTTTCTACTTATGCTACTGAATGTGCTGGCTTCTGGCAGTAATAAGTCACCTGCCATTTTTTTAATGGTATCATTGAGGAAGAAGGCGCTTCTTGGTCTATCAACCCACGTGCTTTCATTTTGGAGTCAGGCTTGATGTTCTTTCTAATATATTTTCTCCTCCGTCATTGCTGGGCGTTTCTATGCTCGGGATTTTCGCATTACTCGGAAAGGCGCACTGTATGTTCTTACGTAGCGCCGCATTTTTTCACCATGTTATTTGTGTCCTTTTTAATGATATCACCTAAATATCCTGCACTTTGCTTCTCCAAGGGAAAAGACGCTCGTTTTGTGCAGAGGCAGACTTGCACGTATGATACAGACCTTGATAAGAAAAAATAGCACACCTTGCCTTGCCCCTGTGTGTAGGCAAGGGATCTTGAGAATTCTTCATCTCTCCTGCGCTGTCATCAGCCCAGGAGCTGCATCCTTACGGCAGAAGGCAGAGTTTTCTGTGAAACGGATCTCTTATTTTCCGGTGCTTCCTGGCTACTAAGGCAGTTCCAGACTGAGCCTTGGGGAATTCACACTCCCTAGGAAAGACGTCTTTTCCAGAGTTTTCAGAGTTGTAGCCATGTTAGTCTGAAATAACAACAAGAATCACAAAACAAAACAAAAAGAAAAAAATGTTATGGCATATTAAAGACGAAGTGGTGTTAAGAGGTCCAGGCAGTTGGGGTGCTTCAGTATGCAACTGAGCATCACGTGGCCCATAATCCCTGCCGTGTGGTGGAGGAGACAGAATGCTATCTTGGCTGGGCCTAGGACACCCCAGGCCACAAGGGCTTCGTGATGGAAGACTTGCCGGCGACTTCCAGGTCTTCTGCTCACCTCCATGTCAGGAGGAGGCACAGCCTTTCCTTTGCCAAGTGTGTGGCTGGGGATCAGGGCCCTGAGTTCGTCTGGGGAGCTTTGTCCCTGTCGCAGGTGAGCCTAGCATCAGGAGCGCTCCAGACTGACCCCGGGAGCACGTCCCAATCTTTTCTTAGTTGTACGTGGTGAAAGGTGATGCTCACTCCCTGTCAGAGTGCTGGCTGATGTCACAGCTTCCTAGCACTTCTAGCCTGCAAGGCTGCTGTTCAATTTTCACCCCTGGATTTCCCTGCTAGACTCAGAAGTGGGATAGCAACAGGCATTCATAATTGGCTCCGGAGGTGTGCTGGCAGAGCGTCCATGCGCAGCAGTGAAACAACAGGGCGCCAGGAGGATCCCATAGAAGAGGTTGCTGCTGATCCACAGATGCGAGGGGCTCCTTTGCTACCTGGGGAGGGTCCTGGCTCTCTGGTCAGTCCTTTTCTATTTAGTGTCTGCCTACTCAGGCAATGGCGAAGGTCTTTTTTAAAAGATTGTAATAGCCATATAAAGCAGTGGTTCCCGGACTTTTTCAAATTGAGACTCCCCTGACTTACTGGCCATGGCTCCCCCAATACAATAATTTGGATGGCATGGAGAAGTGGGGGGGGGGGAGCCTGGCCTGAGTAGTACGTCTGCAGATTCTACAGCACCCCTGTCTGGGTCTGGCACTGCCCTGGGGTGCTGCGGCGCACAGGTTGGGAACCACTGATCTAGTGCAGAAAAGAGGGTCCTGCCCCCTACACACCCAGGAAGAGGTTCTGCAAGGTGTAGATATTGGGGTTCCTGAGGCTCCCAGGGGACAACTCTGCAGAGCTGCCAGGGCTGATGTTTTCCTAGGTTTGCTCTTTCAATTTTGAAGGGCAAAGTAGATGATGTTCACTTCAGAATCCGACCACATGGGCTTCAAGTAGCCATTTCAGAAGATCTCTGGGGCTAGTGCCAGCAGCAGTGATGGAGTGGAGTCAGAAGTCCTGGGGGAGACGGACACTGGGGAAGCTCAGGACTTCTCTAATTAGCAGGGTTCATGACATCATCTGCCACCCCCCACGCAAGCTTCCCTCTGACCTTAGCTGCAACCCTCACTATAACGGTGAGAGAGATGAACTTTCCTGAGCGTAGAATATCGTTGCAATATATTCCCGATATGCTGCAAAGCTTTGGTCTTGACTGGGCATTTAAGAGCCATTCACTTTGCAAAAGACCTGCTCCTCATTGATTCATACGGACTGATCCATCTGTCGGCATGCTTGGTTACCGATACCACGGTGAGATGGGTGCCTGCATTTCTAAATTTGCCTCCACACTGCTGAGTAGCAGCCTGGGTTTGTAACCAGTTCTGTAGAGGGTGCTGGCAAGAAGCAGGGGAAGGGGGAAAAACCCAGCCTCATCATCAGACGTCATCATCAAAAGAACATGCCCGATGGTGAAGGAAGCAAGAAACGGTCTAGGCAGGCAAGCAAGCAGGGGAAGGGGAGAGAGGAATGCGAAGGTTAGCGTTTGCCATGGCAGTGAGGAGGAGGGAGAGGGAGCTGCAGGGGACCAGGCGGTAGAGTGGCCTCTAGTCCTCACCGTGCTGTGAGCCCATTCGCATCAGGCAGCCCCCCTCCCTCTGTCCCAGCCCCTTCACTGGAGGCAGAGGGTGCCTTTTGCCAGGGCAAGCGTCCTGCCCGCATTGACCCTGGACCCATCGTCACCCAAACGCTTCACAGGCCATGCAGGTTTTGACTGCGATCCTTGTGGTCACAGTGAAGCCAGGGCTCGTTAGCCAGCCAGCCAGCAGCGAGCGAACGGTCTGATGGGGGAATCGAAGACCTTTTCCCCATGCTATTTTCGGCCCACAGTGACGGCATAGCTATATTTAGGGGCCGAGGGTAAAACTGGAGGCTGCCTTGGGTTCTCTTGGTCTGTTTCCCTCATTGCACGGCAAACGGGGTGAAAGTTGAGGTTGGCTTAAAGCAGAACGTCCTTTAAACTCACCCCCGTCAAATCTTTCATGAACCTCCTCAGATGTGAAGGCCCAGGGTGGTGACTAAGGTGGAGCAGCTGGTACTCCTGCTACGTGGCAGAGAGGGTCGTAAGTGGCACTGCTCGCCCTCTGGGTGCCAAAATGCCTAGCTATAGCTTTACCGAGATCTTTTTACTGCTGTGAGTGCTACAATAATCCTTGTGCTAAGCCAGGAATAGGATGTCAGGAGGAAAATGGCTCCAGTCTGCATCCGTGGACAGGCTTCTGTTCTTAAAGGTGTTTCATAGAATCATAGAATAATGGAGTCGGAAGGGGCCTCATGAGGCCATCGGGCCCAACCCCTTGCTCAGTGCAAGGATCCAAGTCAATGCAGATCTAGCAGAGGGTTGCCCAATTTTTTCTTGACTGCCTCCCGCGTTGGAGCGCTCACCCCTTTCTGAGGTCGTGGGTCCCATTGTTGTACTGTTCTAAAAGTGCTACCCTATCTTCTCCCAGTCTCCTTTTCTCAAGGCTAAACATATCCAAATCTTTCAGTTTTTCCTCCTAGGGCTTGGTTTCCAGTCCCCTGGTCATCCTTGTTGCCCTCCTCTGAACTTGGACCAGTGTGTTGGCATCCTTCTTAAACTGCAGTGTCCAGAACTGGACACAGAACTGACCAGTTCTGAACAGAGAGTGACTGGTACCTCACAGGTCTCTGGCTTGGCCATCAGCAAAGGGGATGAGCTCAAAAGACCAGGATGGTACCGGTTGTGTCACTTAGTAATCTGACATCTTGTGTGAGAATAAACACCAGGAACATCTCTATCCACAGCACATTGTGTTCAGCTTTGGGAGTCACAAGGCAGGGCTGTCCTGGAATAGGGCCCTCTTGAGATGTACAATTTGGCTCTTTCTAGAGGCAACTTTTAATGTTTCTGATTAATTCCAAAGGCTTTCAGCAGGTTTTCCCATTGAAAGACATTTTCCATAAAAGCATCACTCGAGTATTCTGATTCAGCCCTTCCTTTCAATTTTCACCCTTCCTTTTTTTTTCTTCCACCTGAAATCCATACTTTGTTTGCAGTTTAAAGTCTTTTTTGGGAGCTGTAGCGTGTTGAAAGTTGACTTCAGATGAGAATAGTTTCAAACGTTTCAGAGGAAACAAGAGAGAAAACACGAGTTGCTGTTTTCCTTGTCTCACATCCAGAAAACAGAACAGGCACATCTTCCCCCTACTGGCTGAGCTGGTGCAGAAATTAGGGATGAATGATCTTGCCTAGAGTCTGGCCATAATTAGCTCCACCTTCAGAAGAAGGTCCGACTCCTAAGCTTTCTGAGAAAAATCAGAAAGATTCAGCACAGGACAATCCGGCAGTCCTGCCCAGCTTGCACTAGAAGGCTGATCCTCTGTAGGGGTTGGGCCTCCATTTGATGGGGTTGTCAATTTCAGGGTCGTCAACTTCGGCTGCCTGTATCAGTCAGTGCAAGAGCCCGAAACTTGCAAAAGGCGGTGATAAGAAGTTCTGCGGAGAGAGAAGCATTGGTTCCTGTATGGTATCTAAGGAATCATGCACAGGATTTTGCAGGAAGAAACTGGGGACGTTTTTGTGGCTGGGAGGTCTTGGAAGATGGAAGGGAGGGGAAAGGCCAAAGAGCACAATAGAGAAGAAGCCTCGAGAGTCACGGCCGTAACCAGAAGCGGAATTTGTTCTAGAAAGGATGTGACTACATTGAGTTGCAGGCTGCTTTTGTGACTGTTTGTGGAAAGAAATCTCGTGCTTAACTCCTGGAGATTGAGGACCGAAAAAGCACCCTAATGTGGAAGGTCCTGGAGAAGCTTGTGTTCTGACACTGAGATGCTCTACTTAGTTTAGAATTCCACTCTTCCAGTTGTGGGTCTAACGTCTGTTCCTGGCCTAAAACCTGGCAGATGGCCATTCTGATGCATGGTTTAAAAAGGAAGCACCTTCGACCTCCACAAAGGGGGAAAAAAAGTAGAAATGCAACAAGAGATCGCCAGCAGCTGGGATGGTGGAGGCAAAGTGTTGTTGTTGTTGTTGTTGTTTAGTCGTTCAGTCGTGTCCGACTCTTCGTGACCCCATGGACCAGAGCATGCCAGGCCCTCCTGTCTTCCACTGCCCCCCGAAGCTGGGTCAAACCCATGTTGGTAGCTTCGATGACAAAGTGGCAAAGGAGGCAAAGTGGCCCTGGTCAAATATAGGGCCATGGGAACAGTTGCTGTGGGAGCCACCTCAAGCTGGTAGAAAGTGGCCCTGCATCTCAGTCCCGTTTCCCCTTCCCCCCCCCCCCCCCGGCTCATTCTGGTTTCTTGCACAAGAGGTGAAGCAGATGGAGAGGCTGCCTTTGTGAGCACTTGCTTTTCCACCCTGTAGTTCCGGAGGAAGGAGTTCTTTGCATCCAGGAAAGGAACTTTGTCCTTCCCCTTTGCCTTCCTGGTTTTACAGAAAAGTGAGTGGGTTGTATTTGGAGTGGCTCCTTCCATTGCAGAGCCCCTGAGAATGCATGCATGCAAACGGGTGCATGCATCTCTCTCTCTCTCTCTCTCTCTCTCTCTCTCTCTCTCTCTCTCTCTCTCTCTCATATCTCTCATCTCCTGCCAGTCAGGTCAGCTTCCCTGAATTTATAGGTGTTCTGAGGTGGATGTGGAGGCAGCTCAAAGGTAGGTTGACTCTGGAGCCTGTGCAGGCAGATTTGGCAGCCCTGGCACGGATTTCCAGACCCAGAGCTGAATGGGTTGGGATTCCTTTCCAACCCTGTAATTTTGTTTGCCTCCCTGATCTGACAGCGGCCAATTCAGGTAGGATGCCTTTCCAGGCCCTCCCCCTCTCTGGCTTTCTCACTGCAGTCGAAGGTGCCATCGCTGTGTTGTGCAGAGAACTTTCTCGTGGTTCATGAGAAGAGCCAAGGAAGTTTCCGGACCAGGTTCTTCTTCGTGGTCTCTGTGAATCCACACAATTGGGGTTATACTGCGCCTGCGCAGGACCTCTCGGAAACTTCTAGAGATTAAAGATATGTAATTAGTAGGACGTTCCCTCGTGGAGCGCATGCTCCGCCCGCCAAAGACCTCCTCAGTTCCTTTTAGCCACCCCCGCTCAGGCCAGACCTTTCGACGAGCTAGTGCTGTACTTTCAATTTTGAAAATCACCTTCTATGGTGCCTTACGGCCAATTCTTCTTTCTTTTGACGTTCCCTTGTGAGTTTTCCTTTTATACTCTCCCAGGTTTTTGCCTCTTTTCAACTCCTTTCCCTTCCCCCTCTCCCTTCCCCTTCTTCCCACTTCTTTTATGCCCCCCCCCAGGACCGTTTAAGCGGTGTGTGCTTTGCACAAACATGATCCCGCTCTCCGACGGCCACAATCGTTGCCTCTTCTGCCTCGGAGAACAACATCAGACACATAGCTGTTTGGAGTGCAAGAAGCTTACAAAACCAGCCCTCAAATTAAGATTACAAAGATTAAGATCTCACCTTTGGGAGAAATCTCTCCACCCTCCGGCTCCCGCGATGGAACCAGGCTCCCCTCCGGCTCCCAGACAGGAACAACGCTCGAGACCGAGCCCGGCAACCCCATCTCCAAGACCCAAAGAACAACCGAAGCCCTCGAGATCGAAGCCGACCTCAGCATCGAAGTCCTCCAAGCCGAAGGACGTCTCTAAATCGAAGAAAGACAAAACCAAAACAAAAAAATCAAAGAAGTCTCCCCAGTCGGTCCATCCAGATCCACCGCAACCGACTCTCCCATCTCCTATTCTTGGAGAATCTTCCACGGAAGCTCCAGAGACTGTTTCTGATACAGATGACTTAACTTCTCCGCCTCTAGGCCAGCCTCCTGCTTCGGCTGACAGCCTATCACCTAGTGTTGGCCCTTCATTGGCTGATGCCCCATCCAGCCTGGCCTCGGCCCATTCGAGCCCTGCATTTTCAGGGCGGGCAATGTCTCCACAGATGTCTGAACTTGAATCTCCTCCGAGGTCGCCCCCTCGTAAGCGCAGAGCTAAGAAAAGACATCTCTCTCCCGAGGACTACGACCCGCCTCGCAGAGAGTACATCTACGTCCGAGAACCTTCTCGGTACCACCAAAGAGATGTTTACAGAGATCCCTATCCCATACAATATGAGGTATACCCTCATAGGGATGATATCGAAGGACTGGCTTATTATGACGAGCCCAAGCGTGTGCGATACGAGGTGGCCTATCCACGCTCTCCTTCAATTTCCCCCTCTCCTCCTCGACATTGACATCGTGTCAACTCAGATTCTCTATAATCAAAAATGGAAATCATTCTCTTCTTTTGCCACCTCCAAAAACTTAATATCAGTACCAGTCTCTCTGAAGACCCTCGTCACCTTTCTTTTACATCTTTCTCAACGTGGTTTATCCCACTCCACACTAAAAGTCTATATTTCTGCGATTGTTGCACACCAGCCTCCAAATTCTGAATCAGCTCGCCTGTTCTCACACCCGACGCTTAAAAAGTTCCTCAAGGGTCTTTGCAACACATGACCCCCTCAGCGACCCATTCTCCCACAATGGTCTCTACAAGTTGTCCTAAATGCACTCAGCCCTCAGATCAGACCCTCCTTATATACAGTTTCATCCAAACAAGGTCACCCTATACCCTGATGTTTCCTTTCTCCCTAAAGTCGTATCCGATTTCCACCTTAACCAACCATTGATTCTACCTTCACTATTTTCATCTCCCCAGACGAATATTGAGCGCATGCTCCACATGCTCGACGTCCGACGATCCCTAGCCTTCTATATCGACAGAATGAAATCTTTCAGAAAATCACCAAGACTTTTTGTCTGTTTTCATGGCCCTCATAAGGGCTCACCTGCGTCTTCACAAACTCTATCCAAGTGGATTCTACAGGCAATTTCTTTGGCTTATGAACTATTGGGCAAATCAGCCCCAGAAGCCCTTAGAGCACACTCTACTAGAGCTGTCTCAACATCAACTGCCTTTCAACGCGGCATTGACATTTCACATATATGTCGCACTGCCACTTGGTCTACTCCATCGACCTTTATCTCCCATTACCGTCTGGACGTTCGAGCAAAGAGCGATGCAGCCTTTGGACGAGCTGTCCTAACCTCCTTACTTCAGTGACGTCCCACCAACCGGTAAGTGAGCTTGCTAGTCACCCAATTGTGTGCATTCACAGAGACCACGAAGAAGAAAGAGAGGTTACCTACCTGTAACCATGGTTCTTCGAGTGGTCCTCTGTGAATCCACACATCCCGCCCATCCTCCCCTCTGTCCGTCACTTGTCGTCTCAATTTATGTCTGACATCAGCGGACTTATGGGAACTGAGGAGGTCTTTGGTGGGCGGAGCATGCGCTACATGAGGGAACGTCCCACTAATTACATATCTTTAAGTTCTAGAAGTTTCTGAGAGGTCCTGCGCAGGCGCAGTATAACCCCAATTGTGTGGATTCACAGAGGACCACTCGAAGAACCATGATTACAGGTAGGTAACCTCTCTTATTGTGCTCAGAATAAATGATGCCAGTTAAATTGCTTAGCTTCTGCTATGCAATTGGCACGTCATCCAGAGAGCCTAGGTTTTTCCAAAGAATGTGGACGAGGGTAAGGGAAGGGCGTCCAACTACATGTCAAGCAGAGCTACGCTAGTCCAGCGCAGCATGTGTGCCAAAGGTGGATTGGCTGCCCAGCAGGATTCCAGAACCTCTGTGTCTGTAGAAAGGGTGGGTTGGCCAATCCCCAAGCAACCCATGCTCCATGGCCGAGGGGCTGTAGACCACTTGGATGGATGGATGGATCGATAGAGAGCTTTCTCTTGCTTTTTTATTTTTTAAAAAATCCCAGAGCAGATCTCAGACGTGCCAAAGTTGATTTCCAAAAATAAGAAAAGGATGATTTAAAAGTTTTAAAATGCTAAAATAATCCCTGTGAAAAACTCCATGAAAAACCGTCTTGACTGGCAGTGTGAAAACACCTGAGCAAACCAAAATGTGTTTAGTGGACAGCCAGAATGCCCTCCACTGGAAACCAGCCTGGTCTCAATATGGAGATCCTTTGGGAATAGGAACCACATTCTTTTACACCCTAGCCAAATAAAGTTCTCGGCCCCAGTGCACAGTAAGCAGGGTCTCTACCTCAAAGCTTCAGGGAGGGTGTGAAATGATGATCTCTCAGATAACCTGCTTAGGGCCTTTGAAAACGAAAGGAACATCACATAGAGGTTGAGGCTTTGCTCAGTTAAGCTGATGCATTATTGTTTTTCCAACCAGATATCAATCTTTATGTCCAATAAAGCTGCAGGACCCTAATCTCTAGGGAAAAGAGTGAATATTAGCTCTTGAACAGCTCCTCCAATATTGCCAAGACCTTCTGGGCAGTTGCTTGACAAAGAAAGATAACTTACAAATAAATGAATTGAATAAGCCGCTGGGTTCGGTGGAATGAGACAATAAACTGTGGTTAGGATTAACCCTGGTTTGTGGGAAAGGATCATCCCCACCTACAAAAACCTTCCACTTGCACCTGATTCTCCCACCAAGGTAACATATGCTACCCTCTCCATGAGCAAAGAACATGTGAGGAATACGTTTTTGCAAAAACTAAGCTCTGTAGACTGGCAACCAGCATCTTGGTAGCATTGTGACGAAGCTCCTGGGAGGTCTTCACACCCTCCTCCTCCAGCAGTTCCTAAATACAGATTGGTGAGCCATCAAGGAGAAGGAGATGAAAAGGGGGATCGGCACTTAGAACATATATCGGCCCATAAGACTTTGGGTCCTGCCGTTGCCCTTTTCCTGAGAGCCCGGCGTCTTCCCAAACCCTCTTGGTTGCTCTGCTCCTTTCCTTTCCCTCCCTCACAAGCCCTGGTTCCACCGCCTCCTCTCTCACGTGGCACTGTGCTTGTGGACTCAGGAAGTCCTTTCATCTCAGGCCATGGTGAACAAGTCTTCCAGTTGCCTGACATACAGATTCGCCAAGGGCTACCGTCTTGCCAGAGAATAAACAGGGGCCAGGTTGAGACAGCTGCCAGCACAAATCGTTAGAAGCAAATTATTTTCAGACTTTCTCTCTCCCTCTCTCCCTCGCTATCTCTCAATATTACAGTTCTTCTGCCTTTTCTCATGTTAGGCATTTTGCTTGTTTATTGTATTTCTACAAGCCATGCTTTTTTTTCCCTTTCCCTTCTCTCTCCTTTTCCTTCCTTCCTTCATTTAGGAAGGAAGGTGGCTCTCAAGATTTAAAAACAACAACAGTAGCCATATTCAGATTCTCTAATTGAATAAATATGTGAGAAGAAAAGGTGCACTGAATAAAATAGCTAATAAGACTCTCTCGTGTAGAAAAACAATATCATAAAATTGCAATATTCTGCCTTAAGTTTTTCAACAGAGAAGAGTAGCACCAGATGGCTCAAATATAAGCATTACATAAACAATGGCTCAGATGTCACCTCAGTGTCACCTGAAGTACAGGGTGTCTTCAAAGGCCTGGAAAAAATAAAAAAGAAACACCCCTACCTGTATCAACAAGACAAGGATCCAGGCTGGTCAGAGCTTTCCACAACACAGGAGCCACCATGAAGAAGGCCCCTCTCTTTGACTGAGGATTGTCTC
Organism: Intellagama lesueurii; assembly: GCA_037013535.1. Taxonomy (NCBI): domain Eukaryota; kingdom Metazoa; phylum Chordata; class Lepidosauria; order Squamata; family Agamidae; genus Intellagama; species Intellagama lesueurii. The sequence goes on along the minus strand of JBAJHW010000010.1, from coordinate 27,365,578 downwards.
TCTTCCTTTGGCCAGGCACTCACAGCAAGTGGATGTACACAACATCAGCAGGGATGAATGAGTGTAGGGACCGAAACGTGGCATCTCTGTTGATAGAGATTGATAGACATGCAACTGTTTGCAACATTCCTTGAAAACAAGAGAGACATTAAAGTGTAGAGAGTGACAGGGAAGGGAGGCATTCCAAACTGTGTCCTCCCCACTCCCCCACCCCAACATCCTGCTGCAACCTTCCCTCTGGCCTCAGCTGGACGATCAGAGGAAGAGAGAGGTCTGTTTTCCAAAGCCATGTGTTTTGCTTCTGGGAGCTAGGTGTTGCACACCATCGACAATGTAGCCGATAGACAGATATGGACACCCCCCCCCCCCCCATCGATCAGCAGTAGCATCTTCGGTGTCAGGCTGAGCACTGCTGTCATCCTGGTTCAGTTCAGAGAGAGTTGCGTATGGATCTTTGAGGCTCTTTTTTCCCCATGAGCACAAACCATCCTTAATCAGACAGAGCATCCCCCGTCAACGGCTGGACCCATTCCTCTTTCTGCTGAAGTCTTTAAAGGCCTCCCAGAGCTCACCCGTAAACAACAGTCTATGGCTCTTCCATCTGAAGAGCAAAGAAGGCTAATTTATTTTCCACTCACTCGACTTGGGCTTCTGCTAAATGACAGCATTTTAAACTATGCCACAGTTTATCCGTTTTTATGGATCGACACAAAGATTTTTCTTGGCTTGCTGCACACACCATGAGAGCTTTTCATCTAATGCTCCTGGTTCAAATGTGGTGGTGTGGACGTTCCAGCAGCTGACAGTGTGATCCTTTCTTGTTTACTCAGAAGTCAATCCTGTGGGCCAGAATCCTGTTGGGAAAAAAGGAGGTTCAACAGTAGACGTTCCTCTCTTTTCTGGAATATCAATTGTGCTCGCCATCTGGCAACCTAGCGCTCGTGACAGATGATCTGAGAGACACTCCAGCAAAGTTGGGGGGAAACCATTTGCTTGATTTCCATTGCACAAATCTTTTCCCCCCACAATTAGATTCTGGACGCTCATTAGTGGAGCTTCTTGTTCCATAGTTAAGTCTGCTTGAGATTACCACTTGATTGCTCCATTCTTTGATGGCTACTCAAAGGTAAGAAGGCCTCTGGAATTCAACAAGTCTTGTTCCCAGGCAGAAAGACACAGGTTGGGTTTGGGTAGTTGCGTATAACAAAAGAAACTGGTACATCCACTGAAATCTTAGGTCAAAAAGAGGGAACTGTTGTCCCGGGATGGAGAAAATACAATGTTCTTTATTTCAGTGTAAAATGTCCAATGCGTTTCGGCCTTCTTCAAGGGCTATACAACATAAAAAGAATTCTAGCTACAACATTATAATTTATTGGGGACAACATCATAAACACAGTATGTATAGATAATATTTATGACTATAGAGTAAATAAAATATTTTTTAAGGTCCACCTTCCTAATTTTGATATATTGATGCAACACGCTAGACAAGAATATTATTAGTTAACACAAAAATACAGTTTTAAAAAATTTATGGATGTGTTGTAGAATTATAGAATCATGTATATATGAATTTATTTATATGATGCTGTCCCCAATAAGTTATAATGTTGTGACTGTAATTCTTTTAATGTTATATAACCCTTGAGGAGGGCTGCTAGTCTTCGAAATGCCATGGGCATTTTACACTGAAATAAAGAATAGTATACTTTCTACATCCTGGGACTACAGGTCCCACTGTTGGTCTGAAGGTGTTGGGAAGTTGTGACAGAATCTAGGCAGCACAGGCGATATTTTACATCTCATCCTTTGGCCAACGTTGGTGCTCATCCTAGGTTTTAACGCCTTGGGAGAAGGAGGTTGAGCGGTAGCACCATTGGTTGATGCGAAGGGAAACCAGAGAACAAGTTGTGTACTTTTCTTTTGGTAGAAAGAAGCTCATTTCACGTGACACGTCTACCAATGTCGTGTTTTGTAACAACACGTGCAGCGTATGGAAAGGGCATGTGGACTTGCCTTGTGTAAACCAAGCAATGGTTCACTTACAGAACAGTCACACATGGAAACCTCACACATTGTAGGAATGGATTCTAAGCTAGCCTTTTGAGAACATTCTATGCCTTCTGTTCGCCACACATACAAACACACCCCAGAAGGGCTCTGATTATTTAAAAAAAAAAATCAGAAGTTTTATTTCTGAGGCATAGCTGAGGCCTATAACTGGATTGTTGTTCCTTCTTTTCGTTTTCCCCTCTGGACCTCTAGGAATTTGCCATCCATATTTCATGTCTTGGGGATGAGAGCTGATTCTCCGGCATAATTGAAATGCTGCCTCAAAACAGATGTGTGTGGGTGTGGTGTGTTCTGGTCTCAGGAGGGAAAAAAAAGAGAATCTCTCCTGTCTTCCTTCCTGCCTTCTCCATGGCTGGGATGAGCCTAGGTTAGGTCTCGGGGCTTAGATCTGGCCAGGTCTGTCCCTCGGTTCATTCTCTTGCCATTCAGGGAGTTATAGTTCTTCCTAGGCTCTGGACTCAGGTTCTTGAGGTTTGCTGGGCTTCCCGAAGGGAGTTCCAAATAACTGGCAACACTCGTTACAGAATGATGACGCGGAGGTGGAACCACACGTATGACCTGGAAGCAGATGGAGGAGACAACTGTTGGCCTAAAGAAGCTGGCGGTTGCCGGTGGTGTTCTTTTACATGGACATCCAATCCCCAGGGAGGTTGGCAAGTCTTTGGGTCTGAGTCCCAAGTCCAAGTCTTGGTCTTTGGTACCAAGTCCCAAGTCTGAGTCCCTATTAAAAACAAGCTTCCCCCCCCCAGAAAAAAAGTGAGGGTGGGTGGGTTCTGAGTCATGAGGCCAAGTCATTGGGGGAGAAAAACCGAGTCCAAATCGAGTTGTCGGTGTGACTTAAGTCTGACTTGACAGCAAATCCCTTGACTCGTCCCCATCCCTGCCGATCCCCTTCTTTCAGAAATGGCTTGGTTCTTGCCCGGTGATTTGCTTGTAGCAGGGAGCACCAGAGCCCAATTTTTCTCTCGTGGGATGGACGAGCTGGTTCTGAAGGTAGCCTGTATCATCCTCACCATTTTAGGCAGCATTTATGATCTACGGTCCCTGAAGTAGAGAAAGCATCGTATTCATATGTTTGGCTTCTGCTCCACCTGCCTCTCAAAGCATCCTTACTCATCTTCGGTTGCTTATTTTCTCCCTCTCCCTTTGCATCTCACAAGTAGCTGGATCACCGGCTTCTTCCCTCTCTCCTGGTGGCTTCACCGCTCTTACAGTCAGATCCTCAAAGAGCTTTCCTCTCTTTCCCCATTTCTCTCTCTCTCTATATATAAAGCTGCTGTAGAGGAGGCAGTGGTTGTTACCGAGCTCAGGAGGTGTAGCAAAAGGGCCCCAGAGTGCTTCTCCTTCTCCGCTCCTCTGTTGGCTCTACTTGTTGTTGTTGTTTTACAGTTCTTTACTCGAAATATTGTTCCATTGCCTTTTGAGGCAAAATTTCCTCCAGGCAGTTTGCAAGAGAAACATCGAAAACAATAAATAAAATATCTGGATATGAAGACTCTCACTGGCCCTGGGTGCTTCTGAGGCAGGGTAGGGGATAAATTCAGTAAATCTCCACCACCACCAGAACGATTTAAAAACTTTCTCTTCCTTCCTTCACACAAAGCTGGCTGCTCTGTCCGCCTGTCAGTCATTCCCCCTCCGTTCTTGCCTGTCCTTCCTTCCAGCTTGGCTGCAGGCAGCCCTGCTGTCTAACCCCTAACCCTCTCTCCTTCCACATACGGGATTTGCTGTTTTTGCGGCTGGCTTTGAAAGCTGCAGCTCCAGCAGTGGCACAGAGGCATTCTGGGTAGAAACGGAAGCTCCAAGACCCACCTAGCCAAAGGCCCATGAATCCTTCAGGGCCACAGTTTCAGTTTTGTAGTTGGGAGCATGGAATGGTAGATTTTTAAAGGAACTTGCATGCCTCCTCACACATCAGCAGCCAGGTGGGTTGTGGCACAATTTGGGTCTCTCCGATCAAAAATGTAATTTGTTGTGGCGTGCGTGATGAACAGATTACACCGGGTTTTTTTCCAACAGAACGGAAAAATGCAAAACAACCCCCCGCTCTGGCTCTCCCCCCCCCCCCCCAGTAGCCAATTCTGATATTGCGTCTTGGAAATATTTATGAAAACAAATCATAGATTTGTTTTCCACTTAGGATTGCCCCTTAGGATTGATTAAGGAATGGCATAAAACCTGGGAAATGCCATTTTAAATTGCTCTTAGATGTAACTTTGAAAAATAACTCCTGGTTAATTGTTACATTGTAGTAACTTAGGTTTTACTTCTTCCTCCTAAAAAAGTAACTTTGTAATTGCTAGTTGTGTTACTTATTTCCCCCAAAGTGTGTAGTTACAGGTAGCTATGTTACTTTGTCACTAGGTGCTGCTGAGCTTTCTTGCGGTCTTATTTTGCAGGTGTTTCTCTGTAGACGTACTTAGAGAGTTAGCCCCAGACTCATTCCAGACTGTTTCTAGCATTTAATGTGATTAATGCAGTCGTGTTAGATCAATTTCCCTTGCGGAGGATGTGCTGTATTGAATTCATTGAAAAATTGTGGTGACAGCCTGGGTTGGGTAATTTCCATTGTGTGTCTGATGCCCCTCCCTGTCTACCTCTTTGTTTCCAGCAAGAGTGGATGCTTCTCATTCTCCTGTCACCCACGTTGTGTACTCCTGAGTTTAATTGTGATGACAGCTAATGAGCCGTGATTGGAATACTGGTGATAATTACATTTCCTTTCTCTTTTTGTGGTGTGCAGTGCAAAGGTAGGCATCAAAGAAACAGCAGCCACGGACTCACAAAAGCTTGTTTCAGGGGCACCAGCTAAGCTGTGCCCGAGGCCTGTGTAGAAAGAAGATGCTTCCTTTTACAAAGGGTTTTGGGCCATTTTTTTAAAACACTAATATTTAGTAAAAATATTGAATTTTGCAAGTAGGTATGTAAAAAGAAAATGCTTTTAAGTTTGTAAACGAGGCCTTTATGGATGGTGAACCTAAGCGGCAGGTCATACTTTTTATTGGGCCACTAAAAAATCAAACAAATTGCAAGCCGAGTCCTTTCTCACTGTAAGAACAACAGTAACTTTAAAACTGCAGAGCTGGAAGATATGCTCAACAACTCCAACCTCTGCTCAGGAGGCACCGTGGAGAATCGAACTCCCAACCTCTGGACTGCTGAGCTATCCAGCAGTTCTAGTATTTGTGCATGACAGGAGACTGTGTGTGGGCAAAGGAAGACAGGGTGTTGGTTTCTCTCCAAGCTTTGAAAGAGGCTTCTTGACTTCTCGCCCTAGGTTTACAGTATTTTTTCCCCTGTTTCGTTTTAACTTTCTTAATGTGTTAGACAGTTTGGCTTCCTTCAGCACAGCGTTCAAGGTTCAGGTTCAAGGTCCTTCGCAACATTCCTTATTTGCAAAAACAAAAAAAAACAAAAAAAAACTACTGCAGTTCCTCAAGAGAAAAAGAAAACCTGAGACAGAAAGTTGGACTGTTTTAGCTGAGTGACCTTCCAGTGCACGTGGGGGGGCTGCGGACGTTGTCGACTTGTGATGCTCTGCAATGCCAGAATGGAGATCGTTGCTCATTGTCCTGTGTGTGAGGTCCGTAGCCTCAGGAGACAACAATTGGGTCTAAAATCTTGTGAGGAAACAGCTCACAGAGGAGGTGCAACAGGGCCATTGGTCCAGATTAGCTGCTCCCAAGCTGACGCCCACCAGATACGGTGGAAAACCCCACTCATCATCAGAGCTTTCCTTCCAGGCTCCTAACACAGAGGTCTTTCTCTCTCCTCCTAGCTTTGGCCCCTCGACACCCTGTGTTTTCTGGACTACCCCAGAAAAACACCATTTTCTTTTATCAGTTTAAAAAGAACCCCACACGTTGTAGCACTCCAAATGGCCAGCTCTGTACCACTCCGGTATCCATAAGCACACCTTTGCTACATGTGCCAAAGCAAAATGGTACTTTTTTCCTCTGCACAGCTGCAGTCAATGCAGTCCACCCTGACATTTTAAGAGACATTTTCTAGAAAGTCAAAGAAAAAGCAGTAGTTAAAGTGGGTCCAGGATGGCGAGAGCATGGGTCGTTCTTTCTGCAGGAGTCACCTGGACCCAAGGGTCTCCATTACTCCAACAGCTTGATGATGGAGAGAGGTGATGGCTCTACTCCATGGTTGAGTCCAGGATCCTTTCATTACCTTTTAATGTTTGGGAAATCCGTCACTGAGATTTGCTCGGTTTGGAATCTTGGTCCGGGTTCAAGGCAAACTACTCGATTCCCTTTTGGACTCAGTGGTCATTTCATCTCCTGCCTCTTAATATGAGAAAACAACTGTTTGTGGTGTCCAGTTACTGTGGTGTAATTTATCTGTACACAATTGGGACTTTGACCTCTTCCGTAATGCTATTAGGAATTTGAAAAAGAAAAAGAAGCCTTCTGTGGCTTAATGCTGCTGAGCAAAAGGGATTACGATAGTGTTAGAATTGGATTAAATGGGATTTGCTGGATCGAAAGTACGTCCATTTGAAATTTCACGACCTCCTTAGAAGTCTTTGCTTTGAGTAACTGGCATCACCACTAAGAAAACGGTGATGTGCAGAGATCATAAGCAATTTGGGACCCGCAACGTTGGTGGGTCATTGATTTGGTGTGTTTGTGAACACCCGTGGCTGACTTCCACCTCTTTTGCTGGGATAAAGGAGCCACAGCAGACCAACCACCACAGACAGACATTTACTCAGATGTCCATGTTGTTTTATAGATTCGTTTATTTAAAACATTTATATGCCTCTTTTCTCCTAATGGATCCAAAGTGGCTTACACTATTTTTTAAAAAATATAAAAGCTAAATAATAAATTATTACAGTGTTAAAAAAGCATGAAACAGATATCACATTAAAAACTCACGAATAAGAGCAATATCAAAAGCACAAGTAAAACAACAGAATATAATTATCCCATTATGGAAATCCCCTTGGACCACCAGTCATTCAAAGGAAAGCCTGCCTGAAGAGAAAGGTCTTTGCCTGCCTGCGGAAGGACAACAGAGATGGGGCCTGTCTGGCCTCCAGTGGGAGGGAGTTCCACCGTCTGGGAGCAGCCACAGAGAAGGCCCTCCCCCGTGCCCCCAAAAAATTTACCTGTGAAGGTGGTGGGATCGAGAGAAAGGCCTCTTCTGATGATCTTAATGCCCAAGCAGGCTCATAAAGGGAGATACGGTTTTTGAGATAGCTTAGAGTTTTATTCAGTCAACTCACACTTTGCCAACCTGAGATACAGACTGGGATACAGACCATTTTCAGTTTTCCATCTCCCACAAATTCTGTCCATATAATTTTCAGACTCTGTATCTGAACCTGATGTCTAGAAAGCTGGTATTCAAAGAAAGAGGAATTGAGGAAATTATAGAAGGAGGAGGAGGAGAAAGATATTGTGATGCAATAAAATGTGGCCTTTTTTGGAAATCCTTGGGGGTGGCGTGCCACCCCCAGCAGGAGAAGTGGGCAGCTCTGGCTCTCAGTTATGTTGGTAAAGCGACGCTGGCCAGATGGGAAGGCACAGGGTCTTTCAGAAATACAACCTTGTCATCAAGGCATGGAGAGGTTTTCCAGACACAGAGACAAAAGTCAGGGGCGGAGCGGAGGGGGGGGGGGAGGACCCTCCAGACCAAATAAAAGCTTTTTACAGTCCTGCATATTTCAGGGGATGCTAAGTTGAGCACTCATCAGCTGAAAGTGCTCTGAATGATTCATCCTGCAAACAGGAAGAATTATGACGACGGGAAAGTATTTTTATGCGTTGTGGATGCAAACCTGCTCTTGATTTCCCTCAATTCTCCTCTGCGTATGAGCATGGATCCTAAGCCCTCCCCTGTCGCGTCAATTTGATCCCTGTGCTGGCTGGTTCCTCGTGGCATGAAGCCTCCTGCACGGGACCTCATGCCAGGGAGAATTCAAGGATACACCAGAAGCTCATCGGAAGGCGCCGCCTCCTGGTCCCATATCCGAAGTGGAACGGCTGCCTCGGAGGTTTTCCACCTCCCTGGAATTAATTCCGAAATGCTGTGCATCTGCAAGTCTTGGGCGCCCTCGATGTCCACTTTGCTTTGGGCTCTCCCTTCCCCCTACCCTCAACCTCCCTGCAAATGTTGGCAAAACACAGCAGAAGCAGGATAGACTCAAGGCGCCCTTGTGCACCATTGAGTCCCACTGCTGGTGGGATGCGTTAGCGTTGCCCAGCGCACAGAAACGTACGCTATATTTACAACCACAGCAACCCTTTTCTTCCTCACTGTTTTATCAAGGCACACAGGTGTGCATTAGAAGCACAAAAAGAGGGATATGTTTAAATAAACCAGCAGGGTGCTGAAATGTTGGTTAAAAAAAATAGCAGTGGAATGGCCTGGAGAAGGCCTGAGCACAGTGGGACAGTGCACGTGTACCTCCAGCGTAGGACTGTCTTCTCCGCTCTGTGTTTCTGCTGGAAGATGCCCTGTTGTGCAGTAGCATCCTTTCAGGTTCATTCCAGGTGTGCTGGGGGGGGGGAAATGGTTACTCCATCACAATGTAGCTTCTTCCATTAGTCACACTGCAGAGGAAAGAGCTGGGGTGGTGCTTTGCTGGTGCTTTCCCATGCTGACAAACAGAAGGGGAGAGGAAGGGAAACCTTTCCACCTGACCGTTACAGATGCATGGACCTCAGTCCTCAAAGCCTTCTGAATGGATCCTGCTTCTGTCTCTCTCTCTCTCTCTCTCTCCAACACACAGCAGATATGGAGAAGGGGCATGTCCTCCACTCGAGTCCAGAAATGGCACTCAAGGGGAGACAGGAATTGCACAGTTTTCATTTGGATAGCTACCTTGTTCCCTGGCGTACATCCCTCTCCTCCCAGCTCCACCGCTGCTACTTGCCTGCAGTTGGATCTATGGTCCCAGCTGGGACCCAAGCCCTCGGGCCCTCTCGTCCAAGGCGGCCATGTTGTGTGTCCTTTCAAGAGGACACTGGTCTCTCGCCTTATCTGTGGGCAGTGTGTCTCCCACCCGGGACTCTCCAGATGGGGTGGAGGATGAGCGCTCCCACCATTCCTGGACAGTGGAGCTTTTTAAGGGAGTTGTCATTGGTTGCATCTGGAAAACAACTGGTTCAAAGGAAGCCTGTTTTCCTGCACAAGGCCGGCTCATGCATTAAGCCTTTGGGGGTGTTGATCGGTCAATCCATCCTCCCTCCATTGATGAAGTTCACTGAGATTTCAACACAGGTCTTGGTTTCCTGCGTTCTTTTTCCTTCCTGTTCTTCTGCAAATCAAACAAGTACCCTTGAACCCGATAATGGGAAGGAAGGAGCGAAGTTGTGCCAGCGGGGGCGGGGTGGGGGGGAATAAGAGAGGAGCCTCTGAGAGCCGGTTCTTGTGTGAAAAGAACTTGGCGAAATAGCGCATTAATGCACTTGAGCCCCATTATGTGCCTTTCCTTGGCAGCCAAGGGTCTTGGGTGTTCTCACCAGGTCCTAATAAAGGCAATTACAAGGTTGGGGTTTTTGTTGTTGTTGCTGTTTTTGAAAAAAGGACGTGCGGCTGTTTTTTAGGCCCAACGGCACACCGTGCCTCCTGAGAGAAGGAGTGCATTATTGTACCAGAAAAGCCTTATAATGGCTTTTATACAAGGCCTTGATTATGGGTTGTTGAGGTGATTGCGCCTGCAGAGGTCAATAGTGTCAGACAAAGAGCCCCGTTGCGTAATGCCAGGAGGATCAAAGGAGGGTGGAGGCAGAGGGAATGGGTTGGCCCCTTTGCGGAGGGCTGAGGAGTTGCCTGGGATACAGCTGGCCAGCGATCCTCAGTTAGCCACCCAGGGCTCTTCCTTTGCTTCCCTTACGGCCGCTCTTGAGCAAAACCCCATACTGAGGAGTTTCAGGGTCAGGGACCTAAGTCCTTGGGTCATCAGTCGGCCATGGAGCGTGGGGCATTCCTGCCTCTGCATCAGAGATGGGGCCGCTGCCAGACCATCCCTGCATCCCTCTAGTCCAGTCCACCAGCTGCCCATCAGGACAAGGAACCTGAAGTGTTCCTTCTCCATAGCTTAGAGTGGGAGACCCATCTCGCATGGCTGCACTTGGCCCCACAAGCCATTTGGGAAGGGGTCGTCACCAGCCTTTAATGAGCATCGACACTCCAGATAAACTTTTGCTGCCGTCATTCTATCTGAGGAAATCGTAAGATTTGTAGCTGGAGACGGTTGAATAGCTGGAGACACTTAGAATATCTTGCCATTGCTTTTGGGGGCAGCTCGCTAGAGTGCTCCTGCAGACACTTCTCATAGAACCACACATTGCAAAATGCCATGGGATAGAATGATGCCAACCTAGAAAAAGTGGTGCCCGTGGGCTGCATAACTCTGTGTAGTAAAGACAGACTTTCCTGGTCTAGCAGATGATCTTCCTTTACAGGACACATTGAATCGGTTGCAGACATGCAGGAAATACTGTGAGCCATAGGGTTGAATAGGGAAGGAGCGAGGGAAGATCCATGGCTAACAGAAGACAGCATAACCTGCCCATTAAGTCATGAATATGGAATATGCTGTTCATCAGATGGTCATTGTGGTTATTATATGTACAATAAACACTGTGTTGGGTGTATCGCAATGTCAGAAAACTGAATCAGTAGAACAGGCTCCTGTTTAACCCACAACGCCACCACGTCCCTTGTTCCTAACTGTTAGAGCAGTACAATAATGGAAGCAATTGCCTCGAGAGGTGGTGAGTGCTCCCACACTGAAGGCATTCAAAAGAAATTTAGACAACCGTCTGTCAGATTTGTTTTGATTTGGATTCCTGCACTGAGCAGGGGGTTGGATCCGATGGCCTTCTAGGCCCCTTCCAACTGCATGATTCTGTGATTCTATGAATCTATGTCCTTTCTTTCATGGAGACCCTGAAGTTTAAGTTAGTTAAAAGCAGCAGCTGCTAGACTTTTAATGGCAGCTCTGGATCCTCCAGAAACCGATGGACACTTGCAGAGCTGGACAGGGGGAGGTGAGTGGAAACAGAAGAATTTTCAGGGGCTTTACCTCCTGCTGAGGTTTCTGGTACCTGGGACCTTCGTGGGACTGTGAGGAGCAGAAAACTACTGGCCCCTTGAGCTCCAAAACCTGCTTAAGAAGAGCACTGAGATGTTGAAGGAGTGCAACAGGTTTTTGCTTGTCTCTGGGAGCTTCCCTTGCCGCTGCTCCTGCTCTGTGTCTCAAGGGGTGGAGTTGTTTGTCAGAGGGAGGTTTTCTTGTGGGGAAAAATGGAAAGGGAGGAGCTCTTTCCAAGAAAGAAAGAAAAAACTACAAGCCGAAGAAACTGTGTCAGCCTTAAGAAGAACGGTGGAATCCATTTTGGATGTCAACCTTTGCTGTGCTAATTCAGAGATCGCCAAATGGCGTGGAAGCTTTTGAGTTCTCCAGACCTCAGATTAAACTGGTTAGGGGTTGACCTGGGATAACAACATAAGAAGTGGGGTAAAGAGTTTTCATAGCAATGATTGAACACGATGATAGTCATGGACCTCATCGGTCCATTATTAACATTGGACTTGCCTAAGCTATGTACAGCTTTTTTTCTTTCATGTGTGAACTGGACTCTTTTATGTTTGAGAATGCCACAGCTGTGGTTGCTCAATGTGAGTTACAGCAATGAGGGTGTGGGTGTACCTACCATGATGTGGCCCAGGTTGCCAAACCCTTAGATGTGGTAAAGCTGATCCAGCAGGCTAGTACATAGTCACTGGCCTGCAGCTAATTCTTCTCACCCAGGAAATGACTTCAGGAGAACTGGGAGCCCAAATGTTCTCATAAACCCGGTGCCAGGAGCAGGGCATTGCAAGCAACCGTGGAACGATTTTCGTGGCAGATCTGGTGCAGATCTTTTGAAAGTGTGTTTTTGGTTAATGTTGCAGATTTTTTAAAAATACATATATTATAATTGTCACTTCATCCAAAATGCTGGTTGAGATAAAAATCTGTGTAGCACTGAGTTATTTAATGATGGCTTTGTTCTTGTTCCTGTTATGGTTGATAGATCAGTAAACGGCGGTTGCTGCTTTAGAGTGTCTGTGTGTCTGTGCTAGTTTTTGCTTTGCCTTTGCTTTTTGTTTTCCAAGCAACCCCCAGACTGCACATTCATTGCACTGAGATTTATAGGCCAGTAAGCAATTAAATATAATTGTAGACATGTCTGTAAGGTTGTCATAGGGTTCAAATGGGGGCACGGTACTCAGCAGAGATGGGCATGGAACGAACCAGAGCAAAACACAAACTGGGCTGGTCCCTGGTTCGGTTCCTGGTTCGGTTTGGGAATCCCGTTTTGCCACAACAAAACGAAGCACCGAACTCCCCCCCCCCCCCAGTGCTTCGTTTTAGCAAAACGGGATGCCTGCCCTCCCCCCCCCCCCATTGCCTCCTTACCTGGTCTTGAAGCCGCCATCGCCATCCCGAGAGGCTGCAAGCAGGCCTGGCTCCTTGCACAAAAGCCAGGCCTTCTGCCTGCTTTAATGGGCCCGCTGCTCAGCTGACCTTGGCATGAGCCCGAAAAACAAACTGGGAACCAATTTGTTCTTCAGATGGAGAAGAAATGATAGTCTGTGGTTCGTGGATAACCATGAACCACTAGATTTCTGGTTTATGCCCACCTTTAGTCTTCTGCTCAAGTCCGATCATTTGCACCTCCCAAACATTTTAGCCAAACTCAGGGTGTCAAATCTTGTTTTTTAACACCAGCCCATCTCTTTTCTTGGGTCGCATCTCTTTTCCTTTGAGCTCTGCCTTTGACCTTTCCTCTGTGACTTGCTCCCTGAACTCTGCCTTCTGAAGTCAAGCCTTCAAGGGAGCCACCCTTCTACCTTGTCATCTGCAAATCTTCAATTCCTCCTTTTCTTCCAGTTCTTTTCTTTCCTGCTTTCATATCTGTCTCTGTCTCTCCAATTCTTAGCCCCTTTTTCCTGTCCAATCCGCCTTCTTTCCCTTTGCTTGCTTTTCTTTCTGGCTGTTTAAAATTTAATTTCCCTATTCGTATTCCACTTTTCTACATCCAATAAACTCCCAGCAGCTCATCAACATGGATAAAACAAAACATGGATAAAGCCCTTTCAGTTATAGGTCGGAAAAGAGTTCGAAATATTAAAATCCATACCTTAAAATAAAGGGAAGGTTTGAGCCATTCAGTATCAGAACAGGGAAGCCGAACCTTAAACCCATGCTAGAAGATCAGTGGAAGGAAGGAAAAGTGGTGAAACTTAAATTTCATGAATGTGCTGCCCTTTCTCAAGGCCTTCAACTCTTCCTTTATCATTCTAACCGGAATCTCTTTCAAGGTCCATTTTTTGATCCACTCCTTCATCCCAACCTTCTCACACCTGGATGTCGAATGTGCTGGAACTCAGCTCATTAGCCTCTTCCCCCCAAGTTCTTCCTAGACTTTCCTCTGCTTTTAAGTCTTAACACGGTGGATTGGTGTCACTCTTCTTGCCTTCACCATATTCTCCTCACTTTGCTGACACTACTTTTCGGGCGGTTGAAGGGCTCTTTCTCAGCCATCCCCCCCCCTTCTCGCTGCTGTCAGTTCCACAGCTTTTTCTCTGGCTTCCGCTCTGCAAACTCTCCCCACTGATGTCATTCCTTATCCACTTGGTTTCCAGGGCCTCTCCTTAGCTGACAACCTTCGGTTGGTTCCCTTTGTCGGATCCCACGTTGCCTTTCTCAACCGACATTTCTTTCTCCTGAAAATGTTCTTCTTGGTTAAAACCAATAAAACAGAATTTCTCCTGACTTTTTTGGGTTACTTCTCCCTCCTGCCTTGCTTATATGAAGTCATTTCAGTACATTTTGTACTTCCACTCACAAACTCCTTTTTAAAAAAATTCCCTCTCAGTTTTTTAATCTTTTCATGCTGATAGTTTGTGCAAAACAAATCTTTGGTCTCTTTTCTCTATTGAAGGAGGTGAATATGGTTGGTTGGTTGGTTGGTTGGTTGGTTGGTTGGTTGGTTGGTTGGTTGGTTGGTTGGTTGGTTGGTTGGTTGGTTGGTTGGTAGGTTGGTTGGTTGGTTGAAGTGACACCACTTTAGAACTGTAAGCTTTTTAGAGATAATTGGCTAGCGTACTGTGTTTTAAATACTACATCCAATTGTGGGCAACACATTTCAAGAACAAGGTGGACATGGAAGTTCACATGGGTCCTTTCTCCGCAGCTTTGTCCATCCTCACCAGAGGTCTCACCTTTGACCATCTAGGCCAGTGGTTCCCAACCTTGGATTCTCAGAGGTTCTTGGACTGCAATTCCCAGAAACCCTGGCCAGCACAGTTAGTGGTAAAGGCTTCTGGGAGCTTTAGTCCAAGAACATCTGGAGACTTGAAGTTGGAAACCACTAATCTAGAAGTTCAGGACTGAAAAGTAAGGTATAAATGAAATTCCTGCCTCTCTCATCTCTTTCTCTCCTGCCCCCAGTATAACTCATTACACATGTGTATTGAACCTCACAGCTTTCCTTCAGCTCTAGTGGCCAATGTCAAAGGATCCGGGTATCAATGTTCCATTCCCAGAACCCACTGGGAACTGTGCCAGGCCCCCAAGCAAACAGAAAGGATGAAAAATCAAAACATAGCAATGCTGGTTGTCTTCATTTGGTTTCTGTTTTGTGCATTTGGGGTGGGTGTTAGAGAGACGCTGCTCTTTGTTTTATTAGGAAACTGCTATTTCTGTAAGTCTCCAAGACCCAGAAATGACATTTCTGTAAGTTGTTTGTGTTGCTTGCTTGCTTGCTTGCTTTTTGACAGGAGACAGACTGGGTTTGTGAAGATGGCCTTGAGGGCCATAATGAGGTCTTTTGACGGTACACCAGCTTCTTTAGGCATTTTCTGAGGGGTCTTAGATCTATTCTAAAAGAAATCTCATGTCCTGTGTTTGGTTGCTGCAAAAGCACTGAGCGCTTTTAAATGCTCCAGAGTTAGATTATTGTCAGTAATAACAACAAGAAGAATAATTGCTTGTGTTATCGGCACATTGCTGCGGAGCAGACTTTGAATTCTAACAGAGTAGAGATGCTAAGACTTCAAGAATGATAATAAGATCGGTGCAGGGATAGATATGTTTCACATTTACTCGGCTGGCTCATCGCTGGCAGCTCGTGCAGGCGGCCTCTTGGCTCTCTCAAGTTCTCTTTGGCATCAGGCATCCACCTTGTACAAGGAAGACAAATTAGGACGCGCTCGGTTATGCGTAGCTGAGCAGGAGAGCCTAGAACGACCGCCTCCAGCTTCCTGAAACACTGGGAGGGGAGGAGGGGAGCTGCAAGAGACAGGGCTGGGAAGGTCTCCAGATGCAAGCGTGTGGACCCACCTTTCCTGCACATCTGAGCCGTAAAGGTGAGAGAGGAATGAGATGAGAACCAACTAGAAATAGGACTCAGAGGTGGGGGGGGGGGGTGTCAAGGGAAGTATTGGAGGTTGGTTTCCCCCACCCCACAAGAAACTCTTTTCCCCTGGTGTGCTATCAATACCTCAGCATGAGTGAGAGGGAGGGACCCACTTAGATGCTCATGTAACCCATCTCCGCTGGATTCCGGCCCAGAATTTGTGGTTCCATATTTGCAGCCTGATTTCTGGATCCTGACTGGTGGAACAGGATCTATTTTGAGGTTGTTAACAAGAGATGAATGATGGGGGAAGCTTTACCTCCTTCGTTGTTGCTGTTATTGTGGCTTTCTAGCCTCTTTTCCCTCCCGCTCCAGTGTCTTAGCCCTCTGGCTGCTCTGTTTTTCTCCAGCCCTCCCAATAGCTTGCCTCTTGTTTTGTACCAGCAGAGCAGAGATCTAAAATTTCCAAAAAAATTCCATTTAAAAAAACAACAGGGAAAAAGACTTTTTCCCAGAAAAAAATGGAATTTTTCAGAAATTTTACATCTCTAACGAACACTAGAGTTCTTATAATAAGAAAATATGAAATGAAAACACTTCTAAGTGTGTTTTATTTTCCGGGGGGGAATTGAAATTTTTGGAAATTTTACAGCTCTACACCAGAGACCTCACTCTACTCAGTTTTGCCTGCATCATCAAGACGCTGCATAGCTCGACCCCTAGTGTCTGTGCCTAGGTTCCTGGTGGTAACTTCCCATAATAGCATCATGTCTATTCTAATGCTCCAGGGTTTGTTCCCTGAACTGGCCAAAATATTCGAGAATGTTTCATCACCTCATCAGCTCTGACAACCACGTCATCACCGTATGTGCTACTTGGTGTAAGTGATAATCAAGAAAAGGGTGAGAGGACCTGTCTTTATGATGGGAAGTTGCCAAGAAAAAATTATCTCTTGCATAGTGATTTTCATACTACCTTTGGAGATGATATGTTTTGTTTGGCTGTAGATTCTGCTACTCCATCACTCCAAACTGAAAAAAAATGGGGGGGGACCCCTGTTGGAAACAGATTTAAGCATCTTAAGAACTGTAACCTTCATTGGGGAAAAGTTTGGGACCCGAAAGATAACCATGGCCAGTGTCCTCTTACTAATTCCAGTTAAGAGTACACCCATTGAGTCAAATGCTACATGGCAAGTCAACACTTATAGAAACCCAACTGAGTCAATGGGTCTTCTTTAGCTTGGGACCGTGTTCCAGACCCATATGGGTTATGCTGGTCAACTTACAGAACTTGGAAGTCTAGTAGTGGGTTATCTACACACAGTGGTGAGCTCAGGTCATGGGTCATGCTGCTTTGCACCTCCTAAGAATTAGTAGAAGCGGGAAGGAAAGTCATAGCATTCTGCATAAAAGCAAGGTCACAGAATTATGCTTGAAGTGGGCCAGATCCAAGTTACCTGTGTGGAAATAGCAACAGTCATGGATGGAATCGTTCGTGCTGTTAACATGTTTCTCTGGGTTAGGTTTCTCCCAGTCAGTTGATGTCCTCTAACAATGGAGCGGCGACTGTTCTTCTATTCATATTTTTCTCTCAACTGTTTTCAGGGAAACAGAAGTATCTCTGTGCCAGCCGGAACGACTGCACCATCGATAAATTCCGAAGAAAAAACTGCCCTTCCTGCCGACTGAGGAAATGCTACGAAGCCGGGATGACACTGGGAGGTAACGTGGGCTTGAGCTGAGGAAAACTTTGGTTCTCCCCAGCATACCTGCTTGGCTATTTCTGTGTCCTATTTCCGTGGAGAGGGAGCACATACATGGAGAGGTCTCAGCTGCTGCAGTCATTCCCTTCAGCCAGAGAAGTTTCACTCTCACGGTGTTTTAAATCAGTGTCCTTCCCTGATTAGATTTTGGCAAGCTCTCCATCCTTATCAGATGAGAGGACTTCATGAAATCTCATCCTCGGTGCTGAGAGTCCAAGCCACCCCGAGAGAGTTAACACATGTGATGGGTTGATACCAGCCTACCATAGGGGCAAGTTTATTTGTTTATTTATTGAAGGTGTTTCTAATCCACCCTGTATCCTAAGGTCTCAGAGTGGCATAGAACAATTAAAACAATATCCAAATGGTTAGGTATGTGGCTTGCTATGGCCATCTCAGAAGGTGTCTGATGCTCAGTTCGAAGACCAATCCATCTAACCAAGCAACATCTTCCTCTCTTGCTACAAACAAGCAGTGTCTTCCCCTGGGATTGTGGCCACTTACACACCACCAAAAAAAGGGGAGTGCAAAAGAGAGCCCCTTTTTGCAGAGAAGTGCATGTGCTGATTTGAGTCATGGTGTTGGAAGAGGTCTGTAAGACCATCAAGTCCAACCTCCTGCTCAGTGCAGGAATTCCAATCAAAGCAGATCTGACAGGTGGTGGTTCATTTTTGTTTTGAATGCCTGCAGCAGTAGAGTGCTCACCATCTCATGGCTTCCGTTGTCGTACTGCTCTATCAGTTAAGAAGTTTTTCCTGATAGCCTGAATCCGGCTTCCTGTAACTTGAGCCCTTGTTACATGTCCGGTACTCTGGGATGGTGGATCTGGCCCCTCTGTAGGACCTTTCAAACATCTAAAAAGTGTAATCTTATCTTCCCTCAGTCTTCTTTCCTCAAGGCTAAGCATGCCCAGTTCTTTCCATCTTTCCTCCTAGGGCAGGTGCAACATTAGAAATAATAATAATAAGTTTTTAAAAAAGAGTTGCAAAGGATCTCACTGAGGTGGGTGTGGTTGTGCCCGGACAGCCTGGGTAATTGCTACTCTGAGCCTCCTCTTAAGTGTGGCTCATGGCAGATGATGGGAAACTTCTAGGGCTCTGATCTCTCTCCATCTTAGACATCTTTATCTTTCGGGGACAAAACCAGACTTCAAAGGGGAGGCACCTGCAAAACATGGATTGCAGTCTGGCAACCCTACACCCAGGTCTTCCTGGACATGTCCTGGAAAAGGAGTGAACCCAGATTCTGTCACATGCCCGGGCCATGGAGACCTGCCTGCTGCGGGCTGCTGTTTGTCTGACCTCCCGTTTTGTCAGCCAAAGAAGGCTTGCAGCCTTCTAACCCCAGGGAATTCTGGGAAGAGCCCTCTCTTCGCCCCCTGCCACCCCCCGCCCTGAAGGATCAAGGGAAGAGCTTCTGAGGAAGGAAACCTGCTTGTCCTCCAGATGGGCTTGTGCAGGGAACAGGGGGTGCATCCCCCAAATCCTTATGGGATGACTCTCCTCTCCACCACAGTTTGTTCCCTGAGCCAGCAGAATTTATCCCGTTGCATGCTTCTGCTCATATCAAGTAAAAAACTCTGTAGAGTTTGTTTTGTTTTTTAAAAAAATCTGATGCATGGAGTGGAGGTACAAGTGGAAATTCAGACTCGCCAAACAAAAGAATACTTTGGAAACCAACTGGAACCTCCTTAGTTTGGGCGAGTGATCAAAGGTACAATGTGGTCCTTAATTAAAACCAAGAGAGAGTCCCAGCTTTGAGGAATAAGTTTCCCCTCTAGCAGTACCTTCCTGTTCTCCCTGGGAAGAGATGTGGAACCACGTCCCTGTAGAACAAACCAACAAAAGTTCATTACTGGAGCAAGAAAAAGCAGAGAACGAGGCTCGCTCCTCTGTCTGGGCTGCTCTGCCCTTCCAGGAGATAAGAACTGACCGTTCCATAGATGGTGTTAAGTTCGGTTATGGTGGTGCTGAGAAAAAGGGCAGTGGACGGGGTGAGAAAGCCACAGATGAGCAATTCTAACGAAGAATGGTGAGAGGATTGGAGCAGAATAACAAGTCGCCTGCTCCAGAGCAGAGGGACAGTGATTCGGCTGCCATTTTGTGAAAGTGGCCTCGTCCTTCCAAAGGGAAGACCCTGCTGGGAAGTGTGATGTTTTCCATAGGGGTTTCTGAAAAGTTTCCAAGCTCTGAGAGACAACCCTTCTAGCTCTATTTTCCTAAGTCGTTTCACTAATTCATGAGGATGTTTAGCTGGGATTTGATAGGAGATTATTTCTGATTGAATGTACACAGCATGGCATGGTTCATCTTGAGTTCCCCTTCCCCCATGAATGGATGGGGTCAATTTTACCTGTTTTACGTTTGCTTTCAGATAAGCTTTTTCCACCAGACAGGGATGCAAATGTGGAGAAATGACAAACCAAGCCAGGGGGTGGTCTTAAGGGACAACATTCAGCTCTCACAAAAGTATCGCTGTCCCACCTGGAACGCAGTGGAGAGAAATGCAAATTTTCTCAACAGCCTGTTCAGATGCAAACGTGTTGAGAAGCCTGCTGTGCTAACTTGCCTGTACTCCCAATGCTGGAACCTTGCACATCTTTGAGAATCAATATCTATGCAAACGTTAGCACGAAGCAGGGTTATAATTGGTCTGTGGTTAGGATTAATTCTCACTGATCTCGTTCCAAAGTGTAACACCTCTCCGCGTTTGATCTATTTTCTGCACAATGGCTCAGAAGAAGAAAGTTCTATTGGGGTCAAGAGATCCACTCTCAGGGAGAGATGTTTAGAGTTACAGGCTTAAGGTCTCAAAGGAGAAACGAATATCAGCGTGCCTCTCTAACTGCTAGAGGAAACTGCTCCGGTAAACATAGGCCACATGAGGCAGCAGGAGGCTAAGATTTCTGTGAGTCATACTACTTTTATTCTGAGTGGGCGCATAATTCATAAACAGATACAAGCAACTTAATTGAATATTTACATCTGAAAGTGGGATCTCATCTCTGAATTTTCCTGAAGGAAAGAAGTAAAGCCACTTGGTTGAACGCAGGCCTTCACAAAACTGGGAGAGGCACAGAGGGTTGGGAAGAAGGTAAAGGGATTGCTTAAATGGTAACAGAGTTTGGAAATAACACGTTAACTTAGCACGTCAATGTCAATATTATTACTTTTGCATTACAAAGGAAGAAAAGCCAACTGATGTGTCTCAACAACAATGTTTTAGAAGTACTATCTCTAAACACTCCGTTGGTGTGTTCCTTTTGAAATGCTATTTGGTTAAGGTGAGATGCTTCCCTCCTTTAATGTAAAGTAAGGATTTTGAATGTTAACGTGTGAAATGTAAAAAGCCATTTTCCAGGGACAAAGAAGGAGTGAGGGGAAATACGTAGGAAGGAGGGAGAGAGGGACTTGCACAGGACTGTGGTAAACACTTGAATTTGGGGAGGGGGGGGAGAAGAGGTTCTGTTTGGAAAGAGGAGACCCAGTTAAATGGCTGAAGTCTGTCTGGGGGGAACCAGACCCATGGCATGCCCTGGCAAGTAATGAAGGGTCTCAAGTATCTTCTGTTCACTGGAAGGGGAAGAGTCACCTCTGGGCTGCTCATCACCTCTACTAGGATTTCCAAAGGCTTCTCTTTGGATTATAATGTCCAACAGGTTAAATAATTAACCTCATTTAAAAGCAGCTTTATGAGACCTTTGTAAGCAGTGAGAGGGAGCTGGACCTGGCTTGACAAGGGAGGTGAAATAGTTCATATTTCAGACTTGAGAAGAGGATCAGAATGGCCACTAATTTGGCCCCAGCCCCCCAAGGCCTCTTTCTCCGACCCCCACCACACCCTGGCTGAAAGTGAGTGACAGTAAAGACTTTTAACATCCAGGCAGAAGAAAAGGTATTCCTTAAGGCTTTGGCCGGGGGACTGTTCAAAGGGAATCCCCCTGCCACCACCTTGTGGTTAGACTGTAGTATTGAAGTCAAAACGCTGCTCATGGTCATCGTTTGATCCCAGCAGATTCTGGCAGCCGGCTGAAGGTTGACTCAGCCTTCCATCCTTCCGAGGTCAGGAAAATGAGTACTCAGCTTGCTGGTGTGTGTGCAACGTGTAGCCTGCAGAATTAAATTGGAAACTATGCAGAGAGTGTTTTAAGTGCAATGGGATGGTATATAAGCAGCACAGTTTGCTTTTTTTCTTTTTCTTTCTGGCCAGGAAAGTGGGAATGCTGTTTTGGCTCACCTTTCCCTGAATGTAGCCATGTCTAGCCAGGGAGCCCCTTCCTGTCCAGCTCCTGAGCAACAGTTGAAGTGTTGTTGTGAAAGCGTCCATGCTTCCTGAGCCAAGCTATCTGGAGAAAAGGACCTGTAGGGGGCGCCCCTGACAGCGGAGGGTTTCCTGCTCTGCCTACACTGCAGTCTTATCCATGGGCATGTGGCTTTCCTTGTGTCTATGGGCAGCCACCCACAGCAACATCCATGGCCACCAGGTTTTGTTTTTTGAGGCTTGGTGGTCCCAGATGGTTCTGTGGTGCACCTCTGTGGGGTTGCCAGCTGTGTTCTCCTGTTCTTGTGGACATATCGCTCCCAAGCATTGGTCAGGGCAGTAACAGAAGAAGAGGTCCCTGGCATTTTTAGAGAGCAGGAACTTCGCTTCTGTCATCTGGAAACGCTTATCCTCCTCTCCTCCTGCTGCTGCCATCTAGCCTCCTGCTGTTCCATCTGCCCACCAGCACTTAAGAAGAGAGGGACTGCTAGTGGGATGGAATGTCCCCCATCTCAACAGATATGGGAACGAGAGCAGCAACCTTTCCTCTAAGGGTCTGGAATTAACCCATAGTTGCACCCAAATTACCAGCACATGTGCTGCCCCGAGGCCAGCGCAAGTGGCATTTGGAACCTTGAATGGCAGAAGGTTTTGAGTAAGGGAGAAAAGATCCAGGCAGGTCCAGCTGCTTGCTGGAACTTGAGTGTTGGCAGCCAGGGGAAATCTTCTCCTCCAGCTGCTGAGTATGTGTATGCTGTTCCCAGGTCACCATGCCCTGCCTGTAATTCACAGGCAGCTGTCATTTGCAACAGCAGGAACAGGGGAATGCGCTCAGGGCTTGAGTGAGCTGCTGTTGCTGCTCTCTCCTAACATGCGTTTTGGCAAAAGCAATGGAGACTTTTACCGACTGGAATGGACTGTTCAGTAGGGCTCCTGGTAGCGCTCCAGAAAGGTTCTGGAGTTAGAGCCAGCAAGGAATCTGCCAAAACTCTGGAATGGAGGGTGGAATGCGATCCCTCGGCAGACATGCTCGGATTAGCTCCAGAGGCTTTGGCACCAGTCTCTTGCCCTTCTCAACAAACTCTAGCAGCAATTCTCAGGCCTGAAAAGGCTTTTATCCCAGACAGAATGTATGGTTCTCAAGTTGATTCTGTGGCTGGAGAGCAACCTCCTTCCATTTGCAAAAGGACTTCTAAATAGAAGCTCCGTGTTGTCGGTGACAATTAACCATGCTCAAGCCTCCCAGGAACCCATTGGGTTGAAAAGCTCGTTCTGAGCCTGGAGGGAAAGAGTCATGTTTTAGTCCTTACTGTAGAGTGGCCTGTGTATCGTGCTTTCTCTTACTACACCTTTGGGGTGGGGGGAGCTTTAGAAGCATCCTTGAGATGAAAAGAACATGCTTCCCAGATGTTCAGGGTCTAAGTGGTTGGTGAGGTTCACTTTGAGATGAGACATCAGGAAGGGTTGACAAGGCCCCAGCTCCTTCCCATCAAGAGGTCCTTATAATTCATCAGTCAGGCCATTTTATCCTCAGATGCAGCCACCAAGAAAGATCCTGGATGGGTTGTCTTCCTTGGTCTTCTTCAAAGGCAAAGCCCTGCCGCATTTCCAAATCTGTGACTTCCATGTATGATACTCCCCTGGCTGGTCAGGACCCAGGAAGGTCCATGTCCATACTCATGGTGGAGGTTCCTGATAATATTTCACAGCCTCTCCTTAACCTCCAAGCCCCCAGGAGCCCCTGTAATGCTCTACATACCAAGATAATTTTGGGGGTTGTCCGAGAGCCCAAGGGTTGTGCCGATAGCTGTGAGCATGGAAGGCAACCCTCCAAGATCGGCTCCCCACCAAGGCACGCTCAATGTAAAGGAAACCCTTGCTTTAGGAGTCGGCAGGGGTATCTAACTTTGTGGAGGTGGAATGCTGCCATGCTCACATCAGACTCGGCTCTTTGTAAGTTGATGCTGGCAGCCAGCACCCAAAACTGGGTCTCTTGAGCAGGCCAAGGCTTGAAAGGAAACAGCTGGGCTAAATGGACCACTTTGGACTGGTCTCAACTGGGCAGTTGTCGTAGACTCTGGCATCCTTCCCTCCCACCACGAAACAGATGATCAGATCAAATCGAATATCCAAGGTCTTCCAGAGTGAGGACTGGAAAATGGATTAGTTTAATAAACAAGCTAATGCAGAACCAGAGAAAGAGGAACTCTGTGTGTTTAAGGTTTCTTTCCATAGGTTTTCTTCTAAGAAAGCATTCTTTCATTTAACCCTTATTAATGTAGCAGCACTCAATTAAAAGGCGGCGGGGGGAACCCTCTCTGTTATTTACCAAACAGAAATGCATCAAAAAGTAGAATATTATTTCTTGATATAGACTTCTAGAATTTCTAAGTCTGCTTTCTCTTCGGCACCAAAATTCTACACATTTGGGATTTGAGTTTGTTATTGTTGTTGTTAGTGGTAGTGTGTGTGTGTGTGTGTGTGTGTTGTGTTTCTAAGAACTTACACATTTCCATGTAGTAGTAGTAGTTGTTGTTGTTTAAGCTACTTCTGAGTTTGTGTTTGTCTTTACTAAGTAGCCACACTATTAGTTTAAAATATATATATATATATATACAGGCTCCTTTTCCATTTTAGAAAAAAAAAACATACAAAGAGGTGCAGACTAAAGAAACATTTTTCTATTTCATTTTCTGCCTCCAAAGGTCTTTATGTTTTTAGCACTGTTATTATCAGAACAATTATTGATGAATCATATATGGCCACTCTGGATTTCCACTTGATGTTGCTGGCGGTGATTAGAACATATCCCAGAGCCAAATGGACAGAGCTGGCCTGCGATGAAAAGCCATCTAACAGCTGGTGAGAGACAGTTGCCAGTTCGGCTAATGGCAGCATCATGGCTATAAAGGAGGCCAGGGCGGTAGCCAAAGGCAGACCGAGATGAGTTGTGACATGTGAGCGTGCCCTCATTTCAACGTGTTCTGAGCTAGATGATATACTGTAGGATTGTGAAGTTCTCCGAAATACTGTCAAGGAAGCAGCTGAGGGAAAGAAAAACAGCTCGTTGTGTAAGCTTCGGAGATGAGGGCACGGATGCAACTTGTAGAGTTTGGTATTGCTAACAAAACCCCATGCTTTTAAACAAATCTTTCAACCACCCGCTGCCACCCCATGCCACTCTCCTACCCAACGGCGTTGCTTTTACAGCCCTTGGTGCTGCTTTCACAAAGCTGTGGGAAGTCACCCTGGCCCTGAGAAAATGGCCCTAAACAAAGGATCCACCTGCTTATGCAGCCAAATTGAGAAATAAATAGAGTGGGGGGGGGGGGGGAAACAAAGCTATGGAACCACCTGCTTTTTCCAACCCCCTCCTGGATTAGCTGGCAAGGTCTTCCGCGTGGTTCAGTTACATTGCCTACCAGGTGTGAGCGAACCTGGAGAGATCATGTCCAGATGCCAAATGGACGCTCAATGATAAGTACGCTGTTCTCCCTTCACACATCACATGGCGAGTGTGTTAGGGTGGAAAGCATACATCATCAGGTGTTCTGATTAATGGGCTGTTAAGAACCATCAGCTGTTTTGAATTTGCAACTAAATAGCCCCACAAAGTAGGCAATGAATAGCATTGAGGGACCCTGTTGTTCTTGTACCTGTCAGGTACTTCATCAAACTGCCTGCATTTACAAGGCAGAGGTAACCTTTAATATTGCCACCTAGTTCAGGGTCAAGGAGGTCTGTCTACAGAGTTGGCATCTTTGGGCCACAGAGGAACCCTTGCCGCTGGTCCTTGGCAGAGGGAGAGCGGCCATGAAACGCCTCCTTCCACTTACCAGCGTCATCAGTAGCTGGGGCGTTGGGCCTTCCCCAATGGAAATGTTGGACATTTTTATGAGATGGATGCCTATAAATCAAATAGGTATTGAACTGACCTTGTTTTTTCTCTGAAGCAGCTCATGCCACACTTTAAAATTTCAATTGTCCTAATTATAAATACTTCAAGACATTTGATACTTCTAGAACATTGTAATGGGAAAGTAGGGTGTATGGTGGATTGGAAAGAAAGAGGAGAACAAGTTGAGGGGGGGAAAGCAAGAAGGAATGGAAATGAATGGAACGAAGGCTACCTATGCAGACAGGTTGGTTGCTTTGAACATAAGAGGTGAGAACCCCAGAGGCAAGAAGCCCGTGTATGATAGTGTCTCCACCTGTCCACTCTCCTCACTGCTCTCTCCTTCTCTCTCAGAAGGGCCAAAGCAGGGGGGGGGGGGGGAGGCCACCATCTGTTCCTGTTGGCTGGGGTTCATTGTTAGATTTCCCTTTGCAACACCTCTTCTGCTTTTCGCCATTTTGCAGCACCGATTTATGGTCAGTTGGCGTGATTTTCTCTCCCACCATGAGGTGTGTTTGCTGATACATGCCTGAGCCCAGCTCCTAGTTGTGTGACCTTCAGCGATGAGGGCCCCGATTCGACTCGTAGAGTTTAGGTACCGCTAACAAAGGATGTGTGTGAGAGGAGATTAGGAAGCCAGAGACCCTTTGCCTCTTTCTGAAAGCAGCCGAGTGGACCCTGTATTAGGAAAACTGAAGTGGAATCCATTTTCACAAGGCATGATGTTGATTTCTTGTGATGAAAGATTTGTCAGCTCTTGTTAACCGCAACAGATGTGTTGGGCCTTCTGTGCTGAAAACTGGACCACCTTTCCTGGGTCAGCAGATGTTGTAGGCAAACAACATGTCTGGTTGATCGGTTCCAAATGGCTTCTCAGAAAGAGAGACAGAGAGAGATGGATTCAGTGTGCAGTGCTATGATTGCTGTTGTTGTGTGCCTTCAAGTCCTTTCAAACTTGCGGTGGCACGTCAGGTTTTTGTGTATGTGAGATGTTTGAAGAAGGGCTTACCGTTGCCACAGGACACATCCAGTGTGCATTCATGGACAAATGGGGATTTGAACCCATGTCTTTTGAATCCTACTCCAACCCTCGATCTGTTCCACCACGTAGGCTCTTGTAGCTGCTTTGTGGAGGAAGCCGCACTGAATCTCCGAGGAACCTCCTTCTGAATAGGGCAGAGGTTTGTCCTGGAAGTACAGCAGGTCTTTGGTCTGATCCAGCCTTGCAAGCCGTAGGTTCCTGCAGGAGGTTTTCTGGGGACACAGTTGATGATTGATAGCCTGCGGTTGCTGCAGTGCTTTCACGAGACTTGTTGAGCAACAGAGACAGTCACTCAAAGAAGTCTTGTTCGTGTTGCTTTCACAATGTTGAAAAGGGTGGTGTGGACTGTGGAGAGTGCCCTCTCTGTGCCAAACGCAACAGAGAAATGGGAGCTTGTCGCACTCCAGAGGCTTCTGTCCTTGCAAGGGATCAAAGAGGCACCTGGCGAGCCGTTTGGCCCACGTCTCAGCCGGGCCAGAGTCTGGATTGATGGAAAGGGACCGGATCCCTCGTACCTGGTTTGAAAAAGAAAAAGACGTGTTTGGGGGAAAGGTAGGTCCCATTAAATGACCAAGCAGTAGCCCCTGTGCTTGGACACCTAGTATCATGAAAAAAATAAGTCCCTCCCACCTTTCCCAATGGTGCCTGGTGTCAGGTTCATAGCAACTCTTGTGTGTATTTCACAACTCCAGGGCCCTAAGTGCATCCGCCCCCTTTGTTCCTGCAGCCCCGTGGCTGGTGGCTGGCACCTGGGCATCCCCTCTGCTAGGAACAACCCTGCCCAGGAGGGAGGGCAGTGCCCATTGAACATGGTGGCCTGGGAGGGGGTGGGATGACAGGTCAGTGAAGCGCTGGGAGGAGGGAGAGACTCCATGGCAGTTTTATTATCTGCAGAAGTCCCCTTAGATTCATTTAAGCAAGCAGAAAAGGTTTTGCTTTGCCCGGCTCTTACTCAGAAAAATATATTCTCCCTAAACTGAATATCCCAAATATAGGGACGCCTGTCGCAAGGTCATGTTCTGTCTTTGGGCAAACTGGCAAAATAAGCGGTGTATGTGTGTGTGTGTGTGTGTCTTTTTTTCTAGGTCACACTAACCTGGTCTCCTTGGTCCCCTCCACCTTTGTTTTCGATGTTTGCTTAGATGTAATTGACAGAATGTGTGCAGGGAATTAGCGGTGAATCCCTCCCATTTCCGAGCCCTTCCTAAGTTCTTCTCAAATTCGGCCTCCCGCACCACCCCCAGGGATGTTTTAGCAATTGAATGTTTGCTGTTAACTATTTATTAAAAGCCTTTCTGTGGCCAGGTGCTGGATTGGAGGGGCCAAGCGAAAGATGTTTGCCCACTTTACGCCAGCTAGAAAGGAAGCGGAACATATTTGTTTCCTTGAGGATGATGTGCCAGGATACTCAATGGCACTTTTTCTCCCCTTTCCTTCCCCCCCCCCCCCAATAAAACACATTATTGATTTAGTTCACTGTGGCTCAGAAGCTTTCCATTAAACAATTTGGTCAGGGCAGTGGGTAGGAATAAAACAGTCCGATCTATGGCGTGCTACCTGCAGGCAAGCAAAAATGAGAAAGAGAACCAAATATGCACTGGAAGCGTTTAGTGAAATCCAGCATGGAAGAGGAAGGGGAGGCTAAAACCTATGGGGGGGGGGGAATAGGTTTTATTAAAACATTTCCCAACCTGTTTTGGGACAGCGTCTCTCCCAACACATGGACCAGGAAAAACGGACAGGCTAATGCTGGCCACCCCACCTTTGTTGATTCCATCCTGTCTTCCAGTGAGCTCAAGGTGCCATCCATGGCTCTTTTCCTCGCTCTGTCTTCCCAAAACCCCTGTGGGCTGAGAGGCAGAGGGAGAAAGGGTGGCTGGTTCAAGATCATTCAGCATGGATGAGACCCACCATCTCTCACGTCTCCATCCGAGACTCTGATCACTCCTCCAGCCTAGCTCTTTTGCTTCAGGTCTGCCCAACCATCGTCCCAAAACCGCTTAGAATAATAGTAGTAATTTAGAACTGCAGAGCTGAACCCTATGGTTCATAGAGGAGTCCAGCCCCTGACCAGGAGGCACAGTGGAGGAATTGAACTCCCAACCTCCGGTTCCACATCTGTAGACCTAAATCACTGAGCTATCCAGCCGTCTTCCTGCCTTTCCAGACAGATGTTCACCATACCACAGCAACCTTTTTCTTCTCCTGGGGATGGGATGAAGGATACTCAGAAGCAGAGAGCCGCTGCGAAAAATGGAAACCCAAAGTCAGCTTCCCTCCCTCCCTCCCTCCCATCCATCCATCTTCCGGCAGGCAAGTATTTGGCTCCAGAGCGGGGAAAGACTCAGTGTAATGGCTTCAGGGACTCAGATAGTACTCTACAAACAGGTTCTGGGAACAACATGCAGATTGTATTTATAGTAAGAGTTACAGCCTGCCTTCCCATTCCAGAATGAAGTGCTCAGCATTTAATATGTTGATATATTATAATTTATTTGTTAAGACATGAAAATGGAAAACAAAAATGGAGAGTATCCCAGGGTGTAGGAGGCCAGCTTGGTTGGGTTGGGTTGGGTTGGTTGGAGATAATAGGGAGATGGAGAAAATGATAGTACATATTCCTGGAGAGAACATAGAAGTTGCATTAAAACAAGGAGAAGATTTTAGAGCGCAGCAGAGTGTCAGCATAATAGTGAAGCAGATCTCCTGAGGCCAAGAGTTGTATAATAGAGATATCGAAACAGAGGAAGCCTCCCCCCCCCCATGTTTCCACCACCCATACTGGCAGCTGGAGGGCATGAAAAGTTCCTCTCTGCTAAGACTTCATTGACCACATTAGGCTGTTTCATATGAGAAGAGGCAAGTCCTTTTGAAGCCTTGATCCCAAGCCACTCGGGGCTTTAAACACCCTGACCAGTTCATACATCAAAAGCCTTGACCAATTCATAGATCACAAGCTGAACCCAAGCCAGTGATGTGATGTGGCTGCTGAAAAACCACATGCAGTCTTTTGTCTAATGAATAGAAAAACCTTATGTAATCTATTCCTCTAATGAACAGATTATCTATTTGCTCATTAGAGGAATAGCTGCACTCTGTTCTGCTTTATAAAGGTCTTATTTGTAGTAGTGTGTGTTGTGCGGAGTGGCCTTTTTTAAGAAGGACGCACCTCTACTGAACCCGAGGAAGGCAGTCTTGGTGGTACGGGGCCTGGAGGTCAGATCCTGTGCGAACATGGGCAGCCAAGGACGGCTTTAACAGGTGACACCTCGTTAGTCATCTAGAATAGAACTGTGTTGGCACCAGTCCTAGATGTGGAGCCATCTTGGGTGAATCCCTGGCTTCTCAGTGAGCTCAAGGGTTCAGGGTCCTGGTTGGATATGGCCTCGTTTTCAAAATGGCAGCTAGAACTAGTCACATTTATGACCGCAGCTTGCAGTATCATCTGTTTGCCCAGAACTGCCATGGGATCCGTTGACAAGAGGTGTCCTTTAAAAAAAACAAGGGTGATGGTTAAGGAATCTCTGCATCCATGCTCCAGGCACATTCTGTGTGTGGTTTTTTATTTATTTCAAAAGCCTTTGAAATAAATCATGGCTGTCTCCCCTCCAGCAGAAGGGCCAGTCTCTAGCAAACGTGCCAGCTTTATAGCTGCTGTGCCTGCCTGATTAATAGGCCTCAGTCTCATCTTACAGAATGTTCTCTCTTTTGGGCTGGCCAGGCCAGGCCAGACCCTTTTTCGAATGCATTGAATTCCTGACCTGTCCTACCCCCAACAGCCCAAGGCACTAGGGACCAGCGTCTCACTTGCTTTGGGCAGTGTGTGGGATGGGCTTCAGTGTGTAGGGCATCTCAGTGAATGAATCAGGGTTTGTTCTTCCATGGACAGATGGAGGGCCAGTTGGTGAGTTAAGAGAATGGTCGCCTCACCCGCATCATCATCATCATCTTAGAACTGCAGAGCTGGAAGGGACCCTATGGATGATGGAGTCCAGCCCCTGTCAAGGAGGCCCAGTGGGGGAATCGAGCTCCCGACCCCTGGCTCCGCAGACAGAGTCTGAAACCCCTAAGCTATCCCTCTGTTCTTAATCTAGCGAGAAGCAAAACATGTCTTAAACACTCCTCTCACTCTCACACACATCCACAGAACTGGATCTGCCATCAGCAGAAAACCAGCATGCATTACCAAAAGAAAGAGAGAGAGAGAGAGAGAGAGAGAGAGAGAGAAAGAGAGAGAGCAGGATGTCTGCATTTTCGAACAGCTGGGCTCTTCTAAGCAGGGAGACGGGGAGAAGAGCAGACATAGCCATCACACTATGTTTGTCCAGCCTCTGGAATGCCTTGGCCATTAATATGACCCCTTGGGTGCTTAGCATTACAAAACGAAGTTGGAAAACTGATGGTCATGGTTGGCCCGTGCGATCAGTTTTCCTTTTCGTTTCTTTTCTCTTTAAAGAAATGCTTGCTGTCTCCAAAGACTCTATATTTGTCTTCCATGTTTTGAAAAGCCAGTCGTGAGTTTTCTCCCATTCTGGGCCACGTCACAGGCTTTGGGGAGGGAGTTGTTTCTGGAGTTCCTTCTCCACCCGAAAAGGAACTCCAGATTCAAAGTTCTCTAGATGGAAACACGAGTGCTTTGCATCGTAAAAGCTAGACATCATGCGCAGCCAGCCATTGGGAGGGACACGTCCTGGATATACAGACAAGGAAGGCAAATTTAAATTTCAATATGCGGCTGATGGTGTTAAGATGGCACGCTGCCATAAATGAACAGCAGGCAGTGTTCCTGCAGGATCGTCTGGGGTTACAGCTGCTGTGGATGGAGCTCACTAGAGGAAGCCTGTGCACCAGGAAAACCAACTCAAGGTTAGGTCCCCATTTTGAGACACTTGGGGGGGGGGGGGTTTGGAGTTGTAGCAACAGAAGAAGCATCAGCTGCAGCATTGGGTGGCGGGAGGGTATACACACATGCAATTTTTAATTTTTTCCCCCTGCCTTTAAAAAAGAAGACGGCGCAAGACTAATATCAGTGTGAGATGCTTTAGCCAGACTCCTTGCAGGAGTTATCGAATTACCTATTTGCAAAGGGCTTATTATAAAATGTGAGCACAGTGTGGAGGGGGTGGCACCTGGGGTCGCTCTCACATGCTTCCCTCCTCAGTTGGCTCCCCTTGCCGACAAAATGGGGCAGCCTGTCTCAGAGGGAGAATGAAAAGCTAGCTCTGGAATCTAGTAGAAATTAGTCTGTCCAGCTCTGAATGGGTTCTCATGCCCTCTCCCTCCCACCCAATAAAACTCCCCACCCCACTCATGGTGGAGCCAAGCCTCTGAGCATGTTTTGGGAGCCAGAGTGGTGGAGAAGTGCGAACTTCTGGAGCAGAGGAGCATACTTCCCAAAATCTGCCCATCCACATGATTCCTTGGGGTGTAGAGGCTGCTCTACTCAATGAATTGGTCAGCTTAGCGTGGAGGTTTTTTTCCCCCCACCCAATATTAAGAAGGATGCCAACAAACTGGAGCAAGTTCAGAGGAAGGCAACAAGGATGATCCGGGGGCTGGAAACCAAGCCCTAGAAGGAAAGACTGAAAGAACTGGGCATGTTTAGCCTGGAGAAAAGAAGACAGGGGGAAAGAAAGGATAGCACTTTTCAAATACTTGAAAGACTGTCATACAGAGGAGGGACGGGATCTGTTCTCGATTATCCCAGAGTGCAGGACATATAATAATGGGCTCAAGGTACAGGAAGCCAGATTTAGGCTGAATATCAGAAAAAACTTCTTAAGTGTTAGAGCAGTACGACGATGGAACCAGTTACCTTGGGATGACCTTGGATTCCTGCACTGAACAGGCGGTTGGACTCAATGGCCTTCTCGGCCCCTTCCAACTCAACCGTCCTATAATTCTATGATTAGTGATTCTGTGGAGAAAACTGAGCTTCCCAAGCTGTCTTCTGCTCATCCCACCATGCACACACAGCATACCAATCTAGTGTGATGTCAGAAGTTAAGCCGGGTCAAGATTGGCTAGTTGTTGGATGGGAGACCACTTGGAAAGTACCAGGGATCTCCAAGTATGACTAGGAGGAAGCCCACCTTCCAAGGGTGGGCAGCTCTGGCTGCCATTTAAAGTTGACAGTAATGGGTTTAGATGGACCGAGGGTCAGACCCAGAACCAATGTCCACAGTTCTGTTGCTGGGCTATATTGGTCAACCTGGGTATCCTCTCTCTGCCGTAAGCAGCTTCTCATGCTCTAGGGCAGAAGAGGGTCAGCAGAGATCCTTTCAACTGGAAGTGTCTTAGGGCTGAACCTACCTGGTTCTAAGTATCTATATATGTTGTGTGCAGCTTCTTACCACTCCTAATCAATGCAAGGCCTTCAGCTCAACACATTTAATGCCACATTTTCTTTTGTGCAGTGTGTTTATTTTAAGGATCTGCCAGTAAGCTCCAGTGTGATTTCTTGCTCCCTCTTCCAGCTTAAAGGAACTTTTGGGGCTAAAATCATGTGACTTTTTAAAAAGGGAATAAATGCCAGATCCAAATGTAGTTGTTGCCACATGTTTGGCTTCAGGCCAAGGTTGCCAATTCGCATCCTCCTCGCCTTACGTCATTGCCAGCTCTGGTGGGTATCCTTTTTTCCCCAAAGGAAAGGCTGTTTGTCAAGAGTGAGAAGAGGGGTAAACCCCAAGAGTTCTTAAAAGCTGGCCCTTTCTTTTTCCTGCCTAGGTTTAACTGATTACAATGCCAAAGAAAAAGGAAACAGGTGCATTTTTCACTCTTTTCTAATCTCTTTCGGCAAAGATATAATACTCTGCACTAATCTTGCAAAAACAGAAGTAATTATTTGTTTTTCAAAGATGCATGGAAAGAATCAAGCTTCTTGGGTTCTGTGTATGCTTCAGCCTTTGTGTCTCCGCTTCCATAAATTTTCTGGTTTTGCACATTCCTTAGAATTCCTGAAAGGTTGGCCTTTCCACACAAGAGTAGCTTTTCAGGATGCAACACCCTCTGCAGCTGCTTGGTGGTGTGATGCCTTTGGTCCATCCTCCTGTGCCTGCCCTTCAGTCTATGGGCACGGTTACACCTCCTCTTAACCTTAGATTTGTGTCGTTTTTAACACACTTGAAATCAATTTGCAATGATCAGCCTACATGACTACAGCTAAGCACGCATTTTGAGGGGTGGCATTTCCCGGGGGAATTTGGTTAGAATGCATGTTATTCTAAAGAGAGCGAGGAGGTTGTTTAGTGTGCATCAGGTCATTAATTACGGTTTTGTAATTAGCCTGGCTTTTCCTCTACATTTCGTCAAATCAGCTACTCTTTGGCTGACAGCAAAGCTCGAAGGGGAACTGTTGAGAGGGTAAGGAAAGCAATCAACTTCTAGCCCCGGGAAGCGCTTGAGCAGAGAGTTTCCCCAAATATTTTGCAGGAGCCAGGGATGAGTAGATGTCAATGGCTCACTCTGCCGGCCTTCTGTTGCCCTTTCGCCTCCCTAGAACCCGCCCTCCCTTTCTTTCACTTGGGTTCTGACCTGCACGGCTAATGCCAGGGCATGTCACACTGCACTCGACTCTTGTTTTTTCAAGCTCATCCACTCTTTATTTTTATTACCATGTTCCCATTTTCATTGAGCAGCCTCCCTTAATTGCTCAGATGGTAGATCATCTGAAGCATATTATTTAATGGCTGGCTTGTGCGCTGATTTACGGAGCTGCTCTTTTGATTTTGACATTTTTACCTTTGGGGACTTATTTTCCTCATTAGGGCCAAAGGAAGTTGCCGAGAGGTATTGCTTAACCAGAGGCCCACTGAGGACTACTGATTTTTTTCCCCTTGCAAAAGTCAAGAGAAGTTCTTCTTTATCCCCTCCTCGCATTTTATAATTCTTGTATTTATTTATTTATTAAATCCTTCCAAGCTGGTGGTTGGGATGGGGCATAAATTTAATCTAATGCCGCTGTCTTAATTATCTATTCATGTTTAATGGTATTTCAATGCATTTTAATTGTGTTGTTTATATGTCCTGCACTTTGGGGTAATTTATTTTACTGTTATTATTTTTAGGCTGGTTGTAGTCTGTATTTTAGGCATGTTTCTTGTGTTTTTCTTGTTGTAAACCGCCCAGAGTGTCCTTAGGCCAGATGGGTGGTGTAAAATGAAACAAACAAACAAACCAAGTTGGAGTGGTGATGATGTTGCAGGCAGGGGAGGAGGCGCCAGAAGGCTTTTCATGCCCAAAGAACCAACCTCTAACGCTGCAGCGTTTATGGGGATGAACATGCCAGTTGTTACCGTAACTAGGATCAACGCCATCGACAGACCATGTCAGAGAATTACAGAGCCATCGTTGCAGACTTCCAAGCGCTGCGCTTGTGGTCTGTGTAATACGATGCATGGTCTGGGCGTGAAGGTTGCGCTCCGCTGGGAGCACGTTCCACTGAAATCTCCTGTGGAGTCAAGCACTGCCACCCTGTATGACTTCCATCCTGCTTGTATTTCGCAGACCCCGGGCAAAAGTGGGAAGGAGTTAGTAGCCGAAGGGGGTCGTCTTCTTGCTAGTCTGCGCAAGCATTATAGGAGGTGAAAACAAAATAAAAGTAAAAAAGTAAAAAATGATTAAAACATGGTGGGCCCTTAAAGACGAACTTTTAAATATATTAATATATATTAATGTGAGTTTTCATGGACAAGCCCACTTCATCAGATACAAGAGAAGGAGATATAACATGGCAAATATTTATACATGACATCAAAGTATTGATATCAAAATACAGAGATTGTGGTTGGTTGGTAAGAAAGTCAGTGAGTGTTAAACTTTGTGGTGATAGTGTTTTTGATATGCAGGTCTTTCATAGAAGCTTGTGCTGTAAAGAATGTGAGAACCACTGTCATAAATTAACAATAGGGAAATAACAATGGTAGAGTAACATGAATGATAATTAGGAGGGCTATGAACTCACACACACACCCAAGCTTTTCTTTGTAATCAATTGCAGTTGCGTGTGGATTACCCCAGACAATGGATGACCACAAGAGCAGAGCAAAGAATCTTATCTTAAAAATTTATCTTAAATTTATCTTAGCTTTATCTTAAAAATTTCTAAAATAGATCTGTTAAGGGGCGGGAGGGGAGAATATCTGGAAGATGCAGTACAGTACAATATTTGTGGTGTTCATATCTGGTAGTGCCCCAAAAAGCCTTGGCTTAGATTAAGTCTATTGACTACAGGCTAAGAATCCAGAGAGAAACAGCTGAGATAAAATATATACACATGCTAGACACACATATTAATGGACTTAATATAAGCCATCAGGAAAGTCTTGCCTGTGTCATCTCTGGCCCTGTCGCTGACCACACTGTGCAGAGATCAGCCATCCCATTATTGCCCATTTAGCTGTGTGTGCTGTCATGAGCCCTTGTCCAAGCTGAGGTCCACGTGATCTGTAACTCATGAAGTGGTAGATGGCCCGCATGAGATTGAGCAGAGCTCTCTCTTCCAGTTGCTCCATATCTCTGAATCCTACCCTAGTTTTCTTGAGCAATCTTCCTCTTTTTTCAGCCCGCAAATTGAAGAAACTGGGTAATCTGAAGATGCAGGAGGAGGGAGAGAGTGCCGGCCCCTCAAGTCCCACAGATGAGCAGATGCCGAAGATGTCCATGACACGCATTGACAGCCTGGAATGCCAGCCCATCTTCCTCAATGTCCTCGAAGCGATCGAGCCGGGCGTGGTTTGTGCCGGCCATGACAACAACCAGCCGGACTCCTTTGCCGCCCTTCTGACCAGCTTGAATGAGCTTGGAGAGCGGCAGCTGGTCCACGTCGTGAAGTGGGCCAAAGCCTTACCAGGTAAGGAAACCGGTCTTGTGTACTTGTTCCCCGTCTCCCACCCAACATCTTCTGAAGACACCAAATTTGTCTCCCGTTGTATTACATTGGAAAGATGCTTCTGCTAAAGTTGTGTCTGGAAAATCAGCTTGGATTCCTACAAGCATGCTGAGATGTCCAGAGGTTGTCCATGTCTTCGCTCCGTGCACTCAAGCCTCAGCTCCTTCAGCTTAAGTGTTGCTTCTGCTCACTGGCCTTACTTTTCTGTAGACCAGAGAAGTTCAAAGGTTTTTTTTTCCTGGCTTCTTTGTTGCAAATTCCCTCTGGTGGAGGCTTTCCTGTGCACAAGACTGGCTTGGGTTCTACAAAACAGAACAACTCCAAAAGAAAAGCAAATAGATTATGACTTAATGTGCAGAATTAGTAAAAGGCATGTACTTGCATAGCAGACACTGTGTTCCTCTTTCCTTATTTATGTTCCTTTAGCGACATTTTCATTCACTGGTTGCGTTTAAGAGATTGTCAGAAAAGTAGCTGAATGCACGGGCCATCTCTAGATAATGTGTCAATGTAACAGTGAATGGGGGAATTGTTCTTTAAAATAATGTGGATGAAAGAACACAGCATTTTTTTTTTAAAAAAAGGACCTTCCAGAACAAGACTTTCACTATTAAAAACAGACTAGACCTCTCATGAATACTTACCTCAAGGAGCCTTGAGTGGAGACTCCAACTCAACTCAAGCCAACTCCAAATGTTTTTTTTTTCCCTTAAGGGAACTGATAATTTTGTAGCAATAGGCTCAAAAATCCAAAGGGTAGGGACCCCCCCCACCCACCCAACCCCAGTTTACAGTCTACTCATCTCCTGATGATGTCTATTATTTTCTCCTTGTTTGTTCATTCATTCATTCATTCAAATTTATATACCACCTCATTAGTGCAGAAGCCCTTTACACATTACACAGAGATGGCCTTGAGTTTGCCACCAAATGTCTGTTCGACAGGGAACTGGAGGCAAGACTCCTGTGTACTCCAACCAGTCAAGCATTCTGTTATCTCCCATCGGATCTCCAAAGTGAGATACGTGATAAAATATTCCATGGTGTCCTGGGCCACAATGTGGCACTGGAAGGATTCAGGTTTTTTTTGGTCTAACAAAGCTAAGAACAGGGCTAGAATCCCACCGTTTGTTGGGTTAGCTTAGGAGGACTGTATTGGTGGTCCGGCTGATGAGTAGCTATTAGGTGTCCATAGAGGAACTTTGGAGAATGGTTTTGAGAGAGGAAGGCTGTGGGAGTGACATACAGACACACACTGAGTGTCACAGACCTCTGCTTGTGAGTTCAGTATTGGGAACTTTGATTATCAGTTGGATCCGGCAAACCCATGGTTTGGGCTTTGTTTGTCTTTGAGAAAAGTCGGGGAGAAGGGGGCTAGCCAATATAGTTGGTCCAGGACAAGTTCAGTGCACTTCATTGGCCTCCATTATGGTCTTCTTCCTCTCCAAAGCCATTGCTGTCACATAGACAGCAGCCTTTCTCTTTTCAAGCTCTTCCTTCTCTTCCAAACCAACTTGATCCCGTATGCCCAGATTTTTAATAATTTTTGCTGTTCCGCTTGTCTTGTCCATCTCTGTATTCTTACCAGCAAACATTTCCTAGCTCCTTTGGTCAAGTAATAGTCTCTGAATTGCTCAGCTAGGACTAGACAGCTCCCAAGTTCACATGAAGGTGGATACTTGTTCTTTTGGAAGGTGGGGGAAAATTGGTTGGTTGGAGGGGGACATGGTTGTCTCTGATACATGAACTCTCACAACTGCCTCTGGTAAATCTTGGTTCAAGTTTCTTTCAAAAGTTCTTTTCAACAGCGTAAGCAGGCACACGGGGAGAAGCATCCCAGGATAACAATTCTTCCTCTTTCTGGGGTTCCTTCTACTCACACAAGGATTTTCTTGATTTTTGTTGAGGGTTTTAAGGGGGCATCAAACATATCAAGAACTAATAGGATAGGAGATTAAAACTGTATTCTATTCACCATCAATGTAAAATTGAGAAGACATTAGTTTAGGTTTGTATGTAATCTTCCAGAACTTTAAGGTTATTTTAAAAGCGAGAAATATCTGGGTGCTTACAGATAGGCAAGGCCCCACTTAGGTTTGTCACTTGTGCTATTCCAAGAAGGGAGTCGAGGGAGTTTGCTCTTTGTAGAGGAAAAGTGGAAGAGTGTGTGTTGGGTTAGTGGAAACATCACCCTGAGCCTTACACCACTTCTGGTATTCAGGCTACTGTAGCGGTAGATCCCATCAGAACTTTGACCCCCCAACTTAATTGCATTCCAGAAGGTTGAGCCATCTGAAGTATACTCCACAAATCAGGGTATGTAATACTTCTTGGAAAAACTAGTACATAACTGATTGAAATGTCTGAACCGCACTAGATCGGGGGGGGGGGGGTTAGTTAATTTTTAACAAGTAGTTTGTAGCTTAAAACAGTGATTCCCAGATTGTGCACTATGGGGCCTCCATGGGGCACCACCAAACCCAGCCAGGGGCACCATAGAATCCTCTCATCCTTCCCTCTTCCCCCTTCCTTCCCCCCCACCCCAAAATATCATATTGGGGAGCCATCGGTAGCGGCCAGTAAGTCAAGAGCTCAGCGAGTCAAAACAGTTTGGGAACCACTGGCTGGAAAGGATTTTTTGTAGTCAACATCTCACAAATAATGTGTGTTAAATGTCTGTTGAGGTCAGCCCTTGTGCCTCTCCTTCAGCCACCTTGGCCAATAATAATGTTCCCTTGCTGGCTGGCATATTCTGGAAGGTGTCATCAAACAAAGTGCAGTTTCCGAGCCCTGATTATTCTCTGTAATTGGGAATCTCGTGAAATTATATCATGATAATCAGACAAACAATTAAAAGAGGCTTTTTTGTGTAACAGCCAGGACCATGGAGATGGGGGGGGGGGGGTTTGAACTTTTGACTTTAATATTATAGTTGACCCCCCCCCCCAAAAAAAATCCTTATGGGCAATAAAATCTAGACCGTGTCGTCATCCTATACCTTTCCAGAACTGCCCGCTCGATTATCCCATGGATGTTTCTGCACATCTGTTTGATGCCCAGTTCCTTGAATGCTGTGTTTTTTTCAATTCTAACACAGTGAATGCTTGTAACTCGTTCCTAGAGAACTTTCCATCTGATGGATAAGCAGGAACTACACCTTTTGCAACTGGAAACATCTAACATGATGATCCCTGTTATGGCCCAGCCTCATGCCTGATTTATTCCAGAGCCTGGGAAGTTACTTTCTAAAAGTAATCAATGATGGGCACAAGTGCAAGGCCCAATGAAGTAGTTGGGTCTCAATTTTGTTCTGACCTCATGGTCACCATTCCATCCCTGTGCACTGTGGATATACCTGAATGTTCCTGCAACAATTAAACTCTTACTCTTAAAGGTGCCTCGGGGGTCTTTGCTTCACCTGCAGCAGACTCACACGATTTTCCCTTTGGACATTTTTTTAAAAGACAACTCTTTGCCATTTCTCAAAAGGAACTGACGTAATTACTTCCAGCTACTTATTATTTTTAAAGCTGATGACTTGTAGATAGAAACCACCCAAGTCATCTACAAGAAATTAAAAATAACCACCACCGCCATTACCTTTTGAACTGCAGAGCTGGAAGGGGCCCCCTGGATCACGGAGTCCAGCCAGATGCCTACGCCACTGAGTGATCCAGCAGTTCAGGCACACACTCAGATGACAGATATGGCTAAGACAATGGCATAACAGTATGCTTAGACCTGCCTCCTGTCACCTCACCCCCAGTGAAGGTTAACCACTTGAGAGGCCATCCTTAATTTCTGCTATTAAAATATAACCATGCTCTGCCTCAAAAGAATCAGTTCAGATGCTTGGAGAGCTCCTTGCTAAATAAAATGCACAAAATTGCAAAAGCTGAGAGAAATTCCCCTCTACTATCCTGTGCGTTTAATTTGAAAGTAGGTCTAAAGGACCCACATCTACAAAGCAGCCTCAAACCGCCCTCTTTCCATGTGTGCCATACCCGGAAGAAACAAGGAAGAAACAGCATCCTACAGAATCCTACAAAGGTTCGTGCCTATCTGTCCCAATGTGAGAAAGGGCTGGAGTACCTATTCCAAAGTTTTTAAAAGGACTGGATCCTTCAAGCATAATCCTTCAAGCCTGAGCACATCAAAAATATACTCTCTTGCCTGTCACGTTGTCAGCGACAACACTGATTACGTTCATCCAGCAGAAGCACAATTTACAAGATGCATGACGTGTCCCAGCTGCTCACACACAACAGGAAAATGAATAGAACGGGCTAAGGTCACTTGTGCAACAGTTGTGTCGCAAAACAACACAAACACACCTGTAAAGAGGCAGGTTGCCCTGTTTCTGCAGGAGCCCAGAAGGCATACAGGAAGAGAGAAAATCAAATGACTAAGATCATAAGTGCATCCCCATGATAGTCATGAATGCATTTGGTTAGGAAGTAACTAAAATGTTAGAAGTTACACCACAAAAGCAGTGGAAGTGCCCTTGGTTAGTTATGGTTGTGTTGTAACTTCATTGTACCGTAGTTGTTAGAGGGAAAAGAACGAATTAATGAAATTAACACACTATTCGTAACCGAAATACTTCCAAGTTCTGGTAAACTTGGAAGTAACTTCTATGTTTTTCTGTGCTGCTTACTTCCAAACAAGTCAGAGCTTTCAAGTAACTTGTGGTTTACTTGACCATCTTGCTGAGAATCCTTGTTTGTGTTCATGCCTTCTTTGTGAACAGGCATAATTCTGTCGCTCAAAAGGCATATCACCTGTATGTCTCGTACATTATGCCTTATGGTTCTGTAAGAGCAACCATTAAAATGCATGCTTGCTCAGGAACCAACACCGTTTCCAATTGAGAAGTTTTATTTCCATCATTTTATTCCATATGGTCTTTTTCTGTAATATAACCAAGATGTGAATTAATGGTTTAAATCACCTTGATTTCAGTCTGTTAAGCCTGCTTTGTGATGAAGGAGAAGTAACTCCTACAAGCACCTTCAGTGCAGCTAAAACCTAAGCATGGCATGTGAAACCATAGTTTAACATTACAAGAACAAACCAATATATCCCTGGACTTCGTATTCCCACCTTTTGTTCCGCTCTCCTTCACTCATGTAGGTTGTGAAGCTCCACTTTGGAACCAGTCACAATCCCCTCTGACACGCAAACTTGTGAAGCATGATCTGTTTTAATAAATAGCTGAAACAAGCCAAGATCAAGCCATGGCTTGATATTCTTGTTTGTTAACTCTGGTAAGAACAAAAGCCATTTCCCAAGTTTGGACATCACAAGGAGTCTCTGCTCTTGTTCTTCTCCTCACGCGGGTGAAGAAAGAGCAGAAAGAGCTTTCCTCTCCAGAAGGGCTGGCTACTTCTTCAACAGACCAAAGGAGACAGAAGCTGCTGCTTAGACCTGCACAAGGTCCTGTTCTGTGCACTGCTGTTCTCCATGTACATGATCTTGTTTTTTGAGTTACAGGTTTTGCCCAATCAAAGCCCTAGCAACTTGGCCTCCACTATCCTGAGAAACCACCACCTGTTGTGCCCCATCATGACTGGCCAGAACACCATCGGCACTCCTCGGCGGGTCCCCACCCCAGCTGTGGAACTCTCTTCTTCTGGAGACTTGGCCAAAGCATTCAGAACCCATGAAGAGACCTTTGGGTCCAACCGGGGCCCATCTAGACCAACACTCCGTTTCCAACAGGAGACAGCAAGATGTCTCTGGAACACAGTGATTCCCTGGTATTCTGAAGAATGCCACTCCTAAAGGTTTACCTTTTACTGCCGTGACTGGTTGCTCTCAACAGAGCTCTCTTTTCCACCCTCACCTTCTCCTGCTCCATAAATATGTCTGCCCACCCCCATCCCTGCCTATCAAAGCCACCTAGGCTAGAGGTTGCCACCATGTCCTATGGTGTGCATGCCATGCATGAGTTCCTCATGGCATTAAGCTCTTTCTTCAGCCTGTCCTGCCTCTTC
Source organism: Intellagama lesueurii (assembly GCA_037013535.1). NCBI lineage: Eukaryota > Metazoa > Chordata > Lepidosauria > Squamata > Agamidae > Intellagama > Intellagama lesueurii. Next base: position 27,323,282 of record JBAJHW010000010.1, on the reverse strand, counting down.
TGTCAAACTCTTACTGTGGGTGACACCAAATGGAAGAAAGGAGCAGACCATCCTCCGTTCACTTTCTCCAGAACATGCATCCTTTTGCAAACTTCAGCCATGCTTTGTTTCTACCTAAACTGCCCCTTACAACCACGTGGGTTGGCCACAGCAAAAACCACAAGAGCACCTTGAAAGGTGGTAGGTTTTATTCCTCCTGAACTGGCGTGGACTATGGCAGACTGTAGGCGATCAAGACTCAGTCCTCTTTACTGCACCTTTCCCTTAAACAATTTCATCTTTTCACAATTTGAAGGAGAGGCCACCAACATCTGGGCCAAGGAGCCTTGAGAGGTGGATCCTCTTGCCCCACGTAGCAGTCCTGACCGAAATCCTCCTCCTATTCAGCTACTCTTTCCCACTGGACAGAAATTGGAGCTAAAGAGTAACTACACTAAATAGTAATTACTAACACTGGAGCTAAATAGTAACTACAAGGGTGTGAGAGTGCCATTTCCAACTCCTTCCCAAGTACCATAGTCTGAATGCTGATGTCCCCCCCCCCCCCGATGCATGTTTTGATGTTACTGTCTTGGGTGATTTATTTTCGGTCCCTTCCATGTAGCTTCCAGATGTGTGATTTGCTGTTTCCAACCCTGCTTCCCACTGAATAAGTAATCTCATTCCACCATTGATCATGACTGAAAGCTGTCTTTCCCTAGCGAGTCATCACCAGCTTAGACCTCATCAATGTTATATGCAAAATCTGTCTTGTTTGGGGTCCACTTTGCATTGCATTGCATTGATATTGCCCTTCCTTCCTTCCTTCCTTCCTTCCTTCCTTCCTTCCTTCCTTCCTTCCTTCCTTCCTTCCTTCCTTCCTTCCTTCCTTCCTTCCTTCCTTCCTTCCTTCCTTCCTTCCCTCCCTCCCTCCCTCCCTCCCTCCCTCCCTCCCTCCCTCCCTACCTACCTACCTACCTACCTCCCCTCCCCTCCCCTCCCCTTCCTTGTCCTATCTTGACCTCTCTGTGTTAACTTTGGAGAGCTCCTTCTGGATCTCTTTGCCATCTGCGTAATGCGGGTTGTCCACAAATGTTGACTTCCTCACTACTCTACTGGTACTGAGTAGCACAGTTCATGGCATAGAGTCATGGGGAACTCATTTCTTCCCCCCATCATTCACCTCTGATTTCAGGATTGGATCACAGGTTGGTCATGCTTAGAGAAAAAGCTCCTGGAATAGGTGGCATTTAAGTGAGTCCATTCCATCCTGTTCACCTCAGTTCATGAAGTCCCATTGATTTCACTGGGCCTACGCTAACCATGTGTAATGAAGTATCAGGCGGGAATCATTGCCTGTCGCAGCCACGACATGGCCACTGAAAAGCCCCCGTGTGGGGCCGATGGAGATGGGCAAGTGGAGGCATCAGCATTTAGGAATTATGTCACTGTGACACCATGATTCCCCACCACTGCCAAGCCATACGAGATGACGCAGTTGTGACTGATCATCCTGGACTAGAAAGTGGAGGTCAAAAAGACACAATTTGAAGAGCTCTTCTGCAGGGAAATGGGGAGGTGAGGTGAGGAGAACCAGTGAGGGGGTTCAAGAAGATGAGGGAGACACTGGACGGTTCCCTCCACCCTTCTTCTCTGCCATTTGGGGAAGCCATTGGGGCACCCTGTGAGATGAAGGCGTGAGGAGAGGTTGGTGGAGAAGAACCTACCAGCAAGAACTCTGAGATGGAGGGAAAGCCAAACACTGTCTCTCCAAAACCCCACTCCTTTCTTTGAAAGCTCTGACCAGGAAGCCCTCCAGGAAGGAAGGAGAAGCTTTCAGCCTTGTGGAGTTAATGAGAGCCACAGGGCAGCTTACCCGTCAAGAAACCAGATGGGTCTGGAGGGAGTCTGAAGGGAAGGAGGCAGTGATCTGTCTCTTGTTCCTCCAGAAAGCCTGGAGTAAAACAAGGAGCTTCTGGAAGGACTGCCTCCTGCTTCTCCTTAATGGAATTTGGGGGCATTGGACAGGGGCCCTTAAGGATGGTGTGACTGACTCTGGATCCAATCAGCTTTTCCTCCCTTTTCCGCTTCTTTTTAACCCACTTATGTTCCACCTACGGAACCATTCATGTCCTGTCCTATTCACTTTAAGGATTTTGCTGAGGAAGTTCTTCAGGGGTTGTCTCAGTTTTTACTGTCCTATAGAATGGCTATGGATGGAGGATGCTTAGAGTTAACCAGATTTTTTTTGGGGGGGGGGGGTTGACGCTTTTAAATTGTTTCTGATCGGTGGTGGGCTGGTGGGCTTTTACCATACTACTATCCATTTTAAGATTTGGGGGTGTTCCTGTCCTTTTCAAAAAACAAGTAGATGCCTACAAGCAGTAGGCTTAGATATTGCTAATGACAGGGATCCCCAAAGCACATATATCACATATATTAAATATGGCTAACTTATAAGGGGGCTTATTCCATTAATCAGTCTTGATGCTGAGCATAAAGGGACCCTCCATGACCACTGTTAACTTAGAGCTGATGAATTCTGTGAGTTTCACTTTCTCTTCCTTTTTTTAATTTACTTTATTTGGAAGAGGGGGCCCTCCAAATGCTTCTGTTTGATTGCAAGAGGAAATGGCAGTGTTTGGAGATCCTTTATAAAAAAACAAACCAACCCAGCGGAGTTCTCAGCAAGCTGCCCCAATCACATTCAATCAATAGCTACAGTAGAGGTCTTGTTGTGAGCAACCCTAGAGATGCCCCTCAAAACACACACACACACACACACACAGAGAGAGAGAAATTGCATTGATGGTGCAAGACCATTTTGACCTCACTTCCAGCCTTGTTCAGGTTACACACACACACACACACACACACATCAACACACACATGTAGTAGGCATCCTTCAGTCTCGAGAGACGATGGTCACGTGCTCTGAGTAGAGATCTTGGAACAGCGTCTAGTGTGGCTGAGAAGGCCAATTCGAGAGTGACAATCCCTTCCACGCTGAAGACAAATACAATCTGTCCCCTGTCCAGCTCCCTGATTTTGCTGGTTTCGGGACTGCCTCTTTGGCTCGGCCTGCTGGACAAGGGTCTCTTCAAAATGGGAGAGGCCATGCTGCACCGCCTGCCTCCAGGCTGAATGCTCAGAGGTCAAGGTTTCCCATCTGTTGAGGTCCATTCCTAAGGCCTTCAGATCCCACTTGCAGATATCCTTGTATCGCAGATATCCTTGTACCACACACACACACATCTGTGGAAATGACTTTATTAAGTGGTCTTGCTGCTGAATTCTTCGCCAGTCTGCATAGCATTGTGCCACGAGGAGGAGGGATCTCAATGAAAACGCCCCAGATGCGCAGGGCCTTGGGAAAACATGGTCTCATTGGCACGGCTTTTGAAGAGGCTTCCAGGGATTTAATGGGCGTTTGCAGTGGAATTGGGTCCATTCTGGCAAAAAGACAAAAAGTCTGAATATTGACTGTTGTGGGAGCAGGGCAGCTTTCTGAGAACAAGACCACACAAAAGTGGCTTTTGTGATCCATTGAATTATGAAGCAATAAAGCTTCTTGGTCATTGGGCAACATGGCAGAACACATTTTCTCATTAGATTTTATTTTTATTTTTGAATGCAGCAACAGCAAATGCATATATCCTGCTCCTTGGTTGCATCTGAGGATCGCTAGATGGTTACACCCTGCAGTTTTTTTGCTTGTACTCTCTGGGCACAGAGGGGGTGGTCAGAGGCTCGTATGGTCCTCCCCAGCTGTCCTACTCAACCTAAGGGAGGAGGAAAAGTCACAGCCGCACCATTTTGTACAAACAGAACTTGAAACCACTGAGGCATTCAGGACGTGTCACAGGGTGACAATATTTAGGGAGTAAATATTGTATTAGAGCTTGTCCTTGTTTTGTACAACGATGCTTCTGATCCTTTGGGCTAAGGAGAAACCATCCAAAACTGAGCTTCCGAAATGCTAGTTTTCTGTCTAGACTCTTGATAAGTGTCTCCTGGGCAGTCCTCAAAGTCTCATACTAGGACATATGCATATGTTTAGGCATGCCAAATCCCTATTCTTGGGCTGGTGTCTGACTGCGTGTAGTTTGTGGGTGAACTCCCGAAAATGAACTGGCACTGGTTTGTTTGTCCCTGTATTCCTGTCATAGTATCATGAGCCACATGGATGAGATCTGTGTAGCAAAGCAGCATAACGCATTAAAATAAATAAACAAATAACCCATGCACTGCTCTTCTTCCTGTGATGCTTGAAAGAGGCCGTTCCATAAACATGTGCACTTCTGTTCTCCTAGTCTTCAATATTGCCCACCTTCCCTTCGGACAAGAGATGGAGTTAGGCAGACCCTTTCCTGGTTCTTCACCCTTCAGCTTTCTAAAAAAACATTGGTATTTTCACATTATTTTTAGAAAATAGCCTCAGAAAGCATTGTGTTCAAGTTTTCACACATTCCCAACCTTGGGTCCCTAGTTCTTGGACTACAACTTCCAGAAATCCTGGCCAGCACAGCTAGTGGTGAAGGCTTCTGGGAGTTTTAGTTCAAGAACATCTGGGGACCCAAGATGGAGAACCACTGGTCTAGAATCTTGGGTCATACAGAAGCAATCTCTAGGCCAGTGTTTCCCAATCTTGGGTCCCCTGGTGTTCTTGGACTACAACTCCCAGAAATCCTGGCCAGCAAGGCTAGTGGAGTTTTAGCCCAAGGACATCTGGGGACCCAAGTTTGGGAACCACCACTCTAAGAGATATGCTTCTCATTTAAGGTAAGGCCTTGTCCTTCTATTCTGAAGGGAAGTCCTGATTCTTATATGGCAGCCGTAGCGAAGTCCATCAGCTTGTCATTTGGAGGAAGGGAATCTCCTTAGTTGTGGCACCCACCATATGAAATCTCCCCCCCCCCCGAGATCATCTTAGCTCCTCAAATGCTTTCCTCACTGTTGGTGGAACATGGATAAGAAATCACTGAAGAGGGCTTAGTACAAATCTCACTTACATCACTTTTTGGTGGGGTTGTGGGTAGACCATCTCACAGCCTCTCTTGTGCATTATGGGTGTGACCTTCCAGGGATCTCCTTGGGATGAACGTTGCAAGAGCCTACATGAAGCACATTGCATACTATACAGTTACGAGGCCAAATACTGACATGTCATCAGAAGAGTTAATTTCCTCAAAGCTTGAAATGAAACACCGAGTTGACCCAAGATAGTCCCTGCTGCCCTTCTTCCCAGTTCCACATGGCCTCAGGTGTGGGCATCCTTGCTGAAGAAGGAGAGATTCTGGAAAGGAATGTTCCTGGTTGGCGTCCAGCTGTTGCTTAAACCCTTGGCATTCGGCACCGCCAAGATCAGGGTTTCAAAGAATCATAAGGCAGATCGTTTGCACCTGGATATTTATGGCTGTTGGGTTGTGGGAAGACAGGGCTTTGCATGCTTTCAAAGGTGGCAAAGTTATAAAAAGAGAAAGCGAGAGAGCAATCTCATTTGCTAACTGGGGGCAAAAGGCACTGCCTGAGTTCTCGCTGGTGGGTTGGTCCACATAATCTCTTTGTGAGATCTTACAAAAGGAAATTTAAGATACAGATCCTTTTCCTCCTTCTTCTATTTTTTTTCCCCCATCAAGACTTTGTCTCTTGCCCACAGTTTTTTGACACACGAACACTCTTCTTGAAGGGTGGGAGTGGCCATGGTCATTGTCTCTTCTGATTGAAAAGAAAACACTTGTTAGAGCTGTCTACCAAATAAACTTGCTGAAATTGTTCTGACCATTTTTGTGCCACCTTTGGAAACAGGCTCTCTCGGGGCCATACTAGAGACTGCAGAGTGGCTGTTGTAAGGAGAGCATTACTTTGACTGTTTAAAGCCCTCTGGCCGTAATCTCATGAGCCTTTCTGAGCTTCTGTCATCTGCAAGGTAGCTTCTTTTTTGTGGCTGGTCATCAGGAGATAAACACCAGCTTCGTTTGCTTTTTGATTCCTCAGACGTGATGCTGAGACAGGAGTGCATGACTGAAACAGAGTCAAGCTTCATTCTTCTGATGAAGTGCTAACACTTCCTTGACCCTCAGTTTCTTATCTCATGGTTCTTCAGGACTAGCAAGTCCAGCTAGCACTACATGAATGAATACAAGGATGTCAGAGTTGGCCACTCCATTCGCTCAACCCAGGCTTTGCAACCTCATGCGGTCCAGTTAGTTTTGGAATACAACTCTCCTAATCCTTGGGTTGGTCATGTTTATGGGGTTGACAGTCCAAAACTATGGGAGGTCATCATGCTGCCTAACGCAGACCTCTCAACTAGGCTTGGGGAAAACACCAGAATGGTCTACATTCTCCCTCCAGATCCTTCATGTTGGTCTAGGTCAGTGATGGCGAACCTATGGCATGCGTGCCACAGCTGGCACGCGGAGCCCTTCCTGCCAGCACGCGAGTCATAAGTCGCCGGATTGCTACTCCCCTCCCACGCAGGCAAACCTGAGAAGGCGGCTGCAGCCGCGGTGCTGGCATTTCAGCAGGCGGATCTGGAGCAGCTGGCACTGGCAGCGGATCCAGAGTGGGGTCTCGAGGCACGTCCGTACTGGGATCCCCCCTTCCGCTGCCACTTCCGGTTCTGCTACCGCCACTTCTGGTTCTGCCACCGCCGCGGCACGCCGCCCGCTGTCCCCCCCCCCCCCCACAGTTTGGGCACGCAAACCCAAAAAGGTTTGCCACCACTGGTCTAGGTTCTCCTCTGCACAGAGGTGCAGTGGCACACACATGTGACCACTGAAAGATCTTCACTTGCAGGTAAGCCACCTGTCCTTTCACGGAAAATAAAACTAATTCCTAAAAAGTTGTACTTCTGGTTTCCTAGAAAATATATCCTCACTCCAGAAATACTAGGTGCCCTGAGATTGCTGGAGAGTTCCTTCACTGTACGTGTGTGTATGAGTGAGAGAGAAAGTAAGAGAGAGAGAGAGAGTTCTCCAGAGTTTTTACAGAAGTCAATCTCCATTTTCCCCACACCTATGCAAATGGGATTCCTTGTGCTGTATTGCTTCTATGTCTCTCTTGCTGGTGCTGAGTGGCCATAACCATGGTGTGTTGTTTTTTTTCCTTTGAAAAGATTATATAATGGTAGGAATGCTTCAGTGCATTGGCTCCATGGGATAAATTACAAAAATGTCTTGCTTGTTCGTATACTTCTTCCAAAAAAAAAATGTTCTTGCCCTTTCCCAGTTTGAACATGCATCACAAAGCCCCGTCCTAAATGGCAGTCTTCTGGGTTTTATTGTACTACATCAGTTTCTCTTTCCCTAGAAAGCAGTAGCGAACGGCTGAACAGGTTTGTGTTCTGAAGGCAGAACAGTTATTGTTCCTTTAGCTCAGTGGTAAAAGTGGCTCACGCAGCAGCGGGATGTTTATGGGATCAGAAACAGGGGATCCCATTCACCATACTCTAATTTAGTTGTGCTATCAAGAATCAACTCATTGCAGTTTGAAGTCATAGATTTGACATTTGCAAGTGTCAGTAATAGTCAAACTTCTGTCTCCTAATATAATGCTTTTCCATCTTGCGTTCAAAAGAAAAACTAGTTCTACAGCATGTAATAAATCAGTGGGTCCCAACCTTATGTCCTCAGATGTTCTTGAACTACAACTCCCAGAAATCCTGGCCAGCACAGCCAGGAGTGAAGGCTTCTAGAAGTTTTAGTCCAAGGACATCTGAGGACCCAAGATAAGAGTGCCTGTAACTTCCCCCAAGCTACATGTTTGCAAGAATTTTGAATTTCATCTTGTACATCTGGAACACAGAAGCAATTAGATGAATCAAGCTTGTAGAATTAGGCAAAAGCTGATGCTGTCTGAATAATTTTCCACATGGGAAAAAGTAAGATGTAGATGTCTAGAGAATAACTTACTTCAGCATGAGTGAAACAATGGCTTATTCTCATCCTCTGAAGAGAGACAGAGCATTTAAACAATGGATCAACTTATACCTTGGTACCCAGATGAACTTTGATATGATTGACATGGTTATCTGACCTCATACTGATATTAACCCTATAGGAGAAAAATGTCAGCTGTGATGAACCCCCATAGACTCAAACTCCCAAGTAGTACCATAAATTTTATAATGCTCTGAGAACTTTGTTTGATTGTCATACATTTGACAAAGAGTTGACAAAGAAAAATAACGTCTAGGCTAAGCAAGGGTATGAGATTGCAAAAATAATTTGAGTACAATCAGTGGGTATATGGCTTGCACATGACCTATTTCACTGCAAGGTAATATCAGATTACATAATTTTCTTTCAGTCATTTCACCTGAGCAAAGCAGGCAGTGCTATGTCTTGCTTAACCAGGGTCTAGTAAAGGATTCTTGACTTGGGACAGTGAATGCTCCACAATGAAGAAGATTCACACATATGTCCAAAACTGTAGGGCATGTGAATCATGTATCTTGCCAGGTGGTGCAGTATAAATGGAAAGTTAGCATGTGTAATTGATAGCATACAAAACTCTGTTTCATGCTGTACACAATCTGCTAGCTTCTATGGGAGAAACAAACAACACTGGGCGGGGGAGGGGGGAATCTTTCTTTTCTCCTTGCAGTGAGATGTCTGTGTGTGAATTTTTATTTTTCCAAAGAAATTTCATGGGAGATATTGCAGGGTTTCTCAGATGTTCCATGGCCACCTTTTTCTGAAAAAAGTGCCACACTGTGCAGGATTATCACTGTCCTGAACAGGATCCCCCTGGAACGGGCATCAAAAACAACCAGATTGATATGAATCCCTGCACAGAACGGCATCTTCTTTCTTCAAGATTCATCAGAAAGCACACAAAGCTATGCAGAATTTGGTACTTCCCTGCACAGGGGAAGAAACAAAAAATTAAAAGGAGGAGGTCTTGTTTTCATGAGACATTGAGAGATCTTGCCAGCATTGAGAGGAGGTTTGGAGGTGAGCCTTGGTGTGTCAATAATTAGAAAATTGCAGAAAATGAGAAATTCTGCAGGTATTTGTCACATACCTATAAAAAAACTACAGGTTCTCTCTCTCAGTCTCTCATCTTTATAGATTAAAAAATGGACCCTGGATGTAATGGCTTTGCAAGGGAGCTGCTAAGGCTCAAAAAGTCTTCTTGACAAGTGGCTACCAGCCAACAAGATCCTAGTCCCAAATTTGTTTTTTTTTTAAAAAAATGCACCAGGGCTTTCCTGTTAAAGAAGTGAGCATACAGTAGGCTCTGCATCCAGGCTGACCTCACCAGGTTTCTGTCTGTGCCTCTTCTCCCTAGGGTTCCGCAACCTTCATGTGGATGACCAAATGGCAATCATTCAGTATTCCTGGATGGGGCTGATGATCTTCGCCATGGGGTGGAGGTCTTTCACCAATGTGAACTCCCGGATGCTTTACTTTGCCCCCGACTTGGTCTTCAACGAGTAAGTTCTTATTTTTGTTTGCAATGCCTTTTCTTATTGACACTGATATTTTCCGACGACACGTCATGGATTTAAGGCTGAAGGTGGGTTGGATGCTCTGTAGTCATTTGCTGGAAGGCGAGGATGGTTCAAGAGGCCTCCAGCTCTTGTTGGCCGTTTGACATTGGAAGGGGGGGAACCTGCTTCGGATCTTGGTGGCCCCTCCTTCCTTGGCGGTTTTTAATCAAGACGTGGGGGTGAGCATCTGTCAAGGGTGTTATATTGTACTCTGCATTTTGGATCGTGCATTGAGCCAGTGTTAGAATCACCGAATTGAGACCATCTGCTCAAAGCTCAGGGCTTTGAAATCCCATGTCTGCAACAGGACTTGGAAATAACATGTTGTATTTAACATGTTAAAGTTAAAATCAACGGTGTGTGTTGTGTTTTTTGTTTTGTGTGTGTGTGTTTTTTTATCAACAGCAGGACAAACCAACCTGAAGAATCGTATTTTGGAAATATGTGTTTTTTTTAACCTTCTAGCATTAGTTTCAAAACACTGTTTTTAAAGATTAGCTGCATCTTTCCTGTTACAAATGCAAAAGTAATTATTGTCACTGAAGACATTAAACCTCCTGTATTATTTACAACCTCTGCTTGGTAAATCTGTAGGTTCAGGGCTCCCTCTGCTTACTCAGCTTTCCTCTTGACCTGGGAAATCAATTGTGCAGAAAAGATTCACACAGCTCAATGAACAATAAAACCAGCAGGAATGAACAGTGGATCAAGCAAGAGAAGTTGTTTGCTGCCAGCAGCATAACAATAGAAGTGTTGTTTTGGTATTCATTTACTGATGTGGGATGTCAGCAGGGAAATAGCAAAATTTCCTTGTTGTTACCCTTTCATTACAGGCTATGACAACAACCAGATGATGATTCTGGGCAGCTTTGTGGGTCTTCTGGGTTCATCAAACTGGATTAAAGAGGGGGCAGGTTTTAGTGCAGAAGGAAAAGCCAGAGCCTTGGGATGTAGGTTGGGTGACATGTACAATCTGGAAGAGGTGCTCCGCACATCATCGTTGTTTTACTGTCATTTGAATCTCAATTTGTTGAATTTTTTTCTAAGAAAAAGTCAGGAGCATCTTGAACACTTTAAACTTTCACAGATCTTCCTATTTTGGACCACTTTCTGTCTTGCATCCAGCCCAGAATAGCATGAAGGCTGCAACACAGTAACAACAAAGAATTTTCCAGGCTTCTAAAATTATTATTATTATTAAACTTTCTTGCTGGTGTTCTCTTGTATATCTCCCCCACTTAGGTACCGGATGCACAAATCCAGGATGTACAGTCAGTGTGTCAGGATGCGACATTTGTCTCAAGAATTCGGATGGCTTCAGATCACTCCCCAAGAATTTCTCTGTATGAAAGCTCTTCTCCTCTTCAGTATTAGTAAGTAGGGCCTTCATTTTCATGTGAGATTCTTTCTCCCTCCCCCTTTACTTTGAAAAAGAAAAAGAAGAGGAAATAGAAAGACGTGTAACAAAAGATTGTCATGCTGCTGTTTTCATGTGACAACTATTTTGTCAAGAGCTGCAGCATCAGAATATAAATAACAGTTTTTAACCACAACAAAAACAAGCATTCTATCAACAACTAACCTCCAAAATACAGAAAGTACAAAAATTAACAAACATTAAGGCAAGCAATTAAAAGAATATGGAAACGAGATCAGGTCATCCCCCCCCCCCCCCCAATGCAAATTCCAGCCACCGGAATCAATTCCAAAATCTTTCGCTACCAATTAAAACCGTTGCCAATTGCTACTAATTTGCTTCCTGAAATTCAAAGATCAGCGATTTTGCAAAAATGTCACCTGCAGATTTTTACGTCTAATGTGTAGACATGACCCTTTGGTTTCCCCCCATACTGTGTTTACTGGTATTCTTGCCTGCCATTCTATCTGTTCCCTCCTTGCTGGTTGGTTCTGGTTGCTTTTTCCTCTGCTTTGCTTCTACACACGGTTGTTTTCGCTTTCCTTCTGCACCAGTTCCAGTGGATGGCCTGAAGAACCAGAAGTTTTTTGATGAACTGCGGATGAACTACATAAAGGAACTCGATCGTATCATTGCCTGCAAGAGGAAGAATCCCACATCCTGTTCTCGCCGCTTCTACCAGCTCACCAAGCTCCTGGACTCTGTGCAGCCTGTAAGTTAGAGGTTGGGGAAGGGAAGGATGACCACACATGTAGAGAGAGGATTAACAACCTTGGGTGCAGTCTTGTAGAATCTGATTAGACGGAGGCTTCTCTTAAACCCAAGGCACAGGGCAAGGGAAGCATAAAACATCAATAAGTTTTTAAAGGCTGCCGGAGTGTATCTAGGCTAGGCCGTCAGAGCAATAAGGACGCCACTTTGACTTGCCATGGCTCCATCCTGAGGAATCCTGAGATTTATAATTTCATGAGGGACTTGGCATTTTCGGCTAAGAGCATTGACATGATCCTCTTAACTGCAGCAGAAATTTCTGTGGACTTCTCCCAAATGACAAGCCCCACAATTCTGTACGATGGAGCCAGAGGGATTATAGTGGGGCCACACTGCCATGACCATATGGTGTAGATGTCCTTCCAGAGTCAATTTGGGAGATTCCAACATGGAAAGCCTGTGGGAGGTGTGAAGACTTTCTGATGGCAGAAAAAGACCTCCAGAGGCTCCAAAACTATTGGCATATTATTTCTTACCATTTGAATATGTTTAGAGGGCAGGACGTGTAATAATGGGCTCAAGCTACAAGAAGCCAGTTTAGGCTGAGTATCAGGAAAAACTTCTTAACTGTTAGAGCAGTACAACAACGGAAGCCATGACCTCGGGAGGTGGTGGGTGCTCTAACGCTGGAGGCCATCAAGAGAAAATTGGACAACCTTATCTGTCCGATCTGCTTTGATTTGGATTCCTGCCTTGAGCAAGGGGTTGGATTCAATGGCCTTAGAGGACCCTTCCAACTCAGTCATTCTATTGATTCTGTGAGTCAGCCTCAGGTTTTGAAGAAAGACAGGAGCAAGTCAAATCCAGCACACCAGAAATGCTTGTGAGCTGGGGACACGTCTTGGCTTGCAGGAAGTTCTGGGTGGTGGTAGTGGTGATTAAGGGAGTGATCTCCAGAAGGATTTACCAGAAGGTAAAGGATTTAAACGAGGCCAGTTATTATTTTTTTCTACTCCACAAAGAGCTTCAAAATAGTTACAACTTGAGGACCCGGGTGATCTGAACAAAATTCACTTAGCCACTCCTGGTGGACAACCGGCTTGGCAACTTCCCTTGCTGCCATTTTAGAGCCTTAGGCATGCTGGCAAACCAGCGGTTTATTACGTTGTGGGCTGGTCTTTGTGTGACTTTGCTGTTAGCTAGGTAGGCGGATCACAGCTATGGAGTTTGCAGGGCAGAGCGAGAACATCTGTAAACACACTTCTTTGACAGCCTGATCAAGAGCAGAAACAAGCATTTACACACAGGAGTCCTTTAACATCTGAGATCTAAACCATGAAAGACATCATGGGCTTTTGTTTGCAATCATGGCCAATCTCCGACATCTTTCATTTTCCCCTGTTGTGAGGATCTGTGCCTCATCTGTAGCTCTGCAGCTGGAGGTTGCTAGGTCTAGTTGACCCAGAAGGGAAAGAAGGAATGAAGCCTCTAGGCTGTACACACAACATTTATCATCCGCCCTCCTCTCCCTGCCTGCCTTGGAGCCAGCTCAGACTGATTCGAACCCACCTCATGGAGCACAAGCAGGCCTGCTCTCTCCACAAGCTGACATCAATGCCATGTAGAGCCACACAGGGACAGCCTATCCCGACTCAGCCAAAGCGTGGGAGCTAGAACCAACACAGCCAGTTCCCAGGTATATTCAAGAAAGCAGCTGCCCACTAGGGGACCATCAGGCATAGTGTCCGACCCGGGAAGACAGGCGCACCTCACCCCATTTCATGAGATGAACTGGAAATTCATGTCCAAATTGGAACTAGTGATGCTGTGCCCAAGCGACTTACAGGTGTGCATTCTTGAGTGTGATTTGGCTTCATGGATGGAAAGAAAGCTTGCTGGGTTCCTTGATCTATTTGGTTTAGCTCATCTCTGCACAACAAGACACTTGGGTGACAGGTTTTAAGGTCCACGGGATTCTTTGCTTCTAATTAGGAGGGAGACAAAGAGGGTTTTATTCCCTTCAAGGGCTCTGAAATTTGCCTACAAGGTTTTTGGTGTGCATTTCCTTTGAGGAGCAAAGCACACAAGAACACCCACGCACACAGTGAGCCACAGAAGGGCTGGCTGATGGTTAAAAAAGGTGCAAGCAACCCATCTCATGCTTCCAGTCCCAGGATAAAGCAACCGTTATCTGGTTTGAACATTTTTGCATAGTGGGGCAGACTGAACCATTTTAGATAAAAATTGAGCCGTTGGGCAGCAGACCCCAATGATTCTTGAGAGCCACAGATCAAGTATTCAAAGGATGTTACAAAGAGGGAGAAACAGTTCAGAAGTAATCCAAAAATTAATAGAAAATAAGCCTGATCAGTTTTCATAAGAAGGTATTCATCATCTTGGCATCTTGGGAGAATACAGAGCAGCCTCAAGCTCTTTTCTTCCTGAAGTTTTTGTTGTCTGTTTTTTTTTTTTCCTCCTGGGGGAAAAAAAAGCCAAGTTGTGCAAGACTACATAGAATGGCATCTTGGTTTACCTGTGAAGGCCAGAAGAAATGTCAAGGTGTGTAAGATTGTTACAATTCCTGTGCAGGATGTCATCTTTCCTACGCAGGATCCATCAGGATGCACACAAGCTGCACAGAAGTTGGCAGAACAATAGGCAAAAAAGAAGAAAAAACTTAGAAGGGGAAGAGACAAAGAAGGCCAGTGTTTAGTTTTTGGGAAGCTAGGAGATATCATTAGTTCAGGGGACATCACAGTACGGATTCTTGGCATGGAGGGACTTGGAAAGGGGCTGATAGGGAGAATTTTATTTTAAGACTCCTTATATCCACCCAGGTCTGAACTCCACCATCTCTGCTTAGGGCAGGGTTGAGAAAATGTCCTATCCAGAACCCCAAAGAGCTGTTGTCTGTGTAGACCATATTGAGCTAGAGGTCCTCAAGGTCAGGCTTGGTGTAAGCCAGTTTCCTCAACTGACGTACCATCGGTCGGTATGTCCTGACTCCCTCCTCTCAACACAGTCTCCGCTTGCTTCTGCAGCCGCTTCCTTGGCTTCTGACCAACTGTGGTCAACCCTCAAGAAAACTGCTTGAGGCCTTCATTTCATTTGAAAAGGGTTCCAAGTCCATAAAGATCAAAGGCACCACTTGGGGTCCCTAATCAATTAGCACGACATGTGAAACTACAGCATATTCTTTTGCCTCACAAATTTGAAGCAGTCCTTATCTCCAGGACTCTTAATTGGTACATAACCCAGAAATCTGATTTTACCCATCGCCAGAACACGCTTGTACATGGAGCAGCCACTGGTGGGATACACCCTTGGCATGTGGACCAACACAGATCACATGATGCCCCTTCTCCCTGCTCCTCTCAGGAAATGGCTATTGGCCCTGGAGGGGGGAAACGCACAGCTACTAAATCATGTGGTACCAGAGAGACCTTTTGAATCAGGAAAGTGTTAAGTGGGGACAAAGGAATAAACTTCCTTAAATACCACAGCTCAGATCCAACATGCCATCCGTCCTTAGTCTGAAAGTAGTGTGGGCAAAACTGTGTTTAAGGTGCCAGTAAAGTTTGGTGGTTGTTTTTGTTTTGTGTGTGTTATGTATATATGGGCGTTCACACATGTACACACACACGCACAGAGAGAGAGAGAGAGAGAGAGAATTAATGGCTTACTCCATAAATATAATTGACCAGTACAACCCAGAAAAAAATATTACAACTTAAGTGGTGTAATATTTCATTTGGACTGGAAGTGTCTTAACGAGGAAGAACCACATTAGTAAAATGTTGATCACTGAAAATTACTGTTTCTTACTTTTTAGCTAATTAGCATTGTAACGAGACAATACTTTATTGCTTTGTAACCAGTAGGCCATGCACATAAACCAAAATTAAACCACTCTTAGAAGATAATGGTTGACATCTAATATAAATCCGTCTAAACAAATCAGAAAAGCATAAAATGACGCAATAATAAAATAAGCATTCTCAAGCAAGACTCAAGGTGTAAGATTAACTTGGAGAGATTATGAAACAGCCAATGAGTTCCATCTTTCCATGGCTTGTTTAACGAATTTAGTGGTCCTGTAGGGTATACAGTAGTCTGTGCCAGCTAGAAGAAATAAAACCGTACCTAAAGAGGAATTATTCTTGATCTCTTAAGGCTTTAAGATAGTGATCCCTCAAATCTGCATCCAGGGGGCATTCTCTTAGAACATGTACCACGTCCTCCACCTTAGAGCATCCTGTTTATGTTACTATAAATACAGTATTCTATATCACACTCTTCTGTTTTACTGGTGTCTCAGCCCTGTATGTGTTTAGGTGTCTTCGTCTTATAAAGACAAATGAAAGAAAATTAACATGCTAATAAAATCACAACCACCTCCAAGGCGGCAAGGAACGCGTGCTAAGCTGTGCAGGATTCATCCAGCCTAACACACGCTGATCAAAGCCGCCGCTCTGAAACAGGAATAGGAGGACGGAAGGTGCCTATGCCTGTGAATGGAGAAAGCCTGGGGGTTTACACTGAGCGCTGTTAGCGTGGAATCAGCCTAGCCTAAATCCTGTTCCATTGATGGTTTTTAGGGTTAAGCTGGACGCTCTGCTCCTGCTATTTGTTGTGTTGACCTCTTTGCCATTTCGCAGGGTAATACAAAGCGTCCTTGCGGGACGTTGGGATGGAAAGAAAACTCATGGCTTTCCCTTCTTTCTTCTCATCAATTTAGGCAGTCTTCACATGAGAAGTCTCCTCTGTGAGGGATTTAAAGGCCCCACAAAATGTGTCTTCTCCTCCCCAGAGGGAGGCAAAGAGCTCTTCCCTCACCCAGCCCTACCCAAAGCGTTGGCCATCTTCTTTCCACTTCAGGAGCAAAGCACATGCTCCCACACAGGGCAAGCACAGAAGGATTGGTGGTTGGTTAAGAAAGATACAAACAACCCACCCAGGGCTCATTGTGCATAATCTTTGGCCAAGGTCATCCCCGGAGATGTGGGGGTCGGAACCCTTTTCCTTCCTGTTCTTTGCTTTCCATGCACAGAAGTCTCTTCCAGGGTGCTGAAGGTGGCAGGCGTCTTCCTTAGCACCCAGAGGTTGCTCTTCCAGGGGAACGTCCTGGTTGAAAAACGTCTCGTGCTCTCTTTACTTCCACTGGAAACTGGCGGGGGGGGGGGGGCAGAGAGAGAGAGAGAAACTGGAACTTGAACTTCCAAACCCAATGGGGAAAGACAGAAAGAACTGGGCATGTTTAGCCTTGAGAAAATAAGACTGAGGGGGAGACAGGAGACCACGTTTCCAATACTTGAAAGGTAGTTGTGCAGAGGAGGGGCAGGATCTGTCCTCCATCATCCCAGAGTGCAGGACATGTCATCATGGTCTTAAGCTACAGGAAAAGAAATTTAAGCTGAATATCAGGAAAAACCTCTTAACTGTTAGAGCAGTACAATGACAGAATCCATGACCTCGGGAGGTGGTGAGCGCTCCAATGCTGGAGGCACTAAATTGGAGAACCATCTCTCAGATCTGCATTCCTGCATTGAGCAGGGGATTGAACTCAATAGCCTTATAGGCCCCTTCCCACTCAATTATTCTATGATTCTGAGCCAGATTTAGGCTGAATACCAAGAAAAACATCTTAACTGTTAGAGCAGTACCAGAATGGACCTCGGGCGATGGTGAATGCTCCAACACTGGAAGCACTCAAGAGAAAATTGGACAACCATCTGTCAGTCCTGCGTTGATTTGATTTGAGCATGGCAGTTTGGACTTGATAGCCCTAGAGGCCCCTTTCAACTCCATGTTTCTATGATCCTAAGACATCTCTGTGAGTTTCTGCTAGAGTCCCCAGCTCTTCCCAGGATGCCTAACTGCCACCCATGGTCTCTAAGAACTAAAAGCCCAAGGGCAGGAGTTTGCCAGAGAACTGGGGAGGGGAAGAGATGGGGTTGTCTTGGAACCTACAGTATGTTACAGTGACCTCTTCTTCCCTCTTTCTCTTTTGCCCAGATTGCCAGAGAATTGCATCAGTTTACATTCGACCTCTTGGTCAAGGCCCACATGGTCAGTGTGGACTACCCAGAAATGATGGCAGAGATCATCTCGGTGCAAGTGCCCAAGATCCTCTCTGGGAAAGTGAAGCCCATCTACTTCCACACGCAATGAGGGGGAGGCGGAAGTCAGCCTCGCGACCCCGGGCTCAGCTGCCTTCACTGCCCGGCGTCTCTGGCTGTCGCCTGTCCGCTAATCTCTGCACTATGCACTGCAGTGCCTTGGGAAGGCTGTATCTCGGAAAGATACACAGTCGTAACAAACAAACAAACAAACAACTACCTGCTGGGGTTTCTTTCAGCGGTTATCCTGTCCAGCCACCCTCTCGCCCCGCCATGCCTTTTCTCTTCTCTGAGCCGTCCTCGACATGGAGTTCGCTGTCCTGGCTTTTGCCTGTTTTGAATGGCTCGTTATGTGTTCGGATCCCCATTCTCCTGCAACCTCCTCTCTCTCTCTCTCTCTCTCTCTCTTTCTTTTCTTCTTCTTCTTCTTTTTTTTTTTTTTTTTTTTTTTTTTTTTTTTTTTTTTTTTTTTTTTTTTTGGTGGAGGTGGTGTGGCAGGGTGCCAAAGTGCACTTGTTTACAATTCTGGAACTTGTGCATTTCCCACCGTGGCTTCTGTGGCGAAAGCCACCTTTCGCTTTGGGAAGAGGGGGCATCTCCTTTGAGTGGCCATCTTTCTAGCTGTTCCTTTTTCTTTCTTCAGCAAGAAACAAACAAACAGAAGTCCAAGGTTTTGAAAAAGAAGGCTGTTGAAAATTAAGTCACAAGGGTTCCTGTTGGGATGGGGGGAAATGAGGAGGATGGCGATGGTTCTTTTGAGCTCCTCTGTTATGATGTTTTTCAAGTGGGTCGCTCAGCTCCCTGGAATGCAGGAGAAATTGTGGACCATTTCTGAGAGACAGAGAGGGAGAGGTGACCTGTCCAGAACCCAAGTGCCAACATATGGGAAGTATCTAAACTCTAAGTTCACAAGAATGTGCCTGGGCCATGCTTCTGCATGCAGAGAAGACCCAGTCCCCACTCTTGCCTTGACTATGCACGAAGGGCCGTCGTGGTCCAGACGTCTGACAGAGGTGTGAGCATGCCTCTGCTCTCGCCCTGCCCCGGGCTTGCTGTTTCAGATATACTCGCAAAGCTGTGTGTCTCACCTGGCTGCAGCCGCTATGCCAGCAAACTGTGTCCCCATGTGCTTTGGAGGTGCCTAGCGCTACATTTACTCAACTCAAAGTGCCCGATCCATACAGCCGCTTTTGTGTTCATGAACAGGACACACAACATGAAGAAGGACTGGAGGTGCTTCTTAACCTTCTCAACCTGAAGATTGCCGAGGTCTGTCTTACAACATTTCCCCCCTCCCTTCTTCTGTGGACCATGAGCCCAAGCTTTTTTTAAAAAAAGAAAGAAAGAACAGAAGAAAAACCTTGCCCAATGGATGTGAACACATTCCGGTTTTGAGCATTTTCTTGGCCGTGTCTCTGATGATGAGAACGCAGCTTTTTGGGTTCTCGGTGCTGATCATCCTGCGTCCATGTGTCATTTTTCTTGCTGGCGTCACCAGCCTCTTAGCTCCACTTCCCACAAAATGTAGCCTGACCGAGGTACCTGGAGGGGGGGGGGTGTCACCTGGAGCCACCAACATTGCAGGTGAAGGCCCAAGAAGTTGACCAAGAACTCTTGGCCTAGAGGCCTCCTGAGAAACTGCACAGTACTTTGGACCTACCTGGAAAGCATGACAGGCCCTCTTTTTCTTCCTGGGATTTCCTATTAAATAGTAGAAACTGGCTTTTGCCAAAAGGCTAATGCTTTTGACACTCAGAAAGCTTGTGAAAGCATCGAGGCCTTTGCTGGCCGTAGAATCTCGTGGGCTGAGTCAAAAAGAGCCTAAGCTGTCATGGTTAAATCCCCAGGGTTACTTCAGAAAGAAATCTGTGTGGGTAATTCTTTTGACAAGAACCACAGTATTTGGGGTTATGTCCTTGGAATATGCAAGTCTTTCATTCATTCTCATAACGACACCCGTGAGAATGCCTTCCTTGGTATCAGTTATTTCTTCTAAACCTAATATCTGAGGCAGAAGCATAAAATAGCAAAAGTTGAGCAGCCCACCTGATTTCTAATTTTTATTTTTATTTTTTTACTCTTGAGGGACTTTGTCCTAAAAATCTCCAAAATGTGGTAACTTAATATCATTTAGCGCCTCAGGATGGGTTAATGTGAGCTTCAGGTTTGTCCACCCTCAGCCGTTTACACCTGGTTCTTCTGTTGAGGGGTAACTGGGCAATTTCTGCAGCCTTGGTGGGTCTTGTGGCACCCCAGAGTTCGACAGAAACAACCGCCCAGTATTCAGAGTCTGGTAGAGATGCCATGTTACCAAGACCTGTCTCCCAAAAATCTCCACAAAACAAAACAAGAGACCACCACGGGTGTGCTGATTGTTTAAGTGATGTCACCAATTGCATTTGTTCAAACCCATTCAGAAGCTTGGTGGTTCTTTTTGCTGCTTTTCCAAAAACAGTGCATTGTTGTTGTTGTTTAATATACAATGCACTGTTTTTGGAAGGAGCAATTGCCTCAATCCTGTAACTGTGGTTTTTGTTTTAAAAATATACAGTATGCATATATCTCTATATAATATGGGGAATGCTGTGATATTGTTTGCTTATCCTCTGGGCACTCAGGTGAAAAGATGGTAGAATATTTGGGAATGGAGAACCTTTCCCCCCCCCCCCCATAAAAGTGTGTGGTTTGGATGCTTCATGTGGAAACACCTACGTTGTATGGTGAAACCACGATCCCACTTCAAAAATCATCTTTAGATCTGACCTAGGGGTTGTATTTTCCTTGCAGACCCCATATCTGTAAATTCACAAGGTCCTTCTCCATGGCCTCTGTGGGCGGAAGTGAGGACAGGACAGCCATAAGCAAGACAGAAATGTCTCTCATTAAAACAACTGTGAACTAGTTAGCAAGGTTGGGCGTGCCAACGAGAGATCTCAGCTGTGGTCATAAGTTCTTGCCACTGATGTTTGCTTGTACGTGTCCTGCAGCAAAAGTTTCTGGGAGGAGCTGAGTTAAGGAGATACAAACACACATGCACACACCTACTTGTCAAGCTAAGGTACTTTCTCCGATACCTAGGTATAAAAATAATAGTAACCAGGATTTGCAAAATGCATCTCACTGCATGCCAGAGGGATGCTATGCTTTCTTTTTAAAACATGGCTCATCTTTGGCCTGTTTGAAAGACCTGCTTTGGCTCCTTCCCCAGCCTGTCTTGCTAAGCTCTGCCTGCATTTGAGGAAGCAAACCTCTCGCCTGTAGAGGTGGATACCGTGAACCGGCCACTGCCGGAGATGCTGCAGGATCTTCCCACTTCTGCTGCTTCCACGGTCTTGCCCAGCTGGCTTTTAAGGATTTGGCCCCCTAGGGCCAGCCAGGAAACCTGAGGTCCGTTGACCCTCCCTGGCACTGAAAGCAGGCGGGGGGGGGGGGGGGAAAGAACCCACAACTTTCTGCTTGGGAAGAAGCGACAACCCCAGGGGCTCTATCAATCAAGTCCGTGCATTGAAGAGATCCTACAAGGTTTATTTAGAATATCCGAAGGGCTGTAAATATCTGGTTTGAAGGCTGGCAGTGGGTGGGAGCTGAGCTTCGGCTCCCGTTTCTTTTTAGTGCCGTTTTTTAAAAGCTTGAGAAATACCCCAAGTCTTGGCAAATGTCTTTGCCATCAACCCTTATTTTTATTGTGCATTATTCTTACCAATATTGTTTTTATGCATTTTTCTAAACGAGCACTTGCGCTCGGGTGCATCTTGCTCTGCCAGGCAAAGGCTGCCCGTCCGAACACAGTGCAGGTATGCAAGGAATCCTTTCCTTCCCACGTTTGGTTTCGGGCTGTAAAACGCCTGCCGTCCTTTCTCAACAAAATGGAGCTAAAACCAAGAGGAGGAGCACCTGATGCTGGGGGCTTTCTGAGGCTAACACTTGCTGGATTTGGCAGGGGGTCACCTGTATGTGTTGCCTTATGGAGAATGCTTGGAAATGGTTGAGCATTCAGATTCCCCACTTGTGCCTCCTTGACAGGGGCTCGACTTGATGATCTCCAGGGTCCCTTCCTGCTCTGCAGTTCTACAATTAAGATTATTATTATCTCCAAGGCTCACCACCTCTTTCACACTTATTTTCATGAGGGCAGGTGAGGGGGGGCAGTAGAGGTGGGGAGTGTAAATGACCCCTTAACTTTGCTCCATTACCAATCGCTGGCGGGACGAGAGATCCACAGCCTTGCTCGGAGGCCAGCAGAGAAAAATTCCCATCCTCTCTTGGATGATTTTATTCCAGGCCGTGGGCGTCCTGCGGCGTTTGGCCTGGCAGGGGTACCCCAGTGCAGAGCTTCTCTTGTTCTTGGGGGAGGGGGTGTATGGGGAGGGCACTTGTATTTAAACAATTCTGGGCTTTCAGCCCTTAAAGAGGCCTTACCTGTATCTGCAACGTCCACCACCCATCACCCCTTCTCTTCTTCATGTTTCCCGAAAAGATTCCATGTGCTTGCCTTAACTGTGCACCGAGGGGGGGGGGGCTCTGGGGGTGGAGGGCATCCCATCTTCTTTCTGTGAAGCACCTTATGCAGCTTAAGCTCTTTCTGTTGCCCAGCTGCAGCCATTTTTGACTCAAAGAATGTGTTCTTAGTGGTGTTGCCAAAGAGGGTGTATATAAAATAAAAAGAGATGTCACAGGTAACCTAATTAAAAAGGGGGGGGAAGGAGGAGGAGGAGGAGGAGAGAGAGAAATATCCAGTGCATTTCGATAATTTAGGATCAGGTTTTCTCCAGTGCCATGCATGAGTATTTCTTTTCTCTCTTTCTTTCTCTTTTTCTTTTTGAGGGGTTTTTTGATATGGACCTGCAGCTTCGATGCCGTGTGTGAAAAGCTCCTTCTTTTCCACACTGGCAGGTCCCGAAATCTCTTTCCCCCAACGTGTGCCCCTCCCTGGGCCTCTGCTACCGATTTCGACCCATCCGGAGTTGCAGGAGCTCTTTGCACTGGGAGGGGCTGCCGCTTGGTTTAAACTGATTTGCACTAGTTGTGTGTGGAGGGGGGAGAGCACAGAGAAGGTCCCTGCTTTAGCACTAAAGCTTTTCTGCACATGCAAGTGGGTTCACACTAGAAAGGGGGGGCAGTTTTGTGTGTTCCTAAAACCCGTACTGAGCTGGAGGGGGGGGAGGCAGAGGGTGACCCTCCATATGTTCCCCTTTAACGTCCAGCTGGTTCAACGCTCCTCTCCCACTCTGCATCCTTTGTGTTGAACCTACAGCATCTTGAAAGTAGCCAGCAGGGCCTTGAATGAAGGGGCAACAGGGTGCAAGACGATGGCAAGGTCAAGGAGATGACCCTGCCCGCTCACCTCATGGTCCAGATGAGGCTGGGTGGCAGAGTCAAGGGGGGGGGCAAGGTTCTGAGTGGCGGAGACCAGCTCAAGTGGACTGTGGCTTGGTAGAGGCGTCAAAAGGCCAAGGTTGAGTCCTCTTTGCTCTCCTGCTTGCCAGGTCCTGGAGCTGTCATCCTCTCCCATGCTTTGCTTTGCTTTGCTTTCCTAGGAAGCCACGTGGGGGCACGGGACATTGTGTTTGTGTACGTGGCAGCTTTCCACGGATTACACCCCTTGTCCTCACGCTTGACTGCAACTGGCCCATCCCTGCTGAGCGTTTTGAGTTGCAACTGGTTATGACAAAAGGTTGTGGCACTTTTTAAAAAAACGAAAGAGATGTTTTGTTTGTTAATTCATTTATGTATTTTTTTAAAATATATATATAAGGCCTTCATGTATGTCATTTTTCTAAAAAAAAAACATAGTAAGATGGGGACTTCCCAAGTTTTGTGTGTGTGTGTGTGTGTGTGTGTGTGTGTGTGTGTGTGTGAGAGAGAGAGAGAGAGAGAGAGAGAGAGAGAGAGAGAGAGAGAGAGTTCAAGGAGGGGGTGGTTTCTGAAACGAAGTGTGTGGGGAGATTAGAGTTTTCACTTATTTGAATGTAGCCAAGTTGGTGAAGCTAACAAAGATACCAGAACCAGCAGGAGAGTGCAGGAGTTTGGTTAGCTGGGGAGAGGGGCTGGGCGGTGGGGGAATGGCCCTCCATTTTGAGAGGCACCAGAAAATTCATTTAGAAATGTTGTCGAAATAAAAGCCAGCCTCTTCTGATCGGCCTCGTGCCAGCCAACGCTCAAACCATGCCCACCCCTCTGGCCTTTCATTGCTGGAAAGATGGTTTCATTCAGCCAGTTGCCTTTTAATAAATTGTTTCAGTCCAAGCAAAGAGTAAGGGCTTTCCAGCCCAAGCTGACAGGGGCAGCTTGGTGTTGACTTGATGAGAGCCGATGTTAGACACTCAGCAACACAACCCAGGGTTAGACTAACTGGAGGGGCCAGTGGATGCAACACACACACACACACACTTCTGTCTCTCACACATGCACCCCTGAACTGCAGCAATGGCGTGGGTTTCCTTGGCACGAGTTTCATCTGAACAAGGATCATTCCCTGGTGAATTTGTGCCCTTCCAAAGCCGAGCCCTTGTCCCACCCAGGCTGGAGGGTTGCCCTTCCTGGTCCTGAAGGGCTAGAGAAACCACCCCCACCCACCCCAGCCTCAGCAAATGAGGGAGGGCATAAGGGAAGCCGGGTTCGTTACAAAGAAAGTGGAAGAAGACATGCCAAATTTCTCTTTTCTGATGTTTCATATCCATGGGTGGTTTGGGGGTGGGACAGGGTGGGGGTGGGGGGACAACTCAGCCATCCTCGGACATCGGAGGACATTTCATGCTGTGATTCTGTTCTCCTTTCTTTTTTTTGTAATCTTGGATTCTATTGTTGCTCCAGATAAAAATAAACATACAAAACCTTGGTTGTTGGAATATATTTGTGTGAGAATGTGCTTCTGTGTGGCCTCCACCTCCTTTTTATAAATTATGATTCTTATCCTGCACTCATAACAAGAATTTACGTGTCCAGAGGGTGGTGCTGGGGGACAGTTGCTCTGTCCCATGGCGTTCCTGTCATGGAGTTCCTCAGGACTCGATACTGTCCCCCGTGCTGTTTAACATCTACATGGAACCGCTGGGAGAGGTCATCAGGAGGTTTGGGCTGAGGAGTCAGCAATATGCTGACGACACTCAGCTCTACCTCTCGTTTTCCACCAATCCAGGTGAGGCGGTTTCTGTGCTGAACTCGTGTCTGGACCTGATAATGGACTGGATGAGGGTTAATAAATTGAAACTCAATCCAGACAAGACGGAAGTGCTGTTAGAGGGTGCTTCACCGGACAGGTTGGAGGGCCATTTCCCTGCCCTGAATGGGGTTACACTCCCCCTAAGGGACAGGGTCCGCAGCCTGGGGGTGCTCCTGGACCCCAGTCTAACTCTGGAAGCCCAGGTGGACTCGGTGGCCAGAGGCGCCTTCCTTCAGCTGCGGAAATTATACCAGCTATGGCCCTACCTGGATGAGCGGAGTCTCATGACAGTTACACATGCACTGGTAACATCTTGATAGATTACTGCAATGCGCTCTACATGGGGCTGCCCTTGAAGACGGTCCGGCAACTGCAACTGGTCCAGAATCGAGCTGCACGGCTGGTGAGTGGTGGGGCCGCTAGGGGACACATCAAGCCAATTCTGTTTAAATTACATTGGCTACCAGTTGCTGCCCGGGCCCAATTCAAAGTGCTTGTTTTGACATATAAAGCCCTAAACAGCTTGGGCCCTGGATAGGACCCACCTCCTTCCATATGAACCTACCCGGTAGTTAAGATCTAGCCAGGGGGCCCTTTTGAAAGAGCCGTCCCTCAAGGAGGTAAGAGGGATGGCTTGTAGACAAAGGGCCTTTTCAGCAGCTGCCCCCAGACTATGGAACACCATCCCAATTGAAATTCATCTGGCGCCGACGCTGATGACATTTCGGCACCAGGTCAAAACCTTCCTGTCCCAGAAGGCTTTTAATTGAAATAATATCAACTGTGGGTCCTGATGGCAATTTTTAGAGTATATATTTTAATTGTTTTATCTTTTTTACTGTATTTTAATCGTTGTAAGCCACCCAGAGACCTTTGGGTAGTGTGGGCGGCATATAAGTTAAATAAATAAATAAATAAATAAATTTCTACTGTTATGGGGCAGACAGGGTGGGATTACAGTTCATCCGGACACCTCCCCTGAAGGATGTGACTGTGCAAGAATAAAGAGCCGGCCTGTCTTCTCGAGCTAAACGTGTTGTCTTTGGTGGTTTTATTTCTGTAGATTTTATTGTATTCCTTCAACAGAAGCCGGTCCTGAGGGACTATCTTCTCCTGATGGCCAACATGCTTGTGGGGAGAGAGGAAAGGGGAATAATTGGTTGAGATAAGGTTTCATAAATTTCATACAAATTGGGTTTTCTTTTGCTGGCCGATTCATTTGCTGAATGAAGCCATCAAGGGAAACCTCTCTTCTCCTCTTCCCCCTCCGACCCACCCACCCACAACGGTGCCACAAATAACCTGTGGCCTCAAGCCGTTGCCTTTCTCTGCAATTACTTTATTTTTCATGACGCGTATGAATCCGTTGTTCCTCCAGCTTCATTATAAGACTGGCCTCTGGCCTCCAGGTAATAGAGAATACAATTCTCCATCAAAAAAAAAAAATCATGGTTTGAATCATAGAGGCCTTTTTTCAGGATGGCATAGGTGTTCATCGTTAAATTCGACAGACAATATTTTAATACTAGCAGTGCAACTAGAAATTTTAATGTGAAGAAAGGAAGGAGGCCACTTTTCATTCGTTTATTTATTAAATGCTCTCTCCCACCACCACCACCCCCCAAAATGCTGGGCTGACGTCGCACACCTACGGGAGGCTTAGACAAGCTAAAGTTAGATATTTATTGCCTGGCATCATAACTGCACCAAGCAAAGGGAGGGATGTGACGGGTCATTTGTGGGAGGAGGCGAACTGCTTTGAACCCTCCTGGTCAGTCTCACAACTGGACGTGGGTTTCGTGCGTGCCTGGAACAGCAGGCTACGTTGTGAAATCAGCAGGTGGAACTCTTAAAAAGCTCAGGCTTCCCTGGCAGAAATTGTGAGATCCATGAATGCTTCTGCAAAGGGCCGGCCCAGATGGAATCCGTAGCTGACGTCGGCTAGGAGTTCAAGAGCTCCAGTGGAGACCAAGAAAGACAAGCAGGGTGGTTGGAGAAAGTGTCAACAGTGGGGTGGCTGAGAGTTCTTGGCTCAGAGCAGCGGCAGGTTCAAGACCGATCTCTTTCTGTGATTGCACACCTTAGGTGCCCAGTAAAAGGCTGCCTCGCAAAGAGCAGACCAACGAAACAGGGAAATTCGGCACTCATGGCCCTCCTCTGGTGCCCATCATGGCCGGCTGGGCCCCTGTAAGTCTAAGGGCTCAACGAAAGCCACCACTCCATCCAGTGCCCCTTGGTGGCATCTTAAAAGATGAGACGGGTTCCTTTCGTATTTTCCCTGGCATAAACCTGTCTGGGGATCAGGCGGTCTTGGCACAAAATATGGCTTTAATTTCTAGTGGGCTTCTGGTTCTTGGATGGCATTTCTTCCTCCAGGTGGGAGTCAGGGAAGGATTCATTGGGACAGAAAAGGGAGAGGCAGAAACCCTCTCACCTCACTAGGCAAAGAGGATTTGAAATGGCACACTGACCCAACCCTTCAGATTGGGAAAAGCTCTTGCACAAGTATTATTGGGAGGGACCCTCACAACTCTACATGGCACATCTGTTGTTGAAAAGAAGACCAGGCCTTTGTCAAGACACCCTGGCTCTAGAGGTGACCAAAGCATCCCGAATGGAGGACCGGCGAGAGAACCGTACAAGGTCTACCCCCTCAGAGCCCCCTGTTTTTCTCTCTCTGCCTCCTGTTGACGCCATCAGCCCTCCTAAATCTCCTGCCAGCCTTGATCTCACCCAAGCATCGCCACTGTGCTTTTACCAGAATGTACTTGCAAAGCGGCCGACTTAATCAAAAGTACATCGTTTCAAGTACAGCGTAACCTTTCCATGGAGATTCTGGAGTGACAGCCTCTAGTTTATCCGTCTCACTGCAGCCTGCGTCCACACTGCAGCAGCACCAGCAGCAGCTGCCAGATTGCATTTCGTGAAGGCTAAAGCATCGAGACACCCAGCCTATTTAGCTTATTAAAAAGGATTTGGGGGAAAGCAAAGTAGAGGGCTGTGGATCATTCAAGGTTCTTGCACACCATCTCCTGCAGGGCCCCTCTAGCCCAGCTCCTAAACTTTTCCAGTTCCCAATGTATCATAGCCCATTTTTCTCTCCAAAATACAACTGCATTGACTTACAGTACTTGTGTAAAGGTCATTGAAAAATATTAACACGCCATTTAAACAGCACCGATGAAGAACAAATGTTTAGCACCTGTTCACCCTTCTGAGGTCCCCTGTCCAAACTCCTTCTAAATTATGGAAGGATGATTAGAGCAGGAGCTAGTGGGGTTGTCCTAATAAGAGAGGCAAACTTCTCTCAGACAGGTTTAGCTACATCTCTAAGGAAGCCACACCCAGAGACAAAGGGTTGGCCTTTGGAGCCTGCCTCTTAAGCAGGTTTTGGACACCACAGGGTGTTGTGCATAAATGCATATTGTGTTGGTCTCAAAGCTTTTCGCTGTGTTTCATCAAAAGGTGGGACAAGCTTCAAGCTTCCTGAAGGCACTGGAATTGAGAGGTAGAATGTCCCATTCAAGAATATTTGTTTCCATAGGGAGATAACATGGAAACTTGTCACTGTCCATAACCACTGCATAAATCATTTCACGAAGACAGGAGAAACACTTTCCTAGGCTCCAGTGAAGACAGAACAGAAATCATTCAATGCATAACGGCTTCTGATTTTAATTATTTATATAAATCTGTTAGGCTCCATACAAGATATTGATGTTGGAAACTTGACATTCACACCTTTAAGAGGTGTGGAAGCCAAGTATGACATTCTCTAAAGTGCATTTCCAAGGAGGCCGTTTCAATTCATGGCATTCCTCTTCCCGCCCCCTTCCCCAACTCTTCTTGTGGCTGTCATTTACTGGGTCACGGCAACTTGCCTTTTTTTCTTGTTCAACAAAGCAAGTGACATAGCACTACAGTGATGCATCTACCCAGCACAGTACACATAATACCACCAATGTCTCTCATTTGCCTGCATCGATAGGAAAATATATTTAAAAAATTTCTCATGGTAGAGTATATGAAAATAGAGGAGGGGGTTCTCCATCAGCCCTTTCAATGCCACAACCCACCAAATACATCACAGGACTGTCACCTGAGGTAACACACACAGAGAGAGACAGAGTGAGCTCTATTTTGGTGTGAAATAACCATTCACATGGACTACCAAATAGGCTAATTACGAACACTGTGAATCATGCAAACAAAAAACTGGACCCCTGGTGCTGTGCCAAAACAGAGCAGGATGCCTCTAAGAAGGGGCAGGATGGATCGCTCTAAGTCAAAACACGTGTGGATGCCATAAACCAAATAGCACCAAAGGTGATCCAAGCAGCAAGCTATGCTGCCAGTGCAAACGTGCTCTGAGTTATTTCCTCACATGCACCCTTCTTCTCTGTGCTTTGTCTTGTTTCTGCCTTTCTTTTGTGCTAGTCTTTGTCCCCTGCAGGCAGCCCTTTGCCCTTCCTCACTCCCCACCAAGTAGCCGGATGCTTTCTTACTGGTTGAAGAGTTTGGGGTTCTGCAGAAGGAGGCACCGCACAGAGCTCCCCAGAGGCCTTTAAGAGAAACAGGTCAGCAGCCGCCCACACTTTGGAATAAAGAGAGTATCGGTACTGAGGACCAGCCAAGTGAAACTTCATCTAGGCGGGATAGCTGCTCTCGGTCAACAAACAAGGCAAAGAAGTGGCTCGAGATGCAGCAGATTTAGATGCGATTCAACTCCCTCTGAAAAAGCAATGTGCATAGCTCACAGGTGCTTCTAGCATCATCCCTAGATCCAGATGCCCCAGTTTCACTGGTGGCCTGGCGTGTTTATGCCCAGCTGACACCCCTGCCACTGTTCTGGCCATGGTGGTGGTGGTCCCTGCTTTAGAATCATAGAACCATGGAGTTGAAAGGGGCCTCTAAGGCCATTGAATCCAACCCCCAGCTCAGGAACCCAAGTTAAACTCTATCTGGCAGGTGGCTGTTACATCTTGCTAGGGCTGCTGTGGTGTCATTTGGACACGTCAGCTGATGCAGAACAGGGCAGCCAGGACCTTGACTGGAGCGGTCACAGCGGGCATGCAATTCTTAAATTGCAACAGCGACATTGGCTGGCTGTCAAGTTCAGGGCAGGATACGACATCTGAGAATGACTTGGCACCGAGTCACTTGATTCTTCTGCAGGACAAACCTGTAGAGGTCTTGAGATCTTCCAGAGGTCTTCCAGATCTCAAGACCTGTTCTATCAACTGCTGATACGAATACCATGGGAATGCAAGACAGGGCCTTCTCAGCGGCTGCCCCAAGACTTACGGAACTCTGCACTAGAGGAGGGCAATATTGTCTGGTTGTTGATGTCCCCCCCCCCCCCGTACCTTGCAAACACCTTTCCATTTCAATAGGCCTTTGGCTTCAGTTCTGCTCTGTGTTTTCAACTGCATTTTAATTTAACCAAGTCTACATTTGCTGCTATATTTTTATATTTTCATGTGCTCTTACTGAAGTCGTAGGATGTTTTAAAATAGCTTTTTAAGCTGTGGTGTTTAAATATAAACTTGGCTATGTATTTATGGGAAAGCCACCATTAAGGGAAAGTCAGACCCATAAATACTGTGACATCCCTGGCTGAGGACAGAAGTGATGCGATGTGGCCAAGAGCAAAAGTGACGAAAGCTACATGCTTTATTTTATGAGGTTGTTTTTAAGGGTGCTTTTAAGAAGCTGAATGACCATTTGTGGTTCAGATAAGAACCATTGGGTTGGAAGGCGCCTATACCTCTGACTCCCTACTCAGAGCACAAGTCCAAAGCAGATCTGACAGATGGTGATCCCCTTTTCTCTTGAATGCCTCCACTGTTGGAGCACCCACCACCTCCTGAGGCAATTGGTTCCATTGTCATACTACTCTAACAGTTAGGAAGTTTCTCTCTCTCTGATGTTCAGCCTCAATCAATCAACCACTCAATCAATTGTCCTTGCTGTTCAGACTGTTCTTGAGTAGGAAGAACTACAGCAGAGAGCAACAACACGTTATTTATTTTGTTGGTTTTTTAGGGTCTAAAAAAACCCAGAATTTCTTTTGTAGAAACATAATGGATAGGGCTCAGCTTTTGAAACTGATTACTGAGTAGAACTTAGGAGAGAGCTATAATTACCATAGGCATTACATCAGCAACCTTCTTTCCAAGTCAATTGCTAGTATTTCAGATAAAGCAATGTGTGCCAGGAACTGTGAATTGCCACAACCAACTGTTCAGAGGAGAACAACAGCAACAACAAAAATCTCTCTTGCGCCTTAGACCTGCATTAGCAAAAATGGAACACACTTCTCCTTTGGATCACACACTTCCCTACATTTTTGCAAGGCAGCCCTCGGCGCGAAAAGGACGGACAAAACACCTACAGGATTGTTTGCATGCAAATCTCCACACACATTTCCATGCTCGCTCAAAGAAGAACGCAGACAGACATGGAAATTTGTCAGAACGGAAGCGTGATTGAATATGTAGTATCTGAAAATGACATGGAAGGGGAACAGGCATTCGCCTGGGGTGTTTGAACAGCGGTAAACCCAGGCAAGGGATATGAATGGCCACACACAGCCTGGGAAACGCCAGAGCACTCAACCCTGACAACCACGGTCCCACAAAGAAATCCCAGAACAAAATGAACTGCAGGTGGGACAGAAAAGCACAGAAAGGACCTGGCTTTGGGCACACTTGTTACCAACTAAGGATTATTTTTTTGGACACCAACAGTGGCAAAGAAGTTCTTTTACAGCCATAAACCTTCCCCCTGGATAAGCCCTACGTCTAACCTGGAGATGAGGCAATTAGGGGGAAGGTGTGATACGAGCCTTCTTGATGCCCGAAGGTCTGGTCTAAGATGCTGGACTTACTGCATCCTGCAGGGCCAATCCTGCACTGTGTCAGAACTCCATGCAGATTCCCTGCAAGGTCCCATCTCACTCTATGTGGAGATGAAGCAAAAGGCCTCCGTTTTCCCAGCCAGAGAAGGTCGCATTTGCAAAGGATGGGAGACAGAAGCAATTCATCTCTAAATGCACTATGACATAGCAGGGGGGAAACAGGCATGTTGCATCACATGAAAAGGGCAGCGCCCAGAAATTCAGGAACACTTGTTAAGGTCCCGAAACCATTCGTGCATGAGTGTGTCAGCTGGGCAGAAAGGGATCAAAACCTCCTTGTGATGTGCCTCTAGGAAACAATGGGTCTCTTGCAATGAGATGCTGTGCCTTTCTGAGGAATGGATACAGAAGAAATGAGTGAAGACAGATGGCTCTCTTTGCCTCTGATGTGAGCACAGATCCAAAACAGGAACCTTTGGGTTGAGTTGAGACTCTAAATCCAAGACATTATGTTGGGTGGTGCAGGACAGGAAGCTCTGGGGAGGTCTTACCCACCCCTGTCCCCCAGCTGGTTTTGTTGATGCTTTCAAAGGTTCTTTGCTAAACCGTCTAAAGTATACTGTACTAAGTTCCGTACATGCAGAAACCATCACGGCTTAAATGCGGCCAGCACAAATGCCAGGAATTGCATTTCAAGTTTTTCTGACCTAGATATTTCATCCATAGTGATAATAGTAATCTTAGAACTGCAGGGCTGGAAGTAAATCATACAACAGTTAACAGGAAGAAAAGATTCCGCTTGAAGGACAGGTACATCCTGCAGACACCTTTGACTGGCCATTTTCCTTTGAACCATCTTGCCTCTGGATAGAAAGGCAGAGTTAGGAGAGACTTCAAGGCTCATCAAGTTCAACTCCCAGGTAGGACGTGACATCCAGAGTTGAAACATCCCTATTGGGTGGCCATCGCAACCTC
This sequence comes from Intellagama lesueurii, assembly GCA_037013535.1. Taxonomy (NCBI): domain Eukaryota; kingdom Metazoa; phylum Chordata; class Lepidosauria; order Squamata; family Agamidae; genus Intellagama; species Intellagama lesueurii. Next base: position 27,290,561 of record JBAJHW010000010.1, on the reverse strand, counting down.
TGTTGAAAAAATACCAATGAAAAATGAGCCCACCACACTCGGAGAAAACCATTTGACTATCAAACAGCTCTTATGGTCAAGAAGCTACTCCGAACGTTTCAATGAAATCTCCTTTCTCGCCGTTTGGCTCCGCTACCTTGAGTCTTGGAGCTGCAGAAGACAAGATTGCTCCATCTTCCCATGGCACCCCTTCGACTACTTGAAGAGGACAGTCCTATCACCTCTCAGACTTCTCTTTCCAACACGCCTGTCTTCCTCAACCTTTATTCATAGGGTTTGCTTTGCAGGCCTTTTTATCACCCCACACCACCCACCCCAGAAACCATAAGGCAGATCCCTCTATACAGGGTTTCTCTGTCTTAGCCATACCTGTTTACTATGGGACAGTATAGACATTAAATGAAATGAAATAATAAAGGGTCTTGGGGTTCCCGTTACTCTTTCCCTTCTAGAAAAGAGTGATGGGATTGTAACTGAAAGAGTGACCGGATTATAAATGTAAAGAGTTACAGTTCTCGCCTGTAACTGTTTAAATCCAAGTAAGCTAAGCTGGACTCATGCAAACTCTACAAGGCACATGGGTTATTTGTGAGACGGCGCTGAGGGAGAAGACTTGGTGAAAGATCTTGCTGTTCCACTAGTTGGGTTTCATCCTGACCAGGTCCATTTAAAAGGCTTTCCCCCTCCTCCTTCCCTCCATCTTGGCTCAGCACAGTTGGAGGCCAATTGTGCTAAGGACTAAGGGGCTGCAGGGAAGGTGGTGCGCACGCGCGTGCTCTCACTGCCGCTCAAAAGGCAGGTTTGTGTCTGTGCTGGCATGAAACGCTTGAGGCACTTGGTAAAAGGAGAGGGGTGCTTTACAAAGACGGAAGAGAGAGGGAGGGAGGGAGGGAGGGAGAGAACGTAAATCTTTCCCCAGAGGAGGGCTCACTTCAAAATGCAGTTAAGAGTTCTGAGAAAGTTAGGCCACCTTTTCCCAGCCGCCCACGGCAATGTGTGTTCCCTCCCATTGGCAACGTCTTCTTCTGACCATCATTTCACTTTTATTGCCACTAGGTCTACTTCCAGTACACTTTCTGTGCATATAGGGGGGAGGCAACAGAGGAGAAGAGCTGGAATGTGATTTACGGGTTCTTTTGAGATAAAAATCAAATCCTACCAGGAAAAATAGAAGGGAGCTTAGAGTCCCTGCACTTTAATTTTGGCTCCGTTGTCTCCTGGTGGTTATTTATAGCAAAATCCAAAGCAAAGATCCTCCAGGAAGGGGCCTACATGGTGCATCTGTTTTCCAATCCATTTTATTATGGGGCCGCAAAATGTAACACACAAACACACATATAAAAGTTCAAGAACATAATTTAAAGGAGACATACCCACCTTAAATAGGACTAGAAGAGTTTGGTGAGAGCTCTGAGTAGACCCTTTTCCACCAATATTCATCTTACTGGTCAGGTTAGGGAGCTGAAGGATCATAGAATCACAGAACAATGGAGTTGGAAGGGGCCTCTCAGGCTATCGAGTCCAACCCCCCCGCTCAAGGCTGGAATCCACATCCAAGCAGGTCTGACAGAGGGTTGTCCAGTTATCTCTTGAATGCCTCCAGCTGTGGAGTACTCACCACCTCCAAAGGTCATTGGTTCCATTGTCGTACTACTCTAACAGTTTAGATGTTTCTCCTGATATTCAGCTGAAATTTGACTTTTTGTAAATTGATCCCATTATTATGTGTCCCGAACTCTAGGATAATCAACAACAGGTCCTACCCTTCTTCTGAATCCCAGCTACCATGCTGGTCTTGTCACCATGGATCCTGGGACATTCCCAAAACACTCACCAGAAATCATAGTAGCATCACATTAATGAGCATAAGGCTGTGGGTGGATTTATTTATTTTTTGTCTTTGTAGTTTTGAGCTTCGCTGCTTCTATTTTAGGGCTCAACGCGAGCTTTGATTCTTTAGTTAGATTAAATCAATTAAAAACAGTTTAAATAGACATGGGGTGTTTCCAAGCAGAAGGCTCTTAGTACTATTAAATGGCACTGTGTATCTATTTCTACCTTTTCCTCAATTTATATATAAAAAATAAAACAGATGGGGGGGAAAGTGGTACAAATCTATGCGATAATTACAACAGGAAAGAATGCCATCTGGACATTGTAAAATTCTGTGTTTGAGGCAGGGCAATTGCAGAAGAAAAGTCTTACTTGGAAGCACTGGTCATGCTTCTGCAGAATTAAGACAACTTTGATAATTATTTTGAAGACCTGAAGAAGGTAGGCATCATCCTCAAAGCACTTTTTCATGTTGGAGGAAATGCTTTTTCTTAGATGTACACATCTCCCCAACTCCCAGTAGATAAGACAACACCTGAGACTTGGGAGTGCAGCTATGAAGGAAAAGATATTTCGAAGTAAGGATGTGTTACTGGGGACCAACGTCAAGATAATCCATATTACTGTATTCCTGATTAGCATGTATGGATGTAAAAGCTAGACAATGAAAATAGCCCACAGGAAAGCTATGGATTTCTCCAAAACTCAGTTGTTGTGGAAGAGCTTTATGGATACCATGGACCACCAGAAAGACAAAGAAATGAGTTCTAGATTAAATCGTAGGATCTCCTCAACAAAAAGGAAAAGGGTTACCATACTTTGGACATACCATGACAAGACTTTATAGAAAAGCTGATAGTTCTAGAAAAATGCAAGGCCCTAAGAAAAGGAAAAGGCCTAACATGAAGTGATTACTTTGCATTGCTGAAGCAAGTCCATTAATGGCAATTAATCCTCTGGAGGCAATTAGGTCATTAGACTGCTGTTGGGTTGGAAACAAGGGAACATAATAACAAGGCCCTCTGAACCAAGCTCCAGGGATCAGAAGACAGGAACAAACTCAGAAGAACATAGTTTCAAATACCACATAAACGAAGGGCCAATTGGATTCCCACCCTTGTCTCTGAACACTCCACTTTCCTCTTCTCCGAGGGAGATGGCCAAGATGTTAAGGGTGCTGGAGAACAAGCAGTATGGGTAACAGCTGAAGGAGAGGTGGGCATCTGCCCTGGAGAACATAAATCCAGATGGTAATCGCCGTCCAACGGTGGAATGGACCACCTCAGAAGACAGCAGAGTCTCCTTTATGGAAGGTTTCTAAACAAAGATTGGGTGGGCATCTGACAGGGATATTTTATCTCTTGATTCCTGCACTGGATGGAGGTTGGCCCAGATGAGCCTTCTAGAGATCCCTTCCATCACCAGAATGTCATGGTTTTGCAATACTCAGACAAATGGTGCCATGGAGTGCAACCATGCCTAGCCACGGATTGCACCAGTGCATCCCCACCTTGGGTCCTCCAGATGTTCTTGGACTGCAATTCCCAGAAATCCTGGCCAGCACAGGTAGTGGCAAAGGCTTCTGTGAGTTGCAGTCCAAGAACATCTGAGGATCCAAGGTGGGGAACCACTAGGTTACACCATGCTAGCTCAGGACGACAAGGACTCCAGTCCACTGTGCCCAGAGAGCACTGTGCCAATGCAATGGAAACAAAAAGGCCAGCCAGCCTTCTCCAAGGAGACCCATGACTGATCGGAACAACCCAGATTATACAACTTGGCAGGGCTCAGGCCGTTCGCCATCACTGCTGCAATAAACACAACGGCCAGAAAACGGGTTGTTTAAACCGTTGTGCAAGTGGTGGGCAGTATTTTACCAGCGACCTCTCAGGTACCCAAGTTATCTCCTGTTGCTCAACCCATAGCACAACTGGGCACGTTAGGGGTCAGCCAGTAACCCACGGAAATGGCTGGCACAGCCACTCTCAGGTGGCTGGTATTTTACAACAGCCTGTTTTGCTCTATTATACAATGTAGTTTTAGAAGAGGCGGCCATCTTAGTCTGTGCTAACCTAACCTATAATATAGATAGACCTTGTCATACCTGATTCAAAAGGACACGGAGGCAACTTAAAAAAACAACAACAACAGAATTATAAGGTGGATTTTTTTTTAATTTATGGGAACTTCATAACCATTATTACAACTAAACTACTCATATCAACAAACAGATTGGATGGAAGGTATTTTAAGTGCCTCAAAATTCACAAAACAGAAAGCTGATCTGCTGGACACCTTTAGCTTATGACCAAAGTAGGCCTGAGGAAAGATGTACCCATGTCACATCTGATGCGATTGTGTTAAAGCCATCAAACTCTGCCTTGGCTTCCCCTCTTACTGTGGAGAAAACGAACAGCAGAATGGGATCTCAAAGACGGCAACGCAGAACATCATTGGCTGGCATCTGGCGTGGCTCACCTTGTTAACGTTTATCTATCCTTCATCTCTAATGCATTGACTGGACGTTTTTTCATAATCTATCAAATAGATTTGTGTTCAATCCAGTACACCCACGGACTGGTTCTTTTCCTTCTTTGTTCGGTTGCTACACCTAGTCCAATGACAACAAGACTTTTAATGAGGACCAGGTGGGGTGAGGAACTTTTTCGATACTGCAGAATTTGCTGGACCACTGTTTTTATCATTCCTGACTCTGCTGGCTAGAGCGGATGGGAATTGCACTCCACTAACGCCTGCAAGACCACACGCTCCCCACCCGGGATCTGAGGATTCTGATTTGACTGACAAAACCCCACCAGAGCATCATCCGTGATCAGCTGGGGCATTTTTAATTTTTTAATTTTTTGAAAATTTGTTAGGTTTTCTAAATCCACCACATCTTCCAACTTGCCAGCTGGTGCAGAAATGCTGCACAGTTAGACCTCAGGGAACAGGTGGCATCATTGGGCCACCTTTATAAATCCACACATGGGTAGACAAGCCAACAGCACACAGAGGCGGCAGCGGCAGCGGCATGCAGCACATTTCTTGTTCCCTCTGCCACGAGGAAGCCACTGGGCACATGAATACAGCATGCGTATTATAGGGAGCAAATTCTTTGCATCTCCTAGCCTTGTGGACTGCAAAAGCCAGCATTAGACCTAGAAGGGAGGCAAAACTGCACGAGAAGGCAGACCGCACGGGGTTACTCCGATTCCTTCTGGTAAAGCACCGTCCAGAAAATGCTGCTAGAATCTACTGTCTTTGTCATTTTGTGCTTTGGTCCCAGAAACGGCACTATACGTATCTGTTGCCATGCAAAGCCCATTTTTCAAAGCAAGTCGGCCCATGCGAATGCATCACCCATGTTCTTGGTAGACAGAAATGCCCTCAGGGTGACAATTCCCAGAGTATTCATAAAGAATTTGTTCCCCTGCATTACACAAGACTCACACTGAAAGCACAAACATGAGCGTCCAGGACCAGACAGGTCATGAATGAAATCAAAAGAGCACCAAATGACAGTCCAGTCTCATGCCAATTCAAGCTGGAAGTGGTCCCCGGTGTGGAAAGAAACCCAAGGAAAAGTGGAATGAGACCCAAGGTTTAGTCACCAGGCAAAGCAGCTGGGAGTCACTGCTGCCTCCATCTGTGACAGCCACGTTGGACTTGGCTAGGAAATGCCAGCAGTCAAAGCCGGATTCCTTTTTTTTTTTTTTTTTTTTTTTTTTTTTGCTGGGAGGGAGAATCGCAGCTTTTAAGAAAACTTCACATTCATAGGAGGGACTTGCTAGGGAATTCTCATTCCCCTTCTCAGAAAATTTCCTCTGTGGACAAGGCAAAGTGGAGATGGCAGCTGGAAGACAGCGCCACCGAGACTGGCCAGATAGGGTTTTTTTTCAGCCTCTTCTCAACAGCAGACGACTTGAGGCTGTCCGAATGTCCTGCCCCTCCGTTCTTCAAAATGAGAGAACTCCAACGAAGAGCGCCAGAGCATCCACCGCAGGGCACCTGCTGAAGGCAGAGGTTTCCGGAGCCAACGCCAGCCCAGTTCACAGCAAGCTCAAAAGCCACCTCTTGATGGAGTCAAAAGCAGCTGGTTTTGGCTACTCTGCCCTGCCTACGAGGCCAATCCACTCTCCAGCTGAGTGGTGCAAAGCTTGCCTCTTCATGGGAAAATGAGCCGGTGCTGTTTGCACCAAAGTAAGGTCAGGAAAGAGAAGGAATGAATGGAAGCCCGCCCACCCACCCATCTCTCTCTTCTCCGTTTTGTTCTTTAGCTTAATGGCAAGATGGAAACGTGCTCCCCACAGGCATAGCGCCTCATCTTGCCGCAGCAGAAGCTATTCACAGAGGTCTGCTCAGAAGGCAGGATCCAGGACATGAGCAGATCTGTACAGCAGGCCACATAACACTGGGGAGCAAAAGAGACTGCGGGAACCAGCCAGGGGCAGCCATGGAGAAGCCTGGGGAAGAAGAACGCCAGTCGCATCAAGATGAGAGCAGAAGGGGATTTCGAAACGTCACCCCAAATCAGACTTGCGGGAATGACCTATACAGGTAAGGGGATATCCTGTGCTGGCATTCCCAGCCCCCCCAAATGCCCTCCCCCCAGCAGTCACAGTCTCTCTGAAACACCGTCTGCTTTCTGCAAAACCAAAACCTACCTTTAGCTCCTCAGCCTTCGTCTCCCGGAGATCTGCCTTGCGGTGCCGAAGAGCTGCAAAGCATGTAAAAAAAGAAAGAAAGAAAAAGAAATTACAAACGTTTGAGGAAGGGCACTCGCATTGTGTCCCTGGTCTTGAATCCTGCCAGCTAGAGGAGGGCAGGTCTGCCGTTTCAATCCCCTTTACAGGGCCCTCTCCTTACCTCCCTCTCCGGAAAGAAGCCGTCTCAAAGAACTTTGTCCGGGAGGCCACTCTGCAAAAGTAAGCAGTGCAGGCTGTTAACGGTTCAGGCCATAAATAAGCAGCACTTTGGGAAAAGACTCTCGGTCAGAAAAGACAGGTGAAGGGGCAAGATCTGCAGCGGGCCAACCGCATTCCCACGCAAAGGAGGGAACCCCATAAATCACCCTCGTCAGAATGGAAGCCATCCAAAATCAGGCCAGGGCTTCTGCATCAGCGGGTGGACAGTGGAGGGGGGAACAGTCCAGGCAGAGAAATGGAAAAGAAAAAGGATTTCACCATCCACACACCAAAACAAAAGGCTGGGAAGTTTCATGACGATCAAGACACCATGAAAAGGAGCAAAATGAGAAAGGACCACGGGGCAAGAGAGAGACAAGGTAGTCTGGCAGACGGGTGGAATCGGATGTTAGCCAAAGGAAGGCTGGAAATAGGCCAGGGATCGTATGAGCGAGGTTGATTTACAACGTCTTTTTCAGACCTCTTCGTTCAAGCACTGCTTCCCTTTTACATTATCCTAAAAAAACATGCAGAGCTGAGACCTGGGTGAAGCCAACTAAAAAGGCACAACATTCACCAGCATTGTTTTTGAGATTTTTTGGACAGAAGATTAAAAAAAAAAGATCATGTCCAATGGAAAGCTCTCTCTCACTCTCTCAAGCTTGCATGGAGAATTTGGTGTCTTGCTACTGGGCCTGATCAAAGGGCCACCACACAATGGATTTGTCTTATGGCCAAGGTGGCTTTCTTTCCTTTTCCATTTTATCAGGAAAGGAGTCTGGTTCAAACTCTTGACTCTTAATCTAAGCCACGGCCAGCCTCTCTGGGGCTCCCCACAGGTGGCTCAGAGTGACCTCCCACCCGATCAGGATCCACCCCACCACTTACACGGAAGAAGAGACCTCATCGGTTCCCCCCATTATGAGGTCTGGCTTTGGCTCTGTCTTCTGCGGGGTGGGGACCTTGCAGGGAGGGTCTGGGGGTCTCACCGGGGGACGCGTGATCACTGGCTTCTCTCCATGCGATCGGGCTTTAACTAAGCCTTCACACTCACCTGAGGTGGAAAACGACAAGTAGAGTTAATCATGACGTGCAATAAGCAAACTAGGGCTCGGTTCTTCAAGGGAAGTGGATCTTCACCCTGAACAAGCTGAAGGCCTCTCACTCCAGATGAGTTTTCTCTGCTGACCAGCAGGACCTCCATCTGGTCTGGATTGAGTCTCCATTGGTTTGACCCCCTTCCCAATCCTCACTGAACTCAGACAATGGCCCCATCATTCCATAACTTCCTTGTCATTCATTTACTTCATTTACTTTTATTCCTTGTAAGCCGCCTTTCTCCTGGTGAAGGGACCCAAGGCGGCTCACAACATTAGAACAGACAAAACTAAAAACACAATAAATTACTGATTGAAAAGCAGTTGAACCATGCTACTCCTTAAAAACCCATTAAGCAATCCAGAAACATTTAACACTATAAAATCAAACTTTGAAAAGCCAAAGACCAGCAGCCAGAATTCAGTTTCAGTTATTAACAGTTGGTTTAATTAATGTGCTTGGTTAGGTTGTTTTTATGTCTTGCTGTTTTCATAAATTGCCCAGAGTAACTATTGGTTAGATGGGTGGTATATAAATCAATCAAACAAACAGTTATTCAAAGCCTGCCTGTCACTGGGAAGATAAAAGAGGGGAGGCCAACCTAACCTTTCAAGGGAGAACATTCCACAACCTGGAAGCAGCCAACGGAGAAGGCCCTTTCTCGTGTCTCCATTAAACATGCCTGAGTTGGCAATGTGGCCAACTCAGATTCTCAGAGGAGAGGAAGACCTCCTCTGACAATCTTAAGAGCCGAGAAAACTCATATGGAGACAGACGGTCCTTCAACTAGCCGGAACCCAAATCATATAGGGTTTTATAGGTAATAAACAGTGCTTTGAATTAAGCCCAGACACGGACTGGTAGCCAGTGCAGCTGTTGTAGCAAGGGTGTTATATGCTCCTTGCAACTATCATCAAAAAGAGATAGATTAAAAGAGAACCAGAGTTCAATGTCATCAGCAGAGTGATGAGACCCAGTCTGAGGATTCCTGAGGATTCCCTCCAGCAGTTTCATGGAGATATTTCAAAGCAGTTTTGGAGGACCAATCTCTCTGTTCATTAGGTTCTGTAGAGGGTGCCTCTCAAAAAAAAATTAAATAAAAAAAAATCCCAGTCCCCAAATGCTTTGTATCTCCCATGGATCTTAGAAAGCTCCACCCACATCCTTCTCCATGCTTAATGGCCATCACTGCCACTGGCAAAGAACAGGTGTGTATTTAGAAACTGAGAATTTGGATTTTTTGGCTAATACTACTAATGCTACTAGAATTCTAACTTGGGGAATCCCTGCTGACTTCTGGCAGCTCTAGCAGATGGGGAAAAATCCTTAAAATCCCATGCTTCTTCCTCACATGCAAAGCATGTGCTCCCTTAGTTGGCCATGGCTTTTCCCTTGAAAAGAGAGAAGCAAGGACAGCTGAACACCAGCCCAGCAACCCCGAGCCCCAGCAGCAGACACTTGAAGGAAGACGCCCAGAGGGATTGCCCTTCCACCTCATGATGTGCTCTTGCAAAAATAAAGGCACTGGCATCCGGAGCATGAGGTGTTCTTCCCAGCCGGAATGACAGAGTAACATATATCAAAGCTTTGCATGCATTGATGGATGGGGGGGGGGGGATCTTCAGAGCTCTCTTTTCAGCAACACAGACAGCAGGACTGGCTGTCCTGAACCGCTGTGCGAGGCTACAAGAGAGCCAGCCTGTTCCAGCCTCTCACACTCAGCTTTGTGATCTGTCACACTCTGCAGCTTGCATGTTCCCAGTGGCCCCCTCCTCCCCAGGTATAAGAAGACACATTGGCCTCCCTTAATGGACAACCACAACTTGCTGCAATGCCCAAGTCCAGACAAACTGTGATTTGCCTTATCTACGATTTACTAAAACAAGTCGGCTGCAAACAGCACTGTATAATGAGGGATTGTTTGAGTAAAACATTATTAGGTTTAGACATAATTATGGTCTGAAGAAGTGGACTTGTCCATGAAAGCTCACATTAAAATATAGCAGTTAGCCTTTAAGGGGCCACAATGTTTTTTATTTATTTGTTTCTTTCTTTCTTTTATTTATATGCCACCTTTCTCCCATTAAAGAGGCTTTGACTTCTTTATTTTTTTTCATTTGTTTGTTTATGTTTTGAATGAACTCTACCCAGCCACAAGGACCGGTGATCACTGCACACAAAAGACTAGATAACAACACCCATCAATCACAGTGACAGATCATCTCCCCCCTTATCACAACAATACACCCATAGCAAAAAACACCCTGATCACCATAATCACCCAATCTCCTGAAAAGGACAAAAAGCTGATCCCACAGCTACAAATACTCAACTATCCCACACACTACACCAGAATACAGACAGAGCTCTAACTCCTGTCCTCTGAAGATGCTGGCCACAGAGACTGGAGAAACGTTAGGAAGAAAAACCTCCAGAACACGGCCAAACAGCCCAAAAAACCTACAACAACCATCGGATCCCAGCAGTGAAAGCCTTCGAGAATACACCATGTAACCGTTTGGCCAGAATGTAGAGCTGGTTGAAAATGGAGGCGGAACCTGGCAATCCCTTACAAGATGCAGGAAAATGCTGCTAATGGGCAAAACGGTGGCTGCGAACTCGTATGAGCTTCCCAGGGGTGATGGTTTCAGTCCTGAAAGCATCCATGAAGTTGGCACCCACTTCTCTTCCCCAATGTCACACCGATTCAGATGGTGAGGCACATATTCCTTGACCCAAAAGTATAATGCAAATTGTACCCGTAGGATAAAGAAAGCCATGGACATAAAATACTCTTTGATTGGATGCAATCAGAGGCCCTTGTTTGATCGATATTTTGCCAAATGTCCCCCTTACACATGCACCCCGGGGCCAGGGAGACTCACCCTCCTTGCAGCCAATCCCAGGCCTAGGAGCTGGCCTCTTCGTATGGAGACCGAAGGCCTTCAGAGATCCAGGAACGGGCGCCACCCCATTCGCAGCTTTGGCGGTCAGTTTCGTTCCGCCATCTTGGAGTCGGGACACCAGCTTCCCCACGTCCACCTCCGGGCACGGTTCCGGTTTGCCTTCTCCACTGGGCTTCCCAGGGTCTGGTTCTGCTGCCCGGGGCGGAGGCACCCAGCTGCGTTGGACAGGCTTGGGTGCTTCGATGTAGTTTGGGATGACCATGCCGTTGGGTGTAGGGATGCAGTTGCTCTCTGCTAAAAGAAAGAGAGAAATAACGACTGTAGTAATCGACAAAAAATTCAGAGCTGTGCCTTAGAATTGCCCTAGGCAGGGTCTAAGTCCCCAGTCTTCGGTCCAAAGTCTGAACCTTTTCTTTTCTCTTTTTTAAACCACCTACCGTGATGACGTGATCATTGAAAATGTCACTGTGGGCTTGTGCACTTGCACACACTTACAGATTCTGGATTTTATTTTACTCTGGGTTTAATTCTCATCAAAGGCTGCCCGGGTCCATGTTCCAGAGAACTAGGATGGAAAGCCAACCAATGGCTACCAACTGTAGCAAGATCCTTCCCATAGTTTGTGCCCGCGGACGGGACAAACCGCCGGCCCATCGCTCAGCGGCAAGAGAACTTCCGTCAAGAGCCCATCAGGGTGCAAAATTCATTCCCCCGCAACACGCCTTTTTCTGATGTGTATCTCCATCCCTTGGGGTCATCCATGGCCTGGGGTCCTACAGGCAGGCCTTCTCTCTGCACAACAAGCTGATCCCATGATTTAGCAAAAGCCCCATGCGTCACAATGTGGCGATGTGAGCCAAAGTGGAATTCCATGTAATTCTCTATTAGTGCGAAGTTCAACTCAACTGCTAGGTTGAAAGACCCTATTTTGTGTGTCTGACAAACAAATCTGTTGATTTGAATTAATTTATGCCTCTAAAACCATGACGTCCTTTCTCCTCAGACACACACATTGCTCTTGAAACTCAATGTGCATTCAGAGTTCTCCGTGTGGGATTCGAAGCGGTGATGTCAGGCATTCCTGAACAGCTGTACTCTCGTGACATGAAGCAAGGGATGGAGGGGTGCTAGAAACAAACCCAAAAGGTCCTGAGCCCACAAGGCTGCCTACTGAGCCTGCAGATCCTAGCCCCTCTGCACAGACACCATTTTCCTCTCCATTTCCTAGCATCTTCTGTTGGCCTTCATTTTCATCCCAAATGAACAAAGCCGAAGCTGGGAAGAAGACACATCTGCTGCCCTCCCCTCGCTTGCATGTCTCTCGGAGGACTAATCCACTCAACCCAGATCTGGTGCAACCCACCCGGGAGGCTGGAAAGTGGGTCGGAAGGAAGTCGGCAGGCTTAGCTCAACTCACCTGCGTGGTCCTCCACAGAGCCTCCGAAGAAGACGGGTCTCTCTCGGAGAGGGCGCTTGGAGATGGTGATGGGCTTGTGCCGTCGAGTGGCCACCCGGGGAGGAGGCACCGGTGGAGCGGCGTTGTCCTCAGGGGGACCAGAATATATCTGGGGGGGGTGACAAATTACAAGTGGCACATGATTTCACATGGCTTCCTTCCCAGCATTAACGGCTCCTCAGAATGGCCTGATTAGGGTGACATGGTGGCTTTGGGATTATCTGCAAAAGTCATTAGTCAAACAGGATGTAATTCCAATTACAAGCAAAGAGCATTTAGAAGTAATGAAGAGGTTCTCCATGACAGCCTAGGGACAGTTGTGTAGGATCCAGCCTCAAGCTCTTCTACTACGCTTGCCATCCTGCTCCCAGCTCTGGCCAACCAGATTCCCCCCACGGGAAGCCCACAAGCTGTCTTTCCTTGAAGCTGGGCCCTTCCTTCCTCCCACTTTTATTAAAGACTGAAAGAACTGGGCATGTTTAGCCTTGAGAAAAAAAAAGACCGAGGGGAGATGCGATAGCACTTTTCAAAGACTTGCAAGGCTGTCATTCAGAGGAGGGGTAGGACCTCTTCTCGATTACTTCAGAGTGCAGGAGACGTAATAATGGGCTCAAGTTACGGGAAGCCAGATTTAAGCTGAATATCAGGGAAAACTTCCCAACTGTTAGAGCAGTACAACAATGGAACCAATGACTTTGGGAGCTATTGAGTGCTCCAACACTGGAGGCATTCAAGAGAAAACTAGACAACCACCTGGCAGACTTGCATTCCTGCCTTTGACTTGTATTCCTACGTTGAGCAGGGGGTTGGACTCTTAGAGGCCTCTTCCAACGTCATGATTCTATGGCTGGCAGAAACCATCCAGCAACTCAGGATCCCTTGCAGGCTTGCAACCTGGTCCTTTTAAGTGCAGACACCCAGTTTTGAAGCTGGGGTCCTTATGTATAAAAAACCAGACACTGTTCTATCCCTGAGTGGTGGTGCTGTCGTGTCTAGTTGGAACTCAAAACAAACTGAACACAGAGTATTTTCTATTCTTCCATTTCCTCTGGGAGGGCCCTTCTCTTTCTGTTCCTCTCACATCTCGTTTCAAAAGCACCCATTTTAATAAAAATCAACATGAAAGCATATTAACACAACGAGTCTTACTGTAGAATTTATCAACAGATTTATTGACATACAAAAACGGGTGGTTTTCCACACTCTTCATAAAGGGAAATACAGTTTTCTGCTAAATTATGCAAACAAAGGACCTGATTCTTGGCTAATAGGACTGGAACCCAAAGGTTCATGCTTAATAGGGTTGTTAATGAAAGCTTTCAAATATCTCAGTACCCTTTTGCATGGATAACATTATGATGAGGATGGAAAGAACGAATCATCCCACTCCATCAATGACAGCGTGGCAAAGCGGATGGTGAAGGGCTGGGTGGTACTCAGGCCTGATCCTGGAACATGGTTTGGCATCCGAGGCCGGAACAGTGTTGGGCCAATGTATGGCTATCTCTCCTATTTGGAAATCAGAAACGTCCTCTTCTCTGTTGCATCAAAATACGGTTTACGGCTTCATCCCAACCTGAGGAACTATGCACCTGGACATGCGCGAGGGGGTTGGGGAAGTGATCTAACATCTTTCTCCTTAAGCTCTACAATGTTCCGAGGAGTTTTGCACAGCCAAGCCCATATGTGTCATTCACGGAGACCGGGGAAAAGGACGATGCCTCCGAGAGCCACAGCAGCATCAACTGCAAGAGTTTCGTCAACCTACAGTTTGATCCTGGTTTGACCGGATCTAGTCGTACCTGGACCTGACTGACTGCCATTGGAGAGAGAGCTGTTTCGGAATGGGTCAGCCGCTCACAGACATGGATGCTCCTCATCCCGGTACCCAGTTGTTTGCAATTGGGCCCTCTTGTGCCAAGGAGAGGCTACGCAAGTAGCAGGACAAAAGAAAGAGGTCGGAGAGCCTCTTGCCCTTGGCATCCAGGGGAACCCCATCCAGCCCCTCCCACGAACACTTATCTATTACTGAAAAGCAGACAGGGGCACAGGCCAGACTGCGGTGCAGTGCCATTGTGTGGCACATTTATTCCCACACACACACACAGAGAGAGAGAGACTACACAGAGAGAGATCAGGAAGATCTGCCAGAATATGCAGAAGGGACAAAAGGCTGTGAGTGTCACTCTACTCTATCTCTCGGGGGGATGCACTTTAAAGGCCTAAGAGCCATAAAGAACCGGTGGCAACCATCCCACTGATTAAGGAAGGCGAAGGGTGTCACTCATGCTTTTTTATTGCCATTTATTGCAATTTATTGCTTCCCAGACTGCCATGCCCAGAGACCTGCTGTCAGCACAGGGCCGATGGGTCCGGGAACATGAAATATGCTCAGCAGCTGTACGTGCCCCAAGAGTTTGCTTTTCAGAATAGCTGGGCAGGGACCGCTTTTCAGCAACATCGTCCGTGCTTCCTTGGCTTAGATTCTCTGCACCCAGATCTTGTAGCACAAAGCAGCTGTCACTCTCTCCTAGACTCTTGCGGCACAGGACTTTGGCAGAATAACCACCCTGTTCAGAACACAAGGGAAGCTAAGCTTTCTCGTTCCTGGGTGGCAAACGCATTTGGACAGCTACGGCGCCTCCATTGGCCACTTCTTCCTGCTGTTGCTGTATCGCCATTCCTACTAGAGATGGGATTTTTTATTTTTTGGAGTTCAAGTCCCATAATCCTCTCTTCTGGGAGTTGTAACTGACACCCCGCAGACATCTCGCTGCGGCTCACCTGGGAGAAAGGCCTAAACTGAAAGACTCCAAGGCCTAGCTAGGCCTAGCTCAATCGAAGCCTCCTGTTCAGAAAGAACCCTCCCAACACTCCCAGGGCAGGATTGCCAAAGCAGACATGTGGAAGGGGGTTGGGGAAGAGACACCCATTTATTCCTCATGAAAATGCAGAAGCCATTTGGTAGCACCTTTCTCCTGGCATCTGGACAGGAGAATCATCTGGAAGCTAGCAAAGGACAGCACGTCCACAGTGTCCACAGTGTGACAAGAGTGTTATCATTGCTGCAGCTATTGCTGAGCCGCCAAATGGCCGGATGAAAGCCGCTCTGGATGGAAGTATTACCTGGGAACACCCCTGTCAAAAGGTCCTTCTCCTGTGGACTGGCAGTGCCACTTCTTGTTGAGAGTGGAGTTCGTTGGCTCAACATTTCAAAGGCACGGGGAACGTCCACAGACTGAGGCTTGCAGAACAAGAGATGGGGCAAAATAAGACCTTCAGAGGCTGGACTGTGGGTTTCCACCCTGTGACATCCCACAAAGCCGTAAGAGTTGTAGATGCAAGATCACGGATTTACCAGGTGTCGCACTTCAGGAGAGCAGCCTTTCCTGGTATCGCGTTTGTACTATCTAGGCTTAGAACTGTCCTGGGTTTAACAGGGAGGGGACTCAGTTATGGATGTAAGTGAGAATTAAGAGCTGCACAGATCATAAACTCAAATAGCTGAGAGTGTGTTCTCTCCATTAAAATTGGATTGAAAAGATTCTTTTCAGAAAACTTACACGAGTCCTGCTGGTTCATAATGGGTGCAATGTCCCATTTCATTTTTTCAGAACAACGGCAATATTAAACTAATCTTAACTTTTCAGGCTAGTGTTTGTGTAGCGGAAAGAGAGAGGGGGATCAGCTTTTTAATTTAGCCGCCGCATTCAGGTTTAAAGTCAAAGCAATCATTACCAGCGCTGTGAACAATTCCTCTGTCCTTTGAGTCCTCATAATTCACAGCATAAATAATATATCATGCCTGCTTGAAATTCATTTGAAGTGTTTGCTTATGTGCGAGCCGAAACACGGCTCGACTCGGCGCCCACACTTGCAAGTGCCAAACCTAATAAAATGTTACTAGCTTAACCTTATCGCTGCAGCAAAATTAAAGGCCAGGAAGAAGAATTCTTACTTTTAATTAAAACACATCGTTCTGGAAATGAGAAAATTGTTTGTTCTACTGTCCTCAGCACCTCCCTCTGCCGGCCAGAATCCTTTGCATCAAGCAGTAGAGCAGAAGGGAACACCGAGAGCCGTCCATCATAAAGCATTAAGAAATCATGGTCTCGGCTACTTTTAATCAGCCTTTAAACAAAACTAAAGCTGCCATGTTCAAATTAGCCCATAATGATTCTCATATGGTCCTTTCATCACAACATCAGCTGTTCCCAGTCTTCACCTTATTCCCCGTTTCCCTGTCCTAGCTTTTATTCAAGCAACGGCAATACAACAGCAATACAGTACTCACTCAGGATCCTAACAGAGTTGCTATCATTCCCCTGACCAGGTGTGACGTTTTCAGGGGTCCACA
Source organism: Intellagama lesueurii (assembly GCA_037013535.1). Taxonomy (NCBI): domain Eukaryota; kingdom Metazoa; phylum Chordata; class Lepidosauria; order Squamata; family Agamidae; genus Intellagama; species Intellagama lesueurii. The sequence continues at coordinate 27,274,004 of JBAJHW010000010.1, read as the reverse complement.
CACAGTCCCCCCCCCCGAAGAAGGGAATGGCAAGCCACGTCTGTGTCTTACCCTATACTTAGAAAACCCTAGAAAGGGTCCCCATAAGTTGTAATCAACTTGACAGCACACAGTGGTGGTAATGGTGATGATGATGAAGATGAAAAGGCTACACTTTTTAAAAGTAACATTATAGTAAGGCTTTACACACTGGATAGAACTCGTCCTTACTCAAAGCAACCCATGTTAATCCATGAAAAGGGAGATGAAAAAGCCTGGATTTCTTCCCAAATGTTGCCTCCTTGATGGGTTTTTGACTCTTTGCATAACCCAGTCCCCCGCAATCCACACCAAATTTTCACTCTGATTCTAGAAACAATCCCTCCAGCTTTTATCCTAATAGGATTTAGCCACCTTCACCCAATCCACCTGACCCAAGCCCCACCGGAAAGGTGGTTTAGAAATCTTTCCAATAAAAGAAAGAAACACCATGTTACATTTCAGGTAGCCCCAGGAAGAAGCTCCTACAGAGAGGAGGTTCAGAAAAGGTAGCCCATCATCATACCTTGTCAAAGTGCTCTATCAAGATCTCCACCACGATGTTCTGGAACTTAATATTCATCATGGCTGCCACCGTGTCCTCCTGGGCCCGCAGGAGAGTGGGGCCAAAGATCACCCCCATGTTCGACGGAGACATCAGGTTCTCCTTGCTGTGCTCACACACACTGGCAGGAGAAAGAAGGGAGAACCGGAATCAGGGACGAGGGGCCCGAGAGGGACAGCCTGAAAGCAGGACTGCAGCTTCTCAGGGGCTCCACGGTTTGAGCTGGGAACTGCATGGCTTCATCAGACCCTGAGTCTCAGAACCCTCTTTGTACATGGAAGGCGACACCAGACTCTGCAACTGGAAGGTAAAGCAAAACCTCTTGGATGGTCAGGACTGGTTTGAAAATCAGGATCCTAGCCTTCTGCCCAGCTAAGATAGCAGTGCCTTCTGTCTGCCTTGTGCACTTCGATCTCTTCCTTTGAGTCATGCAGGCTGCTCTTACGGATGCCAAGTGAACCCATAATAAAACTCCACGACCGTAGCAGTTCCACTTCCCTCCTCCCCTCCTAGTCACCAGCGATCCCATTCTAACCACCACAGGGGAGCGGGCAACCCAACGAGCAGAAACCTCTCTATTTAAGGCAGGCACCGGCTTTTCTGAAGTCAGGAGCCTCCCTCAGCTGCTCCAGGAGAAAGGTTTCCAAAGCACACCTCCGAAAGCCTGGGCCCAGAGGGTGAAACCCGATGTGGTTGGAGATGGGGGGGCCCTGATCACACCCAGGGATGGCACACCCCCTGCGAAGCCCCAGCTTCCCAAAAACAGACATGTTTTTTTCTCTCCCAAGCATTGGGAGTCATGCTTGAGTTGGAGGCGTCAATGTCATGTTTCTGAAAGGGAGTCTTCTGTGGTCTGGGAAAAGGCTCATCTTCCTTCTCTAGAAGGCCCTAATTGGCTATGTAGTTTAGTAGCCTCATCTGGTTTGCCATGAGATCCCTGATTGGCTGTGATGACCCATCTCACTCATTGGAGGCTGGAAGAGAACGGAAACGATCCTTCCAAATAGGAAGAAAGAACAACCAACAACAGTAATAATTTTACTGCAGAGCTGGAAGGGACCCCATGGGCCATCGAGTCCAACCCTTGTCAAGCAGGCCCAAGGGGGGGGGGGGGAATCGAACTCCCAACCTCTGGCTCCGCAGCCAGAGACCTCCACCCCTGAGCTCTCCAACATGAGCACGCTTCTTCTGAAAATGTAAGAGAAGCTTGGGAATGTTACCTTTTTGGTAATACAACTCCCTGAACACCAAGCCAGCAACCTAAAAACCCCAATGTTTCTTGGCTCTTTTTAAGTACAGTACTTTGGAAAATTACTTTCAGTCTCAAGTCACTGCTTGAAAGACAACTGCTTCTCCTCCCGTTACGCCAAACCAAACCAACGCGAAACCAAACGAAAGCTAGTTACCCCCGGAAGAGAGGGTGAAGCTCACCACATTCACCCTTCCACCTCTACTTGGCTGCCCAGAACAAACACTCCACTCGCTTCAACAAGGAATGTGTCTTGTTCACTCACTGGACCAGATGTCTGATGAGCAGCTCCAACATTTCTTGGTTCTTGTCCGGGAGTTTATAGATCAGAGAATGGATGGCGCCCAGCCTGTAGTCCAGGTTCTCTGACTCTAGGGAGGAACACGAGGTCCAAAATCAGAGGCTTGTGGTTTGTGGCTTTGCATTCCGAGGGATTTTGTTTTCTGGGCCATAGCAAAGGAAAAAGGGTGCAGCTCGTCATTCTTATCTCCCGAGGACAGAACCTGCTCAGCTCCGGCAGGTCTGCGATTCACATGGCAAGCAGGGTGCATGTGAATGGCATGCACCCAATGAGTCTGTAGTTCAGCCCCCTGGAATGTTGAAAATTAGTGGCTGGGCAAAATTGTCCTGAAAACATCCAGGGGAGACTCCGGAGAATTCAGCAAAATTCAAAAACATTGAAATGTTTGTTTGTTTGTTTGTTTGGGACTTGGATGTAAATTAGCGAGGGAAGCAGAAATCCAGAAATATCAGGAAAGAACAAAGCAATTGATTTTCAAGTGTGGATTTGCAGCATCCTTCATTACAAGCCAGGCACCTTCTCCAGCAGCACCAAGAGTAGGGGGTGGAGAACTTCGGCCCTGCAGATGTTGCTAGATTCTAACTCCTATCATCTCTAGCTACCAGCTGGGATTGATGGGGGCTGGAGTACAACATCCTACAGACGTAAAGTGTCTACCCAATGCAGTCAAAACATGAACCACATGCAACCCATACAGGGGTGCAGAGCCCTTGTGGGGAGCATGAGGTGATGCTTTTGGGGTTCCTGAGTGTAAAGGTCTTTGCCTGCCAGTGGAAAGACAACAGGACGGCAACAAGCTCAGCTTCTCTTGGCAGGAAATACCACTGCCTATGAGAAGGCCCTCTCTTGCACCCTGAACCATATGCCTGGGAGGGTGGAGGGACCAAGAGAAGCCTCCCCCCCCCCAAAGACCTCAAGAGCAGAGCAGGCTGGACTGTAGAGAAGATAGCCCTGGACTCAAGGCCTGGACCTCAGCACTGCCCGTCTTCTGGATCTTTGGGCCATTCCTCTCTCCTTGGCCCACCTCTGCTTGTAAGGTGGCATCTCCTCCTTTTGTGAGGACAACAGAGTCAGCACCCAGAGCCACTCTGCTCTGTTCTGGCATGGCTGGGCTTCTTTGGATGCCTCTCCCTGGGGGCCCCAGGACTCTCCTCCAGAAACCTGCACCTTTGTGACTGTTCTTGGTCTCTCAGGCTTAAGAAAAGGCATGTCTTGCGATGCGTACTTAGAATTCCCAACCTCAACCCCTGACGGCACATTTCTGGACTTCCGGCTCTGAGCAAAGGGGAGGCTCTACCAGGGAAATGAAGTGGCACCAAAGGCGGAGACCCCAGGGAGCTGGTGACCTCAGTCGATGTTCAGTCAAAAGGACCCAAATGCTGAGTGGCCTGTCAATTTTATTATAGGAATTATCTGGCCCCAGTAACACAATGCCAATTAGGGCAGTCAAAAGGTTTCTGCGCAGATGAGTTGTGCCGTTTCAATGACGTTCGGAACAACCCCTCATCAATTAAAACAAAGAACTCCGAGCAGGGTCCCTACCCACCATGAAAGAAGGGTCTCCATGCCCATGGCTGAATCATCTCCCTCCTCACCCTGGGGACCGGATTTGCTCCCACCACCCAACTTCCCTGGGCTAAAACGTGGAGAAGCCACGGCTTCAGGACATGGTTCTGTCAGGGTGCTGTCCCTCACGATTCATCTGCTGACCCTCCTAGGGGAGCAGAAGAGGGACCCCATTCAGCGGGGGAACGACGCTGTCCAGAAACACTCTCTGGTTCCATTGCATCTGATTGTATATTCTCCTAATTGTGTTTTTATTATTATTATTATTACTATTTCTTTGGGGCACCTTGAGCACTGCGTCCTCAAAAATTGAGATACAGGAACAAAATAAACAAATGCGTAAGCCAGCCGATAACCTTGGGGATGTATCCCTCCCCAGCTGCCGTTTAATTAGAGTTACACAGGCAGCTCTGCTATTGTTCAAGGCTAATCACATCTCCTCTCCAACGAGGATCTGATAACCCACTCAAATCATGGGTTTCAGATGCTGGGTTTCAATGGAAAAATCTGTTCCTCCCTGAACTATGGTTGCTCGCGTTGAAAATGAATGGCAAAGCTGCAGTTGAGGGAGGGAAGGAGGGAAATATCCATTTCTACCCATTGCAGCTCATAGGCGAGCCAGGGTTGTACCTGCAGGGGCTGGCAGGGGCTAGAGATCCGGCTGCTGGGGTGAGAGTGAGGTCCTTCTTTTCCATGCAGGATCAACCTCCCTGAGAAACTAGGAGGTGAGCGGCTGCCCTGCCTCTCCTGGTCTCTTCCAAGTCTCTGACAGAGATCCAACCCTCCCGGGAAAACACGGCTTGCCATCATCATGCAGAGAGATGCACATCTTTCAGGACTCTCCTCCCCTCCCTCCCTTCCAACCGCCCACCCCCAGGGCTTACTGGCAGCTGAGACCAATTCCTTGTGCAGCTTGTACGTCATGACGGGTTCGGAGAGGTTCCTGCAACAGAAGGCGAGAACCAGGTAAATGGGGGGCCCAGCTGGTTTCTTCTTCTCCATCCGCTCAGAAGAAGATGGAAGTACACTGGCTTTCTTAAATCTCACTTTATGCGTATTGAAAGGGTTGGGAAGCGTTTTCACTGACAGAGGGCAGAATCCAGCGGCAGCTTTAGAGGTGCAGTAAAGGAACCATGAACATGGCTGCAGCTGATCCCAGCTCATTAATACATCCCAAGCACATGGTCAGGTTCTCAACCTGCACCTTCTCCATCAGCCATGGCAGCTTCTGCAGTTCCTCTCCCACAAATGTACAAACCAAACTGGATTCTGGCCAGTCTGACAGTATGGAGCATCTTCAAATGTGCACGCTCTTATAAGGCATTTATTATTAAACCCACAGAAACCAGGAATGGTTTCCTGCTCAAATTAACCAGCAAAGGAGAACTCCATCGACCTTACAAGGTGGTAAAATAAGACTAGAGTAATCTGTGAAAGTTACCTAAGGTAGAACTTCAAAGAGCTGGTGATGGTCTTGATATCCCAGTCATCATTTTGGAAGTCCACATCCCCCGGGCACTTGGGGTCTTGAGAAGGAAGAGCCGAGCAAGGGAACAGAGGAAACAAAAAAGAAAATTATTTCTTAACTGATTGCTTGATCTATTACAAGATTTACTAAACCTTAATGCAGGTATATTGTGGTTCTTTAAGCATTCTACAAAAGGGGCTTTCATCCAGCCATTTGGCGGCTCAGCAATAGTCCCAGGAGACATCGTGCAAACTGAGATGAGGATGAAGCCCAGTGCAAATTATGGACAGGATAGAAAGTGTTCTCTCTCTCTCTCTGTCTCTCTCTGTCTCTCTGTCTCTCTCTCTCTCTCTCTCACACACACACACACACACACAATTTAAACTACGTTGAATATAACCCTGAGTATCATAAATTGCTTATCTTGAAAATGAGGAAGGGAACAAGCATTGCAAGAGCTAAACCTTTTAGAATTTTAGATTTGAATCTCATTTTTCCGGTTTCTGCAGATGAGAAACTGTAAGCCATCATTTACTTATCAAAGCGTTTTCAGCTGGAGAAACCAGGCCGCAGGGGAAGGGTGGATCAGCAGCACTGCCCCTTCCAAGGAACTGAAAATTGTTCCATGCTATTTACTCAGCTGAAGCGTCTGGAACTCGCTCCCAAAGGGAAGCAACCCCCCCCCCCCCCACAAGCAAAGACCTCTGGGACCCGGTGTTGCAAGGACACCTCAGGGCTACAACTCATTCCTTTCCTGATGGTCTCCATCAACCTTCTTCTTTCTACATTCTTCCCAACTACTCCCTGAAGTATTTGCTTCTTTGTTTGGCAGCTGATGGGTGGGAAGGACACAGAGCACATGAGCGGCCTATTTAGATCACCCCAGCGACCGCAACATTTTTGTGGTGGCACAAGACTATGAAGGCTGGTTTGGAGGGAGAGGGTTTCTGGCTGGGTCTGATGCTCTTGTCCATGCAGAAAAGCTGCTCTCAGCATCCGGGAGTGACCAGCTCTGACAGGCGAGCAGTTTGTCGCTGGGGCGCTTCAAAGAACACCTTTTTTTCCCCACACACACACATCCAAAACTTCTTTCTGGTTGCAAACACAATCTTCTAGTCCTGCCACAAAAGATTGATGGTGCCAGGAGCCATGGCAAAGTGGTCAGCTGAACCAAAGGTTGGTTAGCAATCAAGAGCCTTGGCTTCAGACGAAGCACGCACGAAAGATGGAAAGGCTATTAACGGCTCGCAAAGCCACTTGGCCCAAGATAATTAAAGTGGGTGACCTCGGCTGGTGCAGCTCCAGGTTCTGCAAGATGCCAAGAAAAGAGCAGCATAAGAAAGTTTTAAAACAAAGTGGCGGCCAAGACGGAGCGCTGGACGAAGCAACAGAAGGGATAGCTGTGCAGAAAAAGCTAGTGGGCATTTTTAAAAATCTTTTGCACCAAAAAACACAGCCATTAAGATCAGCATGCCTCCCCAATCTATGGCAGCCTGAGGGCAAAACCTCTTTAACTGTCTGTACCATCAAGAAGAGGAAAAAGCTTGGAAGGAGCAGCCCTGGTTTGTTTCCTTCCCAACCGTCTGCAGCCTTACATCACTCGGCTAATTTTATTTCTCCCCTTGGTCTCAGAAATCTGATCCCCATTTAGTCGGTAACTGTCCTTTTCTCTAAAAGCACAAAGCCATTCTGAATGGTTAGCTGCAGCTTTTCAAATTTATACACTTGTCAAACCAACGGTTCCTTTCCCAGCACTGTAATCTCTACTAAATATCCTTCCCCCTTTTTTCCCCTGTCCATATACTCACTCCTGTTTCCTTATTTTGTTCCCCAGACTATACACTTAAATTTATTCTCCTCCTCAAGTTTGGACTGCAAAGGCAGCCATTCATCTGTCATCTTCCTCATCTAAGTCTGCATGCTCTTGTTCTGGTTGTGTTCGCAAGCAACAGCTTGGCTTGGCCAAACGGTAATTGCAGAATTAAGTTGAGCGGAATGCGAGCCAAATCATAGAATAATTGAGTTGGAAGAGGCCAAAAGGGCCATCGATGCTACAGGTTTTAGACCACTGCCAGAACCCCACAAGCTTATGACAGTTTTGCTATAAGGAAGAGGTCTACCACCACCACCACCACCCAAAAGATACTGGAGCCACACAGACCTCTTTGTATCTCTGCACATCCTGGTCTACACAAAGCTGCTTCCCAGAGGTTTCAGTCATGGCCCAAATCCTGCAGGGCTCCTGCCTAACTTTCTGTGACTGTCTCCCCAAAAAACAGGGAGTTTTAGTACAAGAACATCTGGGGACTGCTGGTCTAGAAGGTGTCTTTCTCTCTCTGATCCACTGCTCCTTTGACGTGACCTCCTATCCAAAGGAGAAGCAGCCACAGGTTTTTCCTTCTTACCAAAGAATGCATTCAAGAGCTTCTGAACTTGGATGTTGCTGCCGACTGTACGATACACGCCTTCAGTTGTGATTCCTGAGCGGGAAGGAACAAATAGAAGCAAACAGTTATTTCTAAGAGAACAAATGGTTCTTATTCTTACTCATTTGGAAAGCTCACCAGTGCCATCTTGTGCCGTCTTTGAAAAACACAAGGATGTATGCTTTTAAAGGGTCTGGGCAGCAGTAACACAGGAAGAAAGCATGGGCTCAGTCCAGGACCTAAAATGGAGCAGCATCCAGAATCTGTAATAATCATCACGGCAATTCTGACGTACAGCCACCTTTTTCAAGGTTTTCCAGGTAGAGAATACACAACAGTGGTTTCCCATTCCCTTCTTCTGTGGGCACCCTGGTACCACCGTGCAGCTGGCCCAAGGCCACTCAGGCTGGCTCTTCTCCCAGGAGGCCCAGTTGGGGGGGGGGGGGAAATCAAACTCGGCTCCACAGCCAGAGACCTAAACCCCTGAGCCATCCAACCAGCATCCAGAATCCACAGGACCCTTTAAAGTCATTGATCAGAATGCCATCAGTCTCTAAGTACTTTGCTGCACCTGTGGTGCAGTTTTGATTTTCAGCAAGCGTTTTGTGTGCCCCATTGACTCCTGTCAACCTGAACCTTCAACGTGCAAGAGAACCCACAGAAAGGCAAGTTGCTGCTTTTTTGTGTGCATGGATCCGTAGGCACTGAAAATCCACATGTGCATAACAGCAGCTTAGCAGGGAAGTCATCACCTCTGACACTGAAGACCACCACAGAGATCTTTCAGGAATTCAGTCTTCAGAAATTCACATATAAAACACTCAACTCTGAATTATCACTGAGCAGATGGTTACTTCTCTAAAAGCTGTGACCGTTTCCAGCAATTCAAATGTCTTGAAATCCACCCTGTGCTGGTCCATGGGGGGGGGGGGGGCACCAACCCAAATGCCACACAAGTGGGCAAGCTTCTGAATTCTCCAAAACTGGTCAGGCTGGATGGAGCGACGAAGCCACAGATAAAAGACATAAACAGCCATTGGAATCGAATCTGTAATGAACCCTAGGAGAGCATATGGCTGGTTTCTTGACAAGGTGGTGTTTTTTTTACCAGACTGTAAATCCCAGGCTGAGTTTTCCAACAGAGCAGACCATGCCCAAGTGCGAGCCATTGGCAGTAGCCCCGTGACGAGGTCCTTTCTCACAGCTGTCACTGTGTCTAACCTTGTAGTAACACCAGCCTGTCCTAAAGCTACAAACACCCCAGAGACATGTGGTTGCTTTGGAAAGAGATTGAGAGAGAGAGAGAGAGAGACATGTGCGGGAGGGAAGGGTTGGCACACAGAGAGACACTTTGTGCTTCATGTGCCCGTCATGTGTGCCAATGTACAGGCTTTCCTCTCATCGAAGTGAAAACTTCAGCTGGTGCTGACAGACAAGACTCTGGGGGCACATCTGGCAAACTCTGCTGAACGGGTGAAACAACCCTCAGATCCACCGAAAAAATTAAGTGATGACATCTGCACATGGCTTGTCACTTAATCAAGCCATGTCCTCATGGCTTGAGTTGGGCAACAGATAGATGGAAGACACATAGACTAGTACTGCTGGATACCTCAGGGGTTGAGGCCTCTGGCTGCGGAGCCAGAGGTTGGGAGTTCGATTCCCCCCCCCCCCCCCCCGGGCCTTCTTGACAAGGGCTGGACTCAATGATCCAGAGGGTCCCCCTTCCAGGTCTGCAGTTCCAAGATGATGATGAATAACAGCAGAGTTCCAAAAAAATGGCAGTACAGTATTAGGAACAACATATATACTACGTCAATATTTAATAGATACTTAGGTTTCTGGTTAAAACTTGTATATGTTATACAAAACCTGTCAATGTTTTTATAATTTTGATGGACTGTGCCTGGTGTTTTTGAATAATAATAATAACAAGAAAGGTGGCTCATTAAATAGAATTACCCCTATAAGCACCATGACTGGTTGTCAGTCCTGGAAAGAAAGCAAAGAAGCTAGTGGGAAGTGAGGCTCCAATGGGGCAGGGATACCCCAAAACATCTTGTCCTCGCTGTTTTAACATGGTTGCCAAAACCCTATTAATTGCACTCACAGGAGTCCGTGTAAATGTCAGCCACCCATTGCAGCAAGTTAAAAAAAAAAAGTCAGTGCAGGCATTTCTGGCTGTCCACCAAGTCAGCCCATGACAGCAAAGTGCCTGCACTGATGTTTCAGCTAGTGGCCATCCAACACGGAGATTTACTCCAGCTGCATGATGACAAAAGCGGCAGGATTGTGGCCAGGGGGTAGAAAACACAACCTAAAAGCGGAGCCTTCGATCTAATTTGGGGGGAGGGGGGGAAGAGCAGCCTTCCAGGTCTTGAATGGCTCAAGCCACTGCAAACAATAATAGCAACACATACAGATGCACAGAGGCACAGGTACACACATTTATACTCACTTCCACTTGAGCTCCCCCAGAAATAGTCTAGCTCAAGCACCCACTGCTATTTGACAGCATTTAACGCAAGTAAATATTCCAGGGATTGTAACCACATTAACTTTGTTCAGCTGTCGCCTGCCAGCCACTTAAGCATTTTGATGGCAACACTAAACTGTCTGGGATTTTGAGTGCTGTCTAGAGAGGCCTGTGCCAAGCCGAAACCATTTACTTTGGCGTTGTTTTTATGACAATGCTCCCTGAAACCAGAGAAACAACTTCAGTCTACTCAACGCCTTCTCTTTTGTACAGCTTACACGTTGGACGGTCAGCCATCTTGACTTGTCTTGCAGCAACGGGAAAGTGTGTCTAGCTTCTGCCCCAAACATATCCAGCATCGTTAAAAGGGTCAGCTTTCCAGGATTCTCATTATAATGGGCACCCACAACTCATCTCCTCCTGTGCTTTCCTAGGCTGAGTAGACCCAGGAGAGGTGCTCTGCCTCTCTGTCGGCGTCTTTAATCTCCAGGTAGATAAATCTTCACCCTGCACTCAAAGCAGACCAAGCTCAAGGCCCTGCTTCCTCCAAAGCCTTCCTAGACTCCCACCAGCAGGGAGAAAGGGGTGGTGTTTTCCTTTCTTTGCCCTTCTTAAAAAGCATGTTGCTTCCCATCATGGTCAATGAAGGGAGTTACTTTACACCACCTCCAAAGTCTTCCAAATTTTCAGTTCGGTTGTGGGCATACAAATCTTATATCTTGTGCTTCATGTGCCCATCATGTGTACCAATGTACAGCCTTTCCTCTCATCGAGGTGAAGACAGCAGACGGCTGGTGCTGACAGACAAGACTCTGAGGGCACATCTGGCAAACAGCTGAACGGGTGAAACAACCCTCAGATCCACCAAAAAAATGAAGTGATGACATCTGCACAGTGTGTGTCCCCCTCATGGCTTGAGTCGGGCAACAGATAGATGGAAGACACACAGATGGAAGACACATGTCTTTTCTTTAGAAATAAAATTTTAAAAATTTAAATTAAAAAGAAAAAAAAAAGGTTGTGGGCATACACAAGGTTTGGCAGGGCTGCAGATCCGGTAGGTCCTGTCTCTGCTCCGTTCTGCCACCATCAGAGGCGGGCAACACTGGAGGACCTGAGAGCCAATCTCCCAGCCCCCATGGGCTGCACCCACCCCGGAAAAAGAGCAAAAAGGACGGAAAATCCAAACCAAATATTGCCAGAGGTCCACTTCCAGTTCCATTTTTGTAAAGCTGAGGGACCTAATCTGTTTCTTGTTTTGTTTCGGAACTGCTCCTGAAGGTTTTCAGGAATGGAAAATGGGACTTTTTGCAGAATTGTTCTTAAAAGCGGGACATCGAGGGCCTGCCAAAATGGCTCGGGCAGCCACAAGGCCTCCCTTGCTCCTCCCATTTTCCTCCCTTGCTGATGACACAGAAAGGATACAGATCTTTTCGTAGGGTGGGGTCCAAGAACATCCTGAGTCGGGGGCCCTGTCTCTACCCTCAGAAGAGAACTTCTGACCCAGCCTAATGTTCCTGAAACTGTGACGCCAGACACAAAGGACAGCAAGGTAAATACATTTCACAGACACTGGTGATGGCTTTCAGAGACGGCCGGGGGCTGAAACACCAGTCAAGGATGAAGATCAGCAGAACCTGCTGAAACGTCACGGTGAAAATGCCATCCAGCACTCTACACAGAGCTTACCTTTTGTCTCGACTGCATTGATGCATTTCCGGACAAATCTGAAGCCAATTTCATTGAGTTCCACTGTGCAGAGAGGGGGTGAAAGAAAACAAAGATGATCGACATGGAGCTCCAGGTAGGATGGTCAGAAAAGGAAGGCTAGGGGTTAGAAGCTCCTCCGTGCATGGATAGGATGAAGCAACGAGCAGCAAGGAGTAACTGCTCTAGTAATTGCTCAGACCCTGTGTGTCTGGCCCAGAAGCCTTCATAGGCTGTGGCCGGGCACTGAGTTGAACCCATGAGATTGTGGGTTCAATTGCCACGCATCACCACACCGGGATGGAAGAATTCAAAGGGATGGTTTAGGGCTACAAAGCCCTAAACGCTCGGGCTGAAGCTATCTCAAGGACCGCAATCTCCCTTTATGAGCCTGCCCAGGTGTTAAAAATCATCATCTCCTGGTGACCCAAAGGCAGCCTGAGAGCGCAGAAGGAAAGCGGCTGCAAAGGGAGCAGCTGTGACGCCGGCACCCCGAGAGCTCCAGAAATATGCAAATGCCTTCACGGGGCCTGCCCTGCGACGGCTCAAGCGCTCTTGACGGGCGCGTCCCTCTTCGAGAGCCAGGACCTTGAAAACAGGATGTCTGCTGTGGCGACTGAGTGCTTGACTATGTAAACACGGACACCCACTCTCTGACGCCTGCACTTCAGAAACGCCAAAGGACACAACTCTACCCCAGAGCTCCACATGACCCGATCAGCAGACCTACATACAAATCCCTGCATGGGTATGCCTGGGCTACTGCCACGAGTCTGGCGTGACGAAGGGGGGCACAAGCGAGAGAAGGGGACGGCAGAATATCTTCTGAGCCATGGAGGGATCCCAGCCCAGGTTTCTAGGACTGAATCTTTGGGGTACTGGCGGATCTCCATGGCCTACATTAAGGTCCCCCCCTTTGGAGAGAGAGCCAGGAGCCAAATCACCAAGAAACCCACTGGAGCTTTTCAGGAAAAAGAGATGGCTTTCAGTCCCTTGCATTCCCTGCAGGAAAAGGCAAACAGGAGGTAGGAGGGGGGGGGGGGAGGCAACAGGCTCCGTTTTAGGATTCAAAGCCACCCACATACCCAAGGAAACCTGAAAGCAGGTGATCCTTGTTGCGTAAGAAAACTTTGGGAAACAAAACAAAATGGGAGACCCCCCTTCTGTCCCAGAGCCTACAGTCTCCTTCTTTAAACATTTTTTTTCTTTAATCAGTGCATCGCTTATCCCTGATTTACTGGGAAGCGCGGGAGGCGCGGACAGAAGGACCTCCCTGTCTTCTAACGGGCGTCGTCGTACAGCCTGCCACTCCATCCCGTCTTTCTGCCGACCTTCGTCCTCGACTCTGCTCAGGCTCCCAAGGAAGGAACAGAAGAGCAGGGTCAGAGCAGCGGCTGCAACATGAACAGCCAGCGGGAGAGGGCAACAGCCAGCACCTCGTGGAAACAGCTTAAGCGTACGGATGGATCAGGCACAAAGGGTGCAAACAGAGGACTCGGTTACTCACTCTCTTCCTGCTTTGAGATGGGACTGTGGTAGATCTAGGGAAGAAATACAAACAAACAAGTCACTCCAGGTGAGACCTCTGGGATTTCTCTCTCTTGGAGCCGGGCTCTCGCTCTCCGGAGAGACTCCAGCCTTCAGACCCCCCTGCCAAAACATACACGAGGAAACAAGCCTAGGAATCAGGTCCTCACAGAGGTTCAAGGAAATGTATTTCCTCTTCTCAGATGATATGCAGAACACACAAACGTCTGGGAAAGAGACTTCCAAAATAATAATAATTCCGTACAGGATTTAGGATGTAAACTTGCACAAAACTGCCTTTTCGAATGCTACCACGTATTATTACCATTTCCTGCCAACATTCTAGATGTGTTAAAATGAATAGAGACTGGAAAAGTCTCTATTTGCTCTCCTCGTGCAAAAGCAACCCAAGAGGCTTTCATCCTTCTGCAAGGAAGAACTTGGTCATTCAGCCCAAATGGGATGCCTCCATTTTCCACAGCCATGTTTCCATTTGCTAGGCTTCTTCACTGTCCTCAAACTAGATGTATGTGCAAGGTAAAATTCTCAGGTCTTCTTGGACTGCAAGTCCCAGAAGCCTTCATCATACAGGATTTCTGGGAATTGCAGTCCAAGGACAGATGGGTTACCCAAGGTTGGGAACCACTGCAGAGCATCCACCTTTTCATTTTCACAAAAAGGATGAGGTTCGCTTTTCCTCCCTGCTCTTCCCCAAGTGTGTTTACTGTTCCTCTATGAAGTCTTCCTTTGGCCTCTGACCCAGAACTTCCAATGTTACACCCTTCCTGCTCAGCGTTATTCCCGTATGTGACACTCTCAGTGTGAGCCCAAACACCGTATTTCATAGATGGTTTAATTGTATGCTGAGACCCTTCCTTCCTTCTCTCCTGCACTTTAGTTAATAAATAACCTCCTTCTCGGGAATTAACAATAATTCTTGAGAAGGAGGTGGTGGTGAACCGTAGGATGGGACATGGAAGGAAGGAAACTGATTAATTAAGGAAAGTCATGGAAAGTACACTGTCGAAATGTGTGTGAACAGGAACAGAATGGCTACACAAACTGAAAACACATCCTCCTGGAAGGCGGTGGTCTAAGAAAAAGGACCTGTTGAGCTTTAGAACCTGAAAGGCTGAGTGTCAAGTGGCAATCCTGATGACCTTTAAACACAGTTATGCAATTTTATCATGCAGATTTATATACCCTAGGAGTGAGATTTCTGGGTAGAACTGCACTGATCGTTCTTCAAAACTGTGCACAGGACTGAGACCCGAGGCTAGCAAGCAATTCAACTGATGTAAAACGGATTTTACAAGTCCAGCGATCCCTGTAAAATGACAGTCTGGATACCTTTGTCTTAGGTAGAAACTGCAAGCTTAATCTTAGCAGTCTGCATTCAAGGAAAACAAGCATCACATCTGCCCCCCTTCCCCCCCCCCCCCAATATTTGCTTTCTCTCTGACCATTCCAAGCTTTATAATATCTTTCCTTGATGAAGAATTCTGCTAGAACTTGCAACCTCACCTTGTTTGTAATTTTTTTAGTGACTGGATAAAGGTTTTTTTTACCCAAGCCAGAACTTTTTTTCTACAGATGGGCTGCAGGTTGACTTTCCCTCCATTCAAATATTGTTTCAGATGACCAGAAATGTCTTTCTCTTTTTTAAACCAGTTAAAATGATTTCACTTCTGGAATACCTACCGGCTCTTTGCCATCCATGGCCTCCATCCAGAGCCGCCGGTTGGCTTCCGAAGGAGCCTGCAAGGTGATGGGCCCAGGCCTGCGTGAGATCCAACAAGCATAAGAACAAAGGAGAGTTGGCCCCAGTGAGACAAAACAGAATCTAGAATTTTAAATTTTTAATACCTCTTACACCCCTAACAATAAAACTAAGAAAAGTAAAGTTTCTGAATGCAACCAAGACATTAAGAAGGTGCCATATTGCATGTATGATCTTCTTACAGGTTCCATGTTAAAACTGAGTAATTTTAGTAGTAAAAGAAAGCATATGGATGACTATATCTTCAGCTCAAGGAAGGCCAACATAACGTGGGATTTCTTTTCAGGCAAAATTCATTCGGTGACAAATGGAAGCGTTGAGGCATTCACACAGCCTGCTCTTTATCGGCTGTCAGAACAAAGGAACCCCAAGATAAAGCATAGAGTGAAGCGTTATCCCCGTTTTCCGGGAGCTGAGCAGGCAGAAATCCTCCTGGGAAATTCTTCTTATACAATTATAGAATGATTGAGTCAGAAGGGGTCTATAAGGCCATCAAGTCAAATCCCCTGTTCAAGGCAGCAATACAAATCCAAGTATATCTGCCAGGTGGTAGTCTAAATTTCTCTTGAATGCCTCCCAGTGTTGGAGCGCTCACCACTTCTCAACGTAATTGGTTCCATTGCCATACCACTCTAACAGTTAGGAGGTTTTTTCCTGATATTCAACCAAAATCTGGCTTCCTGTAGCTTGAACCCTTTGTTATGTGTCCTGCACTCTGGGAGGATTGAGAACAGATCCTGCCCCTCCTCTGTATGACAGCCTTTCAAGAATTTGAAAAGTGCTACCTTGTCTCCCCTCAGTCTCCTTCCTTAAGGCTAAACATGCCCAGTTCTTTCCGTCTTTCCTCATAGGGCTTGGTTTCCAGTCCCGATCATCCTTTCTGCCCTCCTCTGAACTCATTCCAGTTTGTTGGCATCCTTCTTAATGTGCAGCTTATCTTTTCCAATGTCAATGGGGTTTCCCTGGAAGTGTCACATGTCTTTTCCAGAAAAGAAATCCCCTTTGAACCTTGGTGGCAATTATGATTTCCAGTCATTAGAATCCGAGGAAGAACACTGACCTTCCTGGGCTTATTTTTTTACTTTCCAGCCCATTCAATTTTTAAACAAAGCCTCATTAATCCGAGAGTCGAAAGCTCGCCCCATTATTTTCCGGCCTGATTTCTCCAGCTTACCTTTCAATTGTCTCGATGTCAAAGCAAAATCTTTTGTCGATGGAGTCCGTCTTCCTCCTTACGCAAGACTTCAGGGTCAGATGGGCAGTGCCCTGAGGAAAACAGGGTTCAAAGCCATCATTTAAAAAGAAGCATCAACAACAAGAGGAGAGCCCAGGTGGCATTTTTAAAGCCCTAAATCAGGAGTTAAATCTTTGCTGGGAAGCAGCAGGAACAGAACCCTCCCTCCTGTCTCCCAGCCCAGAAATTCACCCCAAGCTAAAATCAAATGGAACTACCAGAATCATTCTTATTTATGTAGCAGAGTCACCCAGTGGGAAACAGGTCCCAAATAGCTGCAGATCACTGGGATGAGGAACTCCAGGGCTCAGCAGGGCAATAAACAACCCCCGATAGCAGCGTTCTCTGGACTGCTGGGGTGCCATGATCACAGTAAATGGAAACCAGGAGACCCAGGCACCAAGTCTGGGAAGATTCAAATGGCAGCCACTATCCCCAGTGCCCTGCCTCTCTCACTGCTGTGGTCACCAGTCAGAATGGCTTTAAATCTAACAGTTACAAATGCTTCCACATCGGCTCCAGTGATCACACTGTCTCCACCGATGCAAATGCATTAGATTCCAGAAAAGGAGAAGTCCCCATGGCAGAGGGGAAAAACTACAGATCGTGGGAGGGAGAACTCCCAGCTGATTCACATTGTGTGTCATCGAGCCCACAGAAAATATTGCAAAGTCGATTGTCCCAGTCTCAGAGCATCGTTTTCAAGGTAGTCACCCGCTTACTTGCTTTGCCCCCGGCTTCTGCTCCATAGGCGTCATTCTGAGCATCTTCGTCTCCTTCTTGAACTGGCAGTAGTACTTGACCCACGAGATGCCCAGCGCCCCTAAACCAAGTTAAGAGTTGAACAGATTGAGCGGCAGCTGCCTCAGAATCAGGGAAGCTCTGCGCACGCGCACGCGCACACACACACGCACAAACTCATTTTGGGCAGAAGTAAATATAGTAGCAACTCAACAGAGTGCAAGAAATCTGATTTATTTTTTTCACTTGGGAAGGCAGTCCTGACAAAGCAGAACCTCAAAACCCAGAGCTGAATTGGGCAGAGGGAAGTTCCAAAGGCACCCCAAATTAATACATGGTGTGTTGTTGTTGTTGTTTTCTAAGAATGGAGTGTGGAGCCCTTGGGTCTGGTCCTCAGCACAAGTTCACAAGTGTGTGCCTTTTGGGTCAGCCTCTAATGGGTGCATCTCAGGGTTGCACCAAAAGGCAAAGCCCATCTCAGCTCTACCAAGCCCTGACCTAGAAAAAGAAGGTTATGAGATGGGAAGAAGAAAAGTGTTCCAACTCTGGGACAATTTGGGGCTGAACCCGGCAGGGCAAATATGGGGTTGAAGCACCTGAAATAAAAGCCACCTACATTTTTCTTGGGAATACAGATATCCCTCTATGGTGGGCTTCCCAGGGAACTTGCAGGTCAATGGGGCTTCTTTCATTCTTTTCTTGAGGTCTTCCAACTCCTCCCGTGTGCTGGTGAAGTGATTCCTTGTCTGTTGAGCAAGAAGAAGAAGATCAATAAGAACAATAATAACAAGAACAACAAACAACATTTTTTAAAGACTGCATTTGACAACACTTCTGGAGTCTTCAATAATAAAACTGTAACCATAGGCAGTCATGCAGTTTATTTACCCAGAACACATTTAAAGAGAAAAACTTTGGATTTAAGACCTCAGTCATCAGAATTATAACAGGACGAATGCATCAATTTAGTATGGAGCGCTGCTCCATCCAGGAACATCACTTGCCTGTTTTAGTTCCTCCTTTACGTTGTTATTTAATTTGAGTGGTTCCGGCTGTGCAGCCCCCGTTGAGCTTCCCTTTGCCGGAATTTGGCCTAACGCCCAGCGCAGAAACCTGTCATGGTTCTACTCGGCCAGCCTCTGTTCCCTGCCTCTGCAGGGCCCGTGGCCTTGCTTGAATTTTGTTGTAACGGGTGTCAGCTGGATGTCCTCTGGGTGTCTCCCAGATATAAAATGACATTTTAGAAAGAAGAGAGCAAAGACTGGACAGAACCACCTTGCTGGATCTGAATAAAAGTCAGGTTTCTCCTACATTCCCCCCCCCCCCCCGCTTTCTGGGAAACAAGGAGGACAGAGTGGCACTGCAAAGGTAGACTGCATCTGAACAGGGAGGTTCATAAAAACAGAAAGCCCGGGCTTTAAGATGATCAGAAGAGGCCTTTCGGTCCCACCACCTTCACGGGTGCACTTGGTGGAGACATGGAAGAGGGCCTTCTTGGTGGCTGCTCCCAGGCTTTGGAACTCCCTCCCACTGGAGGCCAGATGGGCCCCACCTTTGCTGTCCTTCCGCAAGCAGGCCAAGACCTTTCTCTCCAAGCAGGCTTTCCCTTAATAAACTGGTGGTCTGAGAGGGGTTTTAAAATGGATTGTTGTGCTTTGTTGCTTTAAATGTGTTTTCGTATTGATTTTTTTTTACTGTTTAATGGCATACAGTGGTGCCTCGCTAGACGATGTTAATCCGTTCCACGAGGATCGCTGTCTAGCGAAAACATCGTCTAGCGAAGCACGTTTTCCCATTGGAATGCATTGAAATCGCTTCAATGCGTTCCAAGGGAAAACGCAGTCGTCTTGCGAAATTTCCCATAGGGAAACCTCGTCTAGCGAGTGAGGGTCCCCATAGGAATGCACTGACAGCTGCACTGACAGCTTTTGACCACTAGTCGGCGCACTCCTATGGGGAAACCTCATCGTCTAGCGAAATTCCCCATAGGGAAACATCGTTTTGCGAAGCGCAGTAGCGCTCGCAAAAAGGCATCGTCTAGCGATTTCCTCGTCCTGCGAGGCAATCGTCTAGCGAGGCACCACTGTACTTGTTTAATTCTTTTTAAATATTTGTATACCTACTGTTTTTTGCTTTTAAATACTGTCTTTTTAATAATGTAAGCCACTTTGGGTTGTTGTTGTTTTTTAAGGAGAAAGGTGGGATTGAAATATTTTAAATAAAATAAAATAAACCATGCTGGATCACAGCAAAGCCTGGCTGAGCCGCACATTCTCTTGAAATGGTGACCAACTGGTCATCCCAGTGAAGTCCACCAGAAGACCACACCCTCCATCCTGCCTTCCTTGACCACTGATATACGGAGGGAGAGTCTGATCCCGGAGACCATCTATGCAAGCCCTCTGACTCATGGCTGGAAATGCCAAGAATTTATCCAGACCACCCTGAAAGCTCTCCCGATTCGGCAGCCCTTCTGTGGCCGTGACTTCCACCGCCGGATGAGCCGCAGTGTGTCAAGCGGCGCTTCCTCGCATCCGCTCTGAGCTCCCACCATTCAGCTTCAGGGCACAAACCTGGG
The DNA here is from genome assembly GCA_037013535.1 of Intellagama lesueurii. Taxonomy (NCBI): domain Eukaryota; kingdom Metazoa; phylum Chordata; class Lepidosauria; order Squamata; family Agamidae; genus Intellagama; species Intellagama lesueurii. The sequence goes on along the minus strand of JBAJHW010000010.1, from coordinate 27,254,368 downwards.
AGGAGGACAGGCGGAGGGAAGACTCTTCCCATCCATTTCCTTCTCCTCAAAGAGACCGGATCGTGGGTGCCCGAGTTATCTCAGCTGTTGCCCAACGACAGAAAGGGCCAAGCCTGAAGGCAGCCAGAAATGAGCACAAGCGGAAAAAACTTCCCAAGGGAAGAAGCAAAGGGAGAGCCATCGGGTGCCAGGAGGAGAACGGCCAAGGCAGGCATCAGTGACCCCTGAGGACGAAGCCTTCCAGACAGAGGGGATCCTGGGAACAGAGAGAGACCCTTTGTATCCTTATAGATCTTTGCCTGGATCTTTAGGAAGAGAGTCTGCAACTGAAGAGTTGGAAACAGGGCCTTTACGCTCCTGTCACAACCTCATCTGAGAAGCAAAGAAGGAGAGAGAGACTCGAAAATCAGGTTCTAACGCTCACGTTCTGTAAGCTGAGCTGAAGCTGCTGTTTGTACGGAAGGAAGTCCTGCGTCAGCTCCACCGTCAAGTTGTTGTAGGTGAACAGGCTGTGAAGAAAAGCCAAAACCTGTGTAGGCAGGAAAAAAACGGCAATCAGATTTAGACTTAGGAAGCCCGGGTTCCAAGGTCCACTTGGCCATGCAACCTCACTGGGGTGGGTGGGCATGCGTGCCATTCCTGGAACATCTCACCTGTCCGGAAGTGGCTTGACGGCACAGAACAATTAAAAAATTGGAAAGGGTATTTGATAAATAAAGAACTGGGCATGTTTAGCCTTGAGAAAAGAAGACTGAGTGGAGATAGGAGAGCGCTCTTTGAATACTTGAAAAGTAGTCATGCAGAGGAGGGGCAGGATCTGTTCTTGGTCATCGCAGAGTTCAGGACACGTAACAATGGGCTCGAGTGACAGGAAGCCAGATATCAGCTGAGTATCCAGAAAAATGCCTTAACTGTTAGAGCAGTATGGCGATGGAACCCATGACCTCAGGAAGTGGTGAGCGCTCCAATGCTGGAGGCCTTCCAGAGAAAATTGGGCAACCATCTCTCAGATCTGCTTGGACTTGAATTCCTGCAGTGAGCAGAGGGTTGGACTCAATGACCTTAAGGACTCTAAATTTCTTGCTCTCATGGATTTAGGGGGTTTCTACACGGGCCAATGATAATTGTGAAAATCTCTATTGGCATTCAAAACAGTGGGGATTATTTTAACACAGAAAAATAAAAACACAGCAAATATTTTGCGGAGGGCAGAATTCACCTTCCGGACAAATAAACGAATCAATAAATTCTTCCTTTTGGAAGAATGAACAGCTTTATCACCATATGGATGTCACAGGACAGGCAGCAAGCTGCTTACAGGTTCCACAATGCTGAACTTCTTGCTCTCCTGCACTTCCTGGATCTGATAGACATATTCCAGCGAAGAGTCAAAGAAAACGTGCCGTTCTTTATCCACCTGCAAGTCCGCCTGTAGGAGGAAGGAAAAGGGAGGTCACCCCCACGAGCGAACACTGCCGTGATCAAGAATACAAACCCCCAGGCTGTTGGGGGGAATTACCTTCTCTTTTCGGTAAACACAATCCAGCATCACTTTGGCATTTTTTCTCCAAGGACCAGCTGTATTTGCTACCTTAGCCCGTTTTCCTACCTGGACCCTATTTTCACTTCACAGCATCCATGATGGCATGAAAACTAAGAGTAGCCCTTGAAAAGCAATGATTCTTGGTAAAGGGGTCAAACTCAGTGAATAAGGAGGCTGAAGAGATGAGCCGCAAAGGCGCCTTCTGTGGAGTCATGGGCAAGGGTGTCATTCTTTTACCAAGCGTTGCCTCCTCAGGCGGGATTGTGTGCAGCTGTGCAGGGCATGCACCTTGGCCAGACTGGCCACGCCAGGGTGGTCAAGATTCAGAAGCACCTTTTGCTCCAGTCTTTACAGCCGACCGACCATCCGCTTACCTCTTGCAACTGGGATTCTTTCTTCTTGGACGACAAATTCAAATGGCGATCCAACATGGAGTAAAACTTCTCACCATCTTTCTCAAATTTCTTCTTTCGCTCCTAGGGAGGAAGAATTGGGGACAGCACGTTGTAAGTGCAAAGGGTTGTTCAAGGAACTGTCCTTGAGGAGTTTTACAGCCACTCAGAAAGGACTCTGCGGATGCCAAAGAGAGAGGTGAAGCCGCTCTTCCTTGGCTCCGAGGAATCATTGTTGATGTGACTTCATGCAGTTCTAATCTCTGCCAGGAGAAGATCTCAAGAGTCAAATCCTCATTATCAATATTTTTCCTTAGGTTTTTGCTTTGCTCATCCCACAAGAAGTACAGAATGACACCATTCCAGTCTCTCTTCCACCCTGAGACCGTGATAAGATCCCAAAAGTTGCCCTAAGCTTCTTGGCTGGCTCTGGAGGTGAAGGCAAGTTCCCCATTTCCCAGGGCCACCGTTCTCCATGCGGCATCAGTCTGGCGCCCGTCTAACCCTTGGCATTAAGCACCCGAACAATGAGGGAGTTACACAGGAGACAGACAAAACTTTGTAAGCCCTTTGCCCTACAACGGAAGAGTTTATTCAAGCCACGGCTATGGCAAAACAACAAACTCCCCTCTTACAAATGCAGGATCCCAAACACTTTTCTCTGCCAGCGAACATCAGAGGGCGAAAATGAGGAAGTGGCTGAATCCCCAGCGAAGCGAGGGAGAGGCGGAACTGGACATGCTCAGTGCTGTGAAACCCTTCCGCTGAAAAGCTGGTCTTGAATAACCATGGCGAAGGAAACAAAGCCTTAAAAAAATGTTGCCTGTTGCCAAACCGCAGCAGAAAACCACAAAGGAACACACACAGACACCCCAACCACCAGGAGCATGAGTCAGCAAATGTTACGCAGCTGCAAAAATGGCAAATGCCATTGGGAAGGAAGCGGTTATTTGCATTGTTATGCCCAGTCAGCCCTTGCCTGGAGCGCTGCATCCAGTTCTCAAAGTGGAATTTTGAGATGGATACAGACAACCTGGAACAAGTTCCTAGGAAGGCAAAAAAAAAAAAAAAAAAAAAGGTGGCTGGCGGAGGGGAAGGAAAGGTTGGCAGGGCAATGAGAAGACTGGTGATGGAAACGGTTACGTCAAAGGAGGGTCCTCTCTGCCCTTCTGTGAGGGTCTTCAATCAAAAGCTGGCCATCCACCTACTGGGGACACTCCAGCCACGGGCTCCCTGCATCAAGCGGGGTGGAACTGTGCCTGGCCCTCCAGGGTCGCCTCAAATCTATGGCTCAATGCTGGTGGGCAAGGCTGGGTTTGGAGGGTTACAACTTGCCCTGGACTGAGATGTCTGCAGAATACAGCAGGGCCCCCCATATTCTTAGGGAATTGGTTCCAAGCCCTCTCCCCACAGATGCTGAAGAAAGGAAACAACAGTCTCTCTCACACACACATGCCCTGGAACTAAACAGCATCGTTAAAACTAACACGTTTATAGCAGAGGGAGTGTCCCCAGATTGCAATGGATTTGTACTCTATGAAAAGTTGCCCTGAAATAAACTGGTTATAGGCTTAAGGATGCTGTAGGACTTTTGTCTTTGTTGGAACGGACTAACACAGCTACCGTCCTCAAAACATCTACCCGAAAAGAGGTTCTGCTCCCAATCCACAGACCATGCCCACATGCACATGAGGACCCATTTCCTAAGGCCAACGAGGATGTCAAGGTGCAGAGACCGAGGGAAGAAAGACTGTCACCCTCCCAGTCCTCCATGTCTGTGGACAAGCAAATACATCTAACCCTAACCAACTTTTCAACAGCAAGTGCCATGGTTTGAACCTTGCGCAACTGGGGTTTTTCACCGTCCCCTTGCGCACGTGAGAAAGGGGTGACCCACTGCCCCCTTCTGCACATGAAAGCCCGGTTGCTTTAAATGGGGAGATCGGTGGCCGGAGGCAGAACAGCCATTCCCAGCTTGATTCTCTGCTATTTCCTTTGTGCCTCGAAACTCATATGTGAAGTGTTGTACATACAGAATGTTTTGCTTTTACTGAAGAAACCTCTCTCTCTCTCTCTCTCTCTCACACACACACACACACACACACACACACACACACACATCTGCTGTTTGTGTGAACTTGGCATCTGGGCAGATCCGAGAGCAAACTGTTTCGGTGGCAAAGCACTTCCAGAAGACTTAATCAGAAAGCAAAAAAGGATCAGCAGAAGCAGCCATCTGCTCCACTAAGTCCTCAGGCCTCTTTCTACGAAATAAAGCAGCTTTACAAGGAAACAGAAAAAAATGGGGGAGGGCAGAAGCATAAAGCAATTTTTATTCTCAAGAAAGCTTTTGGAGCAGCTGTGGCTGCAATATGCTGGCAACCTGAAATATGTCCAATGGATTTTCCTCAGCGTAATTCGCAAACCAACACAGAGCAAGGATTTGGACCGAAGCCACCCGAGACCCGGTGAAAAGCAATGGGATTAAGAAGCCACCCTCCCTCAGTACCCACCCTGGTTTTAAAAGGGTCAGGAGTAGACGCTTTTGCTGGTTTCTCCTCTCCATCCATGGTTGCAGCCAAAATTCACCAATGGCAAGTGGAGCTTTTATTGATGAAGGAAGCCAGCTTTATAGTCATCTGGTATTTATTTTAATTTTCCACAGCTGGGATAAGTTAATGTGGGTGAGCAAATCTACCAAGGAGAGGAGCAAGCACACAAGAGAGGATGGCTCGCCATCTGCACTTAGTCATGATGACGTCACAGCAACGGGTGCTTGCTTCCAGCAGGACTCATTCAGAACCCCCTTTAGTTGGATCAGGGCTTGTAACTTGTCCAAGCCAACCAGGAACGGGCTACTCCAAAGGCTGACCAATCCAGCCAGTCTCAAAGCCCATAAAATGCAGAGAGTGGCTTGACTGAGTTGGAGTCAATGCATCTCTCATCTCTTTCACATCTCACAGGCATGCGTGTTGACTTGACATGTCGAACGAGGCTTGGTCTCTTCCAACGAACATCTTTAGGGAAGGAGAGACGACTAAACCATTTACATGCTGAGAGATGGACACTTAGTGGCAAACTCCTCCTACGATGACCATGTGGGCAAACCCCAATGAAGCAAACTACCGTCCTTTTTCTTTTCCAGATCCAACTCGTTCAACAGGACCTGTGCAGGAAACATCCCAAAGGATCTAAGCTTCATGGATCTGCTCTCTGACGCTCTGCAATTTGCGTAGGATTCCTTTCTCAGTGATGGGAGAGAGAGAACATCCCCAGAAGATGGGAAGGGTAAACCACTTTGGAGGTCTATCTACGGGCAAAACCTTGAAAAGGGTCACCATAAGTCAGGATTGACTTGACGGCACGTGATTATTTTAATGAACAGTCTCACTTACATAAAAACTAATTTCAGGTTTGTCCCTGATTCCACTCTAAAGGAGCAAAGAGATGTTGATGAGGGAGCAAAGCAAAAAAGGCAAAGGGAGGAAAAGATCAGCCCAATGGGTAGATTTAAAATATTCCCTGTCTTTCAAGAGGGCAAAGAACATGCTCTTTGCTTAGCACAAAACCCGCCCAGAAAACAGCCGAGCCTCAACGATTATTGCATGATGGCATTTGTTTGGGAACTCGAAGGCCGGGCGTGGAGACGGGAGAAGGGGCAGTCAAGAGGCTGAGTCGTACGGTCTGCAATGTGGGAGTGCTTAAATGTCAAGGCTCCAGATGGGCTGGGCCCTATCCAAGCTCCAGCGTCTTCCAAGAGGTCTCCATTTCAAAGCTGGGCTTCAGCCAGTTGTTCCAGGACGGCTTGCTGACTAATGTGGAACCTTGACTTTTTGATACCGGGAGAAATAAACGTTTCCATCGTTATAAGAAAGCATCTTACAAAGACACAGGCCCTGCCGGCACTTCCCATAGTTCATTTTGAAGTCCTTAAGGACGAGCTTCCATCCTTTTTCCTTGTTTCTGAAAGCGAGAGGAGGCAAATCACACAGGGCTGTACTTACACCATCCTCACTTGGAAAGCACCACCTCTGCTTAGAAGAGAAGCATTTCTAAAATAATTCAAACGGTGAGGAGAGATAGAGACTTACTTTGGTGAATCCAATTTGCTCCTTACGGAAGTTTTCCAGGGGTTTGATCAACAAATCGCTAGCGTTTTGCACCTGCAGGCCAAGGAGAAAAATCAGTGAAGTTCATTAAGGAGGAATCCATCTCTGCAAGAACACAGGGATGAGTTAGCGTTTCACTTCCAAACTCTTTTACTTTGAAGTGAGTACTTTAAAGCAACACCCTTCAGACGAGAAGAAGGCAGGATGTTTAATTGTTCTCTGGAATGCTGGGCACAGAACTAAAAAAACAAAGGAGTTTACAGAAGACAGTTTGTGTCCTCCAACAGAAGATGAAGTCAAACACCTGTATAAGCAGTTTTTTGGAGGTGAAAAGTGCTTTAATTAATCTCATACATATCAAAAAGTCCCAAGAAGTAAAAAGAAAAGAAAAACAGCTTAGGACTTGCAGTCCAGCAGGCCGCTTTCCAAAGACTGAAATGCTGGCGTGACATTTGGAGGTCTTAAAGAAACCCATGGATGGTGGTGCACTAACACAGAGACACACATGTATGACCACAACAAGGTATGCACCACCACCTAGAACCACTGATCACAGCACATCTGAGCTGAAGCCGTGGAAAAATGTGGCTTTTGAGATGAGCCTGATCGTCTTTCTGTATGTTGTGTGAGATTTCTGGGGTCCATTTTCACATTCAGATAAGCACTTGGTATTGCAGTCATCAACCCTAAAACCCAGCCTCCCAGACCCACAGCCACCGAGGGACAGAGGATCAAAAACGCCGGCCTGCTTTCTCTCTTCAAGACAGCGACAGACTGGCCCCTGCGCCCTCCTTGCCCTGCCTGTTTGACTATTCCTTTCCTGGTGATGAGAAGATGAGATACTGAATCTTATCAGCTGGAGGTAGCTTATTTACAAGCATTGTTCCACACTGAATCTTCATTTAACCAGGCCGGCCACCTTCTTTTTTTTTCAGAAGCTGTCAGTTCTCGCTCTCTGGTGAGCAACCTGCAACCTTCAGAATCCCACACTCCGGTCGTCATGGGATGCACACTGAAGGCAGGCAGCCAACACACAGCACACACAACACCCCAAAGAACAATGAATCTGCAGTTAAAGACTGGGGCTGACTCAACACTCGGAACCAGCTGCCTAGTTTGCAAGGAACAAGGAACCCCAACGGAGTGCTCCTTGTGTGAATGGGCGCCACAGAGACCTGTCACGAACAGAGAGATGTGGGAGGGGAGAGAGATGAGAGTGTCTCTCTCTTGTAGCACTGCTCACTTAAGGTTCTCTTTGTAGGAACAGGTGAGACCTGGAGGTTGGGGAGGCAGAGAAGCAGCCCCATCCTGACGGCTCCCCCTTTGCGCCTTCCTCTTCTAATGGTGTGCATCTGGAAGGGGTGGTGGTGGCTGGTTTAGGGCATAAAGTCTGTTTGTGCAGCACCGGCAGTCAACAGGTTAAAAACCTATGGCACCTTCAGAGACTGTCTGTCTGTCTGTCTGTCTCTGTCTTTCTGTCTTTCTTAAAGATCTCACTTACCTTGAAAGCCCTGTTAGGGTCGCTATAACTCAATTCTGAGCCCACACCACCACAATAAATCCAATTAATAAATCAAGCAAATAACCCCAATCTGTCTGTGTCTGGATGTGATCAGCGGTGACTCCCTGACCATGGTCTGCCCAACTGCTGTGGTTCTTCGGGCTCCACGTCGGCTCCCGCTTCCTGCCCTAACACCACAGCAGAGGATGACCCGTCTCCTCCAACCACAACCCATGAGCCCCCCAGGGGTGGCCTTACCATCATCGACCTCTCCAGCTCCACTTCCTGCAGCAGTTCTGCAAATTCCTTAAAGGATTCAGCTTTGGAAAAGAGAGAGAGAGAGAGAGAGAAAGGAGAGAGTGAAAAATAAGTACTTAGGATCGACACTTGCAAGGTCTGAGCTGGGTTGTTGCAAAGGGGACCTTTGGGCAGCCAGTCTTTCACAGAGTCCCCACAAATCTGGACAGCGCCTAACAACAGGATTATCCCTGAGAGAACAAGATGCAGTCTTTGGTTACGGATACCACTGGCAATTCAAATGCCACTTTGAATTTACGTAGGGCTCTGTTGCGTTTCTTGGTGGCAATGGACACAGGATGAATGCTCCAGACATGATCCAGCAGGATCTGAACATTTTCCAGTGGCCTTTCCACGTTGGTGCCCCCAAACGTGGGGCAGCACCGGGCTCAGATGCCTATCTTTCAGTCTGCTTTACATACCAAGGTTAAAGCAAAGAGAACGAGCAGCATAATCTTGACTTTTTGGAAGCAAGCCTGCGATCCGATCCTCCCTCTCTCTGAGTCATCTCAGCAGGCACTTACTACTCTGTTCCAGGAGTGGTAAGACTTTCCAGCTCACTTAATCAGCACCCTTGGCCTCCGATGTTTCCACAACAGCAGTTTCCAGACCCTAAAACTGCTGGTTGGTTAAAAAGCAAACACTTAATTTGGGACACAGATGAATTTCCCAACTGCTTTTTAAAAGGAATTATGCCGTTGGACCACCACTCCCCCACCCACCCTTGGGTTTGGTTTCCATTATTACTACTTTCGTGCTCTTGATATGGATTTGCTGGATGAACCTCTGCCAGTTTGCTCCAGAGAACCACAAAACGGGAACTGAGAGACCGTAGGAGAGAGGACAACCTCCTCACACAACTCAGAAGATCTGGAACCAACGGGAGCTGGTAGAATTACAACAGGCGGTTATGAGAAGGGCTGGGAATGGGCAGATATGGTCCCGGGGTTCTTGCAAATGAAGCCCTGGTGCAATCAAAACTGTTGTGGAGCAAGGAAAGGGGCTAAGGCAATCCTTCCCAGAGCACTTAATTAATTTATGGAATTTGCACTCATGGAATGTGTCTAATGCACTCCCTTGGACAGCTTTGAAAGAGCATTAGACAAGTTCATGGAGGACGTTTATTAAGAGTGACTAGCCATTATACAACCATATGCCCAGCCATATGGAATGCCCCAGTTTAGAGACTGTGTGCCATCAGCACCAATTTGAATGATAGCTCAAGGACTCAAACAAACAAACAAACTCTGGTTTATTAAACTAGCAACAAGCATCTTGAGTTGAGTGCTTCTCTCGTCCCCATGCTGCTTCACTTTCCCTCCTTCATTTTGGTACAAGATTCTGGCTTGCATTAAACCAGGGATCTCCATCATCATTCCCAAAGGCTGCCTTGCAGCAGGACCAGAGAGGGAGGAAGAATAGAATAATGGAGTTGGAAGGGGCCTCTCAGGCCATCGAATCCAACCCCTGCACAAGGCAGGAATACACATCCAAGCAGGTCTGACAGATGGTTCTCCAACTGAGTGCCTCCATCACTGGGGCACTCACCACCTCCCAAAGTCATGGGTTCCGTTGCCATACTGCTCTAACAGTTAAGAGGTTTTTCTTGATATTCAGCCTAAATCTGGATTCCTGTAACTTGATGCCATTGTTGCGTATCCCGCAATTTAGGATGATCAACAACAGATCCTGCCACTCCTCTGTAGGACTACCTTTCAAGTATTTGAAAAGTGCATCATGATTCACGTTTTTGGAAGACACCAGCCATAATCCAAACTGGGCTAACAGATATCAGTCAGCAGGCAAGAACAGTAGGAGAAAATGATCAGCTTTTGCACTCTGCTTCTTCAGCTTCCCAGAAGGTCATTAATTTTGGCCAGCCCCACATGCCACCAAATTCAGAGAAGCCAGCCCCAAATCCAGGGCACAAATGCAAACTGAACCGGGGGCCCTCAAAGAGTTGCCTTCAGCACTCTTTCTTTACAAGCCGGTTGGATGTACCTTATAATTTTGCATTAAGACATCTTGAACTGGACTATAGCTCGGTCTGTTATGAACGAGCAAAGCACCAAGACAGACACAATTCAGAGGGGGCTGATTTCTTCTCATCAAAGGTAATAACAACACACACAGCAGAGAAAGCACTTACCGATATTAATCTCATCGTCTGTCAGAGTGTCCCCGATAAAGTCAAACTGGAAGGACTGAAGTGTCTGGGCAAACCTCTGTACAGCCGAGGAATAATCTGGGAAAGAAATGAAGGATGGAGAAATAAGGATCCAGGAATGGCAAATAAATCTGTAGCATCTTTGTCTTCCAAGACAAGGATGATGCCACATCTGGATTTCAAACTTTCCTTTAAAACAATGCAGATGGAGAAAAGGCACTGGACTCAGACCTAATAAACAAAAAGTTCTTCTAAACAGAGCTCACAACAGTGAAATATTCACACCCTTGAAGAAGGCTGAAAAGGCTAACCCGAAATGTGCCGGGCTTTTAATTTGGAATAAAGTACATACTATAATTTTTCCTGGGGTCAGTGTCTCTTCCTGCCTCACAACCCGTAAGATTTAGCATTGTAATGTTTGCAGGGGATGCAATCCAAACAAGCAAACCTGGCCTTCACATTTGCAGGATGAAAAGATCCCACCCCTCATTACTTTTGCTTCAAAATATATCTATTCAGGAAGAAATAGATGCATTATTATCATTACTACTCCAACTTAAGACTTCGTTTTAAAACATTCCCTTCCAATAAAGTTTTGATTTGTATTAAATTACTTGATGAATCCCTAGTGCCTGATCCCTAAAGCCACACCACTGTTAAGAGACAACAACCTAGAATTGCAAAGCCCCATGGATCATCAAGTCCAGCCCTTGTCAAGGAGGCACAGTGGAGAATTGAACTCCCAACCTCTGGCTCTACAGCCAGGGACCTAAACCCCTGAGCTGCCCATCATCATCATCATCATAGAACTGCAGAGCTGGAAGGGACCCCATGGATCATCAAGTCCAGCCCTTGTCAAGCAAAAGCCCAGCCTCTGGCTCCGCAACCAGATGCCCAAACCACGTGGCACACAATGTTTTCTCCAGCAGCCAAAGCTACATATGTGGGCAATGAAAAGCTGCCCTGTCCCTTCGTAGAGTCACACAGTCAACCCCATGCTGTTCCGGTAAGTGCTGGAACCCCAGAACTTCCCGTTCTCCTACCAGAGCCACCAGAGCCCAAAGAGGAGGAACGCGGGTGCGAATGAATCCCGTGGGGCTGCGATACAATACTCAAACATGACCATAATGACAGGCGACACAACCCAAGCAACAGTTTGCCGCCTTCTTCAGTCGCCCATGAATGAAGCCTCGGAAGCACTCAGCGCCACAGCTCTGAGAAGCCAGGTCTCCATCATTATTAGCCTGCCCAGTTGGTCTGAGGAAGCGCAGAAAGAAGAATGGTTTACGTTCTTTGGTTTCTCATTAACACAACAGAAACATGAGGGGGAAAAGGACTGTAATGCATCGCTCCAGATACTTTGGGCCCTTAATCAGAGAATCTATTAATTTTCCTACAGCTCCTCCCTACAAGCTCAGAGAAGGTTCAGAGTACTCTTCTCTGGCTCCAGAGCAAAGGGAGATTAAAAAACAAGCACATTCAGCTTCAAAGATTTCCAGCAATAAAGCTAAAGTTACAGCCTGGCCTAAGAGCCATATTTCCATACGGGAAGGATGCTTCCTGAAAGATACTTTAGTCCAGGGAACCCATTAGGATGGAGACCAATCTGGTGCTGTTGACCCTCAACTCTTTTTAGGATTTTCCAATCATTTGGGATCAAAAGCAGAGCTGGGGGAAGGGGAAGCCTGGCTCAAGGCGTTGAACCTCCTTTCTCCCCAGTTCTAATCTAACCCTGGCTACCACAACCCTTGTCATCCCTGACCATCCGCCGTCTGTATTTCCCTGATGCAGCGAAATTATAGACAGCAGTGGATTTGCAGAATCCAGATAAAGAAAACATCTGGATATTGGTGCAATGGATGCCTCTGGAAGGTTTTCCAGGGCTCAAGTTGAATGAGTGCCATGAAGCCTTTTCCTCTTGTTGAATGCTCCTAGATAGGGAAAGCTTAGGGGTGAATTGCATAATGGCAAAGTGGATAACCCAGTGCAGTGATTCTGGTCTGGACTGGGACTGTGTATACCTCCTTGTGAGTAAAAATATACACACAAACAATCAGATCCTAAATCCCATGCATTTAAGAAGGCCACTGCGTGGAACAAGAGCTCACATGGTTGATAGACGAATTCCATTTCCTGGGGGAAATGTTTGAAAAGGGACTCGTATGAGTAAGTAGCTGAATTACAACAAACCAGGAAGTGTGATTCAAATCCACTGAGGCTTCAAGAGAGACGTGAAATTATTATCGGCTGTCAGCTGAAGTAAGGAAACTGGGAGAACAGTGTTCCTGCAACCTCCACCTCAAGATTCAATCTAAATGGCATTTTTCTGTTAACTCCCTTCTCCAACGCTTTTTGCACAAGCAAGTTCTCCAAAACATGAAAACGTGGGACACCGTGGGCTTTTTAAAATTATTATTATTCTAACAGAGACCACACCCAACAGGAGGTGCTGGTAGGCCAGTAATAATTACCGCTGTGGTGAACAGCTTATGTTGTTTACATCGCATACCTTTCAGCTTCACACAGAACAGTCACAGTCTTTTTATTTATTCTTTTTATAAAGCTTGAATGCCGTGCTTCATCACAAAAAGAACCTACTGTCAACCAAGCGGATTCAGTGAATCCATGGGGCTTCCCTAAGGGTTGATTCAGAGAGTCCTGTTCATTCAATGGTGTTGTCTAGACTGAGCCCCAACATTTATAATTTAATTAGTCAAAGATGCCACACAAAACTCTCCATCAGTTTGAACCTCCAGAGGCCGGGATGATGATCTGGGCTTGTCCAACAGACCGGGTGCAAATACGACAGGTAACACCACCAGAAACAGAACTGCTACCAACATGTACAGTAAGGACGCCCTATGAGCTGGTCTGATAGGCAGGGTTTGGCAGATATGAACGCATTTTCCTTTAGGAAAAATACTGTGCCAGAAGGGGCCAAGGTAAAGAAGGAAGGAAAGCCCCCTCACATTTGGCTGTCAGGCACTGGAACAAAACCAGAATTGAAAACCTGGTAGGTTTCCCGGAGTGATAAATCTCCCCTTAATGCAAAACACAGTCATCAAGTGAAGGAGGTGGCTCAGATAATGAGCATGGCTGGAGGATACTGTGAGTGGCCTGGAAAGGTCACTCTCTCATTCTATCGCCCTAATATCGCCATTCCAAGGAAGGGATTGTGAGGAAGGCATATATTCAGGCAACCCCATTCATTTGAAAGGGAAATTCAAAGAACAAAGATAATCTAACTACAAGGGTTATCTGCTGAGTCCGGTTTCTGTTCCTTTCAGTGTTGAAAAGTCCCACAAGTAACATACTTCATTTGTTTGCTTTTCATTGCCTTCTACCTGGCATTGTTCAGGCTTTGTTCCTTTAATGTTTCGAAATGGTCGTCACTTTGGGTAAGGAGATAACCATGAAGCAGGCCATACGTTTCTAAAATAACTTGTAATGAATCTGGAAGTTGAGTCATGGCAACTGGACTTGTTTCTTATTAGGCTGAAAGGTTTCGCTCCTCATCCAAGCAGCTTCTTCAGTCTGAGGAGTGTTGGCAGGAGATCCCTGATATATCCAGATGTATCCGGGGTCTCCTACCAACTCTCCTCAGACTGAAGAAGCTGCTTGAAAGAGCAGAGAAATGTTTCAACCTAATAAGAAACAAGTCCAGTTGCCATGACTCAACTTCCAGATAACCTCACCTAGATGACCGAGAATCTTCACAAATTTCTAACAAACTGACGTGAGGTTAACTGGCCTTTCCAAAGATTGATTCCAGGCACTGTTCTGACTAAGGCTAAATTCTCAGTGGAAATCCAGTTGGAAAGGTCAAGTAACACCCTTGAGATGATCCTTAGAGAGAGTAAATATTCCACAAGGCAAAAATACTGCTCCTGCTTAATGTTTTTCTATAGCTTTACAGGTTTAATAGCTTTGCTCCTACTCAAAGACCAACCACAGCTACTCTTCTGGGTATTTTTTCCTCTGTTTTGTTTTGTTCTACAGATGGGGTCCTTACACAGCATTTTCAAAATGCTGTGGCAGCACCACAGATACATATGTTTGCTATCCTTCGCTGCTGGGAGACCAAAAAAGAAGAAGAAGATAAGAATATGAGGAGATGAGCTAAAAATGAACTTCTTTTTCCTGTTATGCAAGTCAAGGCAAAAAAGAATATCTGGGACTAAATATTACTCCAAAAAATATGAGCAACCAAGAAGGTGGTGTTACTGCAGGAGGAGTTCACACATGTTTTTTAAGAATCTCTATTTTTCCAAATTTATATATTTATCAACATAAGACATATGTTGTATATGTTGTGTTTATGCATATATAATATTGTGTCTGAACGCATCCTGTAAAATGCTTTCCAAAGGGATGGCTTTAGGGAATGGTTTGTCTCCCCACCAGCTACACAACAGGGTCTACCCCATATATATGCCAGCAGGGCACAGCCTCCAGCTCTCCAACAGCAGGCTAGAAGCTGGCCTGGTTCTACGGTTTGGGCAGGTGGGCACCACCAACCTAACCTCCACAGTGCCTCTCTGCCAGCAAAACCAGGAGTAAGGCGCATGTAGACCAAAGGAGGAGCAAGTGAGATGTAGCAACTCCACCTCCGGTGAGTCCACCAGCCCCAGTTGGCATCGGATTCTACTGATGGGAGCAAAACCGCCCAGGTGGTGCCAACATGACATGGACACAAGACTAGGGACAACACTCTTACACCACCAACACTGGGTTTGACCGCCAAAGACAAAGATCACAACTCAACGAACCAATGAAACACGTTGGTTACCATGATGTGCCCTTGTTCTTCTCGTAGACAAATACTTCATCCTCCAAGTTGGATTTAACTGGACATGAATTGGGAGATTTCCAAGTAAAATTAGCCTACAGGGTAAGGAGGGCATTTGGCCTCCCCGTCATGAAAAGAAAACGCAACTGGCTTACGAAGGTGTGTTTTAACAGACAATGACATCGTTGGTTTGGAAAAGCCTTCTGCACATTAGGTGGGGCGGGGAGGGAGAGAACAGTCATGCCACATGTTGTTCTCGCCTTGTTTCTGCACAGTTGGGTTGTTCAGTTTGTCACCCACTCATAGTGACAACGTCTTGGCAAACTCCCTTCGAATAAGCCCGGGGGCGGAAGCAAAGAGAACGGACTTCCTGGCAGTACCTGTGGGGGAAAAAAGAGGCATCCACTTTGCAGCCTCCATCTGCCTCGCCTTCTGGGGTTGATGCTCAGACTACTAATCTGGTTAAGGCGAGGAGAAAGGGGAGGTGGCTCAGCCTCCAACCAACAACTGCCGTTTCCCCCCCCCCCCCCGAACATTTGAGCAAAGCTGCTGAACGGGGGGCCCGACCGTACCATTACAGCCCAGGCCAGGCCCCATCAGCCTTGGCAAGCTGATCCGCACAACCTTCCCACAGCCCCCACCTCAGCTCCAGACAAGCCAGGCCTTTTGCAGAGAGAGAAGGTCGGAGCTGCGGCCAAAATGCTTGCAAACCGATGGAAGAGAGGAGCCTAGAGTCGCGTTGCCGGAACAGAAGGCCCTTCGTGCATCCTCTTTCGGAAGGAGGTTTTGAAAAAGAGGAGCAGCGGCTCCAAGCAACAAAGGGGGGCCCCCAGTCAGAACGGCAGACGGCAACAGCGGGTGGCTTCACCTTTAGGCACTGCTTGTGCCCCCTGCGTTCTTCGCAATCCATCAAGGCTACCCATGGTTGTGTCCCTCGCCGAGGGTTAGGGAGTCACAGGAGAAGGTGCCATTCTAGGCCTCACCTTCCTGAGAAACACAGGGAGCCGCCTCACACTGGGGTCAGTGGCTCTTTCTCTCTAGCCCAGGACTGTCATTTTCTGATCGGCAGGAATGGATTTTCCAGGTTTCTTTCCCATCCCTACCTGGAGATCAACTGGATTCTCTGGTCACTTCCCAGACCAGGACTAACCAGGACTAACCCTGCTTAGCTTCCACAGTTAGACAAGACTGGGGTGTACAGAGCAGGTAGGGGTGGTGAACTTCCTCCCAGAGTCGCTGCAGAGACAGATGAACTAAGGGTTGAGAAACCAGGTCAGCGCTGCAGGCTGGTCTGTAGGAAAGATTTCTTTTTATCAAAGAGGATGCAAAGGCAGGCAAGAAAGTCAAGTTCTCCCCCCTTGGATAGCAGTGTGCGAACGAATTCTTTCCACAAGGGTGTGGTGCCAAGACAGGGTGGGTCCCAGGAGAGAAAACTGCAGGGACAGAAAAGTGAACCAAATGCTTTCCAAGGCAAGCTTGGCCTGACTTGTACAAAATGCAGAAGCTTGAAGCCCAATCAGCATCCTAAACCCTTTGCAGTGGAAGCTAGAGATCCAGTCCAAGCCACGAGATTCTGAGTGCCTCTCCATCTCATGAAAGAAAGGGGGAAAGGGAAGTGCCAGACGCAGCGATGACCAATGCTAAGGAACCACAGCCGCTCCCTCCCCCTTGGCAGCAAAGTCTTGTATTTTCAGCCAGAGAAGCCAACAACTTCCGGGTCTGGGGAGGGAGGGAAGGGGAAGAGACACAGACAGGCCTGTAGACAACAGCTTTTTGGACCTAGGCTTAGAGGGAGTGACCAGATTCTCATTCATGTTGACTTTATAAACAGCACAAATATGTCAGGTTTTGTATACTTCCACCATATTATCCCAACTTATTGTTTTATGCCATAGATATGCACGTCAATATTGTTGTATCCGGTTGACCTACAGTCCATCACTACATTTTCAATGTCAACTGTAAACCCATCTGGGATTCTGATCTGCCCCCGGAGGGGGTGGGGGTATAAAACTTAGGAATAAACAATTTCTAGAAGACGACTGAACGATGAGGCATCGTCCAGTTCTATTCCAAAAACAAAAAACAAAAAATGCATCTGGCCAACCCATGAAAATTCTTTCCTGACAAGTGAACTGAAAGGGGGGGGGGGGGATGACTTTTTAACCAACTAGCACTGGGGTCAGTTGCCAGAATTGTGTGTGTGTGCCCGTCTACATGTTTGTGTACACCTCAGAAATCTGGATTGACAGCCCAGAACAACCACATGAAAGCCTGAAGCGTCAGTTTCACTCTGAGGCACCAGCTTGAACACTATCACCCCACAAGGGTGTATCAGTGCTCCGGTTGCTGAGGTCCCCCCCAGCACCCCAGTTCATTTATTGCTGTCCATGATATGGCAATTTGTCTCTGCAAGCAGATGAACGAACCACGAACTAATTGCAGTCTAAAGTCGGTGGTTTATTTATTTAAAATATTTTTACCCCCGCCTTTTCTCCTTGAAAAGGACCCAAGGCAACTTAAACCACTGAAAGACAATAAAGTTGCAACCATGAGAATACAACAGTGGTCAACACAATGAGTATACAACTGTGCTTAGCATCATTAAAAGACAATATTTAAAGCTTAGAACAATGAGTATAAACAGGCATCTTACATCACTGAAAGGCAACATTAAAGCTAACAACAATAAGTATACAAATATTTTAAAAAAATAAAAAGTGTGATTCTGAGAAACGGAAAACACAAACATGGAAAACACAAGTAGTACTGAAAACACAAGCAGTACCGGTTCCCACCCGTGGGTCTCCAGATGTTCCTGGACTACAACTCCCAGAAATCCTGGCCAGCCCAGCTAGTGGTGAAGGCTTCTGGGAGTTTTAGTTGACGAACATCTGGAGACCCAAGGTTGGGAACCACTGGTCTCAGCTATTTCTCATCTCCCTCGCTGTCCTCCACCTCAGCAGAGCTGGCACAATGACAGGCCTCTGTCATTTAAACATCAACATTAGGTGAAGGCCTAATATTCTAGGTGGCTTCAATCCTACCAGCCTTTGGGAGGGAAAAGAAAGAGGAAACAGGCAGGTGATCCATGGTGGAGGTAAGTGGATTGGCCCAGCTGGCATGAAGCAGAAAGTTGCCCTGCTTGTTCCCATCAGTTACCAGAAAGCAATGGCCATAAGAGAAGCCTCAGCACGCCTGCTCCTTACCCTAGCATTTTACAATAGTAAGACTTCTATTCCTAGGTTAGTAATTACTGGATGATGGGGCAGGGCTGTGTTTGTTTTGTTCCTAGTGGGAAGGCTGACCAGCCGCTATTTCTGGATGCAAAGGTAGCCTTACAGGGCTACGGGCTTGTGTAACTGACTTCACTATAGTCAGCCCTCTGGAATTTTATGACCAGTTTTTACAACAGAACGGTTATTCCCTGGATCCCATGTCACCCCTATAAGCATCACCCCTTGCCTGTGGCTTGAATACAGTACTGCTCCCTGGGCATCTGAACAAGGGGAGTGTCCTTCACAAAAGCTTGTGCCGAATAACACTTGTCACATGACTCTTCGGTGCTTTTCCGATTCCCTCTTTCATTGCTCACAACCAAATTAATACATGATGAACAGGGAGATATGGCGTGACTACAAAAATCCATTAAGAGGGGCCAAATGCTGCACCTCTAACAAATAACACAGAGAAATGGTAGCTACCCATTACACAATCCATGCAGGGGTCCAATTCTACAGGAACCGATAGAGACGGCGAAAGTAGGCCAGGCTCCCATCAACAGCAACATGTGTGAATCAACCTCATTCACAAAGAAGCTCCTTATGCCATCAGTTGAGTCGGAAGCCCCAACAAAGGGCTCATTCTTCTTTCCTTTAAGGCTCATATAGGATAGAAACTCTATTTCTCATCCTGGGCATATCCCACTGCATGATTCTTTCAGAACAGATTACAACACAGGGATGAGAAAAGAGGTCAAGCGACATGAAGAGCTAACTTGAAGAGCGATGCCCTCAGAGACTCCGTTTCGTCAAGACCGTTGGCCAACAAAATAAGGAGGCTGGTGTTCCAGTCTGCTTGTTAGACCTTCAAAAAGCCACCAGAGTCTCTTTTAAAGCTATTCTCTATCAAAGGAGACATGAAGGGAATGGGGTTTTGGAAGAAACCTTAGCTTCAGGAGTATTTGGTCAGCCTTCATCTTCAGACCACCAAGACGCAGAGTAAGAAATTTAATCAATCTGCATTTCAAGGAAAACCAGTCCAAGCTGGAACTGAGCCAATAGTTGAAATCTGTGCTCTTCAGAAGTTTGCAACCAAGTTAGAAAGAAAGAAAGAAAGAAAGAAAGAAAGAAAGAAAGAAAGAAAGAAAGAAAGAAGGAAGGAAGGAAGGAAGGAAGGAAGGAAAGGAAGGAAGGAAGGAAGGAAGGAAGGAAGGAAGGAAGGAAGGAAGGAAGGAAGGAAGGAAGGAAGGAAGGAAGGAAACCCTGTGTTGTATGAAATAGACCACAGTTTATGAACAGTTCGTGTCAAATAAAGCTTGTTAGTCTTTTACAGGATACCCAATGTGGTACAGTGGATAGAGCAATGGACTAGGACTCAGAAGACAAGGGTCCGAATCCCTGCTCAGACACAGAAAGTGACTGGGGGAGTGGAACTGGTAAAGCCACTCCTTAAATATCTCACTTACCTTAAAGGCCCTATTGGGTCACTATAAGTCGGTTCCACCTTGATGGCACATCACAACAACAACAACAACAACAACAACAACAAGTCTTCTGAAGGTGTCACAAGCCTTGCTGATGCTTTTACTGCAACGGACTAACACAGCTGCCCCCTTGGAGATTTATCCAACAAGGGTTTATACCAGGAAGTATCACTGCTTTACACCACAGAAAAAGCACTTGAAACTGCATACCTTTTAAAACGATTCCAAAAACGCACATATTTGGAAAAACGTGCACAAAATACAAACAACTTTTCATGAAAACTTGAAAAATGATGCAGAACCCGAGTGGTCCCAAGGCAACCGTAGAACACTCAGAATGCTTCCCCCCCCCCCCTGATTTCTTCAGAGTTTCCGTGAACATGTTAGGCAGGAAACCAGATCACCAAAGCCACGCCGACATCTTTAGCCTTTTCCTTTCAAAGGGAAGAAGTGTTCTTGACCATCAGACACATTCTTTGTTTTTTCGCACTCAGCGGGATGTGTAAGCCTGAGGACAAAACTTTGCCAGCATCCAAATACATAACTTCTAAAAGTTGGCTCCCCTTTGGAAATAAGACACAAAGGAAAATGGAAAAAGAACTTTTTCAAAAATAGTTGAGAGGTAAATGTTTATTCTTTTAAACATTTAAGTCATTGTTTAGAAAACTGCACAGATCTGTGCCAATTCTTCATTAGAGGGGCCGAGGGCAGGAAAAAACCAACCCAAACTTTGATGAACACAAAAGTGCAATGAAAACACATTGAAGTACTAAATGAGGATGGGAGGGTTCATCTCCCACGGCCACCATCCCAATGAAAAATCTTCTCCCGTGTGCTGCCTTGGGAATGAAACTTTCCCAGACAAGCTGCAAGATGGGGAATGGAGAGGCAATTTTCATCGGGCCCTCGGCTTCAAAGCAAGAGGTATTAAGAAAGAAAAGATCTCTCATCATGGGAGAAGCTTGAAACCTTATGCAGTTGAACACCTTAGGGTGGCCTTCCCCAGTCTAGTGCCTTCTGGACTATGACCCCCAAACTCCCCACCCAGTGAGGTCCCACTGGCTGGGGACGATGGGAATGGAAGTGAAAGAAACATGAGAGGCACCCTTCCTGAGCAACTTGCAAGCTAAACTTGTCATGGAACAAGTGGAGGTCTAAAGATCCTTAACTATGTTCTAGGATGCCCATTCGATTCATGCAGAACAACAGCAGCAGACAACAAACCGGTTCCCATGATAACTGATACTTTTGCCTTACAGTATGCTTTATGCACAACAAAATCTGGGTGGCGCAAAAGAGGCTCCATCATCATCCCATAGAGTTCCATAGGCAGTACATCAACAAGGCAGAAACGAGCGCTTTATATCCAAGACACTAAAGACATAGACCAGTCCCCTTTGGGTGATTTCTCTTCCACCGCTCCAAGAATTACATTTTGATTCACCTCTGCGGAGCAAAACTAACACCGTCTTGATGTTTCTGGCGCACTGTTTTCTGACTTCTGCTTAGAACGCCCCTGGGGACAGGAAAGAAGCTTTGCCATGTTTTAAGACTGACATACTGTCACCATTGTTTACAATGCTTTGAAACCAGAATGTCATACATACAGCAGGCAGAGATTTGTAAAATAAATTGCATTTTACAAAGGAACAGGAAGGTTAATTCTAAAAGACTAAGCCATCCAGCCTCTTGGAAAATACTACGGGACTACGCGGAGAGTGGAATGCGTCCAGAGTTGTCTCATGGAAAAGAAGGCGAGGGCTCGCACCAAATTTTTCTGAATTCCAGGCATAGTTCATATGGACTTCCTAAGAAGACCACATGCCTGTGAACACAATTAGCCCATTCTCGCTACCCTCCAATGCAAAGATACAAGGACTTCGTTTGGGATAAGCTCCCAAGAGTGGACAAGGAATCAGTGCAGTAAAGCTAAGGCCATTTTTGCTACTAGAATGTCTAGGCTTTTATGACTTAGGAAGCCAGACTATTTTAAGGACATTCTTGACCTCACCTCTTTGCAAGAAGCATTTACTGACTACAACGGCAAATGTTATTTTGTAAAGCAATGGGGAAGGCTTGATTCGAGTCAGAATTAACCCCCCCCCCTCCCACCCCTAAGGTTGCGAGCCCAGGCAGGGAACCTATTCCCAGCCTCAGCAGTCATCAGCAACGCAATAAGAGAGCATGCACTCTGAAGAAACAGGTGGAAGAGGCCCAATGCCAGGGTTAATACCAAGGAAGCCCAAAACAATCACAGGTTTTCCCCTTCTACAAAAAATAAAAAATGAAAAATTGTCTCTCGACACATTGAGACACCCCCTAGAGAAAACGATACTTGACTTTCCCTAAGGTGATCCACCCATGTCACTCAAACCTCCCAGGCCATGTGCCTCCAAGTTGCTACCCCGAGGGAGGCCAGGGAACCCTAGAAACTAGAAACTGGGCCTCCTGGGTGGTGGCCCCATTCCTTTGGAAGGGGCTCCCAGTGGAGCGGCACCTGGCCTCCTCCCTCACGGTGTTCAAGAGGATGCTCAAAACAAGGGTGTTTACTGAAGCTTTTGAGAGCATCCTCTCTTCATGCAGGATGGACTGACCATCTCTATGTTGCCCGTTTGCCATTGATCCATTTTTGCTTTATTGGGTCGGAGCGGCTTTATTTGTTGACATACCGGGGGTGGGCCTTCCTTCCTACAAGTGGAAACCACCAGCACCTCTTGCTGTTGCGGTCGTCCTGTGCTGCAAAGTGGCTTCCAGATTATGGTGACCCCCAACAGGGCTTCTGAGAGGTGTGATATCTTTTAAGGGCATTCCCCACCGCAACCCGCAAAGTGTTTCTATGGCTGAGCAGAGATCCGAGCCCTAGTTTAACAACGTACCCACCACACCACACCGGCTTTTCCAGAAGGGGCTCCTACATCTTCCCAACAGGCTAAAGCCTGGCTTTCAGTGACAAGAGTGGTCCCACTGCAAAGCCCCACGTGGGGCCGAGGTCCTGTTTGGGATGGAAGCACAGAAGCGCATCCTGAAGATGTTTAGCAAGGTACCACTCGGACGTCTCATCGTTCAGGGCAGACACCAGCCTGCAAAGAAGCAGGGTGTCAACGAGAGAGTCAACTCAAAAAGCAGCCAGTCAGACTGACAACAGAAGA
Organism: Intellagama lesueurii; assembly: GCA_037013535.1. Lineage (NCBI taxonomy): Eukaryota > Metazoa > Chordata > Lepidosauria > Squamata > Agamidae > Intellagama > Intellagama lesueurii. Next base: position 27,231,716 of record JBAJHW010000010.1, on the reverse strand, counting down.
GAACGTGCCAAATTCCAGGCGGGGTTCCTGTCCGGGCCTCTCCGCAATGCACCCAAGCAAGGGGCCGCTCCTCCTTGAGGCTGCTGGGGGGGGGGGGAGAGACTTTTCCACTTGGAGAATTTCCCCCTCGAGAACTCGGCAGGACAACCGGGGGGGGGGGCAGGAAGCCGGATGAATCGCCGCAGGCCAAACAGGGAACTCTGAGAGTTTCTTCCAGCAGACTCAGCTCTGTCATTCCCAGGGCACAGCTCCCTCTCCGCCCCCGCCTCCCCGTCCGCACACCAGGAAAAGAAAGAAGGAAAGAAAGAGCCAGCTTAGCAAAAGCCACACTTTCAATTCTTGCACAATCGTCTGCCTTGAACAAGGACTTGCAAAACTCCACCGTGCAAGTGTCAAATGGCACACCCAGCTGGGGCTTTCTGGGGAAGGGAAAGGGGGGGGGGGTGTTCCAAAGGCTCCACTCTCCTGTTTTTTTCCATGCTCACTACAGGGCTGTAAAGCACAAAACAAACACACGCCGAAGTCACAAGGCAGCCAGCCGCAGCAAACCATTTCCCAGCATGCTCCGAGCTCCCTCCGCAGACAACAGTTCACAGCGATGCCCTGCGCCAAAGCCCGGAACAGCTGGCGTTCATCCGGCCAGGCTCAGAAACAGCTGGCAACGGATCCTGCCAGTTCCAAGAAGCCACTCGCCAGTGACGTGAAGCCATCATCGCGCCGCTCCTCAGAACGCCCCATCGAAGGGACGCCCTGTACGCTGCAGCCCACATGGGAAATTAAGCAGTCAGAGCTCTGCAACATTGCCAGAGAACTCCACAAGTAGTAACCACAAGCAAATGAAGACAAGGGGCCAGAAGTGGGGGGGGGGTGTTTTCCATCCATTTATGGAGTCATGCCAGACTCCAAATGCAGTGCCGGAGGAGAGCTTTGCAAATATCCTGGATTTCCAGAAAGGCAAACAAGTGGGTCCTAGATCAAATCAAGCCTGAACTTCCTCAGGAGGGGAGCTGCTGCTTGGCCCTTCCTGAAACCTGTTCTGGGCAGTTCAATAAAACATTTCCAGAACATCATTCAGGTACAAAGTAGACTTTGTGGGGGCCAAAGACAAAACCAGAGGTTGCATGCATCTGCATGCTGTATTTTCAAAACACCCTTTTTAAAACACAAGAAGCCACTTCTGGTGTAGCAACTGGAGAGTGATCAGAGGAGGGTGCTTAACGAGGCTCCCCACCCACTACACCCCTAGTCCTGGGCA